>CM072776.1:11165000-12415000 GCA_036936925.1 Cenchrus fungigraminus
TTACCTATTTGTGATGCTATGTGTTGAATGATGGTTGTTATTTATCACTTTGTTGATTTGGATATCATGTCATATGCATCACGGTTATTGAATCACACTTATGCACTTGTGTATGCAAATTGCGAGTGAGATTTCTCCTAAATGTGTCACGGGCATTTGAGGCCTCCATAAAAGACCAAGCACACATTTAGGGGGAGTATCACTCAAAATTGTTGGATACACACATCTTTACTTGAAAATGAATTGTGTTGTCATCAATCACCAAAAAGGGGGAGATTGAAAGTATATCTTGGCCCCTACTTTGTTTTGGTGATAACGACAAACACAATCTGTGGTATTTAATCGTTGAACAAGATGTGTGCAGGATTTACTTAAATATAAATCATGGTTTTGACCAAAGGAAGGCCCCCAACTCCAAATCGACGTATTCAACTCAAGTCAAGGCTTAAATTTATTTTAATTTTGAATTTGAGTATAGGAAACACCGTACTATAAAGGGGGGTGCGAATTGACCGCCAGAGATGCTAAAAGTGCTTAAGAAGATGACCCAAGTGAGTGAGAGGAAACCCGAGTCAACACGAACATGTTTGCTACTCTTTCCCCAAAATCTCATCTTTTGTCGGTAGTACCGACCTAGGGTCGGTAGTACCGATATGGGTTCACTGGCGTGTTTTAGCCAGACTGTGACGCCCCAGGTTTTTAATTAACCTTAATTGCCGGTCAAAACTTGTTGACTAGGGTCAAAGCACGGTCAACCTGGGTCATCACCTCGAAAACCTCACCAACACTCACCCATTAGCATCTTAAGCAAGTCTAGCACACTCTCCTTGGTCAAAACCCTAGCTAAGGGGGACAAACCCCTTGATGTCTTTGTGTCGATCTGGAACTTTGGCCACGTTCTCCAAATCTTGTCTAAACACTTGAAAATCTACCAATACAAAAGTTGTGCAGAATCACTCGGGACACATTTCATCTTCAGGGTGGCATTGCTAGTTTTGAGTGGAAAAGGTGCTAAATGGCCAAACAAGCTCTGGGTCACTGTTCACCGAGACATGAAAATCCCCCAACTTGGCATTCGATTTTCTCTTTCAATTTGAATCCTTTTCAAATTCGGTTTCATCCATTATTCAGAGGATCAATCCATCTAAAACTTTCCTATCTACAGGTTTTGAAGTTTACTTGTAACTTTTTGAGATTGGTGCAAGCAAACAGGGGCACACCGAATAGTCCGGGCCGAGAGCGCGCTCCGCGCGACGTCACGCGCGCGCGCGACGTCCACGCGTCGCCGCCGTGCGCCGCCGTACCACGGCCGCGCCTGGGAGTCAGCGCCTGACCTCGGCCTACGTCGGCATCCGCGCGCACCCCTAGACGCCGCCTCGGCCGGTGGAGCCGCGCGCCACGCGGCCGGTACGCGCGCCCGCGGCGCCGTCCTTGCGCCCGCCGCGCACGCACGCCGAGGGCCACCGTACCCCGCATTGAAGTGCCGGGAAGCCTTAGCCGCGAAGCGACCTCGCCCCTGCGCGCGCGCACCCGGCTATAAATAGCTGCCCCGCTCCTTCCGCGCGAGAGCACCGCCGTCCGCCGCCCGCCATTGTCGCCGCCGCAGGCGAGCACCCCCCTCCGCTCGCTCCCATCGCCGGCCGACCCTACCAAACTCCTCCCTAGACCCCTGTGTAGCTTCCACGGCCGCGCATTGATCCCCATCGCACTCACCCTCGCCGGAACCCGAGCCGCAGCGGGCGCGCCGCCGCGACCTCGCCACCGCCGCTCGCCGGTGACATCCCCGACCGCGCCACCACCACCAATCGGCTAGGGGTGAGGCCAATCACACGCCCGTGCCGCTTGTTGGTCTGCTCCGGCCCCACCTCGCCGCCGGCGAACTCTCCCGCCGCCGCAAGGGCATATGTGTGAAGTCCAGGGGCATGTTTGTAAACTAGGGGCCCGATTGCAATAGAAGTTATCTTAGTTTTCTTGCAAGTTGGTCCAGTACCTTAGAAAAAGCCTAGAAATTCACAGGAAAATCAGAAAATTGCAAACCCAATTTTGTTGGTCTCAGTAAGAGTAGATCTACAACTTCTGCAAAGCACGACCATAGTTTTGACTTATAGATTTTGAATGAAAATTCAAATTCAGTTTGACACCTTTTTGCTATAATTCAAAATTTAGAAAGTCTATGGATATGTTGCTATACTTGTCATGATTAGACTCTGGACCAAAAATGGCACAAAGTTGTTGAGCAGATCTTTTATTATGAATTACTTTGTCTTTATGATATTTCTGCTTTACTGATTTTTGTAGCAATTTATAAATTGAATTTTTGTGCTCAACTTGTGGCTCTGTTCATGTTATGCCTAGATGCAACTTTCCTGAAGTTATCATGAATTTATCTCTGTTATAAATATTTAATCTTGTTTTATGCTTAGTTTTGCATTTAAATGCATAGTTTAATTTTCAGAAATGTTTGTGGTGAACCTATGGGTGTTCTGATCTTGTTTAGGGTCAGAGTAGCTGTAGGCTTGTTGTGGAATGCAGGAGCCTTATATTTATTTATTTATGCATTTCCTTTAATTCTATTGACTAGGAAATGTCACCTTTGCATGTATAGGTTTAGTAGCCTTTCTTTGTCCAAGCTTGATCCAGTGGCATGAGTAGTAGCATTAGGCCAGCAAGGACCCCTGTCCTTGCTTCTATAAATTATTTGTGCTTTTAAAAAGTTAAGGTGCACATAAGCTTGTTATTAGAAGTTAATTGAGAAAATAGATCCTTTAACTTTGTGACCTTGTAAATAGTTACTTAACTTAATTTTAAGATCTCTAAATACCCCTTGCTATTTTGAGAAATTGAATTGAAATTATTTACATAGATGTGCACACAATTGCTATTAAAAGATTGAATAATAAATCTCACATGAAATAACAATCATGAAGGTAAACATTAATTAATTGTTGGTCAAAGATTAAACCCTTGTCCATAATAACCTTAATGAAAATGAATTAATAATTAATTGTTTGTTAAGGTGAATGTGGCCAACAAGAGTTGGATGAGATAATTAATCTTTCACTCCACCTGAACCCTGCATTGCATTCCGTGTAGAGCTTCCTGACGGTAACTACGCGCTCGTGCCGGAAGCTGAGGAAGGAGGAGCGGACGCAGAGCTGCAGTATGTGGAGGTGATCGACGACACCGAGGACCCTCAGGCTAACCCTGCTGACGAAGGCAAGCCCCGGTGCATTAACCAAGTGTTTTTGAAACTTTATGCAACTATCTATGGATGATTGTGCATTTACGTTCAGGAGTTGAAATGAAACCCTAGATGCATGATCCCTAGGTACCTATGTTTTTACTAGTATGATAGGTCGATAGCTGCTATGCTATAGGACCGTTACAAGTCGAGTGATGCTTGTCACTCGCGAGAATAGGTTCTTATGTTGGAATCATAAGATCTTTATAAATGGATTGCTCATGTGGTAAGAGCATGGGATGTGGGCTCCGGTCCAATGGCTTTTGTGGGTTAAGTGTTTGAACGTACTAAACACTTGTCGGAAATGGGTACGGTAAGCCTAGTACCTAAATGAGGCGGTGCGGGAACTTTGCGCTACTAATCTTAGGGTTGCGGCCCCGGGCTCGCCACCTGAGTACAGGTGTGAGGCTAGGTGACCTTGGTGGCATAGCCTAGCAAGCCTTGTACTTAAGACTGTATCATCTGATCCCAATCCGAAGATTTTTGGGAACCGCCTGGTGGTTGTCCTCACGGGGGCACCCTACCGTGTGTTTAGGTCTACCTTGCAAGGTTTTAAATCAATCGATTGTCAGCTTCTCACCGTTATCTGAGACTACTTACTCCACTGGCCATGAGATCCCTAATGATGGAAGTTGATGAATATTATGCTTGATTAATTGTTTGCACAACTTATGCTTGCACTAGCTTGCTAATTTAGAAAGGAATAATCAACTAGAACTTGTGCTAAAACATTGAAAGTAAGGACGTACTCTTTGTTGCTTTTCAGCAAAAAAAAACCCTTTTGGCCAAAAAGCCGTTCATGTCTAGAGTTGGTGATGTAGTTGTCACCGACGGGTAAGTCTTGCTGAGTATTAGTATACTCAGCCTTGCTATAATCTGTTGCTCCAGGTAATGCCTTTGCTGATGTGTGGCCTGGAGAGATCTCGCCTGGCTGGGAGCTGGAGTGGGTTGAAGACGACGAATGAAGGCATCATGGCAGGCCTCCCGTGATGTTTCCTCGTGTCGTTTAGTTTAATTCTGCTGTTTTCAAAACTCTGAACTTCGTTATCATGTCAAAAACTTTGGTTTGTAATAACTAAACCCTTCGGGGTAAATTTGGATGTTAATCACATGTTGGTCTCTAGTCTCGCCTTCGCGTGAGTTTTAATGCATATATGTCGATCCTTGTTGCTTTGTAAGTGATTTACCGGGCATTAACCCGGCAACTAACGACAGGATGATACTTTATTATTGCTTAATGACCAAAGTGGATTGGTTTAGGTGATAGTACGGTATTTTCCTGGGCGGGTTGTCACACAGACCCTCGGTAGTACCGACCCTGGGTCGGTAGTACCGATAAAACTTCACTGTTGAGTTTCTCGGCACCCCTCGGTAGTACTGACCCGGGGTCGGAAGTACCGAGCACTACGTGAAAACCTCAAATAGGTAACGCAACATTAGTAACAGGCCTATGAGGCCCGTTCCAATAAATCTTAAAGGTAACGGACTTTATTAAAGTCCGTTACCAATGAAGCATCCAGATCGTAGCCCAACTTTAGCAGAAATAATGCCTGTTACCAATATGTTGTAGTAGTAACGGGCATCATCAAAACCCGTTACCAATGTTGGTTTGTAACGGGCTTTAAGAAGGCCCGTTACTCCAACCGTGTCCCTGGACCCGAAAAAGATCCAAATTGGTTAAGTCCGCTCGCGTCTGCCAACCCTATCCGCCCCTCTCCCTCTCCCCTCTCTCTATCCTCCACTTGCGTTCCCTCTCCCTGCCCCACGTCCCCTCCCTCTCGCTCACCCCCGCCGCCACCTTTCCCACCCCCCGGCGATGAGGCCTCCGCCAGCCCTCCCTCTTCCCCCTTTGACCACCCTCTCCCTCCCCCGGCCCACCTCCCTGCCGGATCTGGGGCCGTCCTCCACGCTGCGCGGTGGCGGCGCCATCGCCTCCACCGCCCCAGATCAGCCTCGCTTAGCCTCTGCAGCAGCGGCGAGGAGGACCACATGCGTGGCCGCCGCAGCGGCCAAGGGAGGAGCGGGCTCCACGCGAGGTCGACTGGCCGCGCGTGAGGCTCTTCGACGTCACCCCGGCCGGGGAGTGCGACGAGCGCAGTCGCGCCGGTCCTGTCGTGCTCGACGGCTAGTCGCCACCCATCTTCTTTGTCCTCTCTGATACATCTTCTCCCTTTTCCTCTTCATCCTCAAGCAAGTAATCCCTCTATTCTTTGATTTGCAGCGGAGATTTCTTGGCAAGTCCGTGCAGCGGAGATATCTTGGCAAGTCTGTGCCGCAAGGCAAGTAATCCCCCTTCTCGAGTTCGTGTTTACCTAACCCTAGATTCTGTGAAAACCATCGATTCACTAATTATATCATCTCAAGTGTGTAGATCCTCACTTGATTTGCGTTCTTTGATTGTGGAGAGCTTCAGATCTCGTGTCCGTGGGTATGGCACTGTCTCATCTCATATTAGTTGCTTGATTCACTTGTGGTTCTAAAATGCTAAATTCATGCTAACTGCAGTATCAATGCCTACACCCCAAAACCCTCAGGATCTTGCAGAGTGGAGCCATATATTGCATATGGGTAAGTCCAAATCTGTTTTGCATGAGCTCTTTTCTCAGTTGAGTCTGATAAGTGATCAACATCTACTAACTCCTAATAAATAGCCCACTAGAAGCACTCTTTGCCTCTTTGGACCTAGAGTAAGAATTATAGGACCAAAACTATTTGCATATAAAAGGAAATGGAAAAAGAGATAGTTACTAGGTCACCTTTTAGCCGATAATGCCCTTTCACGGAAATCTGTGTCTAACGGCCAGGCATGCATTGCGTATTTTGTGGCTTAGTTGCCTAGCACTAAACCTGCACCTGGTCAACATGATTTGATTAGCACTGCAAAGTTGAGTACACAATGCTTTTTTTTGCCAGGATCATTCTAGTGATGGCTAATTGTGAAATGTTCATGTATTATGCTTTCATGTACATCATTATTTATGACTAGGAAAATTCCCCATATGCTGTAAGTTGCGTAGATTTATTTGTGATAGAGGTAATACAATCTATATATGTGGTTATGTGCGCTTATGTTTTTCTTGACTTGTATACATTTAATTGTAAAAGTGTGTTGAGAGGTCTGAACCTTCTTTGACATGTCTGTCATTTGTTTGGCCTGAATCTCCTTTACGTGGTATAATAGCCCATTGTCAGTAGTTTCTGCTATACTTTGTCTGAATGGTAATTTAAATGTGGTCATATGGCCAATTGAGCTGCTGTCAATGAAACATTGAAACTTGACCTTGCACATGTCTATTTTCTGCACAAAATAATGTCTTTTGTTCGTGTGGGGTTCCGTCATAGGTCTACTTATTCTAGCTTGAAAATCTTGATATTGATCTGATAGAAATTTAGCTTTCATTGCAGTCTTGAAGTATTGATCTGATAGAAAATCAAATGTACACCAAGTCTGCTTGGTTATTGGTGTACTAGATTTCACCTCGGTAAAATGTTGAGGACCCTTTTCTTTATTACTAGGGTCATGAATAATTTAGAAAATAAAAAAATCACCACATTGGTAACTCATTACCTATTGTCATACTGCAGCCATGGAAGCATATCCATTCAGGGGTGTTGAACAAGTTCTGTAATTCCCAACTTTTCTCTGATTAGTGCCCTAAAAAAATGTGACTGATTGAAAAATGTGCTGCCAGAGGGAGCATGAAGCTTTGTTTTCAAATCATGCATCCTGGAACCTAGCTGCCAGGTCATTAGGGAACTTAATTTCAATTACAGCACTAGTTTGAAACACTACAGCCAAATGTGCGACATACTGAGAGCATCTACACTATGTATTTGTGTTGCTCTCTTGAGAATCTGTGCCATGCTTGGGTACCACTCTTGTATTGTCATCCAGATGATGTGATTCTTGTTCCTATGACCTGTAAGTGTCAATTTTGTTGGACCAAATATTTTGTTTGAAACCTCTATTTGTATCATTGGCATGTCATTTGTTTCTACCTCACACTAATATGCATGGGTGAGTATTTTTGGATGGATTGGGTGAGTACTTCACACCAAGAATGGTACATCATACATTCTTTCATATTGCAATTTACAGAATTGAAATGCTTTCTGTGTAGATATGCATCTTTGTAGTTAGTGGTCCTCACTTTTGACTATACATTTGAGAGTACTGATAATTTATTCTCTCTTCACTTGCAGGTTGACATGAGCAATATGTTGGAAGAGGCAGTCCAGTAAGTCATGAGCACTGTGTTGGAAGATCACTATGTTTTTCCTTTGATTAATAGTTATCATTCTACTTTCTGATACTCAGTCTGATTTGGTGTGTCACCCATTAAATCTTATGTCTGTAATATCTCTGTTGTGCTATAGTGTGTATGGATGAAACTGAGCATGTATGGATGTAACTAAGCAAGTATGCATGTAACTGTATACTTGTGAATGCTTGTATGTTTAAAAATAAAGAATAGAAGGTATTTTTTATTTCTTTTTTTTGGTTTTTTATTTCACATTGGTAACGGGCATTATCATAATGCCCGTTACCTTTGATTGACATTAGTAACGGGCGTCGTTGAGGCCCGTTACCGATAGAGTCACCCAGGTCACTAGTAACAGCATATTGGTAACAGGCTTCTCTTAATGCCCGTTACATGTGCTAGTCATTGGTAACGGGCATATGCCCGTTACCGATGTTGACTTATTTGTAACGCTTGATCGGTAACGGGCGCGATGCCCGTTACCAATAGCCATCTGTGCCTATTACCAATGACAAGTTTTCACGTAGTGGAGGGTCCCGAGTTTTGCACAGTAACGGCTAGTTTTGAGGGTCAAGTATTTATACCACCTTCCTTCTCCCTCACTCATTGCTAACCAACCACGGGACAAAAACACACTTGAGCATTCACTCCACTTCTCCCCTCCCTCCTAGAGCCAAGACTTGATTCCTTTGAGCTAGGGTTTGGTTGGAGGAGTGTTTTCTAGTGTGAGATAGAAAAGCTTTGAGAGCCCTTTCGAATTCCCTCATCTCAAGAGCACTTGAAGCATCTCTGGGCTTCGATTCGTGTTTGTTACTCTTGAAGCTTGCTTCTAGACGGTTAGGCATCTCCCGTTGAGTGCCCTCTTGGTGTGGAGCACCCGGGATCGTTTGTATTACCCTCTCCTTGGTGGAGAATTCTTAGTGAGCACCAATCTTTCTTTGTGGGGATTGGGTGAGGCAAAGAGGCTCTTGGTGATAGCCCTCCCTTTGTGGGATCCTCAACAGAGACATAGCTTCCTTTGTGGAAGTGAACTTCGGATTAAATCTTGTGTCTCCTTTGCTTGCTTGAGTTCTTTGCGAATTTGCTAACCCTAGAGCTCGTTTGTGCCCGATCTATCTACTTGTTGTGTTCCAACTCATATATGTGGTTGCAGGAGGTTCTTAGCATCTTTACCTAACCTTTGATTCAAGTAGAATTGCTAAATTCATCGTGCATTTCAAATTTCATTTTAATTTACTCTACATTGTCGGTAGTACCGACCCTATACCAGAAGTACCGAGCCTCCTCGGTAGTTCCGGCACAGCGTCGGTAGTACCGACAATTGTTTTAACCGCTGCATTTCTTTCAGAAATTTGAAGTGATCCTATTCACCCCCCCTCCTCTAGGCATCACAAGGTCCTTTCAGATACGATGAAGATTCCCAAATTGCTCTTCGGGGGCGTGTATCTTACTATTATGTAGGGGTATTTCAGTCTTCCGGCGGCCTCCATATAAACTCTTGGTGGGATGGATGGCAGCCAACTCTTGGAACCCTAGTTCATTTGCTCCTTTGTTTTTCCCCTTTCTTTTTCTCTCCTAGGGCTACCTGCTGCTTCAAGGCAAATCTTCAAGTGGGTAGGATGATGGGAGGTTGCTAGCCTCTTTGTAAATAATCTTTCCTCATGATTTATGGAATGTTTGGAGGTCATCCTTGTGCCCCTTTGTGATTTGCTTGTGGATCTCATTTTTCTTTTTCAATGATTTTCGGTGCCTTTTTGGTGGATTTTCGTGGGAGAGTTTTGGGGGTGATTCTTTGCGGGATTTGTTGTGGGAGTCACACATGAGGACCATGTGCCTCTTTTCTTGGTGATCTTTCCCCTCTAGATCCCTGGCAAGTCCTTCGATTTGGTGGTTTTTTTTTGGTGGAGCCCGAGTTTTTGAGGTTGAGCCACGAGATTTGCGATTCCCTATGATCGAGAGTGTTTCGGTGGATTTCCTTTGAGGGAGAGGTCGTCCATGAGGTGACCCAGGCATCCCCAAAGTTTTGCTGCAATCCGTTGGGTGAATCGGGAGATCGGGTGATGCAAAGTTAAGGGTTGACCCGTGGTTTTCGTTTTTCCCGTTATGTCTGGAGAGGGCGGTCTAACCGCATGGGGAGGGTCATCTAACCACCCAAGGTTCTTCCAGAGAGAGTTTGGATTTTTGCTGAGATCTTCTGGGAGCTTGCTCACTTTGACCAGAGGATTCTGTGGTTAAAATCTTGGAGAGTTTTGAGCTCGTTTGGGTGGTTTTCAGTCGAGTCCTTGGTTGCCAGGTGCAGGCGGTCTAACCGCCCCCTTGATGTGGTCTGACCGCCCCTGCTGGGCAGAGAGCTTCGATGTAGATTCCGCTGCGATTTGTGTGTAGAAGCTTTGGTTCGAAGTGTGGTTTGTTCCTAGAACTAGTAGCACTCCAGTGGCTATGTGGTCTTGGCAAACTCAAGGAGTTTGTGGCGGAAGTGATTTTGGGATTCCGGTCATGTTCATCTCGCTAGAGAAGATATCTCTTTCGAGAAGAATTTTTATCGGCTCCCATTCACTACCCTCCTCCCCTCTCTGGTCACATAATCTGGTCCTTCACTTGCACACCATAATCTTTGCTTCCATCTCATTCATATGGTTCCTCACGGTTCCTGTTGCTTTCTCATTCATGCTTGCCTCTTTTGCAATCTTTGCAAAGTCATTGCGAATGTCAACATACTTGATTGTCTCAAGCCACTGTTGTGCTTACTTGTTACAACTTTTAGCTTCCTACCACGACTCCTAAATCATCGAGCGCAATGAAAATGAATCAACCAGTGAACGAATTACATCTTGCACCTGAGAATGTATCTCGTCTTCATCATCTAATTCTTCACTAGATAGGGTCTCCCTATGCCAACAGTGTGTTTCCCGAGCGCACTGACAGGAAGTACCTCGCGAGGAAGTAACTTATGAGGAGGATGTAACTCATGAGCAGGAAGTAACTCGTAAATAAGTTATGAATGTAACTATTTTTCAGAACCAATATGAAAGACTAGCATTGGATGTTTACATTTCTGAAATTGTGTTTGTGTTTGGGACGAAAAGGATGTGAAATTAGACATTATTGATCTCCCTTTGACGTGTTCCATGTGTTAATTATTCATCTTATTCGTTTTTTTATAATTCATGGTTCGATGATCCAACATTTGTTTATATCGCTCGAACAGCGGCAGCGGATGGGAACAACATATATTGCTTCAGAGCTGCAACAAATGCAGGGGGTGCATCCAGAATTTTGCTAGTTACCTAGGCTATTTTATCCTTTGGATGTGTTTTTTTGTTACTTCTTTTGTGCTGGCCCACATTATTTTTTCTTTCTGTATTTTCTTTGGCTCCAAATTTTCCCACACCAGATTTGGCGGGAGTCCCCTCGGTAGTTTGTTTTTTTTTTCCACGTAGCTGGATGGAAGTCTTGGATTCTGGACCATGTTCCTTGCATTGGTCCCGTTTGCACTTGGGGTTTTTACCATAAATAGAAAAGATGCCAAATAAGGGGCTCTCCACCTCTAACACTAAGAGCAACTCCAAGAGTCTCTCTAAAAATCACTAGCTAAAATTCTGATTTGTCTAGTATGTAAAATGAAATAGCTAGCAAAAAGTTGATGAAATCCAACAGACTAGCTAAAATCAACTCTCCATATGCTCCACCGCTAGTGGGTCCCGCCTGCCATACTCATGTACGAGGGGATAGCTAGCGGGACTGGCTAGCCAAAGATGGCTAGCGAAGTCCCCGGTTTAGCTAGCGGAGGATAGCGAGGGCAAATTTGGCTAGTCTGTTAGATTGAGTTTTTTTGACAAATTTTCTATTTTTTAGCTAGTTAAGCCAAGATAGCTAGTCTCTTGGAGTTACTCTAAAAGGAGAGGCCTCTCTGTGTAGTCATGTCCATCTAATTAACTACCCTCTTACATGGGCATGTCATCCCTATCCTTTTTTTTTTGACAACAAACCACAATCGATAACTTAACAGCAAGAAGCCGTTAGAACCATTACAGAGTCAATAGTTACAAGTTGGAGTGCACTTAAAAGCGGGCACCCATGAACATGTGCAGAGTTTGCACAAACACCTGAGAAGTGTGAATGATTTGAATGCAATGCATGAAAACTCTGTCTAGCTAGAGAGTCTGCCATCTGATTATGTCTTCTTTTTATTTTGTGGATAGAGGAGTCCGAGGCAGCCGCCGATGATGTAATCATTTGAGTGAATGGCTTAATTCTCCAATCCGGTGGATTAGAGAGATCATTTCCATCGAGGAAGTTAACTAGCTGACGATGGTCAGATAGAAAGTTAACATTGGAGAGCTCCAAGTGGGTGGAGAGAGTAGTAGCAAAAGCCAAAGCTACTGTCTCAGCCATGAGCACCGAAGAAGTAGCCTGTATTGCCGCTTTGATGAACATGGTCAACGATGGTTGAACCTGCGTGTTAACAAAAAAAACACCAAGGCCTGCCTGTCGAGGAACAGCAACAGATGTGTCTGGCAATGTGGAGGCATCAGTGTAACACCGGGTACCAGGAACTGTGGTTGGGAGTTTTATTAAGAACCTGTCCGCCATACCTGCAGGTGAAGGAGATGTACCTGTTGCATCAGTTACATGTTGTTGTGATGTGTAAATTGTGTCCCTCGTGTGAAGAGTATACATGATTTGTTGTTCACGAAGGGCAGTTAGATGAGTCTGCATATGGGCTTGTGCCGCTTTGTGTACCTGAAAGGAGGTCCAAGTCTTCCTTTGGAAGCGGTTATCATTGCGCACTTTCCAAATATACCATAGGGTAAACAAAGTAGTGCAAAGAGTATATTCAGAAGGATTAGAGGATATTAGAATGGGTAGAGCATTCTGTACCCCATCCTCTAAATAAGAAATGAGTTGAGTTGGAAGAGGGGGGGAAGAGGTGGCCCAAACCTGGGTGGGTAGCTCACAACAGAAAAACAAATGGATATCATCCTCTATGTCACCACAGTAAGAACAATGTTTATCAATATGCACAGAAAATCTACCTGCTCTCGCTCCTATAGCCAAAGCGCGCCTAATGATCCTCCAAGCAAAGGTTTTAAGTAGAGGAGGAATGATCTTACTTTTCCAAACCTTTTGCAAAATGAGGTTAGCATCATGTGAAATACTTCTAGAGCCTTGAGTTGGGAGGTTGTGATCTCGTTGGGAAGCTAGGTGAGAGTAGATGGCTTTGGTGGTGCATATACCGTTAGTGGCAGGAATCCATCTCAGTATGTCATGTTGGTCGGAGATGACTATTTGGGTGGTTTCAATGGTTTGGACAGCTTGCTGAGTGAAAGTGGTAGTTAGCAAGTTGTGGTTCCAAGTGCGAGTTCCTGGAATCCAAAGATCTGCAACTGTGGAAGGAAGAGGTATGTTGGTAACAGGTAGAAGTAGGTGATCATGAATATGTTCCCATATAGGAGACCAAGGGGAAGACCATATTGAGGAGTTGCCTGCATGTATCTAATAGATGGCATTAGAGTTGAGATGATGCTTGACCTGCAAAACTGAGGACCAGAAAATAGATTTTGAGATATTAGTAGGAGCTGTCCAGAACGAATCATGAGGGTAGTATTTAGCCTTTAAAATCGAAGACAAGAAAGGGTTTTTAAGGTTAGCAACATTCCAGGCCGAGTGGATAATCAGACTTTTATTTATGGTCTCCATGTCCCTAATACCAAGACCTCCTTGTTCTTTGGACCTACAAATATCATCCCAAGATCTGTAGGCAATGGGACTAGTATCCTGATCCTCTTGCACACCAGCCCACCAGAACCTTCTAATGATGTTGTTAATTTTGTCAATGAAAGTTTTGGAGAAGAGCACAGTTGACATATAATAAATAGGGATAGAAGCAAGAACATAATTAATGTACTGGAGCCTACCTGCATGGTTTAGTTTGTTTGCCTTGGTGGTTCCAAATTTAGCAAAGAACTTATTGTAAATGAAGTTGTAAGCCCTATTTTTGTCTTTATGGCTAAAAATCATGGGATGCCCCAAATGCAAAGTGTTAGGCTGAAGGTTTTGAACAGGAAAGATGCTCTTAATGCTATTTTTAATGGTAGGAGGCACATTCTTGCTGAAATAAATAGAGGATTTTTGTAAGTTTGGAGTCTGACCTGATTGATTGCAGAATTCATAAAGGATGGATTTGATTTCTTGAGCTTCTTCTACAGTCGCCTTCCCACATAAAATTAAATCATCTGCAAAAAGGAGTGAATGTATGGCCGGACAACCAGGTCCCAGAGAAACTCCTGTGAGGTTATTGTTATACAGACTGCTACAACCTGATGGATAATTCATTTATTGCAATTACAAAAAGGTAAGGCGAAAGGGGACACCCCTGTCTGAGACCTCTTTGAGAGGTGAAGTGTTGAGAAGGTTCATCATTGACTAACACAGCAAATTCAGGGGATGAGATACAAGCATAAATTAGGTTAATAAAATTGTCATTAAGACCCAACCTGCGGAGAGCATCAGTGATGAAATGCCATTCTAGTCTATCAAAGGCCTTAGCTAGGTCGACTTTAAGAAGGAAAGCCTGATGGTCCCAACTCTTCAATTGAAGGAATGGATGATTTCTTGGGTGATGATCACATTAGAGGAAATATGCCGGTGGGCAACGAAAGCAGATTGAGCTTGGTCAATGTAACCAGGAAGGTGGTGCTTAAGGCGGTTGGCAAGCGATTTGGTAATAATCTTATAAATGACATTGCAAAGGCTAATAGGTCGAAAATCTCTAGGAGTTATGGGCTGGCCAATTTTAGGAATAAGAGTGATAAAAGTTTGATTTACCTCAGGAGGTAAAAGAGCATTAGAGTAAAAATCTTTGACTGCCTTGTAGATATCCTCCTTGGCCCACAGCCAAGCTGCCTTGTAGAAAGCAGCATTGAGACCATCCGGGCCCGGTGCCGCATTGCTCCTCATCTGTTTAAGAAGATCATAGATTTCCTGCAGGTCAGGGGTATAGTAAGTAAATCTGGAAACTTCAGCCTGTTGAGTCATTTGTTCCTCTTCATTGGCTTGATCATCAGGGAGGGAGCCAGGTTGGTAGGGTGGATTGGTTTGGGAGGTAGTATGAATTGTGGAGTAAAGTTGTTTTGGGAGGAAAATATGTCTGAGAAGTAATGGACCAGAGTGTCGGCTAGCTGTTGAGGGGTAGTGGAGTGGGTACCATCCGGATTTTTAAGGTAAGAAATCCTATTTTTCCTATTCCTCTTAATAATGGCCTTGTAGAAAAAATATGTATTCCTGTCTCCCTTACGAGCCCAAGTCTTTTTAGCTCTCTGAATATGGTATGTTTCCTCTTTGGCAATAAGGTTCTGATGATCTTGGTGGAGCTTGTGTTGAAGAGAGTGGTTTTGTTGGGAAGGGTGTAAGCTTTGTTGGTCTAGAATTTGGTCTTCAATTTGTGCTAAGAGGTCACTGTTTTTTGGTTTATTTCTTCTCCATTTCTTGAGATCTGCAACAAGAAACTTAGTTTTCTGCGAGAACACACGGTTAGATGATCGATTCCAGCTATTTTTAGCAATGTCATGATATTCATTATCCATAAGCCACCAATTTTCAAAACGGAAAGGCTTATTAATACGAGGATGCTGAGAATTAAGCACACCAAGAATGGGAGCATGGTCGCTGTACATCATGGGGAGGTGGTAAATAGTGGTATTGGGGTACACTAAGCACCAATCAGCGTTGCCTAAATAGCGATCAAGCCTTTCATACGTGGGAACCGAGGAAAAACGCTTGTTTGTCCATGTGTACGCCGGCCCACTATAACCAAGATCAAGTAAACCACATTGCCTAACATACCCACAAAAATCAGAAATACGATTAGCATCAGCAGCAGAAGGACCTAACTTTTCACTAGCATGCATGATATCATTGAAGTCGCCCATACAAAACATAGGAAGACTGCTATTAAGTTCTACAAAGTTTAGAACATGGTTACAAATAACACTAGTGAGTCTGTGATGCGGATCCCCATAAATACACACTAAACCATAGTGGAGATGGCTGGCTTTGTCAGTACACTGGGCAAAAATGTAGTGATGATGATGATCAACAATAGTGACATTAATCTCATCATTCCACATTAACCAAAGGCCACCAGATTGTCCTTGAGAAGGAACGACAAAAGCATCGCTAAGGTTGAAGTGATTCTTAATAGCAGTTTTAGTGATATTAGAATTTCGAGCTTCTGAAATAAAGCATACCTGAGGTCTTGTTGATACTAGAAGGCGGGATAGATGTGCCATGGTGGGACTATGAAGGCTCGCACCTGATCCTCGACAATTCCATGCAAGGTGCGTCATGGCTCCATGGCCGCCTAGTCTGCCGGCTCTGCCACCATGGGAGTCCTCCCTTGTAACAGAGTATTTGGAGGGGTAGGACATGGGGAAGGATTGGTGGGTCGAACTGTTCCCAAGGTGGAGTAAACTGTGGAATTTTCATTCGTGCAGGGATGTGCCGCTCGAGGTTGGGCATCAGGAGCGACTATGCGGGATGTCATCCCTATCCTTGGATCATGACCCTGCAGAAGCTCGGCCCCGTCATACGTAGATGTCGTCTAGTTCCGGCTGGATCGTGAGTTCGTGACATATGCTTTGAGGCTAAATCCAGCATCAGTTTCGTACGAGTGTCTAGCCACCACAGATCGGTTCAGCAATACCAAGGGGACTAGCAAGTGTTTTTTTTTTACCCAACCGAAAGGGAATTCAAACCTGGGATGCTTACTACGGTTCCTGATTCTCTAGGCTACACACCCAATTATACTGAAAGCATATTTCAAATTATTGTGAGTTCCTAACACAATATATTACTCCCTGCGTTCTAATTTATTTGTCGTTTTGACTTTTTTAGATACATTCTTTTTTATGCATCTAGACGTAAATATATATCTAGGTGCATGACAAAAGGAATTATTTCTAGAAAATCTAAAACGACAAGTAATTTGAAACGGATTGAGTGAACCCAAATTATTCTGGAATATGCTTTTGGTATAATTGGATCTGTAACAACAATCAATTTGGAACGGAGTGACGATGTCACTTAAATTTACAAATATTTCTTGATCGACAAACCGCTTGGATAGGACAATCGGCCCAACTCCTATAGCTGGTCGGTCGTGGTTCGATCTGACCCCAAATGGTATCCATACTCGATGAATCTTCATTCCAAATGACTTAGGAGTGAAGCATATGGTTATTTTTTTGCAAATTAACATGGTGGTGATCAAGCGAACGGAAGGTCAAGATTGGAAGGTCAAAAGTCCATAGGAGCAGCATGTGCACAGACCCTATCTTCTATGTACGGACCCCGATTAGGGCGAATTTAGTGTCAAAACTGCTTGGCTTGAAAAAGATCGGTTTTAGGCGTTTAGCTAGCATGCATGCTGTCCTGTTTTTTTTTAAAAAAAAGTGGAGATTTTCAATTTCTTTCTGTGCGTGGCCTTACCTCGCTGTGGGGATATACCTGCTAATTAACAGCTAGCATGGCATGCCTATTGTTCATGCATGCAACGCATGGCAGATTTGGGCACCGTTTAGTTTGGTGAAATTTTAAGAAAAGTGGTAAAAATTTTGCATTGAGAAACGTATTCTGTGAGAGGTAGCACGGTCTGCGATGCGAAAATTTTTGGGACTTTTGGGGAACTAAACAGGGCCTTGCATGGATGAGGTTCGTGGCACGTGTTGTGCTGAGTCAGGGAAACCTCACGTTACCCCGTCAGTGGCCAGCAGCAACACGATCACGCTCCAGCATATTGTAGGGACCCCCCTTTTATCCTCAGAGATGCCTGCAGCAGCGTGTTCCATGCTGTTTCAATTCATAGGTACACCAAAAAGATAGCTAGGGTCAAACATTTTGCGTATACATGTGATTAAAACTGATCTTAATTATGCCAAAGCGCAAAGCACACTCAACCACCAAGATAGCTACCGTACTATCTGTTGTGTGACATGGCATTAAGTTATTTTTTATTCTTTATATACAGAAATCAAAATTTGAATTCAATTGTCATTTTGACTGGAATTTTTTTTCCAATATCCAGTGTCACCTTTTTTTTTTTTGCAACAGAAGTTCGAATGATTTCAGTTCTCTTTCTGAGATTCAACGTTTTATCCATACATACTCCTGCAACAGACCAATTTAAATATGGTTATATGGCCAATCACCCTAATGAATCTTATCATTTTTTCCACTTGTGTTGGTTTAATTTTAAAAACTGTTTGCTTGATATTTCACAAACTTGATACTTCTGTATATCAGAGGATTAAACTAGCATTGGGAGCTTCTTTGGGAGTCCAGAGCCAGGTACATGCTCCCAGCCCAGGCAGCAGTTTTGACCCAAGCCAACAAAATCCGTTCTTAAATATATGATTAGACAATATAATGCTATGGTAAAAATCTCCTACTGATGGCTTAATTAGGCTTAATAGATTCCATTTCAAGTTCATATGTGTAATTGGTTTTATAATTAGATCATCTTTAGTCCTTCTGATTAGCATCGGTAAACTCGATGTGACATTTTTGACAAGTTTCTTCACCCAACTAAATAAGGCCTTAATCAACCGATCTAGCATCAAAACTACTTTAACTTATTGTGTATATCTATTTTTGCACAAGTACTTATAAAAATACAAAAGTAAAAGAAAAGTAAAGAAATCCATAGCATCATACATTTAAGAACTAAGGTAGTATATACACTGAAAGAAATCAAAATTGACAAAAAATCAAGAATCGTCAAAGTGCATGAATCGAGCAGAGCTCAAGTCACTTGCCTATTGAAAATGTCGACTCCTTGTTGTGTCTAGCCTCTGGTGCTCACACTGATGACTAATTATTTTTCATAAGTGCTTAATACATGTTGGTTAGATTTTTCTGGTAATTTTATCAATCTTAAAAGATATACACATAGTCTGCTTTCCCAAATGTACTTATTATATATGTATTATGCAGTAAATCAGAATGGTAAATATTAAAGGTGTAACTAAAGAATTAGTACTGGACGGATTGGCAACATTTCTTATGATCAGATTACTGCAACATACGAGCAAGGGCCAAACTATTGATGGTACTGGTCCTCCTTGTTTGTAGAGAAGATAGATTAATTTGATCTATATCATCGATATTACTACTCGATTATTTGTAACCATATAACATTATATTTTTAAAACTATCCCAAATATGCCATTACTTAAAGTTATGGACAAAATTGCTTCCATATTCTTCCTCGGCTGCCCTACCCCCTACCTTCTCATCTGGCTCGTTGCTCCACATGTCATGACTGCCTTAATAGGAGGGAAGAGTGTGCATGATCCTCAATGTTTCGCTAACCACCACCGGTAGAGAGCGAGGCTTTGGTTCGGGCCTTTAGTCCCGGTTCAACTTTGGAGCCGGGACTAAAGGCCTTTCGTTGACGTGGTCTGAAATGGCTGTTGTAGCCGGCCCCTCTTTAGTCCCGGCTTGTATTACCAACCGTGACAAAAGGGGGGGCTCCCAACGACTCCATCCGGTAATAATTGCCCCCGGTCTTTAGTCCTGGGTGGTGTTACGAGCCGAGACTAATGGCCGGCATCCATATAAGCACCGTACCTCCTTCTTCCTCCTGCCACCCGAGCCATTCACCGTACCAGTCACCCACGAGCTCAAGCTCCTCCCCTCCATGGCGACTCAAGCCTAGGGTGGTGCTGCGATTTTTTCTTCATTAGTTTGTGAAGATTTCTCTCCTCCAAAGTGTTGTCAAGGTTGGAATCTTCATCCTTCCTTCATTTGTTGTGATTAAATTTTGTTTTATGGTTTAGAGATGGAGAAAATAGAAATGTTAATTTGCAGCTAGGTAGGAGGAGCTTAAATTAATAGATGAGATTTTGTATATACACGTGAAAATGTAGTTAGGATGGTACTTGCATTGTTCCTTCTTTCATTAAATTTGTATTAATAAGCATTCTCTTATTTTCTTGTTTTTCATAATATTGAATTTTTCTTGTACATATATATAGTTTATAAAATATATGCTCATAAAGGAAGACATACAGAAAATGTACTAGGTATTTCCATTCTTTCATCGTTTAGAAATGATTTTATTCTAGGTAGCTATTGGAGGAAATAGAAGATTAAATTCTTTTGTTAAGTATGTTTTTTATTTTTATATAGAATAAATGTAAGCATTCTCTTATTTTCTTATTTTTCATAAAATTGAATTTTACTTGTACATATAGTTTATAAAATATATGCTCATAAAGAAAATAATAGACATGCAGAAAATGTACTAGGTATGTATTTCCATTCTTTCATTGTTTAGAAATACTTTTATTTCTAGGTAGCTATAGGAGGAAATAGAAGATTAAATTCTTTTATTAAGTATTTTTTATTTTTATATACAATAAATGTAAGCATTTTCTTTTTTTTCTTATTTTTGATACACAGCCCCACGTCCTAATTAGGTACAGTCGAACATCACGGGCTAGGTGGGGACTGCCTGCAGCTCCGTGATGTTGGACTGTATCCAGATAGGAGGTGTAGGGCATGTGTAGTACTGTAAGTGGGAGAGCCAGGTGTATATGACGGTGAGGTGAGACTGTTGTAGTTCCCGGAGCATCTGGGTCTTCTGAGTCGCTGGTTCGTAAAGGTTATGTACAGTAATAATAGTGTTGAATTCAATCTCCTTTTGTTTTTCTATTTATGCATATATTGAATCCAATCTATATATGCAAAATAATCCTATTTATTGTGAATAATGTGTGTTATTTTGATTTAGATATAGTTTGAGCTAACAATGTCGTCGTCAAGTGGTGTTGGTAATGGCGCCCGTGGCCGTGGCATAATCCGTCGCCGTGGCGGGCGTGGTGGCCGTGGCATTGGCCGTGGAGGTCTTGGTGGCCGCGGAGGTGTTTTGGAGGACCCGTTGCCTCTACGTCCAGGATTGCACTTTCACCGCGAGATTGCCTTGCAAATGGGTGATCCGGGACGTGTAGCTAACGTGGTAATATAAGAATTGAAATTAATTTGCTTTACATAGAACTTTTTTCATTTCACATGGAAAATCTATAATTTTAGTTACATATATAATTATTGTAGGTTATCAACAATATCAGATGGCTCAAAGACATTATCGGGGATATGAATGGTACTCCTCCTATAGTGCAAACTGAGCACGTTGATGAGCACATGGCAAGAGTGTATATCTCTTTCACCGTACCTGCTCGATATGTAGACTACGACCAGTTGCCAGTAGGCGCGCCACACCCGATGGTTGCCATTGCAACAGTTGGCTCAACATCACCTATTTGGTTAACTCGAGAGAGGACTGCCGAGGAGAATTGTCTACAACAGCTCCAGAATAATGTTGGGTGCTTCGTGCCGGACCTTTCCTATTTTAAATTAAGGCAACTCGAGGCGGGTGAAGGCAATGTGGTTGAGACTACAGAGAGGCTTTGCAGGACTCATCGAGTTGTGGTATAATATACATACATACATACATACATACATACATACATATATATATATATATAAGAATTTTTATTCATTCTTAATTAATTCGTTTCTGTTACATATATATTTTGAACTTTCATAAGGTTATTATATCTCATCATCATCTGATTGTGTGCAGGATCGCTCTGGTTCTACCTATGCTTCAATTAGCTTCCGTGCAATTCTTAATCAAGTCGTGGAAAGAGTTGGGGTGGAATACTATGGTGGGGAGCCGTTTTTCACCAACAATTGGAAGAGTAAAGCAATTCTAACTTTCTACAAGCCAGCAGAACCCGAGGCTCCATTGTTTGATGTCTGCAGTGCTGTTTGTGACACTCCTCCGGAAGCGGAGGAGAGTGCACTAGTACGGGCTCTAGCTTATTTTGAGGGAGTTCTAGGCTGGAAGATTGCAGACATTAATCATATTCCATATCTACAAGCGCGTGCTGCTCCGTAACATTATGCATGCATGGATAAGGCTTTGTACCGTACCCTATTATATGAACTTGTATTAATTAGCTAGCTATATGAACCTTTATGAACTTATTATTAATTATTATTAATTAGCTACTTTATTATGAATTCATGTATTGTCTTCAACATGTTTAGTAAGCGATAGTGTTTTTGGTGACACCTCCAGTACCATGCATTCAGACATATATTGCACTACCTCCAGTACCGATAGGAGCAAGCTGCCCAAGCATAGTGTTTTCGGTGACACCTCTCAGGAGGTCAGCTCCAGCATATATATACTAGCTCTTAGACACCTTTTCCAGAGAGAGAGAGAATGTCAACATCTTGCTTGAACAGCTTGCTCCGTCGGTACTGGAGGTTACGTGCGTTATATATGAGCTGGATGATGAGAACTGGAGGCCTACCTACATTCTTCCAGACAATGTTGATCATTCGAAGACAATACGCGAATTCATAAATGTGTCTGAAGCAGGGGTTCAAAAGCTAGAAGCTGACCAGCTTCAGCTTGGGACTTGTACTCATTGGTATTAATTAATGTCATGCCTTGTAATAGCCATCAGGTGACCTCTGTATGTATACGTAAGTCATTGTAAAAAATTAGGTAAATGTAAAATTGATAATTAGTTATATATATGGATCATTATATCAAAAAGTAAACAAAGACAAAGATGAGAAGAAGGGTAAGTTTGATGATATATATTCCGTTATGAGCTGGATGATGAGAACTGGAGGCCTACCTATATTCTTCCTGAGCATGTTGAGCATTCGAAGACAATACGGGAATTCATAAATTTGTCTGAAGCAGAGGTTCAAAAGCTAGAAGCTGACCAGCTTCAGCATGGGACTTGTACTCATTGGTATTAATTAATGTCATGCCTTGTAATAGCCATCAGGTGACCTCTGTATGTATAGGTAAGTCATTGTAAAAAATTAGGTAAATGTAAAATTGATAATTAGTTATATATATAGATCATTATATCAAAAAGTAAACAAAGACAAAGATGAGAAGAAGGGTGAGTTTGATGATATATATTCCGTTATGAGCTGGATGATGAGAACTGGAGGCCTACCTACATTCTTCCTGAGCATGTTGAGCATTCGAAGACAATACGCGAATTCATAAATGTGTCTGAAGCAGAGATTTTTCTGAGTTGGTTTACTAATATTTTCAATTTAATTTATTTTCCCCTTCAAATTGTAAACGAAAATTAGAAATAATTGTTTCAACTCTTGAAATAATATGTGCATAGAAAAGTAGGTATTTTTTGGTCTTAACTTAATTTAATTTTGCATGGCACAAATATTTTAACTAATGATTTTTTTTAAATGTTCAAAGTAAAAAGGAATGAGATAAATGAGGAAGGAAAAGAGAAATGTTAACTTCCCGCGCAAAATTGCCCTTCAATCCCGGGTGGTGTTACCACTCGAGACAAAAGGATCCCCTTTTGTCTCGGGTGGTAACACCACCCGGGGCTAAAAGGTGAAAATTTGCCTTTAAGGGGCGCCCGCGCGAAATACCCCTTTTGTCACGAGTCGTGAGACCACACATGACAAAAGGGGGGCCTTTAGTCTCGGGTCGTAATACAACCCGGGACTAAAGGGCCTTTAGTCACGGTTGGGAATACGACCCGTGACAAAAGGTGGGGGGTTCTATATAAGCCCCGTCGCCTTCCAGATCGGCACTTAGCCGTTTTCCCCCCAAATCGCCGCCTCGCCTCTCTTCCTCTGTCGTCGCCGCCGCCTCTCCTCACCGCGCCCGTCCCCGACGCGCCCCTACCCGACGAAAGGCCCCTCTAAGACGCGCCGCCCCTCTCCGACGTGACGCTCCTCCCCGACGTGACGCCCCTCCCCGACACGCGCGCATCGCCGTCTCCCGCCGCCGGCCAGCTCGGCCGCGCCGACGTCCGCCTCTCACCGCGCGCGGTACGACCCCGACGCGCCGCCCCTCTCAGACGCGCCGCTCCTCCCCGACGCGCCGCCCCTCCACGACGAGCATCTCCTCCCCGACTCGCCGCCCTCTCCCTGCCGTGGTGCCGGCGCCAGCCCCCATCGGCCCCTCCTCCACGCGCGCCGTCACCCCTCGATCCGGATCCAGGACCCCAGCCAGCCAGCTCGACCGGTATGCCGCGCCGCCGCCACCGCCGCCGCTTGCCGGACCCCCTGTGCGGCCGACGGCCGGCGTGCGTGTGCCCCGATAGCTGGCCGGGCCACACGCTGGGGTTTTGCCTTGCTGACGCCAGCCCGTGAAATGCTTGCGTCAGCAAGCATTTTTAATTAAATTTATTGGATTTAGTTTATCAATTGATATATATGTAGTTATAAAAAATTCATAGATATGCATGAAAGTTTTTAAATTTATAGGAATGGAAAGAAAATTTAATTAGAAACAAATTGTAATGCTTTGTATATTTTTGTGTATATATACAGTCATACATATAAATTTATTAGCACCAACGACTATATATGGACCAAAATCTTATTTGTGCATTTGAGTTCTTAATTGTCTTCTAATATACAATTTCATAGTTTGATAGTTCTGAAGTCGACGACTACCGCGTCATCTCGAACAAGTGACTTCCCGTCACCTCTGTCATTCTCCTACACGGCACCGCCACCAACAAGCATCGTTCGTCCACAAATTAGTAGAAATATTTCGACTTTGTTTATTCAAGAAAATTCGTAGTAAATACTTGTTTATTCTAGAAAGTTTTAGAAATTGTTGATTATGCCAGAAATTCATAGAAAAAACTTGTTGCTTATTCTAGAAATTCAAAGAAAATTCTTGTTCAATAAAGAAATTCTTAGTAAATTCTTGTTTATTCTAGAAAGTTTTAGAAATTGTTGATTATTCCAGAAATTCATAGGAAAAACTTGTTGCTTATTCTAGAAATTCATAGAAAATTCTTGTTCAATAAAGAAATTCTTAGTAAATTCTTGTTTATTCTAGAAAGATTTAGAAATTATTGATTATTCCAAAAATTCATAGAAAAACCTTGTTGCTTATTCTAGAAATTCATAGAAAATTCTTGTTCAATAAAGAAATTCTTAGTATATTCTTGTTTATTCTAGAAAGTTTTAGAAATTGTTGATTATTCCAGAAATTCATAGGAAAAACTTGTTGCTTATTCTAGAAATTCGTAGAAAATTCTTGTTCAATAAAGAAATTCTTAGTAAATTCTTGTTTATTCTAGAAAGATTTAGAAATTGTTGATTATTCCAGAAATTCATAGAAAAAACTTGTTGCTTATAGTAGAAATTCATAGAAAATTCTTGTTCAATAAAGAAATTCTTAGTAAATTCTTGTTTATTCTAGAAAGTTTTAGAAATTGTTGATTATTCCAGAAATTCATAGAAGAAACTTGTTGCTTATTCTAGAAATTCATAGAAAATTCTTGTTCAATAAAGAAATTCTTAGTAAATTCTTGTTTATTCTAGAAAGTTTTAGAAATTGTTGAAAATTACATAAATTCATAGAAAACGCTTGTTGCTTATTCCAGAAATTCATAGAAAAAACTTGTTACTTATTCTAGAAATTCAAAGAAAATTCTTGTTTATTCAAGAAATTCTTAGAAAATTCTTGTTTATTCTAAAAATTCATAGAAAATTCTTGTTTATTCCAGATGGATGACAACCATGACAACTTTATGGCCGACATTATTGCTAGTGGTACAAATACGATTGTAACATTCACCGACGAGGAGTGTAGTCAGGTGGACATGTACTTGAACATACCTCTGAATGAGGAGGATGCCGCCCCTGTCGAGGACACAACAGAAATATTGAGGACAATTCTAGAAACATTGAGGAAAGTCTTGTGAATGAAAGTATTGAATGTTCCCACGAGGTATATATATATCTCATGCATTAACTTCATAGTTCTTATTTCTCTAACCTCAATTCTTAGGTACTAATTAATTAAATAACGAATCTGCAACTTGTAGGCTTCAGGCTCCACATCAAAAAAGACAAAGAGAGGGCATACACAAGTACTCACCGGCCATGTCATGTATCATATCACAGAAGTATCAGATGCTGGCCAACCATGTGCTCCAAAAAAAATCAAGGACACGTATGTATCACAGTGCGGGGCCATTGTAAGGGACAGCGGCCCATCAGCTACAGAGAATGGAAGGGAAAAGCAGATAATCCACACGTGGTTCTAGACTCAGTGAAAAATTTGTTGTGGGATGAAATCCTAAAACACTTCACACTTCCTGAAGGTGTTGAACCAAACAATGTGAAGTGTTGGACTCTCACGAGGATGGCAACACAATTTCAGAAGTTCAAGCAGCAACTGGATAAAGATTATATCAAGAAGAATCGAACTCCAAATTGGATTGAATATCCCAAGTTAAAAGAACGCTGGACGTCCTTTGTGGAGTACAAGAGAAGTGAAGATTTCGCCAAGGTGAGTGCACGAGGGAAGAAAAGTCGTGGTAAGAAGGAGCACGACCATCATCTTGGTAGAGGTGGTTACGCATTTGCAGTTCCCAAGTGGCGGAAGATGGAAGAAGACCTTCTCACACAAGGTACCCTACCAGCGGTCTATGATTGGCCCGAGCGAGTGAAGAATTGGTATTATGCTCATGGAGGCACAATTAACTCTGAAGATGGTACCCTTGATTACCCACCCTCGTTACGAGAGGCTGCACTTGAAATATTGAAAACAATTGAAGATGTCAGAGCGGGCAGAGTGAAGGTTGACAGAGAGATGGATGAGCTCACTATGGCGCTCAAGAATCCAAAACACCCAGGACGTTGCAGGGGCTACGGGGTGGTACCATGAAAATTTGCCTTCAGGGGAGACATTGCCACCTATCGAAGCCGCAGAAGAAGAAGAGAGCGCGAAGAGGATGAATGGCGGCAAGAGATAGAGAAAAGACTTAAAGAACACGAAGAAAAGGTGACGGCAGATATTGAACGGCGAGTGGCCGCCGCATTAAATGAGATGGCCCCATCTGGAGGACTGCCTCTAGTACAAGTTCCTTCTGCTCATAAAAGCAGTTGTGCTTCCGCAACGGTTCCCAAAGAGCAAAGGGCAATAGAAGGAGTTCAAGTGGATAGCCAAGGTACCCTGTGGATGACATCTGTCGGCGCACCGCGCACCACATGTGAGCTTCACAAGCCATTCGGCAACATCAAAATGAAGGTATGTATAATTCATGCTTTTATTAGCTCAATAACTGATGCATATATATATATATATATTACTTTGAATTTTGTGGACAAGCATTCACAATGACGGTATAATTTATGCTAATAATAACTAATTAATTATTATTTCTCAGGTGGTGGACGGAAGTGCTTTTGCGCAGTTTCCTGGACAGACGAGCCACGGCATGCCGATTCCACCTGGCTACGCCTCAGTTAGCGTAGAGAAGATCTGTCAACCTGAATTTGAGGAGCTAGAGCTAGAGATCCCAGGAGGTGATGGGGAAAAGTCATTTAAGGATGCGCTACACGGTATCATATTATGGCCAAAACGTTACATCGTCATAATCCCCGAGAATGATGGATCTCCGAGAGACCCCCTGGAGCCGGGGCCGTCATCGTCACTACCTACTCGCGAGCCTCAACAATCGTCTCCGGGGCCGTCATCGTCACTACCTGCTCACGAGCCTCTACAATCGTCTCCGGGGCCGTCATCGTCACTACCTGCTCGCTCACCTTCTCCGCAAGAACCATACGACAATTCGGGAGAAGCGAGCTCCAGCGATCACGATGATGACACCCCTCCCAATTCACCTCAGCAACCATCAACCGCAGAGCCACATAGGTCTCGAGCGCAATCTTTCAAGTCAGTGCAACCACCAAAGAAAAAACGAAAACGACCAGCAAAGAAAAAGCTCGAGCCAAAGAAGCTACCATGGGAGAAGACAGATGAAGAAACAAACGCGACTGTAGATCAAGAAGTCAAGGACTTCTTTGCAAATTGGAGAGAAAAAATGAAACAGGAAGAGCTGGAGGCCAAAAAAATGAAGGTCGTAAGGAGAGACTCAAGGCTTTCATAGACGAGAAGGAAGCAATAAGGAGAAGGAAACCGCCGTTGAAAACGTACTATGAGCGTTTGGTGGACAAGTTTTATGCTAAGAAGAGACAACGAGGGTCGCCGAATAGTTACATCGAGCAAATACCTGCGTCGACGTCGGGGACCGCCACAAATAAGAACAAGGAGAAGCAAATAGATGCATCCACGACCGATCGGACCGATCAGACTAACTTGTTTGCGGGCCTCAGTGCAGAGGCACAAAAAGTAATTGACAACATGTCTGCAGAAGAACTGGCTCAGGTCATTTACTTTTATGAACAAACAAAGATGCCTATTGGTGGTATTCTCGGCCTTGAAGACCTACCAGCGGATAAAAATTTCGTACCTAGATGGCGCTTTGAGCTAGGACAACCTCTAGTGAAGCCAGAATTGGTCAACAAGCTCCCAACTAAGATGCGCAGATTTCATGACTGGTACATGAAGAAGTCAGCTGAGGGCCTGGAGATGTTTGGTATGCTCGTGAGACCTAGAGATTTTGCCCTTCAAAACGAGAAGGTGGTCTGGCTCTGATTCATTGATATCTATGACATTTACCATCTGGACGCCGTGAATACCGATCTTATGATGGCCTGGTGTCTGTAAGTGACATATTTTCATATGTTTATTAATAAATTTATTACATTTGTCGATCTACTAATTAACATTTGGCTTTCTTCTTGTGTAGCCTGCAACTTACTGAGATGTGAAGGAAGGGTTATTCAAGAATTGCTTTTATGGACCCATCAAAAGTTAACGAGGATGAGATCCGGAACCAACGAAAAACAACAATCGAGACCATTTATAGGCACTTAGATGAGTTTCATTACAAGAACCTTATACTACTGCCTTACAACTTCAGGTAAGTACGATTGTTATCTAATTATCCTTGTTAATTCTATTTAGTCAATTCTAATCTCCATGAGCATGCATACATATTCCACTGGATTCTACTCATAATCACTATCGACAATAGCAACATCAATGTGTATGATTCATTGAGAAAAGATCCCTCAGAATACCAAGACCTTCAAGATGTATTTCATGAGTAATAATTCTATCTATGACATTTTCTTTAATGCAATATATGTATTTAGCTTTTATACTAACAAATTGTATCTTTTATTATTTTGCCTCAGAGCTTGGACCATGTTCATTGCAAATCACCGAGGAACATTTTGAGAAAAAATTAGATGGGTGTATGATTTTCTGGTACGTATACAAATAACAACTTCAGATTGGGAATATTTAAAATGTATAACACTAGAATTTCATAATCTGTTCTCCTCTCCACTTTAGTGTTTGAAACAAGAACAAGGAAATAATTTATGTGGGTACTACGTCTGTGAGCACATACACCATTACAGTGGCAACGCGGATGATGATAGTGTAAGTAAAATAAACCTATTAATAATACATCATTTTTATCCTATTTTGTATATTGAATCGCTTGGTGTATTATATCAACCTATTTGCAAATTACAGAGGATTATAAAAAGGGACGCACTCATTGAGAAGGATCGTCTCTTGGCAATTCAAGAAGCTCTCATGGGATTCCTCATGGACGAGGTGGTTAATCCACAAGGAAAACATTATTATGACAGCCATCCAATTGACCGACTCACCTCCGAGGAAAGCTAATTGAGACTAGAAATTTGAACTGAATGATATTTTGATGTATATATACTATATGGGGTTTTGATGTATATATACTAGTTTAAGAAAATACTATTTATTTTCATGTGTATAAATTATTATGTGTATATACATTTATAAGTTTATATATGTAGATATATAGGGTTTAATTTATATATAAGTCTAATCTAAGTGCGTATATGATATATATAGACAGGTATACATATATACAAGTGCAAATACGTATACGTACATATACGGGTTAGACAACAATTAGAATATACGGTCAAATCGAAAACAGCAAAAAAAAGAGACGAGACCCTTTAGTCACGGTTGGTATTACCAACCGAGACTAAAGGGGGTGGGCACAAGCGCTGGTGTGCCCCCCTTTAGTCTCGGTTCGTATTACGAACCGGGACTAAAGGACCCCTTTAGTCCAGGTTGGTTCACCCGGGACTAAAGGGGGGGCCTTTTGTCTCTCATCATTTGTCCCGGTTGGACTTGAGAGACCTATTCCCCTTACCAACCGGGACTAAAGCCCCTCTCCCTACCAGTGCACTTTGCCACGTTCCTCACCGGTATCATCTCCTCGTGGGACCACGTGGTTCTAGAGAAGGAGGTCATCCTTGGGTGATGGACCAACTTGTGCGCAAAGATGGTATGTCTTGGCAAGAGCAGTATATGCAAGTTGATGCGCATGACGAGCAACAAAAGCCGGCAACGGGGAAGATGGATGGAGAGATGGGAGGGGTGGGGAGGCTAGAAAGACAGAAGAAATGGGCAATTTAGGGCATGTTTGGGACTGCTCTAATACTCCACCTTTTGCAACTCTGCTCCCAAACTACACTGCCAAAAAAGGTCCAACTCCAAAGACTCCACTCCAAAAAAAGGTAGACTTGAGGGCCAAACTCCACATTTTTAGGGAGCTCCACAAGGGGTACTTCATAAACGAAAGTTCCATATGTTCTCGTGGCATTGGGAGATGACTACCCACCACTACTCCGCGTGCACGTAATTCGACCACGACTCTTCATCCACCTTGATCTCTCCCTAAACCCTAGATTCTCTTTCCAGCCAGCACGGTAAGGTCCCCGGTGATGTGATGGATGGAGATGGTAGATCCAATGATCCTCTCTCAGATGACCTACTTTATGGCCCCCAAACTGCCATCGCAAGTCGAGGCAATTCACTGGCGCCGAGGGAGGGGCTCCCTCGGACTTTTCTGGCGGCTGGCATCCCAAGGTCGACCGACAACAATGTGGTGGCCCCAGCCGCCCAGGCTATGTAGATCTAACACCCTAGTTTGAATTTTGGAAGGATTTTAAAATTTTATTTAAAACTTGTTAGAGTTAATTTGGAAGCCCGTGCAATGATTTCAAAATAAATAATATCTTCTAAATCAAATGAATATTTGGTTATAAATATTTAGTTGTTGCATTCATGCTGCAAAATGCATAGTGTTTATTGTATGAAAAATGAATTTTAGTTTTCAAACTCGAATAGGTCCAACCATGATCTCTAAATCTTTGTAATCAAATCTTTTCTTTGAAACCATCCTCTCTCTCTCTCTCACACACACACACACACATCTTCCTTGGGCCTAAACCCTTGTCCAAATACAGCCCGGCCCACACCCATCTCTCTCTCTCTCGATCCAAAGAACCTCTCTTTCCTTTATCTTTTTGTTGCTGTCCAAATCCGACCCAAACTCCATTATCACTTGGGCTAAATCCGTCACAACCCAGCACCACCTCCCCTCCGTTGGGTCAAGCCCAACCACCAAGTCGGGCCCATCCCTTCTCTCCCTATCTCCCCATTCCACCTCACTCGCAGCCTAGTAACAACCTCTGCAGAGTGTTACAAACTGTTATATCAGTCGTGCTCACGGTCATGAGCAGTCTGGACCCTCACATGGTTAGTTGGTGATTTTGGTGGACCACAATGGTAGAACTGTGGCTTGGGAGCTGGTTTTTAGATATATGATGGTTTAACCTTAGCATCAGGACATGTGAGTGCATGTGCCTTAAATGGGTTGGGAAGCCTTAAACATAATAAATCTTAGGTGCTTAATTAAAAACTGACCAACTAAAATTTGAGCTTTGCAATCCACCAAATAAAGCCTTCCTTGCTCTAAGTCTGCATGTTATGCTTTTTACCTCCACTTGTGGAGTACACGACTCCAGGTCTATTCACCGTTTTCACTTTCAACCGCTGCTGTCCCCCCCCCACTGCTGCTCAGATAGACAGAAGCCGAAAGAAGGAGTTGCATCGTGAAGACCTAGAGTTCTAGGTTGGTGTGCCCCCCAGTCGACGTTCCTATGGAAGATGGTGCCTACCTCGCTGCGATAGATAACGATGTGTAATTTTCTGTTTAGACCCACTGGTCATTTCGTAATCTAAACATTGTAATGATATATGTTGTGATATTACACTGATGATGTCACTTTATGCATGAAAAATGATCTTGGGCATGCATAAAGGGTGCATTCGGTTTGTCCTTTAAAAACCGGGTGTGACATAATTGTTCCTGTTGGCCAGTGTGGACACAAGTGTTTAGCGAAGAAGACTGATGAGCAGGGTACGGTTTCTTCATGTGAGATTTCAATATGAGCATCATGATGACTTGAAATTTTTTTTGCCACATATTGCTTGCAAAATTCTAGAGATTATCTTCACGCTTGAATATATTGTTGCAATATCATGGTGAGGGTGATAAAATGGAATGGATTGATTGTAACACCCTGGGTTTTCAAAAACAGAAAACCCAGCATTCTGTCTCGTGATAGTCCCCGGATCAGGCGCTATCACGCACAGGCATTCATCACAGATAAATATCACAGTCATACAACAAAATCAGAGTACAAAACAAAGTATTTACATCCGAATGCAACTCGGTATACGATTTAAGAACAAGCCCCTTGGGCTAAACGACAAGAAGAAACTCTACGCAGGGTAGCTAAGGCTTCAGGGCTTCATTCTCGATCTTCACCACAGGCATCCTTGAGCGTAGCAACGACCCCTTCCTCCATGGATTCTTCGTAAATGGACTTTCGCTCCAAGTCCAATCCTGCACACTCACAAACTATCCCCAAGGAATGGGATAGGTTCACGTCACCAACCGTATGCAAGCTTTAAGTGGCCTACTTCTAATGGTATAAAAAGGTATGAGGTAAGAGCTGGGGTTTCCTAAGCAACAGCAGCAGCATCTCATAAAGAATAGAATCTCCAATGCCCACCAATTCCCATATCTCTCATCCGCAAACGGATACACCTGGTCACCCAGATCTCCGTCACCAACACCTATCTCCATCTAGGGTCGGTGCGAGAACTCTCACTCCTCGCACCTTAATGGTTGCACCCGGATCCGCGAGGCAGAGGGAGCAACTCTCCTCTCCCCGAATACAACCACGGCTCACCATACACTCTCATCCTATAAGGGGGGAGGTAGAAATCCCAAAACGTAAGAGTCGGAGAAACAACGGGCATGTCCATAACCGAGGACGCGGCTATACGTATAGATCTAAACTCTGCAGAGCGTGTACACCAGTACCCATCTCGGAATGGCACCCGACGGTAGCAAGTCGACCGAGCCCATCCTACCGAATGAACACCTAGGAGTTACGATTCCATCCTGCATCCGGGTCTCGATGCGGTCCTTCGCAAAGGTCCACCCCAGGACTGTGAAAATGCCCCCGTGTGGCCACACGGGGAGCGCCCAAAGGGAAGGGACTTCACCCTAACCCTCTCACTGATACCCTCTATCCTACTGGCAGGTATGGTATCACACTTGCTAGGATCGAACGGCCCTATCCCCACTCTCGGCGAGGTGGTGTGTACGAAAGTCCTGTGTAATAGACGACCCACTCGGTTTCAGACCGGGGCGAGCTCATATCCTCTAAATCATCACAAAATCCCCAACACCTGTGCTCCTAAAATAATGTACCCGCCATAGGCACCAAACTGGGCAACGTCCGAGAAGACGATCCCTGGCCCCCGATCCCAGATCGGGTTGTCTTGAGCTCACCCCCGCCAAAATATCCCAAAACACCTTCTCCTGCCGGTTTTCCCCACACACGCCAAGAACTACCACAATAATCCCACACATGCATCGCAAGCTCAGCGTATCATCACGCATATGTAAAGTAGTAGTAGTAGGTCAATCAAGGACAAGTATGTAAAAGAGGCTATGCACGGGTTCACCAAAACCATCACTATGCAGTAAGTAAAGCACTAGCAGTTCTAATAGCCATGCCTAATGGGCATTCAAAGATTGGTCGGGCGTGAACACCTGCGTGTAAGTAGTTGTCGTAGTTTCCGCAGCCGTACTTGATCTTCTGGCTTGTCTCCTCGACTCCGGGGAAATCCTAGATTCAGAAATATAAATAAATAACGAGGATCTATTTGCAAATAAACTCCAAAGAGAAGCATTAAAGAACCAAATAAATCCAAACTAGCTACAAGCGGTACTAGTTTAAATTAAGGAAATCAAAGTAATTAGTTTTATATTAAAATAGTTTTAAGCTACTATCTTTACACACTAGAAAACAAATTAGAGAGAAGGGTTAGTTCAAGGTTGGGTTGCCGGTCAAAGGATAAGGGCCTTGGTGATTGCGCCTGCAAGGTATTAGCGCAACAGATAGGTGCAACTAAATGGAAACTCAGAGGTTGAAGAGAGAGGAGAAAGGCGAAACGAGTTAGGCAAGGCATTACCAGAACAAGGTGTGCGGTGGCAGCACCGAGAGAAGGAAAGGATCGACTTGTGGTTGATAAGAGGATGGTGATGCAGTAAGGCGTGCTCGAGAGCACGGTGGAGCAAGTGCTAGCAATACGACGATATCCATGGTGTAGTAACTAGGCTGCAACACGGGGTTGTCGTGCTTTGAAGCAGAGGCCTCTGCTCAAGGCATGACCGTCCATCACACGCGGCCTTCCGGTTACTAACGCTGGGTACGTCGTGTGCTACACGGCTTGATGCAAGGCAAAGAGAGAGAGCGAGTATGCGGGTTGCGGCACAAGGCGGTGGAAGCGGTACAAGCAAGGAATGCAGTGCGAATGCTCCTTGGAGAAGTTATCCCTGTCCGTGACAAGCCAGGGGCTGGTTGCGGAGCTCTGGCGTACCAGACCCACAGTAGCGCAGTGGCGGTAGCGGCCACGTTTCCTTCTCCAAGTACGCGGGGCAAAAAGGGGTTCGGTTCAAGGGCAAGAGCGGAAAAGGATAGGGTAGCAGCGAGCGTCTCGAAATTATGAAACCAACGCAAGTGGTTTCATAATTTTCGGAGCTTCAGATAATTAGTTATGAATTTCTAAAGATTAAAATCATTTTTGAAGGATTTACAAAGGTTTAAAAGTATTTTTGAAATTAAATCCTGCATTTACAACAGGGTTAACTATATGTTATCTATAGGTTAGCTCTAGGCGGCTTTAGGCTAGCTCATAGCCAGCTGCAGGCTGACTACAGCGAACCATGTGGCTGCCACGTAGGTTTCTAGAGCTAGCTGTAGGGCGCCTATAGGGTGAGGTGGTGGCCACGTGGCGGCTTAAGTGGCCATGCCACTCGGGATCCTGGGGGATTCTCTGCGGCACGGGGAGTTGCGGTTTCGCGTGTGGCTGCGCTCGGATAGGAGGGCCGCACGGGATCCTGGTGGCGGCGGTCGTGGCTGTGTGTGTGGGCGCTGGTGTGGCTCCAGCCAGGGGCACGAAAGAGAGGGCGCCTGCCAGACGTTCGGCAGAATGCCCGAAAGGGGCGTCGGCGCGGCAAGGGCCGGCCGGCGACGGGATTTGGCCACGACGGCGAGGCACGCGTTCACCTGCAAAGAGAGTACCTCGGCGCGAAGGCCGGTCCATAGCTCCATGGCAGGCACAGGCATGGCGAGCACTGGCACGGCGAGCTCAGATGCGGCGGCGGGGTTACACGGAGACGTGCAAGGCGCTCGCGCGGCGGTGCGTCGACGTGAACGGGATGAGGTCCTGCGGCACGGCCTGGCGAGACAAGGGCGTGCGCGGTGAGGCGAGGTAGAGCGGCGCGGCGTGGCGCGGCGCGGAGCGGCATGGCGGCGCGCGAGAGTCGAAGCTGCGCGGCACGGCGCGAAGGCAAGGGCGTTCGCGACGACGCGCGGCCGTGCGTAGGTGCGCGCGGCGCGATGCCGAGCAGTGCGGTGAGAAGACGCGGCGATGTGCAGAGACGTGCGCGACGGAACAGCGGCGTGCGCGGGGTGAAGTCCTCGGCTTGGCGGGGTTCAGGGCTTGACCCCGGCGCGCGTGTGCGCACGGCGGTGCACGGTCAGCAGAGGCCCAACGGCGGAGCAAGGCGGCGCAACCGGGCAATGCGGTGAGGCGCCTGCGCGGTGGAGACGGTGCCGTGCACGGGGTATTGCCCTGCGGGCTTGGTTCGACCGGCCATGGGCGGCGCAGCGAAAGGTGAGGTGAGGCGGCAAGCGCGAAGCGACGCGGCGCGGCACGGGGCTGCCGAGCGGCGCGGCCAGAGCGGCTGTGAAGAGCGCAAGGGGGGACACGGGCGCTCGGCTGGTTCCTCTAGCACAAAACGTCGAGCACGGGGTGCGCGTGCCGGGGCAGAGCGCAACGGAGGCGAGACGGAGCTCGGCGTGATGATTCCGCGAGCGTGGTCGGCAAGCACTGCACGGCAGCGGTACCTGCAGAAAAGGCATGGCTCGAAGGCCAGCCCCCACACAGACATTGCGCAGCTCGGCGTTGGCTACGGCGCGACGGAAAACAGGGGAACAGGGCGGAGGAGAGCAGAGCAGGGATGGCTTGGGGGTGAAGCTCACCAGGGTCTTGACGGGGCACGCGGCGTGGCAGGAAGAGATCGTGGCCGTGACGGTGTGTGGCAGGCAGGCTCGATGTCGAGGTTCTCGGGCTTGAAGTCGGCGTCGTGTCGAAGGCGTTCATGGCGTCCCCCCCAGTCCTTGCCCCACTCCGGCTTGGTTCAGCGACGGCGCGGTCCTCGGGCGGCGGCTTCAGGTCGTGCTGAAGAAGAAGGCGCGGCGACGGCGTAGAGCCCCAAGAGCTTCACGGGCTTCTGCTCCAGGGTGACACTGCGGCACTCCCGATCGGCGACGGCGTGTCGCGTCTCCGGCGTGCGCAGCAGCGGCTCCGGAATGGTGACGGCGTGGCGGTGACGTCCTCGGCTCCTCGCGACGCTCTCCCCTACCAAGCAGCTCCAACTCCTTCTCCTCCCTTCTTCTCTTCCACATTAGTGGCGGCAGCTTCAGGGAGGACAAGAGGGGGCTGCGGCTCTGGGGTTTTATACCCTGAGGACTAGGGTTCGCAGGGAGGCCGCGGCCGGGCACCTGTTGGACGGCGGCGATCTTTGGCTTCTATGCACGGGGACGGGTGGGGAGCATCGAGCGATGTTGGGCATCGGCGCCGCGCGCGTGAGGTCGGGGCGCTGGCGCGGAGCGGCGACTATCCCCATCGCGTGCGTCACAGGGAAGGAGAAAGGGGAAAAGTGAAAGGGTGGCTGACGTGCGGGCCCGGTTGATCAGTGAGGGAGAAGGGCAAAGGAAGCCGTCGATTTGGGCTGGCTTGCGAAGCAGGCCGAGCCGGGCTAGTTGGTTAGTTGGGCCGGCTAGCAGGCCTGGTTCGAGGGATATTTAACTATTTGCCACTCTTAGCTATGATCAATTAATCCCTCTCACATTCACTCCTCTCTCATGGGTGGCAAATCTGTTGCCACTCACCCCCGTATGATGGCAACAGGTTAAATATTCCCTGGTTCGGTGCGGGGAGGTGAGGGGTGACAAACAGACCTTGTTTCCGGGTTTGGTGGGCTGGCTTGGCTGCAGGGTTGAGGGGCCCCTAGTGGACTTTGTCCACTGGGTTGCGGCCCAAGTTAGTGGTTAGCTAGGTAAAATAGGTTTTGAATTATAGCATAAAGTATAAGTTTGAATTTGAATCACTTTCAAATTCAAACACCACACAATTTGAACTCCAAATAAAATCCAAGAAAATCCAAATCACAATTACACCTTAATTTGAAAATAATTTTTATATGGTTTTATTTTATTTGGAATTTGAGTTGAGAGCTAGCAATGTGGGATAAAATTTGGGGACACTCATGTTCAATCAAAAAGTTTTTAAAATTTTGTGAAAAATCACATATGGGAAAACATCCAAATTTCGGGAATGTTACATTGATGCACAATTAGCATTAGTTTGTGAGTTGATGGATGAAAAGGTGAGCAAAGGCAATCGTCGAAATACTCATTTGAACTTTGTTGGTTATACTGAGGTCATATATAGGTTTAGTCAATTGACCGATATCTTATTATCAAAGACACAAATAAAGAACAAGTGGGATAAATTAAAGGTTGATTGGAGCATATGGCTAAAGTTGAACAGGCAGCAAGCATGTACTGGGTGGAACAATGCGACAAAAATAATTCAAATGGAGATATGGAAGAAGGCAAAAAATGTGAGTGTTATCAATTCAATGGTTAATATGATGTAATAATGCATATGTATTGATGTGTGTGTTTTTTATTTTGTAGGATATTGCTGAGTGTGGAAAGTTCAGAAAAAAACCTATCCAAAATGAGGATTTTCTTAGAAAATGTTTAGAAATGTTTTCACTAATACTCAATATCAACCTTTTGATGTAGACAGTGAAGATGGAGCTGTAGAGGATTAAGGATAATGCCAAGGTGACCCACTTTATGCGAACAATGATGAGAATGAGGATGTACAGGAGGTCACTCCAAGTGCAAATCCAAAAAAATCCCTCATGTTGCTGTTGTTGATAGAAAAAAGGCAAAGTCAAGCACAACACTTCTAATTCATGAAGCAATTTCAAAGATATCAGATTGTTAAAGTTCCTTTACAACAAAGAAGAAGAAGAGGTCACCATGAAGGAAGTAATTGAGCATGTTCTAGACTGTGGTGCGGAGCATGGTTCGGTACACGATTACCTAGAGTGACACATCATCTAAAATGTTTGAAACTAGGATGAAATACATCTCCCTCAATGTATAGTTTCATCTCTTGTTGTTTCTTAGTTACATGAGAGGCATAAACACTCTAGGTAATATTGTACACATGGTTCCATCCTATAAAATTCATTTCATCTCTTACATTGCTACATAATGAAAATGTTGAGTCTATTTTTTTTAGTAAGAATGTCATTAGTCTAATTTTTTTTTCAAAACTATGAAAAGATATGTGAGCTTGTAACCATACATTTGTGAATAGTTAAATAGTTTAAATATAAAATATCGAAATGAAATGTTATGGTGAACTGATCGTAGTTCAGCTGGTAAAGTTCTTTGTGGTGGGGATTCGAGACCACGACTCGACACTAGTGCTCATTTTTTTTGTTTATTTTAGAATTTAACCAGCACTATTCTTCAGTGGGGAGTGACGTGCTCGTCAACAGCGAGGCATAGGTGGTAAATTGGTGGAGATAAATGCATGTATGTAAGGGTCTACATTTGTGCGTTTGCATTGTGTGATTGAAAAAAAAAAGAAATGAAAGGTTATGTGAGGTTGTAATTTGATTCGTGCTGCAGGTGCGGCACGCCGGCACGGCGGCGGCGGAAATACTAGCCGAACCCAAAACCGGAGAAGTCGCAGCGGTTTGCGGCAGGCGGGGCCGAGAGAGGCGCGGCCTCCAAAGTTCCAAACCAAGCGGCGACGGAAACGCGGAGTAGAGGAGAGCACCAGCTGCACTGGCACAGCCGCGCCGCGCAGGAGAGCGCAGGCCGCAGCCGTGACCAAATCAGCGCGACCCCGACGCCTGCTTCCTCACTCCCCCTCCCGTCCCCTTCCCGACGAGACATCCCCCTTCCCTCCCTCCTTCCTCGCTCGCACCGCTTCCGCTTTGCTCTGCTCGCCCCATCCCGTTCTCCGCCCGCTGCCCCCACCTCCTCCTCCTCCCATCTTCGACTCCCCAGTGGATAGTGGAGCAGGAGGGAGAAAGAAAACAAAGGATCTTCTTCTTGTTCTTCCCTCGGACGGGGGCTCCTGCGCATGGATCCGCCGGGCTCCGGGCTCCCGGCGCCGGCGAGGACTCCTGCCTCGATCCGTGGCCGGCCGGTCGGGAGGCGGTGTTGGTGCTAGTGCTGCCGGTTCCGCTGCGTTTCTTGGGGGGCTGTTCCTTCGCATGGCCTTGACCACTGCCGCCTCCTCCTCTTGATGCCGGCTGCTGCAGGAGGGATGGCAGGACGCCGAAGGTGAGCATGATTTCTCGATTCTCTGCTGTTACCTGTTTGGGTTTGCAAGATCCATGGGCTCAATCTCAATTGCTGCTGAATGATTTCGATGTGCTGCATCAGTTTCGGAGAGGCGAAATTGCGGCCATCGATTTGCTTCTCCAGATCTTGATTCGCGCCGCTCACGGTAAAAATCTGTTGCTGCAGGAAGCTCGGGATGGAATCAGCAACCGGCGCGCATGAGCACCTCGACGCGCTCGCGCGAATGCGGGTCTGAATGAAGAAGCCTGGTTGGTAGAGCCCGATGGTGGGAGCAGCGCGGCGCGGGGTCCCCTTTCTGTGGGCCTTCCTGTTCCTCTCCTCCCTGCTCCTCCTCTCGCCGTCCGCGGCGTCCGCCGACTTCAGCCACTGCGGCGGCTGCGACGACGCCGACGACGCCGCCGGCCTCTGGGCCACCGACAACATCCTGCAGTGCCAGAAGGTCAGCGACTTCCTCATAGCCGCGGCCTACTTCTCCATCCCGCTCGAGCTGCTCTACTTCGCCACCTGCTCCGACCTCTTCCCCCTCAAATGGATCGTCCTGCAGTTCGGGGCCTTCATCGTGCTCTGCGGCCTCACGCACCTCATCACCGTCTTCACCTACGAGCCGCAGCCGCACCTGTTCCACCTCGTGCTCGCGCTCACCGTCGCCAAGTTCCTGACGGCGCTCGTCTCCTTCGCCACAGCCATCACGCTGCTGACGCTGATACCTCAGCTGCTGAGGGTCAAGGTCCGGGAGAACTTCCTCATGAACAAGGCACGTGAGCTGGACCGGGAGGTGGGGATGATGAAAAGGAAAGAGGAGGCGAGCTGGCATGTGCGCATGCTCACACAGGAGATACGCAAGTCGCTCGATAGGCACACCATCTTGTACACCACCATGGTCGAGCTCTCAGAAGCTCTGGAGCTGCAGAACTGTGCTGTCTGGATGCCTGATGGCAGCAGGAGTGAGATGATCTTGACACATCAGTTGAGGGAGAGGGATATAATGGACCCGCAGAACCGCACGATCCCGGTTCATGATCCGGACGTCCTTCAAGTAAAGGCAACAAAGGATGCCATAGTTCTTGGACCAGAGTCAGCACTAGGTGTTGCTAGCCGAAGTAAACTTGAAGCGGGGCCTGTTGCTGCAATAAGGATGCCAATGTTAAGTGTGTCGAATTTCAAAGGAGGGACTCCAGAGGTCATGGAAACGAGGTATGCTATCTTGGTTCTGGTTTTACCTAATGATGGGCCATTAGGGTGGGGTCGAAGAGAGTTGGAGATTGTTGAAGTAGTTGCTGACCAAGTTGCGGTTGCTCTGTCCCATGCTGCGCTCCTAGAGGAGTCCCAGTTGATGAGAGAGAAGCTTGCCGAGCAGCATAGAGACTTGCTGCGTGCAAAGCATGAAGCCATGAGGGCAGGGGAAGCTCGGAATACCTTCCAGAGTGCCATGTACGACGGAATGCGAAGGCCAATGCACTCGATCCTCGGTCTCGTCTCAATGATGCAGCAGGAGATCATGAATCCAGAGCAAAGGCTTGTAATGGATGCCATTGCCAAAACAAGCAGTGTTGCATCCACACTAATGAATGATGTTATGCAAACATCAACAATGAATCATGAGCACCTGTCTTTGGTGAGGAGGCCGTTCAACCTTCATTCCCTAATTAAAGAAGCTGTTGGTGTGGTCAGATGTCTAACTGGCTGCAAGGGTGTGCAGTTTGAGTTTCAAGTGGATAATACTTTGCCGGAAAGGATAGTTGGCGATGAGAAGAGAGTCTTCCATATTGTCTTGCACATGGTCGGCACTCTTTTGAACCGGTGTAATGCTGGCTGTATCTCGTTATATGTCAATAGCCATAATGAGGTCGAAGAGAGGCATAATCAGGATTGGATGCTGCGGAGAGCAAACTTCTCTGGGGGCTATGTATGTGTGAAATTTGAGATTAGGATTAGAAAATCCAAAGACTATCTTTTGAGTTCATCAAGCAGTCAGATAAGTCAGGGATCCAAACACAACAATTCTGAGATGGGGCTTAGCTTCAATATGTGCAAGAAGATTGTGCAGGTACATTGAAATAATTAAACATCTTGAGCATTTACATCAAATAGGAATAATGTTAGCATCACAACTGCGACCCTTAATGTGTCTCAGGTTATATATTGTGTTGATAATGCTTGGTTAGATTTCACTTTTCTACAAGGTTAATATTACCAAAGCAACAACAATTTCTTATATTGTTATTGTTCTGTTACCCTTCTGCACTCCGATTTCATGGACCTACCAAACATTTTTTGTTCATGGACCTTCCAAACGTTGTCTGATACTAGAAAAATATTAGCACCTCTTTGATGTTGAGTAATGAATACCACAAAATTTGTTAGAATTTGTTGAATTATTCAGTCTGCCTTATTTTCTGAACTGCTAGCAGTTTGGACCTGATGGTTGCATGGAAGTTAGCTATACCCAAATCTCTCCTATCAAACCACAGAATATGCAAAAGGTCTAGAATACTTACTACTTAACTAGAAACTGGGCAAACTGAAACAATGTGTTTTGTTTTTTTTTTGCTTGACCTGAGGCTTGATTGATAATAATTTTATTATACTTCTCACAGTATGTGCTATTTTGAGCATTTTGTAATGGGCTGTGATAAATTCCAGTGCTTGATTTGCATAAATATATTTTGTTATGCTAGTAGTCCAAACTTCAGTTAGTCTCTGATTAATCAACACTTAATTCGTCCAATTGTTTAAATGACCAATCTGTACTTGATTGATGTACAATCATCATTATGCTGAAGTGAGCCATTATTTCTGCTGCAGATGATGAATGGTAATATTTGGTCGGTATCAGATTCTAAAAGCATCGGAGAAACCATCATGCTTGTCCTCCAGTTCCAGCTGCAACCTGTGACTCCTGTCTCTGGAGCATCCTCAGACGTGTACCGATCATCAATTCCCAACTTCAAGGGACTCGGAGTCCTTCTCGCGGACAGTGATGACACAAACCGTGCTGTAACTCACAGGCTCCTAGAGAAGCTTGGTTGCCGAGTCCTCTCGGTCGCTTCTGGTGTCCAATGCATGAACTCCTTTGCTACTGAGTCATCTTTCCAGCTGGTGATTCTTGACCTCGCCATGCGAAACATGGATGGATTTGAAGTAGCTCTCGCCATCAGGAAGTTCAGTAGCAACAGTTGGCTGCCGTTGATTGTTGCCCTCGCTGCAAGAACGGACGACAACGTCCGGGATCGATGCCAGAGGTCAGGAATAAATGGCCTGATCCAGAAACCAGTTACATTAGCTGCACTGGGAGATGAACTGTATAGAGTCCTTCAGAACAATTGAAAGAGCCTGATGGTTCTCATTTCTTTCAATCTCAATAGATTGATGTAGTTTGATCAATAGTTACTCTGCTACTAGATTCTACCAGGTTAGATCCATACAATCTCAAATTATTTCAAAGGAAAATGTATAGGAAGCCGTAAACATCACCTTTTGATTGGTTTCTTCGCGAGGGAAAGAAAGGTGAAATTTTTTTTGGAAGAGCATAGTGTTAGAATTAGAAACTAGAGACATTCATTTGTAAACCCTCATAGGTAGGTAACAAAGTATGCATTTTTCACGCTAAGTTATCCATATCACTTTAAGCTTGTGGAGGATTAGATCCATGCACAAACAACAATCACTAGATAATTGGTTTGGACGAAATCCATGGGGGCAGTTGATGTCTGTGATAGGGACATAGAGATGGATGGATGGATCACTGAATTCCACATAAATGTCTAAAGGAAGTAAGCAACTTCTTGTAGGTTAGACCTTGAAAAGCAGGCAGGATCGAGATTGCCGACAAGAAGGCACAGCCTGATATGGTTGATGCTGACCTTCTATCTTGAAAATTAAATACTAGTACTTGCAGTCTTGATTCGGTGGCCAGTCCTTCAGAGATGCACTGCATCTGCATTTCATTTCATTTCATACCTAGGCAGCTGAGAAGATTAGCAAACTCATGTGCACGCCATTTTCCCAACAGTGGCTCTCCTCTGTTTGCACCTGACTGTATATTTTAAAACATACTAGGTTGTTGATAACTTTCACCTTATTAACTTTCTTTCGGCTATATATATATTGAAGGTCAAAAAATATTTATCCTTGTCTTGTTTAGTATCTATAACAGTGAAACAATTCCAGTCCACTAAAAATCGGGTACGTTGGTAACTAAGCTTGTGATGAGGTTATCTCAAGGGCTTTCATCAGTTAACTGATGATAAATTCCTCCGGACAGCATGCATAAAGATTGATGGCCGGCTAGTTTCGTGAAATTTCTCACTTCTCCATCGGTATTGACGTGTTGACCGGCTGATCGTGTACTCAAACTTACTAAGATTATTTTACGCTAACGCAACACGTACGACAAGTACTGCCGTCAGACCTAGTCTTCAGTCCAAAGCGTTCCATTCACCTGGACACAATGGTGCATCCCGATGTTTTGGCCCCTTGTTGAAAAATGTGCAAAAGATGCCTAGGTTGAGTCTTTGCAGTTGGACACTCTAACCTTAGACTGGTAGCACTCGTCGTACTCCAAACGCATCTCCTAAAAGAGAATATTCCGTCCAGTCAGCGAGATTCTCCAGTTCAGTATCACTTTCCCCGCACCCGTCATCCCCTATATCACATACTCCATACCAACTACCAGTGTGTGGGACCCACATGTCATACTCTGCCTCTTAATTAACTCCCACGCTCTCCTTCTCCTCTCCATTCTCTCTCTTTCCCCCCACCTACCCCCGACGCCTCCTCCTTCCCGTCTCTGTGCGGCGGCCTCACCAGGCCTCGATCTGCGGCGGCGCTGGCCTCTCCGAGGCGGAGGCCGCCGCCGGCGGAGCTCCCTCCCTTCCTTCCTCTGCTCGAGCTCCAGCGGCGACGGGCGCTGCTCCCTCTCCTCTCGGCACGGACTCCCTGCTCCTCGATCCAGCGCGTCGAGGCTCCGCGGCGGAGCTCCAGGCGCGCCGCCGGCCGGCCGCAGCTGCACTCGCGCGCGCCGGCCGCAGCCGCGGCAGAGCTCCCAGCCCACGCCCCTTCCCCTGCTCCCGGCGCGCTCCTCCGCCTCTGTCTCCATCCAATCCTCCCTCGCCTCTCCGCCTCGAGAAGGGGAGGTCGGCCTCGATCCGGAGGTGGGGAAGGCGGCGGTTCGGCGGCGACGACGAGGTGGTGCTCGAGCTCCTCCCGAGGAAAAGCTCCAGCTCCGTCGGGTTCCTCATCCGCCCGGGTCACGGCGGCGGCGGCCCATGGCGGAGACGGTGCGAGGTGGAGGAGCAGGGCGGCCGGCGCGAGGTGGAGGAGCAGGGGCGGCCACGACGACGGCACGGGATCTTGGGCGGCGCCGGCGAGCTCCCTGCGACGGCATCCGGCGAAGCTCCATCTTCTCTGCTGCTCCCAGCTTCTCTCTCCTCTCTTCTCCTCGCTGCGATGGCGCGGACGAGAAACTGCCAGACGCCAGGTGGGGCCGCGCAGGCCGTAGCGCACGTCCTAGAGTGCGCTCTATTTGGCGCGAGCGGGATGGGAACGGGACATCCCGTGGGCTTTAGGGTACCCCGGTGCAGCGGTTTGGTGCGCTACCAGCGTACTGCATGTTGCGTACCGTTGCTGGTAGCGCACCCAGTGCTACCAGTCTTACACAAAGTTTACCACTGGGGGTGGGGGTCGCTTCGTCTCTAAGAAACCGCTCCTCCAAGGCTTTGTTTAGTTGGGGCCTGTTTATTTGGCTGAAATTTAGCTAAAAATTTGTTACTTTTTCAACTCTCTCTCCATCACATCACATTAAATACACCAAAAGACATATGTTTGGAACAGTAAATATAGGTAAAAAAATTAACTAATCACACAGTTCTGTTGTACATCACGAGACGAATCTTTTGAAGCTAGTTAGTCCATGATTGGATAATATTTACCACAAACAAACGAAAGTGCTACAGGAGTGCTACATGAGTTCAAACAGTTACTTTTACTACTTTTCCTCCAACTAAACAGACCCTTGGTTGAAAAATTTGCCTCTTTAACTGCTGGAACTCCTGTAGCACATTGTAGCACGTTTCGTTTGTTTGTGGTAAATATTATCCTACCATGGTCTAACTAAACTCAAAAGATTCGTGTCGCAAAGGACATCCAAACTGTGTAATTAGTTATTTTTTTACCTATATTTAATACTCCGAACATATGTCTTTTGACGTATTTAATGTGATGTGATGGAGAGAGAGTGGAGAAAAGGTTAGAAATTTTAGCCATCTAAACAAGGCCCTAGGCTCCTCTGCGGCCGCCCTCCTGGCCCCTCCCCTTCTCCTCACGCGAGCTCGTCGGCGGTGAGAAAGGGGTAGAGGTCCCCGCTCCTTAGTAGATCTAGTAGTAGCTCTTAGTAGTATTTGCTCTCTGTAGTATAGGCCGTATGCTCCTTCGTCGCCGCTCCCGTCAGCATGGTCGCCGCCGAGCTCCTCAGTGTCTTCCTCGTCGCCGTCATCGTCGATCTACAGGTGTGCCCGAATAAAATAAACCCGCCATATGCTCCGACAGCCACCCCTCGCCCTTTCCCTCTCCATGTTGTTGGAGCTCTCCCGCCGTCTCCTCCCCTGTTCTGGCTCGAGCTACGGTTCCTCTGCTCCTGCCCCTAGTAGATCGGAAATCCCCCGGGATGGATTTGGCTCTGGGGCTCTGCTGCATATACTTTGCTCGCCCTCCCGTGGTTGTTCCGATGGCCTTGTTGTCGTCGTCGTCGAACGCACTGGTGCCGCTTCACCTCCGCCTTCGCCCACGCCTCTGTTGTTCGCCTGATCCACGCTGTGGATGTTGGATGGTTGTTCCAACAGCCCGCCTCCATCTGCTGAGGTGCTTACGCAGTCGTCGAACGCATCTTCGAGCAGCCGTCATCATCACCATCTCCGCCCTCTACTTGAAGCAGCTTCGTCTACTACAACAGATCCTCATCACCATCTCCGCCCTCTACTTGAAGCAGTTTCGTCTACTACAACAGATCCTCTCCGTCCGAGCAACTAAGACCCGTTGGTTGTTCCAGCGATTTCGCCTTCACCTGGGACGACTTGGTGGCTCTTCCTCAATCGCCAGCGACGGTAACCCTTCAATCCTTCGGTCGTCCGGTGTGTTCTTCCTGGCGCCGTCGCCTCTCCATCAACCGTCGCGTTGCACGGTGCTCCATCCTGGTGTAAGCGCCGTTGGAACCTCTGCGACCTCCGCCGTCGAGCTCACCGTTGGACGCTTCGTCGTTCCTGTTGTTCCTTTTCGGTCTAAGGACCTTGCTGTAATATTGGTATTCTGTGAGGACCTTTTTGTAAAATGACTGCTTCAGTTTAATATATATGTTTGTTGTAAAAAAAAGTGACTAACAATTGGATTGGTCATCTCCTTGCAAATGGCCTGTCCTTTAGGATGCCAGACTTTATGTCCTGGTCTAAAAAAGTGGGGAAGATCACACTATCTGCTACAAATAGGAATATCATGTCCTCTTCACGAATCAGATGATAGTTTTATGCAAGGAAACAAGGACCAAGTTGGGAAACCCCTTCATCCTTAATCTTGCTTTAGTACTACAACCAATTTTCTGAAATTCCTCGTGCATGCTCATAGTTACTATCATGGTACTCAAACATCTGCCTATGTACTTTTATAATGCACACTTTTGGCAAACCTTATCCCCTCAAACAATGTATGTAGGCTGTCACAGCAGTGCTGTTATAGGTCTTGACATTTTCTATTTCAATTGGATTTAGAGGTTAGAGCCCTCTGCAAGGGGGGACGCATCTGATGATACAGGCTGAAAGTCATTCAGATCTGTGGTTGAGCCTGCCTTTCCTGCACGCTGCTGCCCATGCATGCAACTTGCCACACCCACATCCAGTGTGCAATGTTAAATTTTTGCTACAGTACAAGAATGCTCTTTACTGATCCTTGACCAAATACATTGCTCTGGGCATAGGTATGATAGTACTACCTAGTGCCTACTGTTTGGATGCTTCAAATACTAGCCGGCGATTCAAACTGCCACCTATTTACCTGTCCGGGAAAATGGCCAAAAGTTAAGGGCCTATTTGGAGGCTAGGGTAGCTAACGTTAATGCTAACAAGCTGAAAAATGTAGCTCAGGGCCTGTTTAGATGGCGGAAATTTAGCAAAAAGCACTGTTTGAACTCCTGTATCACTCCTGTAGCACTTTCGTTTGTTTGTGGTAAATATTGTCTAATCATGGACTAACTAGGCTCAAAAGATTCGTCTCGTGATGTACAACAGAACTGTGTGATTAGTTAATTTTTTTACCTACATTTACTGCTCCGAACATATGTCTTTTGGTGTATTTAATGTGATGGAGAGAGAGTTGAAAATTTAGCAAAAAAGTGGCAAATTTTCAGCCAACTAAACAGGCCCTCAGCTCACTACGTTAACGCTAATTTCCTACAAAGGGAGCTCCGGTCAGTGTATTTGAAAGCTTGAGCTGGAATGTTTGGCTCGAGACCAATCATAGTTAAACAATCACTACTACACAACCGAGCATTCGTCCCAAGCACTTAGTACCGGGCGTAATTTCGCCCGGTACAAAGTGGAGAAATTAGCACCGGCAAAGTCTACAGTAACCCAGCAGGCATATTAGTACCGACCGGTATAACGAGCCGGTACAAAATGGCGCCGCGGACCCCGCTCGCGCTACAACCAGTGGGCCCTGTGGATGCAATTAGTACCGGCTGGAAACATCAGCCGGTACTAACTTGCTTCCAAGCAGTTTAGTACCGGCCCTTGTTTCCAGCCGGTACTAAGTGGCACCGCGGACCCCGCCGCTGCTAACGGCTAGTGGGCCTGGCGTAAACATTTAGTACCGGCTGGAAACAAGGGCCGGTATTAATCGTCTCGTGGGGCCAGTCTAGCCCTTTAATACCAGCCGGTACAAAACGCTACACGTTAGTACCGGTTGGTAGTACCCACCCGGTACAAACTGTCCTCGGCTATATATACCCTTCTTCCACCCCGAGCCTGAGATGAAGCTCTCATTTCCCAGCTTGAGCTTCACACTCCTCCCATGGCGCCCTAGGATGTGATGTCCATTTCTTCCTAGATTTGAAGGTGTTTTGCTGCTCCAACATCTTCAAAAGGTTAGGAATCGAATCATCTCTTTGCTAATATGTATAATGTTAGGATTTGTGCTTTGTAGTTAGATAAATTAGAGTTTATTAGATTATAGACTTTGAGTTGGAGAAATTCGATTTAGATACATGATTTAGAGGCAATTATTTTTTATTAATTAGTAATTACTGTAGTTACTTTTTATTATATTATTTTTATTAATTAATGGATTATGATACATAATTAGTGTGTTCTATTTAGTGAATTATGATACATAATTAATATTAGAGATAATTGTATTTTATTAATAAGTGAATTATGATAGTTACTTTTTTATTAGTTTTTTTATTAGTTATTGAATTATGATAGTACCTTTTTATTAGTTTTATTTTTTGATTTATCTGAAATAGTTAGAGGTAGTTAACTTCAGTAAAATATGTAAATTTAATTTTTTTAAAGGTTCTTACCTTAGTTGTGTTTGCAGATGGACCGACAATGGATGTATGGTGATCGATGCGGCGAGGTGAGGACCTGTGTGGTTCGAGGACCGGTGGATGGTCGCTTCCTGATGTGATGAGTGATTGACAACGTTGTGTGGACTGACTCTTGGCTAAGTATTGCAGGTGCAGGTTGCGGCTTGACTGGTGTTGGTGCAGGAGAAGAACAAGCGCGAAAGGTCGTTGTCGGTGAGGCCTCCAGGTGTGGAGAAGACAAGTAGGCTTGGTTCGAGGGACCCGGTGGCAAGCGGGGTCAAGTGCGGGCCGCATGGTGGCAAGAACAGCAAGACGAAGTCGTAGACGGTTTCTTGGTTGAACCTCAAAACCAAGGTCGAGCCGGGACTTTGTGGGAGCCGAGTCATGAGTGGTGATTGGCGGAGGCTACATCAAGTTCGCGGGGTTTGCAGTGGTTCACCAGAAAACCACTGGGTTACTCGGCTGAGCCACAAAGCCGAGGCCAAAGACCGGGTGTGGCTGTCAGGCCAAAACCGGTCTGACCGGTTGGTGAAACCGGTCTGACCGGTTTGGGGTCGCAGGGCGCCGGAAAGCTTCCAAGTGGAGGACACACGTCGGGATCGCAAGGCTTGCGTCGAGGCTAAGCGAAGTGCGGTCACCGGGCATCAGTCCGATGGTGTTACGACGACAATTTCCCAAAGTGCCCTTGGTGGGCGTGTATCCTAGTTTATGTAATAGGGGTAGTTTAGTCTTTCAGCTAGCCTCCATATAACCCAAGTGGTGAGAGGATGGCAGCCATCTTTTGGAACCCTAGCTCATTTTCCCTTTGCTATTTTCCTTCCTATTTTCCTTAGGATTTCTAGGACTAGCTTGAGAGCTTCATGGTGAGATCTTGAGAGAGGGATGGATGATCGGGAGGCAAGCTAGACCTTGTATGAACCTTCATGGTATGTATAGATGATTCGACGTGGTTCCTCAAGGCTTGATTGTGTCTCTCCCATTTTCCCTTTTTGGTGATTTTCGGAGCTCTTCTTGTTGATTTTCGTGGAGAGGTTTTGGGGGCGTTTCTTTGAGCGATTCTTGTTGGATGTCACATATGAGGACCTTGTGCCTCTTTGCTTGGTGACTTTGCTCCAGCAATCCCTCCGAAACAGCTTCGATTTGGTGGTTTTCGATGGAGTTCGTGGAGAGGTGTTCTTGAGGGTTGACTTCCGATTCCTCTTGATTGAGTAGGTTTTGAGGACCGAGCTTCTAGCCAAAGGTAGCCCACGAGGTACCCCATCTATCCCCAAAGTCTTACTTGATTCCGTGGAACGAATCCGTAGATCAATCGAGGTGAAGGTCGAGTTTTTCCCGCGGGCTGAGTTCTTCCCGACTGTCCAGGCAAAACCGGCCTGACCGGTTTCCCAAACCGGTCTGACTGGTTTAGCCCCAGTGGGCTGTCGAGAAGTGTTTTTGGACAGGAGAGTCTCCTTCATTCTATGGCTTTTCTTGTTCAAACGTTGAAGGGTTCTTGAGGTGGTTTTGCTAGGTTTGGTCTCGTAGGTCTTTTGGGGATTTTCTGGACAAAACCGGCCTGACCGGTTTGCCAAACTGGCCTGACCGGTTTCCCCTACCTGTGAGAGGCTAAGTCCTAGAGGATCGGTCTGACCGGTTTCAGAAACCGGCCTGACCGGTTTTGGCTTCCAGCAGCTGTTTCGAGTTGTTTTCCGCTGCGTGTTTTCAGAGGCTGTTGGTTGGATGTTGCTCCTAGGTCCAGTAGCACTCTAGTGGCTACGTGGATTTGGCAAGAGAAGTTTGTGGAGGTATCCGAGTGATCTTGGGTTCATAGGCCGAATTCTTGAGTAGAATTTTTATCGGCTCCCATTCACTCCCCCCTCTCTGGTTCACCGTTCCGGTCCTTCAAGTGGTATCAGAGCCGGTTACGAGTCTTGATTGACTCTAACCAGTCTAAGATCCAAAGATGGCGTACCAGGAATGAGGATCGGGTCCTCTGCACTTGGATGGAAAGAACTACCAGATGTGGCAGAGATGGATGGCTGCGTTTCTCTGTGGAAAGGGTCAGATCCTTTGGGATGTTACGGTGAACACAGCTTATGTTCATCCGATTAACTTCCTTGCTCCGAGATCGAGGGACATGTTCGACGCCAACAACAAGGCGGTCGACTACTTGTTTCGTGCTCTGTGTCAATCCAAATTCGATCGGGTTCAGACAGAGGACCTAGCTTGTAGGATTTGGGAGCAGTTGAAGGATGCTCACACTGGAAATGCTCAGGTTCAGGCTCGGATGTATGCGACTTACCGGAGAGAGTACGAGAACTTCACTCATCTCCTCGGTGAGTCCATTGACGCCTTGTTCCAGCGGTTTACGGTTGTGGTGAACAACATGAGAGCCAATGTGGCCGTGCTCCCATATGATGATCATGATAGAGCCGTGAAGCTCTTGCACTCGCTGGATCATACAGTATGGGACTGAAAGGTCGAGGTTATTCTTGAGTCCGAGAAGTATGATACTCTGACGGTGAACGAGCTGTTCTTGAAGCTCAAGTCGTCTGAGGTGGACCGTGGTATGACAGCCAAGCTTGAGGGCCTGACTGACTCTCATAGTCTCGCCCTCATCGGTGGCTCAGGTGCAAAGTCTAACGCTAACCCATCCACCAGGATGTACTCTTTGTCCTCCATGATGACTTTGCCAGATGAGGAGTTCGACGTGCTTGGAGAGGACGAGCTGGCGCTGCTGACCAGGAGGTTTAAGAGGATGCACGAGAACCGAGTGAACACAAGGAGGAACACGAGGACATGCTTTCAGTGCGGCAAGCTAGGACACTTCGTCACCGACTGCCCCAAGAAGATGGAGAACAATGATGGCTACAAGCACCGGTCGAGGACGGACAACAAGCACAGATCGAGGCGCAATCACAAGCACAAGCACAAGAACAAGGACGAGCGACGATCGAGGAAGAAGGACGGCCGCGACAGGAAGGCCCGAGCGATGGTCAGAGCGAGCGACGTCGACTCCAGCTCCGCCTACTCTTCCTCGAGCTCGAGTAGCAGAGAAGATGAAGGTGATCGGCGCAAGAGCAAGAAGTCATCCAAGAACTTGAGCGGGCTGAGCTGCTTCGCAAGAGATGGCTTCTGCGGCATGGCACGTAGCTCCGGCAGCAAGAAGAGTCACCAGAGCGACTCGGACTCCGACTCTGAGGATGAGGTACGTGACGAGCTTCCCTTCTTGTGTGAGGAGAATGAGCATCTTGGCAAGTTGCTTGATAACCGTGATGACATGCTTAGAGAGGCAAAGAAGATGGGGAAGGAGCTTAGGGCCTCACTAGGAGATGCTAGGAACCGAGTAGTTGAGTTAGAGACATAGAACCTTGATGCTAAGCTTGAGATAGATTCGCTTAAGGCTTTACTTGTTGTTTCTAATGAGATTGATTGTTGTGATTGCTCTGTTTACCTAGCTGATCTTACTGCTCTTAAGGATAAGCATGCCTCTACTTATGAGGAACTAGATGTGCTTAGGGTTGAAGTGGCTGAGCTTAAGTCTAGACCTGCTTTGCTTGGTGCTTGCACTTCTTGCCCTGTTTTGCATGGAAAGATTGATGAGATGCATGCTTACACTGTTTCCCTTGAGGCTAAGTTAAAAGAACTTGTTCCCACTTCTTGCTCTACCTGTGAATTGCATGCTTTAAAGAATCTGGAACTTGCACATTATGTTGATCGCTTGCAGGATGAGAATGATGAGTTGAGGAAAATGATGGGTTGGTTGTCGGGTCATGAACCACAACTTAGGATGATGATAGAGGCATACAAGCGCTATGATGGGCAAGTGCTTGGGTCAGATAATATTGGAGAGTGTAGTGGTGAGGGAGGAGAGAAGATTGGTGATATCCAAGCTCCACCAAAAACCTTCCACAAAAATGCCTATGCTCCTAAGCCCAACCCACTAAGAAACAAACTTGACACAACTCCAGATCCACCCATATTTCCTCACCCAACAAATGATTTCCAAAAACCGGTGAAGTTTGTGAGTCCTAAGGAGAGTGTGGTTGGAGAGAAGAAGGGTGAGAAGCCAAGTGAGGAGAAACCGAGTGAGCAACCCCAACCAAAACTAAAGCCAAAACCAATCCGGTTTCATTGTGACTATTATGGGAGAGATGGTCACAAAGGGGAGTTTTGCTTCAAGATGAAGCGAGAGGAGAGAATGGCTAAGGAGTGGGCAAACAAGGACTGGTACAACCCATCTAATGGTGTGCATGAGTCTCGTATGCCACTGCCTAGGGGTAAAGCCATTGTTCGCACAGTTCCGGCTTGGGGAGTCAAGAGTGCTTTGGGTGGAAGGGACCCTGCTGGACGAGTTAAATCGGTCAGACCGGTTTGGAAACCGGCCAGACCGGTTTGGGCTGCTCGTACAGAGAAACCGGTCAGACCGGTTTCAGAACCGGTCAGACCGATTTGGAGCCAGCAGGGAGACCAATTTGGTTTTCGTGCTCGTGATGAGGCTCGTTTCAGGTCCTTTGGTCGTGGTCCAGATGTTTGGCATGGTGAGTCTGATGGTCGTCAGTTTGCTAGACGTTCTCCACCTCGTGCTCAATACGATGGTGGGAGGAGTCGTAGCTTTGAGATGGAGAGGAGGAACGGTCCACGGTCTTCCTTTCGTGGCTTTCGTTCTCCTCTAGCGAGGCAGGGATGGTTCCCTAGTGGTGGTTCCCGTGGTGGTAGCTTTGATAGGCGTGATGATATGGTTCGTGCTAACCCCACTTTGGAGAAAATGACTCGACACTGGTTTTACTCTTTTGGTACTAACCCCGGTGCTGAGTTGTTTGTTCACTCACGTGCTCATTTTTGAATTTCAGGTGGGAGACTTGAGGAACATTTGGTTGATTGACTCCGGTTGCTCGAGGCATATGACCGGAGACAAGGGGTGGTTCTCAAGTCTCGTCTCGGTGGTGTCCAAGACATACATCACCTTTGGGGACAATGGGCGAGGGCGTGTGCTTTCAGAAGGTGAGATTAAGGTAAGTGAGAAGGTCACTCTCAGGTGTGTTGCTCTTGTTCAATCGCTCGGATTCAATTTGCTTTCGGTGTCCCAGCTTTTGGATAAGGGTTTTGAGGTGTTGTTTCAGCCTGGTGGTTCTCGGATTTTGGATTCTCGAGGGGACCTTGTTTGCATGGTTGTTCCCGAGGGTCAAGTTTTCCAAACGGATTTCTCTCAGTCTTCTGGTGTGGCTCATTGCTTTTTGGCTGGTTCTTCGAGTGAGTTGTGGAAGTGGCATAGGAAGTTGGGTCACTTAAGCTTTGACCTTTTGTCTCACTTGAGTAAACTCAATTTGGTCCGAGGATTGCCACGACTGAGGTTTGAGAAAGAGTTGGTTTGTGTGCCGTGTCGGCATGCTAAGATGGTAGCTGCTTCCCATCCACCCCTCACCGATGTGATGACGGAGAGTCCATGCGAGCTGCTCCATATGGACCTTGTTGGCCCAGCTCGTGTGCGATCTGTGGGTGGGAAGTGGTACGTCCAGGTTGTGGTGGACGACTACTCTCGGTATGCGTGGGTTTTCTTTTTGGAGGAGAAAGGGGAGACATTTGGTTTTGTTCGAGATCTTGTCTTGAGGTTGAGAAACGAGAGGCACGGAGATGCCATACGAGCGATCCGCAGTGACAATGGCTCAGAATTTAGAAACTCTCATTTTGAAACTTTTTGCCATGACTTGGGTCTTGAACACCAGTTCTCTAGTCCGTATACGCCTCCCCAGAACGGCGCGGTGGAAAGGAAAAACAGAACCTTGTGCGAGATGGCTCGGACGATGCTCGATGAGCATAGGACTCCGAGAAGGTTCTGGGCTGAGGCAGTGAATACCGCGTGCTATGTGTCGAACAGGATTTACCTTAGGGTGCATAAGAAGAAAACTTGTTACGAGTTGATGCATGGCAGAACCCCCAAGGTGAGTCACTTTCATGTGTTTGGGTGCAAATGCTTTATCCTGAAGAAAGGTAAGAAGTTGGACAAGTTCGAGGCTAGGTCTGTCGATGGCATTTTCGTTGGTTACGCGTCTCATTCTAGAGCCTTTCGAGTGCTCAATCTTGAAACTAACCAAATCGTGGAGACTTGCGAGGTTACCTTCGATGAGACACAGCCACGTAGTCAGCTTGTTTTTGAGTGTGCAGGTGACGAGGAACTTGGCGAGGAGATTTTTCAGGAGGAGGAGCATGAACATGGAGATGATGATGATGGCGGTGTGGTGCCCACGGCTGAGCATGTACCTACTACTTCGACTACGATCGAGAACGGGCCCTCTCCCACACCTACAACGACAAACCCAGATCAAGGAGAAGCTGCTGTTGAGGGGGAGGTAGCTTTAAGGTGAGAACCTCCCCGGCGAGTTCAAGTGGATCACCCAGCTTCGAGAATCATCGACAACATCAATGAACGTACTACACGGTCGAGGGTTCAAAACAATTCTCACTTTACCCATGATGCCTTTGTTGCTACTTTTGAGCCCAAAGACATTGGACATGTGCTATCTGATCACAATTGGGTTAACTCGATGCATGAGGAGTTGGAGAATTTTGAGAGGAACCAAGTTTGGGAGTTAGTGGATCCTCCACCGGGTTGTAAGCCAATTGAGACGAAATGGGTCTGGAAAAATAAAGAGGGAGAGAAAGGAGAAGTGGTGAGAAACAAGTCGAGGTTGGTGGCGAAAGGGTATAGTCAGAAAGAGGGGATCGACTACGAGGAGACCTTTGCTCCCGTAGCTCGTTTGGAGGCGATTAGGATCCTTCTAGCCTTTGCCGTGGCTAAAGGGTTCAAATTGCACCAAATGGATGTGAAGAGTGCTTTCCTAAATGGTGTTTTGGAGGAAGTAGTGTATGTGAGGCAACCACCGGGGTTTGAGAGTGAGAAGTACCCCCACCGGGTGTACAAGTTGAGGAAGGCGCTGTATGGGTTGAAGCAGGCGCCTAGAGCTTGGTACAGTAGGTTGAGGGGGTTCCTGTTTGAGAGAGATTTCGAGATGGAGAAGGTAGATCAGACCTTGTTTCTCCTCAGGCAGGGCAAAGAGATCCTGATTGTGCAGGTATACGTGGATGATATTGTCTTTGGTGGCTCGTCTAACTCTTTGGTTGCAAGGTTTGCAGAAGACATGAGCAGGGAATTTGAGATGAGCATGATGGGTGAGTTGCAGTTCTTCCTCGGCCTCCAGATCAAGCAATCGAAGGAAGGAACATTCGTGCACCAAGCCAAGTACACCAAGGACATTGTGAGGAAGTTCAAGATGGAGGACTCCAAGGCCATGGAGACACCTATGAGTACGACTACAGCTCTTGATGCGGACAAGGAAGGTGAGCACGTGGACCAGAAGGAGTACCGAAGCATGATCAGGTCACTCCTGTACTTGACGGCGACGAGGCCGGACATCCAATTCTCAGTATGTCTGTGCGCTCGTTTTCAAGCATCTCCAAGGACTTCACATAGGCAAGCAGTCAAGCGCATATTCAGGTATTTGCGACACACTCCCGACTTCGGCTTTTGGTACTCCGCGTCTTCTTCTTTAGCTCTTCATGGATTTTCGGACGCGGATTTTGCCGGGTGTCGGTTGGATAGGAAGTCCACTTCTGGGACTTGCCAGTTCTTGGGTTCTTCTTTGGTGTCTTGGTCTTCCCGCAAACAGTCGAGTGTTGCTCAATCCACTACTGAGGCAGAGTATGTGGCCCCAGCTAGTTGTTGCTCTCAGCTCCTTTGGATCACAAACACCATGCATGACTTTGGTGAGGAGTATACCCATGTCCCACTTCAATGTGACAGCACTAGTGCCATAAGTGTTGCAAAGAACCCAGTGCTCCATTCCAAAACGAAGCACATAGAAGCGAGGTATCATTTCCTGAGAGACAACATTGAGAAAGGGAAAATCACTTTGATCCATGTACCCACACATGACCAGCTAGCCGACATTTTCACTAAGCCCCTAGATCAAGTAACCTTCACTCGTTTGCGGGGGGGGGGGGGAGAGCTTGGCGTGTGCTTAATTTCTTGAGTTGGGTGTGTGGGAGCTCCTTTGTACCATATGTATAGCTTTCCTTTGTGCATTTCTTGCATTTTGCATTGCATGTGTAACATGATGTATTGGCATCTTTGTATCTTAGGTTGCATGCATTTTGTATAATATGCATTGTGTAGGAAAAGCTTCTCCTATATACATTGTTCACCATGATATGCTATATATATGATCTTGTGAGCTAGTTTGGTATGATGTGGCTTAGTGTGGCTTAGATCTTGATGATCTTGATTTATATCCATGGTTGATAGCTATGTTTTTGAAAAATGTCACATGTATGCTCTCTTGTGAGTAAATGCTTTTATATGATCATGACATGTTTTAGTGGCATTTCTATGCTTAATTTGTGCTTGGATAGCTTGTTTTGAGCATTTGGGGCCAAAGGCTCATTTGCCATCATGAATGTTTAGCCCCCATGCTTTATCTTGTGGAGGGGCATAAGTTCCTTTTTGTCGTAAAGACATTTCATGTACCAAATATGAATCTGAAAATGAAATGTAAATTGCTTGGAAAATGTGCTCCCATGTCATATGTTCTTAATTTACTTGCTTTTGGGTGCTAAATCGTTGCATGTTGCTTACCAATGAGAAGTCTCATATCTAGAAGTAAGCACATGGCTCGGTGGTTTTGACATGACATGAGATGCTTGTGGGTGTTTATGATGGTCTTATACTTAAAATGGTTGTCCTAGCATGAAGTTTGTGTGGCTTTGCCATTTTGACATGTTTTGCTCATATTTAGGACTTTGCTCATGAGAGGGTGTTTTTTTCGCAAAAATGCTCAATTCTATCTTAGCTTTACCCAATGGTTGTGAAACTTGGTGATCTTGTAGTTGATGTTCATACGAAGCTGTAAAGTATCTAACTTGCTCATTTGAACATGTGTAGCATCTTGTGATGAATTTTGTCTATTTGAGAAGCTCTAGCTGCATCTTTTCCAAATTTGAGCCTTGATTCATGCATTGGCAACAAGGGGGAGAAATGTTGGTGGAGAAAAGTTGCATTACATCCCTAGAACATATCCCAGCAGTCAAGGGGGAGCTTGTGCATTTCTTTTGCATTTTTGGCTTTTGGGGGTGAGCTTCTGCCGAGTTTAATCGGTCTGACCGGTTTTTGGAACCGGCCTGACCGGTTTTGTGGAACCGTCCTGACCGGTTTGGGAAACTAGCCTGACCGGTTTGTTCCCAGTGCTGGCACATGTTTAGGGGGAGTGTGCATATGTGCAGGGGGAGCTCTTGTGTGTTTTGAGCTTTGCTTTGGTGGTTTGTGCTCTTTGCTTGAGCTTGTTTTTGACTCGGTTGTGTCGAGCTGTTGCCCTTGCCTATGGGGACCGAGTCTTTCCTCTTTCAAGTGATCTTGCTCTTTGCCTTTATTTGGCTTTCGATCGCTTGTTTGAGTTTCTTTTAGTCGTTTCTTTTCTTTTCCTTTTCTCGCTGGTTACCACATGTGTGTGTTGTCAATGCACTCATCAAGGGGGAGATTGAGGACCTGTGTGGTTCAAGGACCGGTGGATGGTCGCTTCCTGGTGTGATGAGTGATTGACAATGTTGTGTGGACTGACTCTTGGCTAAGTATTGCAGGTGCAGGTTGCGGCTTGACTGGTGTTGGTGCAGGAGAAGAACAAGCGCGAAAGGTCGTTGCCGGTGAGGCCTCCAGGTGTGGAGAAGACAAGTAGAATTGGTTCGAGGGACCCGGTGGCCAGCGGGGTCAAGTGCGGGCCGCATGGTGGCAAGAACAGCAAGACAAAGTCGTGGACGGTTTCTTGGTTGAGCCTCAAAACCAAGGTCGAGTCGGGACTTCGTGGGAGCCGAGTCATGAGTGGTGATTGGCGGAGGCTACATCAAGTTCGCGGGGTTTGCAGTGGTCACCAGAAAACCACTGGGTTACTCAGCTGAGCCACAAAGCTGAGGCCGAAGACCGGGCGTGGCTGTCAGGCCAAAACCGGTCTGACCGGTTTGGGGTCGCAGGGCGCCGGGAAGCTTCGAAGCGGAGGACACACGTCGGGATCGCAAGGCTTGCGTCGAGGCTAAGCGAAGTGCGGTCGCCGGGCATCCGTCCGATGGTGTTACGACGACAATTTCCCAAAGTGCCCTTGGTGGGCGTGTATCCTAGTTTATGTAATAGGGGTAGTTTAGTCTTTCAGCTAGCCTCCATATAACCCAAGTGGTGAGAGGATGGCAGCCATCTCTTGGAACCCTAGCTCATTTTCCCTTTGCTATTTTCCTTCCTATTTTCCTTAGGATTTCTAGGACTAGCTTGAGAGCTTCATGGTGAGATCTTGAGAGAGGGATGGATGATCGGGAGGCAAGCTAGGCCTTGTATGAACCTTCATGGTATGTATAGATGATTCGACGTGGTTCCTCAAGGCTTGATTATGTCTCTCCCATTTTCCCTTTTTGGTGATTTTCGGAGCTTTTCTTGTTGATTTTCGTGGAGAGGTTTTGGGGGCGTTTCTTTGAGGGATTCTTGTTGGATGTGACATATGAGGACCTTGTGCCTCTTTGCTTGGTGACTTTGCTCTAGCAATCCCTCCGAAACGGCTTCGATTTGGTGGTTTTCGGTGGAGTTTGTGGAGAGGTGTTCTTGAGGGTTGACTTCTGATTCCTCTTGATTGAGTAGGTTTTGGGGACCGAGCTTCTAGCCAAAGGTAGCCCACGAGGTACCCCAGCTATCCCTAAAGTCTCACTTGAATCCGTGGAACGAATCGGGAGATCGATCGAGGTGAAGGTCGAGTTTTTCCCGCGGGCTGAGTTCTTCCCGACTGTCCAGGCAAAACCGGCCTGACCGGTTTCCCAAACCGGTCTGACCGGTTTAGCCCCAGTGGGCTGTCGAGAAGTGTTTTTGGACAGGAGAGTCTCCTTCATGCTATGGCTTTTCTTGTTAAAAGGTTGAACGGTTCTTGAGGTGGTTTTGCTAGGTTTGGTCTCGTAGGTCTTTTGGGAATTTTCTGGACCAAACCGTCCTGACTGGTTTCCCCTGCCTGTGAGAGGCTAAGCCCTAGAGGATCGGTCTGACCGGTTTCAGAAATCAGCCTGACCGGTTTTGGCTTCCAGCAGCTGTTTCGAGTTGTTTTCCGCTGCGTGTTTTCAGAGGCTGTTGGTTGGATCTTGCTCCTAGGTCCAGTAGCACTCCAGTGGCTACGTGGATTTGGCAAGAGAAGTTTGCGGAGGTATCCGAGTGATCTTGGGTTCATAGGCCGAATTCTTGAGTAGAATTTTTATCGGCTCCCATTCACTCCCCCCCCTCTCTGGTTCGTCGTTCCGGTCCTTCACGGGGCCTTTATTACTGCCCTAATGAAATTTCTCCAAACTGCTGAGGCGAACAAGTCTGTGAAAGGGTTCATGTGTTGTCCATGTAGAATGTGCAGAAATAACAAGGAGTACTCATGTCGAAAGACTCTCCACGATCACATATATAGATGGGGTTTCATGGAAAACTATATTCTTTGGAAATTCATTTCTTATGTATGAAAATTAGAGGAATGATTAGACAATAATGAAAATTCATTCCTTATGTATGAAAATTAGAGAAATTGTTCGAAATTATGAAAATTCATTTCTTATGTATGAAAATTAGAGAAATTGTTAGAAATTATGGAAATTCTTTTCTTATGTATGAAAATTAGAGAAAATGGGAGATAGGATGGAAATTCATTTCTTATGTATGAAAATTAGAGAAATTGTTAGAAATTATGGAAATTCATTTCTTATGTATGAAAATCAGAGAAAATGGGAGATAGGATGGAAATTCATTTCTTATGTATGAAAATTAGAGAAATTGTTAGAAATTATGGAAATTCATTTCTTATGTATGAAAATTACAGAAAATGGGAGATAGGATGGATGAGGAAGAGATCCTTCATGATATGATCAATCAAGGAACGATGTATGCACGCTCCAGAGAAGGTGGGGAGGACGATGGCAGCCAGTATTTAAATGAGACTGGCGATGGCGCTGAAGATGATAATATTGGAATAGAAGAGGACATACCAATAACTGAGGTATAATGTTTGATACTTCATGATTTACACTGAACACTATATATATAGATAGTTAATGATACCATTTTTTATTAGCCATCTACATCATCGTCGAGGCCAAGACGTAAACGAGGCGGGAAAGCAAAAATGGAGGGCAAAATCATTATAACAGAAGTGGACAATGACGACACACCAATTGCACCCCCTGGTGTTCAGACAACATTTGTCAATCAGTGTGGTTATATTGTTCGGGAGAACATCCCCATCAATATTAAGAAATGGAAGATAACAAAAAAGACTGATCTACCTGAAGATGTTGTCCCTGACCATGAGAAGAACATGTGTTGGGAACAGATGAAACTATACTTCTCATTTCCAGAAGAAAAAGAAAATGAGCTGAAGGATTTTGCCTTCAAAAAGATGGCAATTGCATTTGGGACGTACAAGAAGAATCTGTACAAGGACTTTATCAAGAAGGGCATCAAACCCGATTTGGTGAACAAGTACCAAAAGTTAGCACCTTACTAGGAAGACTTCAAACAATACAAGTTGTCAGAGGATGCCAAAGATATATCTGAAAAGGCAAAGGTTAATGCGGGGAAAAAGCAATGGTTTCATAGACTCGGCCAAGGAGGTTACAAGACCGCGATCCCCAAATGGGGAAAGAAGGAAGAGGACCTGATGGGTCGGGGAATTGTGCCCGCCAACCCGAATGAGCAAAGCACTTTTTCTATGCTCATGGTGGCTCATTGAGAGAGGAGGATGGTACATTTGTTACTACCGATAGTTTACTACAAGCTTATGATCGGTTACAAGAAGCACTGCAGGGTAAACGACAAGGTGCTTTCAAGCCTGACAGAGAGAGAGAGAGACGAGCTCGCTTATGCACTTGGAAATAAGGAACACTCTGGACGTGTCCGAGGCATGGGTGTAATTCCATGGAAGAAAGGATTCAGTGCAGACATGGAAAGTTACAAAAAACGGGACCGAAGCAAACACGGAGCAGAAGAGAAGTTGCGTAGCTTAGAGGAACAAATAGCTTCAAATAATGAAAGGTTGGATCGGCTACAAGCAGCATACGATGCACAAAGACAAGCAGGTGCATCGACTGCTAATGTGGGAGCGAGCCCTCCCGGTTCACAGAAGCGTAGCAGCGTTGCATCCACAGAGCACCAACCAGTAGACGATTCCATAGAGAACAATGAACACTACCCCGTGGATGACATCACTGCGTGAACCCCTTGTGAGCTTCTTACTCCAGTCAGAAAAATAGTAAAGGTAGTAGCTCATGGTATTGCTGAAGTACCTGGGGGGAAAATTCATTGCATGGAGATTCCTCAAGGATATGCTAGAGTCCAAGTTGACAGAGTGGAACCGGGATGGGAGGACTTGGACCTCGAGGTCCATGGAGGCGACGGTGAGACATTACTAGGACACGCCATCCACACATGGATTTGTTGGGCCAAGCCCTACATAAGGCTTCCGCAAGAAGTCGTCTCGTCCCCTCATATCTCAAGGCAGAGATCACCTTCGCCAGCCGCCATGAGTTCGCTGGCAGCAAATCTACACTTTAGTGATCGAAGTAGGAGTCTGACGCCCGAAGTGTCTCCAAAGAAAACTCCGCCTCAACAGTCTGCAAAGAACACTTCGACTGAACCGCCACCACCAGTTAAGAGGAAACTCTCAAAGCAACCAGTCCGACAATCTCCACCTAAGAAGAAGCAACCAGCTAAGCAGAAAGAAAAGCCTCCACCGAAGAAACTTCTCTGGGAAAGAACTCTAGAGGAAAATGAGGCTATATCTAAGGCTGAGGTTGATGCTCACTTCGCGCCAAATAAGAAGCCAGTGGAGCAACCAATTGATGAAAAAATGAGGTAATACTTTAGATCACTCAGACAACCGAAAGTCGTCAAAGAAAAAGAGCCAATCTCCGACTATCATCGTCATATCAGAAAGTCGTGGAACGAACAACGAAGGTCAAAGACGGTCAAAAAAGTTTCTCAGCTTGGAGAACAACCAGAACAATCGCTCCCACCGTTCAGAGTGTTGTCAAAAGAAGATGAGGAATTGGCTAAGATTATAGAGGAGACAAGCCTCACAAGAGAGCAACTTCTCGGGGGAGCCGATATCCCCCGACACGAAGGTGCTAATAGAAAGCCGTTTGTGCTCGGGGAACCTCTTATGTTGCCACAGCTAGTAGATCTCCTGCCAACGAAAATGCGTTTATTGCATAATTGGTACATGGAGCAATCTAAAGAAGGACGTGAGATGTTCGCTGCTCGTGTCCATGATCGCGATTTTTTTAGGGGGCCAAATGACTTATGGATTGAATTTGAAAGTCTATGGTTTTTCTACAATCAAGACGATGTTGAATCGCTAAAGAGTGCATGGGTTCTGTGAGTGTTTCCTCTCATTTCTAATCATACACTAATTGTGTGTTGTCTCATTTGATATATTTTATTTTATATCATGCAGAATGGAGATTCAGTTGTGCCGGAAAAAAATGTACTATCATGTGGGCTTCATGGACCCCTAGATTGTTAACAACAATATGCTAAAAAATGGCCAAACAGGACCATGAAAAATATGTTCAACTACCTGGAAAAGCAGCATCACATGTCTTACATACTTCTCCCGTACCACTTTGGGTGAGTTGATTATCCTTATTATTTATACTTTCAATGAATATGACGATACATGTAACATCTCTATTGTGTATATATGAACAGGTTCCACTGGATATTGATTGTCATCGAGATTGATCGTAGTGAAATCACGGTGATGGACCCAAAGTAATACCCCACCTCAATGTACCCAGAACTCGTGGATGCACTTCGCTTAGTATGGGCCCGCTTTGTAAAAAAATATCCGGGACAATTCAAGGAAGACTTTTACTTGCGCGACAGATTTCATGTATGTATTTACTTTCATTCTATTTTCGCAATTGATAACAAGAATTTTATTATCCAAAGAAATTGTTTTAACTTGTTCTGTCCTATTCAGTGCTTGAGACAGGAACATGGTAACAATTTATGTAGATTTTACATTTGTGAGTTCATCCACAACTTCATGGTTGACCCAAAAAAAGCAATGATGAAAAATTGGTACGTATAGAAAATTATTTCATTTGTTGACTTTTGTACTTTAATTTCCATAAATATTAATTTCTTGATTTTTATCTTGTGATTTTGCATGTGACAGCTGAAAGAAATGAGAAGTGAGATCCTCCCCCAAGAACGAATACGGGCGACTCATGAACAACTATGTGGATTTCTATTATCTGAGGTCATAAATCCAAAAGGAGAATTTTATTTCGACGGAAAAAGTGTGGGTAAACTTAATTCAATCAGGGACGACCCTGACACCTTTGGGTGAGTCTATGTTGGTCACACTTGTGAGTTGAGGCCACTTTTGAGTTGTATCAAACTTGTCAAACTCAAATAGTTGACACAAGTGTAATATTTGTAATATATATAATATATGCTAGATCTATATGTAATATTATTAGCAATATATATGAATACGACTACGAATGCAACTATGAATACGAATACGAATACGAATATGAAAATAATATAACCAGCTCACAGGTTTGTACGGGTGGTATTATGGCCCGGTACTAAACTGCTCAACAAACAACGTGGGGTGGTTGCAGTTTAGTACCGGTCGTTGTTACTGGCCAGTACTAAATTGCAACTTAGTACCGGGCGGGCGGCCGGTACTAATTGTCGTGGCAATAAGTACTGGCCAGCTTGTACCAGGCAAGCGCACGGTACTAACCTGGCCTTTTGCCCGGTACTAATGCCCGGATATGTAGCCGTGAATAGTTTTAAGAGTAAATTGTACACATCGATCATATGATTTGTACTTGGATGCGGATTTGTCCAACAACTTATAAAGTACTCAATTAATGCAATAACTTGTTACTTATTTGCAGTTTGTTCCAGCAACTTGTAAAATAATCAATTTAGTGTAATAACCTAGCAAATGTGTGCATCCGCAGTCAAAATTTACAGCAGCAACGAAATTGCTGACACCTAGTTTCAGTCGAGTGTCTATTCGTTGGAACTTGGAACAAATTATTGAGCATTGTTTGGTAATTGATATTAGTAGGCATTCCAGGCAATGACGCACCCGGAGCCCGGGCAAAAGACCATGCAAAACTCTCACTTCCATCTTCGGTAGAACAAGGCGACTGATTTTAAGGGGCACAAGAACAGGGCTCGCAGGGCCTTTTATGCATCGCGTGGAAGCCCGAGCCATCCACCCAGGCTCGCGGGGCCTTTGGTCCCCTGTATGAGGTCACATTGTATTTGGCAAGGCAAGGACCTTTGGAGTTTAGAAAATTAATATTATATCTTTGTATCAGTTATTTTATACACTAATTCACTTTTTATTAGAGTATTTTAATTTCATATTTAATATTATAACTTCGTCCCATTGTTTTCTACGTATTTTATTTTAGGACACGACTACATGAAGAGGCCTCTCCATTTAGTGTTAAGTGGAGAGCCCTCCATATTTAGAAACCAAAGCAATTTATGGAAAGAAACCAAAGAGGAAAAGGAGCTGGTCACGCACACGGGTCAACAACAGCATCGAGCCTTCTGCGCGCGGAGAAATTCCCGCGGGCCAACAACGGCCTTGGCGGTCTATGCGGAGAGAAATTCTACGTGGGTCAGTTCATAATAAAAAGTAACAAAAAGACCTATGCACGAGCCAGCTCATAATAAAAAGTAACAAAAAGATCTAGCTAGACATAAACTAATAAAACATGGAATTTACTGTCGTGCTGATATTGTTGTTGTTCGTTGGAGCATGATGAACACATCCGGTATCCCAAGCATGAATCAGAGCATAAAAAAAGAGATCAAATCAGATGGGAAATAGAATGGAAACAATGTGAAGACTAAATATACAAACAACATCAAAGGGAGCACAAGAAGGTCCATGTACACATCCTTTCGGTACAACACACAAAACATGATTCATCAACTAAGACACATAATTCAAATTGAAAAACTGGGTACATTCATCAGATGATGTGTGATTCATATATAACACACTAAACTATCTACAGAGCCTAATTTGATTGCTGTTAGATGACGTGCTTGCATGTTGCATCCGCAGAAAGAGAAACAAATGGTACATGCATGGACATGTGATTCATTGAGCCTCAAATTTATATCTTTTTTCCTAAAAGTAAATCAAACATAGTCACAGTTTTGTGCCGATTCCCGTGATTTGCCATCAGCATAAAAAAAAGAAATAAAGTGATAGCACAATCTGCCATCAGTGTAAATAAAATGCAACTCTGAAGTAATAGTTACATACAATGGAAAAATACAGTAAGATGCAGCAATATTTAACCAAAAGTGTCTTGAAAAGCAACAACATCTCATTCAATAATGTCAAAAAATAATAAAACTAGAAAATGCCACAAGTTTTTCTTTTTCCAAGTAAAATACATGAAAGTACATGCTAAAGTCAAATCAATGTTTCCATCTAACTTCCTCTGTTCACATCAATAATAGTTAAAATTTGCGTATAGTGTTGTGCAAAACTAGTGTCAAGTTACATTCTATTTCTTGTAAACCTACTTCCTAGAAACACATAAATATTTTAAAGTTCCTTCTCACTGTTATGTTGATCACATATGGTTAAGTTACTTTTTCCTTTACATAAACTATTGAAAAAATTACTTTCTAAAAACATTTATTTTCGGTGTGCGAACATGAAAAACTTTATGATAAACTAAAAACATGGAGAAGTTAGTTATTGTTATACTAAAAATATGAAAGTTACTTCCTAGTCTGATAAGCAACATGAGAAGCTACTTCCTAGTGAGATAAGCTGTCTGAGAAGTTACTTCTAGTGTTGAGCTAATAAAAAGAGCTTGTGACTTTAATTCTGCATTTCTTAATTCTTAAGCATTTGATGCCAAGCTAAAAATTGATAATATGTAGACATTAATGTAAGACATAAAAGTAACTTGTATGTAGACATTAATGTTAGACATAAAAGTTAGTTATACTAAGTATGTGTTGAATATAAGACCACACCATCAACACGTGTTATACAGTCACTTGAATAAAAGTAGACACATCATCCACCCAATTAGCTGTCAGTGACTTACATGAACCTCAAAAAATGTGAATTGTGCAACTGAGCACCCGCTTGTAACAAACTAGTGCTACTACCTGGAATGTTTATTAAATTGTTTTATTTAAAGAATACTAAAATAAGAAGTTCAAGTAAAACAAAGCATGGTTAAAGCTAACTAACATGTGTAATTATATTTGTGATATATCTATTGAGGACATTGGTTGTTGATAGAACACAAACGACTCAAAAAATATGCACTGATAGATGATACTACCAAGGATGGAAACTGCAAAATATAGCATAAAAAAGTAGAGGAAAAATTGAATCAATTACTTTCTTTATAATATAAAAAATAGAATTAGTTACTTCTTATATCAATGCATATGTGGTAGGTTACTTCCTAAGTCAGATGAATAATGTCAAGTTACTTCCTAATTCAAAATAGTAAAGGGGCTAAGCCACATTTTCTTTTGTAAAATCAGAGGGGGAAAATCAAAACATTGTTATTAAACTATTATTATTAGCATAGATAATGAGATACTAGTAAGCTAGTCATGACAAAAGAATTTGTGAATATAATTGTTTTTCAAGTAAACATAACATTCTATAAACATGTGTTACATCCTATGGAATAGAAATTTAGAACCAATTACTTCTTGTGTCACTTTGCATGGAATATAAATATAGAATTAGTTACTTTGCATAGAATATAAATATGGAATTAGTTACCTCTTACGAGACTACATATGTGGCAAAGTTAGTTCCTATGGTAAGTTAAGCTCGTTACCAAACGAGAATAGTGAAATGATAGTGAGAAATTGCAACTTTGAGAAATGGCCATGACAAACAAAATATAGTATGAAAGAAAATACAAAAACTCATTGTAGATAGAAAACAACACACAACTAGCAGGAATTATACTCAATTGGATGCGCAATAGCAATGATGACTTTAATGAGCTGGTTAAGAAACAACCTTCGTCAAAACTTAGTCAAGTGGATGCAGTATTTCCCTGCTGATCTTGAATACTAGCTCTTCTTGTCTTTGTCTAGTAACAAAACAAAATAACATTGGTTAGATCAGCAAAAAACAGGTGCTATAATACTAAAAGTACTAAGTGTTATAGTTTCAGGCTTTCAGCAAGTGTTAAAAAAGTATAGAGTATCAGCTCACAAGTATACCAAGGAATGTGCATAAAAGATGACAGCATCAACATGTGGTATATTGATTGAATAAAATTTCAGAACTAGCTAGTTACTCGTTGTAACACTGATGAATTGATGCTAAGTTACTTGGTATGAAATATGAAAACATAATTAATTACTTCCATGAGACTACATATATGGTAAAGTTACTTCCTACGAGATTCTAAGCCTAGTACCACAAAAATAGAATGGTGAAAAGGCAGCGAGAACATGCAGTTTGTTCTAAGCAAAATTCAATGTACTTGAGAATGTGGAAGCTGCAGTCCGTCAGTCAAAAAAAATGAAAAATATTGATGGTGTTACTTGAAGTTGATGTGGTGTGGGAAAAAAAGGTAAGTAGTGAGAAAATGTGACGGCGGCACATGCTGAGAAAAAAATTACAGATTATGAAAACGAGGTAGCTCCTAACTGATCGTTTAAAACAAGGGTCTGTTTTCTTTCAACATAATGGAACAAAAATTTAATTACTTCCTACATATTTCAGATTAAGACCCAGTTACTTCCTATATCATGTCAACAAAATCATTAGTTACTTCTAATCTCATATTTCATAAATTCAATTACTTTCTATATGTTCAAAATGAAGGCCTAGTTACTTCCTATCTAATGTCAGTAAATATTAGTTACTTCTAATCTTATGTAAACCAAATATTAGTTACTTTATCATTCAAAGAAGAAAAGAAATATGTTCTGTACAAGAAAAATAAGTGCAAACATCAGTAACAAATGCAACTTCAAAAATGTTAATTAGAAAAAAAGATTTGTTATGAATTGAAATGGTAGAGTACTAGCATTGTGTGTTTCGAGACATGCAAAATAATCTTCTCAAGCAGAGTTCAGAATATTTAGTGTCTTATATTCTAGTAAATTTGTCCAAGGGAAATGCATCTCTATGTTTGTAAATAGAGTAGTTTTGCATTATAAATAGAGATAAATATCTCTATTCCAGCATGGAGAACTGGATAAAGTTCAGCTATTCACTTATAACATGTGATTAGTGACCACTTAGAGCAGTACCAAAAACTCCAAATACTCATTTAAAATGGAGAAAATAATTAGTTTAAAAGATCATTGATGGTGCCACGGGTATTGAACTGGTAAACTTGAAAATTGCACTCTATAAAATGCAGCTTGGCAATAAAAGTAACTTTGAACATTACTCGTTAACAATTGATAACCTGATAACTTGATACATGTAACATAATGTAATCTACAACAACAACAACAACAAAGCCTTTTGTCCCAAGCAAGTTGGGGTAGGCTAGAGATGAAACCCACAGGAAACCATGAAAGGCGAAACACACACACACACACACACACCCACACACACACACACACACGAAGTGTTAAGGGTAAACAAAGGGTGAAATAGAGATCATGGTTCAGGCACACTGATGGCTAGTCTCCAAGCACTCCTATCCATAGCTAACTCCTTGTGGATGTTCCACTCCTTAAGGTCTCTTTTAACCGCCTCGTCCCAGGTCAGTCTAGGTCGACCTCTACCTCTCTTTACGTTATCGACCCACTCTAGAACCCCACTACGCACTGGCGCCTCAGGAGGCCTCCTTTGGACATGACTAAACCATCTCAACCGATGTTGAATCAATTTTTCCTCAATCGGTGCCACTCCAACCCTATCTCGAATATCTTCATTGCGGACTCTATCCCTTCTTGTATGCCCACAGAGCCAACGCAACATACGCATCTCTGCTACACTCAGTTGCCAACATAAAAAAATAACAAGAACCTGATGAACAAGATCTGGGATCGAGGGCATCATATAGTAGAAATTTTCGATCTAAAAATGTGAACTACAGAATCACAGGTTCTGTATAGGGATCCCAAGTTTCCAACAAACAACAAATGGTTTCGATGCAAAAAAAAAAGTAATGAGCATTATCTGATAGGAAAAATACAACACGTACATCGATTGGTGAAGGGGATTCAGGTGCCGAAGAAGAAGATCCACGTGCAGCGTGAGCTCTGTGAAGCACCGGGCGTTTTTTTTTCTCGAACACGCAGGAGAGCTGCGTATCAATATATTAAGAAGAAAAAAGGGTGAAGCACCCATACATCAATCCAAGGTTTTACTTTAAAAGGAGGAAAACCCTGGAAAACCCCCCTCACACAAACTAAGCTAAATCACCCTTAGAAAACAAAAGACAACCCTTGACCAGAGGACCTCCATACTTAATCATTGGGCTGCAGGGCAAGGAGATGAGCAACTCCTCGAGCCCCGGCTAACTCCCACACATGCTGTTCATCCTTGATGGTAGAGAGAAGCGTACTTAGATTAGGCTGCACACCATCAAAAGCTGTGGAGGAGGATCTGTTATAGCCTTTGGCTAGACGGGCTTTGAAGCACCGGGCGATTACTCATTCCGGGAGCCGAGCGACACTGCAACCCAAAGCCATACGCCCAGATGTCTTCCAGGATCTGAAGGGGTGGCCGCGTGTCGCCTTCCTTGGGAGAAAACAAGCGTGAGGCCTCCTCTCGCTCGTAGAAAGCCAACAACCAGAGATGTGTGGCTTGTCGTATATGCGCGACTCCTCCAACCGGTGGCCCATCGTCTCCTTGCCTCCCGCCCTTCAGAATCGCCAACCCGCCATCGACTCGCCTCACCTCCCCTCGGAACCACGGCCTGGCCTTATCTGATTTGCTAATTATTGGGATCATAGGCTCGGCAGTGGCTCCAATCATGATGCGAATGTGAGACTAAGAGGCAGCCATGGCCCCCTGACGCATGGATGAGGTCGTACTTTGATGGTTGAGTCCCTGTCGATGCATCAGGGAGGAGGTGAGGGAGAATTAGCAGCACGTACACGTGGTCGATGTGGCACCCATGGAGGCAGCGTCAAGGATGCCGGTTCTCAGCTCGAGGGGGGCGACCGTCATTTCGATTTCAGGCCGGCGGAGCTCGAGGGGGCCGTCGGAGGACCTCGAGGGAGTCGCTGCTCGTCGATTTGGCATCCTCGCTACATTGAGCTCGTCCCCACGGCCTGGTCAGCCAGCACATCCATGGTCCAGCACATCCACGGTCTCCGCCAGAGCGGCAGCATAGGGAGGGATGTGCGGGGGGCGCTGGCCTCCGGAGCAGGGAGCTGAGGCAGCGGTGGCGGAGAGGGTGCTGGGGTGGTCCCCAAGATTCGTTCGACTGCGGCACAGACGACGGGCGCACCGCGGTGTCCGCGGTCATGCTCGCTCGTTAACGCGGAGTGTGATGAGCGTCCGATGGGAAACGGAGAAAGATTAGGGAGGGTCTCGCGATAAGGCAAACTAGATAGGGTTCTCACGGTAGGATTCGCGTTTATTTTATAGCTACACAAAATTGAAATCATTATTTGATACCTACTAACAATACCTTTTAGAAGCTTGGCACATACATATTTTAAATCTCATATACTTGTATGAAGGGAAAATAGGCTAAAAGAATAGAAATAAATTTTTTTTTTGCACTTGTTGAATAAATGAGCAAAAATGCAACACAAATCTAAGGTACTAAAGGTCTCTCTTATGGTCTGTCTTTCGGTAATACTACTGATGTAATTTTATAATTCTATTTGATTCTAACAAATGAATAGATAAGTTATATACATAGTTGAGAACCAACTGTCGTCTGATCATGATAAATAACTTTGTTTTGACAAAAACCTAGGAACTATTGACTGAAAGAAAATTCGCATGTCCATCCACTTTGCTTAAATTTTTGCTTAATGTGTTGGATTTTTTAGATCAAAATAAGAATTGTATTATATCAAAGTTGAGTACATCATCAAGTTACACACAACACTCTCAAAGTACTCACGCACTAAGCAGCTCCAAATCTCAATCCCAAACCTGCGTAAAAAATCAAATAGAAGGTCGCACAAGCATCACTCAGGAAGCAGTCTGAGAACAAGTGCCCAAAGAACGATCCAAGACTGGTCGACATCAGCTCAGGAGACAAACTTATTCTCACAAGACTTGCATCGTGGTTGGATTGTAGATGCACCATTTGCTAAGTTATTATACTAAATTGAATATTTTACAAGTTGTTAGACTAATCTACACCCACCTCCCAAATTATTGTATGGTGGCTGACTTGTGATGCAATCTAAATGGTAACCCAAATTACATAAAAAGTAATTTGTAATTACATGTTGATGCAATATTTATGAGACACCTTATTCATGAATGTATGGAATGTTTGTTATTAGGTCTATGAGGCAATCAAACAGTCCATGAAACGGTTCATGAGTTGGCTCGAGTCATGGTTCCAAGCATGAAAACCACACTCGTGATATTTTTTTCTTTAAAACACGGGCTTGCAGCACGCGATCCTGATTCCTGTGGCTGTGGGTTTCTTGCTTGTATTACCTATGTTGTGCCAGTTGGATAACCCACACAAATGATGATTTCTTATGGTAGTGCTCAACCTAATTGGGAATTTGCGATTTCCACAAGTTTTGACGAATTATGGTTCTTATGGTATTGCTTAAAGACATCCAATCCAATTGGGAAGAATTTGCAATCTCCACAACCTTGAGTGTCATCAAATTAAGGTCTATACAATATTCTATTTTTGTTTCTCAAATATCCCACTTTTTACAAATACCCTTTTTGGGATGGACATGCACTCAAGTCCTGGGCCAGACGGCTTTGGGCTCTCTTTCTACAAGGTCTTCTGGAGCCAAATCAAACCTCACCTCCTGGAACTTTGCTCCAGTTTTTGGGCAGGTGACATCAACTTAAATGGGCTGAACCAGGCACACCTGGTACTCTTACCAAAACACGACGGTGTCTGCTCTCCTGACAGGTTCAGGCCCATTTCGCTTCAAAACTGCCCCATGAAATTTTTTTCCAAGGTGATGGTCAATCGTCTAAAAGACGTCAGTCCCGCCATTGTTGATCCTGATCAAACTGGTTTCGTCCATGGGCGCAACATCACCGAAAACTTTGTCTACGCTACAGACCTTCTAAGCTGCTGTTACAAGCGCAAAGCTCCTGCTGCTGATCTGAAATTGAACTTCAGAAAGGCGTTCGATTCCATTTCTTGGGATAGTCTGGATAGGATCCTTGCTAGCCGAGGGTTTGATGATAGATGGCGCCTTTTGGTTTCTCACCTCCTAACACTGGAAAGGATATTGTCATGTTAAATGGGGTGCCCGGGAGGTGGATAAACTACAAGCGCGGCTTACACCAATGGGACCCACTCTCCCCTTACCTCTTTATCATTGTTGCCATGTTCCCAGCATCTCATTCAATAGGCATCGACAAATGGAGATCTCAGGAACCCTCTCGACCCTATGCTCCCATGCCCCGTTCTTCAATACGCTGACGATATCCTCATCCTAACTCATGAGGACACCCGGTCCGTGGAGATCCACAAGAAAATTTTGGATGAGTTCTCCCTGGCAATTTACCTCACCATCAATTTTCACAAACCTACATTCGTTCCTATGCACATTGCTCTTAAAATCGCCGATGCTACAAGAGCAATGTATGACCAAGGAAAGAGGGCAGACCAAGGAAAGAGGGCAGACCAAGGTATGACTGGGTGCCCTCTTTCCTGCCCCAGTCATACCTTGGTCTGCCTCTTTCACCACATAAACTCCGGGCACGGGACTTCCAGACTCTCACCACCAAATTTGACAAATACTTGGTAGGGTGGATGGCTCGCTTGATAAGTACCGGTGGGAGACTAGTTTCAGTGAATGTTGTGCTCAGCAGGCTCGCTATCTATTTCCGTTCTTCTAACCTGCTGCGTCAAACAGTCATCGCTTTGCTTGACGCCAGAAGGTGGGTGTTTCTTTGGACAAGTGATGAGAATTGTCATGACTCGCAATGCCTCCTAGCATGAAAAAATGTTTGCCAAAGCAAAGATCATGGCGATCTCAGAATTCGCCCTCTGGTCGTCCAAAACCACGATCTTATGATGAAATTTGTGCATAAACTCCATGAACCAGAGGACCTACCTTGGAAAAAGTGGTTCTTGAGTCAGCACCCTGATGATCTTGGCATGTGCACTGCAGACTCCTGTATTGCATGAATTGTTTGTGAAGAAATCCAAAGATACTGCTCCATCACCGCATTTAGGATCAGCAACAGTAAAACAACCGCATTTTAGCATGATCGGTGGCTTCTCAACACTACCATGGCTGAAACCTTTCCTGCCCTCTTCTCGCACTGCATTAAATCCCAAGTCTTTGTCTATGATGCTATCGGAATTTCCTTCGATGACTAGCTTCGCCCCGGCTCACTAGCTGTGTCGTCGAGGAAAAATGCCTGCGTCATGATTGCCTCCTCCAGGTCATGCTCTCTGACAATGCTGATTAGAGATTCATGGTGCAACACCCCTCCAAACCTTTCAGCTCAAAAGAGGTGCCCCATGTGCTGCAAATTGAACATCTCCACGATCCGGACGTTGTACACATCTCGAACACCAAACTCCCAACCAAAGTCAAATTCTTTGCTTGGCTTCTCTATAATGGCCGGCTTAATACCAAGGCTTGGATGTAACACCGGAATATCCGCAAAGCGGAGGACTCATGTTGTGAACAATGTCCGGACGAACTGGAAACTGATAATCACATCTTCTCCCTCTGCCCAAAGGCACGAGACATGTGGCGCATCCTCGGCGTCACCCCTTGTTGACACTCAAATTTGGCACATAGTCGACCAAGTTGGACAGGCCTGTCTGACCGGTGCCCATAGGCGGTATGACCAGTTCTGGTCACTGTAGCTGGTCTAGAAAGCCACATCGGTCTGACTGGTGCCATTGACCGATCTAGCCGGTGCCCGCCGAGTCCGAGTTAAATCAAGGGGTCCTAGTAGATTAAGCTTATAAAAGGATTTCCTTGCGGGGCAAGACCTCCCCACCCTATAAATATAAAGGGCCACAACTGATTGAGACACCTAATTGATCAAATGCATCTACCTTTTATTGTTTCGTCTTTACTTTCGTCTCTACCCTAGCTTTTCCAATCAAATGTTTTTCTTCCTTCGTCTCCGCAACGTCCGAAGGCATTTTGGGTGTCCAGTCGATCCTAGAGCAACCCTATGTGCACCAGCTCCGATGGGGTCCATCCTGAGCAAGCGTTCGTAGGTCTAATGCCATTTCACTAGCGATCGATCTGACCGGTCACCCGCACCGGTCTGACCGGTGCCTGTGCAGAGGTGCTGCAGCAGCTCCTTCGCATGCTTGTTGGCTCCGAAAATGGTGCTAGCAGATTTGGTGACTCCACTAGGGAAAAGATTGATAGATCGACTGGTCCAAATCCTCAGCACGACGAGGTTCATGATTCCAACATCGAAAGGCCGACAGCTGACGAGTGGTCGGATGAAGATCATCAAGCATATGAAGCCTACCTCAAGGATCATGAAGAAGCGAGAGGACGACGCCAAGCCGAAGAAGCTGAAGAAGATAAGCGCTAGTTCTTGTCGTCTCACTTTTCGGTCGATCGAAGAGGAGATGTCTCCAAGGACAAGGAGGCGGTCATTGTCTCTGAGGAATAGGAGCCTTCTAAGGTGCAAAACAATGTGAGCACACCGCTACTTTTATCCTCTTTTGTTACTGCAAATGATCTTACTACTGTGATAGATAACTTGCGCTTCTCAATGATTGAAAATATACAAAATTTGGTAGATAAGAACATTCGTAGACGAATCGAAAAGAGTAGTGCTGTAGCATCTATTTCTAGAACTGTGCCACCTCAGATCCCATCTACTAGTACATCGGCTACACCTATGGTTGATCCTCAATATGGTATGCCATTGAACTATTTTGTCGGACAAACACCACCCCTATCGTCTGGTCAGAATAGACTAATCATGGCATCTTGGTGCCATATTCCTCATCTCCGGAACCTTTAGTTATTATTCCTCCCGTTCAGGCTACCTCTGGCCGATCTGGTGATACCACAACAGCTCAAGTTATTCCGATCATGGTTCCTTTTGGAACACGTACTAGATATGGTTTTGTACCTAATACACAAACTAATAGCCATTTGCAATGCAATACCCCAAACCCGCCTGCACAACATAATATGTTGCAATCGAATGCTTTCACCACACCAATGCCACCACTATTCAGGAAGTCATTGATAGGTTTAATGCTAATCTTGCTAAGCAAATGAGAGATGACTATGGCATAAAAGTAAAGTATAAAAATTCTTCATATCAAAAGTTGTTTCCTTCTAGTTTCGATTTGGTTCCCTATCCTGTTGGTTGGCGCTGTCCTAAATTTGTGAAGTTTAATGGGGATGATAGCAAAACTACTTGGGGGCATGTGATTCAATATCTTGCTCAACTAGGAGAGGTTAGTTCCATAGAAGAGATTAAAGTGCGTTTATTTTCTTTATCTTTGACTGGGAATGCCTTTTCATGGTTTGCTTCATTATATGTTAACTCTATTCAAACATGGAAACAATTAGAGCAAAAATTCATGATCCCTTTTATAGTGGAGATAATGAGCTAAGATTGAGTCACTTAACATCGTTATGCGAAAACATGATGTGCAAATTACTAATTATATTAGAAGGTTTAGAGAAACAAAAAAACCGTTATTATAGTCTTGTTATATCCGAGAGGGATCTTGCTGAATTTGCTTTTAATGGATTGAGATCCCATATTAGAGAAAAAAATAGAAGGTCAAAATTTTTCTAATGTTGCCCAAGTCTTACAAATAGCTTTAGCTCAAGAAAGCCAAAGAAAAGATACTCGACTCAAATCTGATCACCCTAATATGCATATGCTAGATAGTGAGTCCTCGGACGATGAGAGTGAAGAGGTGTGTGCTGCTATATTTACATGGTCACCTAATGATAATGCAAACACTTGTGCTTCTCTAAAGCCGGCCCATAAGAGTCAGGATGAGATGAAATTTACTTTTGATGTGGGTAAGTGTTATAAAATATTTGATGAATTACTTAGGTTGGGTAAAATTAAAATACCTCACACTATACCACTACTTGATCAATTAAATTGATGTGCATATTGTAAATTTTCATCATTCTTTTTCTCATGCTACCAATGATTGCAATACGTTTCGTCAGAAAATACAATCAGCCATTAATGAAGGTCGTTTAGTGTTTCATGAAATGCAAGTCAATGAAAATACTTTCCTGGTTATGTACTCTTGAGTTGTCGAATCCTAAGGTTCTCATACGGCCATATCAAGCTAAAATGGCTAGGGGAAAGAATGTGATCATTGGAGAGCAATGGTCTGACAAGAAGGTGCCACTGGAGGAGATCTCCAAGGTTGCAGCAAAGGCTCCAACGCTTGGGGGCAAGGCAAGAAAGAGATGGCCGACAAAACGTTGATTAGTCTGACTGGTGTCCCAGACCGGTCTGACCGGTGCCTCCACATATGATTCAATATCCTATTGCACATCCAAATTGTGTGCATTGCAAAGACCGGTTGCTTGTGGTAGTAATCTAGTCAAAAGTGATGTGTGTACAACTAAAACAGGTGAGGATAATAACAAGTAAAATTCTAAGGGTATGCAGTCGAGGTGGTGTCCCTCAGACTTGTCCCACACTCAAAAGAGGCGATTGCAAAGGTTGCGCACGCAAGGAGCGATGGAGCGGCAAACTGAAGAGAAACCAGCCAAGCCAACATGGACTCGAAAGGACTAGAAGACAAATCAAGTGGCAACCTCGACTTGAGCAAAACATGTTTACAACTGATGTTTTGTTAGACATCGTCCTAAGTGTTTTTTAGTTTAGTAGAGTATTTTTTTTGGCACGTATCCTTTGCCAAAAAAACAGGGGGTCTATGTTGACACTCAAATGTGGCACATAGCTGACCAAGTTGGATAGGCCAGTCGACCGGTGCCCATAGGCAGTCTGACCGATTCTGGTCGCTATAGCTGGTCTGGCAAGCCACACCGGTCTGACCGGTGCCCTTGATCGGTCTACCGTCAAGCGTTCGTAGGTCTACCGTTGTTACACCAGTGATCGGTCTGACCGGTCACCTACACCAGTCAGATGGTGCCTACGCAGAGGCGCGGTAGCAGCTCCTCCACGTGCTTGATGGCTTCATAAAAAGGGCCAACACCCCTCAAACTGAGGATTGCAGACGACCTTCGATTTTGGCCAAAGAGCTCCCCTTCCCGGTGCTGCACACCACGACGTTATCCTATTAGTGCTTTGGCACATTTGGAAATCATGTAATGCCCTGATTCTTTATGGTCGAAACCTCGCAGATGCTGAAGTGATTCGACGGATAATACACGATATGGATTCTTGGATGACTCGCTACAAAAAGATGACTTGCCACTGGGAGCACTGGCGGGACTATTTTGTTTCTCACCTGTAATTTCTGTTAAATATGTGTCGAATATGTGTACAATTTGGTTACAGTTGGACTTGACTTGTAATTTGGTAGGATAGGGGTAGAGTCTCGGTCGTACTTTGTATCCCTACGACCCATAAATATGAGGGCACTACCGTTGTAACCGTGAGACGACTTGGCGGCTGGTGTGGGCGGCGGTGTTGCCACGGTGGTGCCCAGATGCCAGTGTAGCTGTTGTTTATGGGGAGAAGCACCCGTAGTCATGCCCCGAGGATGTAGGCACATGGCTGAACCCCATTAAAAAACATCGTGCCTCGGTGTCGTTCTCGTTTGTGTGATCTTACAATTTGGCTTTGCGTTCTTGGGGTTATCACTTCCGCGCTTTGATTCCAACAAGTGGTATCCGAGCTGAAGGTTGGAAAAACCTGGGAAAACATCTCCGGAGTCACATGGTGATGGGGGAGCCCGTGAACGTCACCGGAGGGTCACACAGATGGTTGTGAATGGAGAGTTGGACTCGGGGCCTAGATAACGTCTTCGGGGGATCACACGGATGATTGTGATGGAAGAGTTGGGCCCAATGTGTGACGGGGGAGATTGTTGGGTTTAGTCCCACATCTAAAATTGATGGTGGGTGAGCACATCATATAGGTGGGGGCAGTCCTCACCCATCAGGCTAGTCTTTTGGGTTGAGTTAGGCCTAGGACCTATTGTTGTCGACTTCGGTGGACCTAAGGCCTGGTGGGGCACCGACTCGTGGGTATAGCGGGCTGGGTCAGATTCCACTGCGCCACTCTAACAAGTGGTATCAGAGCTGTGGAGGAGTCCGACGGGGTTTGTACTTGCCGTGTATGATTTCGACCTCCATAAAATAAAGAGGGAGTCTACGGGATTGCAACAGAGGCAATCAACTGTTCGTGGAAACTGAAGTTTGCGGCGGTGGATAGACGAATGACAGGCGCAACTCTCGATCGGGTCGGCAACGTCGTGTGCGACGGTGTGGAAGTCGACAAGGCTTGCGAGTGGCGTGGCTGTGCACTGGTGGTGTACATCGGCTACGACATGAGGAGGTACGTGGTCTGTACAGTACACGTGTGTGATTGATTTTCGGCAATCTGTGGCAACAGGCAGATGGCATCGATGGCTTCCAAGTTCAAAGTGGTGAGATTCGATGGCACCGGAAACTTCGGGTTGTGGCAGATGAGAGTGAAGGACCTATTGGCTCAACAGGGCATCTCGAGAGCACTCGATGAGAAGAAGTCGGCGAAGGTAGATGGTGATAAGTGGGAAGAGATGCAGGTGCAAGGATGTGAAACGATGAGGTTGTGTCTCGCTGATCAGATCATGTACCATGTCATGGATGAAAGCACTCCTAAGAAGATTTGGGACAAGTTGGCTAAGAAGTTTATGTCTAAGACTTTGACTCAGAAATTGTATCTAAAGCAAAAGTTGTATGTGCTGAAGATGCAGGAGGATCAGATCTTGCTGAGCATGTGAATGTCTTCAATCAATTAGTTGCTGATCTTGGGAAGGTCGACGTGAAGATTGATGATGAAGACATGGTGATTGTTCTTCTGTGTTCGTTGCCAGATTCTTATGATCACTTGGTTACTATGTTGACATATGGCAAGGAGAATGTGTAAGTGGATGATGTTGTTGTGGCTTTGCTTTCTCATGAGAAGAGGAGGAAGAACAACTAACTTGAAGAGTCTTCTAGGAGTGCTTTTATGATCAGGAGTGATCGGAGTGGTGAAGACAAGAAGGGCAACAAAAAGAAGAAGAAAGGACTGTAGTGCTAAAAGTGCAAGGAGTGGGTACATAAGAAGGATGAGTGTTCGGAACTGAACAAGGGTAGTGGAACCGCAAGTGTGATGATTGCCAGACAGGATGACTCATAGCGATGGTGATGTTCTCACAATGTCAAGTGAAAAGTCTTGTGAAGAAGCGTGGTTGTTGGATGTAGCTAGCTCATTTCATGTAACACCAAGGAAGGAGTGGTTCTTGTCATACATTGAGGAGGGTGATCTTGTTCACTTGGGAGATGATTCGTCTTATCGTATCATAGGAGTGGGTGATATCAAGTTCAAGATGTATGATGGACAAGAGATACTACTCAAGGGTGTGAAGCATGTGCCAGGGCTACGGACAAATCTGATTTCGCTTGGGATCTTGCATGAAGAAGGATGGCTGTATCAGGCGGCGCCTGATAAGAAGACCTTGAGAGTAGTGCATGGAGACAAGACGGTCATGGTTGGTGAGAAGTCATGTGCACACCAATACAAGATGAAGGGAAGCGTTGTTGGAGGTGGAGTCATGGACGGCAATACAACTATGGCGGTGTTCTATTCGACGGTCGGTGAGGTGGCAGTGGCTTCGTCGGGCTGTTCTAAGTGGGCATTAAAGGAGGCGACTCAAGTCTGGTACACGGAGGTTCGCGCATGGACAAGCTCAAGGTGGCGTGCATATTCGCCAAGGTGGAGATTGTTAAATATGTGTACAGTTTAGTTACAGTTGGACTTGAGTTGTAATTTGGTAGGATAGGCGTAGAGTCTCGGTCGTACTTTGTATCTACGGTTCATAAATATGAGGGCACTATCGTTGTAACCGTGAGAGGACTTGGCGGCTGGTGTGGGCGGCGGCGTTGCCGCAGTAGTGACCGGATGCTGGTGTAGCTGCTGTTTATGAGGAGGAGCACCCGTAGTCATACCCCGAGGATGTAGGCACATAGCCGAACCCTGTTAAAAAAAACATCGTGCCTCAGTGTCATTCTCGTTTGTGTGATCTTACGATTTGGCTTTGCATTCTTGGGGTTATCGCTTCCGCGTTTTGATTCTAACAATTTCTCCTTCTTTTCTCATCATGTAACCTATGTCTGGTATGCCATGTAATCTTCTATAAAATGCTACTAGCCGCTCGATTAATATAGTTAGTGGGCATCTTCCCTCGATATTTTCAAAAAAAAATAATACAAAGAGGGATATCAATTTATTTTCTTAGTATAAACGTCAGCATGTCTATATAGTATGATTTTCTACAACTAAACTACTATTATGCGAACCAGAGATCCTATCAGTTTCTGCAGTATGGCCTCGTATGCAATAAGTTAGGGCAGTCCTAATAGAGGAAACTGACATGATTTCCATAGCACAAGAAATCATCTATAGAAACTATTCTTCACAGTGGTAATGTCTTCGAGTAATAACTGTTTTCTCTCTCTCTCTCAATTTCACCAATGGTGAGCGTTGCATTAACTCCATAGAAACTAGTGATTTCTTCCCAATGGCAAATTTGTGGTTTCTTGTGCATTGGGTCAAGAGTAGACTTGGTTTCTCCGTGAGAAAACCATTTTTATGATTTGTGCTCTCTTTCCTCATTAATTAAGCTGCAACATCACCATTTTGCCTAGTTGGCAAGCTAAATAATAGAGATAGAAACTACTATTAATACTCCATTGGGAGTGCTCTTATCGCTACAACCGCAGCTTGCAATGTTCTTTCCGTCTTGTCATTCAATTATACATTTAACCTCATTGCCTGTGAAAAACGGATCGGTTGGCACACCTTCCAAGCAGGGCTTCAGTGTGCAAGTGAAAAATTTTAGGACATACAAGTATTGCTTTGATGCAAATGGGGACCAAATGAATTCTGCCAGCCAGGTCCTAAAGCATTCTCAGTAGTATTCCTTGGTGGAAATCCTTCTCTACTCTGTTGGGAATTCCATGTGTAATATAATTGGCTGAACATTATCTTTCATTTTTTAGAGTTCTAGGGCTGTTGCCCCCGTTTTTGAACATAAAAGAAAGACAGATATCAATTTACAGCATTTTGATTCACCACCCTTTGGAATTACATGGCCAACTTGGCCAGCTTTTCCAGTAGAAAACAAAATGAGACAACACATAAGCTTCTTAACATAGTCGTGCCAGTGACAAGGACTAATCAGAACTAACTCCATACCCATCCACTACTGTCGATGACATCAGCGACTTGAGAACAATCCATTTTCCGGCCTTCTGCGCATCTTCCAGGCCTGCGCCCTGGGCAATCCACGACTGGAACTCAGTTGGGATTTCCTCCAGCTCCTAGTTTGTTGCATTCATGTTGATGAAATTCATCAGCTTGTCATCCCATTTTGATGTGGCCGTAGAAGTCTCTCTGGCCTGTTGCAAGCCTCTCTAAATTTGAGATGAAGGTCTTAAGCTCCTGTCTCTTGGTCATAGGGCACAAAATTGTCCAATTCTGTAGCATCCCAACAATCTTTCCCACAATCTCCTTTAAGTTTTTCCACTGCACATTCTGAAAACACATGTTATTTCTCATTTTCCATAAGGCCCACAATACTGCACAACTAATCATATTGACTTAGTAAGAATTTTTTATTACACATCCATCTAGTACCAATATTCTCAAAATTTCCACCTATCACACAACCTGCTGCTTGCGAGACCATATTCCAAAGATTGGTTGTCACCACACACTCAAATAATAAGTGATTACTTGTTTCTATTTCCTCGCAAAATAGACAAGTTTTGTCTCTAACCTCTCTCCTTTTCTGCAGGTTGTCTCTAGTGAGGTTCTTATTTTTTGAGAGCAACCACAAGAAAAAGTGCACTCTAGGTGGAACTTTTAAGTTCCAGACACCAGATTCATAAACAGGGAGAACCCCTCTATGGTTGATTACCTTGTACAGGGACTGGGAAGAGTATATCTTTGACAAACTGCCCAAAATAATTCTGTATTATCACCTAAACCCATCCATTAGGCCCTTAAGCGATAACACAAAGTTACTTTGTCGTTGTTTGCCGGGTCAAGCCCGGTAAATCACTTACTTACAACAAGACCGAAGAGCAGTATACATCAAAACTCACACGAAGGCAAGTCCAGAGTCATTAAACAAATTAATCCAAACCAGGCCCACTTGGGGGGTCCATTTATTACAAATCATTGTTCATCGTAGCATGATAAGGTTCAGAGTTTAAAACAGCAGAAATCTAAATATCAATATGACATCACAGGAGGCCATCCATGACATCATCATTCTTCGTCATCACCCTCGATCCACTGGAGCTCCCATCCAGGTGGGATTTCTCCAGGCCACACATCATTCAATGCTTCACCTGAAAACAACACAAATAGCAAGGCTGAGTATACTAATACTCAGCAAGACTTACCCGTCGGGTGATAACAACATCACCAACCTCTAGACATGAAAGGCTTTTGGCTGGTGGGTTTGTTTTGCCAAAAAGCATCTAAGAGTGGATCCTTACTTTCAACGTTTTAGCTCAAGTTCTAGTGTATTAACCATTCTAGGTGAGCACCTGTGCTAAACAAACAGTTGTACATGCCATTAAGCAAACATCAGTATTATCCATCTGTTCCATAATTAAGGGATCATGATAGCCAGTTTGTTAAGCAGTCTTGGGTAACGGTGAGAGGCCGACAATCGATCGATTAATAACCTTACAAGGTGGACCTAAACACACGGGAGGATGCATACCCCAAAAAGACAACTACAAAGGGGTGGGGTACACACGAACCAGGCGGTTCCCATCGATCTTCGGTTCAGGATGAAGGATTACAGTCCTGGGTACAAGGCTCAGTGGACGCCCATGTAATGGCACGCACCACCTCTTGCACATGCACCCTCCTCCCGGTTGCAAGCCGGGCAGGCGAATACTCAGGATTAGTAAGGGAAACATCCCTAGCCGTGCCAATTAGGTGCTAGGCTTACCGGTCCCATTCCCGACATGTGCTTAGTACGTTCAAATGCTTAACGAACAAAAACCACTGGACCGGAGCCCAGATCCCAAGCTCTTACCACGTGAGCAACCAGTTTATCCTATCTTTATGATTCCAACATAAAGAACATATATCTCGCAAGTGACGAACATCACTCGACTTGTATCAGGTCCTTATAACATGGCAACTATCGACCTAGCATACTAGTATAAAGCATAGGTACCTAGGGATCATGCATCTATGGTTTCAAAACAACTCCTGAAACGTAAATGCACAAACATAAACGTAGATAGTTGCATGAGTTGGAAAAGTTAGATTATGCTTCGGGGCTTGCCTTCTTCAGCGAGGTTAGTCTAAAGCTCTCCCGAACTCTGGTCGGGTCTTGATTCACCTCCAATTGGTTCAACTCTCCTCCGGATCCTACCTCATCTCCAACAGGTACGAGAGCGTAGCTACCGTCGAGGAGTTCTACACGAAGCATGCATATGCAACATTATTTGGTGAATCTAAACAAGATTACATTTCTGAAAACTAAGGTAAAGCTTATGGTGTATGGTTGGCCACATTCACCTAGATAAAAGCTTAACCATTATTTCTTTATAAAGGAAAAGGTGTTGGTTATTTTGATGGTGACTGTGTACACATTTACGAAAACTTCAAAACTGTGCATCAAACAACCACAGGCATATTTTATGTAAGCTCATGTTTCGACCACAGATTTACTGAGCAAAAATCACCACAAACAAATCTATATACTAGACATGAAAAATACAAAAGAGGAAGCAACCAAAATCAAGATAAATCTATTCTGGAGAATCTACACATGCACTAGTCCTATAAATTGGTACACATGCAGATATGAAAAAACACAACTTCACACCAGAAGTTAGCTCCAGAAGATATCTAGATTAATTTATACAAAAATAACAAATTTCAGCCTAATTTACCAAACAAAAATTATTCAGAGCAAACCACAAGGATTTCAGGTCTAATCTTTCTAGCACAAGCCTAGCATAGCATAAAAAGATAACACACCAAAATTCAGTCTCAGATCCTGAACAAAATTTAAACTATGCATTTAACAATTCAAACATGCATAAATCAAAAACAGGTATTAAAACAGGTCATAAAATCCTATAATTTTTTTCTGAGATGCATTCAAGCATAACAAAGCCAGGTGCTAAAGATGAGCTACAACATCTATATATAAATGGCTATAAAAAGCATCAAGACAGATTTAATATAAATAGGAAGTAAATCATAACTAAAGATATACACCATAAACATGTGCCATTTTTCATGCGGAGCCTAGCTATGACATAACAAGTAATATATCCAAAAATCAGCATCAGAACAGTTGTAGATTTTAAACTACAACAAATCTAGCTCAAACACATATTCAAATTTAATTTGAAAACTATGCAGAAAAACACTATACAACTTTTCTACAAAAGGTAGTACTCATCACAAGGATTCCAAAACATATTTATTTGCATTTTTATTATCTTTGTACAATTTTCTAGGCATTTTACAAGTTTCAGCTTTTTGAATCAAAACTGTAAGAATCTAATTACAGCTAGACCCTTGGAAATATTTAGGACTTCACAACTATGCCCTTGACTTCTACACTTAGGTCCCTACAAAGAGTTTGATCTTCACAACCATGGCCTTAGCGCACAGGGGAGGCTCGCCGGCAGTGATAGCCGACCGGACTTGGCCGAGGAATGGCACGGGGTGGACAAGAAGCTCACCACGAGTTGATTCCAGGCGGCGGATGGCTCGGAGGAAGCTCCGGCGATGGCCGACGGTGAGACAGGGGCGGCACAGTCCGCCTCTGCTCCAACTCCGGCACTTGCGACGGCAATGAATGGCGATTCGTGGCTCGGGGAGCTGTGGTGAGGTGTGGTGGAGGTCTAGGAGGGCTTGGAAGACGGCGGATAGGCGCGGACAAGCGAGCTCCGCAGCGGCGGCGTCAATGGCGGGCGGCGGAGCTGCGGTTGCGTGAGGGGAGCAATGCGGCTCCTTTTATAGAGGGGGAAGGTGCTCTGGGGGTTGAGGAGTAGCACTCACGACTCACCGCGCACGCTGACCAATGGCCGTAAGGCGGTCGGGAGCTTGGCCGTGGGCCTTTGCTGGTGGGCACCGCGTGGCGGACGCGCATGGCGGTCGGGGGCTCGGCCACGGCACAACGCATGCATGGCTGCCCCTACTGGCTCGCCTGGGTGGCTCGGAGTAGCGCCCGAGGCTTCAAGCCATTTTGTCAGGGAGACGCGGCGGCGCGGATTGGCGGGCGGCGGTAGCACCGCTCGGCGACGACCACGTGGTGCGACGCCGTGCCCGCTAAGGAAAAACCGCACGGAGAACATGGGATCCTGGGCCAAGCGTGGGTCCAGGGGAGATTCTCTGGTCGGTACGCGCTGAGGGTGGTGGGGTTCGCCGGCCCGGCGGCGGCACCGTGACGTGCGGGAGCGCGCTCTGGCATGCCGATGTGTCGGATTAATTTCATCAGCGCAACTTCACGACTCGCAAACTCCAAATTTTCAAATAAAACTTGAAATTCTCCAAAAAGCAAAGTTGTAGCTGAGGCATAGCTCTACAACTTTTACGAAGGGTGACCTATGTTTAGATCAACCGATTGTACAGAAAATCGAGTCAAACTTGCTGTTTTTCTCGGCCTTTGGCCCTGTAGCTCTGGCGTTCAACCAAGATTTTGGTGCCCTTACACTCAAAATTTGAAATGCCGCCAATTATGAAAAATGTGTTCTCGGAAAAGAGAAACAACTTCCGTATTGGTAGAATTTTGAGTGTTTAAGAGAAATTTTAAGATTTGACCAAAACACTATAAACACGTGTTAGGGCTCTAGGGTTTTAACCAAACAAAGCGAGATTTGACTAGTCAACTCTACTTAGGGTTCACTAATCAACTTAATTACTGTTCAAAAACATCAGGGATGTTACAATATCCCATTTGAATTGAACTGCCAAATTAAGCTATCTTCCTCCTCTGAAAAGACAATGGTGGATGCAAGCTGCACCACCTCCCTCCACATTCATTACTGATTAGGCCCTACTATTCTTCTAAATGTACACTTCAAATTTAGCCCATCCTAGAGATCTCCTATGGTGCCTGTTTTTTCATTTACAATAACATACAGCTCCCAGAATTGTATGGCAGAGCCTTGCCAAATGTCTTCCTAGAATTTTGCTTTCTTCCCATCTGAGAGCCTGTGTGGTTCAAGGACCGCTGGATGGTCGCTTCCTAGTGTGATGAGTGATTGACAACATTGTGTGGACTGACACTTGGCTAAGTATTGCAGGTGCAGGTTGCGACTTGATTGGTGTCGGTGCAGGTGAAGAACAAGCGCTCAAGGTCTATGCCGATGGGCCTCCAGGTGTGGAGCAGACAAGTAGGCTTGGTTCGAGGGACCCGGTGGCTGATGGGATCAAGTGCGGACCACATGGTGGCAAGAACAGCAAGACGAAGTCATGGACGGCTTCTTGGTTGAGCCTCAAAACCAAGGTCGAGCCAGGACAACCGTGGGGGCTAAGTCATGAGTGGAGATTGGCGGGAGGCCACACCAAGTCCGCGGGGTTTCCAGTGGTTCACCACAAAACCACTAGGTTTCTCGTTTGAGCCACAAAAACGATGCCGAAGACTCGACAAAGGAGGGGCGACCACCCAGGCCAATCTAACCACCCAGGTGGGGCGGTCTGACCGCCTGGGTCACAGCGTCAAGAAACTTCGAAACGGAGGACACGCGGCATGATCGCAAGAGTTGCGTTGGTGCTATGCAAGCTTGCGGTGGATGCGCATCCGTCCGATGGTGCTGAGACGAAGACTTCCCAAATTGCCCTTCGGGGGCGTGTATCTCTATTATGTTAGTAGGGGTATTTTAGTCTTTCGGTTTCCCCCATATAAACTTGTGAGAGGTGGGATGGCAGCCAATTCTTGGAATCCTAGATCATTTGCTTCCCTAGTTTTCCCTTTCTAGTTTTCCTCTAGGCTAGCATGAGAGCTTCATGGTGAGATCTTGAGAGAGGGATGGGTGTTCGGGCGGCTTGCTAGACCTTGTATGGACCTTCATGGTATGTATAGAAGGTTCGAAGTGGTTCATCTTGTGTCCCTTTGTCTCCCGGTGTTTTTCTCTTTTTGATGATTTTCGGAGTCTTTTCTTGGGAATTTCATGGTGAAGTTTTGGAGGTGTTTTATTGCGAGATTCTTCTTGGGTGTCACGTATGAGGACTTTCTGTCTCTTTGCTTGTTGACCTTGCCCCAGCAATCCCCCAGAAACAGCTTCGATTTGGTGGTTTTTTGAGTTCCTCAAGTTCATGACCTAGAGAGACAAGATTCGTGATTCCCTTTGATTGAGAGCATTTCGGTGGATTTCCTTTGGTGGAGAGGTTCCCTAGGAGGTAACCCAGCTATTCCCAAAGTTTCGCTGCAATCCGTGGGGTGAATCGGGAGATCGGGCGATGGGAAGTTGAGGGTTGACCCGCGGTCGGTTTTCTGGGTGGGGCGGTCTCTAGGTCGAAGTTTTGGTTTTGCTGGATTTTCCTCTGTGAGTTTGTTCGCCTTAATCAAAGGAGCGTTCTGGTGAAATCTTGGTTGGTTTTGAGCCTGTTTGCGGGGTTTTGCTTGGAGGTGATTCTCGCTGGGTACAGGAGGTTAGACCGCCCCTGGTAGGAGGTCTAACCGCCCTAGGCTTGTTCAGTGAAGTTCATGTTTTCGCCAAGATTTTCTGGTAGCTTGCTTGGCCTTGACCAGAGGATCTTGTGGCTGAAACCGTGGAATGTTTTGGACCTCGGTAGGGTGTTCTTTTGTGGTTTTCCGGTTGCCAGGCACAGGCGGTCTAACCGCCCCCTCCATGTGGTATGACCGCCCCTGCCCGGGCAGATAAGCTTCGTGTTGTTTCTGCTGCGGTGTTGTGTGTAGAAGCTTTGGTTGGAAGTATTGTTTGCTCCTAGGACCAGTAGCACTCCAGTGGCTGCGTGGTTTTGGCAAACGGAAGGAAGTGTGCAGAGCGTGTGATTTTGGGTACCCGACCGAGTTCGTCTTGTCGGAGAAGACATCTCCTTCGAGAAGAATTTTTATCGGCTTCTATTCACTCCCCCCCTCCCCCTCTCTCTGGTCGCCAGTTCGGTCCTTCACCATCCCCCACCTTCCACCTAAAACCCATTTTGGCAGCCTGAGCTGCCCACATAAAGCCTCTAAAGAATTGAGAAGCCTTGTTGTCAATAGAGTAAAAGATATTAGGTCTATTAGTTTTGTATTTAAAGTTTATGACCTCTTTCCAGAGTTTGCCCCATCTGCTTGATATCTTTTAATCCAGGATCCTAACAGACAAATATTTAAATCTCTAAGATTGGGGATCTCAATCCCACCATATTCTTTACACATGCTCACATTATCCCAGTTCACTAAGTGATATTTGTGATTCTCCTCGCTATCATTCCACAAGCAATTGGACATGTGAGTGTTGAGAATCTTGATGGCCCATTTAGGGAACTTGATAAAGGAGAGCAGATATACAGGAATACTCACTATACAGGTTCTAATCAGAGTTACCTGGCTGCATGTGAGAGGAGTTTTCCTCTCCATCTAGTAATTCTTTTCATGATCTTATGCACTAGAGGCTGAATATCCTCCCTCCTGTTTTTCATGGTGTAAGGGCACACCAAGGTAGTTAATAGGAAACTCACCTAAGGGACACCTGAAGGTTTGGGCTATCCTATGGCAATCCTCTTGTTTTACATTGATAGGGACTATCTCACTCATGTGATAGTTGATATTCATGCCTGAGATGCATTCAAACCAAATCAGACAGCATTTGAGGTTTTTGAGGCATCTCTCATCTATGCTAGAGAAGATAATAGTATCATCTGCGTATTGGAGGGAGATTACTCCTTCTTGTCTAAATTCAGTCAGCAGGCCTTTGATAAGCCCATGGCTAGCTGCTTTTAGCAGCATTCTAGTGAGGACATCACCCACCAGATTGAAGAGCATTGGAGATAAAGGGTCTCCTTGTCTAAGCCCTTTGCTTGTCTTAAAGTAGGTGCTCTCCTCTCCATTCTGCTGATTGACACTAACTGACCCCCCTAGAATGATCTTCTCTATCCACTTTACCAAAACGGGGCTAAAATTTCTAGTTTTCAGAATTTCTATCAGGAAAGCCAAGTTCACTCTATCATAGGCCTTTTCATAATCTAACTTCAGGATGATCCCTTGGCTTTTATCTCTAGTCACACTATGCACAATTTCATGGGTGGTAACCACACTCTCTAAAATGTATCTGCCTCTTATAAAGACGCTCTGATTGTTCGGCACCAGCCTATCCGCTATCTTACCTAGCCTAATAGTCATAACCTTAGAGAAGATCTTGAAGCTGCGGTTTGCAAGGCTAATTGGTCTAAAGTTTTTCATATTTTTTGCTTCGCTGACCTTGGGAATAAGAGTCAGCATGGCAAAATTGAGTCTATGTAGATCTAGACTGCCTTTATGGAAATCATTAAACATGGCTATGAGGTCTGTTTTGATTACCTCCCAAAATTTTTGATAAAAGAGGAAGGAAATCCCATCTGGACCTGGGACTCCTTCAGCGTAGCAACTAAACACAGCCTCTTTGATCACTTTTTCTGTGAAAGGGGCTGTTAGCATATCATTCTCCTCTTTAGTGAGTAAGTCCTCACTTCCCCAAAAGGACTGTTCTAATGTAATGTTTTCTCTAGGTACTTCTGCAAAGAGCTTTCTGTAAAAATCTCTTGCTATTTTGAGCTTAGTCTTCCTTTTTTTTCTTTTTGCTTGTGCGTTTTGTTCTTGTTTCTTGGTTTACCTCGGTGTGAGGTTTAGAGTCTATGTACTTTGTTGTTGTGTTACCTTAGGCCATATATATCCACTTGTGGATATAGAGGCTAGAATTTTTATTCCTTAATCAAAAAAAAACCTTCCAAGCTATCTATAGTCTTTTTCCTGCTACGTTGATTGGCTATGGCTTGGAAATAGGTTGTATTTCTATCACCCTATCGGATGTTTCTATCTCTAGATCTTTGTCTAATTCTTATCTCCTCTAAAGCCCATATATTGCTAAGCTCATCTGCTACTGCCTTAAGTCTACTGAGCTTCTGAGCAGGGAGACCACTCCGCTCAGCATGTTCATCTAATTGATTATATTCTGTGGCCAGCTCTACTTTCTTCTTATTCATGGCTGCAACTTCATTTGCTACCCATCCTCTGACCAACTTTCTGAAGTTACTTATTCTAAACTGCCACCTATCCATACTAGAGGTCTCATTGCAAGGCATATTCCATGCCTTCTCTACTACATCTTTAAAATTTGTTTTCTCTAACCACCATTTCTCAAATATAAATCTTTTCTTCCCAAAACTCATAATGCATCCTGCATCTATTAGCAGTGGGTTGTGGTCACCAGGGAGCCTATTTAGAGCTTTAATCCTTGCCAAGGGAAAAGCTGCCTCCCACTCTGTAGAGATAAAGACCCTATCTATCCTGGCAATTACCAATTCATCCTGGTTGTTTGTCCAGGTGAACTGTCTGTTAGTTAACTCAATCTCTATCAACCCCCATTGGTTGATCCACTCATTGAAAGCATCAGCCCATATATGGTTAATCACTCCATTGTTTTTGTCACTAGGACATCTAACTAAATTAAGATCACCTCCTACTAGAGTAGGCCCTTTCCAGTTGGACATAACTCTATTTAATTCCTCTAAGAAACTTTGTTTTCCTTCATCATAGGGTGAACCATAAACTACTACAAGTTTCCAGTTGTAACCAGTTTTCCTGTCCATAAGCATAACACTAACAGAATAATTAACATTATCTTTCATATTTCAATCGGATTTTAATATCGTCAGTTGCTAGAGAGCTACTGCATGAGTTAACTGAATGAAATGGGGAACAAAATCCATCGGAAAAAAGCACCATTCTTTTAACAATTGGGCCGTCAGACACACTCACAAACACAAACAGCCGACCTTTCTCAAAGGCCCACTGACTGCGTACCAGCCAGCCCATGGATTAAATTATAGACCAGTGTAACCAGCCCATGCAGAATTAATCTCAGAAGCTTGTTCTTCTAAAAAAACTTACGAGTTTGTTTGATTCGCGCGCTAGTATGTCTTCTCTTTATATTTTCCATATGTTGAAAGAGAAACATGCATGTACTCTCTCCGTCCAAAAAACATGTTATCCTACAAGTTTAGGACAACTTAATAAGAAGTTAAAATAACATCAATTGTGCTTATTTATTGATCATATTTGGTGCTAACTTATTGTTGCATTCGCATATGTACATTCACACATACCAAGTTGAGTATAATGATATATCTTTTGGACAAATTTTGAATTTTAGAACATTTTTTGGGGTCGGAAGAAGTAAATGATATCTTGATTAAGCATCCATGAGGACGCATGTGAACAAAGCTAATTACTAATCCGGTGGGGTTAAGACTGCCTCACGGTTTTCATTAAGAGAAGGGAACCGAATCCCGGTTTAGAAAACCCTCGAACCCCGGCTTCACCGGCAAGGGGATTTTTAGAAACCAGTCCCGTAAATTCGCTCCAACGAGGAATCAAACTCAGACCTCCTGGTTGTGACCATACCTCAAGTTCCTCTAACCAAGTAGGCCAGATGACCTTTGATGAACAAAGCTGATTGCAAGTTTGCACAGTCACTCGTGTGGACAGTCCATGGTAATCGACACAACAAAATTATGCTTCATTGGTTGGGATCAATGGCGGCGATGATGATGAGCTAGCCCTCGTGATGGTACGTAGGGTTCATTAGTCAATAACAATAAGTAGCACCCGGACCCGGGGTAAAGCTAGCCAAACGTATCATTTACATGCCGGGCATGCCAACTCGATCATGGACCCAAAGAAACATGCATGTGAGATCAGCTGGTTTTGCACGCATTTTGCTCACACAATGCAACAATCTCCAGGCGATATGGTACAGGCACCACATGCATGATTACGAGCTCTGGAAAAGGTGATCACCAATGGATATGGTTCCTCCTACTCGCACTCGGCCCCACGTGTCAATGACGGTAAGTTGTTACCAATTCATGGATTAGTGGAACCAAGAGGGTTTTTTTTTTTGGGAATACCAGGAGGGTATTTTTGGATTTCTCCCTAGCTTCCCTCGCTAATTCATCGGCTCACCAATTTTTTGGGACATAGAGGAAATTGCCGCGGAAGATATGCAAGAAAAACAACGTTGGTGGGTCTCGGACTGTCGGTAACTCGGTATCCTGGATCGTCAGTTCTCGTCACCAATCCAAATGGAAGGAGGGCAATGGGCAAATAGTCGTCCAAACTTCCCCTTAAGTTCAGGTTCCTGTATTCGAACTTTGGAGTTTGTCCATCATTGGAACTCGAATGCTTAAAGGTGCCACTGGAATCAGTGTCTACTAGTTACAAACTTCCACTGATCTTGGACAACTCTAATGCAGCCAACATGCAGTTTGTCGTATTTCTTCTTCTTCTTTTTCCAATAATTTGGACTGAAGGATTTTATAAAAGATATAATCCGGAAGCAACATCCCATGTCGAGATTTGGTCAATAATGATAAAATTCTACAGTGCAAAGTAAAGTATGGGAAAAATGTCATATCGAAGCAACAACTGCAAGCTATCTCAAAAATATTACCAAATCAAGGACTACCCTGCATTTTGCTCCGCACAAAATTACAACTGAGAGGTGGTTTTCAAACTAAGAAAAATTGGATCCTTACTATCAAAAGAACAAGCTTTTGGATATATGTACCGTCAAAAGATTGAAGGGTAAAAACTTACCATTAAAAGATCTCTGGTTACACCCGTCAATCTTGCTACATACTCCCTCTGTCTCGTAAAAATGCAATCCTAGTATTTAAAAAAAAGTCCCACAGAGAGTGCAATCCATGTCAAAACTTACTGCACGTGGCTAAAAAATAGGGATACTAGAGTCTTTTCGCACCACCACTAATCTGTCTTAGAAAAACTAGAATTGCACTTTTTATGAGATGGAGGGAGTACGACGTCACCATGCCATCAACAAACGACTCAATGAGAGCCACCATGTCGGTCATTGTTACCCTTCCCTTTGTGTCGGCTGGCAGTGATGGTCGCTGCTTGTCCCCTTAGCTTGGGCCGTCGTCGCCCCTCACCCTCACCTGGGCCGCCCCCCTCCCGAGCCCGTGCTACTCCTCTCATTCACATTAGTCATTGCCAGCCCTCTCCTCTTCTCGAGCCGCGCCGCGACTTAGCTACAATTAAGCAGAGGCCGGGCGGGTGGCCATCACTCCTCGAAGTCCTCCAAGTGGCCTCTGGCGTGGTGCGGAGGGTGGGCCGAGCAAGACACCATGCTCGGCCACAGACGGAGGCCAGATTGGTGGCTGCCAACGCGACCAAAGGCTGCTCGCGGCGGCCGGAAAGCGCAAAGGTAGTAGAGGGGTGCAGGCAATTGATGTCATCTTCTTTGTGGCTCTCACCCTCTTCTTGGTGGGGCTAAAGGCTGGCGAGGTGGAGCGGAGCAAGGACGGGAGGTGGTAGCGCGGGGAGAAGAGCATGTGCTTGCTAGCAAGCAGCCATGCCAATTCAAGAGGTAGAAGAGCCCGACAGCGACAAAAGCTGGCTCTTTTGATGGTAAGAATCCAATTTTTCCTTCGAACAACTGAGGCATCTGTATATTATCCCTTGATCCAAAAGAAGGGCATTAAATGATTTATTTATAAAACATGTACTAGTATCTGTCTTTCTAGTTTCCCTGAGCTGAAGAAATAAATGGTTTCTCAGAGGATAACACAAAAAAATTAATTTGCAAGTGTGCACTGAACACAAGAAGACACCAATTGGATGCTCTATCCTAACAAATAGTAACATCAATGAATTCCTGTGCGTACTGACAAAACGAAATGATGAAGTGCTCTCTTTTCTTTCTTTTTCCTAAGAGCATTTTACAAAAAAAAATTACATGAGATAGTATCATATAGCCGCAGAAAATATAGATGTATGCTTCATTGTTTGTTGGGATGACGTCGATGACCGATGATGAGCCCTCTCGATGGTATGGTAATCTAGGGTTCATATATTACTCAGTACTCGCTCCATCCCGTAAAGAATGCAATCCTAGCATTTAAAAAAAATCTCACAAAGAGTACAATTTTAGAAAATAGATCTAATTATCTATCTAATTAAGTAATCAGATCTGATCTGCATGCCAAACTTACTGCATTTGGCTAAAAAATAGGGGTACTAGAGTCTTTTCGCGTCACCACTAATCTGTTCTAGAAAAACTAGAATTGTGCTTTTTATGAGACAGATGGAGTATAAGCACTAGATAAAAAGCCAATGAAACACATAATTTACATGCCCAAGCATGCCTAGTCTTGCGGTAAGAAGACATCCATGATGAGATCAGGTGCTGCCAAAGACAATCTCAAGGCAAAGCAAGTGTATGCGTCGTATGATTACTTGGTAAGTAAAGTGTGGCCAGCAATGGATACGGTTCCTTGTACTACCATGCTTTCGAAACAGTCACCATGCATGGCCCCAAGTTAGCAGTGCGATTTACCGAGGGGCCCTGTATGTCAGTGACTGTTTGCTTCAATTTCCTTAATGAGATGAATGGCTTGTAGGGACACCCACGTTTAGTCTCCAAATGCAGGTGTCTATTGGTGCAGACTGGTGCCACGGAAAGGGGCAGCTATAGCAAGGAAAAAGGCTGGTAAGGGGACAAAAGTTGTATCACGGCTCATGATTGGTTACACTGATGGTCCCAAATTTGGGTACAACTGAATGGGTGAATGCATATGGTTTGCATAATTACATATATGATAATTTTGTATAGAGGCATCATGTAGGGCATCAGGACCAAAAGGAAAGTGGATAAAAAGACAAGCTTTTCAAATAAAATTCAGATTCTTGCATGTGTTCAACTTTTGAACGTCTTTGTGAATCAATGGAACCGAGATGGCGATGTTGTGATTATTGCTTCTGTTCAAGCAACGTGACCTGAAAAGTGTACACCTCTTGTTACGAATTTTAGCATCGATGTGTGGTCCCTGCTTGATCTATGGGAAAGGGGAAAAAAGAGTGTTGGATAATATTCTTCGTCAGCTCAACAGTTTCGATATCACTGGAAAATGCCAACTGACGAGCTGATATCACTGGAAAATGCCAACTGATGAGTTGATATGTCATCTGTTTTTCCTTTGTTTTCTGTTAATCTTGTGGTTGACTTACAGTGACGTTGTTTCTGGAACTTCTTTGTGAATGGGCTGTTTTTTTTTATCTAAGAGGGTATCATATATAAAAAAACAGTAACAATAAACAATAATGAATTTGTTGTGCATACTGACAAAACGAAACGATGAACTGGTCTTCACATATCGCGTAGCCGCATCAGTGAACATTCTCATGATGCTTTATTGTTGGTTGGGATGGCGGCGATGATGAGCTCTCTCGTGATGGTAGGGTTCATTACTCAATAAGCACCGGATAAAGCTTGTCAAGCATATCATCCACACGAAGGGCACGCCTAGTCCTGGAACAAGGTGAGTGACATGGATGATGAGAGATCAGGCGATGTGGACGTGATCTCAAGGCAAACAATATTATCCTTTTCAGTGTTGTCTTGGGACAAGTATGTGTAGTTCCATTATAGCAAATTGTTCTTTATGGCCATGGTTCCTTCAATTTCAAAATGGTACTGCAAGGCCCAAGTTTCCTTTGTATAAGATCCACATGCCTCATTAGCCCATACTGCTCCACAAAGAATACCCATGGTTAAAACAGTAAACCCTAGATTAATGACATGATAACTCCAAGAATCCAAACACTCAGTTAATTGATATTTGTAATAATTTGGAAATGTGGGAAAAAAGATGTTTTTTAAAACACTGCTTTTTGCATATAAATATCCAATCACACTAGTAAATAATCACTTTTTATTTAAAAAAATTGAAATTCTTTAGAAATCTAATGATCAAGAGACAAAAGGTTTTAAAATTTGAAATCCAATGTTGGGGCCTACGTGTCAGTGACTGTTCGTTCTGACTTCCTAAGAAAACAAGTGATTTTGTAAGGAGAGAGGGCGCACGGCTGTTCTGCAGATGCAGGTTTCTACTGCTGGATAGGTGCAAGTAGGGGTGGTAACGGGCCCTTCATTTTGTAAACTTAAGGATCGGGCCCTATAAGGATCGGGTCGTAATTCTAATCAATTTTGAACTAAAAAAATAAAAGGACCTAGTTGGATTGTGAAGGATGTATTAGGCCATGGCCCATTACACCCCTATGTGCAAGGCAATTGTAGGAAGGAAAAGGAGAGTGGGACGAGGACAAAAGATGCATCACGCACGGCTCATGATTTGTTACGCATGGTCCCGAAAGGTTGCTCACTTGCACACTGATAATGGTCAACCGGTTAAATTTGTAAAGAGGCTCGTATGGCACCAGGCAGCATCCACAAGTGGAGAAAAGGTCAATCCTTTTTTTTTTCTTTCAAATCAACTCCACGTTCTTGTGTTTCGGCTTCGATATTTTGAACCCATGAAACGATGTTTTCAACTCAACTCCACTCCCTCTGATCGTGCATGCATGGCTTCCCATCGAGCAATGTGACCTGAAAAGTTTACACCTCTTGCTGTATGCTAGCTAGTATTTACACTTATCATAGATTAATTAGGTTTAATAGATTGGTCTTGACAGCTTCTGCAATTAATTTTATAATTAGCTCCTACTTAGTTCTCATAAATAGCATCAAACACACGTAGCGTATTTCAAATTCCTCGAAATTATTGCAAAACGCCGGTCGACTGACAAGTTGAATCCGGCGCCTTCTGTTTCAAAATCCGACGCCTGCTGACAAGCTGAAAATTTTCTCCGGCGTTTGCAACGGCAGCATTCTGCTGCACTGCAGGCGAGAGCCAAGAAATCACCAGCGCCTGCTCTCGTCCTCTGCACTGCACATCCCTCTGCAGTCAATGGGAAGATGTAGAAGAGCCGTGCCATCACATGAGCACAGCCTGGCATGTCTCCATCTGGACCATCTCCATGGCTCACTTCTCACCTGCCTTCTCTACCTTCCCGGCACCCCCATCTGCATTGGTGAGCAGCTACCTCTGCAAGAAACTCCCTACGGAAACATCTAGATTCATACCTGTGTGTGCTTCGATACAAGATAGGATTTCTGATGGTCACAAAACCCTCGGAGACGGAGGTTTCTATAGCTGTCACAAAAACTGTATGTTCACAATTATGGAAGAGTTTGATGGATGTGAAGGATTGCTGTCGTAGAGGTTCGCTCTACTTAATTGGCAATGGAAAGAAGGCCAGGTTCTGGAATGATTGTTGGCTAACAGAATGTCCTCTAAAAATCACTTTCCCTAATATTTATGAGATATGTAACCAACAGGTGCTCTAAGATTGGGTAACATCAATTTAACCTTAAGAAGAAATTTTGGGCCTAGAGAGGAAGCTGAATGGGGTGAACTGTCAATATTATTAGAGGGTGTCCTGCTAACTGATGAACCGGATTCGGTGAAATGGGTGTTAGAAAAGTCAGAGTCTTTCTCTACTTCTTCTCTATACAGCGAGTTAACTTTTTCAGGTTTTGCTAATAGATGGCTGACACTTCGACTATCATCATTAGGGCCTGGCGGAGGCAGCTTGGAAGATGCTTCAGCAGTCTGTTCTAGTCTATCATCTGAAGTTCTGAACTGTAATAGGAAACCTTCATCCGCCTCCTGCAGGAAGGGGATAAAGGAAAAAGCCCCGCAGCGGCATTCTTTATCACCGCTTTCATTTTGAAGTGCCCTCCGGATTCCTTTGTATTCGAAGGATTGGAGGAGCTTCTTCATCGGTGGGGCCCGCGCGGCGGTCGTTCGTCCGCGCCGGCAGCAGGAAGATGGGGAGAGAGGGGTGCCGCGGCGAGGGAGGAGGAGCGCGGCGGCGTCCCGTCGCGGTGAGGAGGGGTGCGGCGGCGGCCCGTCCCTGCACCTCCAGCACCGCCTAGCTCGCCTAGCCGCGCCCGCCCGCCGTCGGAGGACGAGGAGCAGGGGCGGAGGAGAAGGAGCCGCGGCGCGCGACCTCCGCCGCCGCATCCCTGACAAGGAGCTCCTCGGCGCCGCCGCCGCAACTCCGGCTGCCACGCTAGCTGGCTCCGCAGTCCGCACGCCGCCGCCGTGCGCCTCCTCGTGAGCTCCGCCAGCCGGCCATCGGGGAGAGGGAGGGGTGCGCCATCGAGCCCCCGAGGAAGGAGGGCAGGGGTGCGGGCGCGTCCTCGAAGTCGCCGCCGGAGAGCAGGGCCACGACCACATCCTCTGCTGGAGGACGCCCACCGCCGGGAGGGAGGACGCCGTCGTGGACGTTGACCTCCAGCATCCGGCGCACCCGCTCCTTCGCGCCGTCGCCGAGAGCTCGAGCTGCTCCGTCGGCGCAGGGAAGGGGGAGGGAGAGGGAGGGCCGGAGGAGGAGGATGTCGGCGCGCGCCTACTCGCCGCGGGCCTCGGCTCCTCCGTCGGGACCTCCATGCCCGCAGGAGGCCGGATCCGCCGCCGCCTGCCCTCGCGCCGGCCGCGGGTCACTGCTACGCCGCCGGATCGGTGCGCCGGAGCAGAGAAGAGAGAGGGAGGGGCGCCGGGGAGGAAGGAACAGGGGAAAAGCACGCAGGCGCCGCGTCTGCGAGGTGGGAGGAGGGAAGGGGGTAGGTGGGGTGATAGAGGGGTGAGGCTAACGTGTGTACCCCATGAGCGGGTGGTTGGGATAAAGGAGAAATATGAAGGAAGATGGGTGCGGGAAAACTGAGAACAAAGGAGAGAGGATTGATGACGAGGACGAAATATTTTATTTTAAAGGAGAAAATAGAGTACGACAAGTGTGGATGTTCTTATTAGAGGTGGAGAGTGCCGGCTATATGTAAGCTGATAGCCTTCTTTTGTCTCCAAAATTGTAAAACTGGTAACCCCAATCTGTTCCTACTTTATAACAAAGCCGGGCCAATTAGGCCTTTTATCTAAAACTAGCGAAGTGCTCGTGCGTTGCCATGTGTATTGGACACTAAATGATTATATCTTCTCATGCACTTAAATTAAATGAAGCATTTCTTCCATCGCAAATACATATTTTAATTTTCGAAATTCATAATTAATAATAAGAACAATGAAAGTAACCATATGTTTAGTAGATAGGTTAGGTATTGTGCTACAGTGATAAGCATGTTACCTTTCCGCAAAAGAATAATCCACTATTTGCAATGACTTACATATTTTAATTTTCGAAATTTATAATAATTAACAATAAGAATAATGATAGTAAATGTATGAACAGTAAGATACTATGTTTTGATCGTACAAGAGATGTATATGCATGTAAAAAAATCCAACTAAAATATTAATATAATATGCTTTTGTCGTACAAGAGACCAAAATAATATTATTTTCTAGGCTCGGCGCGGCCTAACTGAAAGAGGCCCGACAGCCAACGACTGGGCCGCCAATTCGGCCCACCTCGTCGCCGCGCGCCCCGCCCGCCTCGATCGCGGCCGTCGATCTGATCCGACGGCGGACGGCGTCCGCGCGTCGCTTAAAAGGTCGAAAACGGCAAGGAGGGGGAAAACCCTAGCTCATTTCTCCCCTCCCCCGTCCCGAGCAGCAGGCGCAGCGGCGGCGAGCGCCACCGCGCGCCATGGCCGGCGGCGGCCCTGCTCCTCTTTCTGCCCCACTTCCGACAAGCTCAGAGGGCCCAAATCTGAAAGACCCCCCCCTCCTGCTCGTGCTGGAGCATCGCGGGCCTCCTCTACGGCGCCGCGTGCGTCTCGCACGCGGCCCGTCGAGGGGCTCCGCCGGTGTTCCATGGCCAGCGGCGGGCGCGTGCTGATGCGCCGCCTGGAAGAGCACACGACGCGCGCACCACGAAGGTGCACACGCGCGTGCGGGAGACCCCGACCGAGCCGCGGCCGACTGACGTCGCGTGCACGGGCGGGGCACCGGATCTTCGCTTGCTCGGGAGACGGCGGTAGCGGGCCTCCACCCACAGCGACGGCGACGAGATCCACCGGCTCCGCGCGGGATCTTGGGCGGGAGGGGCGAGGCTCGACGGCGCTCGGGTCGCGGAGCTGTAGGTGCGACCAGAGGGAGGGCGACGGATTAAGGGAGGGGGGGTTGAACGACACCACCGAAAATAATAGATTGGTATACAAGATATCTGATATCTTGATCAATTTGTACCCTTACGAGTACACATATAGATTCAGATTCCCTTCACTTCACATGAACTAATTGTTCCCCCAGTTCACCAATGGACTGGCTTTGCATCTCCCAGAGATCAAAGCTGACACAGCCTTTTGAGCGGCGGCAGAGACTGGCTGGTGATCAGGACCCCCAAAGCTCCAGCTCCAGCACCACTCGAGCCTGTCGCCACCATCAGCTGCTGTTTCCGAGAATGTCGCCCCAAATTGGCCTCTTCACACTCCAGCGTCACTTTTCTATCCACTGCCAGTGTACTAATATATCCTGCTGTGAGCCTGTGACAATAGGCAGGCGATCAGTAACCATCAATTCGAATTCTGAATGAAATGAACGAATAAAAATCTCCCCAAGTTAAGCTTCCGGCATATATCAGTAAACAACTTACTTAACAGTCCTTCGCCGTACTATCAGAATTCACAAAATATTGGCAAAAAGAACAATGCAAAAATCAGTTAGGATTTGTGGAAACAAAATCGAGCACGGATGATCTGATATGCCCGTCCAATCTGTACACATGTACCAGCCTCCCGGTTGTAGGAAGGAATGGAGCGCTGGTGGGTAACAGAAAAACCATAACTACCCAGCCCGGACCACAGGATGAGATGGATGAGCTCCTTGAACCTTACCCTAGTACTGTCTGGACGCCCATCAAGTGCTGCAAACGCATGGCAACCAATCTCCAACCACACCTGGTGACGCTAATCAAGCCTTGAAAGTACTCCTCGACGCCACGGTTTGATGATAAGCATAACCTTGAGGGGAGATTACCCAATGCAAGCGAAGAAAAGTTTGCATCCCTAAAGGCAAACAGCAATCACACATTACGGCCTCAATGGTATCACTATCATAAATTAATGTGACAGGAGCGTACATCCCCTGATTACCCAGTGATCTTTATTTAGAACTTCACAAAATAAATAATAGAAAGTATAAGGAGGGAGAGCAGCACCTGCAATCAGAAAGCCACAACGATGCGAACGAATTTGCATGTTAGCACAACAATAGCAAGTGCTTAGACCATCCACACTCATCCTCCTTTATTTTCTCCTTCAAAACAGAATATACCATCCTAATCATCAAGATTCTTTCCTTCATATTCCCTTCTTCCGCATCCATCTTCCTTCATTTTCTCTCCTCCATCCCAACTACTAACTATGGGGCCCACACTTATATATATTTTACCCCCTTCCCTCTCTTTCCCCGGTCTCTCTCTCCCCACTCCCTCTGTTTCTCCGCCCGCTCCTGTTCTCCTTGCCCCGGCGGTGCTCCCCGGCCTCCATCCTCCACCGGCGAGCCGCCCTGCTCCTCCTCCGCCGGCGAGCAGGGCGAGGAGGACGGGCAACGGCGCGGCCGACCTCCCCTCTTCCCCCTGCGACGGCCCTCCTCCCTGCGACGGCGAGGTGGAGCACGGCGTGGCGGCGAGGCATGGTGGAGCACGGCGCGGCCATGGCCGAGCCTGCGCCGTCCCGGACCGCCTCCGCCTGCACCGGCGCGGGGCGCCCCGGAGCTTCTCCCAATCGGCGGCGCCGGCTTCCAGCTCTCCCGCGTCGACTCGGCGCCACGGCCATGGCGTCGTGGGCAGAGGGCGCGGCCATGGCTCGAACTCGAGCTCCCGACGGCGTGTAAGGTGGTGGCGGCGCGGAGGAGCGGGCCGAGCAGCGAGCGGCGCGAAGGAGCGGGCGGCGCGGAGGAGCGGGCTCGCGCGGCGAGGCAGGGATGCGGAGAAGCTCAGAGGCGCGCGCGGCGGCACGGCAGAGCAGAGCTGGCGCGCGTGCGGCCGGCAAGGTAGCCTCCGTGGCGGCACGGGGGTGGCACGGCTTCAGCTTGAGGGGTGCGGCACGAGAGGAGCTTCGGTGGCGGCAGCCTCGAGGGCGCGGCCGCGCGGGAGGGGCAGCAGGCCGAGCAGCGGGCGACGCGGTGGCCTCTCCGTCGGCGGATCCATCGGTGCTCGAGCAGGGGTGGCCGCCATGGCTTCGTGCGGAGCTCCCCGCGCCGACCGCGGGCCGCCTCCTCCCCGGTGAGGAGGCCGAAGACTCAGGCGCGCCGGCCACGGAGCTCCACCCCGTCTCCGGGCGCGCGGGGGGGCGCGGGGAGCACGGTCGCGCGGCCGCCAGAGCAGACCGGCCGCTCCTGGAGAAGATGGATGCCAGCCCCGGCGCGGAGGTCTCCCCGCCGGTCGTGGAGAAGATGGATGCCGCGGCGAGATCCAGGCGAGGCCGCGGCGAGGAGCAAGCCGGCGGCGGGGCCCTCCTCTCGCGGAGCCCCTTCCCCTGCCCTTGCCCGGTCCATGGCGGCACCGCGAGAGGACCACCAAGCCGAGGGAATGCGCGGCGTGCTTCCCCTGCGCTTGCCTCGCGCGCTGTAGCAGCCGGCGAGGTGCACGGAAACGGCGGCGAGGTGGTGCTCCACGAGCTCCTCGGTAATGGCGGCGGCGACGGCCAACATCAGCACCTCGTCGTCGTGGAGGGCGCCTCCGCTTCCTTCCAGGTCGTCGCGGCACGGGCGAGTTCGTTGGGGGTCGGCGGCAGCTGGACCCGCGGTGGGGCCTCGAGAGGGATCGACTCCTCGATCCCTCTGAATCTCGAGGAACCGGGGGGCGACGGGAAAATCCCGTGAGTGTTCCCGTAGCCCGCTGCAGCCCGTTTTCCTGCAAAAGCTCACGGGAAACGGATCGAGGGAGTTTTCCCGTCCCCCGGTGCGGGTGGTCTTAACAAGGGAGAGGAAAGTCAGAGTGTCACACACAGTATACCAGTACAGAAACAACTTATTGTTCTCATCAACCTAAAATAGTACTAAATTTTACTGATTGCAAATGAATGTTTACAGTGTATGCTTTACCAACTTGCTCATAGTTGCTATAGTCACAATACGAGGCAGCATACATGCCATCAGGCTCTCTGAAACAACAGGGAGCCCTGGTGCAGAGCAGCATTCAACAGTCAACAGTTGATGCCAGGATGCATAGCAGGTTGCATCCATGATTGGCTTCAATTTTGAACAATGCTGCAATCTTTGAAAATTTCTTACTAGTGTCCTTTTTGTTCTTGTTCACTGGTTCCTTGCCATCTCAAGTATCAATGGTACTTTCTTGGCAAACAAGTGGAAAATCCTTCAGAGAAGGTAAACTAATTGACCTACCAACTAAACCTGCACTTTACGGTAAGCAGAAAACCATATTGCTTTTGAGATAAGTGGGTTAGCATCAACAACTACTACCCTCATATTATACTTCCTAAATTAATGGCTAATGTTATACCTTTATGTAGCACAGTTCCATTGTATCTTAGCTTTTCCAGATGTGCCTTTTTGCAAAGTCCCAGGCTGACAAAAAAACAAATGACAGAGGTGCTGACTTAATATTCATTGCCTGAACATTCCATATGCTACAGGTTAATTATAGTACCAACTCATTGACTAGATTACCAAGTTGCATAATTTGATCTAATCATCAAAAAAAATCTCGATCATAGACATTTACTATCTAAAGAAACCTCTTTTCAGGTTGCTTAACACAAGGATTCAACAACAGTATGTACAACCGGAGCAGGAATGAGGATCTTTCCAGTCGAGAAAGCTCTATATTTCATCTAAGAATAGATGATCATCTCACGTGCAAAATTGCACCAAGAACAAACTGAAAATGAAAGGAAAAAGAAACAAACAAAACCAAAATACAAGTACTCTTTGCTGTTTCATGTCACTTGTACACTATGGAACGGAGCAGAAACCTGACCTCAGCTTGGCTCTATTGAAGTTGCCACTCCACACAATCATCAAAGTCGATACTACTCGAGCAGTCAAGCAGAGCATTCTGTTGTTGCTCATATCGGCAGATGTAATTTAGACCGACAAGCAGCTCACAGATTACTGCCTCTGTCTTCTCCCGATCAGCGAAATAAAGTGTCTGCAATAGCAATACATTCCCCTTCAACACAATCTGCTGCTGCTCAAAGTTCCTCTCAGCCTGCCATCGGATCATGTTGTGTGCCATTGGAGCGAGCCAAGCCAGTGTCTTCTCAAGCGTCTCTCTCCAATCGTGCGCGAGGAACGCATCATATATTGCCACATTCTTCACATATGTTTTCAGATTCTTCCTCAATGCCACCTTCAAACTTGACGGCAGCATCTGGTAGAGATCGTCACGGGCCTCCTCGCCAACCAGATGTGGATACCGGAGTAACTTCTCAATGATGATGACGATGTTTGCATAATGCAATGCCAACGCTGAGCCTCCAATTGTGGACGGTGGCGCAAGTGATGTCACAGTGCTCTTCGGGCCAAACCGCACCCTTCTGCCAATCTTGCCGCTCTTTGTTGGAGTTGTGGATTCCCCCTGCTCACCACTGAACGGTACAAGCATCCCCGACCTGATTGTGCTAATGTAGCTGGAATCTTCCAAGAACTCATCCTCGAACCCATCCTTCCACGACACCGAGCTACTTAAGCTCAAGCACTCCATGAACATCTTCCCCGGGCTCGCTCCACAATTCGACCGAAAATTCACCGGCCGCGGCGTTTCTGGATCAACTCTGCAAACTGCCCCTGACTTGCCCTCACTGAGATTGTTCTGGACAGGAACCGAATTTGCCGTCACGGGACCGGAGAACTGCCGGCTTTGGTCACATTGGCCTGGCTCCCGGGTGGCGGCCAGCAGGTCGATCCCCAGCATGGGGTCGCCGAAGACAAGGCGGATGCGGTCGTAGATGGCGCAGACGGCGCGCGCGAGCAGGAGCACGGCCTTGTCGTAGGTCCAGTTCCAGAGCGACGAGTCCCTGAGGCGGCGCACGTCGTGGCGCCGCCACCGCGTGCGCTGCTCGAGCGCGCGGCGGGCCTCGTCGGTGGGGAGCTTCCTCGCCGACTGCTCAAGCTCGGTGAGCACCTCGAGCTCGGCGTAGAGCGCGGCGGTGGCGGCGGCGAGGCGGTCAAGCTTGCGCACGAGCGAGGCGGCCTCGGAGGCGGAGGCGAAGGCGTCCGCGCCGGAGCGGCCTGCGAGGAGGTCGGCGTACACGTGGTCGAAGCCCATGAGCGCCGGGACGGTGCACCGGCGACCGAGGCGCGCGGCGACGGCGGCGACGCGGTTGAGCGCGTCGAGCTTCTCGGCGAGCGCGAGCGCGAGGAGGCGCGCGTCGTCGCCCGGGACGAGCGCGCGCACGGTGTGGGAGCCGAGGCAGAGCGGGCCGAGCAGGCGCGCCGCCTCGGCGTCGGAGAGGGAGCGGTAGAGGTTGGCGGCGCGGGACATGGCGTTGGCGACCTCGAACGACAGTATGCCCACCCTGCCGTCGTCCGCGGCGGCGCCGGCGCCGCCCTTGGCGCCCGCCGCCGCCGGCGCCGCGGCCGGGCGGACCTTCTTGGACGAGGACGACGAGGTCGCCACGGAGAGCACCTTGTGGACCAGCGGCTCCGCCACCATGCCGCCTTCCTCCTCGACCGAGCGCTCGATCAAAGATTTGTCCTCCCCCGAATGAAAAACAAGCTGACAATCTAGAACGGCCTGGAAAAATCTTTGCAGAGAAAAATCTCAGCTTTTACCAAGCAAGATGAAGTGGGATTCGAATTGGAATGCTCCGATTTCGTGCCTGCCTGGCCGTGGCCGGCCAGCTAGCCGGGTCAGCAGCAGCAAGAGAGAGGTGGGGGAATTAATGGCGGGCCAGACCGTCTCGAGCGAGCAGAGATGTGTGTTCTCAACACTCGGATACAAGAAAGACTAGCAGAAAGACGAGAATGGCATTTCTTGGGTGGCGCGCCACGGAACCCAAGAAGGTGTGCTGGCTGGCTGGTGGAAGGGAGGAAGGAGGCAACGACAGCAAGGGGACGAGGCGGCGGAATGGAGGAAGACGAAGGTAGATGAGGCTAGGGGGAGCGAGATTTGTTGGATGCGGGAGGCGACGCCATTGATGCGCCCAACTCCTCGCTGGTGGCATTAAATCGCCATAAATTGGAGCGGGAGCAAGGCAACAAAAGCAAGCAGCCGCCGCGGGGCGCCCTCACCTCACCTCACCTCGGCTCTGCTCTGCTCTCCCTCGCCAGCGGAGAGGAGTGAGTGATGGTGGACTGGTGCAGTGGTTGGCTCTGCTGCATCCCCCGGCCCGGGGTAACTTTCCCGGTGACCTTTTACATTTCCACACGAGGGACCGCTATCTCTACCCACCGACTGCTCCGTGGGGTCCGGACATTCTGGGAGTGTGCGTGGGTCAATCTGTCAGTGAGACGGATGGTTGTGGGTTTTGAGGTGTCGCCTGTGCAAATGTGATTCTTTTTTGGTTCGAGAAGAGTAGCAGTTGCGTTTCAAAAGCCGGGTGGACTTTGGAGCAAGTAAACTACCGCAGCAGAATGTTTTGCAGTTCGATCCACCATATTTGCTAGTTTTCAGTTTGCACCCTGATGCAATACCATTTCGGCATTTCCGTGGGTGAATTTACTGTTTTTTTTATAAAAATGAAATGAGAATTTACATGGTTCTATCTATATGGATATGGCCTTTGTTTGGAACCGTTGTGAAAAAAGTGATTATCAATTTTTATAGATATTTCTAGTGATTCTCAGATAAATTTTATAGATATGGAAATATCGTATAGCTTATTTGATAACCGGATTCAAATAAGCTAATATGTTTAGTACAAATGGATGTGGTGGGGACAAGCGCGGCCAAAAAAGTTGAAAAAAAAACGTTTGACTTTTAGTTTCAGCCTATTCTAACCTTAAGCTGAATTTATGATGTTCCAAACATTTGCACGTGTGCTCATTTTTTTGAAATGAAGGGGATTTGTTGTCCTCACTTGATTATCCACGCATCATCTTTTCCTATCTATCCATTTGGTCATTTCGGACTGATGACTAGGAGGATAAACGATAGAAGGCAACAGATGTTCCTCGAGCATAAGACAAATTTAAGCATGTCGAGGCATGACTCTCAAGGAAAAGTTTTTCCTAGAAATGATTTGTGTGGATGACACGCAAGCTTAACTGATGTAACGCGATGGATCACTCAAGTAAGCAAAGAGAAATGCTATAGCTACATCCAACTGCTTTATCCATTGCGTGTTTACTAGGTACGTTCTTCAACCAAATTTAATTATCATACTTTACTTGCCAAAAGAATTTTACTAAAGGCATGTAATTTGGTTGGACAAAGGTTTAAAAACTCATTCGAAATGATTTTTTTCTAATTACCCTCTCAATTTAATAAACTCACTTTATTCAAAAAAAAATTCTAGAGCGAGGACAGCTTTCAACTCCTACGGGCTGCTCATGGCATTTCTCGTCTTAAAAATGACCTTGTTATTCTCATACTACAGTAATTTTGCAAATGGTTCGTTATATATAGAAGTAAATCTGACTGGTGAGCCGTCATTACTTTGTTTTCTCGCAATCGGATGAAATCGAAGCATGAGCGGGGTGAAATCCAAGTATGATCGAGCGCATATCTTGCTTTAAGGATGGTAGGAAGAGTGCACTACTCAACGCCTTTCTCTGCGCGGTTAAAAGCAAAAAAATTTTGCCCGTAACTACGACAATGACAGGGCACCTGCTGACCTGCACGCAAGAGCTGCCGATGCTGCCATGCCATGGTCACGAGTTGCCTGCCTGCTGCTGGTGCACCTGACACGCTGGCCCAACAAAGGCCCACGTATCAGCGGCGCTGCCCGCTTCTCCGCTTTCGAACTGCTTGTCTCTCTGCTCTGCTCCCCGGCAGCAGGGGCAGGTGTCAGTGTCACGGCGAGTCGTCGGGCATTTGCTCCACCGGCCGGTCAGCCGGCGGCTGTGACGCGGCGGACCTCGGTGGAGCAGCTGACGCCAGCGTGGCCGTCAAAGGGTCCAGTGGTGGGTGGTGCTACGGGTAGGCAGGGCAGCTGGGATGGGCTGCTCCATGATCCAGCTCATTGTTTCCATTCCAACCACGACAGGCTACACGTAACACATTGGTGGAATTTGACTACTCCCTCCGTCCTAAATGTAAGCATTCGTTGACTTTTTATGTTCATATTTGACCATTTGTCTTATTCAAAAAATTTATAAAAATGTTATTTATTTTGTTATGACATGTTTTATCATCGTATATATTTTAAATATATCATAATTGTTTTTATATTTTTATAAATTTTTTAAATAAGACAGACGATCAAACGTGATGCACAGAAATCGAAGAATACTTATATTTAGGGACGAAGGGAGTACAAGCTGGGCTCTCAGAGGAAAGCGCCGAAATCCTGTTCGAGTCCATTGAATTAATTACGATAAAGCATCAAAATGAAGTACAAATGCAAGCGAATATTTTTTTTACGAGTGAGGGAGCCGAGGGCGGTTGTGGTAGGAATTTCGTAGGTCATGTCATATAAAAGGCGTTTCTGATAACGAAAGAGAATGATGCAATTGCTAGCTGATTATATTCAACACACTGGCCAAGGCCTCCAAATCCAAGCTAAAGCCATGCGCACACGTCCAATGTTGACTAGTACTCATCAACGCCATAATTAAGCAGCTAGTGTCTTCACGACACCACTAGTACTAATTATTACTGTTTGCACGATATGCCCTACTCCAACTCTAGCGTCAAAACCGAAAGTTCCCTGTCACTGTTTGCATGTCGTGTGCACTTCACATTTTGTTGCTTTCTAGGGACACGTTTTTATTCCTTTTGACTGCTTCCATCGGGGTTCTAGGCATTTAGCGCATACGTGTACGTGACCATTTTTTGTTCTTGTTTCAATTCAATTATTATGATATATATGGCCTGCCAATTAACGACTTAATCTGGTTTAAACGTAACATCATGATGTTTCCAAACATCACTTAAAAGTTCATAGAAACTGCTACCTCCGTTTGAAATTTTAGTTTGTTTGATTTTTTTTAATCCTAAGTTTGACCACTCGCCTTATTTAAAAAATTGTGCAAACTATCTTTTTTTTTGTTATGGTGTGCTTTATTAACAAAAAATCTTCAAGATGACTTAAATTTGACCATATTTGCGTAAAGTTTTGAATAAAACGAGCGATCAAACTTAAATTTTAAAAAATCAAACTGGATGACAAGGAAGTCTTTGCTGCTGCATGTAAACGGGATGGAAGAACATCGAGCCGGCCGGCCGTGCGCCGTGCGAATAGAAATAGCTCGATCCCTAATCACGCACGCGTATGCGGCCGGCAAAATACACATTTTTTTAATTCGATCTCCGATCCACGGATCGTTGGATTTGAGTTGAGGATGGCGCCGATAGATTCTTTCACCGCGTGGAAAAGTTAGCTACTGTGAAGGTGTCATGCACGCTAATCTAATCTTGTGGGTGTGGCGGCCAAAAAAAACTTGTCACTGGTCAAATAAAAGTCTCGTTATAAAGAGTCCGATCACGGCACTGTGCACCTAATGTCGGCGCGTGCGCGAGCGCCATGCAATTTCTCGACACCACGCACGCACAGGATATGGAAGCAAGCTGAACGTCAAGCATCACTAGGATTCTAGGAAGTAGGAACCGAAAGTGGTGTGAAGCCGGGTAAGGCGTTGGCTTCTTGTATTTCGCTTCGTTGCCTTGGGGTATAGAATAGGATCCATCCTGCTTATTTCTCCTTGCTGACTTTCCCCTAAAAAAAGTTTCTCAGCAGCAGCTGCTGATTGATAAAGAGTATAGGACGACGAGGCTGGGCCGGCAAAACAAAATCTACACAATTCAGTAATCCAGCCCACTACAAGCTGTTGTTTGTTGTTGTGCAAAGAAAAGAAGCAAAACCCAGCCAATCGCAAAACCGATCCAGCCCGGTCATATAGCATTCCTCGTAATCCGGCCCAATCCAACCAAATCGTCCGACCCTTGAACGAGAAAGGAAGTCCGGATGAGTCGAAACTATAACCCATCTCACTATTGGCAACTGCGATTGGATTTGTAGTCCAATGGTAGGACGGTATAGTGGGACGCTACCCGTCAGGGTTCAAATCATGGTGCTCCCACTTTTTCCAGGATTTTTCAGGATTTATCGGCGTTATGCGTTAAGTGGTAAGCGACGTTCCCGTCGACGACGAGGCGCCAACGGTGACTTCGGGAATCTCCAGATCTGCTGGTGCTCAGTCCTTCGGAGGTGCTCATAGGGGTAGGGTTTGCGTACATGTATTCATAGGGGTGAGTGTGCGTGCGTGTTGTGAGCGTCTGCGTTGTACTATGTGATTCTAAAAAAAATCTCACTAAGGGCAACTCCAACCAGCCTTTTAAATTTGAGCCCATATTCACCCATATAAGGACCTCTCATCCACTTTTGAGGTTTCTATTTTTCTTCCATCTCCAACCCAACTCTCATGCGTCAGTTGCAAGGGCCGCTGAGCACCTCCTCCTCCTCCTCGGTCTCCGACAGGGTCAGCACCTCGTACGCCGAGGAGTACTCGGCCGCCTCGGAGTCATCGGCGAGCTGCTCCGGGCATTGATACGCGGCGAGCGAGGTGGAAAAGCAGGAGGAGCGGAGCTCGGTGGACTCACCGAACGCACCCTGGGAAACTCGAGGTCGACGCCGCTGCGGGTACGCTAGGGCCGACGCCACCGGGGAGCTCGAGATCGCTGCCGCAGAAGGAGCTCGGGGCCGCCGCCGCGCACTCGATCTGCGTGCCTCCACCCGATTCGCATGAGCCCGCGCCGGAACCGCGTCTGGAGAAACTGGGGAAGGTGCTCCGCCGACCGGATCGAGGCCGTAGAGGTGCGTCACCGTCGTCGTCGCCGCAGTAACGCCGCCGCCGCAACAACGCCACCGCCCCCACCCACGCTGAGGGAAGGTAAAACTCTGATACCACTGTCACACCCGTGGCTCACCAGTGAGATCACTCCGGGAGCGTGAGCAATCACAAGAGGAATCGAGAGGGGAGGGATCTCGGTACCAAAGAGGAAGAAGCTCTCTTCCGGTTCCTCTTATGTTTCTGATTCTGATTTTCTTCGATGCCCTCCTGAGTTGCTTTCTAAGCCTTATATAGAGGATGCTTGGGCTTTGGCTGGGCTAGATAGGTGGGCTTCATCTTTGGCGATTGGGATAGACAGTCTGGGCTTCTTTTGGGCCATACATGGGTCGTGACATATATCTCCTTACGTCTAACCAATCCTCATTTTTTATTCCCTCTTACACACGGACCCCACCTGTCAGCGGCTAATTTATGTTTAACCGACCCCACCCTCTCTCTCTCGATCCCACCCACCTCTATCTCTCTCGCTCCCACTCCTCCATCCCCACCATCACGCCTCCCCATCGCCCCCACCATCACACCTCCCCCGCCACCGACCGTCACTCCTCCCTCATTGCATCGGCCTCCTTCCCTCGGCCGCCACCAGCCCCCATCGGCTGCGGGTCGGGACGCCACCCGGCCACCAACAGCGCAGGGACGGAGAGACCGCCACCCCCATGGCCCGAGGACGGGCCACAATCGACCCCATCACGCTGATCTAGTACGATTTCTCCTTTCTCCTTCCATGGATGGTGCCGGCGGTGCAGAGGAAACCTCCGTGGAGGCGCAAGAGCGCTGGTGGTTGGCCTGCGAATGGATGAGGGCTTGGGTGAGGACCTCCCACAACTGAGAGTCCGGAGGGTAGGGGTGGGCAAAAAACCCGAGGCCCGAACTCCGAACCCGAAAAACTCGATCCTGAACCCTGAAAACCCCGATTCGAACAACCCCAAAGCTATCTCGTGCGTCAAGTACAAAAACCTGAAATTATTACGGGTAAATCGGGTTTCAACCCCCGGCACCCGAAAACCCCGACGAGCCCGAACTTCCCGCATAATGCACAGCAAGCCAACTGCGTCCCAGTGGACCAGGCCACCAAGCATCCACCACACCCCACCATCGAACCCTAGCCGCAATTACTCAGTCCCAACTCCCTGAGTACCCACCCATAGCGGCGGTGGCGACGTGTCACATCTGTTTTTCCAAAGAAAACCAAATGCATAACTATATGTATGCCAGGATCTAATTTCATACATATAGTGACATATAAGTGAATAACAGTTCAGTATCACGTAAGAAAAAGGGAGATTATCAGAGTACTACGCTAATCCTGGAAACGAAGGCTCCAAACATCACAGGCAGTCGACTGGGGGTTGCGTACGCGTAGCTCCAGCAACATCTTCACAACAACTTCATAGCAGCTTCCTCTTTCTGAGCAACATTGTTCATAGCAAGGGTGAGCACTTGTCGTACTCAACAAGTGTGGGGAAAGTATGAATGCAAAGGCTTAACAAGGAAAGGCTGACAGGTTGACTGCATTAACCAATTTTAGTTGGTCAAATTTTATTAGCACCTGATTACTAATAAAGTATAAGTATATACCATCCCACATTAAGCATAAAGGCAATGTATGCCAAAGCCTATGGCAAGAATAACCATAAACCACAATTTTAGTCCATCTTCAAGTTCAATTATCATGTGAGGGTCCAGGCCGCTCTTGACCATGAGCACGGCTAATCGATTAGTTTTACACTCTGCAGAGGTTGTACACTTTCACCACAAGTCGCGTAAAAGTCCCGAAGAACTTTGGACCCAACCATGCGATGCTAGCTAGGCATCATACCACACTACCGAGGTGTGATTGCATAGGGACGCTACGAGGCCTTTACAAAGACTTCCCTAGTGTGTTCTAGTGCACGAGGTTTCGCGAGTCATGCCCCCCTAATCACTAGTCCAACATTAGAGTCCTCTAATTATTTGGCCAAGACAGAGCCATATGTCTTGTGGTTGCACTGTTTTCCTGGGTGGTCGCTCCATGTTCCGATTAAGCATAATGATCTTGTATTAATCAGAGATATATAGCATAGAGGTAAAGCAAGTTCATCATTAATGTTCATTATAACCACCATAACCCAAAGTAGAGCAACTAAGCATAGCTACCCAACAAAAAGGTAAACCCAGGTTGACAAGGAATGATAATAAAGACTAGGCAAACCTTAATAGGACCCATCAATATTAATGCAAAGCATATGCAATGGTAATTAAATATAGTTATTGGGACAAAAGAACAAGGACACACTTGCCTTTAACCAGAGATTTGTTGCTCAGAATATCTTCACCTTCATGCTCTTCAAAAGCTTCTCGGACAACGCAATCATCCTACTCGCATCAATCATCGGGCACAAGCATACAAAGCAAACAAACAAGCAAACTAAGAACAATACACCAATCAAAAGAAAAGCTTTAAAAGAAGGCACTAAAGGATAGGCTCGATTAAATGGATCACCTAAAGTACACAAATCGTGCTTAGAAGAGAAAAGTTTGATTAGCTGGACATGGTTTGAGCTTGAGCTAACACTAGAAAGATTTAGAGCTTCAGAGAGACTAGATCAAAAGAGATACGAAGACAGATCGAGCTGACGGAGAACGTCTAACGAACGATTTGCATTTATGAACATGAAAGACTATAAGCTTAGGTTTGTTTTAAGTAACAAAAATATGTGAAGGATATTTCATAAATAACATACCCTAAGTTGGAATTAATTCAAATTAAACTTCATTTGCAAAACCGGGGTATATAACCTAGTCAAATTTTATTCATAAATGTTTATGTATAAATTATACTAGTTAAACAAAAACTTAGAAAAGGTAAACTATATGAATCATCTAACATAACTTTATGATTCGAGTGGATTATATTATTGTTGAAAACATCATTACATTGGTATTAATCAAATTAACATTTATTTATAAAAGCCGGTGTAAAAGCCTAATTCAACTTTTAATTAGAAAAGTTAATTAACTATTAAATAAATTACCATTTGGTTATGAAAACCGAGGTAAAGATCTAATTAGATTTTATTTACAAAAAACATGTGAAATAAACATTAATCAAATTAACATTGATTATGAAAAACGGTGTGTAGCACTATATTGCTTTTATTTATAAAAAGGCATGTATAACTAAGCATTAAACAAATTAATATCAAATTAATTTTCAGAAAACAAACATGATGAAAACACACCACTAACGTGTACTTTACATTATTATGAATCTAACGCAACTTGAACGGATAAAAACGGAGCTAAAACATAATAGATATAGATAAAACATGGTTGTAGGACGTATTTGTGATTAACTAAACATCTCAGGGGCTAACAGAGAAGATTCCCGAGACACAGGAAACAGTGCTCGCGAATAGATCTAAACCTAGGGTTAGATCTAAAAAAGGGCCTCGGTTTGGATCTGTTTGAAGGAATCTAATAGATCTAGGGTTTTATTCGTAAAAGATGCAAGACACATAAGATAGGATAAACATTACAGGAAAAGACAGGGGCTTAATCACAAAAGCGACGAGGTCTTCTTCTTCCTCTGGACTATGGCGCACAGGGAGCCTGGGCGGCCAAATCGCCGACGCGACGGTGAGCTAGGGGCTCGGGTGGGCTGCACAGGTGGTAGAGGAGAAGCAGGGGAGGCCATGGGAGTGCTCACCACAGATGAAGATGAAGAGGAACGGCCGGAATCCAGCGACGGGCGGAGCTCAGGCGGCTCGGCTCGATCTTCACGGCGTGGCAGAGCTCCGGCGGACCTCCGGCACCGGGAAGAGGCGTCGGGCGTGCATCTTGGCGTCACAAAGCTCCGGACGTTAACGGCTTGGTCTAGAAGTGCTTCAGAGCGACGAATCGAGCCAGGCAATCGCCGGTGGCAGGCGGAGCTCGGTGCGGACGATGTGCGGCAGCGGCTTCGCGCGAGTATGCGAGGTGCGAGGTAGCGGAGGTGCAGGGGCACGCGAGGCTCGGCTCTTGCCCTCTTATAGGCGCGCAGGCCTACGCCTGCCTTGGTGCGCACGCCGAGGTTGGCCGCGGCGGCGGCCTGGCCGTGCCCGGCACACGAGTGAGCAGCAGCTTTAGCTGCTGGGCTCAGATGGGCTAAGGCGGGCCAGAGCGGATTGGATCGGGTCAGGCCTATGGCTCGGCCCAAAGGAAAAGGATAGATTTTTTTATTAATTTTCCGAAATCATTTTTAATGCAAAAACAAATTCCAGAAAATCCAGAATATGTTTACAAAGCATGAAAAATGCTCAAAAAATCCAAAAATTCTAGGAAAATTCCTAGAAATAGATTGGAGCATGAACAATCCAAATAAAGTATTTGGAGCTCATGAAAAGGATTTTAGAGCCTTCTATTAAATAGAATTAGCTAGGGAAAAGTGACAATAAATTCCGGAAAAAGTCCAAAAATTTCCAGAAGGATTTGGTTTGCACCTAATCGCATTTTAAAACCTTTTTGACTCATGAAACACCAAGATGCATCGGCATGAATGCAACACACATAATTATTTTATTTAATTCAGAAAATCAAACAAAGGCTTTATCGTATACTACATTTCCTGTAAAGAAAAATAAATGTTGGAAAAATTTTAAAATTATAAGAAAATTCTTGTTTAATTATTCTTTCTATTCACATCCTGAAATTGGGAAATTTCAGGGTGTGACACGACGCATCTCACAATTCGCGACCCCGCAACCGCGCAGTGAGTCGACAACAGTCGGCCGCCGGCACCGGTAGGCAGCAGCGTCACCCTTGAGAGCCTATGTGGTTCGAGGACCGGTGGATGGTCACTTCCTGGTGTGATGAGTGATTGACAACGTTGTGTGGACTGACTCTTGGCTAAGTATTGCAGGTGCAGGCTGCGGCTTGATTGGTGTTGGTGTAGGTGAAGAACAAGCGCGAAAGGTGTATGTCAGTTGGCCTCCAGGTGTGGAGCAAACAAATAGGCTTGGTTCGAGGGACCCGGTGGCCAGCGGGATCAAGTGCGGGTCGCATGGTGGCAAGAACAGCAAGACGAAGTCGTGTACGGTTTCTTGGTTGAGCCTCAAAACCAAGGTCGAGCCAGGATGATCGTGGGGCCAAGTCATGAGTGGAGATTAGCAGAAGGCCCCACCAAGTCTGCGGGGTTTCCAGTGGTTTACCACAAAACCACTGGGTTACTTGGCTGAGCCACAAATCTAAGGTCGAAGATCAAAGCGCTGCATCATCAGGCCGGTCTGACCGGTGGGTACCGGTCTAACCGGCGAGGAGCACCGGTCTGACCGGTGTGCGCCGCAGGCTTTCGGAGACTTCAAAGCGGAGGACACACATCGGGATCGTACGGTTTGCGTCGAGGCTAAGCAAGGTGCGGTCGCAGGGCATCCGTCCGATGGTGCTACGACAAGAATTCCCAAAGTACCCTTCGGGGGCGTGTATCCTAGTATTATGTAATAGGGGTAGTTTCGTCTTTTGGTTGCCTCCATATAAACCAAGTGGAGAGTGGATGGCAGCCATCTCTTGGAACCCTAGCTCATTTGCTTCCTTGTTTTTCTTCCTATTTTCCTTAGGTTTGCCATAAGACTAGCTTGAGAGCTTCATGGTGAGATCTTGAGAGAGGGATGGATGATCAGGAGGCAAGCTAGACCTTGTATGAATCTTTCATGGTATGTATAGAAGGTTCGGTGTGATTCCTCAAGGTCTTTTGTTGTCTCTCCTATTTTCCCTTTTTGGTGATTTTTGGAGCCTTTTCTTGGCTATTTTCGTTTGGTGGATTTGAGGCCTATCCCATGTGGTTTTGGTTGGGGATGTATACTTGATCCCTTCATGGTTCTTTTCCTTGTGATCCCCCTCTCAAATCCGTTGGAAAAGGTGCTCGATTTGGGGTTTTTCCTTAGGTTTCGGGAAGTGGTGTTCTTGGTGGAAATTCTTTGATTCTTCTTGATTTAGTGAGTTTTAGGGGACCAAATCGTAGCTATGGGATACCCATGAGGTACTCCTAGTATCCCCAAAATCTCGTGCAAATTCGTGGAGCAAATCGGGAGATCGAGAAGGTTGTTTGGAGGAGTTGACCCGCGGCTCGCTGTTCATCCCGAGCACCCAGGTCTTGACCAGTCTGATTGGTGCTCTTCACCGGTCCGACCGGTGTGACCCCTATTGGGTTTTGGCTCGAGTGAACGACCCTGGGTGTTGGCTTGTCCCTAAGATTGTAGCTGTTTCAAGTTTGGTGCTATTTGGAGCTAGGAGCTGTGAGTTCTTGCACTTGGGGTTTTCCGGCCAGGACTGGTCTGACCGATGTGCTATACCGGTATGACCGATGTAGGGTCTTTCTGTGGAAAATCGCAAGTATTGCTCAGGTGATCCAGCTAGAGGTTTCGGGTGACCCGGTGTGTCTCTGGTGGGTGTCGAGTGATCCGGCTGTGCAGTTCGGGTGACCTGGCCAGGACCGGTCTGACCGGTGGTGGTGACCAGTCTGACCGGTGGTGTGTGCAGTTGCTCGAGCTTTTGGTTCTGCTGCGTTCTCGAGTAGTTTCGGTGGTTGTTTGTTCTAAGGACCAGTAGCACTTCAACAGCTACATGGTCTTGGCAAACTTGGGTAGTTTGAGTCGGAGAAGTGTTTGGTCTAGTCGTGTTCGTCTTGTTGGAGAAGGCATTTCCCTCGTGAAGAATTTTGTTTTGGCTCCCATTCACTCCCCCCTCTCTGGTTCGCCATTCCGGTCCTTCATGTGGTATTAGAGCAGGTTACGGGTCTTTCGGGACTCTAACCAGTCTAAGATCTAAAGATGGTGTACCAGGAAAGAGGTTCAGGTCCTCCGCACTTCAATGGAAAGAATTACCAGATGTGGCAGAGGCGGATGTCCGCTTTCCTCCGTGGCAAGGGTCAGATCCTTTGGGATGTTACGGAGAACACAACTTATGTTCATCTGATTAACTTCCTTGCTCCAGGATCGAGAGATATGCATGTCAGGGGGTGAGACCTGGACAGATCCGCAAGGGGGCGACCCAAGTGGTTGTAGGTTGATTGGAGGGGATCGGGAACTAAGAGCGTAAGTGGTAGTTCACGGACGGAACTCAGAACACGGCGAGAATGGCGATGAACACAAGGGTTTAGACTAGTTCAGGCCTCCGGAGAGTAAAACCCTATGTCCAGTATGGGGTGGAATTATGCGTGGAAGGGAAGTCCCCTCGAATGGAGCTCTAGGCCGCCTTATATGGTCAACGGGCTAGGGCTTCCATTCAAGGTCGGTGGACCCTCATCGGGGTCAGTTACAAAATAGGAAGGTCATCCTCCGTGATTATAGGGTAAATCCCGCGATCTGCGGACCTACAGGCGGCACCGAGCCGCGACCTGGGGATGAGTCTTGCGCCACAAGCCCGACGGATCCTCCGGGATCTGGATAAGGTATTCTGGAGTCTTCCAAGGTCGCTGGGGTTGTAGATATGGTCTCTGGGCCCACTTGCAGGTCGGCGGGGCTTCTGGTAGGTCGGGTCCACTTGACAGGGACCTCTGGGACCCTGGTCGGTGGGGACCCATGGGTACCCATGTCTCTCAAGCCCCCGATTGACGTGTAGGCGTAGCGGCCGAGGCGAGGTCATGTCGAGACTTGACGAAGTCGTGGCGTCGTCAAGGTCGTGTAGGGTGCACGGGGATCCAAAAAAGAAACAAAAGTTCTCCAACGCGCACGACGTCAAGCATCGAGCTCTTGGAACGTAGGTCCAGGGTGTCGAAGCGAAGACAAGGCGCTGTCTTTTTGAAGAACCGCCGACCTGACCTAAGTCAGGCGACTGCCAAAACACCATGAGGACCTCGAAGAAGGTCCCTCCACCGATCGAAGGAGGTCGAGCGAAGATGTAGTGGGAGCGGGCTTCCAGTAGGTCGATGCGACGTAGAAGAAAGAGGGCGTCGTGAGACGCACTCGTGGAATAGCCCCCGAGCAGTAATGCGACCTGGATGGTCAGATTGATGCTCGAAGAGTAAACAATGAACCTACGGCCTTCTGCTTGTCCTTTTAGGTGCTCATCTCACCGAATAAGACAAGTCATCTGGAACCTTTGGAGAGTAGTGCCAGGCGCCAGCAACACTGTCACGTGGCGCCCCGCGGGCGTACTGTGTGGTCACGGGGCCTACCCCGAACAGAGATGCAGTCGCTACTCGTAAGAGACAAAAACTGAAAAGGTGTCATCAGGCAGTCACCAGACGTGTCGGTGCTCCTCAGAGGTGAACAGGAACCTCGTGCTCCACGTGGTAACAGCGATTGGATAAGGATGCCACGCCAGCTGAAGTGTAGACAGCATCCAAGGCCAAGCTCCGCCGCTATAAATATGAGACCCCATAGCTTGCTTCTTGAACCAGGTAGGGGCATCATGGCGTAGCAGCTTAGTAATTTTGCAACAGGCTGGGCTTATGTCTGTCCACCAGAGCATAACGCTAGGTTATTGCCGTCTGGAGCTAGAAGAATGCTTGCGAAGTTGGGAGAACTCCATCAGCCGCTTCACCCGCGCCCAGTGAGGAATCCAGGTGCAGCATGGGGTAGTACGTGCCTTGACGGACCTTGTGAGCAGAGGCCTAAGGTGGCGTTGGAGACCACCATGCTGCACCGGTGAAGGCCCGAGGTGACGCTGGTCCGATTTGGGATCTTGTGGGAGCACCCTAGCAAAAGATGGGACACCACAGGAAACCTTCTGGGGCTAGAGTAGAGGTGGCTGTGTGGCAGCCGCGACCTCGGCGATGGTGGAGGGCTCCAAGTAGGTCCTAAAGCTAGAAGAAAGCTTGCGACATGCTTCATCAGTCTAGGTTGCGCCGTAGGCACGATGTAAGGTAGGTCAGGACCTTTAATATGTTTGCATCTTGTAATTGGCCTTGGGCCATAGTCCTTTGTAGCTTACGAAGCTTGTATACACATGCTTGCATGGCAAACGATGTATCTTCATTATTATATAGGGGCGCCAGGGCAGCAATGGCGTGGCCAAGATCCCGGCGGGGCTGTGGAAGCGCACCGACCTTCAGAAGCTCATGGAAATCAACAAGAGAACCCGTGCTGACCTGGGTCAATACGGCCATTGTGCAGTGGCGCAACGCAGGGTGTCAATCCTGAAATCTGTAGGTCTTTATCAGCCTAGAAGGCAGCAGAGCCTCAACAAAGAGTTGTGATTACGACCGGTAGGTCGCCAACGGGCAGTAGAGCCTTTAAGCGCGAAGCCGTTGGTTGGGTCGGCCGCTGTAGGTCGAAGCGACCTAGAAGGCGTGTAGGCAGCTGGGCCTAGGAGACGTGGCGTGAACCCGCCGTTTGGAGGCCGAGATGACCTACCAGGCTACCGGTCTCTAGACGACCTTAATGAGGTTGCAGACTGGTCCCTAGGTCGTTCGTGAGTCGTGATGACCATGAGTGTGGCATCAAAAATATTAGGTTTTGGGGGCTTGAATGAGGGGCATAACGGGTCCACGTCGGCCGGAGCACTGACCAAGGGCAAGCGGGCGCAGATTCCCTTACGGAACTAGCTGTTACTGCCATTTTTCCGTTAGGCTGAAAGAGCCGTTGAGCGGTAGATCCGCGGGAGGCACAGATCTGTTGGGTCGCCGTGACTTCAGCTGGAGAGACGTTGGGCGTGACTGCCCGTTGCGCCGCTGGGCCCAACTATATAAGGCCGAGCCGTGGGTTGGGGATCTCTACTTTCTCTCATTTCCGCTCTGCGCTAGGGTTGTGCCGCCATTCCCTTCTCAAATAGAACAGCAGCGCTGCCGTGCTTAGGTCCGCTGTGCTTCGTGTCTTCGCATGTGAACCAAGACTCTTGTAGTGTTTAGATCCAAATCCATCGGTGTAGAGGAGGAGAAGATGGAGGCCATGCAGATCCCGGCGCCGCAAACCGTCTGTGAGCCGTCTGTGGTGACGGAGGAGCAGATCCAGGCCTTGGCGACCCGCGGGTTGCTGAGGCCCAAGGCGGAGGTTGGCTGGAGGCCGGCGGCGAGCGAGGAGTTCCTCACTGAGGGGACCGGCGAGGCCGTCGTCTTCCTCGCGCACATCGAGCACGGGTTCGAGGTCCCCGTCGGCAACTTCTTCCGCAGCCTCCTCTACTTCTACAGGATTGAGGTGGTGCATCTTGTCTCCAATGCCATCACCATCATTTCTTCCTTCATCCATCTCTGCGAGGCCTACCTCGGGATACTGCCACACTGCCACCTGTGGCGGCACTTCTTCGAGCTGAAGAAGACGGGCAAGTCCGACGTCGTGGGGAGCGTCGGCTTCATGCTGCGCCGGTACATGAAGCCAGAGTACATCGACCTGGTGCTCCCCGACAACACCACCGGCTGGAAGCAGGGGTGGTTCTACCTCGACAACCCGGCGCCGGTGCTCCCCGCCAGGTCGGGATGCGCTCCCGTCCCGTTCCCAGAGTGGACGAACCAGCTCACCTCGCGGGAGACTGAGGAGCTACGCCCTCTGCTGGAAGACCTGGAGAAGTTGATGGCAGAGGGGCTGACCGGCGGCGCGGTGGCAATCAGCTTCAGCCGCCGGCTGATACAGCCTATCCAGGACTGGGTACACCCGGCATACGAGTACTGGGGGCAATACGACCTCACCCGGGTCAGCAAGCGCAAGGTCTCCAAGGAGGAGATGGCGGCACGGGTGAAGAACATCTTTCCCGGGTGCATCCGCAACCGGGAGTGCCCCAAGGCGCTCGGTGTGTATCGTCCTCCTGATGCGATAAGTCTGCGACCTTGTTTCCTTGCCATCTGAGAGCTTGTACATTTTTGACGTAGGTCTTTTCTTCTTTCTTTTTGTTTTCAGTTTCGTGAGGGCATCTATTGGTGCCCGGCACCATTGCACAACGAGGAGGACCGAAGCTTCAAGGTCCATGCTGCGGGGGACGTGCAAGTCCCTCCGCAGCAGTGCGTCGAGGAGTATATCTCTGACTCGTCAGTGGGCAGTGACGATGAAGGTCCCACCACGAGAAGGGCACCGCCAAAGGTCGCCATGTCGGCGCCGCGGCTCACGTGGCAGACGGCGGGCAAGACGTCCGCGTCCCGGGCCATGGCAACGATCGCCGCGACCCAGACGGCAGAGGCGAAGAAGAAGAAGAGGAAGAGGGCCGGCCCCGCTGTGTCGACGGATACGGCGACAGTCAGCTCCGACGTTGAAACCATCAACATCGAGGAGGAGGATGATGCAAAGTCGCCTGACGCGGTGACAGTGACGCCCGTGGAGACGCCTCGAAAGGTCACCGCAACGGAGGAGCGGGTGATGGAGACACCCCGCAAGGCCGTCACGGCGGAGGAGCGCTCGAGGTCGGGCGCGGATGTCTTGGGCGACGCAGGGTCGCAGAAGAGGGCGAGGAGGGCCCCACCTAAGCCCATAAAGCCTGGACTTAGGTCTGCGAGCAAGTAAGTCATGGCCGTGCTTCTGTTTTGCTTGGTGCGTCTGATTCGCCGTTGGTCTTACTGATGGAGGTCTTTTATTCGGACGCAGGTCGACCCCGGTGACGTTTGACAGCGCCAAGAATGCCTCGGGTCAAGAGGCCTTTGGGCATAAGGGGAGGGAGGCATCGGTGGACCAGTCACCAGCAGCCTCAACTGCAGAGGTCTCAAGCCAGACCCTTGGGACTGGGACGACAGCGGCGTCGGAGGTGGAGAAGGGGGGCGCCAGCACTGCTCCGCCCATTGGGGCCAGCAGGACGACCTTTGTGTGACCGACCCGCCGCCAACGCTGGACCAACAGGCTGCAGAGGCGGGCGGCGCCAGTGCCGAGGACGACAACAATCAGTGCCTATATGTCGGGACTCCGTGGGAGAACAACGTCATCGCCGACCGCCGCGACATCGACGACTTCAAAGAAGCGTCACGGACAATCTCGCGGACGCTCTTGGTAAGGGCTTGAACCCTGCAGCTCTGATTTTTGACACGTACCTAGACTACATTTCAAGGTCTTGACACGAGACGTGTCTTCTTGTGTTGCAGGCGCTTGTAGAGCGGGCGCAAGCTCGGGCGGCCTTAGTGTGGAAGGCCGCCAACGCCCACGCGGATGGAGCCGCGGCTCGAGAGGCTTCACTGCAAGCCAAGGTCGAGGCTGCGTAGGAGGTCAAGCGCGTGAAGGGGGCGCTAGCTCAACAGGCGGAGAAGGAGGTAGCCTCCTTGAAAAAGAAGTTGGAGGCTGTCGAGCAGAAAGCGAAGGATGCCGCGGACGACCTCCAGGCCGTGGTGGAGGGTAAGTTTGCTTGATCGCTAGATGTTGATTCCGTGCCTCCTCTGGGTCTTTGCCTGATTTTCGACCTTCAATGAGCTCAGGTGCCAGGGAGATAGAGGGTGCCCTCAAGAAAGAGCTCACAGAGGTCAAGGACCAGGTGACGGTCCTCAAGGAGAGGACTGCGGAGGTCCAACGAGGTGAGTGATCTTATCTCCCGTAGGTCTTTGTCGTTGTTGGACGGAGGGTGTGAGCGATCCACCTCTTGTTTGCGCAGGTCTGGAGAAGCAGCTCACCGACCTCAAGGAGGCCGCCCAATACCTGATGGACGTCTACGTTCCTCAGGAGGAGGGGGCGGAGCCAAAGGAGCTGCTAGATCGTCTCGACGAAGCTGATGGCTGAATGAAGGCCTTGCTGCTGGACACCAGCAAGCTCGCCGCGGCCGCGGCGTTGGCCGCGGTGAAGTACCACGAGCCATCCTTCGACCTGCAGAAGGTCACAAAGGACGTCGACCTGTAGGAGCTGGTCGACCGCGAAGGCATCCAGGCTGCCGCGGAGGAGGTCATGAAGAAATTCGACCTCTGAAATTGAAACTTAAGCTGTATCAATCTGTAGATGCAGGCTTAGGCCAAGAGCCTATTAATGTAAAAAATATTTTGCCATAATAAAAACTTGCAGGTTAAGTAAAGCGTGTGTTCCACTCGAATAGCAAAAACAGTCATTATGTAAGCTTGAAAATAACCGGATTGCGAAGTGTGCCCCCCGCTAACCCAACTCAGTGGAGGAACGGCTTACTGACTGTACGACTCAGTGTGGAGGATTAGGTACAGCCGGCGCACGGAGGGGGGTCTTGGACCCTAGGTCTCACAATCAAGCAACTTAGGAACATTCATAAAGAGAGTAAGGGCTAAACAGGTGGGGAACGTGTACAAACGTAAAACGTAAGAAACCCCTTCAGGTCGCGAGACCCTTAGGTTGGCAAAGCCAAGCCCCCGAGCGCTTCGAGCCTGACTTAAACCAAGCCCCCGAGCGTTTCGAGGGGGAAGGGTAGACAGAACAAAAAGTAAAGGGAGACCCAAATGCAGGTCGACAGAAGGTTTGCCGAGGGAATCACACTTTTATTAACTGGAAATTTACAAGAGGGGAGAGTACATAGCTTTTATTTCGGTACACATCTTCTAAGGGTAGAAGCGATGCAGGTGCTCGATGTTCCAGACGTTCGGGACACCCTGACCATCGGCCCACTAGAGGCGGTAGGTCGCTGGCCCGATGACTTCCATTACGATGAAGGGGCCTTCCCAATGTGCAGAGAGCTTGTGCATTCCCTTGGTGTCTTGGATGCGCCGCAAAACTAGGTCGCCCACATTGAAGGATCACTCCCGCACGTTGCGGTCACGGTAGCGACGTATTTGCTGCTCATGGCGGGTGTGCCGCATCAGCGTGGCCACATGGTGTTCCTCAATGTTGTCGACGTCGACTTTGCGCGTCTCTTCTGCCGCGCCCTCTTCGTAGTGCTGAATGCGAGGAGCACCGAAAGCGAGGTCGGTTGGGAGGACAGCCTCCGACCCGTAGACCAGGAAAAACGGTGAGTATCCTGTAGCTGAGCTGACCTGGGTCCGGAGACCCCAGATCACATGCGGGAGCTCTGCTAGCCACCTGGTGGCGTATTGGGAGGCGTCGTCGAAGATGCGGTCCTTGATGCCTTGAAGTACCATGCCATTTGCGCGTTCGACCTGACCGTTGCAGCGTGGGTGCGCCACCGAGGCGAAATAGACGTCGATGAGGTTGTCTTGGCAGAAGTCCCAAAAGTCAGATCCTGTGAAGGCCGAGCCTAGGTCGGTGACGATCCTGTTGGGGACCCCGAAGCGATGGGTGATATCCTCAATGAACTTTGCCACCTCCTTCGACGTAACACTGGCAACAGCCCGGACCTCGATCCACTTGGTGAATTTGTCCACCGCCATGAGGATGTACTTGTAGCCGCCAGGGGCCGTTCTGAAGGGTCCTACTGAGTCCAGGCCCCATATGGCGAAGGGCCAGGATGGAGGGATTGTCCTCAAGGTGAGAGCCAGGTGTGGTTCGAGGACCGGTGGATGGTCACTTCCTGGTGTGATGAGTGATTGACAACATGGTGTGGACTGATTCTTGGCTAAGTATTGCAGGTGCAGGTTGCGGCTTGACTGGTGCAGGTGCAGGTGAAGAACAAGCGCGAAAGGTCGTTGCCGGTGAGGCCTCCAGGTGTGGAGAAGACAAGTAGGCTTGGTTCAAGGGACCCGGTGGCCAGCGGGGTCAAGTGCGGGCCGCATGGTGGCAAGAACGACAAGATGAAGTCATGAACGGTTTCTTGGTTGAGCCTCAAAACCAAGGTCGAGCCGGGACTACGTGGGAGCCGAGTCATGAGTGGTGATTGGCGGAGACTACACCGAGTTCGCGGGGTTTCCGGTGGTTCACCAGAAAACCACTGGGTTCCTTGGTTGATCCACAAAGCCAAGACCGAAGAACCGAAGATGGAGGTGCAGCAGCTCCAGACCGGTCTGACTGGTGGGTACCGGTCTGACCGGTGAGGAGCACCGGTCTGACCGGTGTGCGACGACGCAGTCCGGAATCTTCGAAGCGGAGGACACGCGTCGGGATCGCAAGGCTTGCGTCGAGACTAAGCAAGTTTGCGGTCGCTGGGCATCCGTCCGATGGAGCGAAGACAAAGATTTCCGAATTCACCCTTGAGGGGCATGTATCCCTAGTTAGCTAGTAAGTGTATTTTCGTCTTTCGGTTGCCTCCATATAACCCAAGTGGTGAGAGGATGGCAGCCATCTCTTGGAACCCTAGCTCATTTGCTTTCTTATTTTCTCTTCCTATTTTCCTTAGGATTTTCTTAGGACTAGCTTGAGAGCTTCATGGTGAGATCTTGTGAGAGGGAAGGATGATCGGGCGGCAAGCTAGACCTTGTATGAACCTCTTTGGTATGTATAGATGATTCGGCGTGGTTCCACAAGGCTTGGATGTGTCTTTCCCGTTTCTCCTTTTTGGTGATTTTTGGAGCCCTTTCTTGACGATTTTCTTGAAGCGAATTCGAGGCCTTTCTCTTTGGGATTTGGTGGGGGATTTATGCATGAACCCTTCGTGGTTCTTTTCCCTTTGATTCCCCTCCCAAATCAGTGAGTAAAGGGGCTCAATTTTGGGGTTTTCGTGGCTCTAGGGTTAGAGGCGTTCTTGGTGGGATTTCTTCGATTCCTCTTGATTTAGCAAGTTTTGGTGGACCAAATCTTGGCTATGGAGTGCCCATGAGGTGGTCCTACTATCCCCAAAGTCTTGCACAAATCCGTGGAGCGATTCGGGAGATCGGGAGTTGGATTTGGGGGAGTTGACCCGCGGGTGCTGTTCATCCCCGAGCGGCCCATCCTGACCAGTCTGACCGGTGCTGCTCACCGGTCTGACCGGTGCAGAGGCTCTGTGGGTTTTGCCTCGGGTGAACGTTCTGGTGAGTTCGTTGTAGTCCCGTGTTGCTGCTGTTTCGAGTTTGGGTCAGTTTGGAGCTCGGTAGGCCTGTTTGGTGGATTTGGGGTTTCCTGGCTTGAACCGGTCTGACCGGTGAGCTACATCGGCCTAACCGGTGTAGGGGCCTTCTGTGGAAGTTCCCAGGTTTTACCAGCAGGGACCGGTCTGACCGGTGCTGCTCACCGGCCTGACCGGTGTAGGTCAGTGGTGCTCGAGTTGGTGTTCCGCTGTGTTCTCGAGTCCGTGAAGGTGGTTGTTGGTTCCTAGGACCAGTAGCACTCCAGTGGCTGCATGGTCTTGGCCAACTTGGGTAGTTGAGTCGGAGACGTGATTTGGAAGCCGTGTTCGTCTTGTTGGAGTTCTCATCTCCTTCGAGAAGAATTTTTATCGGCTCCCATTCACTCCCCCCTCTCTGGTTCGCCTAATCGGTCCTTCAATTGGTATCAGAGCCGGTTCGGATCTTCATTGACTCTTACCAGTCTAAGATCCAAAGATGGCGTACCAGGAATGGGGTTCAGGTCTTCCGGACTTCGATGGGAAGTACTACCAGATGTGGCAGAGGCGGATGGCAGCGTTCCTCCGCGGAAAGGGTCAGATCCTTTGGGACGTCACGATGAACACAACTTATGTTCATCCGATGAACTTCCTTGCTCCAGGATCGAGGGATATGTTCGAAGCCAACAACAAGGCTGTCGACTACTTGTTTTGTACTCTGTGTCAGCCTGAATTCGATCGGGTTCAGACAGAGGACTTAGCTTGTAGGATTTGGGAGCAGTTGAAGGATGCTCATGCTGGGAATGCTCAGGTTCAGGCTCGGATGTACGCGACTTACCGGAGAGAGTACGAGAACTTCACTCATCTCCCCGGCGAATCCGTCGATGCCCTTTTCCAGCGGTTTACGGTCATTGTGAACAACATGAAAGCCAATGTGGTCGTGCTCCCATACGATGATCATGATAGAGCCGTGAAGCTCTTGCACTCGTTGGATCGTACCGTATGGGACGGGAAGTTTGAGGCTATTGTTGAGTACGAGAAGTATGACACCTTGACGGTGAACGAGCTGTTCTCGAAGCTCAAGTCGGCTGAGTTGGACCGTGGTATGACAGCCAAGATCGAGAGCCCGACTGATTCTCATAGTCTCGCTCTCGTTGGTGGCAAAGGAGCTAAGTCTAACACTAACGCATCCTCCAGGATGTACTCTCTGTCTTCTTTGATGTCTTTGCCAGACGAGGAGTTCGACGTGCTTGGATAGGACGAGCTGGCGTTGCTGACCGGGCGGTTCGAGAGGCTGCACGAGAACCGGGTGAACACGAGGAGGACAACACGGACGTGCTTTCAGTGCGGCAAGCCAGGACACTTCGTCGCCGACTGCCCGGAGAAGACGGAGAACAAGGACGGCTACAAGGACGGCTACAGGCACCGGTCGAGCAAGGACGGCAAGTACCGATCGAGGCGCGATCACAAGCACAAGAACAAGCACAAGGACGAGCGACGGTCGAGGAAGAAGGACGGCCGCGGCAGGAAGGCCCGAGCGATGGTAGGAGCGAGCGACGTCGACTCCAGCTCCGCCTTCTCTTCCTCGAGCTCGAGTAGCAGTGAAGATGAAGGTGATCGGCGCAAGAACAAGAAGTCATCCAGGAACTTGAGTGGGTTGAGCTGCTTCATGGGAGATGGCTTCTGCGGCATGGCTCGTAGCTCCGGCAGCAAGAAGAGTCATCAGAGTGACTCGGACTCCGACTCCAAGGACGAGGTATGTGATGAGCTCTCCTCTTTGCGCAAGGAGAATGATAAGTTGGTTGACTTGCTTGATAATCGCGATCACATGCTTAGAGAGGCCAAGAAGATGAGGAAAGAGCTTAGGGCCTCACTAGAAGATGCTAGGAACCGTGTGGCTGAGCTAGAAACCCAGAACCTAGGTGCTAAGCTTGAGATTGATTCGCTTAAGGCTTCTCCTGTGGTTTCTGATGAGATTGATTGCTGTGATTGCTCTGTGTACCTAGCTGATCTTACTGCTCTTAAGGATAAGCATGCTTCTACTTGTGATGAATTAGATATGCTTAGGGTTGAGGTGGCTGAGCTTAAGTCTAGACCTGCTTTGCTAGGTGCTTGCACTTCTTGCCCTGTTTTGCATGGCAAGATTGATGAGATGCATGCTTACACTGTTTCGCTTGAGGCTAAGTTGAAAGAGCCTATTCCCACTTCTTGCTCTACTTGTGAATTGCATGCGGTTAAGAATTTAGAGCTTGCGCATTATGTTGATCGCTTGCAGGATGAGAATGATGAGCTGAGGAAATGTATGAGCTGGTTGTCGGGTCAGGAGCCTCAGCTTGGTATCATGATAGCGGCTTTCAAACGCTATGATGGTCAGGCACTTGGGGCTGACAAGCTTGGAGAGAATAGTGGTGAGGGAGTTGAGAGAGTTGGAGAGATTCCTATCCCAGCACCAAACAGACACAAGAACAAGTTTGAGCCCAAGCCTAACCAACTCAGAAACAAACTTGACACTACTCCAGATCCACCCATATTCCCTCACCCAACAAATGATTTCCAGAAACCGGTGAAGTTTGTGAGCCCAAAGGGAGGTGAGGAAGGAGAGAAGAAGGGTGAGAAACCGAGTGGGCAGCCCCAACCCAAGCCAAAGCCTAAGCCACAGCCCATGAAGTTCCATTGTGGGTATTGTGGGAGAGATGGTCACAAGGATGAGTTTTGCTTCAAGAGGAAGCTTGAGGAGAGAATGGCTAGAGAGTGGGCTAACAAGGACAGGTACCACCCCTCTAATGGTGTACCTGAGCCTCGTATGCAGATGCCCAGGGCCAAGGCGATTGTGAGGACAGTTCCGGCTTGGGGAGACCGGAAGGCAGCAGGTGGTGCTGCTGGCCGAGCTACACCGGTCAGACCGGTGCAGGTCTGGGCAGACAGCGAGTTGGGTTTCGTGCTCGTGAGAATGCTCGGTTTGGTTCTGGTGGTCGTGGTTCTGGTGGTTGGTCTGTAAAGTTTGCAGGTGGTCAGTTTGCTAGGCGTTCTCCACCTCGTGCTCAATACGGGGGTGGGAGGAGTCGTAGCTTTGAGATGGAGAGGAGGAACGATCCACGGTTTTCCTTTCGTGGCTTTCGTCCTCCTCCAGCTAGAGAGGGTTGGTTCCCTCGTAGTGGTTACCGTGGTGGTGTTCGTGGTGGTAGCTTTGATAGGCGTGATGATTTGGTTTGTGCTAACCCCACTTTGGAGCAAATGGCTCGGCACTGGTTTTACTCTTTTGGTACTAACCCCAGTGCTGAGTTGTTTGTTCACTCACGTGCTCGCTTTTGAATTTCAGGTGGGAGACTTGAGAAACGTTTGGTTCATTGACTCCGGTTGTTCGAGGCATATGACCGGAGACAAGGGGTGGTTCTCAAGTCTCGTCCCGGTGGTGTCCAAGACATACATCACCTTTGGGGACAATGGGCGAGGGCGTGTGCTATCAGAAGGTGAGATCAAGGTAAGTGACAAGGTCACTCTCAGGCGTGTTGCTCTTGTTCAATCGCTGGGGTTCAATTTGCTTTTCTGTGTCCCAGTTGTTGGATGAGGGCTTTTAGGTGTTGTTTCGGCCTGGTGGTTCTCGGATTTTAGATTCTCGAGGGGACCTTGTTTGCATGGTCGTTCCCGAGGGTCAAGTGTTCCGAGCTGATTTCTCTCAGTCATCTGGTGTGGAGCGTTGCTTTTTGGCTGGCTCTTCGAGTGAGTTGTGGAAGTGGCATTGGAAGTTGGGTCACTTGAGCTTTGACCTTTTGTCTCGCTTGAGTAAACTCAATTTGGTCCGAGGATTGCCACGGTTGAGATTTGAGAAAGAGTTGGTTTGTGCGCCGTGTAGGCATGCCAAGATGGTAGCCTCCTCTCACCCGCCTCTCACCGATGTGATGACTGAGCGTCCATGCGAGCTGCTCCATATGGACCTTGTTGGCCCAGCTCGTGTGCGATCTGCGGGTGGGAAGTGGTATGTCCTTGTTGTGGTGGACGACTACTCTCGGTATACGTGGGTGTTCTTTCTTGAGGAGAAAGGGGAGACGTTTGGTTTTGTTCGAGATCTTGTCTTGAGGTTAAGAAACGAGAGGCACGGAGATGCCATACGAGCGATCCGCAGTGACAATGGCTCGGAATTCAAAAACTCTCGCTTCGAAACATTTTGCCATGACTTGGGTCTTGAACACCAGTTTTCGAGTCCGTATACGCCTCCCCAGAATGGCGTTGTGGAAAGGAAAAACAGGACCTTGTGCGAGATGGCTCGGACGATGCTCGACGAGCATAGGACTCCGAGAAGGTTCTGGGCTGAGGCGGTCAATACCGCGTGCTATGTGTCGAACAGGATCTACCTCAGGGTTCATAAGAAGAAAACCTGTTACGAGTTGATGCACGGTCGCACACCCAAGGTGAGTCACTTCCATGTCTTTGGTTGTAAATGCTTCATTCTGAAGAAAGGGAAGAAGTTGGACAAGTTCGAGGCTAGGTCTGTTGATGGCATTTTCTTTGGTTATGCATCTCATTCTAGAGCATTTCGTGTGCTCAATCTTGAAACTAACCAAATCGTGGAGACTTGCGAGGTAACCTTCGACGAGACACAGCCACGTAGTCAGCTTGTTTTTGAGTGTGCAGGTGACGACGAACTTGGCGAGGAGATCTTTCAGGAGGAGGAGCATGAACATGGAGATGATGAAGATGGCGGTGTGGTGCCCGCAGCTGAACATGTACCTACTACTTCGACAACGATCGAGAATGAACCCTCTCCCACACCTACATTGACAAACCCAGATCAAGGCGAAGCTGCTGTTGAGGGGGAGGTAGCATCAAGGTGAGAACCTCCCCGACGAGTGCAAGTGGATCACCCAGCTTCGAGAATCATCGGCGACATGAATGAACGTACTACACGGTCGAGGGTTCGGAATAATTCTCATTTCGCTCATGCTGCTTTTGTTGCCACCTTTGAGCCCAAAGACATTGGACACGCGTTATCTGATCATAATTGGGTTAACTCGATGCATGAGGAGTTGGAGAATTTTGAGAGGAATCAAGTTTGGGTGTTGGTTGACCCTCCTCTAGGGTGTAAGCCGATTGGGACAAAATGGGTGTGGAAAAATAAAGAGGGAGAGAAAGGAGAAGTGGTGAGGAACATGTTGAGACTTGTTGCTCAGGGGTACAGTCAGAAAGAAGGGATCGACTACGAGGAGACTTTCGCTCCTGTAGCTCGTTTGGAGGCGATCAGGATCCTTCTAGCCTTTTCCGTGGCTAAAGGGTTCAAGTTGTACCAGATGGATGTGAAGAGTGCTTTCCTGAACGGTGTGTTGGAGGAAGAGGTGTTTGTGAGGCAACCACCGGGGTTTGAGAGTGAGAAGTACCCCCACCGGGTGTACAAGTTGAGGAAGACGCTGTATGGGTTGAAGCAGGCGCCTAGAGCTTGGTATGGTAGGTTGAGGGGGTTCCTGTTTGAGAGAGGGTTTGAGATGGGGAAGGTCGATCAGACCTTGTTTCTCCTCAGGCAGGGCAGAGATATCCTGATTGTGCAGGTATACGTGGATGATATTGTTTTTGGTGGCTCGTCTAACTCTCTTGTTGCAAGGTTTGCAGAAGACATGAGCAGGGAATTTGAGATGAGCATGATGGGCGAGTTGCAGTTCTTCCTCGGGCTACAAATCAAGCAATCAAAGGAAGGAACATTTGTGCACCAAGCTAAGTACACCATGGACATTGTGAGGAAGTTCAAGATAGAGGACTCCAAGGCCATGGCGATGCCTATGAGTACGACTACAGCTCTTGATGCGGACGAGGAAGGTGAACACGTGGACCAGAAGGAGTACCGGAGCATGATCGGGTCACTCCTCTACTTGACGGCGACGAGGCCGGACATCCAATTCTCGGTATGTCTGTGCGCTCGTTTTCAAGCGTCTCCGAGGACTTCGCATCGGCAAGCAGTCAAGCGCATTTTCAGGTATTTGCGACACACTCCCGACTTCGGCCTTTGGTACTCTGCGTCTTCTTCTTTGGCGCTTCATGGATTTTCAGACGCGGATTTTGCCGGGTGTCGGTTGGATAGGAAGTCCACTTCTGGGACTTGCCAGTTCTTGGGTTCTTCTTTGGTGTCTTGGTCTTCCCGCAAACAGTCGAGTGTTGCTCAATCCACTACCGAGGCAGAGTATGTGGCCGCAGCTAGCTGTTGCTCTCAGCTCCTTTGGATCACATACACCATGAGTGACTTTGGTGAGGAGTATACCCATGTTCCACTTCAATGTGATAGCACCAGTGCCATAAGCGTTGCAAAGTACCCAGTGCTCCATTCCAAAACCAAGCACATAGAAGTGAGGTATCATTTCTTGAGAGACAATGTAGAGAAAGGGAAGATAGCTTTGATCCATGTACCCACACATGACCAACTAGCCGATATTTTCACCAAACCCCTAGATCAAGCAACTTTCACTCGTTTGCGGGGGGAGCTTGGTGTGTGTTTGATTTCTTGAGTTGGTGTGTGGGAGCTCCTTTGTAGCATATGTATAGCTTTCCTTTGTGCATTTCTTGCATTTGGCATGGCATATGTAACATGATGTATAGGCATCTTTGTATCTTAGGTTGCATGCATTGTGTATCATATGCATTGTTTCGGAAAGGCTTCTCCTATATACATTGTTCACCATGGAATGATATGTATGTCTTTGTGAGCTAGTGTGGTAAGCTATGGTTAGTTTGGCTTAGCTCTTGATGATCTTGATTTATATCCATGGTTGATGGCTATGCTTTTGAAAAATGTCACTTGTATGCTCTCTTGTGAGTAAATGCCTTTATATGATCTTGACATGTTTTAGTGGCTTGGCTATGTTTAATTTGTGGTTGGATAGCTTATTTTGATCATATGGGGCCAAAGGCGCATTTGCCATCATGAATGTTTAGCCCTCATGCTTCATCTTGTGGAGGGGCATAAGTTCCTTTTTGTCGCAAAGACATTTCATGTACCAATTATAAATCTGAAAATAAAATGTAAATTGCTTGGAAAATGTGCTCTCATGTCATATGTGCTTAATTTACTTGCTTTTGGGTGCTAAACCGTTGCATGATGCCTACCAATGAGAAGTCTCATATATAGAAGTAGGCACATGGTTCGGTGGCTTTGACATGACATGAGGTGCTTGTGGGTGTTTATGATGGTCTTATGCTTAGAATGGTTGTCCTAGCATGAAGTTTGTGTGGCTTTGCCATTTTGACATGTTTTGCTCATGTTTATGACTTTGCTCATGAGAGGGTAAATTTTCGCAACATTGCTCAATTCTATCTTAGCTTCGCCCAATGGTTGTGAAACTTGGTGATCTTGTAGTTGATGTCATTACGAAGCTATAGAGTATCTAACTTGCTCATTTGGACATGTGTAGCATCCTTTGTTGAATTTTGTCTATTTGAGAAGCTCTAGGTTGCATTTTTAGCTTGATTCATGCATTGTCAACAAGGGGGAGAAGTTTGAGCATGTTTTGGCTTGCTGCATGCATTTAAAAGGTTTCCAAGTGGTTTCGAGCTAGTTTTGAGCTCGTGCAGTTCCTAGTTTTTCCCAGGTGGTCATCGGCCTGACCGGTGTGGTTGACCGGTCTGACCGGTCAGAGCAAAGCTGAAGCAGCTGCTCTGTTTTGCGAGGAGCTTTGCATGCATTCATACAGGGGGAGTTGCATTGGTTCAGGGGGAGCTTGCATGTGTTTAGGGGGAGCATGCATGTGTGCAGGGGGAGCTCTTTGTCGTTTTCGAGCTTTGGTTTGATGGTTTGTGCTCTTTGCTTGAGCATGTTTTGTCTCGGATGTGTCGAGCCATTGCCCTTGCCTAAGGGGTCTGAGACTTGTCTTCTTCAAGTGATCTTGCTCTTTGCCTTTTCTTTGGCTTTCGATCGCTTGTTGGAGTTTCTTTTAGTCGTTTCTTTTCTTTTTCTTTTCTCTTGGTTACCAAAACGTGTGTGTTGTCAATGCACTCATCAAGGGGGAGATTGAGAGCCAGGTGTGGTTCGAGGACCGGTGGATGGTCGCTTTCTGGTTTGATGAGTGATTGACAACGTGGTGTGGACTGATTCTTGGCTAAGTATTGCAGGTGCAGGTTGCGGCTTGACTGGTGCAGGTGCAGGTGAAGAACAAGCGCGAAAGGTCGTTGCCGGTGAGGCCTCCAGGTGTGGAGAAGACAAGTAGGCTTGGTTTAAGGGACCCGGTGGCCAGCGGGGTCAAGTGCGGGCCGCATGGTGGCAAGAACGGCAAGATGAAGTCATGGACGGTTTCTTGGTTGAGCCTCAAAACCAAGGTCGAGCCGGGACTACGTGGGATCCGAGTCATGAGTGGTGATTGGCGGAGGCTACACCGAGTTCGCGGGGTTTCCGGTGGTTCACCAGAAAACCACTGGGTTCCTTGGTTGATCCACAAAGCCAAGACCGAAGAACCGAAGACGGAGGTGCAGCAGCTCCAGACTGGTCTGATAGGTGGGTCTGACCGGTCTGACCGGTGGGTACCGGTTTGACCGGTGAGGAGCACCGGTCTGACCGGTGTGCGACGACACAGTTCGGAATCTTCGAAGCGGAGGACACGTGTCGGGATCGCAAGGCTTGCATCGAGACTAAGCAAGTTTGCGGTCACTGGGCATCCGTTCGATGGAGCGAAGACAAAGATTTCCGAATTCGCCCTTGAGGGGCATGTATCCCTAGTTAGCTAGTAAGGGTATTTTCGTCTTTCGGTTGCCTCCATATAACCCAAGTGGTGAGAAGATGGCAGCCATCTCTTGGAACCCTAGCTCATTTGCTTTCCTATTTTCTCTTCCTATTTTCCTTAGGATTTTCTTAGGACTAGCTTGAGAGCTTCATGGTGAGATCTTGTGAGAGGGAAGGATGATCTGGCGGCAAGCTAGACCTTGTATGAACCTCTTTGGTATGTATAGATGATTCGGCGTGGTTCCTCAAGGCTTGGATGTGTCTTTCCTGTTTCTCCTTTTTGGTGATTTTCGGAGCCCTTTCTTGACGATTTTCTTGGAGCGATTTCGAGGCCTTTCTCTTTGAGATTTGGTGGGGGATGTATGCATGAACCCTTCGTGGTTCTTTTCCCTTTGATTCCCCTCCCAAATCAGTGAGTAAAGGGGCTCGATTTTGGGGTTTTCGTGGCTCTAGGGTTAGAGGCGTTCTTGGTGGGATTTCTTCGATTCCTCTTGATTTAGCAAGTTTTGGTGGACCAAATCTTGGCTATGGAGTGCCCATGAGGTGTTCCTACTATCCCCAAAGTCTTGCACAAATCCGTGGAGCGATTCGGGAGATCGGGAGTTGGATTTGGGGGAGTTGACCCGCGGGTGCTGTTCATCCCCGAGCGGCCCAGCCTGACCGGTCTGACCGGTGCTGCTCACCGGTCTGACCGGTGCAGAGGCTCTGTGGGTTTTGCCTCGGGTGAACGTTCTGGTGAGTTCGTTGTAGTCCCGTGTTGCTGCTGTTTCGAGTTTGGGTCAGTTTGGAGCTCGGTAGGCCTGTTTGGTGGATTTGGGGTTTCCTGGCTTGAACCGGTCTGACCGGTGAGCTACATCGGCCTGACCGGTGTAGGGGCCTTCTGTGGAAGTTCCCAGGTTTTACCAGCAGGGACCGGTCTGACCGGTGCTGCTCACCGGCCTGACCGGTGTAGGTCAGTGGTGCTCGAGTTGGTGTTCCGCTGCGTTCTCGAGTCCGTGAAGGTGGTTGTTGGTTCCTAGGACCAGTAGCACTCCAGTGGCTGCGTGGTCTTGGCCAACTTGGGTAGTTGAGTCGGAGACGTGATTTGGAAGCCGTGTTCGTCTTGTTGGAGTTCTCATCTCCTTCGAGAAGAATTTTTATCAGCTCCCATTCACTCCCCCCCTCTCTGGTTCGCCTAATCGGTCCTTCACAAGGCTTGTGCTGGGACGTGCTGTTGCTTAGCGAAGAATTGGCAGCCTTTGCATCGCCGGACTAGGTCCTGCGCGTCGGCCAAAGCACTAGGCCAGTAGAATCCCGACCTAAAGGCCTTTCCTACTAGGTTAGTGGAGGCTGCATGATTGCCGCATTCTCCACCATAGATCTCCTGCAAGAGCCTGAGACCCTCAGACCTTAGGATGCACTTCATCAGCACACCGTTGGAGGCGGACCTCCGGTAGAGCTCTGTGCTGATGACAACGTAGTTGGCGCTGCGCCTGACGATCATCTCCCGTTCGACCTTGTCCTCAGGGACTCGGTGTTCCAGGATATAGGCGATGAAGTCGAGGCGCCAATCATCTTCGGCCTCTATCATGAGGACGTCGCGGCCACCTTGCGAGGTCGCGTCGCTAGGCGACGTCTCTGGGTCGCTGAGGAGCTTGATCGACGGCTTGCGTAGGTCCTGAACGAACACACCGGCCGGGACCAGCACGCGCTTGGACCCCAACTTGGAGAGGACGTCGGCCGCCACGTTGTTATCGCGACAGACGTGATGGAATTCCAGGCCCTCGAAGTGGGTCTTAAGCTTCCGAACCTCGGCGCAGTAGGCGTCCATCGGGTCCTTGATGTCGCACGTCTTGTTGACCTGGTCGATGACGACCTTGGAATCGCCGTAGGCAATAAACCGCTTGATCCCCAGGGAAACGGCGATGCGCAATCTGTGGATCAGGGCCTCGTACTCTGCGCTGTTGTTGGACGCCTTGTAGTGGATCTGCAGGGCGTATTTCAGGTGATCACCTTGGGGGGAGATGAATAGTATGCCTGTACCCACTCCTTTGAGGTTCAAGGAACCATCAAAGTACATCTTCCAATGCTCCGGCTTCTCCGCTGGTGGTGGTTGCTGAGTCTCAGTCCATTCAGAGACGAAGTCCGCGAGGATCTGGGACTTGATGGCCTGTCGCGGATAGAACTCAAGCTCGAACTCTCCTAACTCGACCGACCACTTGACGATGCGTCATGTGGTGTCGCGACTGCGTAGGATCTCTCCCAGGGGGAAGCTTGAGACGACCTTGATCTTGTGCGACTGGAAGTAGTGCCGGAGCTTGCGCGAGGTGACGAGGAGGGCGTACAACATCTTCTGGGATTGTGAGTACCTGATCTTGCTATCGGAGAGGACCTCACTCACATAGTAGACAGGTCGCTGGACGGGGTAGGGTTGGCCTTCCTCAGGTCGTTCCGCCACCAGGACCGCGTTGACCACCAGTGTGGATGCGGAGATGTAGAGTAGCAAGGTCTCTTTTGGCGCCGGGGGCACCATGACTGGAGGCGTCGTAAGGAAGGTCTTCAACTCTTCGAGCGCCTGGTCTGCCTCGTCTGTCCACACGAACTTGTCTGACTTTTTCAGCAGCTTGAAGAAGGGCAGGCCTTTCTCCCGAGCTTGCTGATGAAGCGTCCTAGAGCGGCCATCATGCAGGTGAGCTTCATGACGTCTTTCTTCCCGGTGGGTCTCTTCATCCTGCGGATGGTGTCGACCTTGGTGGGGTTCGCCTCGATGCCCTGGTGGCTGACCATGAAGCCTAGGAGCTTGCCAGATGTAACACCGAAGACGCACTTCTCCAGGTTGAGCTTCCAGCGGTAGCGTCGAAGGTTGGCGAAGGTCTGGGCGAGGTCGGCGATGAGATTATCCTCCACCGTGGTCTTGACAACTACGTCGTCGACGTAGGCTTCGACGTTGTCGCCAATCTGGGACTCCAATCACTTTTGAATGGCCTTCTGGTAGGTCGTTCCAGCATTCTTGAGGCCGAACGTCATGGCCGTGTAGCAGTAGATGCCGTGCGACATTATGAACACCGTTTTGTCTTGGTCAGCGACCTTCAGGGCTATCTGATGATACCCTGAGTAGCAGTCGAGGAAGCATAGTAGGACGCTTCCGGCTGTGGAGTCAACGACCTGGTCGATGCGCGGAAGAGGGAAGGGGTCTTTAGGGCAGTGCCTGTTGAGATCGGTGTAGTCGATACACATTCTCTATTGACCGGTTTTCTTGGGTACAAGCACCGGGTTGGCGAGCCAAACTAGATTTTTACATTCACTGATGAATCCGGCAGCTAGGAGCTTTATTATCTCTACCCTAATGACCTCCTTGCGATCCTTCGCAAAGCGACGCAGCTTCTGCTTGACAGGCTTGGCCGTCTTGCTTACATCCAAGGAGTGCTCAGCTAGCTCCCTTGGAACACCCGGCATATCCGATGGGGTCCATGCGAATATGTCTGCGTTGTCCCGGAGGAAACTGGTGAGCGTGAGTTCCTATTTCTCCCCGAGATTGTCGCCGATGACCACCGTCTTCTCTGGGTTGGCTAGGCCGAGACAGACCTTCTTTGTCGACGGCGTGGCATCGAGGGTGGTGTCGGTGCGCTTCTGCTCCGGGATGGTCAGGTCGCTCGGAGCGACCTTCGCGGCCTCGGCGATCATGACGGCAGAGGCGTCGACGCAGACGTTCGTGGTGGCGATGTCGAGGGCCTCATTGTCGCACTTGAACGAGACTATGAGGTCACCGTAGACGGAGAGGACCCCGTTGGGGGCCGGCATCTTCAACACCAAGTAGGTGTAGTGCGGGACAGCCATGAACCTGGCCAGCATGGGGCGACCTAGGATGGCGTGGTAGGAAGACTTGAAGTCAGCGACCTCGAAGCTGAGGTACTCCGTGCGGAAGTTGTCCTCCGTGCCGAAGGTCACATGGAGGGAGACCCGACCCATGGGGTAGGCCGCCTTGCCAGGGATGATGCCGAAGAAAGGCTCGTCGCACGCTGTCAACCTCTTGAAGTCGAAGTCCATCTTCTTCAAGGTCTCGACGAAGATGATGTTGAGCCCGCTTCCTCCGTCGATGAGGGTCTAAGGGAGCAGGGCGCCCTCCATTATGGGCTCGATGACGAGCGGGTAGGACCCTAGATCTGGGATGTGGACCCAGTGATCAGCCCTGGAGAACGTGATTGGCTGCTCCGACCAACGCAGGGGCTGTGATGGCTTGGTGTGGATGAGGTAGATCTCGCGCTTGTCCTTGCGATATTGCCTTCTGCTCACGCTGGACTTGAGGCCACCGACGATCATGTTCATCGACCTTTTGGCCTGCTGGAAGGGGCCATTGGGGTTGCCCGTCGCCGGTGGAGGAGGTAGGTCGCACTCATCGCGGCGGCCCTCCGGCTGCTGCTCATCACGACATCGGTCATCGTGGCGGCCGTCATCGTCACGACCACGCTGGTCATCACGACCCTTGTTGTTGTAGCGACGTGAAGAGGATCGGTCCCCGTCGCCTCTAGGTCGCTTGGGGTCGTCGGCAGTACGGAACACCCTCTTGAACTGTGAGCATTCACGGACTGTGTGGGTGGCCCCCTCGTGGAACGCGCAGGGGCTGTCAAGCGCTGCCTTGAACTCGTCAATGTTGAATGTCGAAGGTCGATGTGCCTCCGCCGCAAGCACCTCTGAAGGTCGCTTGCGAAGTTTGGAGCTCGAATCTCCAGCAGTGCCGAAAGTGCCCGCGTCGCGCTTGGTGTCGTGGTCAAACTGGTTGACCAGCGCCTCGTCGGTGTCGATCAGCTTGTTGACGACGTCCATTAGGGCCGCGATAGTGGTGGCTCCTGACTCGTGGATTTTCTCAAAGATCTTGCGATCTCTGACATCCTTCTTGTAGCTTTCGACGACCTGGTCGTCCCTGACACCGACGCAAGTGTTGCGGTTCTCGAAGAACCGGTTGGTGTAGTCGCGGAGCCGCTCGTTGGGCTTCATGGTGACCCTCCCGAGGTTGAAGACGTTTCCCAGGCGATTGTAGGTCACCTGGAAGTTGGATGTGAAGGCCTGGGACAGGTCAGCCCAAGACATGATGCTGCCCGCCGGGAGGTTGTTGAGCCAGAGTGATGGCGCGTCACCCATCACCAGCGGGAAGTACGCCGCCATGTGGTCGAAGTTGCCGCCGGCTGCCTTGACGGCGACGTAGTAGGTCGACAGCCAGATGTTGGGGTCGGAGCGGCCGTCGTACTTCTGGATGTTGGGCTTGAAGTTGTCGGGGTAGACCACCGACCTAAGGCGAGGAGCCAACGTGGGGAAGGCGGTGATGGCCATGTCGTCGGCAGCGGCTCCAACTTGAGCGCCGCCTCTGCTCTGCGCAGGGGCCACGATCTGGGATCTGGGCTGGCGATCTGGATTTGGAATACCGCCCTCCGGGTGGCCGTAGTCCGCCCCGTACTGAGCGCGACGCCTGTTCTCGACGTCATGGCGGTCGCGCTCCTCGCGCTCCATGATGCGATGGACGGTGCCGGGAGGTCCGTACTCGCGGTCGTATTCCGCGCGACGTTGCAGCTCCCGCTCTTCACGCTCGCGGTGGCGCTGGTCGATGTAGCCACGAGCGTCGCGGCCACGTCTGTTCTTGTCGAGATTGGCGCGAAGGTCGCCGTCTTTTGCGCCGTTCACCCGAGGCTGGTCGGGGTTGTTTTGATCGACCTCCTCCTGGATGGAGGGGAGGTTGCTGCGCGCAGGCTGACTAGATCGGCTGCGCGAGTGACGGCTTGACGACGATGCAGCAGACTTGGCTGCTGCGATCTTCTCCTCCACCAAGGCCGTGGCAACCCGAAGGTAGGCCATGGCTGCTTCGGCCTCAGGTGTAGGGTTGGCTTGCTGAAGGTGCTCCATGGCAGCACCCAGGTTGGCCTGGGGGCTGTTGAACGTTGGTAGCCCCGCTTCCTCGAACTCGAGGCGAAGGTCTCAAGCGCAAGGAGGTACCGCGCGGCACTGTTCCTCTGCACGTCGCTGGGCGTGGTTGGCGTTGCCTTGGATCCGTCGCGCCTCCTCGGAGTCTGTTGCACCATGACGTGGTGGTTCATTTTCAGACACCACCAGGACCCGGCGAAGGATGGAGCCCTGGTCGTTGGGGGAGACGTGGATCCGGACCTTCTGGAACTCGCCGCTGTCCGGAGACGTGGGAGCTCGTGCGGTACGGGGAGTACGCTCCCGATCAATATTCTTCCGCAGTCGGCAGCCGCGGAGGGTATGTCGTGCGTCCTTGTGGTAGGTGCACGGTACGTCGAGCGGATCGCGGTGTGCGCGGAGCTCGGGCTTGAGGTCGCCAGATAGCTGCCGCTGCCCAGATTGAATCTGGGAGGACTTGACCGCCTGGCGAGCGTAGACGTCGCTGGGTGGTCGCAGGCCGAAGGGGAGGGTCTTGCGGTGCGACACCATCTTCGTTGAGTGCTGGGCTCTCTCGCAGATCTGGAGGGTCTCCTCCATCATGCCGATGATGCGCTCCATTCCCTGAACGATGTCATAGGGTTTGGGCGGGTGGGTCTCCGATGCAAGATTGGAAACGGGGGCGACGGCGGGTGCCGTCACGATCTTCACAGCGGTCACCGGAGAGGCGTAGCCACCGGAACAGTTGAGGTCACCGTGAAAGAATCGAAGCAGATCTCCACGAGGTTGGCGAGGATGTCCGCCATGCTCACCGGAAAAATGACACCAGATCGAGCCACCATGCTGCACAGCTAGTTCCCGATCACCCCTACCTGGCGCGCCAACTGTCAGGGGGTGAGACCTGGACAGATCTGCAAGGGGGCGACCCAAGCGGTTGTAGGTTGATTGGAGGGGATCAAGAACTAAGAGCGTAAGTGGTAGTTCATGGACGGAACTCGGAACACAGCGAGAATGGCGATGGACACAAGGATTTAGACTGGTTCAGGCCTCCGGAGAGTAAAACCCTACGTCCAGTATGGGGTGGAATTATGCATGGAAGGGAAGTCCCCTCGAATGGAGCTCTAGGCCGCCTTATATGGTCAACGGGCTAGGGCTTCCATTCGAGGTCGGTGGACCCTCATCGGGGTCAGTTACAAAATAGGAAGGTCATCCTCCGTGATTACAGGGTGAATCCCGCGATCTGCGGACCTACAGGCGGCACCGAGCCGCGACCTGGGGATGAGTCTTGCGCCACAAGCCCGGCGGATCCTCCGGGATCTGGATAAGGTCTTCTGGAATCTTCCAAGGTCACCGGGGTTGTAGATAAGGTCTCCGGGCCCACTTGCAGGTCAGCGGGGCTTCTGGCAGGTCGGGTCCACTTGACAGGGACCTCTGGGACCCTGGTCGGTGGGGACCCATGGGTACCCATGTCTCTCAATGCACGACGCCAACAACAAGGCGGTCGGCTACTTGTTTCGCACTCTCTGTCAATCCGAATTTGATCGGGTTCAGGCTGAGGATTTGGCTTGCAAGATTTGGGAAAAGCTTAAGGTGTCTCACGCTGGGAACAGTCAGGTTCAGGCTTGGTTGTTTGCGACTTACCGGAGAGAGTACGAGAACTTTACTCATCTCCCCGGTGAGTCCATAGACACAATGTTCCAGCGGTTCACGGTGATTGTGAACAACATGAGGGCCAATGTGATTGTGCTCCCATACGATGATCATGACAGAGCTGTGAAGCTCTTGCACTAACTGGATCGTACCATTTGGAGCGGAAAGGTCGAGGCCATTTTGGAGTCAGGCACATATGAGACCCTTACGGTGGATGTCGCTCTCGCTCCCTCTTTGCCGCCTCGCCACCCCCACCATCCCCACCATCACGTCTCCCCACCGCCGGCCATTGCTCCTCCCTCGCTGTGCCGGCCTCACTCCCTCGACCGCCGCCGACCCCCATCGGCGCCAGGACGGGGCGGCGGCCAGTAGACCCCATGCGCGGCCACGGGTTGGGGCGCTGCCCGACCACCAACACCGCGAGGATGGGGAGATAGCCGCTGGCCACGACTGCCGGGAGGGGCGCCGTCGGGTCCCATGGCCCGAGGACGGACCGCAACCTACCCTATCGTGGTGATTTGGTACGATTTCGTCTTTCTCCCTCCATGGATGGCGCCAGCGGTGTAGAGGAAACCTCTGTGGAAGCACGGGAACGCCGGTGGTTAGCCTGGGGATGGATGAGGGCTTGGGTGCCTCCCACAAGTGAGAGTCCAGAGGGGGAAAATGAGACCCCCTCATCCGTCGGGGGCGGGATGAGAGGTGGGTTGGATGGAGTTTTTTTGCCTTTGAGCTCTCAAAAATGAGGTGAGGGTGGAGAAGAGGGGTCTGTTGGAGTTGCCCTTATCAGGATGTCCACATTGTACTCCATTTTCATCCCCTAAAAGAGAATATTATGTCTGGTCATTAAGATTCTTCATTACAGTTTCACTTTCCTCGCACTCGTTATCTCATATATTTCATACTTCATATCTACTACCCTCCTGTGGGACCCACCCGACAGCCTCTCCTTCTCTTTTTTAGTCCCCTACCGTCCCCGTCTCTCTCCTACCTCTCTGCTCCTCCGCCCCCTTCATTCTCCAGGAGCACGACGGGCCTGGAGGCAGGCCCTCTCCCTTCGGACGGCGGCATGCGCCTCCATCATCGCGGGCCCGCCTCCTCCGCACCTCCGACGGCTCGCCCTCCTCCATCCCCATGCTGGCAGAGTTGTTTGTGTTCTATTTCCAAAGGGTTTGATTGGTTTTGCTCTTAAAAATTGCCACCACTAATTAAGTTTAGAGTAAAATTTATCCCTGCCTTGCCAATTTTTACTCCAGAAATAAACCTCGCATGAATCCAGGATTGAAGCTAAACACATAAGAATGCAAGTCAAGTGATGAATGTTTATCCATAGTGCATCTTGCTATCCTATTCAAAAGTAAGTGAATGCTCATCTCGTCTACAGTACATCTCGACTGATTCAGGCATCAACGATACAGGTATAGGCCCTATTTTAGTTCCCGAACCAAAAACTTCACACCCGTTACATTGAATATATTATAGACTAATTACAAAATCAATTACACAAATGAAGTGTAAATAGCGAGACGAATCTTTTAAGTATAATTAGATCATGATTAGATAATGTTGCGCTACAGTAAATATGTGATAATGACGAATCGTGACTTACATGCGATTTTTGAAAATTAATTTTTTTTATTAGTATCCGAACACCACTTGACATCTTATGAAATATCTGATGTGACATTCAAAAACTTTACACCCACGAATTAAATACCCCATAGTATTTGTTCGTTGTCAGAGTAGACGCCCTGTTCGGTTGGTTGGTGCCTGGTGCTGATTCGTTCTGATATGAAATTACCGCTGGCTAGTGGTTGGTGGCTAGTATTGATTTGGTGTGAGAGAAAAGTCTGACTAGTGGTAAAGTTTAGCACGGGATATCTAAAGTACTTCAACACTTTTTTGCATGAGGATGGAAAAGGCCGCCTTGTTTAGATTGACAAGTCTCTACAATTCACCAGTCACTTCATATGTTTTCATTAGAAGTATTAAAAGTAGTTTAGTGACAAAACTCATTTCATAACCTAAGGTAAATTCACAAGATGATTTAGTGAACCTATTAGGCCACGATTAGACAATGTGGTGTTATAGTAAATATCTTCTAATAATGACTTAAAAAGGTTTAATAGACTCATCTCGTGATTTTCAGTCCAGCTAGGTAATTAGATTTATAAATAGATCATATTTAGTCCTTTTAATTAACATCGGTAAATTCGGTGTGAACGGCCAGTTTAGTTCCCAAAAGTTTCACCAACAACCCGTCACATCAATATTCTTTCCACTAATTTGGAGTATTAAATGTAGATTAATGACAAAACCCATTCCACGACCCCTACCTTAATTTTCGAGACGAATCTAATGAGCCTAATTATGTCATGATTAGACAATGTTGTGCTACAGTAAACAATCTCTAATGATGGATTAATTAGACTTAATGGATTCGTCTCGCAATTTCTAGTCCATTCGTGTAATTATTTTTGTAAATAATCTACATTTAATACTCCTAATAGATCTTGAAAGGGGACCCAAAAGTTCAGTTCGCGTACTAAACGGGCCCGACAATGTTTGGATCGGATAAAAAGGGATCATCCTCAAGTGTTTGGTCTAGGATGACAATATCATCAGTCCAACGGATTTTGATACGTGCAGCTGAGACCGTGAAAGACCTTCCATTAATGTAAAGCAGCGAGGCGGCAGGAGGAGAGAGAGCGCGCCAAACACCATGCGAATAGCTGCAGTGCATTCATATTTGGCCCCGCTAGCTATTCGCTAGTTAGGCGGACTTGCATGTATGCATACTTTGATATTTACCACCATATACACATTAAAATATGGTGAGTTTTGTAACATAAAAAATCATCCATTTTGCTAATGTGATGATAAGAGAGAAGTTTCATTTCCATGAAATTCCAACTATGTCGTGAAAGCACTAAAAGTCTGAGACTGATCACATAAGAGAATTGAACAATGGAGAAAAGAGCAAATAAACCCTGTTCGTCTGGTTATCAACCACTAGCCAGCAGTACTTTTTTCTCGGAATAAACCAGCCACTAGCTACCAGCCAGCAATACTTTTCTCTCAGAACAAATCAGCACTAGCCACCAGCCACCAGCCAAACGAACAGACTGCATATAGCTGATTGTGTATTGTCTCTGCAAATCATAGTCAAAAACAGACGAGGAAATTGTAAATACGAGACTCCTATCGTTGTGGCTTTGCAGTTTTACCATTTGTAACAGCACATATAAATTTAGGTCTCCAAACATAGGTCACTTGTTTTCATGCCATTTTATGCCATGCCAATTTTCTCAAAATAGACAATACACAATCAACCTGAGAAGAGAAGTGTAGGATCATGAGATGCAGATCAAACAGGCATGTATCCGAAGAATAGATTCTAAGCAATTTAAAGCAGGTAAAGGTAATACTTGTCTGGGCAATTCATCTAGAGGCCACAACCAAAGTGCAGTCAAATGGCTTTGTCTGGCTATATTTTTGTCTGTCACATGTTAACACAATTGATTCTGGATGATCCATAGGTGACACCAGGCAAAGGCAATAACGAGATTTTAGCTAATAGTCTTTCAGTACTAGTATTTACATAGAACATTTGTTGCAGCATAGTAGTGAAACACATCAAGGGCCGTCCTCCGCCCTCCGCCCCTGAACTGGCAGTCTGGCACATAAGCTACTGATTCTAGTGCATATATACATCGAACCACAGATTGCCGGACGCTATCATCACCAGCTTTACAAAAGCATGCTACTCTAGTGCAGCAGTAGAAACTAGTTAAACAGCATACACAAAACATACTATGTCATCCTACCATGCTTCTCATATCAGCTCCAAAATATTTCTGTTGCTCCCAGATCCTCAAAGAGAGACAGTGTGAATCCCATCACAATATTTCAGAAACTGTATGCATCTTTCTTTTAACATAGAAAATGGCACATGAATTATGTAAGAAGCAGATCAGATGGCTGCTAATATCAGAAGTAAAGGAAGGAGAAAATTAATCATGCAACTAATGAATAGAATCTGGGCATCAATTTATCTAATAAGAGATAAAATTAAAATGGCTGAAAATTTTCTTTTGCTAATTAGTTATCTGCCACTAGTTAACACATTAGCCCAGATTGAGCCAGAAAAATTCAACTAGTAGATGCCATAATGCCAATGATGAAATATTAGAACGTCCAAAAAAATAGATTTTGCTATTAAGTATATTCATAGAACAAATTTGTTGGTTCACAAAAAAAAAAGAACAAATTTGTTGCAATCTACAAATAGAACAAAACAATGGCCATCCCTCCCTGAACCAGCAAATAAGCTACTTGCATACATCACGCCACCACTGATTACAGACCATTTCCTAACACTACTTTACCAATCACCATCAAGAAACAATATTGGAGTACTATACGTACTCTAGTTCAAAAGTAGAAGCTAATTAAACAGTAGCACGCATCAGAAGACTAAACAAGAACTGGACCCCAAAACATTTATGTACATGAACAAATAAAACTGAGTTTAAACCCAACAGGATTTGCTGATCGCGTTTTGAAGTCCTACCTTTTCCCAGATCAGCTCCAAAAGATTGCTGTTGCCCCCTGAACCTGAAACAATATTTCAGTGACAAAGATTTAAAAAATCGAATCCGAAAATTTCGTGCAATAGAGAAAATGGCACATGATTCATGAAGTAAAAAAATTTGATAACAGGGGGAAAAGAAACATCAAAATGTGTACCGTACCAGAATCATTGTCCGTCCGTGGGCGCTTGAGGAGGAAGGCAAGAATCTAATAGCAGTTGGTCAATGCCGAGATCGTTGGGGTTGACGACGCCGGGATACATGTCGAGCACGAGCTTCCTCATGTCTTCGAGGCCACTGCTGTAGCGCTCCATCATCAGATTGTGGCTCTTATGCTTCAAGCTGATGACCTCGTGATGGCTCTGAGTCTTGACGGCCCGCACCTCATCCTTGTGCTTGGATTTCGCCTCCTCGAGCTCCTTGGTGATCCGGCCAACCTCTTCCTGGAGTTGGGCACGCGCCACCGCAAGCTCGTCCTTGAGACGCAGGACCTCGGCTCCATGCTCGTCTCTGGCCACGCGCATCGCCTCCTTCAGCTGAGCGACCTCGTCTCTGGCAACCTGCAGCTCCTGCTGCTTCCTCTCAAACTCCACTGCTGCTCTCTGCGCCAAATGGAGCAGCTCTCGCGCGGCGCCGGCGCAGATTGCCGCGGAGTGCTCACCGCCGGACCGAGCCGCCGGACCGACGTCACTCCGCCGATATGGTGGGGTGATGACGGGCTCGGGCGATTTGCGCTTCCTGCTCGTCTGCTCCATCCAGGCGGCGGCGGCAGCGGCGGTGCTTTCCATTTTCACTGCAGCTTGCTTCGGGGTGGCAAGAACGCGGCTTCGGTGGCCAACCGGCGGATTGCGCCCCGCGACGGCGAGGAACGCCATGATGTCGATGCCCGTGCTCCCGGCTCTGTCTTGCAACGCTCTTATGGCCATCACCGCGTCACTCGTCGTCACCGGCCTGATGACGGACGCGATGAACGGCCTCCCCCACTTCGAGGAGCATGGCCAAGCCGTCGCGGGTGGCGGCTCAACGAAGAAGAACCTGGACTTCCACCCGGCATAGCTGGGCATCTTGCCGCCGGTGAAGAGACGGCCGCCGCCGCCGCCGCTGGTGAGCGGCGGCACAAGGCAAGGCGTGAAGTGGTGCCACCCGTCTTTTTTGTCGACGCAGATGGAGAAGAAGTACTGGAACACGGAGAGCAGCGGCGCGACGCCGGCGTCCTCGCACAGCGACACGAACCCCGCCATGTAGCGCCATGCATTGGGCTTGAGCTGGGTGGGGGCGAGGCCGTAGTGCTTGAGCACCGCCAGGTAGAAGTCGTGGAGGGGGAGGCGCATGCCGGCGTCGAGCGCGGCGGCGTAGACGCACAGGGCGTTGGAGCCCTCCGGCGGCGGCGTGCAGGCCACCAAGTTGTTGGCGCACCGTGGCGTGTAGTCGTTGGGGATGCCGTACTTGTTGCAGATGCTCCGGAGCGTCGCGACGCTGGTGAGGGCGGACTTGGTCTGCTCCGCCGTGGGCCCAAAGGCTACCCCGGCGTCCCCTCCATCGGCGAAGTATGGCGAAGTCGCGGTGTCGAGCTCCCCTAACTCGCTTAGCACCACGACAGAGGAGGAGGAGGAGGAGGCTGCGGAAGGTGAGCCTTCCATGGCCGCCGGCGAGGTGGAGGTGAGCTCAGTGGCGCGGCGCAACTGCAAGTGCAGGCATGCAGGGGCGGACCAGCAGGGGACAAATGCAAGCAGGTGGAAAGGAAAAAGGGAAAGGGGTGGATTCAGTTCAGCAACCCGGTTATCCAGCGGCCGGCGTCGCGTAAAGATTCGCGCGCCCTCTCTTTCCCGACTCCCACCCCGCGCCGGAAGCAGATCGTGTGCCGTTGGTCCCTCTGCCGTTGTGTCCCTGTCACGTGGACCCGGTCCCACGCGGCAGTGACTCAACTGCAGGGACGCAACGGCAGGTGAGACTCGCCGCCCCGCGCCGTTAGCACGGCGCTAAAGAGCGTGACGCCGTTGTGTAATAGCACGGCACCATCTGGAAGATAGCGTATGCGGCCGCATGCCTTTGCGAGAGTGCTTTCTATTCAGAGTAGTATGACAAACGAGGTCAACCGTGCGTGACGTGACTATTTGTTCGCAAGATTGTGCAACAAACTCATCGGTCTATGGGCCTGTTGGTGAGAACTTTCAAAAAAAACTTCACTTCATGAAAAAATATCAAAACAAGTCAACTAACTCCACTTCACTTCAGCAAATATTTGCTCCACTTCAGGCTTTTTTAACTCCTCAAAAGGTGCTCCACCAATTTTAGAAGTTAGTGAAGTTGAAGATAATTACCCACTGCCACTATTACACACCTTCTACTACCCTTTCAAAGAAAGAAAAGTCAACAGGCCACCAGGGCTCGCCGTTGCCCATGGCTGGGGCTCGCAGCCGCCCGCCTCCTCCGCAGCCGCTGGGGCTTGCCACCTCCGCCCCCTGCAGCTCCCACTCGCCGGGATCCCGCCACTCGACCACGTCGTCGGACGACGAGCTCTCCCAGCACTCCAGCCTGGCCCTCCGCTCCTAGATGACCCCGGTGACGATATGTCGCCCGCGCCGACTTGCGGCGAGGCAGCGGGTGTAGGTGGTGAGGGGCAGGTTGACTAGCAGCTGCCCGCCTCCTCCTTAGCCAGCTGGGGCTCGCTGCCTCCGCCCCTGCAGCATGCAGCTCCCGCTCGTCGGGATCCCACCGCCCGCCGCCAGGGGTCACTGTGGCCCGCAGGGACTCACCGCCTCTGTCCCTGCCGATTCCGCCGCCCCTTCCGGAGGCCAAAGGACCATGCTACCACCGTTCACGCAGCCGCTGTCAAGCCGGGCCATGTCGCGTCCTTCCGTCGGTCGTGATGCACCAAGCCATCCCGCCTGGCCGCGTCACATCCATCCGCCGCTTGGGACGCGTTGCGCTTTCGGCGTCGAGCTGAGCTGCGTCCACAGGTAGGGAACCAAGCTTTAGTCCTGGTTGTTAAAGTCCTCAGGAACCTAAAGGTCAATCAGAACTAATTTGGAGAGACAAAAGCCCCAAAAGCCCCCCTAGTTTTGGGTCAGCAACCGGGACTAATGGGGGCCTTTAGTCTCGGTTGGTAATACCAATCGGGACTAAAGGGTTTTTGGGAAAATAAAAAAAAAGCCCAGCAGACCCTGGCTTCTGCTGCCAGCTCCAGCTCCGTCGGCTCCAACTCCAACTCCAACAAGTTCAATTCCACCAAGAACAAGTTAAATTTCACTGCACCATTCACATATCAAATCACACAAATTCATCCAAGTTCAAGTTCATCTCACAAAGCTTCTACAAATTCATCTCACAAATTCATAACACAAATTCACAAAATTCGTGTGCACATCACAACAAATGAATTCCTTAACACATGAATCATTCACCAATCACAACCGAAAAAACAACTCAGAACTCTTGCCTCGACGGATCTGCGCCTAGCTCTGTGGCCGCCGGGGGACGCCTGGCTGCGGTGCTGGCCGCACACGTGCCATAGCGCCCGGCCACGGGGTAGCCCACCCTAGCCGCCCGCGCGTGGCGCGCCGCGGGGCTCGGGCGTGACCTGCCGTGCCTAGCCGCCTGCGTTGTGAGAAGGGTTAGACCTCGCGTCAACCCTGCTCCCAACGTTCCAGTGGTAGACGAACCAGTCAAGCAACAACCACCAGTTGATATGGCTCAGAAGAACTTACACGAGTCCTCTGTCCCCTCCGCTGACAACGTGGCCATAGGCCCCGCTGCTAACGTTGGTGACAAGACCAGCCTCATCAACATGGTGCAGGCTAGCCCGTTCTGTGGCAAGCCTCATGAGGAGCCAACATTCATCTCCAGCAATTCCTTGCTCTGTGCGACACTGTCACTGTACAGGGAGTTACACTAGAAGTTAGCAGGATTCCGTTTGTTTCTCTTTTCCCTCTTGGGGAAGGCAAAACAGTGGTTCTACAAGGACAAGGAAGTTGTCGACACTTGGGCTAAGTGTTCCCAGGTGTTCCTCGCTAAGTTCTTCCTGTTGGGCAAAACTAACGCCTTTCATGGGAAGATATCAAGCTTTCAGTAGACCAGCACGGAAATAATTCCGAAGGCGTGAGAGAGGCTACAAGATTACATCCTCGCCTGCCCACACCATGGAATGGAGGAATGGTTGATCCTCCAAAGCTTCTATAATGGGTTAACATCGTCATCACGTGCCCATCTTGATGCTGCTGCTGGAGAAGCCTACCTCGACTCAACGATAACTAAAGCTAAAGAGCTCATCGAGAAGATGGTATCCAATTAGGGTTGGAGCGAAGAGAGACTCCAAGCCCGTACGCGGGGCATGCATACTGTCAAGGAAACGGACATGCTAGCCGCTAAACTTGATCTCCTTTTGAAGCGTATGGATGACCGGGAGAAATCCACGGAGTCCAGGCATGTGCAATCACTCAATTCGCACTACACGTGCGAAGTCTGTGGCGATGGAGGACACTCAGGGAATGATTGCCCCGAGACCCGTGAAGAACTGGCATTCGTCAACAACTACAACAATGGGTATCATCCCCAAGGAGGTCAAGGGTGGAACCAGTCACATCCACCGTATTAAGGAGGTAATAACCAAGGTAATTTCAACTCAAACCAACCCTCCTTAAGGCATCTTGTCATTGGCCAAGTTAAAATTAATGATAACCTTTTCAAAAAGCTTGCTGTCAATGACAAGGTCGTAGAAAGTATAAATGTTAGACTTGATAGTTCATCCTCTTCTTATAAGAATCAACCAAGCTTTATTAAAATGATAGAAACCCAACTAACTCAGTTTGCTGCCATTGCTCCTATCTCAGAAACCGGGAAAATCCCCAGGCAACCTGAGAATGTTAGTGTGGTTTCCATTAGTTGGGAACCACGCTATCCTAACCATGTAGAAAGGCCTTGATTCTAAGGCAACAACTGGGATGAGCCGACAATTGAAGAGGAAGATCCAGGCTACAATTAGTTGTTTGTTGTGGGATTATCACGTTGACCAAGTCTTATGTGACCTCGGTGCAAGCATCAACATCATGCCCAAGGTGATGTATGAGACTATCGACCTTCCTCACTTCTACATGGTGCCCACTGCAATCCGAATCCAACTTGCCGATTCAACCATCCGGTGTCCCGTTCTAACTCGCTAAGATAACGAGCTATAGCGAGTCGAACTATAACGAGCCGAGCTCTAACGAGTCGAGCCGGGCTGCGTATCCTGCCATGGTCGCGCCCACTGAGCCAATAGCAATGCAGCGGTGTGGTGGACCTGACTAACATTTAATGCATAGCAGCGCGAGCTGAGCTAAGCCAATAGCAGTTGGGATAGAACTTCTTCGCCGGCTTCAGGCGAGAGTGCGGTGAAACACCGGTTCCATTCTCTCTCTTCATTTCTCTGCCTCCCACATCGGACTTCGCCACCTCTTCGCTTTATTATTAAACTTGCTATAAGCTATTTGCTAGTTGTGGTGGGTTGTGGTGGTGGCGGCGGCGGGCGGTGGTGGTGGTGGTGATGGTGGCGCCGGTGGCCGGCCTGTGGGCCCACTGCCCTGAGGATTTACTTTTTTTGTTTTATGAAAAAGTCTTTGCCGAGAGCCATCTGAGCTCACGACACACATGTGCTGTGGGGCCTGGACCTGGCTTTCGGCAAAAAGCTCTTTGCCGGTAGAATTTTGCTAAGAGCTTTCTTTCGGCAAAGGGCTCCGCCGAAGGGAAAGAGGCCTTTGCCGAGAGCCGGTGCAAGTGGGCGATGCCACAATCGCCGTCGTTGAAGAAGATCTTGGTAGCATCGTGCCGAGGTCCACGATGTCGTCGTCGGAGTTGGCGGCGGCGGCGGCCATTCTTGGCTATGGGAAGCGGCGTGTGTTGAGAGAGAGAATAGAGTAGACATTAGTACTAGTAGGGACAGATAGCATTTTTAATTTGTGCTCAGCTGCGCATTGGGCTTTTAGGGCATTACTCCCAATGGAGTATTAATGATAGTTTCTATCTCAACTAAATAGTTTGCCAACTAAGCAAAATGGTGATGTGACAGCCTAATAAATGAGGAAAGATACCACAAATTATAGAAATGGTTTCCTCATGGAGAACCATGTCTACTCTTAACCCAATGCACAAGAAACTATGAATTTACCATTGGGAAGAAATCACTAGTTTCTATGAGATTAATGCAATGCTCCCAATTAGTGAAATTAGGAGAGAAAGAGAAAACAATTATTACCGTAAGATACTACCACTGTGAAGAATAATTTTCTATAGATGATTTCTTATACTATGAAAATATGTTAGTTTCCTCTATTGTGACTGACTTTATTGTTCTCTCCCGTCCTTGGAGGGGTCAGCCGTCAGTCCACGCTCCACAGGCCAAAGGCCACACAAATGTGGTAGGGAATACACGAAGCACACTACAGGCAGCAAATCTTCTCTATGGTATACGGAGTACTAGGAAATGCCTTGGCCTTGGTTCCTTACCTGCTACGTCTACATGCAACCCTAGCTTAGATATATGAATGCAGCGCTGATTTGACATGACGATATAATTGCATGCTATGGCGTAGTGGTGTGTAACTGGAAGAGGTGCATCTGCTGCAGGATTTTGCAGCTCTATGGGCGTTGGGTCTTGTTTAGTTTGCTAAAAAGTCTAGCGTTTTCTCGACTCTCTTTATCACATCACATTAAATACGTCAAAAGACATAAGTTCGGAGTATTAAATATAGGTAAAAAATAACTAATTACACAGTTTTGATGTACTTCGCGACACGAATCTTTTGAGCCTAGTTAGACCATGGTAGGATAATATTTACCACAAACAAACGAAAGTGCTACAGTATGCTACAGGAGTTCAAAACGTTGAAAAAGTAAATTTTCCCACAACTAAACAAGGCCTTGGCTGTTTTATACGTGTTGCCTGTTGAGGCTACGCGTAACCCTGGCTGTATATAGTGCAGTGCTGATTTGACAGGACGATATAATTGCATGCTATGGCGTAGTGGGAAGAGGTGCATCGGCTGCAGGATTTTGCAGCTCTATGGGCGTTGGCTGTTTTATGCGTGTTGCCTGTTGAGGTTACGCGTACTGGATGGGTACTTCATTACTCTCTTCATCTCTAAAAAATGATTGTTGTTTTCGTTTAGTGAGAAACAACATTAACTATATATATATATTTTTAATATATTAATATTTATGGTACAAATTAATATGATTATAGATATTTGAATCTAGTTTTTCTAACAAATTTATTTGGAGATACAAATGTTACACACATTTTTAATAAGTGTGGTCAAACTTAAGGCTAGATGAAAAGCCGAAGCTCGTTAATTAGCTCGCTCGAACTCACTTCTTAGTGGCTGGCTCGGCTCGTTAGTGAATTTGAACCGAGCCGAGCTCAAGTTTTAGCTCGCTATGATAATGAGCCTAGCTTGAGCTTGCCGCTCGCGAGCTCGAACGAGCCCGTGCAGCAGCCAATAAACGAGTTGATTGCTTGTTGGCAAAGTAGATATAGTAGTAATTTTCTTGAGTATTAGATTGCTTATTGGCTACTTAGTTTCATGGTTTGTTGACTTGTAAACATATTGTATTTGTTAATTTCATACGTACCTGTTGGCTGTGAATTTTTGGATTCATAACTACTAACGAGCTAGCTCACCGGTTTAACGAGTCAACTCGAGCTTCTTAACGAGCCAAGCCGAGCTAGATTTCTAGCTCTCTAAGATAACGAGCTCTAACGAGCCGAGCCAGGCTTGATATCCAGCCCTAGTCAAACTTGTCACACGAAAACCAACAACGACCATCATGTTAGGACGGAGGGAGTACACGTTTAGCAAAACAAAAACCTGCACCAAGAATGCTAAAGGGTCCTGGAAGAAAGCGCGCGGCCGGCGGAGTGCTACTCCTACCACACTTGGAGGGCGGACGCAACACATCACGTCAGACGGGCGCCCAACCACCCTGCGTATCCTGCCATGGGAGGGAGGGAGAGAGAGAGGAGGAGGGAGTCGTAGCACCCGAGCTCGTCTACTACCGTCGTGCCGGCCGTCGGAGAGGGAGGCAGGGCAGGGAATGGGACGGAGCCCCGCACCCTGCTTCTTCGCCGCTGCAAGGAGCCGGTCGCGAGTGCTGCAGAGTCGAATGAAGGGAGCAAGGGAAGGGGTGCCACCAGCCTAGCCGCCTTGGCCACGGAGGCGCCTTGGATCTGGTCGACAAAGGGACCGCCCCTAGCTGCGCCACCAACTCCACGGCACGGGATTGAGGAGCCCTGCTCCGTCGGAGTTCTGCCTCTACTCCACCTAGTCGTCCTCTGTTGCAGGGAAGAGGGGGCGGCCGAGTTCTCAATGGCAAGAACTCGAGGGAGGCCCGATGCTATCCTTCCTTCGTCGGAGACGAGGCAGAGGATCCTCCTCCCCGTGCGGAGTAAGAGATACAGGGGATGACAGATGCGGGAAAACTGAGACTGGAGTAGGGAATCTCGATGATCAGGTAGGAACATTCTTTTTGGGATGAAAATGGAGCTTGAGAAGTGCGGATAGCCGGAGCTCCGGCAGCAAACACGCGAAACAGGAAACAGTCAGCCGTGGGAAAAACTCATAAAGATGCTACTGATTTGGAATTAGTAGCCAATTACAAATTCATTTGGGAGTTAGCTTCATTTTGTTTTTAGCTAATGCTACAAGATTACATTATATTATCTATTACATTTTTGTTGATAAAGAATGACTTCCTCTTGTCACTAGTCATAAGTGACATTTATGTTTCTTGTGGTGAACCTGTCCACCAAGGTTTGAGTTTCCGACCCAGCATTAGTGCTTATATTTGTTTTCTAAATTTATTCTTAAATTTAACCGATGCTATAGGCAACATTGCCCTTGACATAGGAGATGTGGCCATTGACAGTAGTGATGATTTCACCAATCTTGAGGATTTGCCGATCCATTCATTTGAATGTGCTAAGGTTGAGTTATATGCGTGTGTGTTGTAGGGGTGTGTGCATGTGCGTATGTGTCTGCATCTCTATTGTGTAACTCGAACAAAAGGTACATTTCAATATTGTTTTGAGTTATTCAATATAAACTTAATTTGCACACTAATTTTTACATACTGAGCTAGAATGTTTGAAAGTGGTTGCATGCGTGTGTTTGTAGGAGCGAGTGTGCATGTGCATATGTGAGCGTCTGAGTCTCTATTGTGTAATTCAAAAAAGTATTATTTAATATTGTTTTGACTTACTCAATATAAACTTAATTTGCACGCTACTTTTTATATGCTAAGCTAAAATGTTGGAAAGTGGACCAACATGAGGTATTGATAATAGAGTAAATTACACTTACCAGACAACAACTTGTATGATCGTATCACTTTGGTCCAATAAGTTGTAAAATGTGTAAACTTATGTATAAACTTGTCAAATATGTGCATGTAGGTCGCATGTACGCTACTGAGCATATGTTTCCACGGTGGAATCTAAGCTATACGTAACGTAGCTAAGGTCACGAGTATCAATTTTGAAGTGCGGAGAGGGTAAAAATGCAAATTTAGCATTCCTAACTCCTAAGTGTAGGTAGGAAGATGTCAGCATCTCCAACAATTTGTTATTTTTAATTTGATAAATCTTGTAATTTGCCGACACCTAAAAGATTTGTCAAACTAAAAAATACATCTTCAAGAGTTTGCTATTTTTTACTTATCAAGCTATTATTTCTCTCTTATACATTTGCATCAGCAACCATTCACTATTCTTTATTTTTTTACACCATCCCACCTTGCTTCGCGCGCGAGAAACGTTGATGCTGTTAGGATTAATTAGGTTAATTAATTAGTGATCAATTAGATAATCACGTCATTAGCAACTGCTAATGACAGTTCATTGTAAAGACACCTTTCACCCCAGACACTCTTCCCCAACCGTCGGCACCCCTTGGCCTTGCATATATGTAAAGCATTCTACAACAGATCAATACAATGATTCATTCTTTCACTTTCACTCGCAAAAATATATTAGAAAAAAATCTATCAAATTCTTGTCATATATAGATTGTACGGGAATCTTCCCAACATGGATTAATATGTGCCTAACATACATTTGTGTTTTCATACATAAACACAAACAGATGACATTAGATATGACACATAAGTAATGATATAAGTCTCATTTTGGTTGTATATGGATACAACTATGCCTGTACAATATGTTGCGCATAAGAATTTTTCACACTATTGATCCAATTAAGATTTGGAATGATCAACTTTGTCATCCAAAGAGAAGCGTGAAAATTAATAGCAATTATTTTGGTTAGAATTTCCCAAAATATAAATACGGTAAGTACCATAGGGAAATAGATTTTAAGACCCTCTTATCTTAAAATCAAATTGACTTAGATTCCAATATCATATTCGAAAGAATATTTTGAGCTTGACGCAAAGATTGCCTGGATAGTTCAGGCATTTCATGGTTGTATAGGTACATCTATGAGATAATCTCAAGTGTGGAAGTCGCCACACTTAACCTTGCATTTAGTAGATAATGGCTCTTCTTGTCCAAAGGGATAATTTGGAATCTGGAAGTATGACATTGAAGTCATAGCAGGACCATTGTTTGTAAATTGCTATAAGCCAACTTCGTGTTGGAGTCAGATAGATTTATACACTCCTGACTTATGATTAACTGCATATCCCCCAATGCATTTAGTATGTGGGAATCTATGAAGATTTCCTATTTGCATAAGATTGAGTTATGTTGTATACATAGCAATCTCACCACCGCATCATACATTGATGGGTCCACACAGGAACCTGGGGGATCAATCTAAGATTTCAATCTTCGTCGATTGTTCGGTATCTAGATCTCTATAGAGGATCTATTTACAACCCATATGCTGGTTTTAGAATAAAGTGAGTTTTTCCAGGCATTAGGGGGAGATTAGTAGTACCATATATAATGCTCGGAAAATATTTGGAATGCATAAAACATTTTAAGCTTAGGATCACATACTAAATGAGTTGAAAGAATTATTGATTTGTATCATATTACAAATAAACTGCCACATGCATTTACTAATTATTAAATCTGCTGCAAGTATGAGCCAGGAAGAGTAGTAGTACTAAGTAAAACCACTCGACTCCCAATTGCAAATAAGAGGGGGAGAAGTATGGTCACAAAGCAGGATTACTCATGCTAACAATTGAAGATTTTCCTTCTAAGATAGTAAATGCAGGTCAACCTATGGTTGGCAACACATTGAGGGTAAATATTGATTATTACCCAGTGGATAAATTAAACCCAGCTCAGAGGTGCACCAAAATATTGATGTTGGGGTATCAAAAAACCCCGACTCTCACTTTGGGAAATCGCAATAAGTCATTCAGGGTATTTTGAATTAAGATAACTAGAGGATTATATCATATAAAGGCTACATGTCGTGACACATACTTCTCTGAATAAATTATATACAATATTCCAAGTTACCCATTTAATAAGACCTAGGCAGAGTGCTTTGTCACTCTTACTGGAACTTGTTGCATTATACACAGAGATAGTCTTGCTCACCAGAAAAGAGGAGTTAGAAGCTATAAAGCTAACACCTCATATACCTTTTCTGTGGGTACAAAGTGTTTTCATCCTAGAATGGATTGAGAACAACGTGGTGGTGAGATATAAACCAAGACTAGTAGTTCAAGGGTTTACGCAAAGCCCAGAGTATTGATTTTCAATGCAAATTATTCTCCATAGTAAGTTATAAATTTTTGATACTAAATTTGCTTGGCAGTACAAAAGCATCTATCTTTGCAGTTAATAGATGTAGTGATTACAAATAATCACTTGATTTGGTATATTTGTGAAGCCTCCAGGAAGGAGGTCACATACCAAACACTCATACATAAAAGTGCAACACATATTGTGTATTACTTAAGTCAATATATGGCTTAAAGTAGTTAAGTCGAATTTGGTACAATCGATTTAGTGTGTACTCCTTAAATTGAAGGTATACAAGATTGATTACATTTGGTGTTCATCTTGGAGTCCTTTGATTGGATTCCCGCATTATATGATCGTTAGCAATCTTGAAATCATTAGTAATGAACACTTGTCAATAGCATGTTGTAATCTAAAGACAGAGTTTAAAGATGGGAGATACGGTCTAAACCAAAATTTCATTTTGAGCTTAAGATCCAAGTATCTTTTCCCAAGGTTTTGTAGTAAAGCTATCTATATCCACATCATATTGAATGACTTAATATGAAAGGGAATCCTATGGTAGTTCTACCTCATGATAGAGGAAGATTGTTTTATACCATAGGGATTGAGATGAGATATTGGGTCATGTGGTCTATTATCTCTGTGCTATTTATGCGCTAATATATATTGCAAAAGTTCCTAACTGGATATTATGTTTGAGATAATATGCTATCTAGTAGCAGCGCACTCTACCAAATGTTGGTAGATTAAAGTTAAGAATATCTTTGATATATGAAAATAGCACATGTGATCTTGGTATAATCCATGATCCAACTATATAGATATTAGGACTCAGGTTATCTATAAGATCTCCAATTCCAGATTATTGAAATTGAGCTTTACATAAATATGGAAAGTCCAGTTTGTAAGTCTTTAAGTAGATATTTAATGGTCAACTCCATTAATCATTCTGATTGTATTATACAAGGCTACACATGAATGTGCATAGCTTGGCAGAATGACATATCACATGAAGTTATGTGGTAATAGTTCTATTGAATCAAAAGTCATTATCTATATAGATAATGCATCTAGTGTTGTTTAGATGTAGACAAGTTATACTTATTGCAATATTTTGCATTAAGATGGTTCTGTTCCATAGGTCATATGGACATATGAACATTTGCAAACTAAGTATTGTGTTAACCTCGAAGAGATACTCACAAAATCTAACATACTCCACATTTCTCATGTGTTGAGTACATCGGTATGAAAGGTTTGCAAGTTTCAGGGGGAGAGTCTCTCGTCTCGCTGATTAATAACTTGTTGAAAACATCATATTGCACTCTTTTCTTTGTATGAGTTTTTCCCTTAGGGTTTCTCATATAAAGTTTTTAAGAGGCAATATCGACACAAGATTATGTCATATCATCCATTTTTCCCATAGGGTTTTTTGGTGACTGATATTGGGACATATGATACATTGTATTCTTTTCTTTATTTGAGTTTTTCTTTTCGAGGCTTCTTATATAAAGTTTTTGATGAGGCAATGCCTATATAAAGTTATATGCTATATCATCAAGTTTTCCCCACTGGGGTTTTTGGAAGATGATATTCGGGCATAATGACCATGTGGTCAAGGTGTTTTTAGACTAAGACTTTGTGTTTATCTCAAAGGGTCTAACCACATTCATGATTGTATATCATGGCGTTTCTCCTTGTTTTCCCATTGCGTTTTAAGGAGTTTTACCTGATATATCGGTATTAATTTGGATTTTTTTCCATCGGGGTTTTCCAAAGAATCTACTCACATTTTTCCTAAATGGATTTTTGTCAGAAGTTGCCATATTGTCTATTTTTCCTACAGAGGGTTTTAAGGATAATATATATGACATATTGATCTTTGATGAAATTGTTTTTTAGACTGTGTCTTTAGGGTCACCTAAAGGGTCTATAAACATTGAGAGTTCTATATATATCATGGTTGTTCTCCTTATTTTTCCCACTGGGTTTTTAAGAAGTTTTGCCTGGTATATCAATATACTTTGGATTTTTCCCACAGGGTTTTTCCAAATATTCAAGACTATGACTGACGAATATACAACGGTGCTCACACAAGATTAAATGGAGTCTACAACATCAATTGATCAAGGGGGAGTGCTAGGATTAATTAAGTTAATTAATTAGTTATCAATTAGATAATCATATCATTAGCAACTGCTAATAACAGTTCATTGTAAACACACCTTTTCACCCCAGACACCCTTTCCCAACCGTGGGCACCCCTTGGCCTTGTATATATGTAAAGCACTATACAACAGATCAATACAACGATTCATTCTTTCACTTTCACTCGCAACAGATGCCAAGCCGAGTACGTGCGCATGTATCTTCGTGCATTGGAGGCGGGGTTTTCCCAAATTGCCAAAAATCGTCAAGTTTTTTACCAAATTGATGGAGAGGGTGTTTTCGGCGTTTTTACCAAACATCAAAGATGCCAACCCGATTTAAGTTAAGTGTCATTCTTATATAAATCTGAATAAAGTCACTAAGAACAAGGGTGACCAAAACTCTACCTTGATTTTGGCTAGCCACCAACCATATCAACATTGAGGTGGCAAAAGGTCATTGGCTACACAACACAATGGCCCTATTTAATTGGCTATACCACGTTTTGCCTATTTCCTGAAGTTCTTGATTAGACTGACTCCAACAAAGGAATGCAAATTTGGAGAGGCATTCCTGAGTTTGCCTCGCCAATAGTGTTTGCATTGCTGTTGTAAAAATCCTTTTCTCCAACAGAGCGCACACAAAAATATTACTGTAGCAATTATTAAATTAATTATGCTCATTAGATTCATCACGTAAAGTTACACCTATGTGTGAAAAGGTTTTGCAAATAGACTTCATTTAGTACTCCATGCATGCGAGATTCCCTTTTCTGAAATTTTTTTGAAATCCATTTAAACACGGATGGCACATTGGACATATAAAGAATGAGTTATATTTCAGCAATAGGGAGTAGGAATTTTCTCCCTCGTTTTACTTCGCCTCGAAGGAAGACGCTCACAACAATACTGGCATGCTGTACCTGTACGCGTACGGCACACAGCAGACGGAGAGAATCCTGCAGCAGGGCTGACGATCCACCCGACTCTGCTCCCTCCCGCAAAAATTTGCAGTTCGCTTCTCAGCCTATTCGTTCGGCTGGTGGTTGGTGGCTGGTGACTGATGCTGATTTATTCTGAGAGAAAAGTACTGCTGACTGGTTGCTTGTGACTGATTTTTTCTGAGAGAAAAGTACTGTTGACTGGTGGCTGATAAGGCAAACGAACGGGGTGTATATCCCGTCACATCCTGCAGAGTGCAGGTTATCAATGCAAGCACACTAGCAGCAGAGGGGTCAGCCCTGAGTCCAGAGGAGACCACAGGCCACAAATGTGGTGCACTACCAATGTGCCATCTCGGGAATACACGAAGCACGAGTGAGGCCTTGTTTATAGGGATGAAAGTGGTACGGATATTATCCGTCCGACCGAAAGGTTCAGACACTCAAATGGTAAGACCGTATTCGAATCCGAATATTTAATATCCGTAACTATCCGTACCGCATTAGTATCCGGAAATTCAAAGTTGAATTTCTATGATCCAAATATGATGAATATCACTATTCGACAAAAAATATACTGTCCGTATCCGTATTCGATCCGAGAATTCAGTCCGAGAAAGAAAAACTATCTGTATCTGTATCCGCAGTATCCGTCCGTATTCGATCCGTTTTCATCCCTACTTGTTTAGATGGCTAAAATTTTTAACATTTTCTCTACTCTCTCTCCATCACATCACATTAAATACGCCAAAAGACATATGTTCGGAGTATTAAATATAGGTAAAAAAATAACTAATTACATAGTTTGGATGTCCTTTGCGACACGAATCTTTTGAGCTTAGTTAGACCATGATAGGATAATATTTACCACAAATAAACGAAACATGCTACAATATGCTACAGAAGTTCCAAAAGTTAAAAAAGCAAAATTTTCAACCAACTAAACAAAGCCTGAGACAACACACAAGCAGCAAATCTTCTCTACGGTACACGATGTGGGGGCTGATCATGCATGCGTGCAGCAAATTAAAACACTTGCTGCCCCCGTAGACAGAGGAGAGGGCAGAGGCAGTGGATCCGCACCCCTCTGCTGCAGGATTCTACGGCCGCCATGTAGCAGGCCTGTATTGTTGTGTCGTGACGTTGCTCGATGCTGCCTTTCCTTCCCAAGGCGAAGTAAATACTCCACCAGAGGGGTTCAAATGTTTTCCCTACCGCACCTCATCGCGTTCCAAGCAGTTACTCGACCACTTGTGCATGTGGGCCTGTTTGGAGAAAAATAATCTAAAAAAGTTCTGGGTCCTTCCTCCACCGCTCGTTCCAGATTTCTTCCCACCGACTACGAGCCCCTTTGGGTGGGCTTCACACACGGCTCCATCTGCAGCTTCATTAGGAGCCCTCCCAAACGATAATTTTGCAGCGGCTCCAAGGTTGAAGCCCCTGAATTTGCGCTCTCTAGAGCTGTTTTGGCCAGCGGGAGCCACGAAACACTGGCTTCTCCCGGCTCCAGACCCTCCCACTTGCATTGCTCCCTGTGTTGGCCATCAAGTTGGAAGAAATAACAAGCACTGCCACCGCCAAAAAAAAATCAACCGCACACACACCCGTGACCCGACGCCAGGCCCTCGTAGGCTCGTCCCTGTCCCGCAGGCCGCAGCGCCTCTTTCTCCTCGCGAAAAAACTAGCGGCGGCGGTGGCCGGGATGAGTCCCCTCCGTCGACCTGCCAGGATGGCGCGCAGGGAGGCTCCCCCAAGCGGCGAAATCGACGGATCCCCTCCGGCGGAAGATGACCTGCGCAACGCGGGCGGCGGAGGCTCCCCCTACGGGCCGAAGGGCTCCCAGAGCGCGGGGGGATTTGCGCCGGCCAGCCATGGCGCGGCGGCGACGCTGCAAGCTCCAGCGACGATGGGCTTGGACCCGGCGTGGCTCAGCTGGCGGGCAGCTGCCCCAGGAGGATTCCCTGCAGCAGGGCTCGGCGTCCCGATGCCCGGTGTGGGCGGCGGCGCCCTTGGTGCAGGGCCGCCCAAGCCGACTTGTTAGATTGGTGGAGCAGCGCGACCGCGGCGGCGACACTCGGGCCGGAGTGGCTCGCTAGCGTGTTGAGTGCAGCGACGGCGCCAGCTTCGACATCGATCGGGAACCATGCAACCGTAGGAGAAGTAGACGCAACTGAAGGAGTCTCTTCTCACCGGTGAGGAGGACGCAGTGGCCGTGCACCTAGGCCGCGGGCAACGGCTCGTGCTACCCCGCTACCGTCGACATTGATCTGACCGATCCAATGTAAGAACACTTCCCCTGCTACTAATTTTCTAGATAATAAGTGTTGTATCATGCATTGTGTGCTAGCATTGTGTTCTAGATAATATTGGAGTGATGTATCATGATGACAATTTTCTAGAATGTGAACATGGAATCCATTGTGTGCTAGCATTGTGTAGTAACTTGATATTCTTGGCAACAGAGAAGCTGATTGGTGTGATGAGAACACTAGGATAGTCTGTGAGCTTTTTGCAGACGAAGTGAACAAAGGAAATCGTGATACCACTCATTTGAGTAAAACTGGGTATGCGAATCTGATATCAAGGTTCAAGGATAGGACTGGACTTCTGTATACTAGAAAACAATTTAAGAACAAATGGGATAAACTGAAAGGTGATTACAGTATTTGGAAGCAACTCACTAAGGAGACTAGTTTATGATGGAGTGCATCAGGGAAAGATATAAAATGACAGAGGCTTGGTGGAAGGAAACATCAAAGGTATGTGGCTGAAAATGAGTTGTTTATGTACTGTTATGCTTTGTTGTGTGACTGAAAATTATTTGTTCCATTACAGAAAATAAAAGGTTGCACCAGATTCAAGAATAGAGGCCTCCAGAATGAGGACCAGTTAGAAATTATGTTTGAAGACATTCGTAACACCGGTGATGACCATTGGTGTGCCTCTAGTGGTGTAGCACCTTCCCAATTCAGCCCACCAGCATCTCCCATTCATGTTGTTGACCAAGATGAGGCTGTGGATGCAGATAATGATAGTGAGCCAGAGGAGATAACACCTACAAGTGGAAAAGGGAAGAGAGGTAAAGGGATTGATAGCAACAAAGGAAAGAAACCGAAGACAAGTATAGGTCATTGGTTTCATGATCAGTTGGGCAAAATTGTGGAGATGAATGAGAGAACAACGGCTTCTTGTGAGTCAATTGCAAGGAGGAAGGACAATTATGGTTGTTCTATCAAGCATGTGATGGCTTTAGTTAAGGAATGTGGTGCTGTTCCATCAACAAATGAACATTTCATAGCATCTATTGTTTTTACCAAAAGGTCTGAAAGAGAGATGTTTATGACGTTGGACACTAATGAAGAGAGGTTTGAATGGTTGACAAGGAAGCATGAGTGGATGACAAGAAATGATGTGGCTAAGTAGAAATCATTTCATTGCTTCTTGGCATGATGCATCCTTTGAATTTGAGTTGTTTGTGATTTATTAGACATGTTGTTTTTCCATTGATTAGTATGGTACAATTTAATGAGTTGTAATAACTTTACTAATGGTGTTTCATGAACAATTGTTGTAATAATGATACTATTTTAATGAGTGTTGTTTATCTCATGCACAGATCTGATTGTTCTTCTCATAAGAGTGATGATAGTGGTTCTGGTGATGATTGGACTATGAATGCTATGTCATTTATGAGGGCTGCTCAGAATAATTTATTTGCTACTGCAATTGTTGCCTCCAAATATTTCATGACCTATCATGACAGGAATGATCCTATAACTCCAATACAAAGTGGTTTTAGTTGGACAGTGGAAAGACTTAACACTGGGCGAAGCCATAAGATGTTCAGGATGGATTCAAGTATATTTTACCAGCTTCATGATTTGCTAGTGAGTACCTACGGCCTCCGGTCATCGTTGCATATCAATTCTGTAGAATCACTTGCTATGTTTCTTGTTATATGTGGGCATGGTATGTCCAACAGTGTAATACATGGAATTTTCAGCCATTCTGGGGAGACCATTAGTAGAAAATTTGACGAGGTCTTGAATTGTGTGGTGGCTATGTGTAAGGACTACATAAGGCCAATCGACCCTAACTTCCGCACTACACACCAAAGAATTACTGATGATCATAGGATGATGCCATACTTTAAAGATTGCATTGGAGCTCTTGATGGTACTCACATTTTGGCAACACCACCTCCACATGATGTTGTTAGATACATTGGGCGAACTGGCAAAGCTACACAAAATGTTCTTGCTATTGTTGATTTTGACTTGCGATTCACATATGCATCAATTGGACAACCTAGATCTATGTATGACACTAATGTGTTGTTTCATGCACTAAAGCATGATCAGGACACTTTTCCACACCCCAGTAGGTATGATCATTGGTTCTACTCACAAGTCTACACATGAAAATTATTTGCCAATAGCTCATATAGTTTTTTACTTAATTTTAGGAAAATATTACATGGTTGATGCTGGATATCCAAATAGGCCTGGATACTTGGCACCATTCAAGGGTACAAGATATCATGTTTCAGATTTTAGGAGGGGTCCTGCTCCAAGTGGTGAGCATGAACACTTTAACCATTTGCATTCAAGTATTCGCAATGCGGTAGAGCGTGCTTTTGGTGTGTTAAAAATGAAGTGAAGATTACTTCTCAAGATGCCTAGTTTCCCGATGGAAAAGCAAAAGATGATTGTTGCTGCAACCATGTGCCTCCATAATTTCATTCGCGAGAACAGTGCGGAAGATAAACATTTTAGAAAATGCGATCGGGATCCAGATTATGTGCCTACTATACCGGAAAGGTATACAAGAAGTCGACGGATTCAAAATGCAGGAGATACATCAACGCCAGAATCTAGCAATGTGTCTATGGATAGATTTCGTGATGACCTTGCACGGGCAATGTTTCTTTCTAGATCATCATGAGCATGTATCCATAGTTGTCTCATTTATGTAAGAATTGACTTTCTTTAAAAAATTACCCTACTATTATGAGAAGACAAATTATTATTAGCTAACCAATATTTCTATTTAGTTATGCCTTTATTTATGTATTTATGTTCACGTGACATAAAGGTTTAAACTCAATACAAACATATAATTCAGCAAATAAACATGTCACATAGCAAAGGGCATACTGGACATTTCACCTCTTCTTTCTATTCATAAAACCAACATGAAGCCGTTTTGCCAAATATTTTCTAAAACGGCTCCAGCTCCACCAGAGAAGCCGCTCCACCAAAGGAGCTGGAGCCGGAGCCGTTTTAGGTGGAGCCGGAGCCCTCCCAAACAGGCCCTACATCTGCATCTGACACACCGCGTTGGCGACGCTCAACACTCCCTCCCCTCTCCTTCTGAAGATGAAAGTTCTGCCATGGAGGTGGATCTGCGCGTCGCGAGTGGGGTGGCGGCTGGTGCCCACTGCCCAGGGAGAGCAAGTGCTCATAGGGGGGCACGAGTGTGAGCCAGCGGGCGAGGACGGAGGCGGCACTCGACAGGAAGCTCCCTACCGCAAGCTCGGGGAAGAGGTAGGAGGGAGGGAGGAGGCAACGGCAGTGCCGAGGAAGAGGAAGGAGGGAGCAGTATGCGACGCTAGGTGTACTACGGCGACCTCGAGGGGCGCTGCGACGAGGCAGGGGGGTCTGGCAAGCTATGCTCTGCCGGCGGTCAGATTTGCGAGACGGTGTGGTGGGGTCGAGCGAGCTACGCCGGACGGATCGACCCACTGATGCGGCGAGCTCCTCTGGTGGCGGCATGCGGAAGGTGCCGGCGGGGGAGGAAGATGCTGGGGTGCCAGTCGGGGCCGCGACGGGCGGGGAGGAGGCGGCGAGAGCAGGGGCATGGAAGGCTCGAGATGATAGAGGAAGAAGCCAGACTAGTACTACTGCAGGGGCATTTTCGTAATTTCACTTTTATATTGGTTTGCGTGTGTGGTCTCCCAAGTGCACTTATTTTGGGACGGAGGGAGTAGTGGTAGTCAGTCATGCATGTCCTGGTCTGTCACCGCTGACTCCTCCGTCCCCCCTCGTCGGTGTGGTGACCCCTGACCGGTGGATGCATCAGGATAACATTTACCATGCACAAAAAAATGTATCTAGTAGTACATACTCAGGAGCAGTACCAATGCACCATCAACCTTGCTCTAGCTTAGCAAAGGAGCCCATGAAAATGGCTAGTCCCAGCCAGGGTTCACATATATAATCGTTTGTTACCGGCTAGGGTTTACTGTTAAGCCCTGCCATATATAATTTTCAATGGTATTAAAAGACCATTAAAGTCCATATTTCTCTGTCATTCTCTCTCCTCTCCCTCTCCCTCTCTCTTCTCTCTCCTCTCCCACGGTGGGCTTGGCGTGGGACTGTGGGCAGCATGCAGATGGTCATTAATGAGGAGAGAGGAAGAGGGATTTTGTGACAACCCGCCCAAGAAAATACCGTACTATCGCCTAACCAATCCACTTTGGTCATTAAGCGATAATAAAGTATCATCCCATCGTGAGTTGCCGGGTCAAGCCCGGTGAAACCACTCACATAGCCACAAATGATCGACAATATGCATTAAACCTCACACGAGATGGCGAGTCCAGAGTGCAGTACACAAATTAAATCCAACTTTGTCCTGAAGGGGTTAATTATTACAAACCATAGTGCTTGACATGGTAAAAGAGGTTAGAGTTCGAAAACAGCGGAATTCAACTAAGCGGTACGATAAGCATCACAGGAGGCCATCCATGATGCCCTTACTCTTCGTCATCCACCCATCCCAGCTCCCAGCCGAGTGGAATCTCTCCAGGCCACACATCACTAAAAGCATTACCTGAAATCAACAAAATATAGCAAAGCTGAGTATACTAATACTCATTAAGTCTTACCGTCGGGTGATAACTACATCACCAAACTCTGGACATGAGAGGCTTTTTTTTGCCAGTGGGTTCTTTTGCTAAAAAAGCAACAAATAGTAGGTCCTTACTTTTAATATTTTAGCTCAAGTTCTAGTTAATTACCATTTCTAGATGAGCAAGCTATTGCAAGCATAGGTTGTGCAATACAATTAATCAAACATCAATATTGACAATATTCCATCATAAGGGATATCATGGCCAGTTGGTTAAGTAGTCTCAGATAACGGTGAGAGGCCGACAACCGATTGATTTATAACCTTGCAAGGTAGACCTAAACACACAGAAGGTGCCCTCACCGAGAGTTTACCAACCAAGAGGTTCCCGTCATTCTTCGGTTTGGGAATAATAGCTCACAGTCTCAAGTACAAGTTTATCTGGGCTACGACACACAAGGTCACCCAGCCTCATGCATGTACCACAGGTGGCGAGCCCGGGGCCGCAACCCAAGATTAGTGACAGTAAAATCCCGTACCGCCTCAATCGGGTACTAAGCTTACCGGTCCCATTCCCGACAAGTACTTAGTACGTTCAAACACTTAACCCACGAAAGTCACTGTACCAGAGCCCAAATCCCATGCTCTTACCAGATGAGCAATCTATTAACAAAACTAGTGATTCTAAAAATAAGAACCTATCCTCGCGAGTGAAGAACATCACTCGACTTATACCGGATCCTTAGAGCTTAGCAACTATCGACCTAGCATACTAGTAAGACAGCATAGGGACCTAAGGATCATGCATCTAGGGTTTCATTTCAACTCCTGAATGTAAATGCACAATCATACATAGATAATTAGATAGTTGCATAATTTTAAAAAGAACTGGGTTAATGCTTTGGTGCTTGCCTTCGTCAGCAAAGTTAGTCTGGGGCTCCTCGGTGTCTTGGTTCACCTCCACGAAGTTCAGCTCCCCGTCAGCTCCTCCCTCTTCAACCTCCGGCACGAGCAAGTAGTTACCGTCGGGAAGTTCTACACGGGATGCATATGCAAGATTTAATTAGTGGTTTTAGTTTAATTAATTACAAAACAACACATGACAACCATGGAGTATATGGTTGGCCACATCACCTAGATAAGAGTATATTAAGCAAAATTTTCTTGTTAAACAAATGGTGGTGTTGGAAGGAATTAATCATTCACTTTGATGGTAACTGTGTACACATTTATACAATAATTTAATTTAACTTCACAAACCAGCAAGGAGTTGATTCTAAGCTCTCTAGCATGCTACACAACACATCCATAGGGTTAACTAAGTGTGGAAGGGGGTTTTCAATTTAAACCTATTATTGAGCTTAAAATTTGAGGTGGCCATTTGTACAAGGTACAAAGGTATGTCAGAACTCGAAACGAGCGTACATACAAAATGGTGTTAAGTTCGGAAGTCGTGAACACAAATTCATAACTCAGAACCTATGACCCCAAAAATTTCCAAATTTTTGGTAGCAACTCAGCAATGTTATAAGGCACCTTTTTGATATTCAAAGGTCGATCTAGAAAGATTAGGAAGATGCTCAATTTAATCGAAAGTTCAGAGTAGGTCCTCAGGAAAAACAGCATTATAGAGGTGTTGACGCAAAAATAGGACGTCACCCTTGCGCGCAACACACGTGACTCCCCGGTCTGTAGCGAGGCGTGCCAGCCAATCTGACCTGTTGATTGACAATGGAAAATCGGCTGGAGAGCCGATGGCCTTTTGATAAAATCCTAACAGCTAGGTAGCCGATACGGGGCAGAACAGATCGGCCAGATCAGCCGATATAGTGACGTAGGCAGAGCGTAAGCTACCAGAGGCAACTTAAACAGAGCTGCGTGAGCAACACTTGAAACAGATCTAGCCGGCTATGTGATAATCAACATAATAATAATAATATTAATAATGTGATAAAGCCGACAGGAAGCAGTCTCAAGCTGGATAATTGTGATAAAAGCTAAAGTAACAAGAATTAGGATAAAACTTGCTAATCTAGCTGATATCGATAACTGGTGAATAAATCTAGACGAAACCACAGTGATGCGCCCGGAGGTTAAAGCCTAGATATTATTCGGTAAAGCGGAACTCACCAGCAAGCCGGAGATCGAGCCGATGCAGCCCGGCGAGTTTGCGAGAACTCGTGAAAGAGAAAAGGTACGAAGGCGAAGTCGCCGGAAAGTAGATGCGATAAAGTAGATGCAAGAATTGGTAAAAGGGTGCCCGGAGGCGATTTTGATATTGATCGTGTGATGATTCTATTACAATGGCCGGGGCTTATATTTATACCCTAGGCTTCTCTAGACTCCTACAGCCAAAAGGGCTGAAAGTTCCCTAATTAAGTAACTCCTAGCAAAATACGATAACTAATGCTACGAACTCTCCTGAGAATAAAGAAACTTAAGATACATAGACTCTAACTCTCCTATGTAGAGTCCTTTCTAATTAAAACTTCCGTCTTCCTTTAATCAATTTCGGCCAACATAGCTGGATTAGGAAATACTTTACTCTAGGTAGCCCGAACACCATCTCGTGCATGTATGCACATATTAGCTTATATTGCCTTTTATTTCTGATTTGCCTCCCATATGCACGTGTCGGTCCTTTTTCCTCCTTGACGTCATCCTGTTGGCCTTTTCTTTACTTTAATGCAGCTTTTTCTGCCGATCCATGCTGATCTTTTTATGAGATCCATCGTCAAAAAATCCTTGACGATCGTCTACCTGCCGATTTGCACTTTTGGCCGATCTCGCTGCTGCCGATCTTCTAGCCTGTTACTCTTTTTCCTGATTGTTCTCCTTTCTTTATTAACAATCATATTTCTTGATGAGCTAGCTATGCTTGATTAATCACCATAAATCTATATTTATTACTTTGGCATGAACGTACTGGTCCTTCGTCTCTTCCTGATTAATCAATCTGGCCATAATTCCTTCTTTGATTAACTCGTCCATCACCTTCTAGTGCATGCAAGTATACGGCACCATCTCCATGTACATTCATGCAGCTTTGTGCATCATTGCTTTGTAAAACCATCGGCTCCCGCCGAACACTTTGCTCCTTTCGTGCTTCCTTCAAGCCGATATCCCTTTGACTCTGGGTTTGGTCAAAATCCGGTGTCAACAAAAGGTTCACTAATTTGGGCATAACTCGAAATCTACAGAAGTTGTGACTGTGAATTTATGTGAGCAAACACTAGATTAGATATGGGTAACTTTGGTCTAGATCATCTAATCAAATTATTTTTAGAACCGGGGGTAAAAATTCAATCAAACAACCGCATTAGATTTTTGTACAGCAACACATCTATACATGATAGGCTATATAAGAATTCACACACTAGCAAAATTTCACCTAGAGAGCACACAAAAACGTGCATGGGGTTTAGTTGTACGTTTGCACAATTTTGAACATGATGCAAGACGTCCTATGCGTCCTCACAAGGCAATCAAGCCGAACATCGAAGATAATGCCGGTGGCAAAGCTTATATACATTTCTCCCAATAATAACTAGTCGAGAGTTACTCGATTCTCACTTAGCGACTTACGAAACGTTGTTAGTGTACCTGCAGAAAAGAACCTTCCGTGCCTGCACGTCACGGAAGCGTCCACAAATATTACCAGTGTTCATTATAGGAATGGTATCCATGCATCAAGCCGCTGCATGGATAGTGTCCAACCTCGGACACCCTCCGTTTGAATGGATTGTATCCTTGCCTCGCATATTTGTAATGCGGAATGCACACGTATGGTAAAACGTGATGACATCACAACCCATGACACGTTCATCTTGAATAGAACATATCATCCTTCGCATGACTTGCATACGGAAAGCGCACGTATAAGACACGTGGGCATCCAACCGAGAAGATAGGATCTGTTGAATGGATTGCCCTATCAACCCTCGCAAACTTGTGATGCGGCACAACACACGTATGAAACACGTGGCTTCATCTAGTTTGGTTGTACAGGGGACCTTACAAAGACTTGGCCTTCACAACTGTGCCCTCGACGGCGAAAGTGACCTCGCCGCCGGTGAGGTAGGGCCGGGGGTGTGACAACCCCGCCTAGGAAAATACTGTACTATCGCCCAAACCAATCCACTTTGGCCATTAAGCGATAGTAAAGTACCATCCCATCGTAAGTTGCCGGGTCAAGCCCGGTGAAATCACTTACATAGTACAAAGGATCGAACATATGCATTAAAACTCACACGAAGACGAGTCCAGAGAACATTATACAAATTAAACCATATTTACCCTTAGGGGTTTAATTATTACAAACCATGGTTCATGACATGATAAGCAAATGTTCAGATTTTTAAAACAGTGGAAAAATAAACTAGCGATACGATAGACATCACAGGATGCCATCCGGGGTGCCATCACTTGTCGACATCCACCCATTTCAGTTCCCAGCCGGGTGAAATCTCTCCAGGCCAAACAACTTCACCTGAAAGCAACATTTATAGTAAGGCTGAGCATACTAATACTCAGCAAGACTTATCCGTCGTAAGTTACCCTAGACATGTAAGGCTTTTGGCTAATGGGTTTGTTTTGCCAAAAAAGCAACTAGAATCATGGATCCTTACTTTCAATATTTTAGCTCTAATTCTAGTGAGTTAACCATTACTAAAATAAGCAAATTATTGCAATCAAGAAATGTACAATACAATTAAATCCCACAGTAATATTCACATAGTTCCATCATTAAGGGATATCATGGCCAGTTGATTAAGCAGTCTCAGATAACGGTGAGAGGCCGATAATCGATTGATTAAAACCCTTGCAAGGTAGACCTAAACACACAGAATGGTGCCCCAACAGAGCTGACACCGACCAGGGTGTCCCACATAGTACCCCCCTATAGTACATCTAGCCTCACACATGTACCCCCCTCCCGGTTATGATCCGGGCAGGTGAATACTCAAGATTAGTAATGGAAAACCCCTTGCCGCCTCAATCGGGTACTAGGCTTACTGGTCCCATTCCCGATAAGTGCTTAGTACGTTCAAAAGCTTAGCCCATGAAAGCCACTGGACCGGAGCCCAAATCACATGCTCTTACCACATGAGCAATCCATTTATAAAGATCTTATGATTCCAGTATAAGAACCTATTCTCGCGAGTGACGAACATCACTCGACTTTTACCGGGTCCTATAGCAAGGCAGCTATTGACCTAGAATACTAGTAAAGGAACATAGGTACTTAGGGATCATGCAACTAGGGTTTCATTCAACTCCTGAAACGTAAATGCACAAGCATAGCAAAGATAGTTGCATAAATTTAAATAAAACATGGGTTAATGATCAGGGCTTGCCTTCGTTGGCAAGGTTGGCCTTGGGCCCTTCTGGACTTTGGTCTAGGTCTTGCTCTACAGCGACGTAGTGCACGTCCCCGTCAGCTCCCTCGTCTCCTCCTTCCGGCACGAGCGTATAGCTACCGTCGGGAAGATCTAAACGCGGATGCATATGCAAGATTTAATTGACGGTTTTGATTTAATTAATTACAAAACAACACCTGACAACCATGGGGTGCATGGTTGACCACATTCACCTAGATAATAATATATTCAACATACTCTTCCAATAATATATTCAGCATAATCTTAGATAACAATATGTGGTGCTTTATTAATTATTCTTTTTGATGGTGACTGTGTACACATTTATACAAATAAAATAAATTAAATTCACAAAAACAGTAAGGGAATTATTCTAAGATTTTGAGCATGTTTCACATCACATCCATAGGGTCATTAGGTGGGGTATTGGTGGTTTTCCAATTTAGCTCCTTTATTAAGCTTAAATTGGCTTCTAAAGTTTTTATCCATAAAATTAATTCATAAAATACCGTAGGTGACATTTCTTAAGCTCTTTATTCTTATACAATGCCACTGGACACAAGTGCACACTTAATTAAGCTATAAACTAATTATACAAAAATGACAACTTTTATTTACCAAAACAAGATAAAAGCATATAAAAATAAATAAACCACTTTTGGATCCAAACTTTCTCATACTCAATCTCTGGCCCAAAACTAGGCTACACACACCACAAGTGGTTCATGGGCCTTTCTAGATTTGAAGCTATGCAATTACCTTTTAAACTAAGTATAATTCAAGAATAAATATTTCTAACAGTTATAAAATCATTATTAATTCACCAAAGGTGAATCTAGCCAAAAGAAGACCATACTCAGAAGTTGGGCACAAAAGTATATTTATCTTAAGCTATAAAATTCATTAGGGCAGATTCATCATAAAAATAAAGTAAATCATATTAAAAGATCTACTCAGCAACTTTGTGCAAATTTTGGTGCAGAGCCCACACATGGCATTTCCAATAACATATCCGAAGTTCAACTTGAGATCTCATTTACATTTGGAACTACAACAAAAGTAGGTCAAACTGATTTTAATTTTTTTTCAAAAACTATCAGTCAAAAGTATGGTCATGCTTTGCAAAAGTTGTAGATCGACACACAGGGAAACCAAGAAAATTAGTTTTACATTTTTCTGATTTTTTATGATTTTGTACAAATTTTCCAAGGCACTGGACCAAAGGGTGAAAAACTTGAGAGACATGGGTACCCATGGGTCCCCACCGACCAGGGTCTTAGCCGTCCCCGACAGGTGGGCCCGACCTACCAGAAGACCCGCCGACCTGTCAGTGGGCCCTGCCCGACCTGACATGTGGGCCCAAGGATATGAAGACAGCTTGGAGTACAAGACAAGACAGACTAGCTCGGATAAGCTTTCCCAGTTGTAACCGACTAGGATAGATGGAAACCAACTTGTAACCCAAGGCACGCCAGCCAATATAAGGCGGCCTGGGGCGCCCCTCAAGGGCACGACGTCGACGGCTCCCTCCTCGGGGGCAGATGACTCTCGCACAATTCCACCACCAAACTGGACGTAGGGTTTTACTCTCCGGAGGCCCGAACCAGTATAATCGCTGCGTCCCTCGTGTCTCGTCGGGATTTCCGTGCCCGTCCTACGTGCAACCATCTACGCTCTTAGTTCCCTAATCCCTCCATTAACCTACAACCGCTTGGGTCGCCCCCTTGCGGATCTGTCCAGGTCTCACCCCCTGACAGTTAGCGCGCCAGGTAGGGGTGATCGGGAGCTCTTCGTGCAGCGTGATGGCAGTTCGCTCCGGTGACATCTCTGATGACGACTCAGAAGATTCCATCACGGCGACCTGCTCACTGCCACCCTCGACCTAATCGCGAGGTCAACATCTTCATTCTACGAATGGCGCGCCAGAAACTTTTTGACGTCCACCCACCCACCCGACGATCTACGGCGGTGTTCACGAGGTCCAGTTGCATCTGCATGCGGCCCGGGAGAATACATCTGCAAAAATCAAGGCCGGGGTCAAGCCCTGAACGTCCGCGTGTAGATACGAGAAATCCATCTACATGGTGACGTGTGTGAATCATGGTCGGTGACGGCCTGGACCTCTGTTCGCTCGTGTCAGCTTTACGAGTCCATCACGTAAACAGGGAAGTTTTTCTTTTATTATTATTATTATTCTTTCTTTCCTTCCTATTCGATCTCGTTTCTTTACTCGGCCAGCAAGTATTAATTTAACCTGTTATTTTTCTGCAATGCACGCATGCATGATCCGTCCATACGCGGTCAACTTGCCGAGCACCAAGTAACCAGCGGTGGATGGCCTGATCAAGATTGGAGTCCATGCGCGTGCTCGACGGCATCCACGAGACGGTCAACAGCGTCAGCACGACCTGCTGTGACACACAGCTGATCTCTTCCGCGCCTTACCCCGGTAGATCAGCGTCGCCGACCACTTCAAAGACTCCGGCCTGTCCGTGAGGTCCCTCGATTGCGGCTTCGGCACCGTGCACTGCTGCTCTTGCAGCCTACATCTTCGACCATGACACGCCATCGGTCACAACGTTCCGCCTCGGTCACTTCAACGCACAAGCTAAGTGTTATTTGCAATTAATATTTTTACGACTTTCTTATGTTTCATCGATAGTCTCCGTGACTTTTGCCGACCTGCTTTACATGCGATTTCTTGCTCCTTCTCCCCTCCCCTCGACACGCTCGGGGGCTTGGCATAGCCGACCTCGATACGCTCGGGAGCTTGGTTTTACCAATTTAAGGGTCGTCAGACCTGAGGGACTTAATTAACTTCTGTGGGTTCTCCCTTTAAATGTCCTTTACTTATTATGCGCATTCTTAAGTCGTGTGGTTGCGAGACCTTGGGTCCAAGGCCCCCCTCCGCGCGCCGGCTGCACCTAAACCTTCACACTGAGCCGTGCAGTCGGTAAGTCGTTCCTCCACTGAGTTGGGTTAGCGGAGGGGACACGTTTTGCAGCTTCATAGCATTTAAGTTCGCATAATTTGCGCCTGGCACGATGAGGGGAATGCTTTCTCAAACAAAATACATCGCAAGCATGTCTTAGGCTCAGGCCAAATTTTCATCACATTTGTGCAGATTAATACACCATCTTTGCATCTACTTTGTTTCACAGGGCCAGCTCCTTGTCCAGCTTCCGGAGTACTTCTGACCTATGGACGTGTCTCCTGTTGCCTAGTGGACCTCTCTGGCTCGCGACGGGAGGTGATTCGACGCTTCCACGACTCATCCAGCTTCCACGCTCGGGGGCTAGTCGCCCTTCTGTAGGTCTTCGAACCTCTCGGCGGCTCCGTCGTCGCCCTTCTGTAGGTCTTCGGAGCTCTCGGCGGCTCCGTCGTCGCCCTCTGTAGGTCTACGGACCTCTCGGCGGCTCCGTCGTCGCCTTCTTTAGGTCTAGGACCTCCCGGTGGCTCTGTCGTCGCCTTCTTCAGGTCGCCAGACCTTCCAGTGTCTCCATCGTCGTCCACTTCAGAGCGTCATTATGACGGCAGAAGGCCGTAGGTTCTCTTTTTTCTTCGTTTCTGGAGCATCAAACCGGTCATTCTGGTCGCTTTACTGCTCGGGGGCTACTACACGAGTGCGTCTTACGATGCCCTCTTCTTCTACGTCGCATTGACCTACTGGAAGCCTACTTCCACTACTCCTCTGCTCGACCTACCTATGGTTGGTGTTTCCTGATCCAGGTCAGGTCGGCGGTCCTACGTTTCGACAGCTCGTCTTCTGCTTCAACCTCCTGGCATCATGATCCCAGCAGATCGACGTTCGACTTCGCACACAAGACCGGAGCATCTTTTTCTTTTTTGGATCCCCGTGCACCCTACACGACCTCGACGACGCCATGACTTCGCCAAGTCTCGACATGACCCCGCCTCAGCCTCTACGCCTACACGTCGATCGGGGGCTTGAGAGACATGTGTACCCATGGGTCCCCACCGACCAGGGTCTCAGCCGTCCCCGACAGGCGGGCCCGACCTACCAGAAGACTCGCCGACCTGTCAGTGGGCCCTGCCCGACCTGACATGTGGGCCCAAGGACATGAAGACAACTTGGAGTACAAGACAAGACAGACTAGCTCGGATAAGCTTTCCCAGTTGTAACCGACTATGATAGATGGAAACCAACTTGTAACCCAAGGCACGCCAGCCAATATAAGGTGGCCTGGGGCGCCCCTCAAGGGCACGACGTCGACAGCTCCCTCCTCGGGGGCAGATGACTCTCGCATAATTCCACCACCAAACTGGACGTAGGGTTTTACTCTCCGGAGGCCCGAACCAGTATAAATCGCTGCGTCCCTCGTGTCTCGCCGGGATTTCCGTGCCCGTCCTACGTGCAACCATCTACGCTCTTAGTTCCCTGATCCCTCCATTAACCTACAACCGCTTGGGTGGCCCCCTTGCGGATCTGTTCAGGTCTCACCCCCTGACAAAACTGAAGAATCTATTTGTACGAAGGTCCCTAGACAGATTTGGGTGTTCACAACCATGCCCTCGCTTCTAATACTCAGGCCCTTGCTAGATTCCAATCGTTGTATAGGGGTCCCCAGTGGCGCAGGGGAGCTCGTCGTGGCGGCGTCGATGGCGGGCGATGGCGTTCTGGCTCGCGCTATGAGGAAGGGCGGGGCGCTTAAATATGCACTCGGGCGAGTGGAGAGGCGGTTTGCGCACGTCAAGTCGATGACGTGGTCGCGACATGGGCACGGAGGGGGAGGTGACGTGCGGCGGGCGGGAGCCAATGGCGGATGGCGTGCGGCCGGCCGACGGGTGTGGCTGCGTCGCGTTGTGCCGACTAGCGGGCCCACTCGCGTCACGCACAGGAGCTCTTCGGCGCGGCGCATGGACCGACGGGCGCCGTATGCCTCGGCATGCGCGTACGGCGGTGGCCGACGTGGCGTGCAGGGGCGACGTCAAGCGCGGGCACGTTCCGGCGCATGTCGTTTTGGTTTGGCTCGGTTTGACCAGGTTTAACTCAAAAATTTTCAACTAAAGTGCTCAAACATGTTTATACCAAAGTTGTAGTTCTCATTACCCTCTACAACTTCTACAAAGGCTCATAGGGGTTTTTCTCAACGGATTGTGCATAAACTGTTCGCCAAGATGTGACTTTTCTCAGGACCAGCAAACAGTGGCTGCTAGCGTTGACCAAAATTTTTCACACATTTACACTTCGAATTTGAAATGCCACTCAACATGAAAGTTGTGTCCCAAGAAAAACTGCACAACTTTTGTATTGCGAGAATTTGAAGTGTTTAGGTGAAATTTGGAGAACGCGGCAAAAGTTCTAGAGAGGTTCAAGGATGTCAAGGGTTGACTAGGGTTTTGACTAGATCTTTGACCAAGGTTTGACCATTAGTACATGATGACTTGACTAAGAACATGATTATCCCTAATTAGCATTGATTAAAAAACACGGGGTGTTACATGGGGTGGCAAACAAATGGCACGGACGTGCGATTGGGCTCACCGCGAGTTGATTGGTGATGGTAGGTCGGCCGGAGGCGGTGCCGGTGAGCGGCGGAGGGGAGACCGTGGTGGCACGGCCGCTGCGGATCGAAATCCAGCGAGGAGGAAGGCAGGGCTAGGCCATGTGTGCCGGTGGGAGCTCAGTGGGGTCCTAGGGGAGTGCTTCGAGGGGTTAGGTGGCGCCGGGAGCGAGCGGAGGAGGGAGCTCATGGGCGGCGGCGGTGGCAATGGTGTGGCGGCAGACGCAAGGAGAAACGGCGGTGGCACTAGCTCGCGCGCGAGGGGGTCTTACCCCTTATATTGGCGGCCGAGGCTTCACCAAGAAGGAGAGATGCACTGGAGGGGGTCTGCCCTGCCGTGGGACGCGTGCGGGCGACTTGACCGGCTGGCGGCGCGGCAGGGGCACAGGCGCGGCAGGGGCACGGCCGCGGCCCGCAAGGGTATGCCACGCGGTGGGAGCACGACCCCCAAGACGAATTGCTCGGGCGGCGGGGCGGCCCCGGAGCGGTGGGTATGGCGGCCTGTCACGCGGCGGCGCGCGTGCACGCACCCGACACAACGTCGTCGATGTCAACATTTCATTTTGCCCGATTCGACTACTCCAAACTCAAAAATCTTGAACTGCGCTCAAAAAATTTTGAATACCAAACTTGTAGTGGAACTATAGGAGAACAATTTTTGCAAGGTCGACCTACCTTTTGATCAATGGTTTGAGCATAAATTGCAGAGGAAATCGATGTCTTTCTCGGTGCTGTAGATGCTTACGTTGACCAACTTTTTGAGCCAATTGCACTTCGAATTTGAAATGCCACTCAACAGCAAATTTGTGTCCCATGAAATACTGCACACTTTGGTATTTGGAGATTTTGAAGTGTTTAAGTGAAATTTGGGGAACACGGCAAAAGTTTTAGGAAAAAGCATGGGCACTAAGGGTTCGAGGGGTTTGACCAAGGAGTTAGGTTTGACCAGGGGTTTGACTAGGTTAATAAGGTCAGTAGCACTAATTAACACCGATCAAAAGCCTTGGGCGTCACAAATTTTAGTCCCTTTTAGTTGCCCCACCCCCTACAAGCAAATTTTAGCCTCAAGGCTAATTTTAGTCCTCTTTAGAGCATGTTTGGATCACCTTTAGTCCCTTGACTAAAATTAGTCAGGCTAAAAATTTTTGGTCACCCCCTGTTTGGAAGCAAAGACTAAAGTGGTATTAAAAGAGCATGAAAGTCCAGATTTCTCTCCCCCTCTTTTCTCCTCTCCCCCTCTCTTCTCTCTCCTCTCCCAAGGTGTGGCTGGGCCTAGAATTGTAGGAGGATGAAGATGGCCATTAATGAAGAGAGAGGAAGAGAGGATTTGTCTCTTTTAGCTACCCACCCCCTACTAGCAAATTTTAGCCTCAAGACTAATTTTAGCTCCTCTTTAGCCTCACATGTTTGGAAGCTTAGCTCCTACAAGAGACTAAAATTAGCCTGACTAATTTTAGTCACCATGATCCAAACACCCCCTTAGCCTCACATGTTTGGAAGTTTAGCTCCTACAAGAGGCTAATTTTAGTCTCCCTGATCCAAACATGCCCTAATCTTCCAAACACCAGGGACTAAAACTAGTTTAGTCCCTAGTCAAGGGTGACCTAGATAAAAGGTGACTAAAATCCCTCTCTCCCCTATTTATTGCGCGGTCCCCTCTTGGGCCTCATCTCCGCTTGCCCTCACTCAGCCTCATCCCCACGTGAACACCAACGGCCTCATCCCTCGCGGCAGAAGGGAGCCACGCCACCGCCCTCCACCGCGCCGAGGAGCCCCGTGCCGGACTACGCAGGGCCCGTCAGCCCTGGGTACCGCCTGCGCCGCAGGGTCCGGGGTGGCATGGGACTAGGGGCAACCGCTAGCGCCAGGCTCCGCGGCCGACTGCGCCGCTTCAGCCGCCATGGCGGTGGTGGGACGGAGCCTGTGGTGGCCGCGCGGCAGGAGGAAGAGGAGGACGACGTCAGGAAGCCGCTCTTCGGCGGCGGACGGGGTTGCATGCTACGGGATCTGTTCATGGCGTCCCCAGAGGTCGATCGCCGCCGATGGGGTGGATGCAACTGCGACTGCAGCGGTGACAACAAGGATGACGACGAGGAGGGAGATGGTGGCGGGAGGGAGGGCGGTGGCGGCGCGAATCCTGGCGGCGACATTAGCGGGGGCGCGTGGCGAGGAGCAAGAGGTTCGACTTCAGCGGGCTGCGAAGCCTGCTGATGCGGCGAAGCTGGCGGCCGGTGTTGGTGGCCATCCTTCGCCGCTACTGCCCACGTGACAAATCACCGTGGTGACTGCGCATTGCGGATTGCGGTGCAGACTACGAAAAGGACGAAGAGGAAAGAGAATGGGGACGGAGAGGAAAGAGAAAGGGGAGGGAAATAGAACAATTAAATGCTAAGAACTTTTAGTGCCATGACTAAAATTAGTAGACTAAAAATTTTTAGTCAACCCCCTGTTTGGAGGGTGACAAAAAAGTCAGCATTTAAGTTTTTAGACTAATTACATTTAAGTTTTTAGACTAATTAATTTTTAATCCATCCAGACCTATAGTCCCATCCAGCAGCGTGGAGTAGAACAGATGCGTCTGAAGTGGTGAAGAAAGGGATCCTCCTGCGGGAGCAGAATGAATGAAGGCAGGTTCTCACTTTGGCTGGCCGTTGCCGTGCTGGATGCACGCTGCTCAGGGCACCCGCAGTGGGTGCCGTTAGACCCTCTAAAGGCTACCACGTAGGAGTGAGAAAACACGAGAGAGATGAAAACGTCGCTAGAGCTGGCGACTCTCTACAGCACGCGTCCCTGTGTCTAGCGGGTCCTACCATGTGCTCCCTTTCTTCTTTGTGCGGGGTGGAGCAGGGAGTCGGCGAGCAAGACCGCAAAGGAAGGGAGCATGGTCACTGCTAGAGCTAGAACCGGCTTCGTCCTGGTCTAGGGGTGGGAGAAACGGCCGGGGTGGAGCGTGCCCACCGACACCGCTGTCCGCTGGACCGGAGCTCGCCGGCGCGGGCACGAGACGGGCGCGACGCGGGGATGCAGATCTCGTGACGGGCGCCACACGAGAGAGAGGCAGAGCTGGGCCAGCTGGAGGTGGAGGCCGGTGGCGCGCACTAGGCCACCGCCCATTGCACTGAAGGAGACGGTGGAGCTGCGGCCTTCAGGCCGCCGCAGAACTGAGGCTCGCCGCCTCCGACAGTGGTGAAGCTCGCGGGTGGCGAGTACGACGGGGAAGCGCGCCGCCACCGTGGAGCCAGCTGCGCGTGGGTGGTGTGCCCGGCGGGCGCAGGCGAGGAGTTCCCCGCCGCGCGGGTCGCGGCCGTCGGGCTGCCATGAATAAGGTGCGTGGTTGCCGGTCCGTCGGCGAGCTGCAGCGCGAGCTGGAGGTGGAGCGAGGGAGCTCGCTTCCGCCGGCGAGCACGTGTGTGGCGAGCCTGTCGGGCAAGGGCGGGCCAGCTCTTCACCGCTGGTGAGCACGCAGGTGGCACGGCCGGACGAGCCCAGCCACCGTGGATGTCGGCGGTTGGTCGGCGTCGAGGCCTTCGTGCGTGGGTGGGCCAGCGCGCCGCCGCCGGCAAGAGCGTCGCGGGTAGGTGCGGCTTGGCCGGCTTCAAGACCTCGCCGGCAAGAGCTGTGGAGGCCGCAGATGTACCAACGGCAGGGAGAGATGTGTGATTAAATAAATTAATCGTGGATCACAAAGCTTTGCTAAAGTAGGTGTTAAAGCTGATCCATTGGATGATTAATCTTTAGTGCTCTCTATAGCTGACGTGTCCTAGGTTACATAGAGTTGCCATTGCTGGTGCCCTCATGGCTGTCTTGCCTTCCCAAGACGAAATAGTTACTGCAATCACTGCCCTTCTTGCCTCTCCTCTCTCTCCTCCTGATCTTGCTGTGACAATTGATGTGATATGCGGGGCGGGCAGTAGCACTGAGCAAATCTCAAAGATCTGTGCGTCTGATGTGACAATACAGCAATGTATATGGATGTCTGTTTATAGAGGATTACAGCAACATGTGACATTAACATCTGAAAAACCGAATAATTTTTCTCCCCACAGCATTGAGCGTTTCAATTGTTTATCTAGCATCATTTGTGATTTGGTGTCTGTTCATAGAGGATTTGTTTAGGGTTCTATAAAATCAAAGTGAACCGTAGTACAGCTCACCAGCAACAGATTTGAGCGCGTGTTTGGTTAGGGTAGTACCAATGGAGGAAAACTGACACGGCTTCCATAGCACAAGAAATCATCTATAGAAAATATTCTTCATAGTGGCGGTGTCTTCGAGTAATAATTATTTTATCTTTCTCTCTCCTAATTTCACCAATGGTGAGCATTGTATTAACTCCATAGAAATTAGTGGTTTCTTCCCAATGGCAAATTCATGATTTCTTATGGTTTGGGTCAAGAGATTGCCCTCTTTCCTCATTAATTAAGTTGTCATATCATTATTTTACTTAGAGGGTGTTTGGATCCCTTTAGTCCCCTGACTAAAGTTTAGTCAGACTAAAATATTTTAGTCAGCCCCTGTTTGAAGGGTGACTAAAATTAGTCAACATTAATTATTTCAGTATTAATTGTTCACTCTCCCTCCCCTTCTCTCCCTCTTCCATGTCTGGTCTGCTCTACCTCTGCCGCGCTCTGTTCTGTGCACACGCTTATTTTGCCTTTGCCGCTCGCGCCAACAAAGTGGCAGCTGAGGAAAATTCTTTTTTTTAAACGTAGCAGCCGGAAAAATTGGGCACCAGCAAATACAAAGGAAATAAAAAAATGGTACAACACATAGCACAAATCCGAAAAATGTACATACACATGAAAATTAAAACTGTCCACAGGAAATAAAAATTGTCCACACGTTACATGTTGGAAAATGAAATAAATAACATTACAAAGGTCTCATCTCTCACTCGAATTATGTCCACGGAATCTGGCTCCATTTCTTCACCTCTAGTTTTACGACGTTTCTTCCTTGTTTCCTCAAGGAGAGGTTGATAATTCTCATCGTTGTCACACCTATCGAATTCCTTATCCGCCAAATGACTTTCGCGAATAAAATTGTGCAAGGCCATGCATGCGACAATAATTTTTGCTTGCTTGCATATAGGATAACTTGGTACTTTAAAAAGGATTCTCCACTTATTTTTCAAGACTCCAAAAAAACGCTCAATGACATTGCGTAGTCTAGAATGTGTATAATTAAAGTGCTCTTTTTTACCTCTCGGCATGGTGCCTTGATGGAACTCTTGAAAATGGTACTTTTGCCCCCTATATGGTGCAAGGTAACCCGGCTTGTTGGGGTAACCCGAGTCAACAAGATAAAATTTCCCTGTTCATGGCAATGTATTTCAGCCAATGTAAATGTAAGGCATAACAATAGTGTACTGAGTATGAAGTTTGGTACCTAAATGTGGATGTGGAAACTTGTCACCAAACCGGCTAAGGGCATCTTTGAACAGCCTCATATCATGAACCGATCCAGGCCACCCCGCAAGGACAAAAGTGAATCTCATGTCGAAATCACATACAGCCATAACATTCTGACTACAGTAACCATGCCTGCTTAAATACTGGGGAACCTTGTTAGGTGGCACCACAACTGGCACATGAGTCCCATCTATTGCTCCAATGCAATCATTGAACCATGGGTACCACTGAGCAACTCTTAACCTTTCATGGACAACTCTAAATTCAGGATCTCGTGGCTTAATGATGTCAACTGAAAGCTTAACCATACATTCCAATACTTCGTCAAACTTTCTACTAACTGTTTCTATAGACCTCACAAACCGATTCTCAGCATGTCTAACAGATTGGGGAGCTCCAACTATATATAAAAAGTGAGCTAAACTCTCGACTGATGACATTTTCATGGTTGACTTCAGTCCATAAGACTCCACTAGCAAATTATGTAGTTTATCAAACACCGGTGGATACATCCTAAGCATTTTGTAGCAATCTGTTTTGTGTCCTAGAGTTCTTACTACCCATTCATATTCACACTCTTTAGCTCTTAAAATCCTCCTTTCCCCCTTATCCATGAGACGGTAAATGTAGTACATACCAAACATGTGGGCAACCATACCTAGTTTGTTGAGCCTTTGCCGCCTCAATTGAAGTAGTGCTAGCACTCTATTGGTCCTTGTATTATCCTCCTCTTCATCACTAGAGTCATCATCTTGATCACTACTATCCTCATCACTAGACTCATCATCTTGATCAATACTGTCCTCATCACTGGAGTCATCTTGCAACATAAGCACAACACACAAAAAACATTAAGTCATCAGCAGATGCAAATATAAGCCCAAAAAATCAACATAATCAAAATATACAGATGCACATATGTCCAAACATAATATTTAGGTGCACAAACATAATAATTAGGTCCAGAAACATAATAATTAAGCCCAAATTAGTCCACAAATCATGCAGCAAGCACCACATAACACCACAAATTTAGGTCCAACACATAACTCAGTCCACAAGAGGACACACATGACTCAAGACACAAAAGGACACACATGACTCAAGACACTAGAGGACACACAAGCTAGCTGACACCACATAACAGCCTTCAGATCCCGCCATCTGCCTCATACATGTTCTTCGCCCTGCACCATCTCTTCAACCATGTCAACCTAGCTTCAGGGGTCTTCATGTTCTGGAAGACATATCTGTTGTGTTTTTCCTTGAATAAGTCACAGGCAACAAAGTACTCAACTGACTCTTCTGTTGCCCCACACTCAATGGCAAGATTCTGACATGTTGCTACTGATTTAGCACGTTCCTCACTTCTCCTTGCCTTTTCATTACTTTGGTTCACAAGAGCCTGCAAAATAGAGTCTGTTTTCTTAGCTTCCTTCTCCAACTTAGTTTCGATGTCCTTCATATATTTCACAAATTGACCCTTAGTTTTGCCATGAGTTCGAGGAATGCTGTCTGAATCTGGCGAGGACGAATTTTTGCTTCTCTTTGAAGGACTGCTAGCTGTACTCCTTAATTCAACTGAGCCGCTCCCTCTCTTTTGAGTGTTGGTACTCATAGGGCTGGGCACAAAGCCTTCATTGGCATCCAGATCATCATCATTATTTATCTCAAAATTATCTTCTGTCCCAGGAACATAAGCAGAAGTACCATCCACAGCGACCTCATGATATATCTCATGTAACAGGGGCATATACTCTGGGTTACCCTTTCTAAATTTCTTGAGATTTGGTCTGGTCTGCAAAAAAAAATATTTGTACAACATTAGGATATGTATCTTCTGACCAGGAACATGAGCAGAAAAAAAATCAGGGAACACTTGAAATAGAGGGAGCAGGAACATAAGCAGCAATACCTTGATTTCCCTCTCCCACCAAGCTGGGGTTGCCGTCACTTCACCATGTGGGCCGCGGCCGCAGCCGGTTTGCTGCTGCAACCATACCCAATCCGTGTACAAGGTCTTCAGATTGGTCATTTTGTTTCTGATTTCCCTGCCTGGATGCCATAATTTTGCCCTTTGCCAATATTTCTCCCTAATATTTTTGTAAGCTTGAGGTTGCCAAACCCGACCAGTGTAATTGCCAGCCTCTATTTCCTCACAAGCTATTTCACACAAAGTATATGTATTTTCATCTGTCCAATTAGCCTTGCTTTTTGGCCTCTATTAAAAAGAAAGTATGAGAAAACAGCTTACTATTGTGGATTACTGCTACAGGAAAATAAATGGTGCATACGGAACAGGAAAACCTGATCAAGAAAATGAAACTAGCAGTAGGGTTACATATGGTTTACATATAAATCACTATAAGATAGCAGTATGAATAATTTCACAATAAGTTATTTCAATGTGCTCACCAGAAATCAGATGCTACTGCACAGATTGTGAAATTAGCAGAGATACGAAAGGAGGTACAGTGCCCTATCTGTTTAGGTGAGAATATCCTTTCTTAATTTTCTTGGAGCTTTTGATATTATGTTTTCGTTCTTCAGATTTCTCACTTGAAAATTGAAACCTGGGCATGGTATGAGGCCCTTATACTTGTGTACATATCTGAAGTTTTTTTATTGGTTTCACTGCATTATTTAACCTTAGAATATTAAACAACCAGATTGTTTCATGCAATTGTGTATTCTGTGTCGTTAGTAAAATGACGATCTGCACACTATTGTTGATAAGACTATGCAATTTATTGGTGCCAACTATTTCCATCTATTTTTCAGTCAAGACATTTTTGAATCATACCTGTGCACATGCATTAGTTTTCTTTCACCTGGTGTAATATGTAGCATTGCTACATTGACATATTCCTCATGCGTAGGATTTTTATTTTATTATGTAGCATATCTACATTGAAGCATTGGATCTGTAGGAGCTGTGTTTCTACATTGAATTGTCAGCACTAGCAGTCTGTTAAGCGGAACTCATCCTCCAGTTATGTTTATCATGATAAAGTGGCTTCCTTGATAACATGGTTAAGCCTCAAATTCTGCTAAGTGATAGCACTTTATTGTCATTGTTATTCATATCAAATGCATGTGTGGCAGGGGCCCTATGCAAATCAAGACATATGTATGCCATGGTAAGAACAGACATATATTCAACAATTTCCATTACTAATTGCAAATCAAGACATATGTATGCCATGGCAAGAACAGACATATATTCAACAATTTCCATTACTAATTGCAAATCAAGTCATTCAATCAAATTGACAACATAATTGAAGTAATGGTCGGCTAGCATGTCAATCGGATCGAGATATTGTACCTGGTTATGCTGGTTCAGCATGCTGTCATCTTCCTCGTCTTCATCTTCTTCGCCGGCGTCGTCTACCATGATCGGCACTGCCTGCCGCTGCCTTCCGCTGCCTGAGCGACTTGAACCGGCACCTGCTCGCCCCGACATCGCACTGACCTTGCCACGACGATCTGGGGCCCTCAATGGGGGAGACCCTAGCGAGGTGGGCGACCCTGCCGCTGCGGCAGGCCGTCCAATCTGGCCCTCTATGGGGGCATACCATGGCTAGACGAGCTCCCCGGACGAAGGAGGTTCGTGTACATGCTCATGTTGGGGTAGGAGACAGCGGCGCCGTCGGCGTTGAGGTCCAAATTCTCCAGCCCGATGCGGGGACCGCCGAGCCCCCCAGACGCCGGAACGCGGCCGCCGGAACCAATGTCTCGCCGGAAACGAGGGGACGTCTGTCCCCATCCACTGCCGTCGTGTCGGAGGCCGCCGTCGTCGATGGGGTGCAATGCAGCACCGGAAGACGCCGTCTGCGAGAAGAAATCGTGGAACCCGCCGTTGTCGTCCATGGTTCCAGGTGGAACCTCGCCGGATCTCGCGGGAGCAGCGGGGGTGGGATTGAAGGGGAGGAGCGGCGGGGACAGGATTGAAGGGGAGGAGCGGTGACGGCGGGATTGAAGGGCAGGAGCGGCGGCGGCGGGATTGAGGGGCAGGCGGCGGCACCTCTCGCGGCTCGCCTCCTCGCGGACGGGGTGATGCCGAGGGGGCACGCGAAGCGGATGAGTCCGTAATAAATTAGGAGGGCAATTAATGAGGGGAGAGAAGGGGTTTAGTCACCTTTTAGCTAGGTCACCCCTGACTAGGGACTAAACTAGTTTTAGTCAGGCTTTAATCCCCGGTGTTTGGAAGATTAGTCCCTCAAGTGACTAAAATTAGTCTGACTTCTTTTAGTCACTTGGATCCAAACACCCTCTTAGTTGGCAAGCTATTTAAGAGAGATATAAACTACCATTAATACTCTATTGGTTGAACCACGAAACTACTGTGCTAGTACTGCATGAACGTAGCAATGAAGCGGAAGCACCGTCGTAAATTGTGGTCGTGCACCGGTTGGTTCCACACTCCATCGTTACGCTATTGGCTGTTTGGTTGAGGAGGGAAAAAAGTGCGTCATCTTGCATGCATAAAGTACTAAATAAATTTTATTTGCAAGACTTTTTACAGATGAGTGCAAGACTTTTTTATTTGTGTGATGAATCTAATGAGCATAATTAATCTATGATTTGCTCCCGTAACCATCCATTAATCGTACGGTCAAATACCTTATTAGATTCGTCTCACGATTTTACCAAGGTTGTAGAGATAGTTTTGAAAACTGACTTTGTTTAAAAATCTTTATTTAATTCCTTTAATTAGTGGTAAAAGAGGGGAGAAAATTTCCTCAGACCAACCAAACACTGCCATGCTGACGACCACACGCGTATCTGTGTGGAGCGGCATAAAAATGTGTGAAACGGAAACGCGCCTCACCGTCCCAACTCTTTTCGGGACCATAGTTTTTATTATCAGAAATAAAAATTTATCGGGGGTCAAAGATAAAGAGGAAAAGTAAGATATATCGGAAATATCGGACTAAATTAAAAAAAAATCAAATTAATTTTAAAATTTTTTGTAGAATTTGACTTGAAACTATTAGTAGACTATTAAACATCACTTGTTCATAGATAAAATTAAGAATAAAACATTATGAGTACGAGATTATTGCGCGGCTGAATTTGAGTCGTCTGTGTAAAGTAGGAAAAACAGAAAAAATTTAACAGATATCTAATTTTATCAGACCCTACGGATATATGGGAAATTTCGAAAATATCGGTGATTTTCGGCCGATAAAAAAACCATGCTCGGGACTGCATATCACCGCATCGGCTTCGCAAAGCATCACTGTACAAGTAGCCACGTCGATCTCAAGTCTCATCGGCTTCTACTACTATCCAACTGCCTATTTCTACTATCCGGCTCATCGTTCACAATCATCTGCTAATCACCCAACGAGCACCCACATCGCCAACAATGGCTGCTTCGTCCACCATCTCCAGCGACAACGTCGTGGATCTCGGCAAGGCCGACAATCTCGACGAAGCCACCTCCAAGATCTTCTTCAGCGACTGCGATGCCACCGGTGCCGACTTGTCTTGGCCAGCGGCGGCGGAGATCACCTCCACGCTGACCAGCCAGAGCATGCTCGATACTCTGTGCAAAACGCACGGGGTGCCCAAGGAGTACAGGCCCATCTGCGCCAACCACTTTGGGTGGCGCGCCTGCACGACGCCGCCGGCGGGCTCCAGGACCATGTGCGTCTACGCCGCCGCGCTCGACGCCGGCCTCCGCTTCCCGCTGCACAGTTTCTACGCGAGGGTGCTCGCGCACTACGGCCTCGCTCCCAGCCAGCTATCGCCCAACGCGTGGAGCTACCTGGCCGCCTTCGTCCTCCGCTGCAAGGAAGCCGGCGTCGAGCCGATGGCGTCGGCGTTCAGGTACTTCTTCACCATTTGCACCAAAAGACGCAACGGCGAGCAAACGGGTTGGCACCACTTCCAACCTTTCACCGACGGCGGCCGCCGCCTGTTCACGGGCACTCTGCCTTCCAAGGCGGGGTGGAAATCGAGGTTCTTCTTCCTCGAGTCGCCGACGGGGCTGAACTGGAACTGCCGGGGGAAGTGGGGGAAGCCGAAGAAGGAGGACGCCCGCAGAGTGGAGCTCACAAACTATGTAATAGAAAAGCTGAAGCAGATGCCGGCCATCGATTTGAAGAGCTTCTTGAACAACCACGTCCAGCACCTGCCAGTGGGCGACTATGTCTCTCTTACGCAGCTGCAAACAAGGGTGAAAGCAGAAGCCAGAGGCGCCACCGCATCCGGTGCAGTTGCTGCCGAGACAGAGAGTCCTTCCACGAGGAAGCGCAAGTCGCCGGCACAAGCCCTGTCGTCACCGCAGACCGTACAAAGCTTCGCTGGGTCGACGGAATTGTCGTCGGGCATGGCTTCGACCGGCCCTGCTGCAGGGTTCAGGACCGAAGGCATTAGGGAACCGGTGAATATGCCCCTGCCACAACGTTGTGCTGGGTTCACACCTGGCTCGTCTCTGATCGGAGGGTTTAGCAATGGAGGGCGGAGCACCGAACCCAATCCACCGCAGCTACAAAACTTGGCAGGGTCGTCCGGCTCCGCTTCGATCAGAGCGTTCATCGGCAATGGAATTACCAGGGAAACCATTCCAGTGCAGCTACAGAGTGGCCTGCCTCAAATCAGAGCATTCAGCAGCAATGGGGACAGCAGCTTCACCACTCTGCCGCAGCAACAGAGCTTCCCTGAGTCGAGGTCATGGCCGTGGGGCTTGCCTCATGGGAGAGATGTAGGCAGTGAAGGCAGAAGTGAACTCAGCAGTCCACAGCACAGGATGTGTACTAGCGACGCTTTGCAGTTGTGGGAGGCCATAACCGAGAGGGATGAGATGCTGCGTGCGGCCAATGCCAAAGCCGGCGAGCACGCGGCCAAGATCGCCAAGCTCAATGAAGAGCTGCTGCTGCTCAAAGCCTGGAACGTGCAACACCAGAACGCCGCAGCAAATTACACAGCCAACCAGGCCCATCTCAGCGAACGCCTCAGTGTGGCCAATCACCAGAACAACCAACTCAAGGAGGAGCACGCCCGGGTCAAGATGGAGTACATGGCCGAGCGCAACCAGCTCATCAGTCACCTGCGCACAGCCAGCGTGGAAGTTGAGCAGCTCAAGTCTCTGAGCACGCTGCTGTTGTCATGAAGCTCAAGGAGGAACACGCAGCAGAGAAAGCCCTGCTGAAGATGGAACTGGCAGCAGAGAATGCACGGCTCAAGGAGGAACTTGAGGCTGAAGTAGCCCAATTGAAGATGATGCTAGTGGACTACAATGATATGGGATGTTCTCCCGTCAGAACGACGGAGGACCAGTGAGTGACTCACGCCTGGATGAATCAAGCGTAAGCTACCTAACCCTCATCCTGTTAACATCTATTGTACCATTTGTCATTCGTGCATCCATTTGTTTAATTTTGAAATGAAAAGCAACTTAATTATTAATGTTATGATATATTTTCTTTCAATGATAAGTTATGATATGTTTTCATCTGAATATTAAATGACAAATTACAACTTATACGCGAACAATTAGAAATCATTGTTTTATTTCAATGAAATGACAAATTTAAATAGTTTGGGTAATTAAATGCACTCCATTGATCTTTCGGGGACACGGGAATGCTTAGCTCTTAATTTGCACATTTTGCTGGCAAGCTAGTGCGGGCTCATCAATGTACTGTATGTGTGTAGTATGGACTTTGGTCAAGTGAATTAGTCGGCCAACTGATTTTATATGGTCAGTTATTAGACATGACTCTGATGTAGTAGTTTGAACTGGCATCTGTTATGAAAAATTAGGTGTAGCCGACAAAGCCTTCCTGCAGTTTGACACATTGATTGCATGAATCTTTTCCTTCTCCAAAAACTTGTCATTGTTTATATTTACACCGTATCTTTGTTAGCATTAGGAATACAACATAAATGCTCTGGAGCTGGGAGCAACGATATAAGTGCTACATCGCCTTCATGTGCATCCGTTTTGACTTCTTTGTATGTACAGCAGAATACTTTTGTCTATGGGTGATCTGCTGAGAGTTTGCATGGTTTATGTTTCGTCTGAGAAATTGTTAGATGGTGTTTGCATATGAGCAATCTTCTGCCTGTGAAAAAATTAGTAGCTGTTCTTTTGCATATGAGAAATTATCTGGTAGTTAGGCAGCTCAATAATTTGTCTATGTTTGAATGTGTGATATGCAGACAATTTGCATAGTTTATGATCTGTCTATGAGAAATTCTACGATTGTGAATCATTTGTAGAAGCTGTACTAACAAGGTGCTGCAAAGATAAGAACTAAGTACATTACTGACATTCCATTGGCAATGTGTAAACTCATTTCTAATTGATTTCACAAAAACTATAATCTGACACTTCACCATTAGTCTGAAGAACTCTGTAGGCAGATAATTTTCTTTTCTATTATTCGTACTTATAAATGATATACAAGAGCCATACAATCTACTCTCAAGTTTCTTAATTTGGTGCAGAGCCTGGGCATTTATAAAACTTATCTGCTAAATTAGTAGGTTGATATTCGCCTTAACCTTTCGATTCAGAAAAGGGATAAATTTAAAAATTATTGCAGTGCAATGTACTCCTATATTGTCTGCCATGGCACAATTGTTACTTGTACAAGCTGCCCTAACCAGTTGCTCCAAAGAGACAAACCAAGTGCATTGCCAGCATTTCATTGGCATTATATTTGACTGGAAAAACACAATGGGGAGTCATGAGATACTGGAACCTGTTGCCTCGCTATTGGTTCTGAATAACTCCTTAGGCAAATAATTCTGCTAGAACATTTTGCATTTCATTTGTATATATGCATTACAGACCGAGATTATATTTTTGGTACATCATTATGCTATTTGAAATTGTTAGATGAGTGATTCATCCATCAGTTACGAGCAATTACTTGATAGACAGGCACCATTAAATGCAAATACTAAGTGACTAGTACATGTCTGGTTCCTTCATGTTGACAATTGTATAGTCCATAAATCAGTTGTGTCCTTTGAACGGCTTGGTATAGGAACATGAAATTGTGTATTATATTTTAGTGATTATATATGAAAGCAGGAATAATAATATGAAAACAAATAGTTGAGCACTCTTTCTTACCCTTTTCTATCAGAATAGAGGGTTAAGTTTGCAAATATTGCGGTGTCAATGTTATGAAGCAGGCATACAATTTACTCTCAAGTTTCTGAATTTGTTGCAGTGTGTTGGGCATTTAACATTTTCTCTGCTAGATTGCCAGCCTGACATTTGTCTCTTTTTCATTTGTGAATCAGGCTCATTCGGACTAATGGAGCCTTATTTTGGTGATCTCCATCCTTTATCTATGATCATATGTGGACAATGAGAGGTTGGGTTCCAAACAGCTAGTAGGAGAAATCCAGCCTGTTCTGAAGCAGTATATGTCCAATGCGCTTGGCTACTTGGTGAAGATGATTTTGGTGGCCATGGCACTATGACAGCTCTTTTGGAAGTGCATATCGTCAATTTGTTATTTTCTTTATGCAAACTTATGATGACAGACAAGTGAAGATGCCCACCAGACTCGTTATGTTACTCCTCTTTTGCTACCTTTGTCTTGATTCTTGACTCTATCCAACAAAAACATTAAGAGTTGAGGCTGAACCAGTCATCTTTGATGATGTTTGCTATTGCCTGCAATTAGGCAATATAGGAGTCATGATAAGTTTGTAGAATATCTTAAATCTACATTCCCCTGTTCTACTTCCGTATGCAAAAGCTCTGCATTTCATTATTACTGCTAATGATTAGCATCTCTGGCATTTAAGTTGACCTATCACACCCTTTGCCCCTGATGTTCTAAGATGATTTATAACATAGTCAAGCCAAGGGACAACGGTGTGAAAATTAGTGGTGTGTTACCCGGCCGATTTAAACATTACTTTTGACTAGTCACTGTATTTTGTTAGAAAGAATTTGTAAACCGGTGAAAATATAGTGGTATACCCCTATCATTTCCAGATAGATCTACTCCAAACTCAACACCGCATTACTCTATGTATCCAAACTTAACACATAAAAGTGATGCAACGTAAGTTGAGAATTGTTGACTTCAGTGCATGAAAATGAAACAACTGTGACTAGAGGGGCTAGCAATTATGCTTCACATGTCAAACGTCCAAAACTAAAACATTGTACTTCCTCACACTTCCTCCATGTCAAAATATATGGAATATTGATTAGTACAGAAATGACATTTATCCAACCCTTTTAGTTCCGGATAAAAGACCAGAGTTCATGCGACAAGACCCCTATCTTGATCGCGGGGATAATGACGTCTAAAGCTCACATGGAAAGGAGCAAAAGGTTCAAGGGTCGAGAGAAGCTCACACGCAAAAGATGGTGCCGTGGCGGGCCAAAAAGGGCCTGGCCGGTCGGCCTGTGCGGATCCGCCTGGCCTGTTTCAGTGCCGGTTCACACTCCCCTTTGGACTAGGGTTGCCTCGGTTAATAAATAATCTGTAGCCCCGATGGCCGCCCCATCCATCCACCAGAATTCGGCGAAACTTACAAGTAAGCATCGGAGATGACTTAGGCCTCAAAGTTGTCTAGGAGATGACTTAGGCCTACCTAGCCGTCATGGCCTCCTTACGTGGTTGTGCCATGGCGGAGTTCAGAGCTACGCATTCATCATCATAGGTATGACCTCGGTGGTCATCCGATCTTTTAGCAATCCAATGCCTCCTTCTATGCTTTCTACTTATCGTGAATGTGATTGTTCCGGTAAGGTATTGGATGCTCGTAGCATAAGAGGGGGAGGGGGTGAATTAAGCAACTTAAAAACTTAACCTATGACTTCCACTACTTTGCATGAAGTGACTGGAACTGTTTCTATTTTTGTAGTGGGTAGCGACGCACCATCATGTGCTCGGAGATGTCTCACTAGAGATGCCTCATTGTCTTCGCTGTATGAGGAACAAATGTCATCAGGAGGCGGCTCAATTGTAGCCCTTAGGCCACGACGTCTATCTCCTGGTCTCGCATGCCTGTATTCCTTGAAATGTGTCTTGGACTTCATGTACTCGGGACGCCAATCTTGGGGTCCGGTTCGCACCACTTGCCCGTCTTCATCTACTCTGGTAACACGACTCAGGATGAGGGAGATCCAGTGAGCATACGGTATATGTCGGGCCACGGTCAACCCATCAAGGATAACATCTTCAATCTAACATAAAATGAAATCCACGATGTCGAAGGGCCGACCAGTCATGACGTGTAGGAGAAGCCACTGTTGAAGACTAGTGATGAACTCTGCATTGCCAATCTGTGATAACAATGTCTTTAGTAGTGCCCGGTGAACCACATTTGTCTCAGGGGTAAGAATGTCAAGCATGCGATATGCTCGCCTACCTATGAACGACTCAACAAAAAGTCCGGCCATCTCCTCGTCGTACGGGAACGACCCACCGAGCAAACTACACCGAGATGGTTCACAATCCCTGTAGACAATATTATGTAGGGATGGCTTATTCTCGTACTTTCCTTATTCACAATCCATCAATCCAAGAGTGGCAGCAATATGGTGTCAGAAAAGACTATACTGACATCCCTGAAACATGAACATGATGTACTCACTAGTCTCAGCAATGTACATAGTAGCATAAAAAACTCTCACCCAATCATCAATATACTTCGCTCCTCATGACGCCGGTGCTCAGGCCTATAAATAGAAGGGGAGGGGGTTCATTTCTTACCAACACACTTTACTCCTCCTCTCTCACTTTTGGTTTCTAAGGCTAGGAGGTAGGCTAGAGTAGTTCTACTTCAGGTTCCAAGTCTACTTTGGGATCTAGGTATGAGTTCTCTTGTATCTTTATTTTATTGTATGACTTTGATCTACTTTAGTTATTCAGCTATTTCATATAAAGTTGTGCTTGTATACATGGGTGATTTGTTCATGTGTTCTTCGCTTGTTCATCATTTAGAAGCTCATGTTCTTGATGAACAAGGCCTTTCGATCCAGTTGACGAGTGACTTACTCATGTTTTCGGTGTTTGTTCATAAGTTAGAGGCTCGTGTTCTTCACAAACACGACCCTTTGATCTTGTTGAATAGACATAGAAAAGCACAAATCCGTTTGTGTACCTAGCCTAGTTTGATCCAGTTAGATTCCATATTCGTGTTGTATGAAGTTCGTGCTCAAGCTACGGTACTCGGTGTAATTGGTTGGTTTATCTGGTGGCTCTGACCTGGGTCACAATAGCCCGGGCCGGTCAGGGTCCTGCTAACAACGTAAGCGTGGTGCTTGGGTTGCGTAGCTACGTTACTTATGAGTGTATCCCACGGTTTGTCTTGGGGTAGACCGCGGTAGTGACAACCGTTGGACCCTTCTGGAATCCCCCATGTTCGGATATGCTGTAGGAGTCTAAAGTCTAACAACCGGAGTCGTGTGTAAGCGACGCGGGAGGTTACCTCCCCGTTTGTACCTGGGTGCTTGAGCCAACAGCCGTGCAATGTTAGTGTGTATCTAACTCGTCTTACTAACTTTATGTGTTTAGTACCTTAGAACCTAGAACTAACTCGTATGTTGCCTCCTAAGCCTAGGACCTTTAGAGAGAGTGTGTTTGTGTGTTCACACTACCAACTTATTTATCATACCTCATCCTTGCACTTGAGTGTCTGGTTTGTTTCCGTCTATGATTTATACTCATTGCAATAGTGTTGAACTTGTTAATCCGCCCAGCCTTCCTTGGATTCGATACCCTTTGGAATACTCCTTTGGGGAAATGCTACAATGGTACTTTCGTGCGCTTGCGGACTCTTGTAATCATTAGGATTACCATTTGGTCATTTCTGCATAGTTGCTAGGAACTCACAACTTAGCATCGACGTTAAGAAATACCAACAAGCATTTTTGACGCTGTTGCTGGGGAGGGCTAAGGATAACATGTTAACACTTTGCATATATTTATAATCATGACAGGGATGAAACAGTTCTCAATGCAGGCTAACTTTGATTGTCTTCTTTGTCTATTGATGATGAAGACATGTAGTGTATGACTGGTTTCGACTTACCACCGAATTTCACTGAAGATCCTGAGTCACTCGTAAGGAGAGCTAGAACTCATTTCGGTTCTCCCCAGCGTGTACGTTCGGAAGTCGACCCAGCTTCCTCTGTGCCATCCACATCAACTCCTATGGCCAACCCCGAGAAGACTCTTTGCGAGTACTCTGCTCCCTCTGCTAATCAGGTGCCCACCGGCCCCGAGATCAACACCGAGAACAGAAACTTCGAGAACAAAACTGGCCTCATTACGATGGTACAGGCTAGCCCATTCTGTGGCAAGCCTAATGAAGACGCGAGCGCCCACTTGCAATAGTTCTTAGAGCTGTGCAGTACCTTCACTGTATGAGGAGTGGAGGAAGATGTCATCCGTCTGCGACTGTTTTCATTCTCACTTCTGGGAAAGGCAAAGTAATGGTTCTATGCGAACCGTGCAGACATTGACCCCTGGGCAAAATGCTCAGTGGCGTTCCTCGCGAAGTTCTTTCCGTTGGGCAGAACCAATGCCCTCCGGGGGAGGATTTCAAGCTTCTAGCAAGAAGCAAGTGAAACCATTCCAGAAGCTTGGGAGAGGCTTCAAGAGTACATCCTGGCTTGTCCCCATCATGGGAAGGACAACTGGCTTATTCTTCAGAGTTACTATAATGGGCTGACTCCGACAGCCCGAGGTCATATTGATGTTGCTGCTAGAGGGGCTTTCTTCTCTCTTACTATCGCTGAAGCAACCAAACTTATTGAGAAGATGGTCTCCAACCAAGGGTGGAGTGATGATCGACTCCAGCCACGTCAGAGGGGTACACATACCGTCAAGGAAGCGGATATGCTGCACACCAAGATGGACCTACTTATGAAAAGAATGGATGATCTAACCAGCGAGAAGGCTGCCATGGCCGTGACTACTCAAGCTATGGATTCTCGCATGACTTGCGAAGCCTGTGGTGACACTGGGCATTCAGGGAATTATTGCCCTACTACCCAGGAGGACGTGATGTACATGAACAGCAACAACAATGGTTGTCGTCCACAGGGAGGTCAAACGTGGAATCAATCACGCCCTTATTATCAGGGAGGTAATCAAGGTAATTCTTTCAACTCAAACCAACCTTCCCTGAGAGATCTGGTTTTCGGGCAAGTTAAGATCAACGATAGTTTTAATAAGAAAATAGCTGCCTATAATAAGGCTTTGGAAAGCCTTAATGTTAAAATTGATAGCCTTTCTTCTGCTCTTAAGAACCAGCTGAGCTTTAATAAAATGATAGAAACCCAGTTGGCTCTGTTAGCTGCTTTGGTCCCCTCTGCTGAAGACGGGAAGATTCCGGGGCAACCCGTGTCTTCCTGTGAAAATGTTTGTGCAGTGTCCACCAGATGGGGTAAGCCATCTGGGCGGGCACGAGCTGCTGACTATGCAGGGAGACCCATATAGCAGGTTCTTGATCCATGGGAATCTTCACAATTGTGCACAGGAGAGACCCTGGTTATCCGACTATCACTTACACGATATACTACCAGAAAATCAGGAATGCTCTCTGTGATCTTGGCGCGAGTGTCAACCTCATGTCCAAGGCTATGTTTGAACGATTGGGATATCCTGCTCTTACTCCAACCCCAAAGACAGTTCAACTTGCTGATGCATCGATACGGTATCCGGAGGGGATAGTGGAGAGTCTACTGGTATTTGTCCAGGGATCTTGCATCTTCGCGGATTTCGTGGTCCTTGATATGCAGGATGATGCGGAAATGCCACTCATTCTTGGGAGGTCATTCCTAAGTGACGCAAGGGCAAGGATCAATGTGGAAAATGGGACCATCCGTTTCCGCATTGGGAAGAAGAACCTGATGTTCCGATTTCGACCAACAGAAGAGTAATGCTATTCAGTGTAATGCTCATCTGCTAGTGCGGACAGTGGCGAGTGGGCCATTTCTGCCGGTACTGCCTACGGAGATGCGACATCTTCGTCGTCCGGGTTGCGCTCGTCATCTCGTGGGGCCACCCTCACTCAGCAGATGAGCGAGCTCAACATTCGAGTCGGCGACATGGAGGAGACCGTGCACCAGCACGTTGAGTCCACCCGGGACTGGCAGCGTATGTCTGGCGAGAGACTTCATGCCATCGAGCAGGCACAACAGCAGCAGCTGGAGGAGCAGAGGGCCTACTACCGATGGATGAGATTTCCCCTCCACAGTTGTGAGCCTGAAGCTAGCTTGGGGGAGGACCCCCACTCTGAGGTAACTTGTATCTTTATTTTCAGAATCTCATATGCTAAAAACACATAAAAATCTGCAAAATTAAAAAGACCAAAAGTATTTATTTGCTTTCCTAAATTAATTTGCTTTCATATGCGCGGTAAGAATGCTTTTGTTCTCCATGGTTGAAATGATGAATAGTTGCTCTGTTTATTCCTTTTGTATGCCTTGCTACAGCTTAGTACCCTATTTTAGTTTTGAGTTTGTTGGCTTGCATGATCAAACCTTAGCTTGAAACTTGTGGGTAACAAAAAGCATGACCCTTGCCTAGGTTGTTGTGAGGTATGATATGGTATAATTGGGTTGCTATGAGCTAGTGCTAAGTGATGTTTGATATCCGGAGTTTTCTTTTGAAAAATGATAAAATGATAAGTTCCTCAATGATGAGAATTCCTATCCAAAGCCATATGTAGATCCTAGCTTTTGTTAGCCTCCACATATGCTACTTGTTTCCTTCATTGAGTCTTGTCGAATTGTTGTGACCCTCAACGAGAAACTTGTCATGCTCCCATGATCAAGATCACGTACACAGCCGCTATATGCTAAACTTCTACACCGGGAGTTAGCACCCATCATTTCATCCATCCCCCAGTCATTCCACAAATAAAGCTCCGCGCATTGTTCCATGATTACTCTATCTCTCTCCAAAAATATTCAGTGAGGAATATGGGCTATGTTCATAAAAAAAACACAAGCTCAAGAGCATACAAAAAAAAGAGAATAAAGAGACATAGCCCAAGTCTCAAAAATCTAAAAAGGAGAAGAGAGAATCATATGCAAAAAGGAGTTCATCATCCATCCACCATATACACACACATGCACATCTTGATCAGGTTGTATGACTTGTTGCTCCCAAGGATCCGGTTTTCGACTCGACAATACATGAGAAGCGGGTATGCCACATGTTTTCCCTACCTACAGCTCCACATATCAGCTTATTTGGAGTAGGTGGAGAAAGAAGGCAAATCAATGCCTTGGTGAGGAATCATACACAATGAGCGATCCGAGAGTATCATTCGAGGAACTTTGATTTCTTTGTGAAAATTTGCAAAACCTCCTGATTGATAGCTGATCAAGGTACTTGTGATTAGTAATTTCTATACAACCGTTCTATTTTTCAACCGCCCAAGGCAGGTGAAGCTACAAGCCCCATATCGATCAAGCATAAGGTAAGATTAATGCCAACTCATTCAATCCTTGATAGAGTACCTAGTTGTATGCTTGTCATAAATTAGGAATACAACATCGTAGCAACGGAAGGACCGAACTGGCGACCAGAGAGGGGGGAGTGAATGTGAGCCGATAAAAATTTTTCTCGAAGGAGATGACTTCTCCAACAAGATAAACTTGGTCGGATACCTAAAAGCACACGCTCCGCACACAACCTTCCGTTTGCCAAAACCACGTAGCCACTGGAGTGCTACTGGTCCTAGGAACAAACACTACCTGCAGGCACAACTTCTACACACACGACAGTGGAAACAACTCAGAAGTTGTCTGCCTGAAGGGGGGCAGTTAGACCGGGTATGGGGGGCGGTTAGACCGGGTATGGGGGGCGGTTAGACCGCCTCCACCTGGTAACCAAGAAACCCTCCGAAACAACTCTTCCAAGCTCCAAAACTCTCCACGGTTTCACCCACTGAATTCTCTGGTCAAGGCCAAGCTAGCTACCAGAAAATCTTTGTGAAAACCAAAACTTCACCCAAGAGGTCTAGGGCGGTTAGACCGGCTCACAGGGGCGGTCTAACCTCCTGTACCCAGCAACAAACTCAAGGCAAGAACTCCTAGCAAACGGCGCCGAAACGAACCAAGATTTCACCTGAACGCTCCTCTGATCAAGACGAACAAACTCACAGAGGAAAATCTGGCAAAACCAAAACTTTCACCTGGAAGGCCCAGGGCGGTTAGACTGCCCCCCTATGGCGGTTAGACTGCCCCTCCCAGAAAAATTGGTCGCGGGTCAAACCTCAACTTCCCATCGTCCGATCTCCCGATTCACCCCACGGATTGCAGCGAAACTTCGGGGATACCTGGGTTACCTCTTGGGCAACCTCTCCACCAAAGGAATTGTCCCGAAATGCTCTCAATCAAAAGGAATCACGGATCTTGACCCTCTAGGTCATGAACTCAAGCAACTCGAAAAACCTCCAAATCGAGGTCGATTCAAGGGAGTTCTTGGGGCAAAGTCACCAGCCAAACAGGCACAATGGTCCTCATACGTGACACCCAACAAGAAACCCGTAAGAAATCACCCTTAAAACTCCGCCACGAAAATCACAAGAAAGAGCTCCGAAAATCACCAAAAAGGAAAACGGGAGAGGCAACAAAAGGCCTTGAGAACCACGCCGAATCATCTATACATACCATGAAGGTTCATACAAGGTCTAGCTTGCCACCCAGTCATCCATCCCTCTCTAGATCTCACATGAAGCTCTCAAGCTAGTCCTAGAAAAAGCTAGAGAAAATAGCAAACGAAAATGACAAAGGGAAATGAGCTAGGGTTCCAAGAGTTGGATGCCATTCATCCCTCCAAGTGTTTATATGGGGGCAATCAAAAGACTAAACTACCCTTACTAGCTAACTAGGGATACATACCCTTCAAGAACAATTTCAGAAGTCTTTAGTTCAGCACCATCGGACGGATGCCCAGCGACCGCAAACTTGCTTAGCCTCGACGCAAGCCTTGCGATCTCGACTCGTGTCCTCCGCTTCAAAGTTTCTCGGCGGTTGCGACCCGGGCGGTCAGACCGCCCCTCTTGGGCGGTTGAACCGGCCTGGGTGGCCGCACTCCCTCGTGGAGTCTTCGGCCTCAGTTTTGTCGCTCAACCGAGTAACCTAGTGGTTTTTTGGTGAACCACTACAAACCCCGCGAACTCGGTGTAGCCTCCGTCAATCACCACTCATGACTCGGCTCCCACTTTATCCCGGCTCGACCTTGGTTTTGAGGCTCAACCAAGAAACCGTCCCCGACTTCGTCTTGCTGTTCTTGCCACCATGCGGCCCGCACTTGACCCCGCTGGCCACCGGGTCCCTCGAACCAAGCCTACTTGTCTTCTCCACACCTGGAGGCCTACCTCGGCAACGACCTTTCACGCTTGTTCTTCATCTGCACCAACACCGGTCAAGCCGCAACCTGCACCTGCAATACTTAGCCAAGAGTCAGTCCACACAACGTTGTCAATCACTCATCACACCAGGAAGCGACCATCCACTGGTCCTCGAACCACACAGGCTCTCAATCTCCCCCTTGATGAGTGCATTGACAACACACATGATTGGTAACCAAAGAGAAAAGGAAAAGAAAAGAAACGTCAACAAGCGATCGAAAGCCAAGGAAAAGGCAAAGAACAAGATCACTTGAAGAAGGAAAGTCTCGGTCCCCTTAGGCAAGGGCAACGGCTCGACATAATCGAGACAAAAACAAGCTCACAAAAAGAGCAAAGACCACCAAAGGCACACAAGACTGCAAGCCACAAACTCACACAAGAGCTCCCCCTGCACATATGAAAGCTCCCCCTGAGCCAAAGCACACTCCCCTGAACCAATGCAGCATTGCAACATGGGAATGCAACAAGGAGCAAAGACCTGCTCACACTACCCAGGGCGGTTAGACCGCATGCCCAGGCCGGTCAGACCACCCCCTCTGGGACCTGACCGCCTGGGGGCGGTTAGACCGCTCCAAGAAACCGACCCTGCACCAAACTTTTCAAAACCTACCCGAACCACTTTGAACACCTTCCAAATGCTCCCAGGTGCCCAAATCATGCCCAAACTTCTCCCCCTTCATTAGTAGGGATGTTGTCATCGATGACGTTCACCTAACGTCACCGAAGACGCCATATTCGTCACTGATGTTCATTTGTGATGAGTTTGTGACGATTTGGATTTCGTCACTATGGTCGCGTCACATTTGGTCATCGGTGACGAAATGGTAATTTTCGTCACATATGTGTCTCCATTCTGTGATGAATTAGACGTCATCATGGAATTGGATTCAATTTGTGACGATCGCTTTTGGTCATGGATGATACACCATTTTCGTCATAATCTCCCGTCTGTCAGGCGTCCTGACGGCGCCGTTAACGGCGTTTGGTTTCTATGACGATCCGGTTACGTCATTGATAGTCCTAGCGTTTGGTTTCTATGACGACCCGGTTACGTCATTGATAGTCCTATTTTTCGTCATTACTGACTGCATGCCACGCTGACAGATGACGTGCTTAATGACGTGGTAGCTAACATGACAGATGACGTGGCTGCTGACGTTGCATTTTAAATGACACGTGGCCAAATTAGGTTCCACCACGTGTCCTCTTTTTATTAGGCCACGTGACGTGCTATGATTGGTTAGGATTTTCGTTACAGATGTTATTACCAATTCATCATAGAAATAATTATATATTGGTCACTGAAGACTCATCAGCTTCATCACAAATATGCACATGGTTTCATTATTATTTACAAATAATATTGAAATGATCAATCAATTCCGCAGACAAAAAGATATGTATCCAGTGCTCCACAAAAATTTCACTCGTACAAAGACAAAAACATATATTACAACCAAAGTATGTATAACTATAGCCCATATACAGAAACTAAGAATTGTGGGCTTCACGATAGCAACTTGTATCATGGTATTGCTTGACAATTGTGATAAAGTGACTCTGTGACCACCAACGGGCAAATGCGGATCTTTATTCCTGCAGAAAATAATGCAATAAAGTCATTGATTTATTTTTATTATCATGATAAGGAACAATGATGTAATCACTAATCCCAGTCTGAGCCTATTAAACTCAAAACTATCCCAACCAATAATTCAAAATTCCCAAATTATTGCAAGACATTATTAAAGTCTATTACTCTAATGACATAGGCCCAATACAACAATGATAATGAAAATTTTCATACCAACCCCAAAAAAAAAAAGATGACAGGTTGACATGGCTACAAAGCCAACATGAAGAACTTGATGATGACAGTAACCAAATGTTGGTACTACATATAATAGTTTTATGGCCAGGCTTCTTCATCATTCAGTAAAGTGCTGGCAGCTCTCTTTCTTTACTTAAAAAGGATATTATAACTTAATTGCAGACATTGATTTAATAAGAAAGGACTTGGTGATACTAATTGCATGTGCTGCTATGATTGTTACTCCAAAAATTTAATGGACCCCTAGTTAAACTTAAAAATAATTCCTGTGTTCCTGTGATGATTATGGCAACTGAAACAATTCAAGAAAAACTAGCATGCAATTCCAATGTCATGCAACTCAACTAAAAGGCATATATCATGAGCCCTCATTAGCTGTCATGCATCCTTATCCTAATCCCACTGAAGCGGCCCACTTTCAGATAACAAGAAATAAACATGGGGGAACCTACTAGTTCATATCATCGAATTGCAAGCAATAACAGGAACAATAAATAAACATGGGGAACCTACTATTTCGTACCAACGAATTGCAAGCAGTAACAGGAACTGGAAGATCCACCAGTTGAACGTTCAACACAACTCAGCAGCATGGGGTAGATGGGGACACAGGGTTGAAGGCCTCCCCGCCAACAGAAGAGCTGCACAAATCAAATCAGATCAGATCCGGTCCTCAGACCCATTCCAACGACCAAACAAAACGAACTTCACATCTGATCAAATCCAGGCATGGGGTACAGCGCTAACTCAAGTTAAAGCCATTCATTATTTAGCTAGGACTTAGGATGCACAAGTATAATATACATTGTTTAAGTTAGTCACAATGATTGGCTACTCAGTACACATGTTCCGAGTGTCCCCAGGTCAGCTTCTTCAACTTGAAATGAAACTGCAATAATCAACATACCACCAGATGAACAGATCACATACATTTTTCATCTAGCATAAGCAGTCCATTCCAGCAGCAGAAACAATCTGCAGTACTACATAGGCTCAACAACTATTACTATGTTTAAAAGTGATTATTGCAAATTCCACGAGCTAAAAATTCAGTAGCTAAGAATGGAAGCACATGTAGACGAAAATATATGAACTATGGACAAATGAATCACTTATCTGTGCATAGGAGCAGCTCCAGTTAGTTCAAATGCACATATACACAAAAAAGTGATTATAGTTATTGCAATGGATCTAAGAAAAAACATTCAGAACTAGGATCTGGCATACTCTAAATTGCTTATGACATTTTAGACAATCTCTAGTAGAGTATGCTCAAACAATCCAAATGCATTGTATTATGACTAAAGGAGAAGAGTGCATCATGAGTTTCTGAATCCTAGACTACACACGCATGGATGTCAACAGGCATTTAATTTCACACTTCAGGTGCAAAAGGCCGAACACCACTATGTAGCAATCAATTACTCAATCTGATGTAATCAATGGAGCTCTTATTCTATTGTTTACCAGGGTAGCAGTAGTAGCAGCTCCGGCCTATGGGTGTGATGGGCCTTCAACTCATCGGCTTGCGTGGAAGCATCCAACGACAAGACCACATCAGGATGGTTGCGGATGCTTGAAGCCGTTGCCCGCGGTGGTGACGCCAAGCAGGTAGATGGAGTTGATGAGGTGGTACATGACGCGGTACTGTGACTCAACACCGACGAAGAGCTGGCCCAATCCGGCGGGGAGCAAGTTGTCGCTGATGGCGTCGAGCGAGGCGGACGAGGAGGCGGCGAAGGCGGAGGCGGACTGCTGCTTGCCGCGGACGACGGGGAACCAAGAGCGCGTCTCTGGAGGACGATGTCCCGGCCGTTCACCGGCTGCAGGGAGATCGCCAAGCACGCCATGGCGCCGCGAAAGCTAACGGCGGGGTGGGGCACTCCGGAGCGGCGGCGGATCTGGGGGCGAGGGTAGTGGGCAGATCTGGGGAGCAGACTGGGAGCAGCAGGATCTGCGGAGGGAGTGGGGTGCGACGGGGTGGGGTAGTAGGAAGGGAAGGAGACGGGTGCACGTCGCCGCCATCGTCGGGGTCGAGGAGGGGATAGAGAGAGGAGACGGGGAAGACGGGGCACAGCTCGGTAGCGGGCGCGCGGATCTGAGGAGTGGGGAGGAGGGAGGCGGAGGCCGGATGCAGACCGTGCGAGGAGGAGCTGGAGTTAGGGTTCGGTCTGGAAAGGGGAGGATGGAGCAGGTTATATACCATGGTAACATGTCAAGAGCCATCGGATTGACGATCAATGGTCAAAAATAGTTGGGCAGTTGGGCTGAAATGAGCTCAGTTCCGTTTTGTTCCTTAACATTTTTCTTTTTCTTTTTCTTTTTCATTCTCATTTTAGTGCACCGTTGTAAAGTAACACATAAAAGTAATTATCTTATATACACCGTTGTCAATACAACAATTGTAGAACTTATCGAGATCTACAACTATTGTTTTGGTCATTTCCCCATCCGAGTTAGATTGAATTGTTTAAATTTGAAACTTTCAAAGTTGAGAAAGTCACATATTTTTATAAGATAATAAATGATGTAAAATCAAAAGTGATGAATACCAAAGTTTTATAACTCATCAAGATCTACAAACTTTATTTAGACAACTTTATCATTTGAGAAAGTGGTTACAATACTTAGTTCAAATTTGACAAACTCCTCACATAGTTTCTTAAACTATGGGAGTGAACAAAGGATTAATGAGTGATGTACACTATCACTTTCTCAAATCAAAAAATGACCTAAATAAAGTTTGTAGAGCTTGACGAGTTATGAAACTTCGGTATTCATCACTTCTTCGGCTGAAATCATTTCGGGTTTCAAAATCTGGTATAAAATTGTAACTTTTAAAAACAATTCAAATTTTGAATTCTCAAACTTGATCACATGAAAAAAGATCAAACTCAACACTTTAGCTTGATAGAGCATGATTTTAGAAAATTTTAGAAAAAAGAATCTAGGAGTTTCAGAATTTTTGGAGTAGATTTGCTATTTTCTATCATTTATATGAATTTCTACGTGCTTATAAAAAGTATTTCCAAGTTGACCTATGTGTACCTCTAATAAGATTGGAAAAATTTCACAAAAATCATATTTTGGCTTCTATTTTCCAATCTAGACCATGATTTGGAGATTGGTGAGAAATTCAATTTGAGTTATAAGAAACATGCAAACTTTTATCTCAAAAGTACAACATAATAATTACAATAATATTTGAATTTTGTCAAAAAATTCTATAAATTGGCATAACAACATCTTTTTGTCCACAATCTTGCCATAAAAAAATTAAGCGGTTTCAAGAAAGTGACGACATACACTGCTCACAAATGGATGCATCTCTCATCACAAACTTTGAGATTTGAGTGATGATTTACATTTTCAAAGTCATACTTGGATGCAGCTCAAACTTTGCTACAACCTTATGTTTATCATAGAATTAGAAAATATGAAGTTATGTTACCATTTATTATGCAAAAATATCTTTTATTTATTCTCTTTCAGTAGAAGAAAAGAAGTTATATAAAAAAGATAAATGAAATAGCAATTAATATGCAAATGAATGATATTACGTGAAAGATCATGATTTTACAAAAAATTAGAAAAAAGAATCAATGAATTTGAAGCTACTATGACCGAAAACACCAGTTTCAAATTTTAATTGTAGATTAAAAAGAAAAATGATGGGAAAACGAGCTTAACGTGCGTCACATGTTCCTGGCGAAGCAACTTTTGTTCTTTTTTCCTATTTTACCTGCTCCACGTGTCTGTGTCACCCATTTATCAAAATAGACAACAAGATGGCAGGTGCTCTCAAGTGTCAACTCTACGCCCTGTGTGCAGGGTTCGAATTCCCTGTGCTGCTATGTTGGTTTTTTTGCAAACTTTAGTGGTGCGCCCCGCAACAGGTAGGGCTGCCGAGTGGCGTTGTGTTGTGACCTGGCTTTTATAGCTATATAAGTAATAATACTAAAGTGCTTTTCAATCTAGCTCATGGTGCAATGGTAGAACGTTCTTTTGGATCAGGACCTTTACACCCAGGTTCGAAACCCCCAATAGCTTTTTTTCGTTTATTTATTATTCACGTAAGCAACAAGGGAAAATCAATATGGTCCAAGTTTGATGCATTTTTTTCGTTTATTTATTATTCACGTAAGCAACAAGGGAAAATCAATATAAAGGGTCCAAGTTTGATGCTTGGCGATTTTTTGTCCAAGTTTGATCCTTGGCGATTTTTTTTTAGTTTTTCCTATTCGTCTCCCAAATATCTCTTGTATGGTTTCGTTACTACAAGAGAGATGAAATTTTCGTAAACAATATATTAATACCTCCGCGTCATAAAATTGCTCGTGATTGGGGTCTATATTTGCGGGATCATATGGGTCGGTCCATAACGTTGGATCCATGAAGTCAAGGGACACACGATTTATTATTGAACGTACAAATAGAAAATCTTCATTACATCAACATGAAAGGTCGCGTAGTGAAGTGGTAGTGCTCCTACATGTGCACCAGTAGGTCGCGGGTTCGATGATCCGTGGGAGCCCTTTTAATAAGGCAAATTAATTATGACGATGTCAAATCTAATTTGTGACCAATTTTTTTCATCATGAGATGTGCCGAACGAGGCAAATAAACGATGACGATGTCAAATATAATCTGTGACGATTATGTTTCGTCACAACATGAAAACATAATCTATGACGATTTCCAGCTAGAGTTTTGTGACGATTGTTTTATTTTCGTCATTAATATTATAGGCAAATCTTCGTCACTCGTAACTTATGACGAAGACGAAAATTTTGTCACAGAAAGAGCCTATTCTGTGACGAAGTTTTGCATCGTCACGAGCAAAACGTCATGGCCTATTCTGTTGACAATGCATGAATCAAGGCAAAATGCGAAAAGTTTCAACATAGAGCTTCTCAAATAGACAAAATTCATCATAACATGATACACATATCCAAATGAGCAAGTTAGATACTGTATAGTTTCGTATGGATATAAACTACAAGATCACCATGTTTCACAACCATTGGGCAAAGCTAAGATAGAATTGATCATTTTTGCGAAAAATTACCCTCTCATGAGCAAAGTCTTAAACATGAGCAAAACATGTCAAAATGTCAAAGCCACAGAAAGTTCATGCTAGGATAACCATTCTAAGCATAAGGCCATCATAAACACCCACAAGCATCTCATGTCATGTCAAAGCCACAGAGCCATATGCTTACTTCTATATATGAGACTACTCATTGGTAAGCAACATGCAACAGTTTAGCACCCAAAGCAAATTAAAATAAGCATATATGACATGAGAACACATTTTCCAAGCAATTTACATTTCATTTTCAAATTCATAATTGGTACATGAAATGTCTTTGCAACAAAAAGAAATTTATGCCCCTCCACAAGATAAAGCATGGGGGCTAAACATTCATGATGGCAAATGAACCTTTGGCCCCATATACTCAAAATAAACTATCCAAGCACAAATTAAGCATAGAAATGCCACTAAAACATGTCATAATCATATAAAGGTATTTACTCACAAGAGAGCATACATGTGACATTTTTCAAAACATAGTTATCAACCATGGATATAAATCAAGATCATCAAGAGCTAAGCCACACTAAACCATATCATACCAAACTAGCTCACAAGATAATATATAGCACATCATGGTGAACAATGTATATAGGAGAAGCTTTTCCTACAAAATGCATATGATACAAAATGCATGCAACCTAAGATACAAAGATGCCTATACATCATGTTACACATGCAATGCAAAATGCAAGAAATGCACAAAGGAAACTGTACATATGCTACAAAGGAGCTCCCACACCCAACTCAAGAGACCAAACACACACCAAGTTCTCCCCGCAAATGAGTGAAAGTTGCTTGATCTAGGGGCTTGGTGAAAATATTCGCTAGTTGGTTTTGTGTGGGCACATGGATCAAAGCGATTTTCTCTTTCTCAACATTGTTCGTCAGAAATTGGTATCTCACTTCTATATGCTTGGTTTTGGAATGAAGCACTGGGTTCTTAGCAACACTTATCACACTCGTGCTGTCACAAAGAAGTGGAACCTGGGTATACTCCTCACCAAAGTCACTCATGGTGTATGTGATCCAAAGGAGCTGAGAGCAACAACTGGTTGCAGCAACATATTCGGCTTCGGTTGTAGATTGAGCAACACTCAATTGTTTGCGGGAAGGCCAAGACACCAAATAAGAACCCAAGAACTGGCAAGTCCCAGAAGTGGACTTCCTATCCAACCGACACCCGGCAAAATCCACGTCTGAAAAACCGTGAAGCTCCAAAGAAGAAGATGCGGAGTACCAAAGGCCGAAGTCGGGAGTGTATCGCAAATACCTGAAGATGCGCTTGACTGCTTGTCGATGAGAAGTCCTTGGAGACGCTTGAAAATGAGCGCACAGACGCTTGAAAATGAGCGCCGTCAGGTACAGGAGAGAGCCGATCATGCTCCGGTACTCCTTCTGGTCCACATGTTCACCGTCCTCGTCCGCATCAAGATCTATAGTCGTACTCATCAGCGTCGCCATGACCTTGGAGTCCCCCATTTTGAACTTCCTCACAATGTCCTTGGTGTACTTGGCTTGGTGTACGAATGTTCCTTCCTTCGATTGCTTGATCTGGAGCCAGAGGAAGAACTGTAACTCGCCCATCATGCTCATCTCAAATTTCCTGCTCATGTCTTCTGCAAACCTTGCAACCAAAGAGTTAGACGAGCCACCAAAGACAATATCAACCACGTACACCTGCACAATTAGGATCTCTTTGCCCTGCCTGAGGAGAAACAAGGTCTGATCTAACTTCCCCATCTCAAAACCTCTCTCAAATAGGAACCCTCTCAACCTACCATACCCGGCTCTAGGCGCCTGCTTCGGCCCATACAGCGCCTTCCTCAACTTGTACACCCTGTGGGGGTACTTCTCACTCTCAAACTCCGGTGGTTGCCTCACGAACACTTCTTCCTCCAAAACACCGTTAAGGAAAGCACTCTTCATGTCCATTTGGTACAATTTGAACCCTTTAGCTACGGCAAAGGCCAGAAGGATTCTAATCGCCTCCAAACGGGCTACAGGAGTAAAAGTCTCCTCGTAGTCTATCCCCTCTTTCTGTGTGTACCCCTGAGCAACAAGCCTTGACTTGTTTCTCACCACTTCTCCTTTCTCTCCCTCTTTATTTTTCCACACCCATTTTGTCCCAATCGGCTGACACCCCGGTGGAGGCTCCACTAACTCCCAAACTTGGTTCCTCTCAAAATTCTCCAACTCCTCATGCATCGAATTGACCCAATTGTGATCTAATAGCGCATGTCCAATGTCTTTGGGCTCAAAAGTAGCAACAAAAGCAGCATGGGCAAAGTGAGAATAATTACGAAACCTCGACCGTGTAGCGCGTTCGATGATGTTCCCGATGATCGTTGAAGCTGGATGATCCACTTGTACTCGTCGGGGAGCTTCTCTCCTCGAAGCCACCTCCCCCTCAGCTGGAGCTTCCTCACGATCTCGGCACGTCGTCGTAGGTGTGGGAGAAGACCCGTCCTCGATCATAGTCGAAGTAGTATGTACATGCTCAACCACAGGCACCACACCACCATCTTCATCATCACCTTGCTGCACCTCATCCTCGAAAATCTCCTCACCAAGTTCCTTGTCACCTGCACACTCAAAAACAAGCTGACTACGTGGATGTGTCTCGTCGAAGGTAACCTCGCAAGTCTCTACGATTTGGTTAGTTTCAAGATTGAGCACTCGAAAGGCTCTAGAATGAGACGCGTAAGCAAAGAAAATGCCATCAACAGACCTAGCCTCAAACTTGTCCAACTTCTTCCCTTTCTTATGAATGAAGCATTTGCAGCCAAAGACGTGAAAGTGACTCACCTTGGGGGTTCTACCGTGCATCAACTCGTAGCAAGTTTTCTTCTTATGGACCCTGAGGTAAATCCTGTTGGACACATAGCACGCGGTATTGACCGCCTCAGCCCAGAACCTTCTCGGAGTCCTATGCTCGAGCATCGTCTGAGCCATCTCACACAGGGTTCTATTTTTCCTTTCCACCACGCCATTCTGGGGAGGTGTATACAGACTAGAGAACTGGTGTTCAAGACCCAACTCATGGCAAAAGGTTTCGAAGCGAGAGTCTTTAAATTCTGAGCCGTTGTCACTGCGGATCGCTCGTATGGCATCTCCGTGCCTCTCATTTCTCAACCTCAAGACAAGATCTCGAACAAAATCAAACGTCTCCCCTTTCTCCTCCAAAAAGAAAACCCAAGCATACCGAGAGTAGTTGTCCACCACAACTAGGACGTACCACTTCCCACCCACAGATCGCACACGAGCTGGGCCAACAAGGTCCATATGGAGCAGCTCGCATGGACGCTCCGTCATCACATCGGTGAGGGGTGGATGGGAAGAGGCTACCATCTTGGCATGCCTACACGGCACACAAACCAATTCTTTCTCAAACCTCAACCGTGGCAATCCTCGGACCAAATTGAGTTTACTCAAGCGAGACAAAAGGTCAAAGCTTAAGTGACCCAACTTCCTATTCCACTTCCACAACTCACTCGAAGAACCAGCCAAAAAGCAACGAGCCACACTAGAAGACTGAGAGAAATCCGCTCGAAAAACTTGACCCTCAGGAACGACCATGCTAACTAGGTCCCCTCGAGAATTCATAATCCGAGAACCACCAGGCCGAAACAACACCTCAAAACCCTCATCCAACAGCTGGGAAACGGAAAGCAAATTGAACCCGAGCGATTGAACAAGAGCAACACGCCTGAGAGTGACCTTGTCACTTACCTTAATCTCACCTTCTGAAAGCACACGCCCTCACCCATTGTCCCAAAAGGTGATGTATGTCTTGGACACCACCGGGACGAGACTTGAGAACCACCCCTTGTCTCCAGTCATATGCCTCGAGTAACCGGAGTCAATCAACCAAACGTTCCTCAAGTCTCCCACCTGAAATTCAAAAATGAGCACGTGAGTGAACAAACGACTGAGCACTGGGGTTAGTACCAAAAGAGTAAAACCAGTGCTGAGCCATTTGCTCCAAAGTGGGTTAGCACAAACCATATCATCACACCTATCAAAGCTACCACTACGAAAACCACCACGGGAACCACCACGAGAGAACCAACCCTGTCTCGCTGGAGGAGAACGAAAGCCACGAAAGGAAGACCGTGGACCATTGCTCCTCTCCGACTCAAAGCTACGACTCCTCCTACCATCGTATTGAGCACGAGGTGGAGAACGTCTAGCATACTGACCACCAACAGACTCACCATGCCAACCACCAGAACCATGACCACCAAGACTGAAACCACTCGAATCGCCACCTCGAAAACCAAATCGCCCAGAATTCTGGGGGGAGGGGGCGGGCAGTATGACCGCCTAGCCAGGCCGGTCTAACCGCCCCCTCTGGGCAGGGCCGGTCTGACCGCCCCTCCAGGTCGGTCTGACCGCCCTCTCTAGGAAACCTCCTCAGGTACGGAAACTCGCATCTCCTCATGCCGGAATACTTCTCACAATCGTCTTACCCCTGGGCAGTGGCATACGAGACTCAGGCACACCATGAGATGGGTGGTACCTGTCCTTGTTCGCCCACTCCTTAGCCATCCTTTCTTCCTGCTTCCTCTTGAAGCAAAACTCACCCTTGTGACCATCTCTCCCACAATAGTCACAATGAAATCGTATGGGCTTAGGTTTAGGCTTGGGTTGTGGCTGCTCACTTGGTTTCTCCTCACTCGGCTTCTCTTTTAGTTTCTCCTCACTAGGCTTCTCACCCTCTTTCCCAAAGAACACATTCCCTAAGTTCCTCTTGAACTTGATGGGTTTTTGGAAATCATTTGTGGGGTGAGGGAATATGGGTGGATCTGGAGTTGTGTCAAGTTTGTTTCTCAATGGGTTTGGCTTAGGAGCATAGGCATTTTTGTGAAAGGTTTTTGGTGGAGCTTGTATATCACCAATCTTCTCTCCTCCCTCACCACTACTCTCTCTAATCTTTTCCGACCCAAGCGCTTGCCCATCATAGCGCTTGTATGCCTCTATCATCATCCTAAGCTGTGGTTCATGACCCGACAACCAACCCATCATTTTTCTCAACTCATCATTTTCATCTTGCATGCGATCAAGATAATGTGCAAGTTTCAGATTCTTCACAGCATGCAATTCACAAGTAGAGCAAGAAGTGGGAACATGTGCTTTCAACTCAGCCTCAAGAGAAACAATGTAAGTATGCATCTCATCAATCTTTCCATGCAAAACAGTGCAAGAAGTGCAAGCACCTAGCAAAGTAGGTCTAGACTTAAGCTCAGCCACTTCAACCCTAAGCACATCTAGTTCCTCACACTGGGAGGCATGCTTTTCCTTAAGAGCAGTAAGATTAGCTAGGAACACAGAACAATCAGCACAATCAACCTCATCAGAAACAATAGGTGAAGCCTTAAGCGAATCAATAATTTCAAGCTTAGCATCCAGGTTTTGTGTTTCTAGCTCATCCACTCTAGTCTTAGCATCCTCAACCGTGGCCCTAAGCTCCTTTCTCATCTTCTTCGCCTCTCTAAGCATGTCATCACGATTATCAAGCAACTTGCCAAGCCGTTCATTCTCCTCATGCAAGAAGGGAAGCTCGTCACGTACCTCATCCTCGGAGTCGGAGTCCGAGTCACTCTGGTGACTCTTTTTGCTGCCGGAGCTACGTGCCATGCCGCAGAAGCCATCTCTTGTGAAGCAGCTCAGCCCACTCAAGTTCTTGGATGACTTCTTGCTCTTGCGCCGATCACCTTCATCTTCGCTGCTACTGGAGCTCGAGGTAGAGTAGGCGGAGCAGGAGTCGACGTCGCTTGCTCCGACCATCGCTCGGGCCTTCTTGCCATGGCCGCCCTTCTTCCTCGATCTTCGCTCGTCCTTGTTCCGGTTCTTGTGCTTGTGATCGCGCCTTGATCGGTGCTTGTTCTCCGTCCTCGACCGGTGCTTGTAGCCGTCCTTGTTCTCCATCTTCTCCGGACAGTCGGCGACGAAGTGTCCTGGCTTGCCGCATTGAAAGCATGTCCATGTGGTCCTCCTTGTGTTCACCCGATTCTCGTGCAACCTCTCGAACCTCCTGGTCAGCAACGCTGTTGACGGTCCTTACAACAAAAATTCGCCCATCAAAACCTCGGGTTCGAGAGGAGTATATGACAAGTTTCATGCACATTTTTAGTACTAATAAAGCTCCACAAGTTGTGTTGTGATTTTCATAGGCAGGTACACAATTTGGGAGAATTTGGGACCAACACACCACACGTGCTAGGCACGACCGAACCACCAGGCACGGCCGGCCCTACCTGGTGTGGCCGGCCCTGCCCCGTGGCACGTCTCTGGTCCTAAGCACCACCTCTCCCTCGAGCACAACTTGGACGAATGAGATTCACTGAGGAAACATCGGTTTGATCAAATGGTGGAGGCTAGGATCACTTGGATCAATGGGTCCACTTGTCCGGTCGCCCAACCGCCACAACCGTCATCCAGGGGCAATCCTAGGCGTCCCCGAGTATAGTCGGTGCATCACACGCACGGGGGTGGGCCGGCCGCACCTAGAGGGCCGGCCGCACCTATCAACTCGCGTGCCAGGCGAAACCGACCCAAGGAGCCGACCTACAACCACCTCAGGTTCAGTGATCAGGGGCGTCCAAGGAGAGAGGCGGCACATCCCAGGGCTGGCCGCACCTGGCATGTGGCCCCCCTGCGCTCCACCGACCTTCCTTGCCTATAAAAGCCACCTCCCACTCGCTGGATCAGACACACAACGCCGGAGCATCTCCATTTCTCATTTTTGTTCACTTAGAGTAGGAGTAGTGTAGCTTGGGAGTTAGAGTCGAGTCGAGCTAGTCTCAGGGTTCCGGAGGAGTCTTCTTCAGAGTTCCGGTACTACTCTTGTATCCTTTCTTTGTTTAGACTCAAGTACAATTCAAGTTATCTTTCTATCTTACCTTTCGAGTCAATTACATTCAGCTTTTACTTTGCTCTAGAAGCTTTATTCTTGGTTTAGACTAAAGTTAGTTTAATCTTGGTTAGCATAGCTCTTTTGAACCCTATAGTGTTGTGGTCGTTCTTCGCTTGATCTTCGGTGTTTCACCGAAGAGAGAGACCTTCCTTCGTGATATCCGGGGAATGGTTCTTTGGTTCGTTGTGAGCGCGGTGCTCAGAGCTTACCTTAGTCTTAGATTAGTGTCCCGTTCAACGGAATAGTTGTGGTACCCTAAGGAGGTGACAGCTCCGGACGGGCTTTGTAGTCCACCACGTTAGTTCGGGCCAGTAGGATTCAGCGCGTCGTCGTTCTCCCTTCTCATCCCAGTCCAAGAGCGCGGCTTTGCATGCCCCTGCAGCAATAGAAGAGCTTGTCAAGTTTAGCTTGCCTTGGTTATCCTTTGCCTTAGTTCTTTACCTAGAGTTGACAAGAATAGATAGATTGTGCTAGGATCCTTTCTCGTCTCGTTGTCCTCCCAGCTCACTAGGTCCTCTCTAACCCTTTATCAAGATCTCCTTGTGTGTGTCAAGTTATCCCCAAATATCTTTATTTGTTACCCCTGCTATAGCTCTTTACTGAGTCTTGTTTCTCTCCACCGTTTATCCGATCATCTTTACCGTAGTGCCTCCCTTGGGAAAATATAAATACGATAACCCGAATACCACCGGGTGAAGTGCTACAACGGTAATCCATGCGCTTGCGGACCTTTCTGTGATCGTGTGTTTTACCAAAGACGTTCCCTAGCCCCGTTACTAGGGGTGTAAACCCGGTAGCGACGCTTGCGAGTGCCTCAAGCATTCCTGGCGCCGTCACCGTAAGTGCAAACTTAGTAGTGAGGCTAAGGAGCGTCAACAAACGCCAGCTCGTCCTCTCCAAGCACGTCGAACTCCTCATCTGGCAAAGTCATCAAGGAAGATAAAGAGTACATCCGGGAGGAGGCGTTAGCGTTAGACTTAGCACTTGACCCACCGATGAGAGCAAGACTATGGGAGTCAGTCGGGCTCTCAAGACGGGCTGTCACACCACGATCCACCTCAGCTAACTTGAGCTTCGAGAACAGCTCGTTCACTGTCAGGGTGTCATACTTCTCGGACTCGAGAATAGCCTCGACCTTTCCATCCCATATTGTACGATCCAGCGAGTGCAAGAATTCACGGCTCTGTCATGATCATCGTATGGGTGCACGGCCACATTGGCTCTCATGTTGTTCACCACAACCGTAAACCGCTGGAACAAGGTATCAATTGACTCACCAGGGAGATGAGTGAAGTTCTCGTACTCTCTCCGGTAAGTCGCATACATTCGAGCCTGAACATGAGCATTTCCAGCATGAGCATCCTTCAATTGCTCCCAAATCCTACAAGCTAGGTCCTTTGTCTGAACCCGATCAAATTCGGATTGACACAGAGCACGAAACAAGTAGTCGACCGCCTTGTTGTTGGCGTCGTGCATGTCCCTCGATCTTGGAGCAAGGAAGTTAATCGGATGAACATAAGCTATGTTTACCGTAACGTCCCAAAGGATCTGTCCCTTGTCGCGGAGGAACGCAGCCATCCGTCTCTGCCACATCTGGTAGTTCTTCCCATCGAAGTGTGGAGGACCCGATCCTCGTTCCTGGTATGCCATCTTCAAATCTTAGACTGGTTAGAGTCCTGAAAGACCTGAACCAGCTCTGATACCACTTGAAGGACCGAACTGGCGACCAGAGAGGGGGGATTGAATGGGAGCCAATAAAAATTCTTCTCGAAGGAGATGACTTCTCCAACAAGATGAACTTGGTCGGATACCCAAAATCACACGCTCCGCACACAACCTTCCGTTTGCCAAAATCACGTAACCACTGGAGTGCTACTAGTTCTAAGAACAAACACTACCTGCAGGCACAGCTTCTACACACACACGGCAGCGGAAACAACTCAGAAGCTGTCTGCCTGGAGGGGGCGGTTAGACCGGGTATGGGGGGCGGTTAGACCGCCTCCACCTGGTAACCAAGAAACCCTCCGAAACACCTCTTCCAAGCTCCAAAACTCTCCATGGTTTCATCCACTGAATTCTCTGGTCAAGGCCAAGTTAGCTACCAGAAAATCTTGGTGAAAACCAAAACTTCACCCAAGAGGCCTAGGGTGGTTAGACCGGCTCACAGGGGCGGTCTAACCTCCTCTACCTAGCAACGAACTCAAGGCAAGAACTCCTAGCAAACTGCGCCGAAACGAACCAAGATTTCACCTAAACGCTCCTCTGATCAAGGCGAACGAACTCACAGAGGAAAATCCGGCAAAACCAAAACTTTCACCTGGAAGGCCTAGGGCAGTTAGACCGCCCCCTAGGGCGGTTAGACTGCACCTCCCAGAAAACTTGGCCACGGGTCAAACCTCAACTTCCCATCGCCCGATCTCCCGATTCACCCCACAGATTGCAGCGAAACTTCGGAGATACCTGGGTTACCTCCTGGGCAATCTCTCCACCAAAGGAATTGTCCTGAAACGCTCTCAATCAAAGGAAATCACGGATCTTGGCCCTCTAGGTCATGAACTCGAGCAACTCGAAAAACCACCAAATCGAGGTCGATTCAAGGGAGTTCTTGGGGCAAAGTCACCAGCCAAAGAGGCACAAGGTCCTCATACGTGACACCCAACAAGAAACCCGCAAGAAATCACCCTCAAAACTCCGCCACGAAAATCACAAGAAAGAGCTCTGAAAATCACCAAAAAGGAAAACGGGAGAGGCAACACAAGGCCTTGAGGAACCACGTCGAATCATCTATACATACCATGAAGGTTCATACAAGGTCTAGCTTGCCACCCGATCATCCATCCCTCTCTCTAGATGTCACATTAAGCTCTCAAGCTAGTACTAGAAAAAGCTAGAGAAAATAGCAAACGAAAATGACAAAGGGAAATGAGCTAGGGTTCCAAGAGTTGGCTGCCATCCATCCCTCCAAGTGTTAATATGGGGGCAACCAAAAGACTAAACTACCCTTACTAGCTAACTAGGGATACATACCCTTCAAGGGCAATTTCGAAAGTCTTTAGTTCAGCGCCATCGGACGGATGACCAGCGACCGCAAACTTGCTTAGCCTCAATGCAAGCCTTGCGATCCCGACGCGTGTCCTCCGCTTCGAAGTTTCTCGGCGGCTGCGACCCGGGCGGTCAGACCGCCCCTCCTGGGTGGTTGAACCGGCCTGGGTGGCCGCACTCCCTCGTCGAGTCTTCGGCCTCGGTTTTGTGGCTCAACCGAGTAACCCAGTGGTTTTCTGGTGAACCATTGCAAACCCTGCGAACTCGGTGTAGCCTCCGCCAATCACCACTCATGACTCGGCTCCCACTTTGTCCCGGCTCGACCTTGATTTTGAGGCTCAACCAAGAAACCGCCCCCGACTTTGTCTTGCTGTTCTTGCCACCATGCGGCCCGCACTTGACCCCGCTGGCCACCGGGTCCCTCGAACCAAGCCTACTTGTCTTCTCCACACCTAGAGGCCTACCCGGCAACAACCTTTCGCGCTTGTTCTTCACCTGCACCAACACCAGCCAAGCCCGGTCAAGCCGCAACCTACACCTGCAATACTTAGACAAGAGTCAGTCCACACAACGTTGTCAATCACTCATCACAGCAGGAAGCGACCATCCATTGGTCCTCGAACCAGCTGAGCTTTAATAAATTGATAGAAACCCAGTTGGCTCAGTTAGCTGCTTTGGTCCCCTCTGCTGAAGACGGGAAGATTCCGTAGTCGACCCCACCTCCTACCGCAGCGTCGCTGGCGCCCTCCAGTACCTCACCTTCACCCATCCGGATATTTCCTATGCTGTTCAGCAGGTCTGCTTATATATGCATGATCCCCAGGAGCCTCATCTTGGTGCTATGAAGTAGATTCTTTGCTACCTTTAGGGTACTTTAGACCTCGGTCTCCACCTTCACCGAACCACACCAGCTGATCTCATTGTCTACACGGATGCTGATTGGGTGGGATGTCTTGACACGCGCAAGTCCACCTCTGGTTATGCCGTGTTCCTCGGGGACAATCTCATCTCCTGGTCATCCAAGCGTCAGCCAATTGTGTCCAGATCCAGTGCAGAAGCGGAGTATAGAGCAGTGGCGAATGGTGTTGCCGAAGCCTGCTGGTTGCGCCAACTTCTGCAGGAGCTACATCATCCCCTTCGTCGCGCCACCGTGGTTTATTGTGATAATGTCAGTGCAGTCTACCTCTCCAGCAATCCAGTTCAGCATCAGTGAACAAAGCATGTCGAGATTGATCTACACTTCGTCAGAGAGCGAGTCGCCCTTGGTGAGGTCCGCGTCCTACATGTTCCCACTACGTCGCAGTACGCTGATGTCTTCACCAAAGGTTTGCCGACGTCAGTCTTCACCGAGTTTAGGTCCAGTCTCAATGTACACGATGCTCCTAGTTTCGACTGTGGGAGAGTGTTGGAATGTAATTGGACTGGTGGGCCTGTCTACCATGACTCCCCACCTAGCCTATATATGTACACTGAGTATTCTCCTATTCACTCTTTCAGTTCCTGCATTTTCTATTCCTTCGTTCCAAACAGACACTAATGAACTTGCACTTGTGTACGCACATGATGTTTTTTATTTCATTTTTATTTACGGCAAATGCAACATGAACTTGTGCAAGGCATCGATAGAACACTCATGTTGATCTTCATGACTTACACTGAATAATCTTTAATTGAAATAAACCTTTGTTTGCCTAAACTTCTAACAAATAAGGCCCTACAGGTTCAAATATGGGTGACTCAGATTATCAACCACGACGGCCAGGAATATATGCAGGAGGATACTATCAGATGTTTTATTAGATGATATGACACTGATGGGAAAGGACCCATAACAGACTGGCAATTGTGGCGAAATCTAATAACCAGATGACCGACAAGCCCAGCTGAATATATGCGGTGGGCTTATGACAAAGGTAAACCGGAGCGAATATCGTACACGTACATCACATTAGTAGAGAAAATTAAGAATACAATATATTTTTCGAATATGTTTTGAAATACAATAGGTGGCAGTTTGAGTTGAGTATTTTGGGACATGAACTAGGTAACTTAGATACATATTTAAGACATTATTTTAGGATCTTCTAAATTAATAATTACATTTATTTCTTAATTTAATTATGACAGTGATAGATAATTTAGATGTAGATTTAGATGGTTGGTTTAGATTAAATTTGGATAATGGAATATTTACGAAATCTAGATATTGATTACATGGGTAATTTATGTTATTTCTTCTAATGAAAAACGTAGGTAATTTTGTTGTTTAATGGATGAAAGCTATGTTCCCAAAAAAACGTAGGTAATTTGTATATAGGTTTAGATGGTTAGTATAGACTAATTTTATAAAGACACTAGTTGGTAGATTTATAAGATACAAAATAGATCCAATGTCAATTGTAACCAATGATCATTAGACACTTATCAGAATTAATTATTTTCGAAAAAAAATCTAGGATAAATATGGTTATTTAACAATCAATAATTAGGATTTACAAAATTGATGGGTAAATTTTCAGATTTTGTAACCATTAATGTTGATACTTCAAAATGATTGTCTAATTACATATACTAAGATGGGAGCATATCCTATGGAAACCAACCCTCTTGTGAAAACTATGGAAACTCTCATCACAATCGTAGGATTTAGATCTGATGGCCAGAGATAGAGTGGGGCAATTTACACACTTAAACCCCCACCATTAACTTACTTATCACCTTTTACACATGACCCCCCTACCCTAATCCCTTTGGGCGCCATCCAGTCGCGGGTCGCGGGAGTCTTTTCGTTTTCCCGGACGTTTTGCCTCTCGAGCAGGAGCTTCGACGCCCACCGGAGTTGCTTCCTGCCGTCGCCCACCGGAGTTGCTGCCTGTCGACGCCGCCCGGAGTTGCTGCCTGCCGGCGCCGCAGTAGCAGAGTTTGCACTAGCACAGAATCCTGTCGCTCTCCGTCGCGTTCCTCCTGTGCGTCGCCCTCGTGGTCTTCCCCCATCGTTACCTAGCTCCACCGCGGCCGCTACGAGGGGGAGGCAGCCCGGCGAGGGGGCACGCCACCGCGAAGGGGAGGCAGCCCGGCGAGGGGGCGGCGGAGGGAGGTGGCCCGTCGAGGTGGCGACAGCACTGCGTGGGGAGGCAGCCCGTCGAGGAGGCGGCGGTGATGCGAAGGGGTGGCGGCCCGGCGAGGGGAGGCGCTCCGTCGCGGCGAGGCTGCGGAGAAGGGGCGAATGCGACGGGCAGCGCTACGAATGGGTGAATGCAATCGGCTAAGGACCGGCAGGGGTCATTTGTAAAAAAACGGGATGAGGAAGGAGTCCAGGCGGGCGGTAGAATGTAAATTGTCCCACCTCTATCTCTGGTCATCAGATCTAGATCATACGATTGTGATGAGAGTTTCCATAGTTTCCACAAAAGGGTTAGTTTCCATAGGATATGCTCCCTACTAAGATTATTCCCCCATAAGATAATTGGAGTAGAATTTTCTAAAATTTACCTTTTTAGTGTATCTCTGCAAACTCCCCCATAAGCTACTTGGAGTTTGTGTGTTTAACATTCTCAAGAAGTTGTTTTGTTGCATATTCCCACTACCTATATTCAGTTCTATTACGAAATGCCCCCGTGCACACAAGTGTAACTGAGTCAATATGTTCTCGCCAATATAGTGCTACCATGCACAGGAAAAGCTAGACGAGTCAAAGCTTTTTCAAGTGCTTTATTTTATTTATTAGTAAAGTGCACGTGCGACACGCACGTGTCTAAAAAACCACAATAATTAAAAAAATATTTCTATAGTAAAGCGTTTTAAAAACACACAATGTATAAATAAGATATATTTTTAAATGAAGGTGCATGGGTATATTTACCTATTCGTATGACTTATCACCACCAGTCATAAGTATTTTCCTCTCACAACAAATCAGCACCAGCCACTTAGCACCAACCAACCAGCAGTACTTTTCTTTCACAATAAATCAACACCAGCCAATCGAACAAGATAAATAACAAAGAAATCTAATCTCGTACCATAATAATTACCTTAGGCAACAATCCCATCGTCAGGAGAACACGAAGTCCCAACAACAATCCAGCACCTCTTCTTTGGTTGCCCTTTCAGTGACGCTTGCTGGACTTATTTGGGAGTTAATTGGGACTTGTCACTTGAGTTTCAAGCTATGGTGTTGCATGCTAGGATTCATTTCAACTCTGTTATCTTCAGAGAGATTTTCATCATTGGTTGCTGGTCTTTATGGTGCCATCGAAATGACATTATTTTTGATGCGGCTTCTCTTTCCTTTTCTCAGTGGAAGAGGATTTTCTTGAGGGAGTTACAAGCGGTTTCCCTTAGGGTTAAACCGCGGGTGAAGGAGAAAATCCAGGTTTTTTTAGTAGACTTTTGTAAATCTTCTGTTTTTATTTTGGGCCTGCGGCCTTGTACAATGTACATATTTTTTATATAAATAGAAAAAAGGGGTAGGGGCCTCCCCTGCTAATTCCCGTCTAAACAATCTCGTGGTGGCGCAGCCCACAAATAAGACAACCCAAATGACCCTCCTCTTCCACTTGTAGTCAAGTTGTTGTGTCCTCCCCGATCGCCATCCCCACGTCTTCAACGACCGTCCAATCTTTCACCACTCCACCCCTTCTTGAGCACGCTAATCTATCCCGATATGGTTGTCCTAACTCTATGCTACCGAATTAATGACCTATTTTCTGCCTTGACCAACGGTACCATCGTCATCTTATCAGTCCATTCGTCTCGCTTATAGACACCAGCCAGCAGTACTTTCCTTTCTGAAAAAACTGTCACCAACCAACAATACTTTTCTCTCAGAATAAATCAGCACCAGCCACCAGCCAGATGAACAGATCGTTCCCGTTCGTATGTCCATCACCGCAAGACTGACATACTATTGACATCCCTCTCTAAGTTCAACATATTCCTAGGAAAACTCCACCCTCACTGATGTAACCTTGCTCACTTGAGTAGCCAATTGGATATCAACACTAAAAAGATACCAAACTCCTCTAGATTAAAAATGCAATGCTACCAGAATAGTTAGCATCTGCCTAGTAATAACCAAGTTACTTACACCCATAGTAAAACGCACGTACGTGCGGCACGCATGTGTCTAACAACGCGTAAATAAGAATATATATTTACAAATAAAGAAATAAGGATAGATTTAATAATAAAATTATGTCTACTCTTAATGTTTAAAGATCAGTCTTCCACTCGTGTAATCTCATGTTCGCCCCGCCCTCCACCCCCCACCTGCCACCCCCACCACACCGCACACCCCCACCCGATGCCATGCTGATCTTACCTGGTATCAAAAATAAATGCAAAAATCTAAATTTAAGATGTAATCAAAAATGAAGTTGTACAATAACAAAATTATGCCTACTCACAATGTTTAAATAACAGTCTTTCACTCGTATCAATCTCATATTCGCCCCCGTCATCCCCCCCACTAGCGCACATCCCCCCACCCGATGTCATGCTGATCTTATCTGGTATCAAAGACAAATGCAAAATTTAAACTAAAGATGGTTAAATAAAAACGAAGTTGTACAATAACAAAATTATGCATACTCTCAATGTTTAAAGAACTGTCTTCTAGTCGTATCAATCTCATAATCGCCCCCGCCCCCACCCTCTTCCCTGCGTCTTCGGTGGCTATCGCCGCCGATTCCGTCCCCCTTCCCCCACTCGCCACCCCCCACCACCACACACCCCACCCCTGATGCCATGTTGATCTTACCTGATATCAAAGACAAATGCAAAATCTAAACTAAGCCCCTGCCGCCTCCCCCCCACTACCACCACCACCACCACCACACACACCCACCCGATGCTATGTCGATCTTACCTATTATCGAAGACAAATGCAAAATCTAAATTAAGATGGTTAAAGAAAAAACAAAGTTATACAATAACTAAAGTATGCCTACTCTCAATGTTTAAAGAACTGTCCTCTACTCGTATCAATCACATATTCGCCCCTGCCCCCGTCCCACCCTCTTCCCTGCGTCTTTGGTGGCAATCGCCGCCGAATCCACCCCCCCCCCCACCCACCACCCCCACCAACAGAGCACACCCCCACCCACCCGATGCCATGCTGATCTTAACTATAATCAAAATTATGGCTACTCTCAATGTTTAAAGAACAGTCTTCCACTCGTATCAATCTCATGTTCGCCCCTGCCGCCTTCCCCCGCCCCGCCCGCCACACCCCCCCACCACCGCACACCCCGACCCGATGCCATGCTGATCTTACCTGGTATCAAAGACAAATGCAAAATCTAAATTAAAGATGGTTAAATCCAAAACAAATTTATACAATGACAAAATTATGCCCACTCTCAATGTTTAAAGAACAGTCTTCCACTTGTATCAATCTCATGTTCGCCCCTACCGCCTCCCCCCCACCCGCCACCCCCCACCACCACACACCCCCACCTGTGCCATGCTGATACCTGGTATCAAAGACAAACGCAAAATCTAAACTAAAGATGGTAAAATAAAAAACGAAGTTATATGATACAAAATTATACCTACTCTCAATGTTTAAAGAACTGTTTTCCACTCGTATCACTCTCATATTCACCCGCACCCGCCCCCACCGTCTTCCCTGCGTCTTCGGCGACTATCGCCGCCGAATCCAACCCCCACCCACCACCCCACCACCAGAGCACACCCCCACCCGATGCCATGCTGATCTTACCTGATATCAAAGACAAACGCAAAATCTAAACTAAATATGGTTAAATCCTAAACGAATTTATACAATAACAAAAGGATGACTACTCTCAATGTTTAAAGAACAGTCTTACACTCGTATCAATCTCATATTCGCCCCCGCTGCCTCCCCCCAACCCTACCCGCCACCCCCACCCAATGCCATGCTGATCTTACCTAGCATCAAAGACAAATGCAAAATCTAAACTAAAGATTGTTAAATCCAAAACAAATTTATAAAATAACAAAATTATGCCTACTCTCAATGTTTAAAGTATATTCTTTCACTCGTATCAATCTCATGTTCGCCCCCACCGCCTACCCCCCCTCCCCGCCACCACCGCACCCCCCACCCCACCCGATGCCATGCTGATCTTACCTGGTATCAAAGACAAATGCAAAATCTAAACTAAAGATGGTAAAATAAAAAACGAAGTCATACAATAACAAAATTATGCCTATTCTCAATGTTTAAAGAACTGTTTTCCACTCATATCAATCTCATATTCACCCCGCCCCCGCCGCCACCCTCTTTCCTGCGTCTTTGGCGGCTATCGCCGCCGAATCCGCCCACCTCCCCCACCCACCGCCACCACCACCACCACCACACACCCATCCTTGATACCATGTTGATCTTACTAATATATCAAAGACAATCCAAAATGAATTTATACAATAAAAAATTAGGATTGCTCTCAATGTTTAAATAACAGTCTTCCACTCATATCAATCTCATGTTCGCCCCCACCACCTCCCCCCACCCGATACTATAATGATCTTACCTGGTATCAAAGTCAAATGCAAAATCTAAACTAAAGATGGTTAAATCCAAAACGAATTTATACAATAACAAAATTATGCCTACTTTTAATGTTTAAAGAACAGTCTTCCACTCGTATCAATCTCATGTTCGCCCACGCCCCACTCTCTTCCTTGCATCTTCGGCGGTTATCACCGCTGAATCCGCCCCCTCCCCCCTACCAGGCACCCCCACCACCACACACCCACCCCCAATGCCATGCTGATCTTACCTGGTATCAAAGACAAATGTTAAATTTAAACTTAAAATGGCTAAATCAAATAAGAATTTATATTTATAAAATAAATAAATATGGATATACCAATAACAAAATTATGCCTACTCTCGATAATTAAAGAACAGTCTTCCACTCATATCAACCTATCGAGATTAAAGAACATTCTTCCACTCGTATCAACCTCATGTTCGCCCTGCCCCACCCTCTTCCCTGCGTCTTCGGCGGCTATCGCCGCCGAATCCGCCCCCTCCCCCACCCACCCCCCACTGCCACACCACACACACCCTAAATAAATAAAGTGATTTCAGAAACACGCAATAAAGAAAGAAAGAAATAAATAAATAAAACACACAATAAATAAATAAAACACATGTTTAAATAAATGTGCATGAATATTGACAAGGAAATCTAAGGTCATACCAAAATAATTTTATTACCACAGGCAACAATCTGCCCTCTCCCCCACCCCCTCCCGAGCATGCTAATCTTCCCTTATATGGTTGTCCTAACCTTGTGCTACTCAATTGATGGCCTATCTTCTGCCTTGACCAGAGGTACCACCGTCATCTTGTCTCCCCACCCGTATGTCCATCACCGCAAGACCGACCTACTATTGACATCTCTCTAAGTTCAGCATATTCTTAGGAAAACTCCACCCTCACTGATGTAACCTTGTTCACTTGAGGAGTCAATTGGATCTCCACTCTAAAAACATACCAAACTCCTCTAGATTAAAAATACAATGCTATCAAACTAAGTGTAGTTAGCATCCGCGTAGTAATAACCGAAAAACACACGTTCGTGCGGCACACGCGTGTTTAAAAACCACAATGCAATTTAAGTGCACGTGCGGCACGCACGTGTCTAACAACGCATAATTAAGAATTTATATTTGTAAAATAAAGAAATATGTATATATTCAATAACAAAATTATGCCTAATCTCAATGTTTAAAGAATAGTCTTCCACTCATATCAATCTCATGTTCGCCCGCACGTGCACTTTCCATGTGTCTTCGGCAGCTATCGCCACTGAATTCGCCCCCTCCCCTTACCAGCCACCTCCACCTCCACCCCCATGCCATGCTGATCTTACCTGGTATCAAAGACAAATGTCAAATCTAAACTAAACATAGCTAAATCAAATAAGAATTTATATTTATAAGATAAATAGATATGGATATATCCAATAACAAAATTGTGCATACTCTCGATGATTAAAGAATAGTCTTTCACTCGTATCAATCTCATGTTCGCCCCCGCCCCACCATCTTCCCTGCGTCTTCGGCGGCCGAATCCGCCCCCTCCCCCACCCCCACTGCCACCACGCACACACCCTAAATAAATAAAGTAATTTTAAAAACACACAATAAATAAATAAAACACATTTTAAAATAAAGTTACATGGATATTAACAAAGAAATCTAAGGTCATAACACAATAATTTTATTACCACAGACAACAATCTGCCCTCTCCCCCCACCCCACACAACCCACTTCCCCGATGCCACATGCGAATCCCACGAACAAGACAATCCAAATAATCCTTGTCTTTCACTCACAGTCAAGCAGTTGTTTCACCCCCACCCACCCTCCAATCGGCCGCTACTCCACCGCCTCCCGAGCACAATAATCTTCTCCTACATGGTTGCCCTAACCATACGCTACCCAATCGACGACCTCTTCCGCATTGACCAGTGGTACCACCGCTTGTATGCCCACCACCTCAAGACTGACCTATTGTTGCCATCCCTCCGTTTAGTTCGGTGTAAATTTTTGGAGAAATTTTTTAGGTTTACTTTCAAAGTCTATTAGGAGGATTGAATGTAGACTAATTACAAAACTAATTACACGGAAAGACGGGAAATCATGAGATGAATACACTAAACCTAATCAATATGTCATTAGAGATTGGTTGCTGTAGCATGACGTTGTCTACTCATGACATAGTTAGTGTAGTTAGCATCGTCGTAGTAATAACCGAGTTACTTACACCAATAGTATCAATCTCATGTTCGCCCCGCCCCAGCCTCTTTCCTGCATCTTCAGCGGCTATCGCTGCCGAATCCGCCCCTCCCCCACCCACCACCCACCGCCACCACACACACCCACCCTAAATAAATAGTGATTTTAAAAATGCATAATAAAGAAATAAAACACATGTTTAAATTAAGGTGCATGGATATTAATAAAGAAATCTAAGATCATACCACAATAATTTTATTAATAAAGAAAGCTGTGTCACCGAGGCTGCCAACCTCGATCGCTAATCCTTTCCAAAAACACAACGTGATTTGACTTACCAATTATTCAAATGGTATTTTTAGCAAATAACTGTGGGGGAGTTCCCCACAGCTAAAACTCTTTTTCATTTATAAGAGAGGGAAATAGGTACAAAGCAAGGGGGTTAGAATGTACAATGCGAAAAAACATTAGGAGACTGTCTCTGAAAAAGCTGAAAAGAAAGATTGTTGACCCTCCTTAACTCTCACGAGTTGGAGGTAACCGTGACTCATAAAATTCCTAGCCCACAAGTTGACGGAGGGGACACCATTATCAAATATTTTTCCAGATTTCCCATGTGGCAACAATAAAAACTTCCATGAAGAACTGCAGTGACGATCTTATGAGGGAATGTAGTAATTTGATGCATATATCATATTCCGAAGTCCAGCAAACACTAAGCTTTTGCCAATAGGCGGTAGCAAACTCACAATAAAAAAATAGATGAATTTAAACCCTTTTCAAGAGTGATCCCAACATTGCTTATTTGCTCTAAAAATGTTTTGTTAGGTTAAGTTTCCAAACTCATCTGAAGTTGTCATTCGGGTCTCTAAATTTATCATCAGGTTTCTTCGTACCTAAGCTTTCACTAAAACTTATCACCTATCGTAATGGCAATACTTTCTCCTTGTTTGTTGCCCTCACAACCACCTTGTACATATCACACGTGTTGCTCAACGCTGGTTGTGCGATCACAAAATGCACTTTGAGAAATTTAACACAAATGACACTATTAGACAAGTCGGATCGTGCCTGTGCGTTGCTACGGGCTATACAACTTTTTTAACATGAAAACATTTGTATTGACATTAACAATATTTTATTGTAAAGTTCAGCATTATTCATCAGTCTTAACTTTTACATAAGAGAATAACATGGACACCTGATTCAAGCAACAAAAATGCAAATTCACTCACATATAATCGATAAAAGAAAAAGCTTCTATTTGTAGCTGAAGTTATATGGCAGATCCAAAATCTCTTTCCAAATTTATGGCAGATCCAAAATCTTCAGTATAGACTGTCATCTGATGGCAGATATGTGTTTCACTTAAACTGTTCAGCCACTCTGAGCTTACAGTACCAATAGGTATGTGCCCGTGCGTTGCTACGGGCAACAAAACATTTATGCTAAAATACATTAAGTATTAAATAAGACAATAATAATGTGAAAATAAGGATATTAAAAAATATCTAATCAAGAATATGTTAAATAGGACACACTTCTATATGGAACGTCAGAATTTAGAAAAATGAGGCAGATGCCAAGTATGTGCATATTTGTTCATGGACACCCTTACAAAATAACTGCAATCTATTTGGAATAAGAAAAATGATGTTGCATTTTTCACCAAATCGTAACTGGGAAATTATGCAAAACCCTCCATCAAAAGATGCTAATCTATGTGGCATTATTTTCATAAAAACCTTCCACCAAATACCAAATATCACCAGTTGATGAACAAGTGGCAATCTCCTCTAGTTGCGCCCTGCTTGATTGCAGTCATCCTTTAGAGTTCACTATGAAAACAGGAACAGAATATATGACATTCCTTTGAAAGACCCAAGGCAATGTATCCTCCCTATTTAGCCGAAAGAAAGATACTTGTTCCAAGTTGTGTTTCCTGGCAGGAACAGTTCATTAACCAATGTAAAATTCGCAGTGAACAAACTTGAGGTTTCAGTCAAACAATTCAAGATTTCTTTTCTAACATTAGGAAAAAAGTACAGCCTACAAGAAGAATACACCATAATAAAGCTTTCACTTTAAGATAGGAAAACATAACTGCAAAGTAGCATATCTCACACACAGCCTATGTAGACACCATTCAGAAAGGGAAAAATGCTAACTCACACCGTAACCTCAACATCATATGTAGACACCATTCAGAAAGGGAAAAATGCTAACTCACACCGTAACCTCAACATCACGCAAAATCCTTGTGAAACAAAATTTTGGCTATATATACTGGAATTCATAGTAATATATCATACGAAATATGGTATATGAATTCTAACTGAAGAAATGCATGCACGAAAAACAAAAGGCAGTTAGGATAGTAAGAACTTACCCACGCGCCATTGTCGAAGTAGCCTTAGACACCCTCTATGCAGTAGTGAGTCTCAACCTGAAACGAAACAGGAGGTAATAAGCAGTGGCAACAACATGCCGACCTCCTACTCAACAAAGTGTGAAACTATGTTACTCCGTGATCACAAAAAGTGAAAGAAATAGACAAAGAGCTTTTTTTACACTCTACTACACGTGTTTGCTGTCCTGTCCATAATGCACTTGTCAGCACTAATGTTACCCATGCAGTAGCAACTAATGTCACTTTTCAAAAAAAAAAACCAATGTTCATAATGCCGCAACCTAACTCATGTGGAAAATTAGTAGCAGGCAAATATGACACACAGAAGGGTGCATGCATCTAACTAAGGCATTGAGGCAACTAACATTTAACAATGCCATAAAAGATAAAGTGCATCATTATAATCTCAATTTTTGTGGCACTACAACAGAAGCGACTTACAAGATATGTTGTGGGAAATCTTCCGGGCATGCATCTGGACATGACGAGATAAAGGGCATCATCATTCTTCTTCAGCTGAACAAGCTATTGCCAAGTGACACTGCATGTCTTTGATCCTTCTCATCTGGTGCATCATATGATTTATCTGCAATCCAACAAAAGGAAATGGGAGGAGGAGATCAGAATAATATGTACAGTTCATGAGGATGTGTAGTGTAGCTACTTGGTTAAATGAAATGTGGATAACTTGAGTGCATCATGGAAGACTAAAAAGGATGAGCTCACCTAAATTGAAACAACCACAAGTACAACATATGACACAAGAGAAAGCATTATAATTTCAGTACCTCTTCTTTTTCAATCTCAGTGGTAACAATGAGGAATAGAGCACTGAAACACAAATTATCAAAATTGAGAGCAACCAGATACTGTTTTTTTCTATAACTGTAGCATGCATCCTCAGAACCAGGGAGATCACTGCTACAATGTGAAATGATGGTAGACAAACAAAACCAATGCATGAAACCCTCGTGGATTCAGAATGCTAGTACCTTTTTCCGACGGACACAAGCCAAAGGCCAATCATAGACTCATGGACACCAGCTTGCCTTCAGTGATGTTCATCCCAGATCTAGCCGCGGCATTTCTCATGTAGTCTACTACCATCGACTTTGATCCTGCTGCCCTCCTTGGAATTTTCTGCCGCCACTCCTATTCTTTCCATGGAGTCTATTTGAATGGCCCAGCTTCATCTGAAATTGCCTTTAATTGTCAGGGAAGGGATCATAAGTAATGTTCAGGAAGCATAAAAGAGGAGTCAAAAAGGATCATAAGTAATTCATATTTGGGATAGGAGTAAAAAAGGAGAACAAATAAACAAACCTATTGCCAGTGCCTTGCGATGGTGGTCATCTGCCCCAAATCAAGAAATTACAGGAATGGGAAGAAATCCATTTGACAGATCCGGTGTTGTTGTAGTCCCCTGCAATGAGACTTCAAGATACAAGGGATGCATTACCTTGTGAGCAGGCGACTGAAATATCCAAACAGAAAATGACATTGTTTAGTTCTCGCATTCATGACAAAATAGTAATTAGGCAAGCCATGGGCCAGATCACAAGCCAAATCGATGCACAAAGCAATCAACAAGCGTTTGATCTCACTATCCTTATCACTAATGGGTCCATCATACTTGTGAACTGCCATGCGGATGTATCATATATAGTTGTATGTGTAGTATTTAATTGTTACTGAACATCTATGAAATTCCATTACTTTCATCTATGAAATTCCGGCAAGTGACCACATGGTCTTGAGAAATAAGGAAGGAGGCATCACTAAAAAAACACAATTTAGCGTTCAAAATATTTTGCAAATGGATTTCTTACTACAACATAATCCTGCTACACAGGTCGTTGCCAGTTTGCCACCCAATAGCTACGTCCAAGAGAAACTACCTTCCTGACCTTACCCATATCCATGTCTGCATTCAGTTGCTTGTTATCAGTCTTAATGGTGAAAACTTCATGGGACTCATGATGAGGGCACCGTTCTGCAAAGCATTGCTTGCTATTGTATATTGCAACTTACGAACCTTACCTAAACTACTATGTCCTGACTCGTGGAGCTTGCAGTCACCAACCAACGAACCATGGCCTGAATGTTGCTAAGCATTTGGAAAGCTTTTCTTGATTGAGCTGATAAACAACCGGTGGAGCTCCAAAAACGCTTCCAAACTAATTTAATCTTGGTTGCTGCAGGCATTAAGGAGCCTGCACCACTTCCATAATCTGGCTGTCAATGCCTACAGAAAGCAGACAATCCTCTCAGAGAGGTGAAGTGTCAAATAGCATGTGTCAATACTTAGGTGCAGAAAGTATAAGCATGTTAAATATAAATTGTAATTCACCAAATAACTGAGAGTTTTAAACTGAGCAAATACTTCCGCATTTGAACCTCGGACCCAACAAATAACTCCAACATGATAATTCTTCTTTGAAAATTCTTGCTGAAAAGCTGCTTACTCACTAACCAGCCTGTAAGAACAGTGCAAGTAATATTTTATCCTCTGTATTGCTGCATTGAATTTGAGCAACTACATCACCAAATTTTAAACCAATTTACATAGCTTATTATACTTAGGCATTTGTAGGACTTCACAAAAAAAACTCATGAATATATTCAAGTTTGCAAAGTCATACTAACAGGAGCATTAATTTAGTTAATGGTGACTTGTTCCATGAATAACATTTACTTCTTACATGTCCTAAATTTTTATCCCAGAGCAGTCTTTTCTTCCTTAAGTTGATATATGTCGCTTCCAACGACATCTGAATTCAGGCAAAATATGTGCCACGGTATGTCATTCATCAAAAAGAAACAAACTCTAAAATTTTCAGCAGGAAGTTACATATCTGATTAAACTAATTTTGTGCAAGTGGCCCAATCATATGAGCACATTATCACGACACATGTAAGCAGATTGAGTTTGTGAATGGATTGAAGCTATGTAATCCCAACACCTTGTTAGGAGCGCCGGGCTGGCATCATCGAGTTCTAATCAACCTAAGGTTCCAATCTTTTCAAGACATGCAAGAAAGCGGTTTACTATTAACCTGAGTTTTAAATTATTGATGGCAATACTCTAATCTTTTGGCCTTCCCTTCGATTGCAAGACTGAAACTATTCAGGTCAGATTAGAAGGACTACAAGCTTGAATCAGCACACTATGAGAAGGTTTTACCATGGCAGTATACAAGCTTAAATTAATAAGCTCCTATCTATTTCACTCACTGTCACTAAGATGTTCTTATTCAATGAAACCTGACCTTATTTAACCTTTTTCAAAACAAATGGACAAATAAAAAAACCTATTACGATCTGTTCTTTCAAAAAAAATTACCTAAAATGCATTTGGTCCTATAACCTGACAAACGGAAAATATAATAATCTCAGCAAAGAAAAAATAAGAAAATTTCATAGGTGATGCATTAGCATGCTCTCGGGTGGTTCAAGAGAAGAGAGCACCAGACATGCCATGCTCACAAGGCAAGCAGCAAACTAACCTGAATCCATTGGGTGAGTTCCCCACCAGTAGCCTCCAGCCCTCTAGATGTTGCAGGCAGCGTCGACGTCGCCGGATCAAAGGCCACAAGGCACCACTCCCCCCTGCGCTTTCCTCTTACAACATGATGCCCCAGCACAGCAGCACTGGCACCACTCCCCCCTGCGCTTTCCTCTTACAACATGATGCCCCAGCACAGCAGCACTGGCAACAGGCAACAGTTGCGAGAAGCCCCTCAAATAATGTTCTCATTCCCTGCCAAGAAGAAAGCATCTAGTACAATAAGTTTGCAGAGCTCACGAGGGTGTAAGTATTTACAGCCTACATATCTAATACATAGATAAAAAAAATTAGATATCAGGCATTAACAACTTATTTTCATTCAATGAATAAGTATGAGTTCAGTAGCCCAGGCAATTTCTTCTCAGGGTTCAAACCAAACAAGCCCATAATCAGTAGCACGGAAGCTATATATAGGCCCCATCCATTCAGTGCCAACTCTAGGACCAGAGCGTGACATGTTCTACATCTTTTAACAAACAATCAAATCATAAATAGATTTATCATCCACAAATGAGACGTTTTAGATAGAAAAAATTGAATATGTCGATCCGCATTTTCAATGTCGTTAGACCATGATGGGAATGTAACATTGGTTTCAGCATTTGCAGTCCATCCTAAACAATTGACACTACAAAATCGGTACAGCATGCCCCCAGTAACAAACAATAGTCGTGGATCTATAAAGCAATAAATCAATGGACAATAAATGGATGCAAACGCCCAAATCAAATCTAAGAATCGCCGATCAGCAATTCGTTAGATTAGATCCAAAAGGGGGTGAGAAATGATAGAAAATGGACTTACAGTGATGGGAGAGCCAGTGTTGAGCACAAGCTGGCCGCGGACGAGCCCCTCCGTCCCGTCCATGGCAATGGTGCGGACCATGTTCTCCCCGAGATGCTGAGCCACCTCGAGCACGAGGCATAGCTCTATTGTTAGTAATCTTCATAATAATCATATACTAAGAATCACTGGAAACAGGCACCGACTATTCAGATATGTTTACGATTTCAGCAAACAAGCATTTGTAAGCAGAATCAATGAAAAAACACTTTTACAGAGTAGCAGTCGTTACAGTTGTTTCTCTATCACCCGTTATGATGTAATCATATAGTAGCATTTCTCAATTAGACTAAATAATGAATATTTCAATGGTATATACAGTATAAGCATAGTATGATATCTGTACTGTGCATTTTAAACTGAAAACATATATAGCTGCCTAACCACATTACATCTTTGTTAACTTAGCTGACTAATATGACATGAAGAAAACCAGGATTTTCCATGTTCTATGCACAAAGTAAAACTCACAAAGCTATTGCTTTAAATAGTTCTGAAGTCCAGTTCTTTGAAAGAGTTATATACATTCTTTAAGTTCATATTTCTTTTACTCTAATCCAATTGCAACAGTATTTTTTACTAATTCTCATGAAAAAGTAAAATAATTGTGAAACAGAACAGATCCTTAGCTGATCAACTTTCTCTGCATCCTACTGATTCAATCTAATCAAATAGCAATATACTCAAGTAAATTAAAATCGTCTACTTTACGGTGTGTTTTCTAAGATGCTCTAGCAGTCAACTTAAAATGAACCCTAAAATGATTGCCCTTTCGCCAGAAAAGTAATAAAGTGATTGCCTGCCATTCTACCAAAGGGTGGCCAGTGAAGTTGGGCATCCAATTCTGCCTGACCAATGCCTAGCATCACTTCACCAGACCTTGCATGGGGAGAGCGAGGGAGAGCGGCGGAGGGCGAAGATAATAATGAAACAATTCTCTATATGACATCATGAAATCTGAAAGAAGAGGAAAAGATGGAAATTGTGCTTCTAATGGTTACTAAAGAAAAAGTTAGATGTTGGAGGCAAGCACATAAGAGGCTTCAAGAAAACTTACTAAGGCAAGCTTGTGAACTGAATGACTCTGTCTAGCTTCTTCAGATCGTGCATAAAATGCCATACACAACAAATCAATCTGAAATGGAAGAACAAAATAAGGTCTGAATTTCTAAGTGCAAGCAAGCTGAAATTAAGGTTGTTTTCTTGCAATAAATGTTATATACTGGCACAACAAGCATAGATAAAAAAACTGCTGCCTGGAACAATCATGCTTCAGATGTAACATTGGTTAGGTAAGTGGTGGACTAAAAACAAAATGTTACAAAGCCGTACTGTCAAGGGTCTGCGTTGATTATGCAGAACATATTATGACATCTAGAAAAGGAGTCCTACTGAGGAACAAAAAAAAAGTGTGTACACACTTGGGAATATGGAACAATCAAAAGGAACATCGAGTAATAGGGGTCTAGGGGAGCACCATGGTCAGAAACTGCAACATACTGTGAACCAATGCAATCCAATCTAAAGTAGTCCATAATGTCCTAAATCACACATGTAATAAAAATTAAAAGTTGTTAAGTTAGCAGGCCTATGCTTTGCGTACTAAAGGTGCAAAGCTAAATTTGAGAGGCACTACAATGCCACTGAGCCAAACATGCCTTTTAAGCTGGGTAGCATCAAGTAAACTTCAAATGGCTATTTATGGCACTGCAGGCCCTAAAGAAAATTCCATAAAATTCTTACATTGAGGTTTGCTTCAGCAATCTGTTCAATCTGGGTCGCTTTCTCCTTTGCAACAGCTGCAGCCAGTTCAGCTTTTGCCAACTCTTGAGCCTTTTCAATTTGTTGGCTTGTTTCTTCTTCCTGTTAAATCAGCAATACCAAGGTCAATTCCTTAATGAAAATGATTTATCGTAAATACATTAAAGAATTTATAGTAGACATCAAATCTGACACACCTTCCTCTGCAGCTCATCCCACAATTTTTGCTCAGCTTTCTTTTGAAGTTCCCTAATTGCAGCAGCATTCTTCAGTTTCTCTCTCTTAAACTCCTGATAACAGCAAGATAATTGATAAACATGACAAAGATAAACATTTCATCTGAAATTCAATATAAACAAGAGGCACTAAATAGCATTATCCTCCCCGCCGCCGCCACGAGCCGCACGGCGAAAAGCATGTGGCATATAGTTCATATCGACATACAGTGTGGGATCACAGTTAGAAAACGATATTCAAATGAGCCAGTGTATTTCTCAAACATCAATTCAAAAGCACACTTTCCATTTTCTCTGGTGGAACATTCAATACTTAAAACTGGGGAAACAAAGAAACTTCTAAAATTGCCACACTTCCAAGCACAAAGACAAGTCTCAATAGAGCTCAAATCTTCTGATACTGAAAATATTAGGACTGCTAAAATGTTGCAACACTTTAATTTCCAGAATGCAGATAAAAATGTAGATGTTGCTAAAAAGTTGAGGGATTAAGCTTAGCAAGTTCAGAACAAGGATTTTACCCGGAAAAAAAGTTCAGAACAAGGATGCTAACTAAAAATGAGGAGTACAACAGCATTATTGTCAGACTCATAGATTGAGTCTGACACCATACATTTTGGAAAGAATGTACCAAAGAGCTCCAAAGCCCTGTAAGCAGTTCTAGCATCAGTATGTAATATCTTTCATCATGGAACACAATTGTGGAAATTAAATGCATTTTAATGGAGCACGTCATCATATGACAATAAAATGGATGGTCAATATATCATATTACATCCTCTAGTATTTGTTTCGCTTACAGGTTACAGAACAAGTAGTTACTTTTGAAGATGTTATGCATTCCCTAAATTTGTGATTAGAAATGTGTCCTTCATATAATAAGGCAATTGATGCTTGCCACTTCTCTTCTTAATAGATATCCAAATATTTTTACAATCAGTTAGTTTAGGCATCTCTAGTTGTTGTATGTTTCAAATTCTTCTCAGATTCATTTCTTGACAGGCAGATTCTGCATCAGAGTGCAACCAGAACATGCAAATATGTTTCACGGCTTACAACCAAGAAAGAAGAAAATGAACACATACTGATAAAATCAAATCAGTACAAATTTAGGATAGCAGGTGTTTGCTTAACTAATATTTCTGAGCAAAGTGCAACACTAAAAGACATGTTTCCTTGCTACATGCGAAGTGTGTCAAGGGGACTTACATGACTGGCAAGCATATAAATTAAGAGGTTGAAAGCAGCACCAGCCCATGCTGTTTCTGTAAGTATACCAGCAGATCTTGTGATTTGAAGGTAAAGTGGTATTATTCGGAGCAGTCGAGGTACATATTGACATATAATAATAATCAGTAGTACAATTTTTGCCCCTATAACTTCTGAACCTTCGAGAAGAGGCAGCGCAAGCAACACAAATACCTGATAATGAAAAATCACACGTAATTACAACTATATATGGAATTTAAGAATAGCAAACTTCAATGAATAACAGGAACTTATACAAAATAGAATAATCAAAGCTAAATCGTTTCCTGGACAGATCTAAACTGAAAACAAAGGCAATTCCATCCCCTTTTTTCCCTCGAACAATGCAGGAGAGTTGTGTGTCATTACATTAAGAATGTGAGAATTTTCAGCAGACCCTAGACTCAATCTGGCACCATACATTTCCATTGAAAACCAGGGAATCTACACTTGATTGGAATTCAATAGAAAAATTACTGTGGTCTCAAATCGAAGCAAAGCCCTACCAAACCGTACCTAGCGTGAGGTGACTACGAGGAGGTGATGACGCCTGGACGACTGCGGCGGCGAGAGAAAGGGGTACTTGTGGAGGTCCAACACGTGCCGGACGTCGCTGCATCCCGTTTCCGCGCGGACGTCAGTCTCTACCGCCGACGAATCAACCGCTGGCCCTCACGCGCCGGTCGTCCTCGCCGCCGGACCCGCGCCTACCGTCCCCGATGCAGGGACGCATCTGATGTCGTCGGCGGTCGTCCCGGATTGGTGGCGCGGAGAGGGAGAGGGAGATCGGCGTGCCGGCTAGGGCGACGGGATGGGAGGTGAGGAGAGGGAGACCGGCGTGGCGGCTAGGGTTCCGAGGGGAGGGGTGGGGGCGCGGGGAAGCGTCAGGTGGAGCGGGCGCGGCTGCAGATGACGCGGCGGCGGCGATCTGCTGCGGCAGAGCAGCGCGTGCTGGTTCCAGAGTGCGTGAGGGCTGGAGTTGGAACGGCGGCGGCATGAGACCCGGCGCGTGGAGGATGGAGCTGGGGAGGAGGAGACGGAGGAGGCGGAGAGGGAGGGAGGGTTGTCGCGGGGAAGAGGGAAGGAAGGGAGGGTGGGCGGCGGACGGGCGGAAAGTCCGAGCGTGATTCCCGGGCGGGATTGGGGGTGGGTACGCGGGCGGGTAAGGTCCGCTCGCGGTGAGAAAAAACGGAGGAAATCGCCAGAAGTATTTTCTAATGATGAAAAAATGGTTCCCCCTCCCCTTTTGTCGTCACAAAAGGGCGATTTTGGTGGGCCTTTTCTGACACATAGATCCTCCTGTGAGGGGTAAGGGGTAGAACTTTTTGGTAAAAAGTGTTTTCAAAAGAACTCGTTCTTTATAGTACAGATTCGTCGTATTTGTATTTTTTAAGTGCAAATAGCCAGACTCAGTACACAATTATAATCGTGGAATCTTTAAAAGGTATCGACACTATTTCTCCTAGAAGTATCCAATTTCTGTAAAGATACTATTGACTGCTCGCAATTTATGAAAACAGGTTGAATTTCCTAAGCAAGTATATTGGGGGAGTATTTCCCAACAACACTGAGTAGGAGTGGTAAAAAAATGAGCGCAATGTCGGAGTTATGCTATTTTACCCGGTTTAACCTTTACTATTAGAGAAATTTTAGAATACTTGAAATTACTGACAATTGTCCATCCTACGAAACCTAACGACCGAAGTACTAAGAAATAACCACTCTGACGTATCTAAATGGAAGTATGAAATTAGTGAGGAATTATTATGATACCCTTTTAATTATATGTAAATCTATTAATTTTTTCATAACAAAGGTAAGAAATGAAAGTACTTGGAAGTTTCGGTACTAGTAAAATGCACGTGCGGCACGCACGTGTCTAAAACCCACAATAATTAAAAATATTTTTTAAATGAAGGTAAATGAACATATTACCACATACCACAATTATACAGAGGCAACAATCCTATCGTTGGGAGAACGCGAATCTCATCAACAATCTCGTGGTGGCGCAGCTCATGAACCATACAACGCAAAGGACCCTCATCTTGATCTTGTAATCAAGCTGTTGTTTTCGCCTCCGCTCCGACAACGTAGAGGACCCTCATCTTCAACTCACAATTAAGCTGTTGTGTTCGCTCCCGCCCCGTCTTTCTCCCCACATCTTCGGCAGCACCGCTCCTGTGTCCACCACTGCAGGACCAACCTATCGTTACCATCTCCCTCTAAGTTCAACATCTATGCACGAAACTCCCTGCCCTCAAGGGTGTAACCTTTGTCGCTTGAGGAGCTCAATTAACACCTACCCTAAAATGTTACCAAACTCCCTATTGGTTCAAAATGCAATGCTACCTGATTAACTGTAGTTATCATCCTCCTAGTAATAACCAAGTTACTTACAACATAGTAAGATGCATGTGTGGTCACACACGTGTTTAAAAATCCACAATAATTAAAAATTATATTTATAGTAAAATGAAAACAAAAAATATATAGGACTGTAGTAATTGTTTGAAGTACAATATAAGACAATTTGGGATTTAACAAGGATGAGAGTTATCAAACTGATGGCTGCATTAGGAGCCCAAATCAGATGACCTGCGATAGAGATAACCCTTTTAAAATGAATGGTAATATTCAAGGGATGCAACGATACACATGTGGATGTTCCATGTTTCTTTTTCTCGGGTCGGCATTTCATCGAACACTATCCTGACCATAATGGAGGGGAGCAGCCATGGTGAGCAACCGCATGCACCATGTCCACCTCCTCTATGACTCCTCTGTCCAGGGACGTGATCCGCTGAATCCTAGACTTCTTGCAGACCGCGTGCAAACAAGATAATTAAATAATCCACCAATGATGACTATCTCCTACAGCAAGCTTTGAACTTGTCAATCTCAAAGATCAGTACAAAGAAAAATCACTTCCCCTCAATCCGAAATAAAATTAAGCTTATGAAACATTTTTCAAGTATTTAACAGAAAACATTGGGATAAAAAAAATACAAGACTGTTATAGCAAAGGTAAACAGGTATTTAACAGAGAGCATACAGAACTACACAGCTGCTGATAAAAGATAAACCATATGAAATTCGAAGCACCCTTACAAGCAGAGTAATACAGATCAAATCGACAAGCCAAACTTGCAAATGAACCCTGGATCAGCTAAAAATAAGATGAGAATAAAGAGCTGCAGTTTTGGATGTCAACTTTAGAAGGCATAAAGAACTGTAGTTAAGTGGACTCTTCATAGTGGAAAAATTACTTCTCAATTAAAGGATCACTATAGATAATTTGAACCATTAAGAGCTGGAACATTGGAAAATTACCTCATAGCATCAACATTCCCAAATCTAAATAAACAACAATCATGCCTTATCCTCACTCGTGCTTCTTCTATCTCTGCTTTCAACACAGCTATTTGATCAGACATGACCTTCATATTCCTCACTAGTAAAAATGAGAACAACTAGTATTACATGGATATCATGAAAAAGAAGAAATTGAAAAACAAAGAAAGCACACAACCGACAATCAATACATCTGGCCAAACAGCATGCATGCACATATGTGCACAAATAAAAATCTCCATAGGTCTTAAAAACCTCCATATGTAACCATTTTTCGTGTATTGAGAAAGAAAAGTATACTGCACCCATACCTTCTAACAAATGACGATATTGAAGATCATGTGCAGCATGGCATGCCTGGAGAGCGAGTTTAAAAGTTTTCTAGACATAGCAAACCAGTGTAAGAACGAACAACAGCTAAAAACAATATGGCAAATGTTCAGCATGGATCACCTCCCTCAGCAGACCAACCTGTCCATTGATCTGTATCAGCACCTTTAGAAATCTTGTTATTCGGTATTGTCCAACTGCCATTTTTCTCATAAACATCACAGTTAACAATCCTAAAACAGAAACACAAATAGTTTTTTCTTGTCAGCATCACTCATGAACGTAATTATCAAATCATATAAAATACACAATTATTTCTGACCAAAATTGAAGTGGATAAAGTGAAACACACAACATTCTCAGTCTATATCAAAAGTACAATTATAAAGCTGATCCAAATTGGTAGGGAACTCACTGTGTGCATACTAATAGTAATATTACACAGTTACATCCAGCAATAGCACTTAAGAAGTTTCCGCCTTTGAACAAAGGAACAATAAAATAAATCTTTCCACCAAAATGACTCTATCCATCTAAAAAATTTATCGTAGTGCTGCTATTAAAAATTAACTGCAAAAAGTATAAGAGGGGTTCCACAATAACACGTAACAGTGCAAGTACTAACCTTCATTGTTGGATAGCTAAAGCAGTCCTCCCTATCCTCTCTAGATTTACCGTCCATCTCAAACAACTGCTCGCTTGAAAGATACCAGGAGTTGTGCCGCTGACCTAAACGAAGCATCACGCTAGCATTCCGCTCCTTCGGTCATGGAAATCACACCGATCTTCTCTGCCACGTGGTCCAAGCAGCAGAATGGCCTCTAAGGCAAACCCTAGGATAGGCTAATAAGCATGGCCTGCCTGTATAAGTAATATTATAGAGTTCCGAGCATTTAAGGCAATAAAATTTCTACACTAATATGATCAACATTCATCATTCAAACCTGTCTGGGAACATATATCATTCCAATGAACTCCACCGGATGAGAAGGCCTTCCAGTTGCAAACATTACCTGACTGTGAAACAAGACTGTCAGTTAGAGGCTAAAGGTAACATTATATAGGTCCAAGACTCCATCGAAAATAATTCTGAGAAAAAGGTGATGTGATGTGTTTGGTGAAAAGAAAGCAGTATGGTTGGCGAAAATTCTTAAGCCACATGATAGAGAAAACATGTAATATGAAACCAGATATTTTAATCAGAAAGCCAAGTCAGATATTAGTCAATTACCATTTGCATTCTACAGTGATGTATATTTACGAACTTTAGTCAAGAATACTAAATACTGTTGTTTCTTAATATGTGTAATTTCTCCTCATAGTTTTGCTCCACAGAAGTTATAAATGTCTGCAAAAATAATTTGGCTAATCATTGTTCATTTAACCATCAAATGATATATTTTCTTTGTAATTAGGCTTCTAATTGTTGAATTTTAACTACCACTGCTGCTGCACAAGTTGTCCTAAACAAACCTATTAAGGGCCCCTTAAGTCTAATTGTTATCTCCGCCAATCGGAGATATGAAAAGCTCCTCGGGTTTCCCCGCACCTGAGGACCGGAGCGTCTGAGGACCGGTGGATGGTCGCTCCTTGGTGTGATGAGTGATTGACAACGTGGTGTGGACTGACTCTTGGCCGAGTATTGCAAGTGCAGGTTGCTGCTTGATTTGCGTTGGTGTAGGTGAAGAGCGGGCGTGAAAGGCCTTAACCTTGCGGGGCCTCCGAGGAGTGGAGAGACAAGTAGACTCGGCTCGATGGACCCAGTGGCCGAACGGGATCAAGTGCGAGCCGCATGGTGGCAAGAAAAGCAAGACGAAGTCATCGACTGGAGCCGGTGCGGGGTAGCAGCTCACGACCGGAGTCTGCACGTGGGGTTTATGGCGGTTCACCACAAAACCATCGGGTTACTTGGTTGAGCCACAAAACCAAGACCGGAGACTCGACGGGCGGAGACAGGATCCGGGCGCACCGAGAAGATTCGATGCCGGTGGACACGCGGCGGGATTGCAGAGCTTGCGTCGGGAGGACGCGGACTGCAGCAAAGGCGTGGCTGCCCGATGAAGGAAGATCGCTAATTGACCATCTTGCCCCTGAGGGGTGTGTATCTTCATTTATGTTCTAGGGGTAGCTTGGTCATTTGCCCAACCCGGAGAGACTTCATATATATAGCTCTAGGGTTTCAGGACTGCTTCTCATTTTCCCTGGTCTTTAGGCTAGATTTTCTTCATGATTTTGTAGAGAATCTGACCTCTGAGTGTATGAAAGCATTCATGGTTGCGTCGATTTCCCTCTTGTGGTTCGAGTGATTTTCATGTCTTTTTCGAGCTATTATCGTTGCATTTTCGTGTGCTGCTTGTTCCTTCAATCATGAGGCCTTTGTGTTCGGATTTCTTTGTGGGGATCATGGATTGATGTTATGTGCATCTTTGTGCTTGATCTTGACCCCGCAAAATCCGGATTTGGCCTCTGATTGAAGGATTTCGGTTGGAACCCTAGTTTTTTGTGTGAGCCCGGTAGAATCTCGATTCAGTGGGTTTGAGGCTACAAATTCATAGGAATAGCATCTCCTAGAGACGCTTCATCCTCTCCTATGATTTGGTAGCAATCCCTTGGTTGATTCGGGAGATGGGGCAAAGGGAAGCAAGAGTTGACCTTCAAGAGGTCAAGCTCGGGCTGCTGTCTACGCACCTGGCGAACAGTCCACACGCCTCTGGCGGATGGTCCGCGAGGAGGCTTTCAGCTGGCAGTTCGTCGTGTTCATTGTGAGTTCTTGCGTGGTTTTCATTCGATCCATTTTGTCGGTGGATTTTTGGTGCACGGAGTTCGTGGACGGTCCGTACTAGAGTGGCGGACAGTTCGTGTCGGGGCGGACGGTCTACGGGTCCTCCACGGAAAGTCCGTTTTTCGCGGTGCACTTTTGGAAGTTCGGGTAGGTTTTTCGGACGGCCCGTCCCCTATCCGCGGACAGTCCACGCGGGCCTTGCGGACGGTCCGCCCCAAGCTTTCCAGATTGCCTAAGTCCGTTGCGCTTTTGAGTTGTGCTTCCGCTTGGGATTGTTTGGGACTTGTTCCTATGGTTAGTAGGTCCGTTGTGACTACGTGACCATGGCAAGTTTGTGTGGGAACCCTTGCTTGTGATTTTGGGGTATAGTCGAGTTCGACTCTTCGGAGAAGAATTTTTATCGGCTCCCATTCACTCCCCCCTCTCTGGTCGCCTAATCGGTCCTTCAGCACCAGAGTGATCCGAGCCTCCGTGGCCTCTCTGCTGACGACACGGCGTGTTAGCCTGTTTTGCAAAAAAAACCCTTATATTTGCTACAAATCTCAAATCAGTCCAGCAAGTCCAGATCGCGCATCAGTCAAGTTCATATATGTTTCACATAAATCCTTACACTAAAATTTATTTCAACGCAAAGAAGAGAAAATTTGATGTTAATGCCGTTTTTACAAACACCCCCAACCACTTTTGCGAACACACCCTCCCACCACCCCACCCCACTAATACCGGGAATACTATCTGTCGCTTCAGCGACAAATTCTCCATGCGTCACGCTTCCTTCGGTGGCCCGCGGTCCTTCCGATCTTCCTTCGGTTCCCTTCCGCTTTTTTTCCTTCCGGTCTCCAGTCTTCATTCGGTTTCTTTTTTTCGCCAGCTTTTTTCTTCCTTTTTTTTCTTACGTGACGTCTTTTTTTTGTTTTCTTCTTCTTTTTGGTTTCTTTTCTTTTTTTCTTGCGTGACTTTTTCTGTCTCCTGTGATGTCTTCTGTATAGGAAGTTAAAAGCGAAAAAATACCACCAATCACAAGTTTTGAATCTGAAACCTTCAACTAAACAAATAGTTAGTAACCATTGTACCACATTGTTGTAAAAAAAAACTATTGTACCACACAACACTTCGTGACTACATAAAATTACAGATCATTTTAAGTTGTTTTTTCATTCTTTTCTTTTCTCTCTTTCTAGTTTTTAATTTTCTTTTTCTCCCCTTAGTTTATTTATTATGACACTCTATTTATGTGTTCAAGATGGCACACAAACTTGTTCTGACTATAATAGGATCTTGTTCTGACCGTTGTTCTCATTTGTTCGGACATTTTATTTTTTTTGGTCGAGATGACATACAAATTTGTTGTGATTATAATAATAAGTTATTCTGGCTATAATAATATCTTGTTCTGAGTATAATAATAATTTGTTCCGTCTATAATAATAATTTGTTCCGACCCTTGTTCTGATTTGTTCTGACACTATATTTTTTTATTCGGGATGACATGCAAACTTGTTCTAGCTATAATTAGATCTTGTTCTAATAATTGTTCTCGTTTGTTCTGACACTTCATTCGTTTTGTGCTAGTGATAATAGAATATATAACCTTAATAAAAAATACGAATAAAAAAGTTTGTCAAAATATAGTTAAGTGGGATCTTATTTCAAAGTTTTTATTATCAGAAATTCAATGATGCAATTGGAATTTAATTTTGACACTCAGTTTATGATTTATATATATTTTTTAAATTTCAAACAACTTGCATGCAAAGGTGACATCAACACTTTTTGTTCGTGACATATACATATTTGTTCCGGCAGTTCATATAACTTGTTCGGTACGTACAAATGTTTTATTCTGGTAGTTTATAAATTTTGTTCTAAGGTTATGTAAATATTTAATCTTAATTAAAAAATACAAATAAAAAAAGTTTGTCAAAATATAGTCAAGTGGGATCTTATTACCAAGTTTTTATTGTCAGAAATTCAATGGTGCAATCGGAATTTAATTTTGGTAACCAGTTTATGATTTATAGATTTTTTAATTTTCAAACAAGTTGCATGCAAAGGGTGACATCAGCTTTTGTTTTTTGTCTTTTTTGCATGCATGCAGATACTAGCTAAAGCACATGGGCAAACAGTCTAATGAAGTCTTGATTTTCCTCCACCCTCCACACATTAGCGGGAAGGAAAGATCATTATCTGATTTTTTTCCACCCTCCATGCAGATACACGGGGCCTGTTGTACGGACATCCCTGGGCTCACTACTCAGGCGGGTACCAGGACCGACTACTACATGGGCCCTTGGGACTACTCGACTTGGGCTGCACGGCACAAGACGGCGTGAAGCGCAAGGCATCCAGAGGACTAGTACTCGGTTAGGAAGCTAGACATGTCCGGATCCATGTAGAGTACTCCTAGCCGTACGAGTACATCTTTATCCCCCTAACCGACTTGTAACCCTGCCTCCCGAACTATATAAAGCGAGGTAGGGACCCCTATCTATCTATCCGCATCATCTTATAACAACACCCAATCAATCTAGAGCTACACAGCATACAGGACGTAGGGTATTACGCACCTCGCGGCCCGAACTTGTATAAATCGTGTGCTACGTGTCTCTCCTTCGAGTTCCCGATCTTGGCGAGGCCAGAAACATCTACCTCGGGTACTCCCCTTGGTAGGTTGCCGGTCTAAAACACCGACAGCTGGCGCACCAGGTAGGGGATCTCGCCGAAGATCTCATGGCGAACTCGACGGCTTCAATCGTCATCAAGCCAACCGCCGCCTTCAACCGCGGCGACACCTTCGTCTTCGGCTCTTGGGTCTGCACTGCTGACGGCGCCTAACAGCACCGGATCGTTCCAGCGCTACCTTATGAGGACCTGTGTGGTTCGAGGACCGATGGATGGTCGCTTCCTGGTGTGATGAGTGATTGACAACGTGGTGTGGACTGACTCTTGGCTAAGTATTGCAAGTGCAGGTTGCGGCTTGACTGGTGCAGGTGAAGAACAAGCACGAAAGGTCATTGCCGGTGAGGCCTCCAGGTGTGGAGAAGACAAGTAGGCTTGGTTCGAGGGACCCGGTGGCCAGTGGAGTCAAGTGCGGGCCACATGGTGGCAAGAACAGCAAGACGAAGTCGTGGACGGTTTCTTGGTAGAGCCTCAAAACCAAGGTCGAGCCGGGACAATGTGGGAGCCGAGTCATGAGTGGTGATTGGCGGAGGCTACACCGAGTTCGCGGGGTTTGCAGTGTTTCACCAGAAAACCATTGGGTTACTCGGTTGAGCCACAAAATCAAGGCCGAAGACTCGACAAGGAGGTGTGACCACCCAGGCCGGTTCAACCACACAGGAGGGGTGGTCAGACCGCCTGGGCTGGTCTAACTGCCCAGGGGGGACGGTCTGACCGTTCGGGTTGTAGCCACCGAGAAGCTTCGAAGCGGAGGACACGCGTCGGGATCGCAAGGCTTGCGTCGAGGCTAAGCAAGGTTGCGGTCACTGGGCATCCGTTCGATGGTGAAAATCTGAAGACTTCCAAATTCGCCCTTAAGGGGCATGTATCCCTAGTTATCTAGTAAGGGTAGTTTAGTCTTTTGGTTGCCCCCATATAAACACTTGAGGAGATGAATGGCAGCCAACTCTTGGAACTCTAGCTCATTTCCCTTTGTCATTTTCGTTTGTATTTTCCCCTAGTTTTTCTAGGACTAGCTTGAGAGCTTCATGTGAGATCTAGAGAGAGGGATGAATGACTGGGTGGCAAGCTAGACCTTGTATGAACCTTCATGGTATGTATAGATGACTCGACGTGGTTCCTCAAGGCCTTGTGTTGCCTCTCCCATTTTCCTTTTTGGTGATTTTCGGAGCTCTTTCTTGTGATTTTCGTGGCAGAGTTTTCAGGGCGATTTCTTGCGGGATTCTTGTTGGGTGTCACATATGAGGACCTTGTGCCTCTTTGGCTTGTGACTTTGCCCCAAGAACTTCCTTGAATCGACCTCAATTTGGTAGTTTTTCGAGTTGCTCGAGTTCATGACCTAGAGGGCCAAGATCCGCGATTCCCTTTGATTGAGAGCGTTTCGGTTCGATTCCTTTGGTGGAGAGGTTGCCCAGGAGGTAACCCAGGTATTCCCGAAGTCTCGCTGCAATCCGTGGGGTGAATCGGGAGATCGGACGATGGGAAGTTGAGGTTTGACCCGCGGCCAAGTTTTCTGGAAGGGGCGGTCTAACCACCACAGGGGACGGGCTAACCGCCCTGGGCTTTCCAGGTGAAAGTTTTGGTTTTGCCGGATTTTCCTCCGTGAGTTTGTTCACCTTGATCAGAGGAGCGTTCTGGTGAAATCTTGGTTCGTTTCGACGTTGTTTGCTAGGAGTTCTTGTCTTGAGTTCGTTGCTGGGTACAGGAGGTTAGACCGCCCGTGGTAGCCGGTCTAACCGCCCCTAGGCCCTTGGGGGGAGTTTTGGTTTTCGCCAAGATTTTTTGGTAGCTAGCTTGGCCTTCACCAGAGAATCCTGTAGGTGAAACCGTGGAGAGTTTTGGAGCTCGGAAGAGGTGTTTCGGAGGATTTCTTGGTTACCAGGTGGAGGCGGTCTAACCGCCCCCCATACCCGGTCTAACCGCCCCCTCCAGGCAGGCAGCTTCCGAGTTGTTTCCGCTACCGTGTGTGTGTAGGAGTTGTGGCTGCAGGTAGTGTTTGCTCCTAGGACCAGTAGCACTCTAGTGGCTACGTGGTTTTGGGAAACGGAAGGTTGTGTGCGGAGCGTGTGATTTTGGGTACCCAACTGAGTTTATCTTGTTGGAGAAGTCATCTCCTTCGAGAAGAATTTTTATCGGCTCCCATTCAGTCCCCCCCTCTTTGGTCGCGAGTTCGGTCCTTCAAGTGGTATCAGAGCCGGTTACGGATCTTCAGATTCTAACCAGTCTAAGATCCAAGGTTGGCGTACCAGGAACGTGGATCGGGTCCTCCGCACTTCGATGGCAAAAACTACCAGATGTGGCAGAGACAGATGGTTGCGTTTCTCCGCGGCAAGGGACAGATCCTTTGGGACGTTACAGTGAACACAGCTTATGTTCATCCGATTAACTTCCTTGCTCCGGGATCGAGGGACATGTTCGACGCCAACAACAAGGCGGTCGACTACTTGTTTTGTACTCTCTCCGAATTCGATTGGGTTCAGACAGAGGACTTAGCTTGTTGGATTTGGGAGCAGTTGAAGGATGCTCATGCTGGGAATACTCAGGTTCTGGCTCGGATGTACGCGACTTACCGGAGAGAGTACGAGAACTTCACTCATCTTCCCGGCGAGTCCGTCGATGCCCTTTTCCAGCGTTTTACGGTTGTGGTGAACAACATGAGAGCCAATGTGGCCGTGCTCCCATGCGATGATCATGATAGAACCGTGAAGCTCTTGCACTCATTGGATCGCACCGTATGGGACGGAAATGTTGAGGCTACTCTTGAGTCCGAGAAGTATGACACCCTGACTGTGAACAAGCTATTCTCGAAGCTCAAGTCAGCTGAGTTGGACCGTGATATGACAGCCAAGATCGAGAGCCCGACTGACTCTCATAGTCTTGCTCTTGTCGGTGGTAAAGGTGCTAAGTCTAACGCTAACGCATCCTCAAGGATGTCCTCTCTGTCTTCTTTGATGTCTTTGCCAGATGAGAAGTTCGACGTGCTTGGAGAGGACGAGCTGGCGTTGCTGACCAGGCAGTTCGAGAGGTTGCATGAGAACCGGGTGAACACAAGGAGGAATCCACGGACATGCTTTCAGTGCGGCAAGCCAGGACTCTTCATCGCCGACTGTCTGAAGAAGATGGAGAACAAGGACGGCTACAAGAACCGGTCGAGGACGGACGATAAGTACCGATCAAGGCGCGATCACAAGCACTAGAACAAGCAAAAGGACGAGCGACGATCGAGGAAGAAGGACGGTCACGACAGGAATGCCCGAGCGATGGTCGGGGCGAGCGACGTCGACTCCAGCTCCACCTACTCTTCCTTGAGCTCGAGCAGCAGTGAAGATGAAGGTGATCGGCGCAAGAACAAGAAGTCATCCAAGAACTTGAGCGGGCTGAGCTGCTACGCGAGAGATGGCTTCTGCGGCATGGCTCGTAGCTCCGGCAGCAAGAAGAGTCACCAGAGCAACTCGGACTCCGACTCTGAGGATGAGGTACATGACGAGCTTCCCTTCTTGCGTGAGGAGAATGAACGTCTTGGCAAGTTACTTGATAATCGTGATGACATGCTTAGAGAGGCAAAGAAGATGAGGAAAGAGCTTAGGGCCTCACTAGAAGATGCTAGGAACCAAGTAGCTGAGCTAGAAACCCAGAACCTTGATGCTAAGCTTCAGATAGATTCGCTTAAGGCTTCACCTGTGGTTTCTGATGAGATTGATTATTGTGATTGCTTTGTATACCTAGCTGATCTTACTAGTCTTAAGGATAAGCATGCCTCTACTTGTGTTGAACTAGATGTGCTTAGGGTTGAAGTGGCTGAGCTTAAGTCTAGACCTGCTTTGCTAGGTGCGTGCACTTCTTGCCCTGTTTTGCATGAAAAGATTGATGAGATGCATGCTTACACTTTTTCGCTTGAGGCCAAATTGAAAGAACTCGTTCCCACTTCTTGCTCTACTTGTGAATTGCATGCTTTGAAAAATCTGGAACTTGCACATTATGTGGATCGCTTGCAGGATGAGAATGATAAGTTGAGGAAAATGATGGGTTGGTTGTCGGGTCATGAACCACAGCTTAGGATGATGATAGAGGCATACAAGCACTATGATGGGCAAGCGCTTGGTTCGGAGAAGGTTGGAGAGTGTAGTGGTGAGGGAGGAGAGAAGATTGGTGATATCCTAGCTCCACCAAAAACCTTCCACAAAAATGCCTATGCTCCTAAGCCCAACCCACTGAGAAACAAACTTGATACAACCCCAGATCCTCCCATACTTCCATGCCCAACAAATGATTTCCAAAAACCGGTGAAATTTGTGAGCTCTAAGGAGAGTGAGGTTGGAGAGAAGAAGAGTGAGAAGCCGAGTGAGGAGAAACCAAGTGAGCAGCCCCAACCCAAGCCTAAACCTAAGCTCATACGGTTTCATTGTGACTATTGTGGGAGAGATGGTCACAAGGGTGAGTTTTGCTTCAAGAGGAAGCGTGAGGAGAGAATGGCTAAGGAGTGGGCTAACAAGGACATGTACCACCCTTTTCATGGTGTACCTGAGCCTCATATGCCACTGCCCAGGGGTAAGGCGGTTGTGAGAAGTGTTCTAGCATGGGGAGATGCGAGTTCCCGCAGCCGAGGTGGTTTTCTGGAGAGGGCGGTCAGACCGGCCTAGAGGGGCGGTCAGACCGGCCTGGCTAGGCGGTCAGACCACCCCCCAAGAATTCTTTGCGGTTTGGTTTTCGAGGTGGCGATTCGAGTGGTTTCAGTCTTGGTGGTCGTGGTTCTGGTGGTTGGCATGGAGAGTCTGCAGGTGGTTAGTTTGCTAGACGTTCTCCACCTCGTGCTCAATACGAGGGTGGGAGGAGTCGTAGCTTTGAGATGGAGAGGAGGAACGGTCCACGGTCTTCCTTTCGTGGTTTTCGTTCTCCTCCAGCGAGACAGGGGTGGTTCCCTCGTGGTGGTTCCCGTGGTGGTTTTCGGGGTGGTAGCTTTGATAGGCGTGATGATATGGTTTGTGCTAACCCCACTTTGGAGCAAATGGCTTGGCACTGGTTTTACTCTTTTGGTACTAACCCCAGTGTAGAGTCATTTGTTCACTCACGTGCTCGTTTTTGAATTTCAGGTGGGAGACTTGAGGAACGTTTGGTTGATTGATTCCGGTTGCTTGAGGCATATGACCGGAGACAATGGGTGATTCTCAAGTCTCGTCCCGGTGGTGTCCAAGACATACATCTCCTTTGGGGACAATGGGCGAGGGCGTGTGCTGTCAGAAGGTGAGATTAAGGTAAGTGAGAAGGTCAGTCTCAGGCGTGTTGCTCTTGTTCAATCGCTCGGATTCAATTTGCTTTCGGTGTCCCAGCTTTTGGATGAGGGCTTTGAGGTGTTGATTCGACCTGGTGGTTCTCGGATTTTGGATTCTCGAGGGGACCTTGTTTGCATGGTCGTTCCTAAGGGTCAAGTGTTCCGAGCGGATTTCTCTCACTCTTGTGCTGTGGCTCGTTGTTTCTTGGCTGGTTCTTTGAGTGAGTTGTGGAAGTGGCATAGGAAGTTGGGTCACTTAAGCTTTGACCTTTTGTCTCGCTTGAGTAAACTCAATTTGGTCCGAGGATTGCCACGGCTGAGGTTTGAAAAAGAGTTGGTTTGTGCGCCGTGTCGGCATAATAAGATGGTAGCTTCTTCCCATCCACCCCTCACCGATGTGATGATGGAGCGTCCATGCGAGCTACTCCATATGGACCTTGTTGGCCCAGCTCATGTGCGATCTGTGGGTGGGAAGTGGTACGTCCTGGTTGTGGTGGACGACTACTCTCGGTATGCGTGGGTTTTCTTTCTTGAGGAGAAAGGGGAGACATTTGGTTTTGTTCGAGATCTTGTCTTGAGATTGAGAAACGAGAGGCACGGAGATGCCATATGAGCGATCCACAATGACAATGGCTCGGAATTTAAAAACTCTCGCTTCGAATCCTTTTGCCATGACTTGGGTCTTGAACACCAGTTTTCGAGTCCGTATACGCCTCCCCAAAACAGCGTGGTGGAAAGGAAAAACAGGATCTTGTGCGAGATGGCTCGGACAATGCTCGATGAGCATAGGACTCTGAGAAGGTTCTGGGCTGAGGCGGTGAATACCGCGTGCTATGTGTCGAACAGGATTTACCTCAGGGTTCACAAGAAGAAAACCTGTTACGAGTTGATGCACGGTAGAACTCCCAAGGTGAGTGACTTCCATGTGTTTGGGTGCAAATGCTTTATCCTGAAGAAAGGTAAGAAGTTGGACAAGTTCCAGGCTAGGTCTGTAGATGGCATTTTCTTTGGTTACGCGTCTCATTCTAGAGCCTTTCGAGTGCTCAATCTTGAAACTAACCAAATCGTGGAGACTTGCGATGTAACCTTCGACGAGACACAGCCACGTAGTCAGCTTGTTTTTGAGTGTGCAGGTGACGATGAACTTGGCGAGGAGATTTTCCAAGAGGAGGAGCATGAACATGGTGATGATGAAGATGGCGGTGTGGTGCCCGCGGCTGAGCATGTACCTACTACTTCGACTACGATCGTGAACAGGCCCTCTCCCACACCTACAACGACAAACCCAGATCAAGGCGAAGCTGCTGTTGAGGGGGAGGTAGCATCAAGGCGAGAACCTCCCCGGTGAGTTCAAGTGGATCACCCAGCTTCGAGGATCATCAGCGACATCAATGAACGTACTACACGGTCGAGGGTTTGAAACAATTCTCACTTTGCTCATGCTGCTTTTGTTGCTACTTTTGAACCCAAAGACATTGGACACGTGCTATCTGATCATAATTGGGTTAATTCGATGTATGAGGAGTTGGAGAACTTTAAGAGGAACCAAGTTTGGGAGTTGGTGGATCCTCCACCAGGGTGTAAGCCGATTGGGACAAAATGGGTGTGGAAAAACAAAGAGGGAGAGAAAGGAGAAGTGGTGAGAAATAAGTCGAGGTTGGTGGCGTAAGGGTATAGTCAGAAAGAGGGGATTGACTACAAGGAGTCCTTTGCTCCCGTAGCCCGTTTGGAGGCGATTAGGATCCTTCTAGCCTTTTCCGTGGCTAAAGGGTTCAAATTGTACCAAATGGATGTGAAGAGTGCTTTCCTAAATGATGTTTTGGAGGAAGTAGTGTATGTGAGGCAACCACCGGGGTTTGAGAGTGAGAAGTACCCCCACAGGGTGTACAAGTTGAGGAAGGCGCCGTATGGGCTGAAGCAGGTGCCTACAGCTTGGTACGGTAGGTTGAGGGGGTGAAGGACCGATTAGGCGACCAGAGAGGGGTGGAGTGAATGGGAGCCGATAAAAATTCTTCCCGAAGGATGAACTCGGCCGATGCCCCAAATTCACAACCACGGATTCCCACACTAGTTTGCCAAGGTCGCGTAGTCACAACGGACCTACCAACCCTAGGAACAAACCCCAACTCAAAGCAACACGGAAGCGCAACTCAAGAAGCAAAGGACTTAGGCAATCTGTGAAGTCCCGGGCGGACTGTCCGCGTGGGCCTGGCTGAGGACCGGAGCGTCCGAGGACTGGTGGACGGTCGCTCCCTGGTGTGATGAGTGATTGACAACGTGGTGTGGACTGATTCTTGGCCGAGTATTGTAGGTGCAGGTTGTGGCTTGATTTGCGTTGGTGCAGGTGAAGAGCGAGCGTGAAAGGTCTTAGCCTTGCGGAGCCTTCGAGGAGCGGTGAGACAAGTAGGCTCGGCTCGATGGACCTGGTGGCCGAACGGGATCAAGTGTGGGCCGCATGGTGGCAAGAAAAGCAAGACGAAGTCGTAGACAGGAGCCGGTGTAGGGTAGCGGCTCACGACCGGAGTCTGCACGCGGGGTTAGCGGCGGTTCACCACAAAACTGTCGGGTTACTTGGTGGAGCCACAAAACCAAGACCGGAGGCTCGGCGGGGGGAGACGGGATCTGGGCGCGTCGAGAGACTTCGAAGCGGAGGACACGTGTCGGGATCGCAAGGCTTGCGTCGAGGCTAAGCGAGGTGCGGTGGCTGGGCATCCGTCCGATGGTGCTACGACGAGAATTCCCAAAGTGCCCTTCGGGGGCGTGTATCCTAGTATTACGTAATAGGGGTAGTTTCATCGTTCGGTTGCCTCCATATAAACTTAGAGGAGAGAGGATGGCAGCCATCTCTTGAAACCCTAGCTCATTTGCTTTTGCTATTTTCCCTTCCTATTTTCCTTAGGTTTTCCATAGGACTAGCTTGAGAGCTTCATGGTGAGATCTTGAGAGAGGGATGCAAGTTAAGGAGGCAAGCTAGACCTTGTATGAATCTTTCATGGTATGTATAGAAGGTTCGGCGAGATTCCTCAAGTGTTCTTGTTGCTCCTCCCGTTTATCTTTTTCGGTGATTTTCGGAGCCTTTTCTTGGGATTTTCGTTGGTTGCTCGATTCGTCGATTTGAAGGCGTTTCTCTCCGGATTTCTTTGAGGGGATCATGGGTGAGTGCCTTGTGTCTCTTTGTGGATGATCTTGACCCCTCAAACACTGGATTTGGCCTTCGATTCGTTGATTTTCGGATGAACCCTAGTTCATAGTGTTCTTGGCAAGGATTCGCGATTCCGGGAGTTGTAGGGAGTTAGTGGCTGAAATTTTTGGGGCATATCTTCCCTTTGGGGTGCTCATCATCTTCCCAAAATTTCATCTCAAGACTCCAAGTGGTTTGGGAGATCCATCGATCGAAAGTTTGGGGCTGTTTCGCGGGCTGATTTTTTAGGGGGGGCGGTACTACCGACCCTGTCCAGGTAATACAGATAACCTGATTTTCAGCTGCCAGTGAGTCTTTATCGGTAGTACCGACCCGAGGTCGGTAGTACCGATAGTCGGAAGTACTGACCCTGTGCCGGAAATACCGACAACCTGGTTTTTAGGTGCCAGTAAGTCCATATCGGTAGTACCGACCTGGGGCCGGTAGTACCGACATTTTCTGCTGCAGTTTGCCTCGCACTACCTTTTTCTCTCGGTTCTTTTTATGCTTGCTTCAGCTTCATTCCTAGGCTTGTTCTAACTTGTTCCTAGGGTCAGTAGGTCCGTTGTGACCAAGTGATCTTGGCGAGTGTGTGCGGGATTCTTCGGAAGTGATTTTGGGGGTATAGGCCGAGTTCTTGAGAAGAATTTTTATCGGCTCCCATTCACTCCCCCCCCTCTCTGGTCGCCAATCCGGTCCTTCAATTGGTATCAAAGCCTGTTACGGATCTTCTTGATTCTAACCAGTCTAAGATCCAAAGATGGCGTACCAGGAACGGGGTTCGGGTCCTCCACACTTTGATGGTAAGAACTACCAGATGTGGCAGAGGCGGATGGCTGCTTTCCTCCGTGGCAAGGGTCAGATCCTTTGGGACGTTACGGTGAACACAACTTATGTTCATCCGATTAACTTCCTAGCTCCAGGATCGAGGGATATGTTCGACGCCAACAACAAGGCGGTCAACTACTTGTTTCGTGCTCTGTGTCAATCTGAATTCGATCGGGTTCAGACAGAGGACTTGGATTATAGGATTTGGGAGCAGTTGAAGAATGCTCATGCTGGAAATGCTCAGGTTCAAGCTCGATTGTTCGTGACCTACCGGAGAGAGTACGAGAACTTCACTCATCTCCCCGGTGAGTCTATTGACAGCATGTTCCAGCGGTTCACTGTGATTGTGAACAACATGAGGGCTAATGTGGCCGTGCTCCCGTACGATGATCATGACAGGGCTGTGAAACTCCTGCACTCTCTGGATCGTACCGTGTGGAGTGAGAAGGTCGAGGCCATTCTTGAGTCGGAGAAGTATGAGACCCTCACGGTGGACGAGCTGTTCTCCAAGCTCAAGTCGTCCGAGGTGGACCGTGGGGTGCGAGCAAGGATCGAGAACCCGACTGACCCTCATAGTCTGGCTCTCGTTTCTGAACCAAGGACTAACACTAACATGTCTTCGAGATAGTTCTCTTTGTCTTGTCTTGTGTCCATGCCAGATGAGGAGTTTGATGTGCTGGGCGAGGAAGATCTCGCGTTGCTGAGCAGGCGGTTCGAGCGCATGTACACGAACCGAAAGAACTCTCGGAGGAGCTCGGGCATGTGCTACCGGTGCGGGAAGCATGGGCACTTTATCGCTGAGTGCCCGGAAGCCATGGAGGTCAAGCCCGAGCACAAGCACCGTCCGAGGACCGACCACAAGCACCGCTCGAGGGACGACCACAAGGGCAAAAACAAGTCCGAGCGGAGGCCGAGGAGGAGTGGTGGTCACAAGTAGAAGGAGCGTGCAATGGTTGCCGGAGCGAGCGACATCGACTCGAGCTCCTGCTACTCTTCATCGAGCTCAAGTGATGAAGATGAGAACCAGCACAAGGGCAAGCAGTCAAGCAAGAACATCAACGGCCTGTGCTTCGCCGCCCAAGGCTTTTGCGGCATGGCATACAGCTCCGCAAGCAAGAATAGCAACATGGATGACTCGGACTCCGACTCCGAGGATGAGGTAAAGAATGATCCATCCTTCTTGGTAGCGGAGAATGCTAGGTTGAATGATTTGCTTGACAACCGTGATGATGTGCTTAGAAAGACCAACAAGGAGAAGAGGGAGTATAGGTCTTTGCTTGGAGAGGCTAAGGAGAAGGTGGTTGAGCTAGAGTCTTTGTTTGTTGATGCTAGGGCTCAAATAGATTCTCTTAAGTCTGTTCCTATTGTGACCAGTGAACCTGATGCACTGATTCTGTTTTCCTTAGTGATTTGACTGTGCTTAAGGAAAAGTATGCCTCCAAGGTCGAGGAACTAGATGTGCTTAGGGTTGAGCTAGATGAGATGAAATCTAGGCCCTCTTTGCTTGGTGCTTGCACTTCTTGTCCTGTTTTGCATGAGAAACTAGATGAATCGGTTGCTTATGCTAGATCTCTAGAAGCTGCTTTGAAAGCTCCTATTCCTACATCATGCTCTACTTGTGAAATAAATGCTGTAAAGAATTTGGAACTTGCACACTATGTTGATCGTTTGCAGGATGAGAATGATGAATTGAGGAAGATGATGGGTTGGTTGTCTGGTCATGAGCCTCAGCTCAGGATGATGATTGAGGCATACAAGCGCTATGATGGGCAAGCGCTCGGGTCGGACAAGGTTGGTGAGGAAAGTGGTGAGAATGAGGGGAAGATCGGTGATATCCCAAAACCACCAAAAACCTACCACAAAAATGCCTATGCTCCTAAGCCAAACCCACTTAGGAACCGACTAGACACAACCCCAGCTCCACCCGTGTTTCCTCCACACACAGACAACCTCCAGAAACCCATCAAGTTCAAGAGTGACTTGGGGAATGAGTTCTTTGGGAAGAAGGGAGAGAAACCGAGTGAGGAGAAGCCAGAGCCCAAAGAGAGCCCAAAACCAAAGCCAAAACCAAAACCCTTCCATTGTGAGCATTATGAGAGGGATGGGCACCTAGCAGAGTTTTGCTTCAGGAGAAAGTGTGAGGAGAGGTTGGCTAGGGAGATGGCCAACAAGGACAGGTACCGCCCTTCTCGTGGTGTGCCTGAGCCTAGGTTGGTGCCAAGGGGCGAGGGCGTGGTTCGTACCATTTACCCTCGGGAGAGGCATGAGTTTGTGCCTCGAGGTGAGCCACCACAGAGAGATGGTGGTAGGCGTGTTGGGTTTGGGCGTGGTGAGTTTGCTGGACGTTCCTTCGCTCGTGGCCAATACGAGTATGGGGGGAACGATCGCAGCTTTAGGTCCCAGAGGAGCTACGGGCCACGGTCTCCACCCCGTGGTACGTGTAGTCCTCCAAGGGGACGTGTGGGTGTTCCACCTAGGAGAGATAGGATGGATTTTGCTAACCCCACTTTTGAGTAAATGGCACGGTACTGGTTTGATTCATTTTGTACTAACCCCAGTGCTAAGTCGTTTGCTCACTCTCGCTCTCGTTTTCTATTTTCAGGCAGGAGGCTTGGAGGGCTTTTGGTTGATCGACTCCGGTTGCTCTCGACACATGACCGGAGATCGAAGGTGGTTCTCTAGCCTCACCCCGGTGATGACCAAAGAGTACATCACTTTTGGGGACAATGGGAAAGGTAGAGTGCTTTCAGTGGGCACAGTGAAGGTGAGCGAGTCTGTGACTCTTAGGCGTGTTTCTCTTGTCAAGTCTTTGGGCTACAATTTTCTTTCGGTTTCCTAGCTTCTTGATGAGGGTTTTGAGGTCCGTTTCAAAACGGGCGCTTCGCGTGTTTTGGATTCTCGAGGTGATCTTGTGTGCACGATCATCCCCGAGGGTCAGATTTTCAGAGCCGATTTTTCTCAGTGTGTCGGCTCTTCTCGTTGTTTGGTTGCTGGTGTTTCGGCGGAGCTTTGGAAATGGCATAGGAGACTAGGTCACTTGAGTTTTGACTTGTTGTCACGCTTGAGTGGACTAGGTTTGGTCCGAGGATTGCCTAAGTTGAAATACCAAAAGGACTTGGTATGTGCTCCGTGTAGGCATGGTAAGATGGTCGCCTCCTCTCACCCGCCTCTGACATCCATTATGACAGAGAGGCCATGCGAGCTATTCCATATGGACTTGGTTGGTCCAGCTCGTGTGTGCTCGGCAGGTGGGAAATGGTATGTCCTGGTGATAGTGGACGACTATTCTCGCTATGCTTGGGTCTTCTTTTTGGCTGACAAGGGGGACACGTTTGGTTTTGTGCGGGATCTAATCTTGAGGTTGAAGAATGAGAGGAATGGAGATGCCATTCGAGCTATCCGTAGCGACAATGGCTCTGAATTTAAAAATTCTCGTTCCGAAACCTTCTGTCGTGATTTGGGTCTCGAACATCAATTCTCTTCTCCCTATGTGGCTTGTCAGAATGGTGTGGTTGAGAGGAAAAATCGTTCCCTTTGTGAGATGGCTCGGACGATGCTCGACGAGCATAGGACTCCGAGGAGATATTGGGCTGAGGCGGTGAATACCGTGTGCCATGTTGGGAATCGGATATTTCTTAGGGCCTTCTTGAACAAGACGTGCTATGAGCTCATGCACGGGCGAGCACCTAGAGTGAGATATTTCAGGGCTTTTGGTTGTCGGTGCTTTATTCTCAAAAAGGGTAGGCTTGATATGTTTTAGTCGAGGTCTTCCGATGGGATCTTTTTGGGTTATGCGAGTCATTCTCGAGCATTCTGTGTGCTCAACCTTGATACTAACCTAGTCATGGAAACTTGTGAGGTTACCTTCGACGAGACCCAGCCATGCAGTTCGTCTATTTTCGAGTGTGCAGGTGACAACGAGATTGGCAAGAAGATCTTTGAGGATGAGGAGGATGATGCTGGAGAGGATGATGGTGATGATGAAGCTCCAGCTGAGCATGTACCCTCTACTTCCACTATGACTACTACGGTGCAGGATGGTCCAGCCCCTACACCGACTACGATCCAGCAAGATGAAGTGGAAGCTGCAGCTGAGGGGGAGGTTGTCTCTAGGCGAGAGGCACCGAGGCGCGTTCAAGTTGATCATCCTCCCTCAAGAATCATCGGCGACATCAATGAACGTACGACACGGTCAAGGTCCAGGAATATTTCTCACTTTGCTCATTCGCTTTTGTTGCTACCTTTGAGCCGAAAGACATTGGACACACCCTATCTGATCCTAATTGGGTGAACGCAATGCATGAGGAGTTAGAGAACTTTGAGAGAAACCAAGTTTGGGAGTTGGTAGAGCCACCACCACATTGCAAACCTATTGGGACAAAATGAGTGTGGAAGAACAAAGAGGGTGAGAATGGTGAGGTGGTGAGAAACAAATCGAGGTTGGTTGCTCAGGACTATAGTCAGAAGGAGAGGATAGACTATGAAGAGACATTTGCTCCTGTAGCACGTTTGGAGGTGATTAGGATCCTTCTAGCCTTTTCTGTGGCTAAAGGGTTCAAATTGTACCAAATGGATGTGAAGAGTGCCTTTCTGAATGGGTTTTTAGAAGAAGAGGTTTATGTTAAGCAACCACTGGGCTTTGAGAGTGCTGAGTTTCCCCACCGGGTGTATAGGCTGAGGAAGGCATTGTATGGGCTGAAACAAGCTCTCCGTGCTTGGTATGGCCGGTTGAGGGGGTTCTTGTTCAGCAAGGGGTTAGAGATAGGCAAGGTTGATAAGACTCTTTTTCTCCTCAGGCAGGACGATGATATCCTAATTGTTCAAGTGTACGTGGATGATATTGTCTTTGGCGGCTCGTCTCACTCTTTGGTTGCGAGGTTTGCAGAGGACATAAGCAAAGAATTCGAGATGTCTATGATGGGAGAATTGCAGTTCTTTCTCGGGCTTCAGATCAAGCAGGCGAAGGAGGGAACCTTTGTGCATCAAGTCAAGTACACGAATGACATCCTCAAAAAGTTCAAGATGGACGACTCGAAGCCCCTGTCGACACCGATGAGTACGACTACAGCGTTGGACGCGGACGAGGATGGAGAGGCTGTGGACCAAAAGAAGTACCGGAGCATGATAGGCTCCCTCTTGTACTTGACGGCGATGAGGCCGGACATCCAGTTTTCTGTGTGTCTGTGCGCTCGTTTTCAGGCGTCGCCGAGGACTTCACATCGGCAAGCCGTCAAGCGGATCTTCAGGTATCTTCGATACACTCCTGAGCTCGGTCTTTGGTACTCGACGTCCTCTTCTCTTTCGCTTCTTGGGTTTTCGGATGCCGACTTTGCTGGGTGTCGAGTTGATAGGAAGTCGACTTCGGGGACGTGCCAGTTTTTGGGATCTTCGCTTGTTTCTTGGTCTTCTCGCAAACAATCTAGCGTAGCTCAATCTACCACAGAAGCTGAGTATGTTGTTGCCGCTAGTTGTTGCTCACAGCTGATTTGGATCACATACACGCTGAGTGACTTTGGTGAGGAGTGAACCCATGTACCTCTCATGTGTGATAGCACGAGTGCTATTAGTGTTGCCAAAAATCCCGTGCTCCACTCCAGAACCAAACATATAGAGGTGAGGTACCACTTCCTGAGAGACAATGTTGAGAAGGGAAACATAGACCTCATTCATGTGCCAACCGAAAAGCAGCTTGTCGACATCCTAACCAAGCCTTTGGACCAAGCTACATTTGCCAGTTTGCGAGGGGAGCTTGGTGTTGTTTTTCCTTTTTGAGCTTCGGTTGGGGGTTTGATGTACATATTTCTTGCATTTTTATTTATGTGTCATATCATGCTTGCATCTTTGTATCATAGACTGCATTTGTATCATATGCTTTAGAGATGTGCTTCTCCTATATACTTTGATCACCATGAAATGCTGGATATGAGATTATGACTTTGCTAGTGATGCTTATGTGATGTATAGCGATGCTCTTGGTAGCTTTGGGATGTATATGCTTGTGGATGGCTTAATTTTGTGAAAATGATATATATGATCCTCTCTTGTGAGTTGAATGCCTCTCATGTTCAAATTGTGGGCCTATGGCTATATCTTGCTTAATTTTTGCTTGGAACCATGTTCTTTTCATTTGGGGTCAAAGACCCATTTGTCATCATGAATGTTTAGCCTACATGCTACCTTGTGGAGAAGCCTAAGTTTCTTTTTGCCGCAAAGGCACTTCATGTACCATGCTTAATTTGTAAATCTTGAAATTGGTATATGAAATGCTTGTGCTTGAAAAATATGCTTCCATGTCATTCTTGCTTTAAATTCCTTATCTTGGGTGCTAAACCGTTGCATGATGTTCACCAATGAGAAGTCTCATATTTAGAAGTGGACACATGACTCGGTGGTTTTGACATGACATGAGATAGCTTGTAGGTGTTTGTGATGATATTGTGATGAGAATTTGTGACCTTGCATGAAGTTTGTGGGTTATATGTTGTTTGTGCTCATTTTGGTCATGTGTAGGTCCTAGGCTCATGAGAGGGATATTTTTGTGAAAATTGCTTCATTTTGATCATGGCTATGTAACATGCTTGTATGTCCCTATCTATCTTGTTGGCGATGCTTGTACTAAATTTGTAGCTATCTTGCTTGTCTATGTCTCATTTTTAGCATGTTGTAGTGCTCTTTGTCTATTTGAGAAGCACATACTTGCATTTGTAGACTTGATTCATGTATTACCAACAAGGGGGGGAGATAGTACCCAATTCTTACTCTGGGGAGAAAGTTCATGCATCCAGGGGGAGTTTTGCATCAAGAGGAGAAAAATTGGGAGAAATGCATTTGTTTAGGGGGAACTTGCATTCTTGTACTTTGGAGCTCTTTGTCACCTGATTTTAGTTGTGCTCTTTTTGCTGATGGTGTCGAGCCCTTTTGCCTCACCTTGGGGAGTCAACAATTTTGGAGCATTTTATCTCGGTTGTGTCGAGTCGTTGCCCTTGTCTTAGGGGACCGAGATTTTTCTCTCTCAAGTGATCTCGTTTTGGCTTTTGTTTGGCTTTTGATCACTTGTTTGAGTTTTTCATTCGTTTCTTTTCTTTTTCTCTTTTCTCTGAATTGGTTACTATGTGTGTGTTGTCAATGCACTCATCAAGGGGGAGATTGAGGACCGGAGCGTCCGAGGACCGGTGGATGGTCGCTCCCTGGTGTGATGAGTGATTGACAACGTGGTGTGGACTGACTCTTGGCCGAGTATTGCAGGTGCAGGTTGCGGCTTGATTTGCGTTGGTGCAGGTGAAGAGTGAGCGTGAAAGGTCTTAGCCTTGTGGGGCCTCCGAGGAGCGGAGAGACAAGTAGGCTCGACTCGATGGACCCGGTGGCCGAACGGGATCAAGTGCGGGCCGCATGGTGGCAAGAAAAGCAAGACGAAGTCGTGGACAAGAGTCGGTGCAAGGTAGCGGCTCACGACCGGAGTCTGCACGCGGGGTTTGCGGCGGTTCACTACAAAACCGTCGGGTTACTTGGTTGAGCCACAAAACCAAGACCGGAGGCTCGGTGGGCGGAGACGGGATCCGGGCGCGCCGAGAGACTTCGAAGAGGAGGACACGCGTCGGGATCGCAAGGCTTGCGTCGAGGCTAAGCGAGGTGCGGTCGCCGGGCATCCGTCCCATGGTGCTACGACGAGAATTCCCAAAGTGCCCTTCGGGGGCGTGTATCCTAGTATTATGTAATAGGGGTAGTTTCGTCTTTCGGTTGCCTCCATATAAACTTAGAGGAGAGAGGATGGCAGCCATCTCTTGAAACCCTAGCTCATTTGCTTTTGCTATTTTCCCTTCCTATTTTCCTTAGGTTTTCCATAGGACTAGCTTGAGAGCTTCATGGTGAGATCTTGAGAGAGGTATGGAAGTTAAGAAGGCAAGCTAGACCTTGTATGAATCTTTCAAGGTATGTATAGAAGGTTCGGCGTGATTCCTCAAGTGTTCTTGTTGCTCCTCCCGTTTCTCTTTTTCGGTGATTTTCAGAGCCTTTTCTTGGGATTTTCGATCTTTGCTCGATTCGTCGATTTGAAGGCGTTTCTCTCCGGATTTCTTTGAGTGGATCATGGGTGAGTGCCTTGTGCCTCTTTGTGGATGATCTTGACCCCTCAAACACGTGTCCACGCACTGGACGAACTGGACGAACTCTGGTCCACGCGGACTGTTCGCACCTACCAGGCACATTGTCCGCCAGGTGCGAACAGACGTGGGAGCAGCAGGCCGAGAGCGAGAACGTGAGCACCCTTCCACCTATCCATCCATGGATCTCCCAAACGGCTTAAGCTCTTGAGACAAGATTTGGGGGTGATGTGAAGTGTCCCTAGGGGATGCTATACCCCAAAACTTGAGACCTCAAACGAAATAAATCGTTGGGAATCGAATCACAACCAAGCTCTACCAAAAAGCTAGGGTTCCAACCAAATCCTCAAATCCAAGGCCAAATCCGGAGTTTGATGGGTCAAGATCAAGCACAAAGATGCGCAAGGCATCTATCCATGATTCCCTCAAGAAAATCCGAACTCAAACATCCCAGAATCAGAGGAACAAGCCGCGCACGAAAACCCAACGAAAATAGTCCAAAAAGACACGAAAAACACACGAGCTACAAGAAGGAAATCGACGCAACCTTGAAGGCTTCCATACACTCGGAGGTCAGATTCTCTACAAAACGGTGAAGAAAATTTATGCCTATGGAGCAAGGAAATGAGAAGCAGTCCGGATGGATAGTTTGCCCAGAAAACTCTAGAGCTATATATATGAGTCCCTCTGGGTTGGGCAAATGACCAAGCTACCCGTAGCACTTAAACTTAAGATACAAACCCCTCAGGGGCAAATAGGTCATGTAGCACTCCTCTTCATCACACGGCCACACCTTCGCCGCAGTCCGCGTCCTCCCGACGCAAGCCCTACGATCCCGCCACGTGTCCGCCGGTATCGAAGCTTCTCGGCGCGCCCGGATCCCGTCTCCGCCCACCGAGCCTCCAGTCTTGGTTTTGTGGCTCAACCAAGTAACCCGACGGTTTTGTGGTGAACCAGCACAAACCCCGCGTGCAAACTCCGGTCATGAGCCGCTACCTTGCACCAGCTTCAGTCGATGACTTCGTCTTGCTTTTCTTGCCACCATGCGGCCCGCACTTGACCCCGCTGGCCACCGGGTCCCTCGAGCCGAGCCTACTTGTCTCTCCACTCCTCGGAGGCCCCGCAAGGCATAGACCTTTCGCGCCCGCTCTTCACCTGCACCAACGCAAATCAAGCCGCAACCTACACCTGCAATACTCGGCCAAGAGTCAGTCCACACCACGTTGTCAATCACTCATCACACCAGGGAGCGACCATCCACCGGTCCTCGGACGCTCCGGTCCTCAATCTCCCCCTTGATGAGTGCATTGACAACACACACAGTAACCAATTTAGAGAAAAGAGAAAAAGAAAAGAAACGACTGAAAAACTCAAACAAGTGATCAAAAACCAAACAAAAGCCAAAAGGAGATCACTTGAGAGAGAAAAATCTCGGTCCCCTAAGGCAAGGGCAACGGCTCGACACAACCGATATAAAATGCTCCAAAATTGCTGACTCCTCAAGGTGAGGCAAAAGGGCTTGACACCATTGGCAAAAGAGCACAACTAAACTCAGGCGCAAAAGAGCTCCAAAGCACATGAATGCAAGCACCCCCTGAACACATGCATTTCTCCCCTTTGATGCAAAACTCCCCCTGGATGCAACTTTCTCCCCAAAGCAAGAATTGGGTACTATTCCTCCCCCTTGTTGGTAATGCATGAATCAAGTCTACAAATGCAAGCATGTGCTTCTCAAATAGACAAAGAGTACTACAACATGCTAAAAAGAGACATAGACAAGCAAGATTGCCACAAATTTAGTATATGCATCGCCAAAAAGATAGAAAGGGACATATAAGCATGTGACATAGCCATGATCAAAATAAAACATTTTTCACAAAAATTTCCCTCTCATGAGCATAGGACCTAAACATGATCAAAATGAGTACAAACAACACATAACCCACAAACTTCATGCAAAGTCACAAATTCTCATCACAAGATCATCACAAACACCAACAAGCTATCTCATGTCATGTCAAAGCCACCGAGCCATGTGCCCACTTCTAAGTGTGAGACTTCTCAATGGTGAACATCATGCAATGGTTTATCACCCAAAATAAGGAATTTAAAGCATACATGACATAAAAGCATATTTTTCAAGCACAAGCATTTCATATACCAATTTCAAGATTTACAAATTAAACATGGTACATGAAGTGACTTTGCGGCAAAAAGAAGCTTAGGCTTCTCCACAAGGTAGCATGTAGGCTAAACATCCATGATGATAAATGGGTCTTTGACCCCATATGAAAAGAACATGGTTCCAAGCACAAATTAAGCAAGCTATAGCCATAAGTGCACAAATTTAACATGAAAGGCATTCAACTCATAAGAGAGGGTCATATATAGCATTTTTACAAAAGAAAGCCATCCACAAGCATATACATCCCAAAGCTATCAAGAGCATCGCTATCCATCATATGAGCATCACTAGCAAAGTCATAATCTCATATCTAGCACATCATGGTGATCCAAGTATATAGGAGAAGCACATCTCATATGATACATATGCAATCTATGATACAAAGATGCAAGCATGATGTTATACATAAATGAAAATGCAACATGAGTATGTACATCAAACCCCCAACCAAAGCTCAAAAAGGAAAAACAACACCAAGCTCCCCTCGCAAACGGGCAAATGTAGCTTGGTCCAAAGGCTTGGTTAGGATATCGGCAAGCTGCTTTTCGGTTGGCACATGGATGAGGTCTATGTTTCCCGTCTCAACATTGTCCCTCAGAAAGTGATACCTCACCTCTATATGTTTGGTTCTGGAGTGGAGTACGGGGTTTTTGGCAATACTAATGGCACTCGTGCTATCACACATGAGAGAACATGGGAACACTCCTCACCAAAGTCACTCAGCGTGTATGTGATCCAAAGCAGCTGTGAGCAACAACTAGCGGCAGCAACGTACTCGGCTTCTGTGGTAGACTGAGCTACACTAGACTGTTTGCGAGAAGACCAAGAAACAAGCGAAGATCCCAAAAACTGGCACGTCCCCGAAGTCGACTTCCGATCGACTCGACACCTCGCAAAATCGGCATCCGAAAACCCAAGAAGCGAAAGAGAAGAGGACGTCGAGTACCAAAGACCGAGCTCAGGAGTGTATCGAAGATACCTGAAGATCCGCTTGACGGCCTGCCGATGTGAAGTCCTCGGCGACGCCTGAAAACGAGCGCACAGACACACAGAAAACTGAATGTCCGGCCTCGTCACCGTCAAGTACAAGAGGGAGCCGATCATGCTCCGGTACTCCTTCTGGTCCACGGGCTCTCCGTCCTCGTCCGCATCCAATGCTGTAGTCGTACACATCGGTGTCGACAGGGGCTTCGAGTCGTCCATCTTGAACTTCTTGAGGATGTCCTTCGTGTACTTGGCTGGATGCACAAAGGTTCCCTCCTTCGCCTGCTTGATCTGAAGCCCGAGAAAGAACTGCAATTCTCCCATCATGGACATCTCAAATTCTTTGCTCATGTCCTCTGCAAACCTCGCAACCAAAGAGTGAGACGAGCCGCCAAAGACAATATCATCCATGTACACCTGAACAATTAGGATATCATCACCCTGCTTGAGGAGAAAAAGAGTCTTATCAACCTTGCCCATCTCAACCCCCTTGCTGAACAAGAACCCCCTCAAACGGCCATACCTAGCACGGGGAGCTTATTTTAGCCCATACAACGCCTTTCTCAGCCTATACACCCGGTGAGGAAACTCAGCACTCTCAAAGCCCGGTGGTTGCTTCACATAAACCTCTTCTTCTAAAAACCCATTCAAGAAGGCAGTCTTCACATTCATTTGGTACAATTTGAACCCTTTAGCCACGGAAAAGGCTAGAAGGATCCTAATCGCCTCCAAATGGGCTACAGGAACAAATGTCTCCTCATAGTCTATCCCCTCCTTCTGACTATACCCCTGAGCAACCAACCTCGATTTGTTTCTCACCACCTCACCATTCTCACCCTCTTTGTTCTTCCATACCCATTTTGTCCCGATAGGTTTGCAATGTGGTGGTGGCACTACCAACTCCCAAACTTGGTTTTTCTTGAAGTTCTCTAACTCCTCATGCATTGCGTTCACCCAATTAGGATCAGAGAAGGCGTGTCCATTGTCTTTCGGCTCAAAGGTAGCAACAAAAGCCGAATGAGCAAAGTGAGAAACATTCCTGGACCTTGACCATGTCGTACGTTCATTGATGTCGCTGATGATTCTTGAAGGAGGATGATCAACTTGAACGCGCCTCGGTGCCTCTCGCCTGGAGACAACCTCCCTCTCAGCTGCAGCTTCCACTTGATCTTGCTGGATCGTAGTCGGTGTAGGGGCTGGACCATCCTTCACCATAGTCGTCGTAGTGGAAGTAGAGGGTACATGCTCGGCTGGAGCTTCAACATCACCATCATCCTCTCCAGCGTCATCCTCCTCGTCCTCAAAGATGTTCTTGTCGATCTCGTCGTCACCTGCACACTCAAAGACAGACGAACTGCATGGCTGAGTCTCGTCGAAGGTAACCTCGCAAGTTTCCATGACTAGGTTATCAAGGTTGAGCACACGGAATGCTCGAGAATGACTAGCATAACCCAAAAATATCATATCGGAAGACCTCGACTCAAGCTTATCAAGCCTGCCCTTCTTGAGAATAAAGCACCGACAACCAAAAGCCCTAAAATGGCTCACTCTAGGTACTTGCCCGTGCATGAGCTCATAGCACGTCTTGTTCAAGAAGGCCCTAAGAAAAATCCGCTTCCCAACATGGCACGCGGTATTCACTGCCTCAGCCCAATATTTCCTCGGAGTCCTATGCTCGTCAAGCATCGTCCGAGCCATCTCACAAAGGTAATGATTTTTCCTCTCAACGACACCATTCTAACAAGCCACATAGGGAGAAGAGAATTGATGTTCGAGACCCAAATCACGACAAAAAGTTTTGAAACTAGTGTTTTTAAATTCAGAGCCATTGTCGCTACGGATAGCTCGAATGGCATCTCCATTCCTCTCATTCTTCAACCTCAAGATTAGATCCCGCACAAAACCAAAAATCTCCCCTTGTCTGCCAAAAAGAAGACCCAAGCATAGTGAGAATAGTCGTCCACTATCACCAGGACATACCATTTCCCACCCGCCGAGCACACACGTGCTGGACCAACCAAGTCCATATGGAACAGCTCGCATGGCCTCTCTGTCATAACGGATGTCAGAGGCGGGTGAGAGGCGGCGACCATCTTACCATGCCTACACAGAGCACATACCAAGTCCTTTTTGTATTTCAACTTAGGCAATCCTCGGACCAATCCTAGCCCACTCAAGCGTGACAACAAGTCAAAACTCAAGTGACCTAGTCTTCTATGCTATTTCCAAAGCTCCGCCGAAACACCAGCAACCAAACAACGAGAAGAGCCGACACACTGAGAAAAATCGGCTCTAAAAATCTGACCCTCGGGGATGATCGTGCACACAAGATCACCTCGAGAATCCAAAACACGCGAAGCCCCCATTTTGAAACGGACCTCCAAACCCTCATCAAGAAGCTGGGAAACTGAAAGAAGATTGTACCCTAAAGACATGACAAGAGAAACACGCCTAAGAGTCACAGACTCGCTCACCTTCACCGTGCCCACTGAAAGCACTCTACCTTTCCCATTGTCCCCAAAAGTGATGTACTCTTTGGTCATCACCGGGGTGAGGCTGGAGAACCACCTTCAATCTCCGGTCATGTGTCGAGAGCAACCGGAGTCGATCAACCAAAAGCCCTCCAAGCCTCCCACTTACAAATCAAAAACAAGAGCGAGAGTGAGCAAACGACTCAGCACTGGGGTTAGTACAAAATGAATCAAACTAGTGTTGTGACATTTGCTCAAAAGTGGGGTTAGCAAAATCCATCTTATCTCCTCTAGGTGGAACACCCCCACATCCCCTTGGAGGACTACGCGTACCACGAGGTGGAGACCGTGGCCCGTAGCCCCTCTGGGACCTAAAACTGCGATCGTTCCCCCCATACTTGTATTGGCCACGAGCAAAGGAACATCCAGCAAACTCACCACGCCCAAACCCAACACGCCTACCACCTTCTCTATGTGGTGGCTCACCTCGAGGCACAAACACACGCCTCTCTCGAGGATAAATGGTATGCACCACACCCTCGCCCCTCGGCACCAACCTAGGCTCAAGCACACAATGAGAAGGGCGGTACCTGTCCTTGTTGGCCATCTCCCTAGCCAACCTCTCCTCATGCTTCCTCCTGAAGCAAAACTCCGCTAGGTGCTCATCCCTCCCACAATGTTCACAATGGAAGGGTTTTGGTTTTGGCTTTGGTTTTGGGCTCTCTTTGGGCTGTGGCTTCTCCTCACTCGGTTTCTCTCCCTTCTTCCCAAAGAACTCATTCCCCAAGTTACTCTTGAACTTGATGGGTTCCTGGAAGTTGTCGGTATGTGGAGGAAACACGGGTGGAGCTGGGGTTGTGTCTAGTCGATTCCTAAGTGGGTTTGGCTTAGGAGCATAGGCATTTTTGTGGTAGGTTTTTGGTGGTTCTGAGATATCTCCAATCTTCTCCTCATTCTCACCACTTCCCTCACCAACCTTGTCTGCCCCAAGCGCTTGTATGCCTCAATCATCATTCTGAGCTGAGGCTCATGACTAGACAACCAACCCATCATCTTTCTCAACTCATCATTCTCATCCTGCAAGTGATCAACATAGTGTGCAAGCTCCATATTCTTCACATCATTTATTCCACAAGTAGAGCATGATGTAGGAATAGGAGCTTTCAGCTGAGCCTCTAGAGATCGAGCATAAACAAGTGAAACATCTAGCTTCTCATGCAAAACAGGACAGGAAGTGCAAGCACCAAGCAAAGAGGGCCTAGATTTCATCTCATCTGGCTCAACCCTAAGCACATCTAGTTCCTCGACCTTGGAGGCATACTTTTCCTTAAGCACAGTCAAATCACCAAGAAAAGTGGAACAATCAGTGCATTCAGGTTCATCGGTCACAATAGGAGTAGACTTAAGAGAATCTATTTGAGCCTTAGCATCATCAAGCAAAGACTCTAATTCAACCACCTTCTCCTTAGCCTCTCCAAGCAAAGACCTATACTCCCTCTTCTCCTTGTTGGTCTTTCTAAGCACATCATCACGGTTGTCAAGCAAATCATTCAACCTAGCATTCTCCGCTATCAAGAAGGATGGATCATTGTTTACCTCTTCCTCGGAGTCAGAGCCCGAGTCATCCTTATTGCTCTTCTTGCTTGCGGAGCTATGTGCCATGCCGCAAAAGCCTTGGGCGGCGAAGCACAGGCTGTTGATGTTCTTGCTTGACCACTTGCCCTTGTGTCGGTTCTCATCTTCATCACTTGAGCTCGATGAAGAGTAGCAGGAGCTTGAGTCGATGTCGCTCGCTCTGGCAACCATCGCCGACTCCTTCTTCTTGTGACCGCCACACTTCCTCGGCCTCCGCTCGGACTTGTTCTTGCCCTTGTAGTCATCCCTCAAGCGGTGCTTGTGGTCGGTCCTCGGACGGTGCTTGTGCTCGGGCTTCACCTCCATGGCTTCCGGGTACTCAGCGATAAAGTGCCCGTGCTTCCCGCACCGGTAGCACATGCCCGAGCTCCTCCGAGCGTTCTTCCGGTTCGTGTATATGCGCTCGAACCGCCTGCTCAGCAACGCGAGATCCTCCTCACCAAGCACGTCAAACTCCTCATCTGGCATGGACACAAGACATGACAAAGAAAAATGTCTCGAAGACATGTTAGCGTTTGTCCTTGATCCAGTCACGAGAGCCAGACTATGAGGGTCAGTCAGGTTCTCGATCTTTGCACGCACCCCACGATCCACCTCGGACGACTTGAGCTTGGAAAACAGCTCGTCCACCGTGAGGGTCTTATACTTCTCCGACTCAAAAATGGCCTCGACCTTCTCACTCCACACGGTACGATCCAGAGAGTACAGGAGCTTGATAGCCCTGTCATGATCATTGTACGGGAGCACGGCCACATTAGCCCTCATGTTGTTCACAATCACCATGAACCACTGGAACATGGCATCAATGGACTCACCGGGGAGATGAGTGAAGTTCTCGTACTCTCTCCGGTAGGTCGCAAATAGCCGAGCTTGAACCTGAGTGTTCCCAGCATGAGCATTCTTCAGCTGCTCCCAAATCCTGCACGCCAAGTCCTCTGTCTGAACCCGATCAAATTCGGATTGACACAAAGCACGGTACAGGTAGTCGACTGCCTTGTTGTTAGCGTCGAACATGTCCCTCAATCCTGGAGCAAGGAAGTTCACAGGATGAACATAAGCTATGTTCACCGTGACATCCCAAAGGATCTGACCCTTGCCGCGGAGGAAAGCAGCCATCCGCCTCTACCACATCTGGTAGTTCTTACCATCAAAGTGTGGAGGACCCGAACCCCGTTCCTAGTACGCCATCTTTGGATCTTAGACTAGTTAGAATCACGAAGATCCGTAACCAGCTTTGATACCAATTGAAGGACCGATTAGGCGACCAGAGAGGGGGGGAGTGAATGGGAGCCGATAAAAATTCTTCCCGAAGGATGAACTCGGCCTATGCCCCAAATTCACAACCACGGATTCCCACACTAGTTTGCCAAGGTCGCGTAGTCACAACGGATCTACCAACCCAAGGAACAAACCCCAACACAAAGCAACACGGAAGCGCAACTCAAGAAGCAAAGGACTTAGGCAATCTACGAAGTCCCGGGTGGACAGTCCGAGGTGACCGGGCGGACGGTCCGCGTGGGCCTGGCGGACGGTCCGCGGGTCAGGGGCAGACGGTCCGCAAAAGAGCGCCGAACCTCCAGTATGCACCCCTCGAAATTCGGACGGTCCGTGCCCTACGCTCGGACAGTCCGTGGGTAACTCGTACCGCGCGGACGGTCCGCGATGCCTGGGCGGACGGTCTGCAAACCTCTCCCAACCAAAAACACTTGTCTCCACGGATCAAACCATGAACGCGCACAAACAAGTGACGAACTGGACGAACTCTGGTCCACGCGGACTGTCTGAGCCTACCAGGCGGACTGTCCGCCAGGTGCGAACAGACGCGGGAGCAGCAGGTCGAGAGCGAGAACGCGAGCACCCTTCCACCTATCCGTCCATGGATCTCCCAAATGGCTTAAGCTCTTGAGACAAGATTTGGGGGGATGTGAATCATCCCTAGGGGATGCTATACCCCAAAACTTGAGGACCATGTGTGGTTCGAGGATCGGTGGATGGTCGCTTCCTGGTGTGATGAGTGATTGACAACGTTGTGTGGACTAATTCTTGGCTAAGTATTACAGGTGCAGGTTGTGGCTTGACTAGTGTTGGTGCAGGTGAAGAACAATCGCGAAAGGTCATCGCCGGTGAGGCCTCCAGGTGTGGAGAAGACAAGTAGGCTTGGTTCGAGGGACCCGGTGGCTAGCGGGGTCAAGTGCGGGCCGCATGGTGGCAAGAACAGTAAGATGAAGTTGGCGGACGGTTTCTTGGTTGAGCCTCAAAACCAAGGTCGAGCCGGGATTTCGTGGGAGCCGAGTCATGAGTGGTGATTGGCGGAGGCTACATCAAGTTCGCGAGGTTTGCGGTGGTTCACCAGAAAACCACCGGGTTACTCGGCTGAGCCACAAAGCTGAGGCCGAAGACCGGGCGTGGCTGTCAGGCCAAAACTGGCCTGACCGGTTTGGGAAACCGGTCTGACCAGTTTGGGGTCACAAGGCGCCGGAAGCTTCGAAGCGGAGGACACACGTCGGGATCGCAAGGCTTGCGTCGAGGATAAGCGAAGTGCGGTCGTCGGGCATCCGTCTGATGGTGCTACAACGACAATTTCCCAAAGTGCCCTTGGTGGGTGTGTATCATAGTTTAGGCTTTAGGGGTATTTTAGTCTTTCGGCTTGCCTCCATATAACCCAAGTGGTGAGAGGATGGCAGCCATCTCTTGAACCCTAGCTCATTTTCTCTTTGCTATTTTTCCTTCCTATTTTCCTTAGGATTTCTAGGACTAGCTTGAGAGCTTCATGGTGAGATCTTGTGAGAGGGAAGGATGATCGGGCAGAAGCTAGACCTTGTATGAACCTTCATGGTATGTATAGATGATTCGGCGTGGTTCCTCAAGGCTTGATTGTGTTCTTCCCGTTTTCCCTTTTTGGTGATTTTCGGAGCATCTTCTTGGAATTTCCGTGGGGAAGTTTTGGGGGCATTTCTTTGAGAGATTCTTGTTGGATATCACATATGAGGACCTTGTGCCTCTTTGCTTGGTGATCTTGCTCCAACAAACCCTCCGAAACGGCTTTAATTTGGTGGTTTTCGGTGGATTCCATGGGAAGGTGTTCTTGAGAGTTGACTTCCGATTCCTCTTGATTGAGTAGGTTTTGGGGACCGAGCTTCTAGCCAAAGGTAGCCCATGAGGTACCCCAGCTATCCCCAAAGTCTCACTTTGATTTGTGGAACGAATCGGGAGATCGATTGAGGTGAAGGATAGGTTTTTCCCGCGGGCTGAGTTCTTCCCGACTGTCCAGGCAAAACCGGCCTGACCGGTTTCCCAAACCCCGGTCTGACCGGTTTGGCCCTGTGGGCTGTCGTGAAGGGTTTTTGAGCAGGAAAGTCTTGTTCGTGCTATGGCTTTTCTTGTTCAAAGGTGGAGAGGTTCTTGAGGTGTTTTGGGGCAGTTTTGGCCTCGAAGGTCTTTTGGGGATTTCCTGGATAAAACCGGCCTAACCGGTTTGCCGAACCGACCTGACCGGTTTCCCCTGCCTGCGAGAGGCTAAGTCCCAAAGAAGCGGTCTGACCGGTTTCAGAAACCGACCTGACCGGTTTTGGTTGCCAGCAGCAGTTTCGTGTTGTTTTTCCGCTGCGTGTTGTGTGTTGCTGTTGGTTGGATCTTGCTCCTAGGTTCAGTAGCACTCCAGTGGCTACGTGGACTTGGCAAGAGAAGCTCGCGGAGGTATCCGAGTGAAATTGGGTTCATAGGCCGAATTCTTGAGTAGAATTTTTATCGTCTCCCATTCACTCCCCCCTCTCTGGTTCGCCATTCCGGTCCTTCAAGTGGTATCAAAGCCGGTTACGGGTCTTGATTGACTCTAACCAGTCTAAGATCCAAAGATGGCGTACCAGGAAAGGGGATCAGGTCCTCCGCACTTCGATGGAAAGAACTACCAGATGTGGTAGAGACGGATGGCTGCATTCCTCCGTGGTAACAGACAGATTCTTTGGGATGTCACAGTGAACACAGCTTATGTTCATCCGATGAACTTTCTAGCTCCTGGATTGAGAGACATGTTCGACGCCAACAACAAGGCGGTCGACTACTTGTTTCGTGCTCTTTGTCAATCCGAATTCGATCGGGTACATACAGAGGACCTAGCATGTAGGATTTGGTTGGAGCTGAAGAATGCTCATGCTGGGAATGCTGAGGTTCAGGCACGGTTGTATGCGACTTACCGGAGAGAGTACGAGAACTTCACTAATCTCCCCGGTGAGTCTATTGATGCCTTGTTCCAGCGGTTCACGGTGGTTGTGAACAACATGAGGGCTAATGTCGACGTCCTCCCGTACGATGACCATGATAGGGCTGTGAAGCTATTACACGCGCTGGATCGTACCGTGTGGGATGGAAAGGTCGAGGCCATTCTTGAGTCCGAGAAGTACACCACTCTGACGGTGAACGACCTGTTTTCTAAGCTGAAGTCTGCTGAGGTTGATCGGGGTTTGACAGCCCGTCTCGAGAGCCCGACTGATTCCCATAGTCTTGCTCTCGTCGGTGGCAAAGGTGCTAAGTCTAACGCTAACACATCTTCCAAGATGTACTCTTTGTCTTCTTTGATGACTTTGCCAGACGAGGAGTTCGACGTGCTTGGAGAGGACGAGCTGGCGTTGCTGACCAGGCGGTTCGAGAGGCTGCACGAGAACCGGGTGAACATGAGGAGGACAGCACAGACGTGCTTTCAGTGTGGCAAGCCAGGACACTTCGTCGCCGACTGTCCGGAGAAGATGGAGAGCAAGGACGGCTATAAGGACGGCTACAAGCACCGGTCGAGCAAGGACGGCAAGTACTGGTTGAGGTGCGATCACAAGCACAAGAACAAGCACAAGGACGATCGACTGTCGAGGAAGAAGGACGGCCGCAGCAGGAAGGCCCGAGCGATGGTCGGAGCGAGCGACGTCGACTCCAGCTCCGCCTACTCTTCCTCGAGCTCGAGTAGCAGTGAAGACGAAGGTGATCGGTGCAAGAACAAGAAGTCATCCAAGAACTTGAGCGGGCTGAGCTACTTCGCACGAGATGGCTTTTGCGGCATGGCTCATAGCTCCGGCAGCAAGAAGAGTCACCAGAGCGACTCGGACTCCGACTCCGACGACGAGGTACGTGACGAGCTTCCCTTCTTGCGTGAGGAGAACGAGCGTCTTGGCAAGTTGCTTGATAATCGTGATGACATGCTTAGAGAGGCCAAGAAGATGAGGAAAGAACTTAGGGCCTCACTAGAAGATGCTAGGAATCGTGTGGCCGAGCTAGAAACCCAGAAGCTAGATGCTAAGCTTGAGATTGATTCGCTTAAGGCTTCACCTGTGGTTTCTGATGAGATTGATTGCTGTGATTGCTCTGTGTACCTAGCTGATCTTACTGCCCTTAAGGATAAGCATGCTTCTACTTGTGATGAACTAGATGCGCTTAGGGTTGAAGTGGCTGAGCTTAAGTCTAGACCTGCTTTGCTAGGTGCTTGCACTTCTTGCCCTGTTTTACATGGAAAGATTGATGAGATGCATGCTTATACTGTTTCGCTTGAGGCTAAGTTGAAAGAACCTGTTTCCACTTCTTGCTCTACTTGTGAAGTTCATGCTTTGAAAAATCTGGAACTTGCACATTATGTGGATCGCTTGCAGGATGAGAATGATGAGTTGAGAAAAAAGATGGGTTGGTTGTCGGGTCATGAACCGCAGCTTAGGATGATGATTGAGACATACAAGCGCTATGATGGGCAAGCGCTTGACTCGGAGAAAGTTGGAGAATGTAGTGGTGAGGGAGGAGAGAAGATTGGTGATATCCAAGCTCCACCAAAAACCTTCCACAAAAATGCCTATGCTCCTAAGCCCAACCCACTGAGAAACAAACTTGACACAACCCCAGATCCTCCCATATTCCCTCACTCCATAAATGATTTCCAGAAACCTGTCAAGTTCAAGAGTAACTTGGGGAATGAGTTCTTTGGGAAAGAGAGTGTGAAGTCTAGTGAGGAGAAGGTTGAGAAGCCGAGTGGAGAGAAACCGAGTGAGCAACCTCAACCGAAACCAAAGCCAAAACCTATCCGGTTTCATTGTGGCTATTGTGGGAGAGATGGTCACAAAGGAGAGTTTTGCTTCAAGAGGAAGCGAGAGGAGAGAATGGCTAAGGAGTGCGCAAACAAGGACAGGTACAACCCATCTCATGGTGTGCCTGAGTCTCGTATGCCACTGCCTAGGGGTAAGGCCATTGTTCGCACAGTTCCGGCTTGGGGAGAAAAGAGTGCTTTAGGTGGAAGGGACCTTGCTGGAGGGATTAAATCGGCCAGACCGGTTTGCAAACCGGTCAGACCGGTTTGGGCTGCTCGCACAGCGAAACTGGTCAGACCGGTTCCAGAACCGGTCAGACCGGTTTGGAGACAGCAGGGTGACCAGTTTGGTTTTTGTGCTCGGGATGAGGCTCGGTTCAGGTCATTTGATCGTGGTCCAGATGTTTGGCATGGAGAGTCTGGTGGTGGTCAGTTTGCTAGACGTTCTCCACCTCGTGCTCAATATGATGGTGGGAGGAGTCGTAGCTTTGAATTGGAGAGGAGGAACGGTCCACGGTTTTCCTTTCGTGGTTTTCGTTCTCCTCCAGCGAGATAGGGGTGGTTCCCTAGTGGTGGTTCTCGTGGTGGTTTTCGTGGTGGTAGCTTTGATAGGTGTGATGATTTGGTTTGTGCTAACCCCACTTTGGAGTAGATGGCTCGGCACTGGTTTTACTCTTTTGGTACTAACCTCAGTGCAGAGTCGTTTGTTCACTCATGTTCTCATTTTTGAATTTCAGGTGGGAGACTTGAGGAACGTTTGGTTGATTGACTCTGGTTGCTCGAGGCATATAACCGGAGACAAGGGGTGGTTCTCAAGTCTCATCCCGGTGGTGTCCAAGACATACATCACCTTTGGGGACAATGGGCGAGGGCGTGTGTTGTCAGAAGGTGAGATCAAGGTAAGTGACAAGGTCACTCTCAGGCGTGTTGCTCTTGTTCAATCGCTCGGGTTCAATTTGCTTTCCGTGTCCCAGCTTTTGGATGAGGGCATTGAGGTGTTGTTTCGGCCTGGTGGTTCTCGGATTTTGGATTCTCGAGGGGACCTAGTTTGCATGGTCGTTCCTGAGGGTCAAGTGTTTCGAGCTGATTTTTCTCAGTCTTCTGGTGTGGAGTGTTGTTTCTTGGCTGGTTCTTCGAGTGAGTTGTGGAAGTGGCATAGGAAGTTAGGTCACTTAAGCTTTGACCTTTTGTCTCGCTTGAGTAAACTCAATTTGGTCTGAGGATTGCCGCGGCTGAGGTTTGAAAAAGAGTTGGTTTGTGCGCCGTGTCGGCATGCTAAGATGGTAGCTTCTTCCCATCCACCCCTCACCGATGTGATGATGGAGCGTCCATGTGAGCTGCTCCATATGGACCTTGTTGGCCAAGCTCGTGTGCGATCTATGGGTGGGAAGTGGTACGTCCTAGTTGTGGTGGACGACTACTCTCGGTATGCGTGGGTTTTCTTTCTTGAGGAGAAAGGGGATACGTTTGGTTTTGTTCGAGATCTTGTCTTGAGGTTAAGAAACGAGAGGCATGGAGATGCCATACGAGCGATTCGCAGTGACAATGGCTCAGAATTTAAAAACTCTCGTTTCGAAACCTTTTGCCATGACTTGGGTCTTGAACACCAGTTTTTGAGTCTGTATACGCCTCCCCAGAACGGCGTGGTGGAAAGGAAAAATAGAACCTTGTGCGAGATGGCTCGGACGATGCTTGATGAGCAAGGACTCCGAGAAGGTTCTGGGCTGAGGCGGTGAATACCGCGTGCTATGTGTCGAACATGACTTACCTCAGGGTTCACAAGAAGAAAACGTGCTATGAGTTGATGCACGGGCGCACACCCAAGGTGAGTCACTTCCATGTGTTTGGGTGCAAATGCTTCATCCTGAAGAAAGGTAAGAAGTTGGATAAGTTCGAGGCTAGATCTGTCGATGGCATTTTCTTTGGTTACGCATCTCATTCTAGAGCCTTTCGAGTGCTCAATCTTGAAACTAACCAAATCATGGAGACTTGCGAGGTAACCTTCGACGAGACACAGCCACGTAGTCAGCTTGTCTTTAAGTGTGCAGGTGACGACGAACTTGGCGAGGAGATTTTCCAGGAGGAGGAGCATGAACATGGAGATGATGAAGATGGCGGTGTGGTCCCCGCGGTTGAGCATGTACCTACTACTTCGACTACGGTGGTGGACGACCCTTCTCCCACACCTACAACGACAAACCCAGTTCAAGAAGAAGTTGCTGTTGAGGTGGAGGTAGCATCAAGGCGAGAACATCCCCGACGAGTTCAAGTGGATCATCCAGCTTCGAGGATCATCGGTGACATAAATGAATGTACTACACGGTCGAGGGTTCGAAACAATTCTCATTTCGCTCATGCTGCTTTTGTTGCCACCTTTAAGCCCAAAGACATTGGACACGCGCTATCTGATCATAATTGGGTAAATTCGATGCATGAGGAGTTGGAGAATTTTGAGAGGAACCAAGTTTGGGAATTGGTTAACCCTCCCCCAGGGTGTAAGCCGATTGGGACAAAATGGGTGTAGAAGAACAAAGAGGAAGAGAAAGGAGAAGTGGTGAGGAACAAGTTCAGGCTTATTGCTCAGGGGTACTCACAGAAAGAGGGGATCGACTACGAGGAGACCTTTGCTACCGTAGCTCATTTGGAGGCGATCAGGATACTTCTAGCCTTTTCTGTGGCTAAAGGGTTCAAGTTGTACCAGATGGAGGTCAAGAGTGCTTTCCTAAACGGTGTCTTGGAGGAAGTAGTGTATGTGAGGCAACTACCTGGGTTTGAGAGTGAGAAGCACCCCCACCGGGTGTACAAGTTGAGGAAGGTGTTGTATGGGTTGAAGCAGGCACCTAGAGCTTGGTACGGTAGGTTGAGGGGGTTCCTGTTTGAGAGAGGGTTTGAGATGGGGAAGGTCGATCAGACCTTGTTTCTCCTCGGGCAGGGCAGAGATATCCTGATTGTGCAGGTATACGTGGATGATATTGTCTTTGGTGGCTCGTCTAACTCTCTTGTTGCAAGGTTTGCAGAGGACATGAGCAGGGAATTTGAGATGAGCATGATGGGTGAGTTGCAGTTCTTCCTCGGGCTACAAATTAAGCAATCAAAGGAAGGAACATTTGTGCACCAAGCTAAGTACACCAAGGACATTGTGAGGAAGTTCAAGATGGAGGACTCCAAGGCCATGGCGACGCCTATGAGTACGACTACAGCTCTTGATGCGGATGAGGAAGGTGAACACGTGGACCAGAAGGAGTACCAGAGCATGATCGGGTCACTCCTCTACTTGACGGCGACGAGGTCGGACATCCAATTCTCGGTATGTCTATGCGCTCGTTTTCAAGCGTCTCCGAGGACTTCGCATCGGCAAGTAGTCAAGCGCATATTCAGGTATTTGCGACACACTCCCGACTTCGGCCTTTGGTACTCCGCGTCTTCTTCTTTGGCTCTTCATGGATTTTCGAACGCGGATTTTGTCGGGTGTCGGTTGGATAGCAAGTCCACTTCTGGGACTTGCCAGTTTTTGGGTTCTTCTTTGGTGTCTTGATCTTCCCGCAAACAATCGAGTGTTGCTCAATCCACTACCGAGGCAGACTATGTGGCCGCAGCTAGTTGTTGCTCTCAGCTCCTTTGGATCACATACACCATGAGCGACTTTGGTGAGGAGTATACCCATGTCCCACTTCAATGTGATAGCACAAGTGCCATAAGCATTGCAAAGAACCCAGTGCTCCATTCCAAACCAAGCACATAGAAGTGAGGTATTATTTCCTGAGAGACAATGTAGAGAAAGGAAAAATCACTTTGATCCATGTACCCACACATGACCAGCTAGCCGATATTTTCACCAAACCCCTAGATCAAGCAACTTTCACTCGTTTGCGGGGGGAGCTTGGTGTTTGTTTGATTTCTTGAGTTGGTGTGTGGGAGCTCCTTTGTATCATATGTATAGCTTTCTTTTGTGCATTGTTTGCATTTGGCATGGCATATGTAACATGATGTATAGGCATCTTTGTATCTTAGGTTGCATGCATTTTGTATCATATGCATTTGGTAGGAAAAGCTTCTCCTATATACATTGTTCACCATGATATGCTATATATGATCTTGTGAGCTAGTTTGGTATGATATGGCTTAGTGTGGCTTAGCTCTTGATGATCTTTGTTTATATCCATGGTTGATGGCTATGTTTTTGAAAAATATCACATGTATGCTCTCTTGTGAGTAAATGTCTTTATATGATCTTGACATGTTTTTGTGGCTTGGCTATGCTTAATTTGTGGTTGGATAGCTTATTTTGATCATATAGGCCAAAGGCTCATTTGCCATCATGAATGTTTAGCCCCCATGCTTCATCTTGTGGAGAGGCATAAGTTCCTTTTTGTCGCAAAGACATTTCATGTACTAATTATAAATCTGAAAATGAAATGTAAATTGCTTGGAAAATGTGCTCTCATGTCATATGTGCTTAATTTACTTGCTTTTGGGTGCTAAACCGTTGCATGTTGCTTACCATTGAGAAGTCTCATACATAGAAGTAAGCACATGGCTCGGTATGCTTTGACATGACTTGAGGTGCTTGTGGGTGTTTATGATGGTCTTATGCTTAGAATGGTTGTCCTAGCATGAAGTTTGTGTGGCTTTACTATTTTGACATGTTTTGCTCATGTTTAGGACTTTGCTCATGAGAGGGTGATTTTTCGCAAAAATGCTCAATTCTATCTTAGCTTTATCCAATGGTTGTGAAACTTGGTGATCATGTAGTTGATGTTCATACGATGTTGTAGAGTATCTAACTTGCTCATTTGATCATGTGTAGCATCTTGTGATGAATGTTGTCTATTTGGGAAGCTCTAGTTGCATCTTTTCCAAATTTGAGCCTTGATTCATGCATTGGCAACAAGGTGGAGAAATGTTGGTTGAGAAAAGTTGTATTGCATCCCTAGAACCTATTCCAACAGTCAAGGGGGAGCTTGTGCATTTCTTTTGCATTTTTGGCTTTTGGGGGGTGTTTCTGCTGTGTAAATCGGCCTGACCGGTTTTGGGAACCGGCCTGACCAGTTTGGTGGAGCCGGTCTGACCGGTTTGGGGAACCGGCTTGACCGGTTTGTGCCCAGGGTTGGTACATGTCCAGGGGGAGTATGCATATGTGCAGGGGGAGCTCTTGTATGCTTTGGTGGTTTGTGCTCTTTGCTTGAGCTTGTTTTTGACTCGGTTGTGTTGAGCCGTTGCCCTTGCCTAAGAGGACCGAGTCTTTCCTCTTTCAAGTGATCTTGCTCTTTGCCTTTGTTTGGCTTTCGATCGCTTGTTTGAGTTTTTCTTTTAGTCATTTCTTTTCTTTTCCTTTTCTCGTTGATTACCAAATGTGTGTGTTGTCAATGCACTCATCAAGAGGGAGATTGAGGACCATGTGTGGTTCGAGGACCGGTGGATGGTCGCTTCCTGGTGTGATGAGTGATTGACAACGTTGTGTGGACTGATTCTTGGCTAAGTATTGCAGGTGCAGGTTGCGGCTTGACTGGTGTTGGTGCAGGTGAAGAACAAGCGCGAAAGGTCGTCGCCGGTGAGGCCTCCAGGTGTGGAGAAGACAAGTAGGCTTAGTTCGAGGGACCCGGTGGCCAGCGGGGTCAAGTGCGGGCCGCATGGTGGCAAGAACAGCAAGATGAAGTCGGCGGACGGTTTCTTGGTTGAGCCTCAAAACCAAGGTCGAGCCGGGATTTCGTGGAATCCGAGTCATGAGTGGTGATTGGCGGAGGCTACATCAAGTTCGCGGGGTTTGCGGTGGTTCACCAGAAAACCACCAGGTTACTCGGCAGAGCCACAAAGCTGAGGCCGAAGACCGGGCGTGGCTATCAGGCCAAAACCGGCCTGACCGGTTTGGGAAACCGGTCTGACCGGTTTGGGGTCGTAGGGCGCCGAAAGCTTCGAAGCGGAGGACACGTGTCGGGATCGCAAGGCTTGCGTTGAGGCTAAGCGAAGTGCGGTCGCCGGGCATCCGTCCGATGGTGCTACGAAGACAACTTCCCAAAGTGCCCTTGGTGGGCGTGTATCCTAGTTTCGGCTTTAGGGGTATTTTAGTCTTTCGGCTTGCCTCCATATAACCCAAGTGGTGAGAGGATGGCAGCCATCTCTTGAACCCTAGCTCATTTTCTCTTTGCTATTTTTCCTTCCTATTTTCCTTAGGATTTCTAGGACTAGCTTGAGAGCTTCATGGTGAGATCTTGTGAGAGGGAAGGATGATCGGGCGGAAGCTAGACCTTGTACGAACCTTCATGGTATGTATAGATGATTCGGCGTGGTTCCTCAAGGCTTGATTGTGTTCTTCCCATTTTCCCTTTTTGGTGATTTTCGGAGCCTTTTCTTGGAATTTCCGTGGGGAAGTTTTGGGGGCATTTCTTTGAGAGATTCTTGTTGGATATCACATATGAGGACCTTGTGCCTCTTTGCTTGCTGATCTTGCTCCAACAAACCCTCCGAAACGGCTTCAATTTGGTGGTTTTCGGTGGATTCCATGGGAAGGTGTTCTTGAGGGTTGACTTCCGATTCCTCTTGATTGAGTAGGTTTTGGGGATCGAGCTTCTAGCCAAAGGTAGCCCACGAGGTACCCCAGCTATCCCCAAAGTCTCACTTTGATCCGTGGAACGAATCGGGAGATCGATTGAGGTGAAGGATAGGTTTTTCCCACGGGCTGAGTTCTTCCCGACTGTCCAGGCAAAACCGGCCTGACCGGTTTCCCAAACCGGTCTGACCGGTTTAGCCCCGTGGGCTGTCATGAAGGGTTTTTGAGCAGGAAAGTCTTGTTCGTGCTATGGCTTTTCTTGTTGAAAGGTGGAGAGGTTCTTGAGGTGTTTAGGGGCAGTTTTGGCCTCGAAGGTCTTTTGGGGATTTCCTGGACAAAACCGGCCTGACCGGTTTGCCAAACCGGCCTGACCGGTTTCCCCTGCCTGCAAGAGGCTAAGTCCCAGAGAAGCGGTCTGACCTGCATGCATTTTGTATCATATGCATTTTGTAGGAAAAGCTTCTCTTATATACATTGTTCACCATGGTATGATATATATGTTCTTGTGAGCTAGTTTGGTAAGCTATGGTTAGTTTGGCTTAGCTCTTGATGATCTTGATTTATATCCATGATTGCTAGCTATGTCTTTTGAAAAATGTCACATGCATGCTCTCTTGTGAGTAAATGCCTTTATATGATTTGACATGTTTTAGTGGTATTTCCATGCTTAATTTGTGGTTAGATAGCTTATTTTGATCATATGGGGCCAAAGGCTCATTTGCCATCATGAATGTTTAGCCCCCATGCTTTATCTTGTGGAGGGGCATAAGTTCCTTTTTGTCGCAAAGGCATTTCATGTACCAATTATAAATCTGAAAATGAAATGTAAATTGCTTGGAAAATGTGCTCCCATGTCATATGTGCTTAATTTACTTGCTTTTGGGTGCTAAACCGTTGCATGTTGCTTACCAATGAGAAGTCTCATACATAGAAGTAAGCACATGGCTCGGTATGCTTTTACGTGACATGAGATGCTTGTGGGTGTTTATGATGGTCTTATGCTTAGAATGGTTGTCCTAGCATGAAGTTTGTGTGTCTTTGCCATTTTGACATGTTTTGCCCATGTTTAGGACTTTGCTCATGAGAGGGTAATTTTTCGCAAAAGTGATCAATTCTATCTTAGCTTTGCCCAATGGTTGTCAAACTTGGTGATCTTGTAGTTTTTGTCCATACGAAGCTATAGAGTATCTAACTTGCTAATTTGGATGTGTGTAGCATGCTATGATGAATTTTGTCTATTTGAGAAGCTCTATGTTGAAACTTTTCGCATTTTGCCTTGATTCATGTGTTGTCAACAAGGGGGAGAAGTTTGGGCATGATTTGGGCACCTGGGAGCATTTGGAAGGTGTTCCAAGTGGTTCGGGCGGGTTTTGAAAAGTTTGGTGCAGGGCCGGTTTCTTGGGGCGGTCTAACCGCCCATGCGGTCTAACCACCTTGGGCAGAGGTGCAGGAGTTTGCTCCGTGTTTGCATTCCCATGTTGCATTGCTGCATTGGTTCAGGGGGAGTGTGCTTTGGCTCAGGGGGAGCTTGCGTATGTGCAGGGGGAGCTTGCATATGTGCAGGGGGAGCATCTTGTGTAAGTTTGTGGTTTGCGGCCTTGTGTGCCTTTGGTGGTCTTTGCTCTTTGTGTGAGCATGTTTTTGTCTCGGTTGTGTCGATCCGTTGCCCTTGCCTAAGGGGACCGAGACTTTCCATATTCAAGTGATCTTGCTCTTTGCCTTTCCTTTGGCTTGTGATCGCTTGTTGAAGTTTCTTTTAGTCGTTTCTTTTCTTTTCCTTTTCTCTTTGGTTACCAATCATGTGTGTTGTCAATACACTCATCAAGGGGGAGATTGAGGACCTGTGTGGTTCGAGGACCGGTGGATGGTTGCTTCCTGGTGTGATGAGTGATTGACAACGTGGTGTGGACTGACTCTTGGCTAAGTATTGTAGGTGCAGGTTGCGGCTTGACTGGAGCAGGTTAAGAACAAGCGCGAAAGGTCATTGCCGGTGAGGCCTCCAGGTGTGGAGAAGACAAGTAGGCTTGGTTCGAGGGACCCGGTGGCCAGCGGAGTCAAGTGCGGGCCGCATGGTGGCAAGAACAGCAAGACGAAGTTGTGGACGGTTTCTTGGTTGACCCTCAAAACTAAGGTCGAGCTGGGACAACGTGGGAGCCGAGTCATGAGTGGTGATTGGCGGAGGCTACAACGAGTTCGCGAGGTTTGCAGTGGTTCACCAGAAAACCACTGGGTTACTCGGTTGAGCCACAAAACCGAGGCCGAAGACTCGACGAGGAGGTGTGACCACCCAGGCCAGTTCAACCGCCCAGGAGGGGCGGTCGGACCGCCTGAGCCGGTCTAACCGCCCAGGGGGGCGGTTTGACCGCCCGGGTCGCAGCTGCCGAGAAGCTTCGAAGCGGAGGACACACGTCGGGATCGCAAGGCTTGCGTCGAGGCTAAGCAAGGTTGCGGTCGCTGGGCATCCGTCCGATGGTGAAAATCTGAAGACTTCCAAATTCGCCCTTGAGGGGCATGTATCTCTAGTTATCTAGTAAGGGTAGTTTAGTCTTTTGGTTGCCCCCATATAAACACTTGAGGGGATGGATGGCAGCCAACTCTTGGAACTCTAGCTCATTTCCCTTTGTCATTTTCGTTTGTATTTTCCTCTAGTTTTTCTAGGACTAGCTAGAGAGCTTCATGTGAGATCTAGAGAGAGGGATGGATGACCGGGTGGCAAGCTAGACCTTTGTATGAACCTTCATGGTATGTATAGATGACTCGGCGTGGTTCCTCAAGGCCTTGTGTTGCCTCTCCCGTTTTCCTTTTTGGTGATTTTCGGAGCTCTTTCTTGTGATTTTCGTGGCGGAGTTTTGATGGTGATTTCTTGCGGGATTCTAGTTGGGTGTCACGTATGAGGACCTTGTGCCTCTTTGGCTGGTGACTTTGCCCCAAGAACTCCCTTGAATCGACCTCGATTTGGTGGTTTTTCGAGTTGCTCGAGTTCATGACCTAGAGGGCCAAGATCCGCGATTCCCTTTGATTGAGAGCGTTTCGGTTCGATTCCTTTGGTGGAGAGGTTGCCAGGAGGTAACCCAGGTATTCCCGAAGTCTCGCTGCAATCCGTGGGGTGAAACAGGAGATCGGGCGTTGGGAAGTTGAGGTTTGACCCGCGGCCAAGTTTTCTGGAAGGGGCGGTCTAACCGCCACAGGGGGGCGATCTAACCACCCTAGGCTTTCCAGGTGAAAGTTTTGGTTGTGCTGGATTTTCCTCTGTGAGTTTGTTCGTCTTGTTCAGAGGAGCGTTCTGGTGAAATCTTGGTTTGTTTCGACGCTGTTTGCTAGGAGTTCTTTCCTTGAGTTCGTTGCTGGGTACAGGAGGTTAGACTGCTCGTGGTAGCCGATCTAACCGCCCCTAGACCCTTGGGTGGAGTTTCAGTTTTCGCCAAGACTTCTTCGTAGCTAGCTTGGCCTTGACCAGAGAATCCTGTAGGTGAAACCGTGGAGAGTTTTGGAGCTCGGAAGAGGTGTTTCGGAGGATTTCTTGGTTACCAGGTGGAGGCGGTCTAACCGCCCTTATACCCGGTCTAACCGCCCCCTCCAGGCAGGCAGCTTCCGAGTTGTTTCCGCTGCCGTGTGTGTAGGAGTTGTGGCTACAGGTAGTGTTTGCTCCTAGGACCAGTAGTACTCCAGTGGCTACATGGTTTTGGCAAACGGAAGGTTGTGTGCGGAGCGTGTGATTTTGGGTACCCGACTGAGTTCATCTTGTTGCAGAAGTCATCTCCTTCGAGAAGAATTTTTATCGGCTCCCATTCACTCCCCCCCTCTCTGGTTGCCAGTTCGGTCCTTCACCTTACCATGACTCCGGACCCGGAGACTGGACTCGTGACGCTTCCTGAAGCCATCACGGGCCAACTCGTTGAGAAATTCGACGAATTTTCGCTCTACAACCAAGTCGCTGACTTCGAGACTGGATCCACTTCCAACTCGAACTCGACGTCACTCTGGGTCGAACCGCGCGAGCTGGCTCCTGAGCCATCGTGTGGACCGGTTCTCTCCCACAAGCTCTTCCCGTACGGCCTCTGCAGCGCCAGCAAAGCCTACGCGGAAGCGCTCAACTCGCATCAGGCCGGAAAGGAGGTCGTCTTTGAGTACTCCTCGGACTCCAACGCCGTCCCCAACTACAACTCGGACTCCTACGAGTTCGACATCGGACTGGATCCGATCGAGCCCGAGTCCGAGCTCAACTCTACCGAGGAACCGCTGTCAGGTCCCGCTGCTGCCTTTGTCATCACGTCTACTCCCGCCGGCAGATTCGTCTACTGGCCCGACCAGAAGCCCGCAGACCTGAGTGACGGCAACTCACGCTGCGTCGCCTACCTCAAGGCACTCCCCTTCCAGGAAGGAACACCGCTGACTCCAAACGCGGAAGAGCACACGCCAACCGAGGTGGCGACTACCGACTCTGGCCTCTGTATGCCCGACGGTGAAGTATTCATGGCAACCGGGGAAGCTGGAACCTCAGAAAACCGAGTTGATCGGTACCTCGACGACATCTCAGAGGACGAGGAATTAGCCAACGCACCCGCAGATGAGACTACCGATGCCAAGAACGCCCGACGCGAACGCAACAAAAAGCGAGCAGATCGACGCAAGCGGCTCCGAGAAGCTCTTCCCATCCGGAACCTCAATGAGGCTCTGGACCAAGTCGCCAACTGGGTTCACACAACCCCTGAGCAATGCCTCATGTCTATCACCACGATAGCTCAAACAGCTCAGGGGCACCGTGCAGGCGAACTCATCGCCTAACTTGCCGAGGATGCCTACTTCATGCGGGTCAACAACAGGGTTGCCAGAGCTGGAAATCACGAAGCCACTAGTCGCAGCCGCACTCCAGTAGAAGTCGGACCCAACCACATCCGTGGTGAACACCAGCCGACCCCCAATCGCTCTAGAGCCACTGGGGGAGGACCTTCACATGGCGGCACTAGCGGTGGTGGCGGTGGCGGCGGTGGCAGCAGCGGTAGCTCCTCCCATGGTGCCGGCAGAAGAGGCGGTGGCGGCGGCGATTGCGGAGGCCGAGGCCATGAGAACAACCACGCCACCAGCAACGCACGTGGCAGCTACGATGCCTGCCACAAGATCAACGAGATACGCCGTGCCAAGAAGACTACTACCGACGTCAGCGACAGCGACGGCTTCCCCGCCTACTCCTCATGACTTCGAGCTCTGCTTCTCCCCCAGAAGTTCAAGCCTCTTGGGATCATGAAGTACGACGCGAAGAAAGATCCAATCCAGTGGCTCAGGTGCTATGCCCTAGCCATTGAGAATGTTGGTGGCGATAATGACACCAAGTGTCTCTACTTCCCCTTTTGTCTGGACCAAGCTCCACTCACATGGCTCGAGTCGCTCGACAAGAACTCGATCGATGAGTGGGACCAGCTGAAGGCACAGTTCACCAGCAACTTTGCGGGTGCCATGGGACGCTCGGGTACTCGCATGGACCTGGCGATGGTCAAGCAAGAGCAAGGCGAGACGCTCTGCCAGTACATGCGCTGTTTCTTCGACAAGCGCGCGACCGTAGTCGACGTCACTGACAAAGAAGCCATCGACTGCTTCCAAGATGGTCTCTACCACCGTCGCACCTTTGAAGACTTCAGTCGCCGCCGCCCAAGCTCAATCACCAAGCTCAAGGACATGATCACTTCATGGGCCGATGAGGAGGACAAGGCGAACACCAAAGTCGACTCCACTCGCGGCAAGAGCAAAAACAACACGGGCGACAACAACAATAACATGGAACAAGGGGGGCGCAACAACAACAACAACTACTACTACTCGGGTCCTAACCACAAGCGCAAGCCAGACAACACAGTCGCGGCTGTGCAACACCCTGCGAAGGACAACTCCAAGAAGACCTCTGGCTGCTTCAGAGACTTGCTCAAAGAGAAGTGCCCGTGGCATCTGGATGGTAATCACACAACCGATCAGTGCTACCAGCTCTGGCGAGCACTCAAGGATGTTCCCGAGCCACGGCCCCCTCACGACAAGAAGGGCAAGAAGAAAGTCGATGAACGCAATGGCGACTTCCAAGAACCTGACAAGACGGTGAATGTCCTCTTCGGTGGACTACCCACCAGGCGATCTCAGAAGCTTACCCTCCGGGAAGTCTTGAACATTGAGCTAGCGGTGCCGACACCTCTAAGGTGGTCAGAGGTACCCATCACCTTCTCCCGTGCGGATCAATGGACAAGCTTCTCTGAACCGGGACGTTTTCCACTCGTCCTGAAAAAAGTAGTCGCAGGCTCCAGACTCAACAAGGTACTCATCGATAGTGGGAGCAGACTCAATGTCCTCTTCACCAAGACCTTGAAGAAGATGAAGCTCGACATCACCGACTTGCTCACCAAGAGCACGTCACCTTTCTAAGGCATCGTCCCGGGCAACGCGGCTATACCACTTGGCTCAGTGGTCCTGCCAGTTACCTTCGTGACAAGGGAGAACTACCACACTGAGTACATCAAGTTCGAGGTTGCGGACTTCGAAACTTCCTACCACGCCATCCTCGGCAGACCAGCTCTTGCCAAGTTCATGGTGATTCCTCACTACGTGTACTTGGTACTCAAGATGCCAAGTCCTGCCGGAGTACTCGCGCTGCAAGGGGACTTGAAGATTTCTTACGACTGCGACATCGAAACCGTGGAACTCGCAACAACCAATCAAGTACCCAACGCAATGATGGAGATCTTCGCTGCATCCAAGAAGCTTGCGCCAACCGAACTCGAGATACCTGAGAAGACCAACACCTCCAACAACCTCAGCCAACAGAGGAAGTACAGGTGAAGGCCATCGACCTCGGGACCGGCGACAGCAGCAAGACTACCATGATCGGCGCGGGGCTCGATCCTAAATAGGAAGACGCGCTCGTCAGCTTCCTTCGGGCTAACCGAGACATCTTCATGTGGAAGCCAGCGGACATGCCAGGTGTGCCCATGAGGCTAATCGAGCACTCACTCAACGTCAATCCTAAAGCTACCCCCAAGCGACAACATCTTCGCCGCTTTGCTGACGACCGACGGGATGCCATCAAGAAGGAACTCGCCAAACTACTCACGGCGGGCTTCATCCGTGAAGTCTTCCATCCTGAGTGGCTCACCAACCCCGTCCTCGTCAGCAAGAAGAACACCAACGAGTGGAGGATGTGCGTCGACTACACCGACCTCAACAAGCATTGCCCCAAGGACCCTTTCGGGTTGCCGCAGGTTGATCAAGTCATCGACTCCACGGCGGGCTGCGACCTGCTCTGCTTCCTCGACTGCTACTCCGGGTACCACCAGATCGCAATCAAGGAAGAAGACCAGGAGAAGACCATGTTCATCACTCCGTTCGGTGCCTACTGCTTCACGACGATGTTGTTTGGGTTGAAGAATGCCGGCGCTACCTACCAACGAGCTATCCAGGCCTCCTTCAAGGGGCAGCTCAACAAGAACATCAAAGCCTATGTGGATGACGTGGTCGTCAAGACCAGAAACTCTAACACGCTCATCACCGATCTTGAAGAGACTTTCGCATCCTTGCGAGAGTACTAGTGGAAGCTCAACCCCAACAAGTGCGTCTTCGGCGTACCCTCGGGGAAACTACTCGGCTTTAGCATTAGCCACCGCGGCACCAAAGCCAATCCCAAGAAGATCTCCGCCATCACCAACATGAAAGCTCCAACCTACATCAAGGAGGTCCAGAAGCTGACCGGGTGTATGGCAGCCCTGAACAGATTTATCTCGAAGCTTGGAGAGCAGGGACTACTCTTCTTCAAGCTACTCAAGCACCAAGAGAAGTTCGTGTGGACCGCGGAGGCCGATCAAGCTCTGACGCAGCTCAAAGACTTCTTGTCCAAGCCACCAGTCCTCACGACTCCTCGCAAAAAGGAGCAGCTACTGCTCTACCTCGTTGCGACTACTCATGTAGTCAGTACTGCCATCATTGTCGAGCGGCAAGAAGAAGGCCATGCCTACCCAGTCCAGCGACCAGTCTACTTCGTTAGCGAGGTCCTTTCTGAGTCCAAGGCCCAGTATGAACCGGTCCAGAAGCTACTCTATGCAGTACTCATCACCTCGCGGAAGCTCCGACACTACTTCCAGGAGTAGTCGATCACCGTCATCACTGACTACATGCTCGGCGATATCCTCCGCAATCAAGATGCAACCGGGAGAATCTCTAAGTGGGCAGTCGAGCTTGGCACCCTCAACATCGACTTCAAGCCATGCACCGCCATCAAGTCTCAAGCACTAGTCGACTTCATGGCAGAATGGTGGGAGAATCAACTACCCACACCAACAGAGCGACCAGAGCATTGGATCATGTACTTCGATGGCTCACTCAAGCTCGAGGGCGCGGGTGCAGGGGTACTTCTGATTTCTCCAAAGGGTGAACAACTCAAGTACGTCCTGCAGATCTTCTGGAAGGTCTCGAACAACGAAGCCGAGTACGAAGCTCTGCTGCATGGGCTATGACTCACAATCTCACTGGGCATTAAGCGACTGCTAGTCTATGACGACTCCACAGCGGTCATCAACCAAGTCAACGACTCCTGGGACCGCAACAAGGAGAACATGGACGCCTACTATCTGGAAGTTCGCAAGCTCAAGAACAAGTTCTATGGTCTCGAGTTCCATCACGTCATCCGTGACAACAACATTGCAGCGGACGTCTTGTCGAAGCTTGGTTCTACTCGCGCTCAAGTACCTGCTGGAGTCTTCGTCCACGAGCTCCATACGCCATCCATCCTGGAGCCAGCGCCAACGACCACTAACCCTGGGTCATCACAGCCCAGTCAGGAGGTCATGATGATAGACATGGACTGGAGACAACCCTTCATCGACTACATCCGCGAGCAGAAGGTTCCTACCGACAAGAACGAGGCCGAACAACTCGTCCGCCGAGCCAAGACCTACATACTAGTCGGAGACAAGCTCTACAGGCGGGGCGCCACTTCTGGAGTACTCATGAAGTGGATACCCCAGGAAGAAGGCAAGGACTTCTTGGAGGAGATTCACAAGGGTGTCTGCGGCAACCACGCGTCCTCACGCGCACTAGTGAGCAAAGCTTTCCGACGAGCTTTTTACTGGCCCACAGCTCTGGGTGATGCTGAAGAACTCGTCCGCAAGTGCCAAGGATGCCAATTCTTCGCCAAGCAGCAACACGTCCCGGCCTACAAGCTAGTCACCATACCACCGACCTGGCCCTTTGCCTGCTGGGGGCTCGACATGATTGGCCCTCTGCCAACTGCGCTAGGAGGATTCAACAGAGTTCTGGTAGCCATCGACAAGTTCACCAAGTGGATCGAAGTCAAGCCAGTCACCTACCCCAAGGCCAACAGAGTACTCAACTTCTTGGATGAACTCGTGCACCGCTACGGGCTTCCCAATCGCATCATCACAGACCTGGGTTCCAATTTCAACAACCATCAGTTCTGGGAGTATTGCGAGAATAGCGGGATCAACGTCCGATATGTCTCAGTCGCCCACCCGCGCGCTAACAGCCAGGTGGAGCGTGCTAACGGGATGGTACTTGACACCCTCAAGAAGCGGTTGCACGACGCAGCTAATACCAAAGGAGGCAAGTGGATCAAGGAACTACCCAACGCACTCTGGAGGCTTCGTACTCAACCTACCAAGCCAACAGGGCAGTCACCTTACTTCCTGGTCTACGGTTCCGAAACTATTCTACCCACCGACATGATGTGGGAATCCCCGGCAGTAGAACAATACGACGAGGGCATCTCAGAGGACAGTCGACAGGTTGACATCGACAGCCTCGAAGAAGCCCGCTGTGCTGCCCTCGTCCAGTCAGCAAGGTACCTAGAGGGTATCTGACGCTACCATGATCGCAACATCAAGGAACGCTCCTTCAACGTCGGCGACCTAGTCCTCCATCGCATTCAGAACACAGACAGACTACACAAGCTCAGCTCGTCGTGGAAAGGTCCCTTCTCAGTCTCTAAGGTGACTGGACCAGGCTCCTATCGTCTCCAGACACTTGAAGGTGATGACATCAGCAACTCGTGGAACATCGACCAGCTGTGTTGCTTCTACACGTAGTCGCTCAACTACCCATCTACGAGTCCAGCCTATACGGCTACTCACGGACTCCTCGTTGTAAGTGGCCTCTCGGTCCTAGCACTAGTCTACGGGCTACCTCTATCCAAGATCCAGTGTTAACGACTACTAACAGATCCTAGGCCGCTCATAGCCTACGGGCTTACGTGGCGGTCTACAGACCATGTACTTCCTCAATCCAGCTACTACAGCTACTAACAGATCCCCAGCTGTAAGCGGTCCAAGGACCCTAGCAACTACTTAGCCGTAGGCGGCCTTCGGGTCCGGGCGACTTCCTATTTGTAACGGCCTTGGCCATCCAGGTGTACTTATTCATCAGTAATAAAGTTTGATTCTACTCAACTTGTTTATTGTGCCTGCTAACTAGGCAGCTCCTACTGAGTACTACTACTCACCACCTCTCCAAACGGCTTGGTACTCCGCGTGCTTCGATGCAAGCGGCGGCAACGAGTACTCATTACAGCATAGAAGTGGACAAACTTCATTCATATTCAAACAAGTTTCTAACTAATTTGTTTGTCTTACACCAACTACCCTGTACATAAGCTACTTTTACAAGTACATCTACTTAAGGTTCAGGTTGTCCGCGACTTGTTCCGTGATAGGCGCCATCTCCTCCAGTAGGGTCTTGTACTGCTCATCTGTGCAGTTCGCCGCAAGACCCCCAGCCACCACATCCACTGGTGCCTTCGGGAAGTACAACTTCATGAAGGCGAGTACCTGGTTCAGTATCGACTTCGCCAAATGCTTGACGTATGTCGCCAGGCGCCTGGGAGCTTCCTTCAGCCTATCCACAAGAGGCGCTATCTTGGGACCGCCCGGATGTGGGACCAACAGCCTCGCGATGGGCAGTGCGGCTTCTTCAAGTTCCTTCAGTTGCCCCACAGCTTCTCGCAGTCTTCATTGAGCTTCTGTAGAGATTTGTAACAGCGCACGAGGTCAAGATCGGAGGCTTCGCGGAGCTCCATGTGCTTGATGCACTCATGGCGCAACTGTGCGTAGTCGTACTCGAGTGCCTCTCAGCGGTCAGTCTCCCGGTACACAATGTTCTTGAGGTCCATCTCGGAGGCCTTCAGCTGGTCAACCCTCACCTCAAGATCTGGAGACAACTCGTCAACGGTCTCAAACTACACACAAGCTCTACAGCAAGTACTCAGTGATCGCGGCGAAGGGCATACCTTTGTTTTTCTGGCGCAGAGTCTTGTTCTTCTTGATCAAGTCATCCCTTTTGGCCTGCATCTCTTGTACCTCGTTATGGTACTGGGCGAAGGCGCTGTCAAGCTTGGATTGGAGCAGTGCTGAGTGCTTCTTTGACTTGTCCAGTTCCTTCTCCAGAGTCTCAGCCCGGATGACCGTGTCACCGTACCCTTTCAAGAGTTCGGTCTTCTGGCGGGACCTCTCCACCAAGCCCTGCGCAAGGTCACAAGTTCAATCAGTACTCAGTACTCAATGATGCAAGACTACTCAGGGTACTCGCAACGTACCTTGACCCATTGCTCTGTGCGATGCCACGACTCCATGCTCAGAGACACGATGGCCGGGTCGATCAGATCATCGTCCAGCAACTCGAGACCTTCGCGGCTCGAGGTCCCAGTCTCTGGCATCCGCGCCGAGCGAAGCGGCACCGCGTCCTCCATAATAGCCTCACGGACGACGAATTCAGTCCCGGCTTTAGGCTGCAGGTCAACTCGTGCCTCCGCCCTTGGCTCGGGGGCTCTCGAAGTCGTCGGCTCGGGGGCTGTCGCAGTCGCCGACTCGGCAACTGGCTCTGTAGCCGTCACTTCAATAGTAGCCGTCTCCATGGCTACTGCTTCAGGGATCACCGCCCCTTCGGCTTGTGGTCCTGATCAGATCAATTCAGCCACATCAGAGGATACAACTACTCTACATGACAAGTATTCGCGGCAACAATATGCGTACCTTCCACCAGGGTGGCTTCTTCAAGACCCGGCTCTACTGCGGCTTCGGCTTGTGGTGGTGGCGTGGACTCCCGTGCCTCCGCCGAGCAGTTCTCACCATCGGCAGTTGTGCTTGTCCCCGCCTCATCCCATGTCAAGTCGGTGGATTTCCTGCATTATGGATTCTCCAGTCAACAACACGGAATTGACAAGTAGCGACAACTCGAAGATTCTGTGTACTTACAGTGTAGACCGCACCACAGTGACGGTCGGGGCGCCCAGTATCCTGGCGATGTCTACAATACTAGGCTCACTGGCAGCTGTTGTCTCGACAGGGGGCTCCTCTACCCTCCCCTCTAGCAGCTCAATGGCCACGGCTGCAGCAGGGGGAGGACCCTGTACTCCTTCAGTTGACGACTGTGGATGGCTCTCCACAGTCGCAGCATGTTCCTGTGCCTCTTCCGGCACAACATCTTCAGTAGCCGGAGGCGGGCTGGTACTCCCAGCTGTCGCTCCCACCGTCTCCCAGACTTCTTCCTCATCCTGCGCAGCAGGGGTCGAGGGAGGGATGTCCTGCATTAGTACAAGTCGAATAGTCAGCAATAGACTACTCAGCACCAATGCTCGACTACTCTAGTCACGGTACTCACCTTTTGTCTGGTGGCTTCAGACAACTTCAATTTTTTCACGGCGCGTTTGCGCGCCACGTTGCGGGGCTTCCTGGGTGGAGCCGGCAAGCTCGCTTCTAGACTGGATGGCTTCTCGACTACTGGAATATGTGGCACCCCAGCTCGGCTAAACCTAGAGCGGAGCTGGAATCGCTGTTGCAGCGTCTCTTCGTCCTCCTCGTCGGAAGTGTCCTCGATGACGACAGCATCATCGCCTTCGCCGACCTCCCGGCGCTCCTTCGCCTTGAGTTCTGCCTTCCCCTGAGTTTGTTTCTCAAGCTGCAGTAGGGAGGGCGGGATGGAGATGAACTTCTTCAAGTCATCCTACAAAACCAAGCAAGCATCAGTACGACTACACAAGCAATTAGTACTCGGGTGCTTCGGCCACGACTACTAACCTGATTCGGTGGCCTTGCCGCGGAATACTCCGGCACGGGGCAAGGCGTGTACGCGGGCATGTCCTTGAAGACCTTCCCCAGTCGCTCGTTGATCACATCATTGTCGACTTCTTCACCAGGCATCCGCGACGAGTCTTCGTCACCGGTGTACTCGTAGCCGAGATGGTCCTGCGCCATCAGCGGCTGTACTCTTCTCTTCATGAAGCTGAAGGCCACATGCTCGGCCCTCAGTCCGGCCTCCCTCAGGCCCTTGATCTTCTCCAGCAATGCGGGTAGCTGGAGGCCTTCCTGCATAGTGGGCTCCGAGTTCCACCACGGCGCATGCTTCGATTGACGACCACTTGGCTTTGGTAGTTCCGGGTGGTGGTTGCTGATGTAGAACCATTTCGACTTCCAATCCTAGTTGGAGTCGATAAACTTGTATGGCAAGTACTGCCCAGCGGCGTCCTCACGCATCTGCACCCCAGCACCTCCGACTACTCTGGGGTCGTTTGTGCTCGGCTGTGACTTCAACCGGAAGAACTTCCGGAATAGGACCCAGTGGGGCTTGATCCCCACGAACGCCTCGCAGAAGTGCACAAAGATGGACACGTGGAAGATACCGTTGGGGTTGAGGTTGAGGTACTCGATGCTGTAGTACTTGAGCATCCCTTTGAAGAAGTCGCTCGCCGGTAGTGCGAGTCCGCGCTCCACAAATCGCGCGAACATCGAAATCTCATCCGGGTTCTTCTCCATCGGGTACGGATCTCCAGTGGCGACGCGCCACAGATCCATCTCCTTCTCACGGAGAAATCCGCTATTGACCAGGGCAAGGATGTCCTCGGTCTTCAACTTCGCCTTCTTCCACTCCTTCTCCGGATTCGGCGGAGTGGAAGGGGGCGGCGACGATGACGACTGGCCGGCATCGCCGGCTTCATCGTGGCTCCTCTTCTTCGATGCGCCGGTCTTGGTGCTCTTCGCTGGAGATCCCTTCATCCTTCCGGTCACGAGTGTTTTCACTCGCATTCGCTCGGGGGCTGTGGAGGAGGGCGGACTATGACGGCGGTGCGGCTATGGATTTAATCTACTTCGCGGCGGCGGCGGCAGCAGAAGTGCAGGGGGCAGTGACTCAGATCTAATCTCAGAGAAATGCAACCGCTGGGAGTGAAAAACCCTAAGGGGTTCACCTATTATTTATAGGCCACCAAGCGGCTCGGTTCTGAACAGGTGGATGGGCTTCAAGCGGCTGACTCAGTGGCGGCAGACTAACTCTTCGTATTCCGGTACTCGATGCTCTCAATCTCGAGGGCTCGACTACAATCTACGGATTCATTGAGGTAGAACAGATCAAGATTCCACTCCGGACACATTCTACAGTCAAGATGACCCTTCAATTCGAGAGAAAGTACTCGACTCAAGGATCAGGGGCTCCGTGCCACGTGTCCTTCGGTTTTTTCTCCGGACTTTTCGGGATAAGATTGGCAGGACTTCAGATTGACCCTCAGATTGAATCTACAATTCGACCTAAGGCTCGGGGGCTACATTCCATATGGAATGCGATTCTCCGAATCGCATTTTCCATATGGTTTTCTCATCAAGACATCACGAGTACTATTGAAGACCTTCGAGAGAAGCACTCGGGGACGCTTGGGGATTACTCGAGAAGACTTCAAGACTACTCAAAGATCAGCTGGAGTACCTTCCAGCCTCGGGATGATTCAAGCATTCTTGAGGACTTTCGGCTTGTGGAACTTGGGGACGCTCAGGGACTACTCGCCAAGGCTGTCAAGACTACTTGAAAACATCCTACTCGACTACAAAGTGCTCGGGGGCTTGTCGTACGGACATCCCTGAGCCCACTACTCAGGCAGGTACCAGGACCTACTACTACATGGGCCCCTGGGACTACTCGACTTCGGCTGCACGGCACAAGACAGCGTGAAGCGCAAGGCATCCAGAGGACTAGTACTCGGTTAGGAAGCTAGACATGTCCGGATCCATGTAGAGTACTCCTAGCCATGTACGAGTACAACTCTATCCCCCTAACCGACTTGTAACCCTACCTCCCGGACTATATAAGGTGAGGCAGGGACCCCTATCTATCTATCCACATCATCTTATAACAACACCCAATCAATCCAGAGCTACGCAGCATACATGACGTAGGGTATTACGCATCTCGCGGCCCGAACCTGTCTAAATCGTGTGCTACGTGTCTCTCGTTCGAGTTCCCGATCTCGGCGAGGCCACAAACATCTACCTCGGGTACTCCCCTTGGTAGGTTGCCGGTCTAAAACACCGACAGGGCCTTCAGCGACAAAATGTTTTTTGTCACTGAAGCGACACCTAGAAGCTCCCACTCCACCCCCGCACCCCAAACCCTAACCTCACTCCCCTCACCCCTGATCTTCTCCCCGCTGCCACCCTCCCTCTCCTGGCCAAGCAGCCAGGGATGGGCTCCTTTTGTAGGGCCGGGGCGGGGTAGCATCCTGGCTGGCGGAGGAGCCGAGGCAAAGCACTAGTAGCGTCGCGTGGAGATGGGGGGCCCGCCGCCGCTTCGAGCCTTCCCTTCTCCCTCTCCGCTGCCACTCCCTGCTTTCCGTCACCGCCACCCCACCCGCTCCCGCGGAATTCAAATCCGGTGCGGGGACGCGGCTCAGAGGTGTGTGTTGATACAAAAATAGGACGTCACCTCTGCGCGCAGCACACGTGACTCCACGGTCTGTTGCGAGGCGTCCCAGCCAATCTAACCTATTGATTGCCAATGGAAAATCTACAAAAATGTTAATCGGCTAGAGACCCGATGTATTTTCCGATAAAGTCGTAATAGCTAGGTAGCCGATACGGGGTAGAACAGATTGGCTAGATCAGCCGATATGATGACGTAGGCAGAATGTAAGCTACCAGAGGCAACTTAAACAGGACTACGTGAGCAACACTTGAAATAGATCTAGCCGGCTATATGATAATTAAAATAATAAGAATAATGCGATAAAGCCAACAGGAAGCCGTCTCAAGCTGGATAATTGTGATAAAAGCTAAAGTAACAAGAATTAAGATAAAACTTCCTAATCTAGCTAATATCGATAACTTGTGAATAAATCTAGACGAAACCACAGCGATACGCCAGGAGGTTAAAGCCTAGATATTACTCGGTAAAGCGGAACTCACTAGCAAGCCAGAGGTCGAAGCGATGCAGCCCGACGAGTTTGCAAGAACTCGAGAAGAAGAAAAAGGTATGATGGCGAAGTCACCGAAAAGTAGATGCGGTAAAGTAGATGCAAGATTTGTAAACGGGTGCCCGGAGGTGGTTTTGATATTGAGCGTGTGATGATCCTGATACAATAGTCAGGGTTTATATTTATACCCTGGGCTTCCCGAGACTCCTATGGCCGGAAGGGCTGAAAACTCCTAGTTAAACAACTCCTGGCAAGTCACTCCAACTAATGGTTCAAACTCTAATAATAATCTATACTATAAGGAGCGAAGACAATTGAAAACTTTTCTCACCCAATTCGGGGCCACCTTACCCCTCACGCCGGACCCACCCGTCAGGTTGCATGATGACCAAAAAGGTGGAACGACTATAAAAATCACAATTTGGGGAGCGTTTCTGCCAAAACGGCGTTTTTTTCACACCGTGATGACCCCTACCTGCCTCGGTACCCACTTGTGGACCCACCTGTGAATACATCAGTAGATAGCATACGGCCCGACGTCAAGTAGGACCTATCCACGTCTCCACCTCCACCTCCCGAGTCCCGACGGCAGCAATGCACATTCCTCTGGCACGCTCCCCTCCCTTGCGGCCTCGCCCGGTCCTCACCGCCCCATTCCTCTCCCTAGGGACGGCGGTGGCAGGCCTACGCACCCTCCTCCACCGCTCCTCCCTCCACCCTCCCCCTGCTTCGCTCCTTCATGCAGGCTGAGGCCGAGGACCAGTCAAGGTCCCGACGGCGGGCCTTGCCGGTCCTGGTGCGGGTCTCCTCTGTGGGCGCGGCCTCCTCTGTTCGCTGCTGGCACTGTCAGCGCCGCCGCACAGGCCGCAACTTGGGAGGCGTTAGAGTACATGGGGAAGAAGGGGCGCCGTCGCGTCGTGCTCCGATGATTGGGAGAGAGGTGACTTCAAGGGCAGGGCGGCGCTACCCACCGACGGAGGGAGGAGCGGCTGGCAGCGGCGGATCCAAACGTGTCGTCTCCTGCTTCTCTTCCTCTTCTCGGGGCGGCGCAGTTCCACGACTGGAGAAGCGGCCGGTGGTGGCGCGGAGCAGCCCCGCGCCGGGAGCCGTGCTAGCCTCGCTTGCAGCGCAACGACGACGCTCCTCCTCCCTCGCCGCGCCTCGGGTCGACGAGGTGCTGCTCGGCCGCGACAGGGACAGCCTCGGCTTCCCTCCCCGGCCTCCCTCCCCCAGCCGACGCCCTGTGTCCATGGACTGGCGGTGGCTCACTGGGAGACTGTGGCACGGTTTGCCGTCGTGCTCGGCGGTGATGGCGCGCTGGACGCCGTCATCCCGGGCGACGTGCGGCTCGGGTATGTCAGGGAGGTGTTGGTGTAAATTGGGACCGAAGGGGGCACCAACACCAAAGTACTCTTCTCCTCCGAAGGGGCAAAGGACCCAGGGGCCCCTTCGGAGGGCTACTACTACTTCTTCCATTACTGCTACCTCTACTGCTACTAACTGCAACTATCTCTTCTACCTCTACTACTACAATGCAGAAAATAAAGAACGAAACAGTAACTTGATACCTTGGAATTCTCTCCCCCTTCAATGCTTGTCCCATCAATTACAATGACCCTCCTATATATAGGGATGGGGGTAGTTGGCAACTTTCCCCCAAGCCCCTGATGGTTATTTTCTTCCGAGCCCTTGGTGGACACGGTATTTACAAGAATCCCCTCAAGCTCATACAAAGGCCCATTAACTCCTACATGGGCTGGGCCATTCCCCCAACAGTAGCCCCTCAGCTACTTCGGTTTGGCTGGCACAACAAAGCGGAGTAGCTGAACACATATGGACTGGCCCAGACCTCTCTGCACCTCCGGCCCTGAGGAACACCCTCAAGACCCTCCGCCCGTACGCCTCACTAAAAACTCCATTCCGAAAAACCCAGTGGGAAAAAACGGAATGGAGAAAAGAGCATGTACGCCTAGCGGATTTACAATATACACAAAGTTATCAGCCAGCCTAACCAATGGTCGTCTCCGCTCTTATTTCGATGGTGAAGGGTGCCTTCGGTGATGACATCAGCTTCATCGTTGTTGCTAAGATGGCCTTTATCCTCAATGCTTCTCCTTCGTCTGCTTTGGTCTTGCCTTTTGGAGCCTTCATGTGCTTCTCTTTTCGCTTTGATTCCTCTTTCGGAACGTCGTCGATGATGATGCGCCGCCTCTTCTCCTTCGGTCACGATCACCGGGCAAGACTTCATGCTTCGGGGTGATGCCGCTCATCCCGATGCCACCATAGCCCCTCTTGTCTGGTGATTGTGACAAAGGCCCTAATGCCGTACACTACGTGCGACGAAGTACGTGTTGATAAAGCAAAGCCAGAGTCGATGTCGGTGAAGTAGACGATGAAGACGAAGTCGAAAGTCGATGTCGAAGAGGTAGACTACGAAGCCCCTCGAGCCGGAGTCCCGTCGTCGTCGGTGAAGTAGACGGCGAAGACAAAGTCAGAAGTCAATGTCGACGAGGTCGACTACAAAGCCCCTCGAGCTGGAGTCCTGTCGTCGTCGGTGAAGTAGACGACGAAGACGAAGTTGAAAGTCGATGTCGACGAGGTAGACTACGAAGCCCCTCTAGCCGGAGACCTATCATCATCGGTGAAGTAGACGACGAAGACGAAGCCGAAAGTCGATGTCGACGAAGCCCCTCGAGCCGAACACATGTCGATGAAGAGGTATTTGGGGAAGCCCCTCGTGCCGACCCATGTCGACAACGAAAGTGGTGGTGACGCTGTCAGTGACGAAGTAGACAATCTAGACGAAGTCCATGCTTTCCTGTTCAACACTCCATTCGAGGCGAATCATCTCTATTCAAGAAACTCGAAAGCTTGTTAGGAAAGAAACAAGTTATCTCAATTTACATCGCACAAACAAATCCGAAGCCGCTCCCGAGACTTCAGGGTGTCTCAGATTTGAAGCCACTCTTAGGCCTTCGGTGTGTCTCAGCTCAACTCCGGTCATCACACGACCGGTCGTTTGCTTCTTGCAAACGGAACCTCGGCTATAACGGAGCCAGCTACTTGCCTTTGCAAGTTCCACTTCGGTCATTACGGGACCGACCATTTGCTTCCTGCAAACAAAACCTCGGCTATAACGGAGCCGACTACCTGCCTTTGCAAGTTCAACTTCGGTCATTACGGGACCGACCGTTTGCTTCCTGCAAACAAAACCTCGGCTATAACGGAGCCGACTACTTGCCTTTGCAAGTTCAACTCCGGTCATCACGGGACCGACCGTTTGCTTCCTGCAAATAAAACCTCGGCTATAACGGAGCCGACTACTTGCCTTTGCAAGTTCAACTCCGGTCATCACGGGACCGACCGTTTGCTTCCTGCAAACAAAACCTCGGCTATAACGGAGCCGACTACTTACCTTTGCAAGTTCAACTCCGGTCATCACGGGACCGGTCGTTTGCCTCATGCAAACGGAACTTCCGACCAAACTCGGGCCTTCGGCGTGAGCGCACTCGGCTCCACGCTTCGGTGTCATGCATGTATATATGTATAAAAGTGTGTACGAATGTATGCTCTTGGATGAAGGCTAGGATGAAAAGGTTAGGCAAAATAATGCAAAAGACATCCATTGATTAGATTCTCAACTTGTGTGGTGAAACCACGAGATGACTGAAATCCAATGATACCGAAGTCCATATGGAAATCCCAGCAATCACTCGATGAAGTTCAATAGACATTGAAACCAATTGATATGGCCTAGCCATTCCCAAGTCAATAATAGAGTCACTATCTTCGGGGTGAAAACCGATAACTCAAAGGTTATAACCTGCAATAGTCCTGACGAAGTGCACAGACAAAACATCATATCTCCATACAACAAATCATTGTGAACAGGGTACGAAGTACAGCTAAGAAAAGGCCCTTAGCACATTTGAGATGAAGGTGCTGAGAGCATATGAAATACGAAGGGTTAGAGTACACGCTAAGAATGGAACGAGGGTGCACGAGAAGGAGTGATTATGCAAAAATGAGACTGAGGTGATGGTAAGACACTTACATATGGTAGTTGGCCCTGCATTCAATAGATATAAATACTTCGTATATAGAGTTAGTTCATGGAGGCGACGAGGTACTTACATTGATTGACGACACCTGCATGTTAGTGGCAAAAATGAATCCGGAAGAAACATGAATAACAACCCCTTGCTCACCAGCGAAGAGGAAATATAACGCACTACGATCAAGTGCTACTACTCAGCACACCCTGATGAAACATTGTCGCAAAGCGAAAAGCCTTCAAGTAGAAGGCATGCATCGGCCATAACGAGACCGACGCCATGACAAATGTTAGGTGACAGGTGGCTCCTGGATGCCACCTCAGTCCTTCAGGGGCCACCGTTACCTACCCAACGAAGTTAAAGACCGAAGACTACGCCACCCGTACCACGGAAGGGGGTTGTTGCTTCGGAAACGTGCGAACGAATAAATACACGAAACTTTTGGGAAAAAACACATTGCGAAAAGCATCGACATCTGACTGACGCTAAGTACTCGCTGCTTTAAAGCCAAGGATTGGTCCGTTAAAACTAGAGACGAAGGAGGCTTTGTCGCTACACCGAAAAAGGTTTATTAGTAGCCCATAAGAATAAACCCAAACCAAGCCCGGGGTGAATACAAAGGCTTGTGGGCGTTACCACCCAAGACTTGAACTGGCTGTGGCACAACTTAGCTGGTGGGCCGAAGTAGGCTTCGGAGCCAAAGCCGAAGTGGGCTTCGGAACCAAAACAGCCCACGAACACAGACGCTGGTGAAATGCGATGGGCCGCCAGGGTAGCAAGCGCTACTAATATATGTGAATTTTTTTTATTTTTACATTTTTCTTCCCTCTTTTTTGCAAAAATATATGGTCCGCAAAAAATTTTTTGCAAAACTATACATCTAGCGCCGTGGGGGACGGCGGATGGGACCTACCGCCGTGCCCCACGGCGGTAGGAATGCGCGCCGTACTGTAGCGCCTCCTACCGCCGTGGGCCACGGCGGTAGGGTCCAGTCTGTTTTCAAAAATTTGTAATTTTTTTGTTTGAACTTGGATAGAGGTAAACTTTATATGAAAATTGTAGCTTTCGACCAGATCTACAACTTTGTAGTTCAAAGTTTTTCCATTTGAAGTCATCTTCATAGTCAAATAATCGATAAACTATCCAGATCTCAGTTTGCAGTCTTCAGATCTGAATAGTGTATCGATTATTTGAGTATGAAGATTACTTCAAATGGAAAAACTTTGAACTACAAAATTGTAGATCTCGTCGAAAGCTACAATTTTCATATAAAGTTTACCTCCATCCGAGTTCATCCAAAAAAGTTACAATTTTTTGAACATAAACTGAAAACTGAGATCTAGATATGAAAACTGAGATCTGGATAGTATATCGATTATTTGACTATGAAGATGACTTCAAATGGAAAAACTTTAAACTATAAAGTTGTAGATCTCATCGAAAGCTACAATTTTCATATAAAGTTTACCTCTATCCGAGTTCAAACAAAAAAATTACAAATTTTTCAAAACAGACTGGATCCCTACCGCCGTGGCCCCCGGCGGTAGGAGGTGCTACAGTACCACACGCGTTCCTACCGCCGTGGGCCCCCACGGCGCTAGATATATAGTTTTGCAAATTTTTTTGCGGGCCATATATTTTTGCAAAATTGAAAGGGAAAAAATGTAAAAATAAAAAAAATTCAATATATGTCCGTGATCCCAAAGAACATATCCAACGAAGTGTACTTCGTTGACTTGGGCCACGAAAATAATTTCCTCTTGGACGATCAGAACTTGCTATCGACAGAAAACAAGTCTTCCGAAGCTCATAATATATACCTCAAGTCCTTAACAGGAAGCTGGCAATATTATAAAATAAAGAAAATAATACATGCAGGTGCTCACGATGTGAACTATCTCCCCTTCGGAGTACCTAACTACCCATGCAACAAGCAGATATTAAACTAGTATGCAAAATAGAGTAAAAATGTTATAATATACTTAAAGGATACTTTCTGCAAAAACAAAAAGGTTAGAGCCTTAACCAAGATATATAAATTGATGACTGAAATACTACTAGAACCCTTCGGGTCAAAGTGAATCAACAGAACTAACAAACCACCCAACAACGCCTTGTTTATTACTCCCCCTTCGGCGCCCTGCCGCCCTGGAGTGACTTATCAGAGCAAAAAGCGCTGGCTGTCACACATTTGGAGTACGATTTTTTTTTACATAAAGGAGAAAGATGTGCCTTACGTTTATACCGAAGCCCCAGTGTAAAAGCAGCCCATGCTCAGGACCGACGTCCATATACCTCAGACTCCTGTCATCATCAGAACACCTTCGGTGCTTTTGAAGCACGAGCAGCCTAATCCTTGTTATCCGGTGAGAGAACAAGATGATTCTGGAGTGCAAAAAATTCCATCTTGCGAAACCCACCGAGATGATTCCGAAGGGTAAAAAATTTCATCTCGTGAAATCTCACTAAGATGATTCCGAAGGTGACAAATTCACCGAAATGATTCCGAAGGAGAAAAATCGATCTCGTGAAATCCCACCGAGATGGTTCCGAAGGTGAGAAATTCACCGAAATGAATCCGAAGGTGAGAAAATTTCATCTCACGAAATCCTGCCGAGATTATTTCGAAGGGTAAAAAATTCCACTGATCTAATTATGAAGGATGAAGAATACTTGTCCGTGAATCCCATTAATTAGCTTAGCTTGCTATCTCATACGAAGGGTGCTTCGTCACTTATATCTTGGCCTTATGTCACAAGCTTGGGCTTTAAAAGTATTGATGCTTGAATTGGGCTTCGTTTTTTCAAGTGCCTTGAAATTGGCCGAAGGGATTTAGCCCTGAAATGGGACCCTTCGGTCCCTAGCTGGCGCAGCTATTGGTCTTGGCGTATTCTTGCATGCGAAGCCTGTCTTTGAGAGCGTAGATGACCCATGTGGGGCCTAGCGTGTCCCCTGCATGTGCTGCATGCGCTGGTGCATATGCGTGGGAAATAGGCCCAAGGTGCCTTGCGTCCTTGTGCTGGGTGTGCTTTCGTTGCCTCCGAAGGTGCCTTCGGTCCCCCGCCCGAAGGGGGCAGTCGGCCTTATGTAGTCCGACAGGTCCATGAAGGAGCCCATGTGCTGGTCACCATGACGTGGTTTCATCTGGGTGAGCTCTCCAAAAAGTTTTCAGCTTGATGGTGAAAATGCAGCCTGAGCTTCGTCTTGGGCTCGAGAATAGCATACATTGTTGAAATTGGGCCTGTGCAACTGCACACCAATAGTGAAAAGCGAAGCAGCTGCTTGGAATTAAGGCCGGACCCCCAAAATCATTGTGATGACGAAAAGTCCCGATAACCGCAGTGTTCATGAATGACCGAAACCCAAAGTCATTTAGCTCACATATATCCAACGAAAAAGGTACTTCAGTGACCCACTGGTCGAAAGATTAATTATTCACTTTTCTGATGAAGTTTGTTAGTGATCCAGAACACATGCTTCATACGAAAGTGATATAAATGGAAAAAACACATGAAGGTACACGTGATGTGAAAATATATGCCCTTCGGAGTAACCCCATAACAAGATGACAGTAAAAATAGTATGCAAAAGCATAAAAATAAGGTAAATACGCTGAGTTGATAAAATATTTAAAAGATACTTTCTGCAAAACAAGGATTAGCTTGGCTTAATTGAGAAAGATAATTTAGAGGCAGATATTTGGAGATTTACGGGACGCTTCGGCACCCTGAATTGACCCAACCAAGCTAAACAAAAACCGGATATATAAAAAACCAAGGTGCTCGCGGGTGTGTGCTAGTGCCTCATTGGCTGGCCGAAGCCCCAACAGCATGCATGATGCAATAAATTAGCTCAATTGCAGAATAACAGAACAATTTACGAGATCACTAAAGCTGTGAAACCGAAGCTTGAAAAAAAAAAGGCTGCAAGTTAGACTGATGTACGGTAACTCCTAGTAGGCTAGTATTATACAGTACCAAAAATACATGACAACCATCGGCAACGTAGCGGACGAAAGATGTAAGCGCATTTAAAAATGAACATCAAGCGATGAGCTGCCAGCTAGCATTAGAGCCGAAGCTAATAGTATGCTGGTATTGCCGCTACCTAATCGTTGAGTGTAATACTGGGCTTCGTTTCCATGGCCGAAGGGGCTGGTCGGTGTTGCAGCCCAAGGCTTCAACTGAACTTCGTAGTAACAGTCCGAAGTGGCTTCGGAGCTGCAGGCCGAAACGGGCTCCTTCGTTCATTTCCCTTGTGCTTGTGCTCCACTTGTTGTCGTGCGTGACTGACCTGGAGCTCCACTTCGTGCTGGGCCAAAAACAACAGCTGGGCTTCGGGCCAAAGAGGCAGAAGACAAAGATGGTCGATGGGATCGACGTGGTTGGTGGCCATATTGGCTTCGTTCATTGCCCTTCGGCGCCCAAGTAGTACATGCACAGTTCCTGGGTTGGATTACCCCTCGGAAGTTCGGAATACACTTTGCAAAATTAAATAATCAGGATAGGAACTTAGCTTAAATTGTGCGCTGTATATTGGCTGCTCTGGTCGGTGACCTCCGAAGGGAGCTTTTGCCACACGTTTCCGCGGAACTAAGTGGGAAACGGTTACTGCCTGGACCTCATCCTGGGGCACGAAGTGCCCTTCGTCCTCATGCGCTGGTGCAAGGTTGCCTCTCTGTCACCGTATAGCCGTGAATCCGTCCATGAGGTGAGCGTCAAACTGTTGGTGTAAATTGAGACCGAAGGGGGCACCAACACCACAGTACTCTTTTCCTCTGAAGGGGCAAAGGGCCCAAGGGCCCCTTCGGAAGGCTACTACTACTTCTTCCATTACTGCTACCTCTACTGCTACTAACTGCAACTATCTCTTCTACCTTTACTACTACAATGCAGAAAATAAAGAACGAAACAGTATCTTGATACCTTGGAATTCTCTCCCCCTTCAATGCTTGTTCCATCAATTATAATGACCCTCCTATATATAGGGATGGGGGTAGTTAGCAACTTTCCCCCAAGCCCTTGATGGTTATTTTCTTCCGAGCTCTTGGTAGACACGGTATTTACAAGAATCCCCTCATGCTCATACAAAGACCCATTAACTTCTACATGGGCTGGGCCATTCCCCCAACAGGAGGTCAGCCTCTGCATCATGGACGCCAAGGTTAGCGGCGTGAGCGGGCGGGACGGCCTGGCCGTGGTTGCCGCTGCCATGGCCGGCGATAGCCAGGGCCACGGAGCTGCACGCTGCCACGCGCTGAATGCCCCGTACTCGAAGATTTCGGTGCTGGCAGCCTGGCACTGCATCGTGCTCAATCTGATACAAGGAACCTGGACACACGATACAGATCAGATCATCAGAAGCTTAGGCAAACAAAGCGTGAGCTCAGCTCACAGTCACACCTCAAAATTTTCAGTCAGCACGTACATTTAATTTCCGATCAAATATTAAACTGGAGCATAAATCCGAGGGATTTCATAGTTGTACCCAAATTGGAGATTCGCAAGTCACAACATACCGTCAATTTGGACCAGAACTTGCCTAGAAATCTATTTTGGGTGATGTTGCGCAGGAGCAGGTTACCACTAGTTGAGTAGCGTTGAACAGAGGAAGGCAAAGCTCTGCATCTCGCCGGGCGTTCGTCGATGGCGGGTGGGTGGCACCGAGCGCCATTGCCGTCGGCAGGTTTCAGATGGAGAACTTCTTGCTGTTCGACGAGGCCGCACCCAGACTCCAGGCTTGGTTCAGTGGCACCCTGTTGTTCATCAGGACCACCTGCGGCAACTTAACTTCCCCACAAGGCCACTGCCCGGGAGACCTCTGCCTGGCCACCGTCGTGGGCGAGCGTGCGGGAGAGCTCTGCTCGGCCGCCGCGGACGCGCACGCGAGCTCTGCCCGGCCGCCGTCGCGGGCGAGTGCGCGGGAGAGCTCTGCCCGACCACAGTGAACGCGCGTGCGGGCGAGCGCGCAGGAGAGCTCTGCACGTCCGCCGCTGGCGAGCTTGGCTCCGGCCACTGCAGGCGCGCGCGGGCGAGCTTTGCTCTGGCCGTCGGCGTCTCGCGCAGGGGCTGGCCGGCAGCGGCACACCCACTGGACGGGGATAAAATAAAAGAAAAATAGAATACAATGACATGTGGGACTCACTCACAGTGACTCAAGGGCAAAACAAACAATTCTTATGCCCGGTCCCACATGTAAGGCATCACTAGTGGTGGAAACCTAACAGATCGTCGACGGAATGGCATGAGGGTCTCAAAAGGTTGAGTCATTGCCATGTAGGTGCGAACTCAACTTCCAGTGACATGCAGGTCACGGGCAATTTTTTAATGACATACAGGTAAAACTCTCAAATTATTTACATGCTTCAATAATCATCCAGGTACCTTCTGATGTCCAGTTTTGGGGACCAGAAATCTGGAAGAAATCCTCCTCCTTGTATTACATGTTCATTTCACAAAAGGCAAGTTTGATAGTTTCTGGCTTTAGCTTTGTTGAGGTTAGTTACATCCGTGCTGAATTGAAAATAATAGCAGTTGGGTCCATGAAGTAGAAAGATTCAAGTTTGTCTCATTCGATGATTCAGATATCTTCTACAAGAATGGCTTGTGAGCTGTCTGAACTCTGAATTGCAGTGGGGTTTCTCTGTTGAGATGGTGTGCTTGTGCATCTATTTACTACTAGAACCATCACAAACACAAATGTTTGTGTTTGCCTCATTGTCATGCCTTTTGAGCATTTTAAATTTTACTTAAATTCTTTGGTTGTACACACTAATGGTGTTGCCACATATATTTGTTTCGAAGAATCACTTGTGGTCCATTGGTCATAATTTAGAGAGCATCATGAGCATAGCAGAGCTGTTTATATCTAAATCTTTGTAAACAATTCATTCTGTTGAAAAGCATCAATTCATAATTTATTCTGTTAACTGCAGTGTGCTGGTTGTGATTACTTGAGCTGCTCAGGTTAACATATGTGTGATTGAACAAAAATTGAGTATTTAATAAGTTATTTACACGTGCGTGTCGCACGTGCACCTTAATAGTATCTCTAAACTAAAAGGAAATACAAAGATACATAGACTCTAATTTCCTTTCTTGTAGAGCCCTTGCTAACTAAGCTCTCTCTACTTCCATCGGCAAACAAACCATCTTACCACACGTGATTAATTTAGACTCCTTCATGTAGCAACACGCCCCCTTTCCAATTATCCTCTCGTACAGGTGTTGGCTTGCATCTTCTTTCTTTATTTAACTTTTCCCTTCACGCATGCACCTTCCTTGCACGTACTTTTTCTTCCACCTTTCTTTAATCTGTCATTGCACATATGCGCAGCACTATTTGTCCTAGGCATTCGTACCGGCTCCATCGACCACTGGCTCTGCCGATCCCTTCTCCTTGCCAATTTTCACGGTTAACGTCCTGGCCGATTGCCCTGTTTTTGCCAGGCCACTTGTTCCTCTGGCCAATTCTTCTGCTTCCTTTATTGAATCTTCCTTATGTACGTAGACACTAGTTCCATTTAATTAACCAATACAGCCACAATCCATTTTTAATTAACTCACATATCAACTTTCAAAGCATGTACGTATACAACACTCGTCTCCATGTGTATCCACGCAGCTTCATGCATTATTGTTTGCAAAACCATCAGATCCCGCCAATCACGGCTCCTTTTGTGCTTTCATTAAGCCGATATCCTTTTGACTCTAGATTTGGTCAAAATCTCAACACAAGCCCCCCAGTTTTGGAGTATGAAGGATTCATACTTCGAAATTCTTGCAAACCTTGAACCTCTTTCCTCTGACCAATGCAAACTGCTCCATTGGTTTAATATCTCAACCTTTCTGGCAGTGCTCTTGTCACAACCGATATCTTTATTCAAGCTTCTTTTTTTTGACAACCTTATTCAAGCTTCTTTTTTTGACAACCTTATTCAAGCTTCTTTATTAAAATGTCTTAGCCTAATACGAAGAATCGAGATAACTTCACTTTTCCTTGATGAGTGGACTATCATGAGCCGAAACCACTGACTCTGGATCCATCGTTGCATCAAACTCGAACCATCGACCTACTACCACCAAGTTACCTCAGAATATCTGATATGAGCTCCACGTGGGTCTTTCTCAAGACCGGCCGAGAGCCTTTATATCCAACGCTCCTTTCCAAGCTTCTTGGAGACTGACTAACCTTGTAAGTGTGGATACCAAAATCTTTTCTCTTGAATTCTGGAGAAGCGTGTTATTCCTTCGTTTCAGCGAACTCATGGTGGCGTCAGTAGTAGCGATAGCATTGGCAACAATAACAGCACCTTGTGACCTCAAGTACGTGCTTTAGGAACCACTGGTTGTACTCTGGTAGCATCGTCGACTATTAATTGGATCATCGGCTCCTCTGCCAGTTGTTTTTCCAATAGCGCCTTGGTCACCTGACATCAATGTGGAAGCAGATGCCCTGGATCATCCACCTTTAACTCCCATGGACTCTCTGTGTATTCTTGAGGAAAAGCACGTAGCAATAAAAATCTCCAGATTCTGGTATGCTCCCTTAGAGTATCGGCAATCATCATGGATATCTATGAACATTTGTCACAGATAATTGATGAATTGACTGAAAACCCAACTCTATAGTCATGTGCTTGAGTTTGTAGACTTCATCCGCCAATGATTCAATTGACCCACATGAATCAATGGACAAGTAGGTAGCCGGGGTGGAAGATCCTCGTCAGCTGATCAACAGTCTATAAGATTTTCTATTAATCTTATTGATAATGCAGAAGCTAGGAGCCGATAAAGTACATATCGGCTGTTTCATGGACCAATGGCCATAGAGTTTAATTGACTGTATGCTCGTCTCATTTACAGAGGGTCTTGGCCTTGCAGTGATGATTTCCAAGACATGTCCCCTTTTTTCACTTAGACACATAATTTTCCAGTAGCCGATTATATTCCCAGACCAATGATATTGTAGGATTAGAGGCAACGAACCTGTTGTTTCTTAAACTCTGTCTTCATGACCTTACCATCAGTACCCTCAGGGATGCCCTTTGCAGTCTTCGACGCTAGTTCTAGGCACTCTTCGGTACTTCAATAATCATGAGTAGTGTGGAGCCAACGCCAAGTATGCTGTGTCCGCCAAGAAGGATCACCCTCTATTGTTTGTCCTTCTAGCTTGTGGGCTGGCTTGCCGAGAATCTTGATCTAGCAACTCGTACGGGGCTTCCAGCCGTTGGCGCATGCAAATCTCACAACGGTACGACACTATTATAGCCGCATCGTGTCACCTCCAGCTGATCAAATGGGGTTGCTACCATCTTCCTGCATCTTGCGGTGCAAGACATCATGCCCCTGGACTTCGTTCTCCTTTCTTTTTGTAGGAACCAAGTATTTGCATGCAACCAATAGCAGCACAAGTATCTTCGTGCAATACCTTCCTGGATGGTTCCCAGTTTGCATGTGACTTGTACTTGCCTTCATGTAAAGAATACACCCACAAGTGTATAGCTGGAGTCCCCGAACAGCCGCACGTCACCCAACAACAAGGGCTTGAGTTCACTATTCGTAACGTCGTAACTTCATCAGCAGCTCCATCTTGAGATTTCATCTGATAATTTTACAAAGTCGGCGTCTTCGTCGGCTATACCAAAGAATAATAGCCGATTGTAGAGTTCAAGAGTTGTCCTATCGGCTGTGTATTTCCACAATAATTGTATCGGCAAGCTCTCATACTGAGCCATCAGCTCGTGATTGGTCCTTCGATATTTATATAATCTTCTCGCATGTGACTGATGTAATGCCAATAGTAACGGCTGACTGATTAGTTTTTGGCTCTTTGCCAAATCATGTACTTCTTCACCTGCCAATCTCATCCTCATCGTTTCATCACCAGAGAGCTTCTGGACTCTATCAATCATGTTGATGATGTCGATCACTTTGTATTTCATGACAACCAGTCCCTTCATCTTGCCAGCTCATCCAGTATTTATTAGCCAATGGAAATAAATCAGCCACTCCTCCATCGCCTGTTCTTTATCTCCTTCATCCATTGGCTGCTCATGTACTTGATAGAAATGTAGTGAGTAAACAACCAAGAAAACTTGTCTCACAGCCATGTACATGCATAGCGTATTAACACTCAATGGCAATTGCTGATGAGAGCTGCTCTGATTTTTAATGAAGTACTGATGCAAAGCAACAGGGCATATATGGAGTAATCAGCCAATACTTGGTTTTATTCCGGCCGGCGGATATACTTACGTGACTCTACGGCCATAGAAAACCGATACATCACTTGGCAACTCTTCTGGTTTTATTCCGGCCGGCCGATATACTTACGTGACTCTACGGCCATAGAAAACCGATACATCACTTGGCAGCTCTTCGGCTATCAGCTCCATACAAATTATTCCTTCTAGAACTAACGACTAATCAGCTGATGCATGCAGTCTTCATCTTGACCGGCAGAACCCAGGAGCAAGGCACACATTTATTGATATGTTTGTCAATATCAGATTCTGCTCTTAAGTTCAGATGTTGAACTTTCCTCTTCTGAATCTTAATTAGGGCTGACGTCCCCAGCACCCTTGCGTCGGCATTGATATTGACAGTAGCCGTGGTGGCAGTAGCAGTGCTGTCTGCATCATAACAGAATCGCTAACCATCGGCCCTTCAGCAATAGAAAAAACCAGCTTCTTGTACTCTTAGTATCATTCAGTCGATCATGTATCAATGATTTCCACTGATTTGCCGAAACGTAACTCACTGGCCGATGGTTAAGCGGATTACTTGCTTCCAGTTGCCGATCTTCTATTTCTAGCTGGTGGAAGCTCATGCAGCTAGGAAATTGTTGCTCTATCAGAACTGATGCTGACGCCTGTTAGTCTGTCTAGCCGATATATATTTTTTTTAATTTGATCAGCTATCACGAGCCTGACAACCTATAGCCAAGCACACATCATTTTGTAGCTGTAACATTAGATTCATCGGCTGCTCATGGAAAAGGACCATCAGCTGTCTATCTGTTTGGAAAAGTAGAAACTCCAACAGCCAATATTTTCTTTTATCAGCTATCATTCATCAGTGTGATAAAGATATCTTCCGAGTTAATTAATCCTTTCAAAGACTAACTCCGTCATCAACAATCATATATTCCTTAAGCAGCCATCAAATATATTGCACTGCTCCCACTTCTTTGCACATTCCTTTGTTAGTCGATTTGATGACTGATGGTCGATTTTTCTATTCCGTTGTTTCTCCATTGGCCACATTTAGACCAAGCAGCCGATCCGCATCAGCCTCTGTCTTGTTCTTAAGTATGTATCTGCCCTTTTTATAATTAGCTTCTTTGACAATTAATGCTGATATCTCCTGGTCCCATAAATCTGCTGTAGATAATGCTCAGTGTTGATGATTCTCTTGACGCGGCGATTGGTGATTTGACTGAAGATCTCGGCTAGTCGTGCAGTTGAGGTTGCAGACTTTATCAGTCAGTGATTCAACTGTCCATCAATCCTGATTGATTTCCTTGTGGCCATATATCAGTTTGCGCAGAGCTTCCGTCGGCTTAATTAATTAATAGCCGATGCATAAGAATACCATATATGAGAAAGAATCCCATCCATCAGAAATCATTAAATCTCTTTCTTCAATTGGCACAAAATCTCTTGCTTGAAAGTAAGCAACAGAGCTATCTATTCCAACGTATTGGTCCAACTCCACGGTTCCTCTCATCCTTCTAGTCCTCGAAAGCCAGTCTTTTGTTTGATTTAGTTACAGATGGACTATCAAAGATATTGGCAAGAGGTGAAGATGCTGGGGGAAGGTGCGGGGAATGTCAATAACACTGATTTCTGGCATGATCAATGGGGCTCAGGATAGGGCTTTTAATATCCTTACAATTTCAGATTTTCTATGAACAGAAGATTCCTGTTAATCAAGTGTTGCAAGCAAGATCATAGAGAAATGATGCTAGGGACGATAAAAGGATTAATACTCGGCTCCCACCTCGCTACGGTAAAGGCCAAGCACATTCTATTTGTCCATCTAATGGAAATGGTTGTCAAAATCTAGTGTTCTATTCAAATCAATCTGTAGTCAAGTCCTAATATCTTAAAAGGGTTTAAATAGCATTACAGAAAGAGCAGCCAGAACCTACTCCCAGTTGGCCAGCATCAAAGCAGAAGGAGCTTTACCCTTATAGTGAATGAACGAGCCTAGGAAACCAACCAATACACTATTCATCAGTTATTTACTTCATATAGATTTTGTGCCAATTGAAGAAAGAGATTTAATGATTTCTGATGGATGGGATTCTTTCTCATATATGGTATTCTTATGCATCGGCTATTAGTTAATTAAGCCGACGGAAGCTCTGCGCAAACTGATATATGGCCACCAGGAAATCAATCAGGATTGATGGACAGTTGAATCACTGACTGATATGTGCGGCATGTGTATGACCTTGTTGATGATGCGTTGGCTGAGGTGAAGCTCATTTGGTTAAGATCATATTGTCGGCCATGCCATCAAATTGTCTCCTTCATCGGCTAAATAAAACAACTTCTTCCGAAGGAGAAGGGTAAGCCATCAACAATTCTTCATCTGATGCACGAACTTACATTTGTTTTGGTATCAATTGATCTACTCCACTTGCCGTGTAAGGCAGTTATCAGTAGATACATACCACGTAGGGTGTTAGGCATTGTCGTAGACATGCATGCCTGCTTGATGACGACTCCTCCGGTGTGGTCAACGAAGAACGGTCCTGATGGCTTCCATGGAAAATAGACCCCAAGTAGATACCACTCCTAATATCAAATAATCGGCTTCTGAAGTTGATGTGGACCCACCACGTACTTGTGTTGTTGATATTACATTGGAATCCAGTCTTCTCCATAATTAATCTGGTATAAGACCTCCCTATCGACGTAGACTAAGCGACCGTCGGAATTGATGGATGATAGCTTCACATCAAGTATGTTGGCCTTGACCATCAATTAAGATCTTCTTAATATCCTCTTCGGCACAGCATGTTAGCCCGATAACCGTATCATCGTATTCTACGAACTTCCATTGACAACTTCATAGTGGCAGCGTCTTGCTGCAAATGTAACAAAGTAACAACCAGTATTTAGTTTCCATCTTGAGAGGCTGCTATTGGTCCATCATGTTTACTGAAGTTGTTGGCTTCATTTGTATCTCCATCGGCTATCCATGTCTCGTATCCGCAGCTATCAATTGCTGATTTATAAGCCAGATTTCTTCCATCGGCTCTTTTTTATTATACCTGCCGGCTATCAACAAGCAAAGTGGATTAGCCTGGCACTCTAATAATTTGAATAATATGTAGCCAAAATGAATATCTTATTGGCTTTCAGTGTTGATGTTACGAGATAGCACACTGATAGGATTGGCTTCAAATAATATGTGCCCCACCAACTAGTCGATTAGAGACATCAACTTTAAAAATCGGTATGTAACTCTTGTCCGCCTGGATCCCATGGAAAATAATCTCCAGACAAACGATACTTCAGGATAATAATCTTCTGCCCTTGGTCACCTGGTTCCCATGGAAATTCAACCCTGAATGACCAATATTTCCGAGCAATATTTTGGGGGAAGGAGCAATAAATATTTTGAGAAACCATCCTTTGCCCTGCTTCTTTTTCTCTGTCCTTGTAGTTGGCTGGGACTTCTTGCTTGTGAATGTCTTCAGAGCTATACTCTTCTCCATGCTGGCTTCCATCCTCAAACTCGTTAATTAGGATCTGCATTTTGTAAACTGACACCTGATTCATTAATCATCTGGAAACTCAATGTGTCAGCATCCATCCCTTTTCCATGAATATTTATTTCGGCTATATTATCTGGAGAAGAATCTCTGCCAACCTTAACCAAGCATGTAAGCTCTTCTACTTTAATCTTTTCTTGCTTTATAACCGATTGTACATTAAATTCAGACTCCTTAATTTCTTCTTGATTATGCGTGCATGCGATTGACCCTTTCTTTTCTGCCCATTCAACCAAATCAGTCTTAACTTCTTCTCCCCTATTGGCCGGAGCTTTCCCTTGAGATTTTTTGGAATTAAGATTTCTCCCGTAGTGGGCTTCACCCTTGATTCCGTCAACTGGGATATGCACTTTGTGATCTGTGACTTCTGATCCATTAGTTACCCATGAACTTGACAATTTTAAATTAGTTTCTTCATCTTGGTTGCCCACTATCATATCAATTGGATACAGATCTCCATCAGTCTCCATCGGATGCACAAGCTCTTTTGATTTTTCTATAACAGACTGGCTGACCATTGATTCTGGAATTATTGGTCGATGTGGTTTGTGAGCAATCGGCTGTCGGCTCAGTGCCTCCTGCTATAAAGCTGATTCTTGCGACCAATAATTTTCTAATTATTGTTGCCAAACTGACATCTGGGAATATTGCAGCCCCAGGCAAGGGTTGCTAAGCTGCTATTTGCGGTTGCAGCCCCCGGGCCAATCTTGTTGAACTATCAGTTCTGACTGTTGAATCATCAATTGTTCGTCCATAGCTTGTGGCTGATAAATTTCTGATTTTTGAGGCTGAACTACAGGAATCGTTTGTTGTAATTCTTGCACCATCGGCCAACCTGCTTGCTGAACCATTGGTTGATGAGGTTGCACATGTTGCTGGAAAGCTATCGGCTGAGGAGCCGATTCTTGAACCCATCTCTGCTGTGAACTTTGGGGAATAAATTGTGATTCCAGAACACCACTTTGACAGCCTGTCGATCCTTGAACTTGAGTAGTGTCTGCAGGCGTATATCCAAGAGCGCTAAACAAATCTTCTTGTACTAGCGGCAATGAGTCATAGAGAACTGGTGTAGTCTGAGGAACTGTCATCGGCTGATAGAAGTCGTCCTGAGGTAAGTCTGGCGGAATTAAATAATCACCGTAAGCTGATTCACCAGTTGCACTCATGCTTGCTGCTACGATACTTGACGATCTAGGATATACGTATGCTAGTTCTTCATAACCTAGCTGCTGAATTTTGTCTTGGGTGTCCAGAACCAATGGTTGCATTGTCTGTATAGCAATTTGTTGAAACCGAGTGATACCATGAATGCTTGGGGCATTAAACAAATCACTTTGTATTGATGGTGGCGCAATATAATATAGAGATGTTGTTTGATTAGTAGTCTCCCATGGATAGTAGGCAGGTTCCATTATATTAGCCGAGGATTCCGGCTATTGGTAATATGGTCCCATGTGGCCTTGCCGCTGAACATGAGAGAATGCTCTCTTAATTGCTTCGCCTATGATGTTCGTCAATATTTCAGATTGATTGTCCATGGCGCACTGTATGTACTTATTGAACACCTCTTGATTCATCGTGGATATTTTTCTTCAGGTCTCACCAGGTGATATAATAGGGATTTAATATTCGGGTCCCATCAGGCGTGCCAAAAGTGTGTTGACGCGAAAATAGGACGTCACCTCCGCGCGCAGCACACGTGACTCCCCGGTCTGTTGTGAGGCGTGCCAGCCAATCTGACCTGTTGATTGACAATGAAAAATCTAGGAAAACGTTAATCGGCTAGAGAGCCGATGTATTTTCCGATAAAGTCGTAACAGCTAGGTAGCCGATATGGGGCAGAACAGATCTGCTAGATCAGCCGATATGATGACGTAGGCAGAACATGAGCTACAAGAGGCAACTTAAACAGAGCTATGTGAGAAACACTTGAAACAGATCTAGCCAGCTATATGATAATTAAAATAATAATAATAATGTGATAAAGCCGACAGGAAGTGTGACAACCCGCCCAGGAAAATACCGGACTATCACCTAAACCAATCCACTTTGGTCATTAAGCAATAATAAAGTATCATCATGTCGTTAGTTGCCGGGTTAACGCCCGGTAAAATCACTTACATAGCAACAAGGATCGACATATATGCATTAAAACTCACGCGAAGGCGAGTCCAGAGTACATCACATGATTAACATCTAAATCTACCCCGTAGGGTTTAATTATTACAAACCGAAGCCTTTGACATGATAACGAAGTTCAGAGTTTTGAAAACAGCAGAATTAAACTAAACGGCGTGAGAAGCATCACAGGAGCCCTGCCATAATGTCTTCATTCATCGTCTTCCACCCACTCCAGCTCCCAGCTAGGCGGGATCTCTCCAGGCCACACATCACCAAAAGCATTACCTGGAACAACAGATTACAGCAAGGCTGAGTATACTAATACTCAGCAAGACTTACCCGTCGGTGACAACTACATCACCAACTCTAGACATGAAAGGCTTTTTGGCTAGGGGGTTCTTTTGCTGAAAAGCAACAAAGAGTAGGTCCTTACTTTCAAGATTTTAGCACAGATTCTAGTTGATTACTCTTTTCTAAATGAGCAAGCTATTGCAAGCATAAGTTGTGTAAAGCAATTAATCAAGCATAAATATTCACAAAGTTCCAGCATTAGGGATATCATGGCCAGTTGGATAAGTAGTCTCAGATAACGGTGAGAGGCCGACAACCAGTTGATTTAAACCTTGCAAGGTAGACCTAAACACAAGGTAGGGTGCCCCCGCGAGGACAACCATCAGGCGGTTCCCAAAACTCTTCGGCTCAGGATCGAATCTAATAGTCTTTGGTACAGGCTATCTGGCATACCCCGCAAAGCACCCAGAATCACCATGTACCACCGGTAGCTAGCCGCGAGACGCATCCCAAGATGAGTAATAGTAAGATCCCTCACCGCGTCATTAAGGTACTAGGCTTACCGGTCCCATTCCTGACAAGTGCTTAGTACGTTCAAACACTTAACCCACGAAAGCCATTGGACCGGAGCCCACATCCCGTGCTCTTACCACATGAGCGATTCATTTACAAAGATCTTATGATTCCAACATAAGAGCCTATTCTCACGAGTGACAAGTATCACTCGACTTGTAACGGTCCTATAGCATAGCAGCTACCGACCTAGCATACTAGTAAAGACATAGGTACCTAGGGATCATGCATTTAGGGTTTCATTCAACTCCTGAACGTAAATGCACAAACATCCAAAGGCAGTTGTATAATTTCTGAAAACAATTAGGTGAATGCACCGGGGCTTGCCTTTGTCAGCACAGTTAGCCTGGGGATCCTCGGTGTCCTCGCACACTTCCACGTACTGCAGCTCCGCGTCAGCTCCTCCTTTCTCGGCTTCCGGCACGAGCGCGTAGTTACCGTCAGGGAGTTCTACACGGAATGCAATGCAGGGTTCAGGTGGAGTGAGAGATTAATTATTACACCCAACTCTTGTTGGCCATATTCACCTTGACAAACATTTATTTACCAATTCTTTTCATTAAGGTTATTATGTATGAAGGTTTATTCTTTTAATCTTTTCCATAGCGACTGTGTACATATTTAAGCAATTAAAGTTATTTAATCACACAAAACAGCAAGGGTGTAATTATAGCCCCTAATTAAGCTAAACAACAATTTAATAAAATTATTAAGGAAGTAAAGGTGATTTTTCTAATTAGACTTAATAGAAGGCTTAAATGGATTTCAAACTTTTCACAATGAAATAAATTATAAAAACAGAGCCAAAGGTATATTGCTGGTCCAAAGGACCCAAACATACCACTGGTCCAAGGTTTGAATTTAAAGGAGCTATAAAACCTATACATCCAAAAATGGCACTTCCTAGCTATATATATTATGAGAAATGCATAAATAAATAAATAAATAAGACACTTCTGCACCCCAAATCATTCCTACAGCACCTCTGACCTAAAACAAGTCTAGGAAACCAGCATGCACATCAAAAACACATTTGAAATTTGAACTATGCATTTAAATGTAAATCTAAGCATAACTCAAGATTAAATATTTTTTGTAGAGATAAAATGATGATAAATACCAGAAAGTTGCACCTAGAGATACCATGAACATAGCCACAAGTTGAGCACAAAAATCTATTTCTATTTTGCTACAAAAATCCCTAAGGCAAAAATAGCATAAAGGCAAAATAAATCATATAAAAAGATCTGTTCAGCAACTATGTGCATATTTTTGCCTAGATCCTACGAATGATATAACTAGCAACATATCCAAAATTTAGCTCCATAGCCTTTCTACATTTTGAACTACAGCAAAAAGGTGTCAAACTGAATTTGAATTTTCATTCAAAATCTATAAGCCAAAACTATCATCATGCTTTGCAAAAGTTGTAGGTCTAGTCTCACTGAAACCAACAAATTTGGGTTTGCATTTGTCTGAATTTTGTACGAATTTCTAGGATTTTTCTGAGGTACTGGACTAAGTTGCTAAGAAACTAAGTTAAAGATCCTTACAACTAGGTCCCTAGTTCACAAATAGGTCCCTGGACCTTCACAACCGTGCCCTCCAGCGGCGGGGCGAGCTCGCCGGTGGTGATCCACGGCCGGAGGTGATGAACAAGCGGCACAGGGCTTCGATTGAACTCACCACAGACCGATTGGTGGTGGTGGCGCAGCCTGCGGTGGCTCCGGCGAGACCGCGGCGACGCGGCCGCCTCGGCTCAAACTCCGGCGAGCGCAGGCACAATGCGGGGCAACAAGCAGCCGTGCGAGCTTCGCTAGGTCCTAGGGAAGGTGTTGGGGAGCTTAGTCGGCGGCGGGATAGGGCGGAGGTGCTCGGTCACCGCGGCGGCGGCAATGGCGGGCGGCGGAGCGGTGTGTGCGCACGCGGGAGGAGAAGGCTACCTTTTCTAGGCGTGGGTGAGGCCGAGGGGGCGTGCGAGCATTGTCTCGAAGGAAGGGAGGAGGAATTAAGGCGATATGCGCGGCGGCCGAGGTGCTCAGCACGTCACAGGCGGGCGGCACGGCGGGGGGTCCGGCCGGGGTGCTGGCGGGCGCGAGCGCGTGTGGGAGCGCGTCCCCAGGTTGCTCGGGGTGCGGGGAGCCGAATGATGGTACCGGCCTCAGGCGTGCGGCCAACCGGCGAGCACGGGGGGCCCGGACGCCGATGCGTCGCGTGGCGGTGCGGCGCGTCGCGCCGGCGCGCGGGAGCGCGCCCTGACGTCGTGCCCGTTTTCAAATTCAAAGTGCCCACATTTGGGTGCTTAGATCTTTAAATTTTCAATTGAAACTCCAAAAACTGTAGATAGGGTTCTTGTAGATGGATCATTGCTCTACACAATAGACACCAACAGAGCTTGAATTGGTTTCAAATTGAGGGAGAAAATTGAATGCCAAGATGAAGGAATTCTCGGCTCTGTGAAATAGTAAAAGATAGGTTTGACTTGCAAAATTGACCTTTTTCCTCTCCAAATTTGAAATGCCAACCTGAAGATGAAATGTGTCCCTCTCAATTCTATACAACTTTTATATTAGCGGAATTTTGAGTGTTTAGACAAAAATTGGAGAACGTGGCCTAAGTTCCAGGGTAGGGTATTGACATCAAGGGCTTTGACCCTTCTAGCTAGGGTTTTGACCAAGGTAGCTAGTGTTGACTTGTCTAAGGTGTTCGTGGGTGAGTGTTAGTGAGGTTTTCGAGGTGATAGCCTAGGTTGACCATGATTTGACCATAGTCAGCAAGTTTGACCGGCAGTTAGGGTTAATTAAAAACCTGGGACGTCACAGCCTACCCCCCTTAAGCGGAATCTCGTCCCGAGATTCGATTCTAAGGAACAAGGTAGGTCGAAAGAACTTACGGTTTCAAGATTGTAGGAAACCCGTGTACTTGGTGTTGAGATAATCTTTCGTCTCCCAAGTCGCTTCTTCTTCCGTATGATGACTCCATTGTATCTTGTACATCTTTACGGTGTGTCTTCGGGTCTTCCTCTCCTTTTGGTCTAACACCCTCATAGGATGCTCGATGAGCGAGAAATCCGGCTCAATCCAAGCATTTGCTTCCGTGATCACCTCGGTCTCAGGCACAGGCACGCCCTTCTTCAATTGGGTCACATGAAACACATTATGGATTGCGGAGAACCGCTCCGGGAGTCGGATGCGATAAGCCACGGGCCCACATACTTCAATGACTTCATAAGGTCCGATATAGCGTGGAGCTAACTTTCCTTTAACACCAAACCGTTGCACACCTTTGGTTGGTGAAACTTTTAGGTAGACATAATCACCAACTTCATATTGGCGGGGTGCCGTTCCTCTATCGTGATAGCTCTTTTGCCTCATTTGAGCTAACTTCAAATTCTCCCTTATCACTTGCACCTTTTCTTCAGCGTCCTTGACTAAGTTGGGACCAAAGAGTGTCCTTTCTCCGGCTTCTGACCAGTTCAAAGGGGTACGACATCTCCGTCCATAAAGAGCGTCAAACGGTGCCATCTTCAAACTAGCCTGGTAGCTATTGTTATATGAGAACTCTGCCAAGGATAAACACTTGTCCCAACTCTTATCAAAATGCAAAATGCTTGCCCGGAGCATGTCTTCTACAATTTGATTTACCCTTTCCGTCTGACCATCGGTCTGCGGATGATAGCTGGAACTACGGATCAATTTGGTTCCTAAACATTCATGCAATTGCTCCCAGAAACGAGCTACAAATTGAGTTCCTCGATCAGAAATTATGGTCTTCGGAATGCCATGCAAGCGGACTATTTGGTCCATATAAATCTCTGCATAATTTTGCACTGAATAAGTAGTGTGAACTGCAATGAAGTGAGCAGTCTTGGTGAGTCTGTCCATGATAACCCAGATAGAGTCTTTCTTTCTAGCAGTCAGGGGTAAACCCACAATGAAGTCCATACTTATGTCATCCCATTTCCATGTAGGTATCGACAAGGGTTGGAGTACACCTGCCGATTTCAAATGGCTTGCTTTCATTCTGTGGCAAGTATCACACTCTGACACATACTTTGCTATGTCGACTTTCATATTGGACCACCAAAAATTTTCCTTCAAATCTTGATACATTTTGGTACTTCCGGGGTGAATAGAGAATTTGGAAAGATGAGCCTCATCAAAGATTTCCTTCTTAAGATCCGGGTCAGCAGGAATCACAAGACGCTTCCCGAACCATATCACCTCCCTTGCATCCTTCTGGAAACAAGTGTACTTGGGGTTTCCTTCTGCTAGTTTCTGCTTTATTTGCTGTACGCCCTCATCATTGCGTTGAGCAGTAACAATTCTATCATAAAGATTAGACTCTGCAACTATAGCATAGAGATTCCCTTGTTCTACAACTTCCAAATGAAGCTTCCTCATGTCTTCACATAAAGTGTCACTATACAGCTCCACCTCTAAATGATTGCAGTGAACCTTGCGGCTAAGAGCATCCACAACGACATTGGCTTTTTCGGGGTGATAGTGCATTTCTAGATCATAATCTTTAATCAACTCGAGCATCTTCTCTGCCTCATATTTAGGTCTGATTGGGTGAAGATATATTTGAGACTCTTGTGATCGGTGAAGATATTGCAACGATTGCCCATTAGATAGTGTCGCCAAATCTTGAGAGCATGAACAACCGCTGCTAGCTCTAGATCATGAGTGGGATAATTGATCTCATGGGGTCGAAGTGCCCGTGAGGCATAGGCAATGACTCGGCCCTCTTGCATGAGAACACAACCGAGGCCAGTGCCTGACGCATCACAGAAAACTTCAAAAGGTTTGGAATTATCCGGTTGTACTAACACCGGGGCTGAAGTTAAGTGTTGCCTCAACGTGTGGAAAGCTTTCTCACATGCTTTGCTCCACACAAATTTTACCCCTTTCTTAAGTAGTTCAGTCATAGGTTTGGCGATCCTGGAGAAGTTCGGAATGAATCGGCGATAATAACCCGCCAGACCCAGAAAACTGCGAATTTGGTGTACGGACTTGGGTGGTTTCCAATCCATCACCTCTTGTACTTTGCTAGGATCTACAGATATGCCCTCTTTGGAAATAGTGTGCCCCAAGAATTTCACACCATCCAACCAGAATTCACATTTGGAGAACTTAGCATAGAGCTTGTGATCTCTCAAACGTTGTAGAACAATTCGAAGATGTTCGGCATGTTCCCTCTCATTTTTGGAATAGATCAGAATATCATCTATAAAGACCACTACGAATTTGTCGAGCTCCGTCATGAATACGGAGTTCATGAGATACATAAAGTAGGCTGGGGCATTTGTGAGACCAGACGACATCACCAAAAACTCGTACGGACCGTAGCGAGTGGAGAAGGCAGTTTTGGGAATGTCGCAAGGTCGAATTTTGATTTGATGATAACCAGAACGAAGGTCGATCTTGGAGAAAACTTTGGCTCCAGCCAACTGATCAAAAAGAACATCAATGCGGGGAAGAGGATATTTGTTTTTGATGGTTACTGCATTGAGAGGTCTGTAGTCAACACATAACCTCAAACTACCATCTTTCTTTTTGACAAAGAGTGCGGGGCAACCCCAAGGAGAAGAACTTGGGCGGATGTAGCCCTTATCTAACAATTCCTGGAGTTGATTTTTCAGTTCGGCTAGCTCTTTGGGAGGCATACGGTAAGGTCGTTTGGAAATGGGTGCAGTGCCCGGTTGGAGTTCAATCACAAACTCGACATCCCGGTCTGGTGGCATACCAGGCAACTCATCGGGAAAGACATCGGGATACTCACAAACTACTGGAATTTCATCAAGATGAGAAGTAATGGTCACATAGGCACAAGGGTCTGCACCGTCCTTGAAAGGTAGGTACAAGGTGGTGTGCCCGATAGTAGGTGAATTGATTGCTACAACTCTACCCGAGGTATCTAGAACCACCTTATGTCGGGTCATCCAATCCATACCCAAGATAACATCCATGCCCTCTAAGCCTATGACAATGAGGTTTGATTGAATAGTCTTACTCCCCAATTTCAATGGCACCCCGAAAGCTACGGTGCGAGAAGAGATTTTTCCACCCGGAGTAACAATTGTAAAAGCCTCCTTAACATGTGAACCACTTAAGCCTAGTTTTTCTACCAAGTTTCCACTAATAAAGCTATGAGTGGCTCCAGAATCGAACAATATATTAACGGGGATGTCATTGATAGAGAATGTACCCATAAGCACTAAGGCTCCCTCTGGTATGTCGCTCATGGTGGTGAAGTTCAGCTTGCCTTGGCGGACTTGCACCATCTGTTTCTTAGCCGGGTTGGCCGGCTTGGTTCCTGCACCTTGATTCTGCTGGTTGGGCTTGTTCTGCTTGGGCTTGGGGCAGTCACTGATATAGTGCCCCGGCTGTCTAGAATTTAACAACGGCGTTCCCCGGTGTTACGCGGGGGTGTATTGGGCTTGGAAGCCTGCTGCTGAGTGTTGCAGAACTGGAAGTTCCCTGAAGGCTTGCTCTGTGAAGGCTTCATCGTCCAGCGTCCAGTTGAAGATTGCTGGGACGAGTTAGGGACATTTTTCTTCACAAAGCAAAGCTTTTTGTTAGTTCCGCTGCCCGAAGCAAAACCAGCCTGCCTCTTATTATCTCTCTGGGCCTTTTTCATAGCATCCTCTTGGGATATAGCGTTGTTCACCAACTCATGTAAGTTGTTGGGCTCGATCAAGTTCAGCCGTTCATACAACTCGCCATCCAGGCCATCACGAAACCTCTCCATCTTCTTTGCATCGGTATCCACGTGATGCCCGCCATACTGGCAAAGGCAATTGAACTTCTGTGCATAGTGATACACAATGTCGCTTCCCTGCCTGAGGGCCAGCAGTTCCCTCATCTTCCTATCCATAAGCCCTTTAGGAATGTGGTGGCTCTTGAAGGCCTGCTTGAATTCAGTCCAAGTGACCGCATACCCGGCTGGCTGCATGGTCTTGAAATGATCCCACCACATTAAGGCTTCACCCCGCAGTTGCAGAGCTGTGAAGTTGGCCTTGTTTTCCTCTGAGCATGGCAGCACAAATGCAGAGAACTTGGCCTCAATGGCCTTGATCCACACCTCAGCTTCAAGGGGGTCTTCCGCCTTTGAGAAAGTCGGGGGCTTCATCCCGATGAACTGGGCGTAGGTGGTGATGTGATTCGGCCCCTCATGATTAGCTCCATGAGGTGGCCTCTGGTTCAGCTGCTGGGTGATCTGTTGCTGCGTCTGTAGGATCTGGCGCAGCACCTCGGTCTGAGTGGCCATGAATGCCTCTGACGGCGTCATGGGCGGTGGTGGTGGTAGTTCACCACTGCCCAATGCTCTGAAGCCGTTGGGAGAGCTGCGCATCAGTCCCACCATCTGAAAATGCGAGCCTTTATTAGACACATAGTCATAAGCTTGCTTAGAAAGAAATGACAAGTGCGACATATGCATGACAAAGCTCATTCGGGCAAGTTTCTCGAAAATTGCAGCAACACGTCATAAGAAAAATTTCGTATCCAACAGCTCAGTCACCGACAATCTTTCCATTTCTGGTCAATAGATGTAGGATTCCATGCACTTCAAAGTTGGTATTCAATTCCGCAGCGAATTTCCAAGTTTGTACGCCAGAAGAATTTGAATTGCGAAGATTCGCCTAGCTGTCCTGGCAGCAGGCTGACACGCACTGAACTTTCCGTAACTCTCATTACCCTCATGCAAACATGCTGAATTTTGGTGAGTGCGGTCATCACAATATTTCGCCCAACTTTGGTATTCAACGCATGAAAAGATTTTGACGTTCAATGGCTTGAAAAATTGCAATTCGCAGATTCGGCCTGCTGTTTGGACAGCAGACAGAACTGGAGTAAAAATTGCATAATTCTTGGTAAAAAATACACAAGTGCTGAAATTTTGCGAGCGCGATCGTCATAAAATTCCGAACAAGTTTGGTATTCAACACAGAACACGAATCTGACCACGGATAGCTGAAACATTTACTTTACAACAGACACTGCAGGAATAGTGTTCACCAAGCATTACACAGATGCCAAGTTTTCGGGATCACCACATACATCAGGGGTTACAATGCAGTCGTGCTGCACAAAAGAATACTCCTACGTTAGCCTACCACCAAAAACCAACCAACGGCTACACACAGGAGTATAAGAAACCCTACTACAACACTACGGCAACCTAGTTGCCGACCGAAGCGTCACTGGCGGCAGGTGAAGCAGGTGGGGTCGGTGGTGGTGGTCCAGCCTGACTCGCCTGGTCGAGCCCAGACTGACCCTGCTGCTCCTCTAGTGGTGCCTCTACTGGGGGTGGTGGCTGCAGAGCCACGATGGCCTGCAGAGCTGCTACCTGTACCTCGGCCTCCTCAACCTGCTGCTGCATATCGGCGATGTTCTGCAACAGCGTCAACGTCTCGATGTCTCCCGCGTCCACGTCCTCCTGGAGGGTAGCGGTCTGCGCCTCCAGGTCGAGGATCCTCTGCAGGTGGTCTCCTCACTCCAGGTCCAGCTGGAACCTCCTGGTATGAAGCCAGTAGTTCTCCTGCTGAGTCTGGAAGAGTGTGAAGCTCTGCTGCTGGTAAGCTGCTGAGAGACTGTGCCAGGCCAGCCGAACCGACTCCAAACGATGGCTGATCATCAACTCGGTGGTGTTACGCAGCGCCTGGAGGGTGAACACGGCGTCTAGGCAACATGTCAGCATCCGCGTGACGTCCAGCGGCACTGCTAGCAGAAGCAGCTCCTGGAGGTGGTCCACACGGTCCAGCCACGCTGGGTCGTGCGGGCTCACTGCTGGGAACAGCCCAAACGGTGAGAGGGCCACTGCAGTCGGGTTGTGGTCGCAAAAGTCCGTCAGCACCCAGAGGGCAGCTGACTCAAGAGACTCATGCCCACGAAAACCCCAGTATACGAAGCTCAAGTCGAACCAGTCGGGGTGGTCCGGGTGAGGTGGCACGGTGACGATCACCCTGGTGCGGGGCACGCCCAGGTGCTCGTACTCGGTCACCTCGTAGACAGGCGGAGTGGTATAGCCAGCAGCGCTGAGTGCCTCCCACGCGAGGTGTGGAAAACTCTCCCAGTGCAGCCCGTCGGTACGGATCGTACCATCAGTGCCGTACTCGAGAAACACGGGGGCAGCCATCTGTACAAAAATGTTAGAACTCAAAAGAGAGCAACATGTCAAATGGTGCAAAATCTGGCAGCTGTGAATAAAAATTCATAACTCAAAAACCAGAACCCCAAAAATTCTCAATTTTCACCAGCAACTTCGTAAGGTTTTTATGCATAATTTTGGTATTCAAAGGTTGAGCTAAATCAGTTAGGAACAAGGTCGAAAGATGCAAAGTTCAAATCTCTGTTCTCTGAAAAACAGCAGGACCTAGGTTCACTAAAAAGGGTACAACTCAAGATCTACAAAAGCTATGACCATGAATTTTTGCGAGCAAAAACTAGATTAGATATGGAGCAACTTTGGTATAGATCAACTAGTCCAATTACTCCTAGAACATGGTGCAAAAATTCACGCTAACAGCCATACAACTTTTGGACAGCAACAACAACCGATACATGAGAGGCAAAGCTAGAACACAAAAACCACACACTAGCAAAAACTTCCTTAGAGAGCCTACAATTCAGGTTTGGGTCCATTTTTAAGTTGTTTCGATTTTTAACATGATGCAAGACGTCCTATTCGTCCTCACATGGCGATCAAGCCAAAAATCGAAGTCAGTGCCGGTGGCAAGGCTTTTATTCGTCTCTCCCTATAATAACTAGTCGAGAACTATTCGGTACTCACTTAGTGACTAACGAATCGCTGTTATGTACCTGCAGAAAAGAACCTTCCGTGCCAACATGCCACGGAAGCGTCCACATACAGTACCGTTCACTTATAGAAATGGTATCCATGCGTCAAGCCACTGCATGGACAGCGTCCAACCTCAGATACGCTCCTTTTTGAATGGAGCGCATCCTTGCCTCGCATATTCATAATGCGGAACGCCCACGTATGGCAAAACGTGGCGAGACTCAGACGCGATGGTGGGTTCCCTTTGGATGAGGTCCCATCCATCCCTCACATGACTTCCATGCGGTACCACCACGTATAGCAAAACGTGATGAGACACAGACGCGACGAGGGTTCCCATTAGAATAGGTCCCATCCATCCCTCACAGGACTTTCCTGTGGCACCACCACGTATGGCAAAACGTGATGAACTAGTATAGTTGTACAGAAAGTAAGTTCTGACAGGAATAAAATGTGCTGGGAGTTAGCAAAATAAACCATAGATTTGTAAGCCACTTGAAAGAACCCAAAAATTCCCTCTAGGGCCTCTCGGTCTACTTTATCCTTAACGGACCAACGTATTTTGCAAATCCAAACAATCTTGACAAATTTTATTTGAAAACCAGTGATTAAGGTTGTTCATTAACCTCTGGTGCATATAATTGCTCTGATGCCAGCTGTGACAACCCGCCTAGGAAAATACCGGACTATCGCCTAAACCAATCCACTTTGGTCATTAAGCAATAATAAAGTATCATCCTGTCGTTAGTTGTCGGGTTAACGCCTGGTAAAATCACTTACATAGCAACAAGGATCGACAGATATGCATTAAAACTCACGCGAAGGCGAGTCCAGAGTACATCACATGATTAACATCCAAATCTACCCCATAGGGTTTAATTATTACAAACCGAAGTCTTTGACATGATAACGAAGTTCAGAGTTTTGAAAACAGCGGAATTAAACTAAACAGCGCGAGGAGCATCACAGGAGGCCTGCCATGATACCTTCATTCATTGTCTTCCACCCACTCCAGCACTCAGCCACGCGGGATCTCTCCAGGCCACACATCACCAAAAGCATTACCTGGAACAACAGATTACAACAAGGCTGAGTATACTAATACTCTGCAAGACTTACCCGTCGGTGACAACTACATCACCAACTCTAGACATGAAAGGCTTTTTGGCTAGGGGGTTCTTTTGCTGAAAAGCAACAAAGAGTAGGTCCTTACTTTCAAGATTTTAGCACAGATTCTAGTTGATTACTCTTTTCTAAATGAGCAAGCTATTGCAAGCATAAGTTGTGCAAAGCAATTAATCAAGCATAAATATTCACAAAGTTCCATCATTAGGGATATCATGGCCAATTGGATAAGTAGTCTCAGATAACGGTGAGAGGCCGACAACCAGTTGATTTAAACCTTGCAAGGTAGACCTAAACACACGGTAGGGTACCCCCGCGAGGACAACCACCAGGCGGTTCCGAAAACTCTTCGGCTCAGGATCGAATCTTACAGTCTTTGGTACAGGCTATCTGGCATACCCCGCAAAGCACCCAGAATCACCATGTGTACCACCGGTAGCTTGCCATGAGACGCATCCCAAGATGAGTAATAGTAAGATCCCTCACCGCGTCATTAAGGTACTAGGCTTACCGGTCCCATTCCCGACAAGTGCTTAGTACGTTCAAACACTTAACCCACGAAAGCCATTGGACCGGAGCCCACATCCCGTGCTCTTACCACATGAGCGATTCATTTACAAAGATCTTATGATTCCAACATAAGAGCCTATTCTCGCGAGTGACAAGTATCACTCGACTTGTAACGGTCCTATAGCATAGCAGCTACCGACCTAGCATACTAGTAAAGACATAGGTACCTAGGGATCATGCATTTAGGGTTTCATTCAACTCCTGAACGTAAATGCACAAACATCCAAAGGCAGTTGTATAATTTCCGAAAACAATTAGGTGAATGCACCGGGGCTTGCCTTCGTCAGCACAGTTAGCCTGGGGATCCTCGGTGTCCTCGCACACTTCCACGTACTGCAGCTCCGCGTCAGCTCCTCCTTCCTCGGCTTCTGGCACGAGCACGTAGTTACCGTCAGGGAGTTCTACACGGAATGCAATGCAGGGTTCAGGTGGAGTGAGAGATTAATTATAACACCCAACTCTTGTTGGTCATATTCACCTTGACAAACATTTATTTACCAATTCTTTTCATTAAGGTTATTATGTATGAAGGTTTGTTCTTTTAATCTTTTCCATAGCGACTGTGTACATATTTAAGCAATTAAAGTCATTTAATCACACAAAACAGCAAGGGTGTAATTATAGCCCCTAATTAAGCTAAACAACAATTTAATAAAATTATTAAGGAAGTAAAGGTGATTTTTCTAATTAGACTTAATAGAAGGCTTAAATGGATTTCAAACTTTTCACAACGAAATAAATTATAAAAACAGAGCCAAAGGTATATTGCTGGTCCTAAGGACCCAAACATACCACTGGTCCAAGGTTTGAATTTAAAGGAGCTATAAAACCTATACATCCAAAAATGGCACTTCCTAGCTATATATATTATGAGAAATGCATAAATAAATAAATAAGACACTTCTGCACCCCAAATCATTCCTACAGCACCTCTGACCTAAAACAAGTCTAGGAAACCAGCATGCACATCAAAAACACATTTGAAATTTGAACTATGCATTTAAATGTAAATCTAAGCATAACTCAAGATTAAATATTTCTCGCAGAGCTAAAATCATAATAAATACAGGAAAGTTGCATCTAGGCATAATATGAACATAGCCACAAGTTGAGCATAAAAACCTATTTCTATTTTGCTACAAAAATCCCTAAGACAGAAATAGCATAAAAGCAAAATAAATGATATAAAAAGATCTGTTCAGCAACTATGTGCATATTTTTGCCTAGATCCTACAAATGATATAAATAGTAACATAACCAAAATTTAGCTCCATAGCCTTTCTATATTTTGAACTACAGCAAAAAGGTGTCAAACTGAATTTGAATTTTCATTCAAAATCTGTAAGCCAAAACTATGGTCATGCTTGGCAAAAGTTGTAGGTCTAGTCTCACTGAAACCAACAAAATTGGGTTTGCATTTGTCTGAATTTTCTACGAAGTGCTAGGATGTTTCTAATGTGCTGGACTAAGTTGCTAAGAAACTAAGTTAAAGATCCTTACAACTAGGTCCCTAGTTCACAAATAGGTCCCTAGACCTTCACAACCGTGCCCTCCGGCAGTGGGGCGAGCTCGCCGGCGGCGATCCACAGCCGGAGGAGATGAACAAGCGGCACAGGGCTTCGATTGAACTCACCACGGACCGATTGGTGGTGGTGGCGCGGCCTGCGGTGGCTCCGGCGAGCGGCGGCGGCGAGACCGCGGCGGCGCGGCCGCCTCGGCTCGAACTCCGGCGAGCGCAGGCGCAATGCGGGGCAACAAGCGGCCATGCGAGCTTCGCTAGGTCCTAGGGAAGGTGTTGGGGAGCTTGGTCGGCGGCGGGATAGGGCGGAGGTGCTCGGTCACCGCGGCGGCGGCAATGGCGGGCGGCGGAGCGGTGTGTGCGCGCGCGGGAGGAGAAGGCTGCCTTTTATAGGTGCGGGTGAGGCCGAGGGGGCGTGCAAGCGTCACCTCGAAGGGAGGGAGGAGGAATTAAGGCGATACGCGCGGCGGCCGAGGTGCTCAGCACGTCGCCGGTGGGCGGCACGGCGGGGGGTCCGGCCGGGGTGCTGGCGGGCGCGTGCGCGTGTGGGAGCGCGTCCCCAGGTTGCTCGGGGCGCGGGGAGCCGAATGATGGTGCCGGCCTCGGGCGCGCGGCCAACTGGCGAGCAGGGGGGCCCAGACGTCGATGCGCTGCGTGGCGGTGCGGCGCGTCGCGCCGGCGCGTGGGAGCGCGCCCTGACGTCGTGCCCGTTTTCAAATTCTAAGTGCCCACGTTTGGGTGCTTAGATCTTTAAATTTTCAATTCAAACTCCAAAAACTGTAGATAGGGTTCTTATAGATGGATCATTGCTCTACACAATAGACACCAGCAGAGCTCGAATTGGTTTCGAATTGAGGGAGAAAATTGAATGCCAAGATGAAGGAATTCTCGGCTCTATGAAACAGTAAAATGCAGGTTTGACTTGCAAAATTGACCTTTTTCCTCTCCAAATTTGAAATGCCAACCTGAAGATGAAATGTGTCCCTCTCAATTCTACACAACTTTTATATTGGCAGAATTTTGAGTGTTTAGACAAAAATTGGAGAACGTGGCCAAAGTTCCAGGGTAGGGTATTGACATCAAGGGCTTTGACCCTTCTAGCTAGGGTTTTGATCAAGGTAGCTAGTGTTGACTTGTCTAAGGTGTTCATGGTTGAGTGTTAGTGAGGTTTTCGAGGTGATGGCCTAGGTTGACCATGATTTGATCATAGTCAGCAAGTTTGACCGGCAGTTAGGGTTAATTAAAAACCTAGGACGTCACAGGAAGCAGTCTCAAACTGGATAATTGTGATAAAAGCTAAAGTAACAAGAATTAAGATAAAATTTTCTACTCTAGCTGATATCGATAACTTGTGAATAAATCTAGATGAAACCACAGTGATACACTCGGAGGTTAAAGCCTAGATATTACTCAGTAAAGCAGAACTCACTAGCAAGCCAGAGGTCGAAGCGATGCAGCCTGACGAGTTTGCGAGAACTCATGAAGAAGAAAAAGGTACGATGGCGAAGTCACCGAAAAGTAGATGCGGTAAAGTAGATGCAAGAATTATAAAGGGGTGCCCGGAGGCGGTTTTGATATTGATCGTGTGATGATCCTGATACAATGGCTGGGGTTTATATTTATATCCTGGGCTTCCCGAGACTCCTACGGTCGGAAGGACTGAAAACTCCTAGTTAAACAACTCCGGGCAAGTCACGCCAACTAATGGTTCAAACTCTAATAATAATATCTCTAAACTAAAAGGAAATACTAAGATACATAGACTCTAATTTTCTTTCTTGAAGAGCACTTGCTAATTAAGCTCTCTCTACTTCCGTCGGCAAACAAACCATCTTAGCACACGTGATTAATTTAGACTCCTTCATGTAGCAACACGCCCCCTTTCCAATTATCCTCTCGTACCGGTGTTGGCTTGCATCTTCTTTCTTTATTTAACTTTTCCCTTCACGCATGCACCTTCCTTACACGTACTTTTTCTTCCACCTTTCTTTAATCTTTCATTGCACGCATGCGCAGCACTATTTGTCCCAGGCATGCGTACTGGCTCTATCGGCCACTGGATCTGCCGATCCCTTCTCCTTGCCGATTATCACGGTGATCGTCCTGACCGATTGCCATGTTTTTGCCTCTGGCCGATTCTTCTGCTTCCTTTATTGAATCTTCCACACGTACGTAGACACTAGTTCCATTTAATTAACCAATACGACTACAATCCATTTTTAATTAACTCAGGTATCAACTTTCAAAGTATGTACGTATACAGCACTCGTCTCCATGTATATCCACGCAGCTTCATGTATTATTATTTGCAAAACCATCGACTCCCGCCAATCACGACTCCTTTTGTGCTTCCATTAAGCCGATATCCTTTCGACTCTGGATTTGGTCAAAATCCGGTGTCAGCAGTGTGCGATGTCACCGTGAACGGAGGAGGGAGGACGGATGGCATGCCCTGACCCCCCGCCTTATTTGTTTCCCATCCACCTCTCTGTTCCTCTCTCTCACAAGCTACATGCCCCCTTCCTCTTCATCTCTCTGCTACAGCTCGGATCAGCCGTGGGCAACGGACAACGTCATGCCGAGGAGGAAGTAGTCGTGCCGCTGGCCGCCGCTCGAGCCCACACCTCCCTTCCTCCGGTCTCTCCACTTTCCACGGGGTGCCATCGAGATCGAGGCCATTGTGCGCGGCGGCGGTGGTCGACACCGCGTGGCTCCTAGGAAGCCAGCGCTATGAACCTTGAGGGACCTGGGACTCGTCATCCAGGTATGCTCACCATGTGTTTGTTAGTATGTCATGGAGCTAGAGTAATGTAATCTCTGATGTTGCCAATTTTTCTTCTTTGGCAGCCACTAGAAACAATGCATTTGCCTCCCAGCTCTTTGCCTCTCAGTTCTCACGGTACAAGCATTGTTAGAAAGTTAGGTGGTCTTTCATGAGTTGGATTCTGTTGCAATGGCTATTTTATTTGGTTTTGCAATGGATCTTATAGTTGAACTATAAGTATAACTTGGTGAAGGTGACAAGCAAGGAAGAAATTAAACGAGTTTGTCATACGCCTCCAACCATCAGAAGCCATGTCCATGAAACTAACTGTAAGTCCTTATGTTTTCTTGGAAGCAAAGGAAATCTTGATGGATTTGAATGTGCAACAGAATTTCTAATATACTCCTTGAAAATTGAATTACTGCAGGTTAAGAAACCTGGGGTTAGAAATGGCTACAGAGCAGAGTGAGTTTGATCTGTCATATGGGATGCACTACTAAATTTTCAAAATTCCTGAGGCATATGAACGCCTCATCTAGGATTTGTACGTGTCATAACCTTGCAAAACTTTCTTCTATGCAAAGTGACGCTTCTCTTTATTGCACTAACCATCTGATCAATATCCATGTTTTTGCAGAATACAAGGAGACCTACATCACTTTGTTCGTAGAGACAAGATAAAAGTTCATGCCACTCTACATAATTTTTCTTTATGGTTTGATGTGGAGTCTTTTAGCTTCACAAACTATTCTGATTCCATGTCATCTGACACCATACCTGTTGGTTCTCAGGCTGCTTGACAAATCTTCACTCCTTGCTGCAGGACATCGATGAGGGCAAGTTGAAGGACGTCCCATATCAACCTTGCAGCTGAGGCCCTAAGGAAGCTGACGAATTGAGTGCTAGAGTTGCTCTGTGGCCACGCCGTCTACCTGAGCGTTGAATCTGCAGTTTTCATCGGTCTTGCCTCCCTGCATGTTGTCATTAGTCAGGTACTCAATCATAGAGCTGAGGTGTTTTAATGGATGTATGTCTAATTTGTTTTCTTAGATTATTTTTCTTCTAATATGGTAAGGCATTATTCAGCCCGGTCATATTTTTTGTATTGCTTCGTTCATAACCATGTTTACATAACACTACAACTTAGTATATGAATAGATTATGGTTTCATAACCATGTCAATATATTGTTTGAATGGTTCACGGGTAAAGTCACAGTTAGAATTTCTTTGTGGATAACTTAGTGCCTATGCTGCATTCCAAACGTTGCATTTGTATATCCATTTTCTAATGCCTAAGGAAGCCTCCAATCCAATGGGAGCTCTCACTAGCATGTTCAGGATTTAGGATTGTTCTTCTGTCTTTTGTCCCAATTGTGGAATAGATGTGCCAATGTGAATAGTTACCTGGTCCAGTTCATGAAAGTAATATTAATAAATATTTAGCCAAGGGGTGCTTTCATATTGGTTAAATTGAGGAAACAATGTGTGAGGAACACATAGGTCATATACATATATCTGATATCTGAAATATGTTTAGTATTTGAATACATTAGATAGAAAAGGATATGCAAAAGTAGCTTCCCCTGCAGTTTTTATATGCAAAAGCAGCTCAACTTGACAAAAAACCAGTACAATCGAATGTCTTAGCATTATAAACCCTATCCATTCGTGTTAGTATGGTACAACATCTTGTGGGTTACATATGCATTATTTATGCTTCCCTTAGATCTAGAGAAAGGTAGTATTTCTTTCTAGCCGATGGCTATCAGCAGTCTACTTAACCAATAGCATGTTCAGTAGTGGCCTGAAGTGTTGCAGGTCTATTGTGCAAGCCAGTGACTACAACAGTCTACTTGTGTTGTTATTTTCTATTCATTTACTTTTTTGATACCATTATTATATTGGTTCTTTTGCAGCTCAAGCGAGGATGCCTAGATGTCCAGCGCGAGAAAGAGGGATGCCCACCTTTTGTCTACCAGTTGCAGCACGCTCCTAGCACATATTTCAAAGACTTGAGCATGTGTCAAACAACTAAATGCATTTTGGTGGTTTCATTGCTGCAAACTGTGACCTTCTCTTATATTTGATGCCCTGAACTTGCTCGGCACTTAGCATGCTTATTCGGATTGAGTGTTTGGTAGCTAGGAATCCGGATCGTGACGTGTAATATATTACTAGACTAGATAGAACCCTATGGGCTGCAGATGATCGAAATGTGTAATATATGGCTAGACAGATACCTTATGGACTGCAAAGGCCAAATGATTATCAATGACTGACACTGATCCATACTGCTTAATGAATTAAGCGGGACAAATGACGTGTTAGTGTACTTTCAATGTTGGTGTTGTTTTGGTTCTGTTTGTTTTGATGACCATGGAGTTCACTTTGATAGGGTGCGCATAGCGCGCCGGATTGTTCTAGTGAGGTTGAAGGCTCCCACACGTAGTGAGTAACCATTTTGCAAACACATTTGCTACACCTATCTGACATCTAATATGCATTGATCAGCTACGAAAGGGCAAAAAATGCTTGGCTGCCTTTGCTACATTATGCAGATCCCAACATTATGCGGAATTGCAGATCAAAGCCCAAACCAAAAGGAGCATCAGCACATGGAGTCATGGAGATGGTCAGATGGAAGCATCCAGTCTGCGACAATGATTAACAAAGCTAGACAAGTAAAGATAGCACTGCCCAATAATCACCATCAAGAACAGGGTAAATTAACACGACCACGAGCTGCAAGTAATTAAGCTAGCATTGCACGTGCGGGAGTAGCAGAGGGGAAGACGGAGGACGTACACTGTTGCTTTGCGGCTGTGGAATAGGTCAAGCCACTTGTGGCGGACATCGACGTCGTCCTTGGCGGTGTTGACCTCCTCCATGGGGACCTTGACGAGGTCCTTGATGCCGCCCTTATGAACAGCCCCATGGGCTCCTTCTCGATCTTCACTTCTCCTGTGGGTTGAGACCCGCGCGGTAGTTCTCCTTGAGCACCAGTACCCTCCGTCCCGCTCCTCGACTGTCGGCACCAGCCGCTCCACGGTGACCTAGTCGGCCACTGGCGGGGACGACGACAACACGGAGACGGCCGCCCTGGCACTGCGGGAGGACAAAGATTGGGAGAGGTTGAGATGGGGCGGCACTTGGGAGGGAGAGAGGTCACATAGTACCCTCCGTCCCGTTCCTCCACCCTCGGCTCCAGCCGCTCCGCGGGGACCTCGTCGGCCACCGGCGGGGACGACGACGGCACGGAGACGGCCGCCCTGGCATGGCGGGGGCGGGGGCGGGGGGGAGGGGGTGTAGAGGTTGGGAGAGGCTGAGAGGGGGCGGCGCGTGGGTGACCGAGCGGGTCCGACTCGGTTGGGTGGGCCCGACGCGGGCGGGTGCGGTAGGGTGGGTAAGGAGATGTCAGGTGACAAAAATAATTTGTTTTTGGCAGAAACGCTCTCCAAATTGCGATTCTATGGGTCTTCCACCCTATCCACTCCCCCATTAATTGACAAGTGGGTCTAGCGTGAGGGGTCAAGCGGGCCCAAATTGGGTGAAAAAGTTTTCAAAAAACTCGCTCTACATATACATAACAAAGCTCTGACTTTTATTGAACCTTTATCAACATTAAAATAAAATCTGTTTGTAATATATATCTTGCAATCGCAACGGTCACTTCCTTCACAAATACAATATGTTGGGTTTAATTAATGTGAAATCTCTTAGGATTCTGTCAAAACTGGAGAATCCAGCTAGATCTTTGCTAATATGTAATCAAACTAGATGTTTGACCACTCGTGAGTGTGAAGGAGTGGCAGATTTTGCTGTAAACAGCTTGCTCATCGTCCAGGAGGATACCAGAGCAGATTCGCGTGCAGCAGCCTAGAGTGAGCTCATCAACAACTCAACACCATACTTACACGTATCAGAGCTCAAGATCTGCTGAGATCTTGCATCTTTGATCTGGAACAAGGAACAAATTAATTGGCCGTATTAGATTTTAGATTCACACTTATTTTAGCACATGCACGAAAATCTTTCAGATTTGATACGAGGCAATCTTTTGCACCTGGCTTCGCCTATATAAAATGACGACCTGTGTTTCAGTGAAGCAGCACTGGAAGAGGCAGCAGAGTAGCAAGAAAAATACCTTCGCCATCTCAAGCAAAGGTTTGTATCATACTAGCATCACTCTCTGTTCCTCATTTTTCTTGAACAAATGTTGGTCTAGATCTGTTTTGATTCCCTAAAGCATGTCATTCACTTTGTTCGCAGTTTCCTGATGTCGTTCAAGAACCAGCAAGGGTCTGCTCCAAGGGCTCTAGTCATTGAAGATATCAAAGTTGACTCTATGGTTCTCCTGCGTATGCTGCAGAAGCTTAACTGCGAAGTTACTGTTGCTCGTAATGGGAAAGAAGCTGTTGACCTTTTCCTCCAAGGGAAAATGTTTGACATTGTTTTCTCTGATCAGGACATGCCTGTGATGACGGGTCCTGAGGTACTTCACTTGCTCAGTTGATACAAGTGTTTCCTGTTAACTTTACTAATAAACTTAACTAAGCAAGGAAATACCACATTGCTGACGAACATTTCCATGGTCATTTGCTAGGCTGTGGCCAAGATTCGTTCCATGGGAGCTACTGAGGTGAAGATCGTTGGAATCTCGGCAGATTTTGGTGGCATGGAGGCATTCATGCAAGCTGGTGCTGATATGTTTGTGCCCAAACCCATGAAGCTTCAGACTCTGGAGTCTATGATCCAGGATGTCCTGCGCAAGAAGAACATGAGCGGTTAACTTGAATCAGTAACTGATGCAAAATGCCGATCATGATAGATATGGAATTCGTGTTTCATGCTTTATGATTCCCATACAACAAAATAAGGAGTTTGCAGTTATGCTTAGTTTGCAGTTATGTTTAGTTTGGGAGAAACAATCATTTGAAGATAATTTTGCTACCTTAAGTAATAGTTTTTTCTCGAGATGTAATCTCATACATTGTTTGACAGCTTATAACTCCTCTTGTTGTTCTTATCTTATTTGTACTTTCACAAACCTAATTTTACAGGATTGTGCTGAACTGCACTATCCTTTTTTAATCAATGCATTTATGTTACTGCTAGTATTATTATTCAATAATGAAATATCACATACCACCAATCTATGTCAAAATCACTGCTGGTGTCGACAATAATGAAGTTTCAGGTACCACAAATCTATGTGGAAGTCATCTCTTGACATCGACGAGTACATCGCTTATATCACTAAAATAATAGTGTCAGGTATCAATATTAGAGATACTTGATGATAGGAGATTAAGTTCCCAGAAGACGGCATTATGCGACTATCTCCAAATTAAAGGAGGGTCCCACGTGGTGCACGCTACGGGCACGAGATGGCGCACTACATCCAAGCAAACCCGCTTCGACACCCACGCGAAGGGACAGACAGGTGCTCAGTTTCCGCCTCGCCCGACCCCGTCGACCGAGGGTCGAATGACGGCCCAAATCTCCGCCTAGCTTGACCCAACGCATGGGTTCGGGCGAGGGAGCCAGGGCCTCACCCCACCCGACCCTCGTCTCTCGGTCCGAGAGTTTGCACGGTCCCAGGATGAAGGGGCGCACACAAGGCACCCAGAGTCGACCTGCATCCCAGCGTTGGGATGGCCATGTCTCGCTGCCTCTGCTGGCGGTGACCCAGGGCGTGACGCGGGCGTTCCAACAGTCCTGGACGTACCAACACTATGATACCCACCCCGAGCGTGGTATGACCACATCTACAGGTCAGGGTGTGCCAACGTTGTAGCCACAGTCCACTGTGAGCGGGCACCCCTGAAATGTTGACGCCAACCCAGAGTGGGAACGTCTGGCATGGCTACCGCGGTGTACAAACTAAAGACTCACTCTGACTCCCCCCTCCCCCTTTGCATGACAAGTAGCACCCTGACGACGCGAGCAGGACGGCACTTTCCAAATGACCCCCTCTCTCCCTCTTTCTCTTTGTAAGCCTTTCCTTGAACTATAAAAGGGAAAGTAGAACCTTTCACACACACTCTCTCAACTCATTCACATACATTCACGAACACACGCTCTTACACACCCCTTCGCTCGCACTTACCAGACTTGGGATTGCTTCCCTCTCTCGTTCGTTTGTAACCCCTACTACAGACTGTGCAAAATATCACGAACCACTCAAAGTGGACGTTGGACGCGTTGCCTAAACCAGCATACTTCCTCTTGTCCTTTTGCATAACCATCCGACCCCGACACGCAAAGCATACATTTTTCTGACTGGTGGTTTCGCAACGCTGACAAATAGTGTTGTTTAAATTGCAAACACCAGTACCCAGTCGGGCCTTGGTGGGAAGGTTCCACCACAGTAAACCATACCAGCTTGGCTACGCGTACACTGGTAGGGAGAGGGGCTTTAGTCTCGGTTGGTAGATACCTTAGGTCTCTCAAGTCCAACCGGAACTAATGATGAGAGACAAAAGACCCCCCTTTTAGTCTCAGGTGAACAAATCGGGACTGAAAGGGTCTTTTAGTCCAGGTTGGTATTACCAACCGGGACTAAAGGGGGTGCACGCCAGCACCTGTTCCACCCCTTTAGTATCTGTTGGTAATACCAGCCGAGACTAAAGCATTTTTTAAGAAAAAAAAGCTCCCTGCCCCTGTACCCTCCTCTGTCCCCGTCCTCCATCTCCTTTTTTTAGCTGAGTTCAAATCAAGAACAATAAACCGACACTTCACAAATTCATTCATCATCATATAACTTAGATTCATCACCACATACCTAAATCTAATAAAATCATACCACTATCACACATGCTCATCTCAATCTCATTATCATCTTGTTCCAAAGAAAAATCTCATCATCATACAATTCATCGTAGAACTCGATCCATCACCAGAAATATCCTCATCACGATACAACTCCATTCATGCAGAAAAATCAAAATAAAACTTGCCTCGCGAGCCCCCCGGGGGGCGGGGCAGGCGCCGCCGGGGCCGCACGCCCGCTCTGCCGCCGGGGGCCGCGCCATGCTGCGCGGGGGCCGCGGGAGGCTGCGCCGGGGCCTCACAACGCGCCCGCCCGCTCCACCGCCGGGGGCAGCGCCGTGCCGCGCGGGGGCCGCCGGGGGCCGCACGCCCGCCCGCTCCGCCGCCGGGGCGCTCGCTGCACGCTCACCCGCTCTGCCGCCGGGGCACGCGCCTCCACCTGCACAAGGACCAAGAAAGAGATGAGATAGAGATGAGAGAAGAAGAGAGAAGAAGAGAGGAGTTGACTGGATGTGTGGGAGAGAAGATAAAAAGAGGGAGGAAGGGGGCGTCGGGGTGGGTACCGGCCTTTAGTCTCGGGTGGTGTCTCCACCCGGGACTAAAGGCTGCCCTTTTGTCTCGGGTGGAAATACCACCCGTGACTAAATCTTTTGTCTCGGGTGGTATTTACCACCCGAAACTAAAGGTCGCGCCCTATAAATCAAGCTTCTTCTTCTTTCTCCTCCTACCTGAGCCATTCTTCACCTAGAGATCAAGCTCCTCCTCTCCATGGAGCCGCAAGGTGTTGTCGAATTTTTTCTTCATCAATTTGTGAAGATCTCTCTCCTCCGAAGTGTTGCCAATATTTGATTCTTCATCCTCCCTTCATTTGTTGTGATTAAATTTTGTTTTATGTTTTAGAGATGGATAAAATAGAAATTTTAATTTCTAGGTAGGAGGAGCTAATAAGAGATGATATTTTTTATATACTTTAGATATAGAAAAAAGTGGTTAGCTAGGTACTAGCATTCTTCCTTCTTTCATTTATTTTTTCTTAAGCATTCTCTTATTATCTTTTTATGTAGAGAAAATTGTATTTTACTTTTAGATATAATGATAGATAGAATTAATTTCAGATTTAGCTAATTTTTTTAGTAGTTTATAAAAAATATGGTCATTAATAAATGAGATAAAAAAATAGCCATTAGGCGACCTAAAAATATGGTCATTAATAAATGAGATAAAAAAATAGCCATTAGGCGACCTATGTATGTCATTGTATAGCAAAGAATGACCATAGGATCCAATGACTGCTGGTTGTGGTACAATGACATACAGAGGTCACCTGATGGCTATTACAAGGCACCACATCAATAGCAATGACTGCCTGTTGTGGAGATCTCAGTCCCAAGCTGGAATCGGTCAGCTTCTAGCTTTTGAACCTCTGCTTCAAACACATTTTGGAATTCATGTATTGTCTTCGTATAATCAACATGTTTAGGAAGTATGTAGGTAGGCCTCCAATTCTCATCATCTAGCTCATAACGGAATACATCATCAAACTCACCCTTCTTCATCCTTGTCTTGTTTATTATGATTTAAAGAAAATAATAAAGTTCTTTTTTCACTTAATATGATGCAGATGAACCAGCAATGGATGAACGCCGACAAATGATCCCTGGAGTACATTGCTGGCATGCATGCTTTTCTCGAAGTGGCCAAAGCCAACAAGAACTCAAAGGGATTCATGTGTTGTCTATGTTGAGGACCGGAGCGTCCGAGGACCGTTGGATGGTCGCTCCCTGGTGTGATGAGTAATTGATAACGTGGTGTGGATTGACTCTTGGCCGAGTATTGCAGGTGCAGGTTGTGGCTTGATTTGCGTTGGTGCAGGTGAAGAGCGAGCGTGAAAGGTCTTAGCCTTGCGGGGCCTCCGAGGAGTGGAGAGACAAGGAGGCTTGTCTCGATGGACCCAGTGGCCGAATGGGATCAAGTGCGGGCCGCATGGTGGCAAGAAAAGCAAGACAATGTCGTGGACAGGAGCCGGAGTAAGGTAGCGATTCACAACCGGAGTCTGCACTCGGGGTTTGCGGCGGTTTACCACAAAACCGTCGGGTTACTTGGTTGAGCCACAAAACTAAGACCGAAGGCTCGACGGGCGGAGACGGGATCCGGGCGTGTCGAGAAGCTTCGATGCCGAGGGACACGCAGCGGGATTGCAGGGCTTGCGTTGGGAGGACGCCGACTACGGCGAAGGTGCGACCACCCGATGAAGATATCCAAGTTTTGACCATATTGCCCCTAAGGGGTGTGTATCTTCCTTTATGTTCTAGGGGTAGCTTGGTCATTTGCCCAACCCGGAGGGACTTCATACATATAGCTCTAGGGTTCCAGGGCAACTCATCCATCCGGACTGCTTCCTCATTTCCCTGCTCTTTAGGCTAGATTTTCTTCATGATTTTGTAGAGAATATGACCTCTAGTTGTATGGAAGCATTCATGGTTGCGTCGATTTCCTTCTCTTGGCTTGAGTGATTTTCGTGTCTTTTTCGAGCTATTTTCTGGGATTTTTGTGCATGGCTCGATTCGTCAAATCTGAGGCGTTTGTGTTGGGATTTCTTTGTGAGGATCATGGATAGATGTCTTGTGCTTCTTTGTGCTTGATCTTGACCCCTCAAACTCCGTATTTGGCCTCTGATTCGCGGATTTTGGTTGGTTCCCTAGCTTTGTGCTTGAGCTCGGTTTGTTGTCGATTCCCGGTGATTTAGTTGGTTTGAGGCCTCAAGTTTTTGGGCATAGCATCCCCTAGGGACACTTCACATCTCCCCAAAATCCCGTCTCAATCCGTGCAGCCATTTGGGAGATCCATGGATGGATAGGAGGGGTTGACCTCGCGGTTTTCAGCTCTGCTCGCGTTCTGCGAAGTGGACGGACGGTCCGTCCGGGCAGCATAGATAGTCCATGAGGCTTAGGGTTCGTCACGAGTTCGTCGTGTTCTTGCGAGCTCGCGCGTTCGATCGGTCGGGGCTTTTGTTTTTTTGTAGCTGGTTTACGGACGGTCCATCTAGGTCGGACGGTCCGACGTTGTTGACGGCTGTTAGGTGCTTACTTTAGCCGTCAATTTACTCATGAATAAAGGAGCAAAAGGCATTTCTTACACGCATTTAGTTGAGAATAATGTAGTTCCACTTGTCCTTAGAGATTATGTGATTGTAGGTAAATAAGCATAAAAGAAGTGACAAACTCACCTTCTATGGTCCATGCCACATCACCTCAGCCTAGGAAGGGCTGCCACCTAGGATCCAATGCATGCAAGCCATTTCACCAATCCACGGGAGGCAAACCCTGACGAATTAGAGGGCGACACGTGGACATCACATGGATTGAAGGGCCCATGGGCAAGCAAACCGACTCAAAACCAAGTGGACACCGGGAACCGACCTGAGGACCCACAAGACAGCCACCACGTGAAAGCACAAGCCGAGGTGGGCCCACAAGGGGTCGACCGACCCCACAGGTTGGCCGAACCAACCTTGTGTCAGCTCACCCTGAACTTCCACATGGTGATCCCTGGTTAGTCCTGGAGTCCACCCCCGGGGTGTTGGCGCTGCTTCCACAAGTTGCTCAAGGCCTATAAATAGAAGGGAGGGGACTCATTTCTTACCCAACTCGTTGTGCAACCGAGTTGCTTGTGTTGTCCGATCGTTGTGCAACCATGAGTTGGGCCTCCGGTGTATCCCGGAAGATGACTCGCTCACGCCGTTCGCGAGACGGAGAAAGCTCATCTTGCTACTCCGGAGCTACACCGAGCCCGATGTCAATGGAGCATGAAGAAGAGGAGGAAGAGGAAGAGCTTCCTGCGCCACAAGCTGAAGGAGTGTACGCTGTTGATGCCCCCTTCATCAACTTGAGGGACGACCGAGAGAGACAAGCCTACGCTATCCTCAAGGATCGAGTCTTCTCCAACACAAAGGAATTCGACCCGACCCTACTGGAAAAGACAGGTATGGACTTTGAGTTCGATTCCATTTGGCAAGGTCTTGGTTGGGAAGGTTTTGTCCTGGTTCAGGAGGTCAGTTCTAGGCCTATTACCATCCAGTTTCTCTGCATATTACCATCCAGTTTCTCTGCACTCTTCAAGAGGATGCATCCGGTATTTCATTTCGATTTCATGGAGTTTCATATCGGGTTTCATGGAAGGATCTTAGTTGCACCCTCGGTTTTCATCGCTGTTGCGCTATTCCTCTTGAGCAAGATTGCAGCAGTTTTACTCGTGAAAGTTTTTGGGAAGAACTTTCTGGTCGGCCTATTTGCGGCAAGTTGACACCTCTGTGCAACGATATCTTGCATCCTACTCTCTGACTGTGGCACAAATGGCTCTCCATCACTCTCTTTCCAAGGGATGATGTTCGAACCGTGCGAACTGACGAGATGGGGATATTATACACCGCGGTCAGACGGATCAAGGTCTCCCCCGTTCAAGCTATGATTCTGCAGTGGTTGACAAACTTTAAGATGACGGGTTCTATTGAGTGTACGTCTTTGGTTACGCGCACTGTTACAAGTCTAGGGGTTACGCAAGGGACCAATGTTCCCTACATTGCTACTCCCCGGTCTTTGATCGATGAGGCGTATTTGACTCAGGGGCATATTCTTAAGAAGGGTCTGGATGATTCTTTGGTTTTCTTTTACCCTGGCTATGCAAACCAAATTCGGTTACCTAACTTGGATTTCAGTTTGTGTGGCCAACAGACACTAACCGTTCCTTTCGAGGAACCTCTTTGTTCTAGTGTCTCTGGTGACAGGGTTACTAGGAGCGCGTCGAGGAGAGCAGCCAGGGCACAACAGCCGCCAAAACAGCCATCTCCGCAGCCGTCGTCTCAACCACAGCCTCAGCCTACCACACCTTCGCCTGGCACATGGACCTCTACTGAGTACATGTCTAGGGTTACACCCAGATATGCCCTCGGTTGGGATCAGCCCATGTACCAGCAGGGGCGAGTAGCTCGGCTTGGGCTAGTGCAGGTAGTGGCGAGTGGGCTATGCCCGCTGGTACTACCTATGGAGTGTGACATCTTCGTCATCCGGGGGTCTTGTGGGGTTACCCTCACTTAGTAGATGAGCGAGCTCAACATCCGAGTCGGCGATGTGCAGGAGACTGTACACTAGCACGCTGAGTCCACCCGGGACTGGCAGCATATGTCAGGTGAGAGACTTCACACCATCAAGCAGGCACAGTAGCAGCAGTTGGAGGAGCAGAGGGCTTTCTTTCAGTGGATGGGATATCCCCCTCCACAGTAGTGAGCCTGAAGCTATCTTGGGGGAGGACCCCCATTCTGAGGTAACTTGTATCTTCAATTATTTTCATAACCCCATATGATAAAAACACATAAAAATATGCAAAATCATAAAGACCAAAAATATTTATTTGCTTTCCTAAATTAGTTTGTTTTTCATATGCACGGTAAGAATGCTTTCGTTCCCATGGTTGAAATGATGAATAGTTGCACTGTTTATTCCTCTTATATGCCTTGCTTACAGCTTAGTATCCTATTTAAGTTTTAGTTTTGAGTTAGTTGGCTTGCATGATCAAACCTTAGCTTGAAACTTGTGGGTAGCAAAAAGCATGACCTTTGCCTAGGTTGTTGTGAGGTATGATATGGTATAATAGAGTTGCTATGAGCTAATGCCAAGTGATATTTGATTTCCGGAGTTTTCTTTTGAAAATGTCAAAATGATAAGTTCCTCAATGATGAGAAATTCCTATCCAAGGCCATATCTATATCCTAGCAATTGTTAGCCTCCACATATGCTACCTGATTTTTCATTGAGTCTTGTCGAATTGTTATGACCCTCGGCGAGAAACTTGTCATGCTCCTATGATCAAGATCACGTACACCGCCACCATATGCTAGACTTCCACCCTGGAAGTTAGCAACCATCATTCCATCCATTCTCCATCCATTCCACAAATAAAGCTCCACGCATTCTTCATGATTCATGCCTCTCCAAAAATATCGAGAAAGACTATGGGCTATGTGAAAAAGATAAAAGAATACATGCTCAAGGGCATGCAAAAAACGAGAATAAAGAGACATAGCCCAAGTCTCAAAAATTTCAAAAAGGAGAGAAGGGAAAATCATGCAAAAGAGGAGTCCATCCTCTATCCACCATATACACACACATGCACATCTTGATCACGTTGTATGACTTGTTGCTCCCAAGGATCTGGTTTTTAACTCGACAATACATGAGAAACAGGTATGCCACATGTTTTCCCTACCTACAGCTCCACATATAAGCTTATTAGGAGTAGGTGGTGAAAGAGGGCAAACCAATGCCTTGGCAAGGAACCATACACATTGAGCATTCCGAGAGTATCATTTGAGAAATTTTGATTTCTTTAAAAAAACTGCAAACTCTCCTAATTGATAACTGATCAAGGTACAAGCAATTGGTGATTTCTATACAACCATTCTATCTCTCAACCGACCAAGGAAAGGCGAAGCTACATGCCCCATATCGATCAAGCGAAAGGTAAGATTAATGCCAACTCATTCAACTCTGGATAGAATACCTAGTAGTATGCTTGTCATAAATTAGGAATACAACATCGTAGCAACTCCTGATCAACCAACCTAAGTCCTTAGTGTCTTGCTCGAGACGAGCAAGAGGCTAGCTTGGGGGAGTTGTTGATGGATGTTAAGTGCTTACTTTAGCCATCAATTTACTCATGAATAAAGGAGCAAAAGGCATTTCTTACACGCATTTAGTTGAGAATAATGTAGTTCCACTTGTCCTTGGAGATTATGTGATTGCAGGTAAATAAGCATAAAAGAAGTGACAAACTCACGTTCTATGGTCCATGACACATCACCTCAGCCTAGGAAGGGCTGCCACCTTGGATCCAATGCATGCAAGCTATGTCACCAATCCAAGGGAGGCAAACCCTGACAAATCAGAGGGTGACACGTGGACATCACATGGATTGAAGGTCCCACGGGCAAGCAAACCGACTCAAAACCAAGTGGACACCGGGAACCGACCTGAGGACCCATAGGATTGCCACCACACGAAAGCACAGGCCGAGGTGGGCCCACAAGGGGTCGGCTGACCCCACAGGTCGGCCGAACCGACCTTGTGTCGACTCACCCTGGTCTTCCACATAAATAAAAGGCCTATAAATAAAAGGGAGGGGACTCATTTCTTACCCAACACACTTTCCAACTCCTCTCTCACTGTTAGTTTCCAAGGCTAGGAGGTAGGCTAGAGTAGTTCTACTTCAGGTTCCTAGTCTACTTTGGGATCTAGGTATGAGTTCTCTTGTATCTTTATTTTATTGTATGACTTTGATCTACTTCAGTTATTCAGCTATTTCATATAAAGTAGTGTTGGCATGCATGAGTGATTTGTTCATGTGTTCTTCATTCGTTCATCATTTAGAGGCTCCTGTTCTTGATGAATAAGGCCTTTCGATCCAGTTGACGAATGATTTACTCATGTTCTCGTTGTTTGTTCGTAAGTTAGAGGCTCGTGTTCTTCACGAACACGACCCTTTGATCTTGTTAAATACACATAGTAGAACACGAATCCGTTTGTATGACTAGCCTAGTTTGATCCAGTTAGATCATGCATTGGTGTTGTATGAAGTTCGAGTTCAAGCTACGGTACTCAGTGTAAGTGGCTAGTTATTTGGTGGCACTGACCTGGGTCACAATAGCCCGGGCCGGTCAGTGTCTAGTTAACAGCACAAGCATGGTGCTTGGGTTGAGTAGCTGCGTTGCATATGAGCGTGCCCCACGGATTGTCTTGAGGTAGGCCGTGGTAGTAACAATCGTTGGACCATTTGTAATCCTCCACGTTCGGGTACGCTGTAGGAGTCTAAAGTCTAACAACCGACGTCGTGCGGAAGCGACGCGGGCGGTTAGCTCCCCGTTTGTGCCTGGGTGCTGAGCTGATATTCATACAATGCTTATGTGACTTACTGGTATCTACTAACTTCGTATGTATAGTACCTTAGAACCTAGAACTAACTCGTATGTTGCCTCCTAAGCCGTAGTGTACCAAAGAGAGAATGAGTTTGAGTGTGTTCACACTACCCTATCATTATCTTATCTTACCCCTGTGTTTAGAACCTGACTTACTCTTGTCTGTGATCTATACTCATTGCAATAGTGTTGAACTTGTTAATCCGACCATGCCTTCCTTGGATTCGATACCCTTTGGAATACTCCTTTGGGGATGCTACAATGGTATATCTGTGCGCTTGCAGATTCTTTGTGAATGTTAGGATTACCATCGAACATTTCTGGCATCGTTGCTAGGAACTCACGAACTTAGCAATGATGTTAAGAAATGCCAACAAGCATTTCTGGCGCCATTGCTGGGGATACAAACCTGGTGACGATGTTAGTAAATGTCAACAGACATGCCGTGTCAGACGGTCTGTATAGGTCAGGTGCATCTCTGGAGGTTCTGTTGTATTTTACGGACGGTCTGTAGCCAGCTCACGGATGATCCGCTAGGTCCCTCGGACAGTCCATCCTGGCCAGGCAATTTTGTCTAAGTGCTTTGCTTCCTGAGTTGTGCTTCTACTTTACAACTTGTTTGGACTTGTTCCTAGGGTTGATAGCTCTGTTGTGACTATGTGACCTAGGCAAGTTCGTGTGAGAATTCTTGGAGTTGATTTTGGGACTTAGCCGGTGTTTCTTCGGAGAAATTTTTATCGGCTCCCATTCACTCCCCCCTCTCTGGTCGCCTAATCGGTCCTTCACATGCTCCCAGAATGACAAAGACTACTTTGACTGGGGGACTCTTCACCTCCACTTGACTAAAAATGGATTCATGTTGAACTATGTGCTTTGGACCAAACACGGTGAAAGAGGGGTTGTGATGGAAGAAAACAAAGAAGAGGAAGAAGATAATAACATTCCGAACTAGGTCACGAGGTAAGATTTTGCGAATACTTTAATGGAAGATGCTGACGAAGAAGAGTTACCGGAAGATGGCCATGCTGATGATCTTGGTCAGGTTCTACAAGATGCACATAGGGACTGCAAAAATGATAAAAAAAGGCAAAGTTGCAGCGTATGATAGAATATCATACAAAAATGTTGTACTCAGATTGCAGATAGAGTCACAAAAAGCTTGGTACTACACAGGAAATGCTGCAATGGAAGGCAAAACATGGTGTGTTTGTTAAGGCTTTTGAGGGGATGCAAAAAATGTGAAGGACAAGCTTCCCGAGAACAATGAATTACCGTCCACAACATATGAAGTGAAACATATTGTGTGCCCTCTGGGGTTGAAGGTTCAAAAGATCCATACCTACCCTAATGATTGCATCCTATATCGAGGCAAGGAATACGAGAATTTGGATGCTTGTCCTATGTGCGAAGCGCTACGTTATAAGATCCGGAAAGATGAAGATCCTGGTGCTCTCGAGGGGAAACGTCCTAAGATGAAAAATGTTATGGCGAAGGTTATGTGGCATTTTCCTATAATACCACATTTGAAGTGTTTTTTCAGGAACAAAGCAAATGCTAAGTTGATGAGATGGCACAAAGAGGATCGTAAGCAAGACCACATGCTGAGACATCCGACTGATGGGTCTCAGTGGAGAAAGATTAATAGAGAATTCCTGGACTTTGCTGAGGATGCAAGAAACATAAGATTTGGTTTCAGTACAGATGGTTTCAATCCATTTGATGAGTTTAGCAGTGGTCATAGCACTTGGCCTTTGACCCTATGCATGTTCAACCTTCCTGGTTGGATGTGCATAAAGCAAAAGTTCATTATGATGTTGGTGCTTATTGAAGGTCCAAAAGAACCTGACAACAACAATGATGTGTATATAAGACCATTGGTCGAGGAACTATTACTGCTATGGCAAGGTAAAGGTGTACGTGTGTGGGATGAGGATAAGAAAGAGAGCTTCGACCTACGAGCATTGTTGTTCATTACCATCAATAATTGGCCTACTCTAAGTAACCTATCAGGGCACTCAAATAAGGGATATTGGGCCTGCACACACTATTTACATAAAATAGAAGGTATTCGTCTAAAAATTTCTAAGAAGGTCCTATATATGGGTCACCGTCACTTTCTTCCTGAGAAGCACCCCTTAAGGAAGAAAGGTATGCATTGAAAAGGGAATGCTGATCAACGTACAAAGCCCACCCAATTTAAAGGAGATGAGATATTTGAGATGTCAAAGGATCTAAGGGTAGTCTTTGGAAAGGGTGACGGTAGTGAACCTGTTCCAAATGATGCTAACGGGCGTGCACCAATGTGGAAGAAGAAATCGATATTTTGGGAGCTACTTTATAGGAAAATCCTTGAGGTCCGGAACGCAATTGATGTGATGCAACTAACGAAGAATCTTTGCGTGAATGTGCTAGGCTTCTTGAGTTGTCATGGTAACTCGAAGGATACATTAGAAGCACGATAGGACCTGAAAGATATCCATAGGAATGAAGTAACTCCGAAAGAGGTTGAGGAAGAAGAATAGGATTACTTAGGTCCTGCAAGTTACACTCTCAGCAAGGAAGAGAAGGACATCATGTTTGATTGCCTAAACAGTATGAAGGTTCCATCTGGCTACTTGTCGAATTTAAAATGGATCATAAATATGAAAGATAAGAAGTTCACAAATCTAAAGGCCCACGACTGCCACATGTTGATGACACAGTTGCTTCCAGTTGTGTTGAGGGGTGTTTTACCCGAGAATGTATGATTAGCACTCATAAAGCTTTGTGCATTTCTCAATGCAATTTCACAGACAACAGTCGATCCAAGGAAGCTAGCGAAGCTACAGAATGATGTGGTGCAATGTCTTGTAAGCTTTGAGTTGGCATTTCCACCTTCCTTCTTCAATATTATGACTCACCTCCTCATGCACCTTGTGAAAGAGATTACTATTCTCGATCCAGTATTCCTGCACAACATGTTTCCTTTTGAGAGGTTCATGTCAGTCCTCAAGAAATATGTTCTTAACCGTACCCATCCGGAAGGAAGCATCGCCAAAGGATATGAAATATGTTCAAATTTGCGTTGATTTTGTCGACTCAACTGACTCGATTGGGGTTCCAGTATCACGGCACGAGGGGAGGCTACTAGGAAAGGGAACAATTGGAAGGAAATCAAGTTTGAGCAATGATACTGATTTGTTCCATAAAGCACACCTAGTTGTTATGCAACAATCACCCTTGGTGACTCCGTATATAGTGGAACACAAGCAGATTATTTCCTCTCAAAATCCAACCAAATTTGAAGCCTAGATTACATGCCATCACTTGGAAATATTTTCCTCATGGTTGAGTGAACAACTTATAGGTAACTCCACGATTCACCCACAGCTCATTTTGTTAGCTAGGGGACCTTCTAGCACAATTGTGAAATTCCAAGCTTAGGATATAAATGGCTATACTTTCTACACAAGATCCCAAAATCAGAGAAGCACAAACCAAAATAGTGGTGTCCGTATAAATGCCACCGACAACAAGAAGAACAAGGATTCCTATTATGGTGTCATAGAAGAGTAATGGGAGCTTGAGTACGGGGCGCTGAACATCCCTTTGTTTCTTTGCCAATGGGTAAAACTAACTAGGGGTGGCATAAGAAAAGATCAATATGGAATGACAATAGTGGACCTAACCAAGATTGGTTTCAAAGATGAACCATTCGTCCTTGCCAAAGATGTGCATCAGGTTTTCTATGTCAAAGATATGACTAGCAAACCGAAGAATAAAAATCCCCAAGAAGAAGGACCACAAGAGCCAAAGCGTCACATAGTTCTTTTATGTAAAAGAGTAATCGTGGGAGTCGAGGACAAAACATGCCAGTCAGATGATTATGATCACTTCGATGGCATGCCTCCATTCGCACTCAAAATTGACCCAAGCATATCGTTTGAAAGTGGGAGACACCATACTTACGTCACGACCATGACCAAGGAACTTTCGTCAAGAAAAGGAACTTTAATGTTGTACTGTATTGATTAACGTTCAAATCATTTGTGTAATGGTAATGATCAACTATTTTATGTAATATAATGTTATATGAGTGTATTCCTTTATGTATTTGAACACAACCTTTTTCCAAGGCTTGCAAATGCCCTGTGGGAAGGAACCACCAAGTTTGGTATTTTTCTTGAATTAGTTGAGTATTTTTTCAGTTTAGTTGAAGTTCCGTGCAATATCACCCAGTAATTAAATGTTGAACTAAGTCCACCCCTGAAAAGATCCAGAATGATGCCAAACTTTGCCACATGGTCTCTTGTGTCTTAATAGACAAATATTGTGGAGTCTGATGTAGAATTCTTGTGTTTTCGATATGTAATTCACCATATTTTGTCTTGTGCAGCTGGAAGAAAAATACAATAATACATTCAATCATCAGAAAAACCTAAGATCTTGTGCAGAACCATATTTTGGGTGTAGATGACAACCAAAAAAATTTTAGACCATTTCGACATAGACAGAGTCCATGTGCTTTACAAAGGTGTATAGAACCTTTCATCGAACCATGTGTACATAGGTTCTTAGGGATTCTGAAGTACATGCGCTTTGCAGTGTCGTATTGGTCTCAAACTTTTTTTAAGGCTTGTAGATGCCCTATGGGAAGCAACAACCAAGTTTGAGATTTTTCTGAATTAGTTGAGTATTTTTTCAGTTGAATTTAATTTTTGTGCGATATCAAATGTATTGATCTTTTATTGTTTGAACTTTCTATCGTCTTCACTTATCGTCATTTATTGGTCGAAGAAATTAATAATGTATAAACTGACTCAATTGAGTTTTTAAAAGTTATATCATATCAAATTAACATATTTTTGATTAAAAATTCGAAAAATGGACATTGTAAATGAAAATTATAAGTAATAGTAAGCAACTAATAAATTAATTTTTGTATAGACAGGTTAAGACTTTTATTTCTTAACTTAATTTTTCATGATTCGAATATTTAAATTTACCATTTTTTACAAATGTTGCAAAGAGAAAGAATGAGAAAATAAGGAAGGAAAAGGGGAAAAAATTAATGTCCTGCGCAAAATCGTCCTTTAGTCCTAGGTGGTATTACGTCCTCCTCATCCCACTCTTCCGTCACTACGTCTTGCTTTGCTCGGCCGTCCCCACCACAGTCGTCATCCCAAACACCGGTAGGGGCGCGGCCTCCCCACTGCGGCCTCCCTCGGCCCCAAATTGGGGGTTGACGCAAGCAAATGAAATTAATTAGAAATTCATATTTAAATTTAAGTAGGAAATTATTCTAAATATGTGTATAATAATTATAATTAGTATTTCAATTTCTTTGTAATATTTTTTGTTCACGACATTGCCTCGACGTCGTACGCCACTGCCGTTGTCTCTCCCCATCATCCCCGGCCGCCGTCTCTCCCCGCTGCCTCCCCCGACGTGCCTAGGATCACGCCGCTGCCTCCCCGCTGACTCTGGTAGCCGCCACTGCGGAAATTCGTAGATATTCATAGAAAATTCATGTTTACTTAGACATTTATTTTTATACTTGGACTTTCCCGTTTATACTCAGAAATTCATAGGAATTATTGCACATCATCAGAAATTCATAGGAATTATTGTATATTATCAGAAATTCATAGGAATTATTGTATATTATCAGAAATTCATGTGTATTCATAGAAAATTAGTAGTTATTCTTCAAATTTGTGTGTATTCATAGAAAATTCTTGTTTATTCTACAAATTGATAAAAATTATTGTATATTCTTAGAAATTCAAGTGTATTCATAGAAACTTAGTGTTTATTCTTCAAATTCATATAAAATGATTTTTTATTCTAGAAATTCATCAAAATTATTGTATATTCTAAAAAATTGGTGTCTATTCATAGAAAATTAGTGTTTATTCTTCAACTTCATAGAAAATTCTTTCTTATTCTAGAAATTGATAGTTTTTATTGTTTATTCTCAGAAATTCGTGTGTATTCATACAAAATTTGTGTTTATTCTTCAAATTCTTAGAAAATTTTTGTTTATTCTAGAACTTGATATAAATTATTATTTATTCTCATAAGCTCATATGTGTTCATAGAAAATTAGTGTTTATTCTTCAAATTCATAGAAAATCTTGTTTATCCTAGATGGATGGCAACCATGAATACCATTATACTCATAAACTCATAAGCCTTATGGATGACATTATTGCTCGTGGTACGAATACCATTGAACCTACACCGACGAGGAGTGTAGCCAAGCAGATGGGTTCCTCAACATAACTATGACCGAGGGAGGAGAAGTCGCTGCCGGGGACTCAGAAAATAACAAGGACTCGGAAATAATGAGGCGACGTAGCTTAGGACTAAGAAAATAATGAGGACCTTGAGGATGATAATGCGGAAGGTTCCAACGAGGTATATATATCATGCATTAAGTTCATCAGTATTAATTCCCTAACCCTAATTCTTATGTAAATAATGAATATGCAATTTGTAGGCTTCTGGATCGATGTCGAAAAAGACTAAGAGAGGGTGTACACAAGTAATCATTGATGATGTGATGTATCATATCACGGAAGTGTCAGAGCTTGGCCAGCCATGTGCTCCAAAAAAAGTAAAGACAAGTTCGTGTCTCAATACGGGACCATTGTAAGGGACAACATACCCATCAAGTATAGAGAATGGAAGGGAAGAGCAAGTAATCCATACGTCGTTCCGAACTCAGTAAAAGATCAGTTGTGGAATGATGTCCTAAAACACTTCACACTTCCCGAAGGCGCCGACACAAACCTTGTTAAGGGTTGGACTCTACACAAGATGCCAACTCAATTTCAGAATTTCAAGAAGTTGACTAGATATTTTATCAAGAAGAACTGAACTCCAAATTGGAATGAATATCCGAAGATAAAAGATTACTCGAAGTCCTTTGTTGAATACAAGAAAACTGAAATTTTTGCCAAAAGAAGTGCACAAGGGAAGAATAGTGCCAGTAGCAAGCAGGCGTACAACCATCGTCTTGGTCGAGGTAGTTACACATTTGCAATTCCCAAGTGGCAGAAGATGGTAGAAGACCTTCTTACCAAAGATATCATATCAGCGGTCTTTGACTGGCCCGAACGATCAAAGAATTGGTATTATGCTCATGGAGGCAGATTGAACCCAGTAGATGGTACCCTTGAATTCCCACCCATGTTACGAGAGAAGACACTTGAGATAATAAAAAAATTGAAGATGTCAAAGCGGGTAGATTGAAGGTTGACAGAGAGATGGATGAACTCACTTTGAAGCTCAGGAATCCAAAACACCTAGGACGTTGCAGGGGCTATGGGGTGGTGCCATGGAAGTATGCTTTCATGCGAAACATCGACATCTATAAAAGCCACAAAAGAAGAAGAGAGCGCGAAGAGGAGCAGTGGCACCAAATGATGGAGCAAAGACTTCAACAACAAGAAGAAAGGATGCACGCAGAGACTGAATGGCAAGTGGCCGCCACGATAAATGAGATGGCCCAATCTGGAGCACTGCCCGAAGTACCACTGAGGACCGGAGCGTCCGAAGACCGGTGGATGGTCGCTCCCTGGTGTGATGATTGATTGACAATGTGGTGTGGACTGACTCTTGGCTGAGTACTGCAGGTGCAGGTTGCGGCTTGATTTGCGTTGGTGCAGGTGAAGAGCGGGCGCGAAAGGTCTATGCCTTGCGGGGCCTCCGAGGAGTGGAGAGACAAGTAGGCTCGGCTCGAGGGACCCGGTGGCCGGACGGGGTCAAGTGCGGGCCGCATGGTGGCAAGAAAAGCAAGATGAAGTCATCGACCGGAGCCGGTGCAGGGTAGCGGCTCACGACCGGAGTCTGCACGCAGGGTTTGCGGCGGTTCACCACAAAACCGTCGGGTTACTTGGTTGAGCCACAAAACCAAGACCGGAGGCTCGGTGGGCGGAGATAGGATCCAGGCGCGTCGAGAAGCTTCGATGCCGACGGACATGTGGCGGGATCGCAGGGCTTGCGTCGGGAGGACGCAGACTGCGGCGAAGGTGTGGTCATGCGATGAAGAGGAGTGCTACATGACCTATTTGCCCCTGAGGGGATTGTATCTTAAGTTTAAGTGCTAGGGGTAGCTTGGTCATTTGCCCAACCCAGAGGGACTCATATATATAGCTCTAGGGTTTTCTAGGCAAACCATCCATCCGGACTGCTTCTCATTTCCTTGCTCTATAGGCGTAGCTTTTTTTCACCTCTTTGTAGAGAATAAGACCTCCGAGTGTATGGAAGCATTCATGGTTGCGTTGATTTCCTTCTTGTAGCTCGTGTGATTTTCGTGTCTTTTTCGGGCTATTTTCGTTGGATTTTCGTGCGTGCCTTGTTCCTTCGATTCTGAGGTGTTTGGGTTTGGATTTGTTGGTGGGGATCATGGATAGATGTCTTGTGCATCTTTGTGCTTGATCTTGACCCCCCAATCTCCGGATTTGGCCTCCGATAGAAGGATTTCGGTTGGAACCCTAGCTTTTTGGTAGAGCTCGGTTGCGATTCGATTCCCGACGATTTGGTTCGTTTGAGGTTTAAGTTTTGGGGTATAGCATCTCCTAGGGACGCTTCTCATCTCCCCCAAATCTTACCTCAAGAGCTCAAGCCGTTTGGGAGATCCATGGACGGATAGGTGAACTCGTGCTTGCGCTTTCAAGCTCGGGCTGCTGTTCCCGCGCCTGGCGGACAGTCCGCCAGGGGCACGCGGACGGTCCGTGAGGAGCCGACAGATCTGGTGTTCATCGTGTTCTTCGCGTGTTCTTGCGTGCTCGCGTTTCGATCTGTTTTGTCCGTGCTTTTGGTTGCTCGAAGTTTGCCGGACGGTCTGCGAGGTGAGTGCGGACAGTCTTCTCCACGCGGACGGTCCGCGGGTAGGGCACAGACAGTCCGTTATTCGAGGTGCAGTACTGGAGGTTCGGGGGCTATTTTCGGACGGTCTGCCTGACCCCCGCGGACAGTCCGCACCCTCCATGCGGACGGTCCACCCCAGGCTTTCCAGATTGCCTAAGTGTCTTGCTTCTTGAGTTGCGCTTCCGTGTTGCTTTGAGTTGGGGTTTGTTCCTAGGGTTGGTAGTTCCGTTGTGACTACACGACCTTGGCAAACTCGTGTGGGAATCCTCGGTTGTGATTTTGGGGCATAGGCCGAGTTCATCCTTCGGGAAGAATTTTTATCGACTCCTATTCACTCCCCCCTCTCTGGTCGCCTAATCGGTCCTTCAATTGGTATCAGAGCCGGTTACAGATCTTCATGATTCTAACCAGTCTAAGATCTGAAGATGGCATACCAGGAACAGGGTTTGGGTCCTCCACACTTTGATGGTAAGAACTACCAGATGTGGCAAAGGCGGATGGCTGCTTTCCTCCGCGGCAAGGGTCAGATCGTTTGGGATGTCACGGTGAACACAGCTTATGTTCATCCGATGAACTTCCTAGCTCCAGGATCGAGGGATATGTTCGACGCCAACAACAAGGCAGTCGACTACTTGTTTTGTGCTCTGTGTCAATCCGAATTCGATTGGGTTCAGACAGAGGACTTGGCTTGTAAGATTTGGGAGCAGCTGAAGAATGCTCACACTGGGAACGCTTAGGTTCAGGCTCGTCTATTTGCGACCTACTGGAGAGAGTACAAGAACTTCACTCATCTCCCCGGTGAGTCCATAGATGTCATGTTCCAGCGGTTCACGGTGATTGTGAACAACATGAGGGCTAATGTGGCCGTGCTCCCGTACGATGATCATGACAGGGTGGTCAAGCTCCTGCACTCTCTGGATCGTACCGTGTGGAGTGGGAAGGCCGAGGCCATTCTTGAGTTGGAGAAGTATGAGACCCTCACGGTGGATGAGCTATTTTCCAAGCTCAAGTCGTCCGAGGTGGACCGTGGGGTGCGTGCAAAGATCGAGAACCCGACTGACCCTCATAGTCTGGCTCTCGTTTCTGGATCAAGGACTAACGCTAACATGTCTTCGAGACAGTTCTCCTTGTCTTGTCTTGTGTCCATGCCAGATGAGGAGTTTGACGTGCTAGGCGAGGAGGATCTCGTGTTGCTGAGCAGGCGGTTCGAGCGCATGTACACGAACCGGAAGAACGCTCGGAGGAGCTCAGGCATGTGCTACCGGTGCGGGAAGCACGGGCACTTTATCGCTGAGTGCCCAGAAGCCATGGAGGTGAAGCCTAAGCACAAGCACCGTCCGAGGACCGACCACAAGCACCGCTCGAGGGACGACTACAAGGGCAAGAACAAGTCCGCGCGGAGGACGAAGAGGAGTGGTGGTCACAAGAAGAAGGAGCGAGCGACATCGACTCGAGCTCGTGCTACTCTTCATCGAGCTCAAGTGATGAAGATGAGAACCGGCACAAGGGCAAGCGGTCAAGCAAGAACATCAACGGCCTTTGCTTCACCACCCAAGGCTTTTGCGGCATGGCACATAGCTCCGCAAGCAAGAAGAGCAACAAGGATGACTCGGGCTCCGACTCCAAGGAAGAGGTAAACAATGATCCATCCTTCTTGATAGCGGAGAATGCTAGGTTGAATGATTTGCTTGACAACCATGATGATGTGCTTAGAAAAACCAACAAGGAGAAGAGGGAGTATAGGTCTTTGCTTGGAGAGGCTAAGGAGAAGGTGGTTGAGCTAGAGTCTTTGCTTGTTGATGCTAGGGATCAAATAGATTCTCTTAAGTCTGCTCCTATTGTGACCGATGAACCTGAATGCACTGACTGTTCCACTTTTCTTGGTGAATTGACTGTGCTTAAGGAAAAGTATGCCTCCAAGGTCGAGGAACTAGATGTGCTTAGGGTTGAGCTAGATGAGATGAAATCTAGGCCCTCTTTGCTTGGTTCTTGCACTTCTTGTCCTGTTTTGCATGAGAAGTGTTGACGGTCCTTACAACAAAGATTCGACCGTCAAAACCTTAGGTTCGAGAGGAGTATCTGACAAGTTTCATGCACATTTCTAGTACTAATAAAGTTCCACGAGTTGTGTTGTGAATTTCATAGGTAGGTACACATTTTGGGAGAATTTGGAACCAACATGCCACACGAGCAAGGCACGGCCGAACCACCTGGTCCGGCCGGCCCTGCAGGTGCGGCCGGCCTGGCAGGTGCGGCCGGACCTGCCAGGTGCGGCCGACCCTGCCCCGTGACACGTTCCCGGTCCAGAGCAACCCCTCTCCCGCGTGCACAACTTGGATGAACGAGATCCACCAAGGAAACGTCGATTTGATCCAAAGGTGGAGGCTAGGATCAATGGGTCCACTTGTCCGGCCGTTCAACCGCCACAACCGTCATTCCAAGGCGATCCTAGGCGTCCCTGAGCGAAGGCGGTGCATCACACGGCACGGAGGTGGGCCGGCCGCACCTCCTGATTCGGCCGCACCTGTGATCTTGGTCCCACGCGCTCAACCGACCTCCCTTGCCTATAAAAGGCACCTCACACTTGCTGGATTGGACACACAACGCAGGAGCATCTCCATTTCCCTCTTTTGTTCACTTAGAGTAGGATTAGTGTAGCTTGGGAGTTAGAGTCGAGTCGAGCTAGTCTCGGGGTTCTGGAGGAGTCTTCTTCAGAGTTCCGGTACTACTCTTGTATCCTTTCTTTGTTTAGACTCAAGTACAATTCAAGTTATCTTTCTATCTTACCTTTCGAGTCAATTACATTCAGCTTTTACTTTGCTCTAGAAGCTTTATTCTTGGTTTAGACTAAAGTTAGTTTAGTCTTGGTTAGCATATCTCTCTTGAACCCTATAGTGTTGTGGTCGTTCTTCACTTGATCTCCGGTGGTTCACGGGAGAGAGAGACCTTCCTTCGTGATATCCGGGGAAAGGTTCTTTGGTTCGTTGTGAGCGCGGTGCTCAGAGCTTACCTTAGTCTTAGATTGGTGTCCCATTCAACGGAATAGTTGTGGTACCCTAAGGAGGTGACAGCTCCGGACGGGCTCTGTAGTCCACCACGTTAGTTCGGGCCGGTAGGATTCAGCGTGTCGTCATTCTCCCTTCTCATCCCAGTCTGAGAGCGCGGCTTTGCATGCCCCTGCAGCACTAGAAGAGCTTGTCGAGTTTAGCTTGCCTTGGTTATCCCTTGCTTTAGTTCTTTGCCTAGAGTTGACAAGAATAGATAGATTGTGTTAGGATCCTTTCTCGTCTCGTTGTCCTCCCAGCTCGCTAGATCCTCTCTAGTCCTTTATCAAGATCTCCTTGTGTGTATCAAGTTATCTCCGAATATCTTTATTCGTTACCCTCGCTATAGCTCTTTACCAAGTCTTGTTGTTCTCCACCGTTTATTCGATCATCTTTGCCGTAGTGCCTCCCTTGGGAAAATATAAATATGATAACCCGAATACCACCGGGTGAAGTGCTACAACGGTAATCCGTGCGCTTGCGGACCTTTCTGTGATCGTGTGTTTTACCAAAAGACGTTCCCTAGCCCCGTTACTAGAGGTGTAAACCCGGTAGCGACGCTTGCGAGTGTCTACAAGCATTCCTGGCGTCGTCGCTGTGTGTGCATACTTAGTAGTGAGGCTAAGGAGCGTCAACAAGCATTTCTGGCGCCATTGCCGGGGAAATAAACCTGGTGCGACGCTAAGAAACGCCAACAAGCATTTCTGGCGCCGTTGCCGGGGAGGCAATAGGCATAAGATATCGTTTAAACTTGGTGGTAGAATTATCAAGGTTCGGTGAACCGCTATTTAAGCGGGTTTACCCTTGCTCTACTCTCATGTACGCAGAGTAGTGCATGACCGGTTTCGACCTACCGTCCAACTTTAACGACAATCCGGAGTCACTTGTGAGGAGAGTGCGACCCCGTGTCCTCATTCCTCAGAAGTTTCTCTCGACTCAAGAGACGAACACCGATGATCCCGTAGACAGCACCTCGTCAGCACTAATGGCCGAGAGAACGATCCGCGAGTTTTCCGCTCCCTCCAACACCAATGTCCCTACCGGGCCAACCACGATGGTGGGAGACGGAAACTTTGAACTCAAGCCGGCGTTGATCAACATGGTGCAAGCAAATCTGTTCTCCGGCAAGCCAAATGAAGATGCCAATGCACATCTCCAGCATTTTTTGGAGGTGTGTAGGACTTTCACTATCCGTGGAGTGACGGATGATGCAATCCGTCTTCGCCTATTCCTGTTCTCATTGCTCGGGAAGGCGAAGCAATGGTTTTATGCGGAGCGAGATGCCATCAACACATGGGATAAGTGCTCAAAGGCATTTCTCGCAAAGTTCTTCTCGGTGGGCAAAACCAATGCCCTCCGCGCAAGAATTTCGAGCTTCCAGCAGCAGAATGATGAGAGCATCCCGGAAGCATGGGAACGCTTCCAGGAGTACATCACCGCATGCCCGCACCATGGCATGCACGGGTGGTTCTTAATTCAAACCTTCTATCACGGGCTCAAGCGTACTTCCCGTGAGCACCTAGATGCAGCCGTTGGAGGAGCCTTCTTCTCGCTACAAGTACCCGCCGCCAAGGAATTGATCGAGAAGATGGTAGCAAATCAAGGTTGGGATGGAGATCGTCTCCAACCCCGTAGCCGCGGTGTACACCAAGTCGATGGAATCAACATGATCGCCGCCAAGATGGACCTCCTCATGAAGAAATTGGAGGCATCAAGCAACATGGAAACCGCCAAGATCATGGACGCTCGCATGACGTGCGAGGTTTGCGGTAATGTGGGTCATACGGGCAATGATTGTCCCGAGACAAGGGAAGAAGCCAACTTCATCAACAATGTCAACAACAACGGGTTCTGCAACAACAACTACAGCAATCAAGGGTGGAACTCGAGGCCCAACTTCCCGTTCAACAATCAAAATGGAGGTAACTATTCTAACAATTTCAATAATCAGCCTTCCATTAAAGATCTTGTCTTTGGCCAAGCTAGAATTAATGAAAATTTAAACAAGAAGCTAGCCGCCAATGAGAAAGTTCTTGAAAATTTAAATTCCACCATAGAATCCTTCACCACCGCTATGAAGAATCAGCTAAGCTTTAATAAAATGATAGAAACTCAACTTGCTCAGCTTGCTGCTTCTTTGCCTTCTTCTGAGTCGGGTGGAATCCCGGGGCAACCCGAGCCTACCCGAGAGAATGTTAGCGTTATATCCACCAGGTGGGGTAAGACATCTAGGAGGATGTATGTACCTAACCATATAGGGAAGCTCATACATCAAATCCAAGACCCATGGGACGAATCAGCAGTCTTGCACAAGAAAGACAATGGATATCCGGGCATCACATGCACGATCTACTACCAAAAGATCAAGAATGCTCTTTGTTACCTTGGAGCGAGTGTCAACCTCATGCCCAAAGCCATGTTTGAGGAGTTAGGATATCCGGCTATCTCTCCGACAATGATGACAGTCCAACTTGCCGACTCATTGATCAAATATCCAGAGGGCATTGTAGAAAATCTCTTGGTGAATGTCAGAGGCTCATATGTCTTTGCGAATTTCGTGGTCCTCGACACACAAGAAGAAATGCCGCTTATTCTTGGGTGACCATTCCTAAGAGATGTCAACGCAAGGATTGATGTCGGAGCCGGAAAGATCCAACTCCGCATAGGGCGAAGGAACATGACATTCAAATTCCAAGCAAAAGAAGAGCAATGTTACCTAGTGCAAGATAAGGAAGTTAGAAGGTGGAGGAAGCCACGGCCCCAACACAAGGAAGAGGAGGTGGCCCCGACCAAACCCAAGGTAAAAGCATTCAACGGGCGCCACCAACCAAAGAAGCCAAAGGCAATCAACAAGGCTAAGGGGGAAAAAGATGGAAACCAAGAACACCCCCGCCAAAGCCTCACCAACTTCAGCGCCACCGAAGAAAATAAAGAGCGTGTGGCATGTGAAGAAAGCATTTTCCGAGACTTCCACTCCAGGACCGGACGAATCCAAGATCAATTGAGCAAACGGAGGAGTCCCGCTCACAGACTCTAAACCACGAGCCCTCACCGAGAGGTAAACCGGTATTTATCTCATATTTCCCTTTCAACCTTTTATTTCGTACATCAAGCATGTTTAGATTTCAAATTTGTTTTCACCAATGCATTAGTAAGTAAACAAGGCATAGAAAAGTAGTTTTGGAGATTTTTGGTGATACGGCCGAACCTAGAGGTACGGCCGTACCTCCCCTCGACAAAATTTTTGTGCAGAATGCTTACTGGAGGGGACACGAGTGCCTGGGGAAAATATAGTAGGGCCGGCCGTGCCAAGTGATACGGCCGTACCTATGATTTTTCACCAATCTATCAAGTCAACCACTACAAGCTTCCAGGTGCTCAACTCATCACCAAAATGAAGACACACCAACCAGGTAACCAAAAGTTACCTTGGGGGAGACCCCATTTTCAATCAAGGAAGGTATGTCAATCCAAACCAATTTTTTCAACATCTTGTTTATCTCATTTGAACAAAAGAAAAACAACAAAAATATTTGCTTCAACCATGTGCTTGAAATCTTGTTTATATACCCTCATTTTGGAAATGATGAACGGTTGCTATGTTAAATCTTTTCAAGAACCTAGTGTGGATCCTTGTGCTCTATGTCTTTTTGAATTTGCTGGTATATTTTGAGACAAGAGCCTGAAAAAAAACTTTGTGGGAAGCAAAGGCTTATGACCAAACCTAGGGTGTTGACTAGTATGATATGGTGAGACAATGTTGATCTTGCTCTATCTCATAGTATGGTGAAAATCTCGGATGATTTCTTTTGAAAATAAAACAAGACAAGTTCCTCAATGGTCATATCACCTACCAAAGCCATATGTCGATATCAAAGTACAAACCTTCTACATATGCTTGCTTGTGACCCATTGAGTTTTGCCAAATTGTTGTGACCCTTGGTAGAATCTTTTCATGCTTCCATGATCAAGATCACGTACACCCACATATACTAGCTAACTCCTACACCGGGAGTTACGCAAAACATGCCATCCATCCACCAAAAATAAATACTCCACATTCCAAAGAGATTTCTCTTCTTGTAATCTTGCAAAAGGAGAGAGGGGTCATTGAAAAAAAAGTGCTCCAATCAAAGAGCATAGAAAAAAAAGAGAAAAGTGAAACATGACCCCCCTCCAAAATAAAAGCGAGAGGAGAATCTCAAAGCAAGGAGTACTTAGAAAAACAAACAAAAATATTCCACACACTTGCACATCTCGATCAAGTTGCATGACTAGTTTCTTCTTGGATCCGGTCTTTGGCTCAACAACATCATGTGGCACAAGTGAGTCTCTCTTATCCTACCCAAAGCTCCACATACAAACCATAGAGTACGAAGTTGAGGCTCGCTTAAAGCCTTTGGTGAGGTAACAAATACCACTTGAGCGATCGAGGGAACCATCTGAGGAACCTTGTCCTTTCTTTGCAAAATTTTCAAAAACTCCGAGATAGGATCCAGAAAAGAAGAAGAGTGAGAGATGCAAAGTCAAAAACCATTCTACTCTTCAACCTCCGAAGGCAAGGTGGAAAGCTACAAGCCCCACTGGTAAAGTAAGGCTAAGCTTCTCTCGTACCAACCTTTTCAAATTAGCAAGAAGAGCATGGAGTGTGTGCACAGGTACTAGCCGAGCGATAACATCATGCAACTCCGGATCCACCGAGGCCGAGTCTAGACTTTGGTCGAGGACGAGCAAACGTTTAGCTTGGGGGAGTTTGTTGACGGTCCTTACAACAAAGATTCGACCGTCAAAACCTCGGGTTCGAGAGGAGTATATGGCAAGTTTCATGCACATTTCTAGTACTAATAAAGTTCCACGACTTGTGTTGTGAATTTCATAGGTAGGTACACATTTTGGGAGAATTTGGAACCAACATGCCACACGAGCAAGGCACGGCCGAACCACCTGGTCCGGCCGGCCCTGCAGGTGCGGCCGGCCTGGCAGGTGCGGCCGGACCTGCAGGTGCGGCCGGCCCTGCCAGGTGCGGCCGGCCCTGCCCCGTGACATGTTCCCGGTCCAGAGCAACCCCTCTCCCGCGTGCACAACTTGGATGAACGAGATCCACCAAGGAAACGTCGATTTGATCCAAAGGTGGAGGTTAGGATCAATGGGTCCACTTGTCCGGCCGTTCAACCGCCACAACCATTATTCCAAGGTGATCCTAGGCGTCCCTAAGCGAAGGCGGTGCATCACACAGCACGGAGGTGGGCCGGCCGCACCTAGAGGACCGGCCGCACCTCCCAACTGACGTGCCGGGTGCAACCGACCCAAGGTACCGACCTACAACCGCCTCAGGAGCAGTTATCAGGGGCGTCCAAGGCGAGAGGCGTTGGATCATAGGGCCGGCCGCACCTCTTGATCCGGCTGCACCTGTGATCTTGGTCCCACGCGCTCAACCGACCTCCCTTGCCTATAAATGGCACCTCACACTCGCTGGATTGGACACAAAACGCAGGAGCATCTCCATTTCCCTCTTTTGTTCACTTAGAGTAGGATTAGTGTAGCTTGGGAGTTAGAGTCGAGTCGAGCTAGTCTCGGGGTTCCGGAGGAGTCTTCTTCAGAGTTCCGGTACTACTCTTGAATCCTTTCTTTGTTTAGACTCAAGTACAATTCAAGTTATCTTTCTATCTTACCTTTCGAGTCAATTACATTCAGCTTTTACTTTGCTCTAGAAGCTTTATTCTTGGTTTAGACTAAAGTTAGTTTAGTCTTGGTTAGCATAGCTCTCTTGAACCCTATAGTGTTGTGGTCGTTCTTCGCTTGATCTCCGGTGGTTCACGGGAGAGAGAGAGAGACCTTCCTTCGTGATATCCGGGAAAGGTTCTTTGGTTCGTTGTGAGCGCGGTACTCAGAGCTTACCTTAGTCTTAGATTGGTGTCCCGTTCAACGAAATAGTTGTGGTACCCTAAGGAGGTGACAGCTCCGGACGGGCTCTGTAGTCCACCACGTTAGTTCGGGCCGGTAGGATTCAGCGCGCCGTCGTTCTCCCTTCTCATCCCGGTCTGAGAGCACGGCTTTGCATGCCCCTGCAGCACTAGAAGAGCTTGTCGAGTTTAGCTTGCCTTGGTTATCCTTTGCTTTAGTTCTTTGCCTAGAGTTGACAAGAATAGATAGATTGTGTTAGGATCCTTTCTCGTCTCGTTGTCCTCCCAGCTCGCTAGATCCTCTCTAGTCCTTTATCAAGATCTCCTTGTGTGTGTCAAGTTATCCTCGAATATCTTTATTCGTTACCCTCGCTATAGCTCTTTACCAAGTCTTGTTATTCTCCACCGTTTATTCGATCATCTTTGCTGTAGTGCCTACCTTGGGAAAATATAAATACGATAACCCGAATACCACCGAGTGAAGTGCTACAACGGTAATCCGTGCGCTTGCGGACCTTTCTGTGATCGTGTGTTTTACCAAAAGACGTTCCCTAGCCCCGTTACTAGAGGTGTAAACCCGGTAGCAACACTTGCGAGTGCCTACAAGCATTCCTGGCGCCGTCGCCGTGTGTGCATACTTAGTAGTGAGGCTAAGGAGCGTCAACAAGCATTTCTGGCGCCGTTGCCGGGGAAATAAACCTGGTGCGACGCTAAGAAATGCCAACAGGAAGCTAGATGTTTCGCTTGTTTATGCTAGATCACTAGAGGCTCAGCTAAAAGCTGCTATTCCTACATCATGCTCTACTTGTGAAATAAATGTTGTGAAGAATATGGAGCTTGCACACTATGTTGATCACTTGCAGTACGAGAATGATGAGTTGAGAAAGATGATGGGTTGGTTGTCTGGTCATGAGCCTCAGCTCAGGATGATGATTGAGGCATACAAGCGCTATGATGGGCAAGCGCTTGGGGCAGACAAGGTTGGTGAGGGAAATGGTGAGGATGAGGGGAAGATTGGAGATATCCTAGAGCCACCAAAAACCCACCACAAAAATGCCTATGCTCCTAAGCCAAACCCACTTAGGAACCGACTAGACACAACCCCAGCTCCACTCGTGTTTCCTCCACACATAGACAACTTCCAGAAACCCATCAAGTTCAAGAGTGACTTGGGGAATGAGTTCTTTGGGAAGAAGGGAGAGAAACCGAGTGAGGAGAAGCCAGAGTCCAAAGAGAGTCCAAAACCAAAGCCAAAACCAAAACCCTTCCATTGTGAGCATTGTGGGAGGGATGGGCACCTTTCTGAGTTTTGCTTCAGGAGGAAGCGTGAGGAGAGGTTTGCTAGGGAGATGGCCAACAAGGACAGGTACCGCCCTTCTCGTGGTGTGCCTGAGCCTAGGTTGGTGCCGAGGGGTGAGGGTGTGGTGCATACCATTGAAGGACCGATTAGGCGACCAGAGAGGGGGGGAGTGAATGGGAGCCGATAAAAATTCTTCCCGAAGGATGAACTCGGCCTATGTCCCAGATTCACAACCAAGAGTTCCCACATGAGTTTGCCAAGGTCACGTAGTCACAACGGACCTACCAACCCTAGGAACAAACCCCAAACAATCCCAAAGCGAAAGCGAAACTCAAGAAGTAAAGGATTTAGGCAATCTGCGAAGTCCCAGGCGGACGGTCCGCGGTGACCGGGCGGACGGTCCGCGTGGGATGGGCGGATCCGCGGGTCAGGGGCGGACAGTCCGAAAGTGGACACAGAACCTCCAGTAGCGCACCTTGAAAAAACGGACGGTCCGGGCGAGCACCGCGGACGGTCCGGGCGAGCACCGCGGACGGTCCGAGCCTCGCGGACTGTCCGGACACCCCAGGCGGACTGTCCGACCAACTCCTTCCAACCAAAAACCACGGACAAAAGGGATCAAAACGAAAGCGCTCAAGAACACGCGACGAACACGAAGAACAACCGGCTGACTCGCACCTCGCGGACAGTCCGCACGGTGACTGCGGACGGTCCGCCGAGCACGCAGACAGCAAACCAAGCTCGACCTCTTGAAGGTCAACACCACCTTCCCTTTGCCCGATCTCCCGAATCAACCAAGGGATTGCTACCAAATCATAGGTGAAGATGAAGCGCCTCTAGGAGATGCTATACCTACGAATTTGTAGCCCCAAACCCACTGAATCGAGAGGAAACGAGATTCTACCGAACTCTCGCAAAGAGCTAGGGTTCCAATCGAAATCCTTCAATCGAAGGCCGAATTCAGAGTTTGAGGGGTCATGATCAAGCACAAAGATGCGCGAGGCAACTATCCTTGATCCCTACCAACAAATCCGAACCCAAACGCCTCAGAATCAAAGGAACAAGGCGCGCACGAAAATCCAATGAAAATAGCTCGAAAATGACACAAAAATCACAAGAGCCACAAGAAGGAAATCGACGCAACCATGAATGCTTCCATACACTCGGAGGTCAGATTATCTACAAAACGGTGAAGAAAATCTACGCCTATGGAGCAAGGAAATGAGAAGCAGTCCGAATGGATAGTTTGACCAGAAAACCCTAGAGCTATATATATGAGTCCCGCTGGGTTGGGCAATTGACCAAGCTACCCCTAGCACTTAAACTTAAGATACAATCCCCTTAGGGGCATATAGGTCATGTAGCACTCCACTTCATCGCACGACCACGCCTTCACCGCAGTCCGCGTCCTCCCGACGTAAGCCCGGCGATCCCGCCACGTGCCCGCCGGCATCGGAGCTTCTCGGCGGGCCGGATCCCGTCTCCGCCCGCCGAGCCTCCGGTCTTGGTTTTGTGGCTCAACCAAGTAACCCGACGGTTTTGTGGTGAACCGCCGCAAACCCCGCGTGCAGACTCCGGTCGTGAGCCGCTACCCTGCACCGGCTCCTGTCCACGACTTCGTCTTGCTTTTCTTGCCACCATGCGGCCCGCACTTGACCCTGCTGGCCACCGGGTCCCTCAAGCCGAGCCTACTTGTCTCTCCACTCCTCGGAGGCCCTGCAAGGCATAGACCTTTCGCACCCGCTCTTCACCTACACCAACACGAGTCAAGCCGCAACCTGCACCTGCAATACTCAGCCAAGAGTCAGTCCACACCACGTTGTCAATTACTCATCACACCAGAGAGCGACCATCCACCAGTCCTCGGACGCTCCGGTCCTCAATCTCCCCCTTGATGAGTGCATTGACAACGTGCACATAGTAACCAATTCAGAGAAAAGAGAAAAAGAAAAGAAACGACTGAAAAACTCAAACAAGTGATCAAAAGCCAATGAAAAGCCAAGAAAGGATCACTTGAGAGAGAGAAATCTCGGTCCCCTAAGACAAGGGCAACGGCTCGACACAACCGTGATAAAATGCTCCAAAATTGCCGACTCCTCAAGGTGAGGCAAAAGGGCTCAACACCATCGGCAAAAGAGCACAACTAAAAGTCAGGCGAAAAAGAGCTCCCAAATGCATATGAATGCAAGCTCCCCCTGAACAAATGCATTTCTCCCCTTTGATGCAAAACTCCCCCTGGATGCAAGAATTGGGTACTATTCCTCCCCCTTGTTGGTAATGCATGAATCAAGTCTACAAATGCAAGCATGTGCTTCTCAAATAGACAAGGAGCACTACAACATGCTAAAGAGACAGAGACAAGCTAGATTGCCGCAAATTCAGCACAAGCATCGCCAACGAGATAGATAGGGACAAACAAGCATGTGACATAGCCATGATCAAAATAAAGCAATTTTTCACAAAAACTTCCCTCTCATGAGCATAGGACCTAAACATGATCAAAATGAGCACAAACAACATATAACTCACAAACTTCATGCAAGGTTACAAATTCTCATCATAGGATCATCACAAACACCTACAATCTATCTCATGTCATGTCAAAGCCACCGAGCCATATGTTCACTTCTAAATGTGAGACTTCTCAACGGTGAACATCATGCAACGGTTTAGCACCCAAAATAAGGAATTTAAAGCATTCATGACAAAGAAGCATATTTTTCAAGCACAAGCATTTCATATACCAATTTCAAGATTTACAAGTTAAGCATGGTACATGAAGTGCCTTTGCGGCAAAAAGAAGCTTAGGCTTCTCCACAAGGTAGCATGTAGGCTAAACATCCATCATGATAGATGGGTCTTTGACCCCATATGAAAAGAGCATGGTCCCAAGCACAAATTAAGCAAGCTATAGCCATAAGTGCACAAATCTAGCATGAAAGGCATTCAACTCATAAGAGAGGATCATATATAGCATTTTCACAAAACTAAGCCATCCACAAGCACATACATCCCAAATCTATCAATAGCATCGCTATCCATCATATGAGCATCAAAAGCAAAATCATCATCTCCTATCTAGCATATCATAGTGATCCAAGTGTATAGGAGAAGCACATCTCATATGGTACATATGCAGTCTATGATACAAAGATGCAAGCATGATATGATACAAAAATGAAAATGCAACATGAGTATGTACATCAATCCTCCCAACCAAAGCTCAAAAAGGAAAAAAGAACTCCAATCTCCCCTCGCAAACGGGCAAATGTAGCTTGGTCCAAAGGCTTGGTTAGGATATCGGCAAGCTGCTTTTCGGTTGGCACATGGATGAGGTCTATGTTTCCCTTCTCAACATGGTCTCTCAGGAAGTGGTACCTCACCTCTATATGTTTGGTTCTGGAGTGGAGCACGGGGTTTTTGGTAACGCTAATGGCACTCGTGCTATCACACATGAGAGGTACATGGGAACACTCCTCACCAAAGTCACTCAGCGTGTATGTGATCCAAAGCAGCTGTGAGCAACAACTAGCGGCAGCAACATATTCGGCTTCTATGGTAGACTGAGCTACACTAGACTGTTTGTGAGAAGACCAAGAAACAAGCGAAGATCCCAAAAACTGGCAAGTCCCTGAAGTCGACTTCCTATCGACTCGACACCCCGCAAAGTCGGCATCCGAAAACCCAAGAAGCGAAAGAGAAGAGGACACCGAGTACCAAAGACCAAGCTCAAGAGTGTATCGAAGATACATGAAGATCCGCTTGACGGGCTACCGATGTGAAGTCCTTGGCGACGCCTGAAAACAAGCGCACAGACACACAGAAAACTGAATGTCTGACCTCGTCACCGTCAAGTACAAGAGGGAGCCGATCATGCTCCGGTACTCCTTCTGGTCCATGGGCTCTCCGTCCTCGTCTGCATCCAACGCTGTAGTCGTACTCATCGGTGTCGACAGGGGCTTCGAGTCGTCCATCTTGAACTTCTTGAGGATGTCCTTCGTGTACATGGCTTGATGCACAAAGGTTCCCTCCTTCGCCTGCTTGATCTGAAGCCCGAGAAAGAACTGCAATTCTCCCATCATGGACATCTCGAATTCTTTGCTCATGTCCTCTGCAAACCTCGCAACCAAAGAGTGAGACGAGCCGCCAAAGACAATATCATCCACGTACACCTGAACAATTAGGATATCATCACCCTGCCTGAGGAGAAAAAGAGTCTTATCAACCTTGCCCATCTCAAACCCCTTGCTGAACAAGAACCCCCTCAAATGACCATACCAAGCGCGGGGAGCTTGTTTCAGCCCATACAACGCCTTCCTCAACCTATACACCCGGTGAGGAAACTCAGCACTCTCAAAACCCGGTGGTTGCTTCACATACACCTCTTCTTCTAAAAACCCATTCAAGAAGGCACTCTTCACATCCATTTGGTACAACTTGAACCCTTTAGCCACGGAAAAGGCTAGAAGGATCCTAATTGCCTCCAAACGGGATACAGGAGCAAATGTCTCCTCATAGTCTATCCCCTCCTTCTGACTATACCCCTGAGCAACCAACCTCGATTTGTTTCTCACCACCTCACCATTCTCACCCTCTTTGTTCTTCCACACCCATTTTGTCCCAATAGGTTTGCAATGTGGTGGTGGCTCTACCAACTCCCAAACTTGGTTTCTTTCAAAGTTCTCTAACTCCTCATGCATTGCGTTCACCCAATTAGGATCAGAGAGAGCGTGTCCAATGTCTTTCGGCTCAAAGGTAGCAACAAAAGTCGAATGAGCAAAGTGAGAAACATTCCTGGACCTTGACCGTGTCGTACGTTCATTGATGTCGCCAATGATTCTTGGGGGTGGATGATCAACTCGAACGCACCTCGGTGCCTCTCGCCTGGAGACAACCTCCCCCTCAGCTGCAGCTTCCCCTTGATCTTGCTGGATCGTAGTCGGTGTAGGGGCTGGGCCATCCTGCACCGTAGTCGTCGTAGTGGAAGTAGAGGGTACATGTCCGTCTGGAGCTTCATCATCACCATCATCATCTCCAGCATCATCCTCCTCGTCCTCAAAGATCTTCTTGCCAATCTCGTCGTCACCTGCACACTCAAAGACAGACGAACTGCATGGCTGGGTCTCGTCGAAGGTAACCTCACAAGTTTCCATGACTAGGTTAGTATCAAGATTGAGCACACGGAATGCTCGAGAATGACTAGCATAACCCAAGAAAATCCCATTGGAAGACCACGACTCAAACTTATCAAGCCTACCCTTCTTGAGAATAAAGCACCGATAACCAAAAGCCCTGAAATGGCTCACTCTGGGTGCTCGCCCGTGCATGAGCTCATAGCACGTCTTGTTCAAGAAGGCCCTAAGAAAAATCCGATTCCCAACATGGCACGCGGTATTCATCACCTCAGCCCAATATCTCCTCGGAGCCCTATGCTCGTCGAGCATCGTCCGAGCCATCTCACAAAGGGAACGATTTTTCCTCTCAACCACACCATTCTGACAAGCCACATAGGGAGAAGAGAATTGATGTTCAAGACCCAAATCACGACAAAAGGTTTCGAAATGAGAGTTTTCAAATTCAGAACCATTGTCGCTACGGATAGCTCGAATGGCATCTCCATTCCTCTCATTCTTCAACCTCAAGATTAGATCTCTCACAAAACCAAACGTCTCCCCCTTGTCAGCCAAAAAGAAGACCCAAGCATAGTGAGAATAGTCATCCACTATCACCAGGACATACCATTTCCCACCCGCCGAGCACACACGAGCTGGACCAACCAAGTCCATATGGAACAGCTCGCATGGCCTCTCTATCATAACGGATGTCAGAGGCGGGTGAGAGGCGGTGACCATCTTGCCATGCCTACACGGAGCACATACCAAGTCCTTTTGGTATTTCAACTTAGGCAATCCTCGGACTAATCCTAGCCCACTCAAGCGTGACAACAAGTCAAAGCTCAAGTGACCTAGTCTCCTATGCCATTTCCAAAGCTCCGCCAAAATGCCAGCAACCAAGCAACGAGAAGAGCCAACACACTGAGAAAAATCGACTCTGAAAATCTGACCCTCGGGGATGATCGTGCACACAAGATCTCCGCTACCAAGAAGGATGGATCATTGTTTACCTCTTCCTCGGAGTCGGAGCCCGAGTCATCCTTGTTGCTCTTCTTGCTTGCGGAGCTATGTGCCATGGCGCAAAAGCCTTGGGCGGTGAAGCACAAGCTATTGATGTTCTTGCTTGACCGGTTGACCTTGTGCCGGTTCTCATCTTCATCACTTGAGCTTGATGAAGAGTAGCAGGAGCTCGAGTCGATGTCGCTCGCCCCGGCAACCATCGCTCGCTCCTTCTTCTTGTAACCATCACTCCTCCTCGGCCTCCATTCAGACTTGTTTTTGCCCTTGTGGTCATCCCTCGAGCGGTGCTTGTGGTCGGTCCTTGGACGGTGCTTGTGCTCGGCCTTCACCTCCATGGCTTCCGAGCACTCAGCGATAAAGTGCCCGTGCTTCCCACATTGGTAGCACATGCTCGAGGTCCTCCGAGCATTCTTTCAGTTCATGTACATGTGCTCGAACCGCCTGCTCAGCAACGCGAGATCCTCCTCGTCTAGCACGTCAAACTCCTCATCTGGCATGGACACAAGACAAGACAAAGAGAACTGTCTCAAAGACATGTTAGCGTTAGTCCTTGAACCAGAAACAAGAGCCAGACTATGAGGGTCAGTCGGGTTTTCGATCTTTGCGCGCACCCCACGGTCCACTTCGGACGACTTGAGCTTGGAAAACAGCTCGTCCACCGTGAGGGTGTCATACTTCTCCGACTCAAGAATGGCCTCGACCTTCCCACTCCACACGGTACGATCCAGAGAGTGCAGGAGTTTGACAGCCCTGTCATGATCATTGTATGGGAGCATGGCCACATTGGCCCTCATGTTGTTCACAATTACCGTGAACCGCTGGAACATGCTGTCAATGGACTCACCGGGGAGATGAGTGAAATTCTCGTACTCTCTCCGGTAGGTCGCAAACAACCAAGCCTGAACCTGAGCATTTCCAGCATGAGCATTCTTCAACTACTCCCAGATCCTACAAGCCAAGTCCTCTGTCTGAACCCGATCGAATTCGGATTGACACAGAGCACGGAACAAGTAGTCAACCGCCTTATTGTTGGCGTCGAACATATCCCTCGATCCTGGAGCTAGGAAGTTCATCGGATGAACATAAGCTGTGTTCACCGTGACATCCCACAAGATCTGACCCTTGCCGCGGAGGAAAGCAGGCATCTGCCTTTGCCACATCTGGTAGTTCTTACCATCAAAGTGTGGAGGACCCGAACCCCATTCCTGGTACGCCATCTTTGGATCTTAGACTGGTTAGAATCATGAAGATCCGTAACCAGCTCTGATACCAATTGAAGGACCGATTAGGCGACCAGAGAGGGGGGGAGTGAATGGGAGCCGATAAAAGTTCTTTCCGAAGGATGAACTCGGCCTATGTCCCAGATTCACAACCAAGAGTTCCCACACGAGTTTGCCAAGGTCACGTAGTCACAACGGACCTACCAACCCTAGGAACAAACCCCAAACAATCCCAAAGCGAAAGCGAAACTCAAGAAGTAAAGGACTTAGGCAATCTGCGAAGTCCCAGGCGGATGGTCCGCGGTGACCGTGCGGACGGTCCACGTGGGATGGGCGGACAGTCCGCGGGTCAGGGGCGGACAGTCCGAAAATGGACACAGAACCTCCAGTAGCGCACCTTGAAAAACGGATGGTCCGGGCAAGCACCGCGGACGGTCCGAGCCTCGCGGACTGTCTGGCCACCCCAGGCAGACTGTCCGACCAACTCCTTCCAACCAAAAACCACGGACAAAACGGATCCAAACGAAAGCGCTCAAGAACACGCGACGAACACGAAGAACAACTGGCTGACTCGCACCTCGCGAACAGTCCGCACGGTGACCGCGGACGGTCCACCGAGCACGCAAACAGCAAACCGAGCTTGACCTCTTGAAGGTCAACACCACCTTCCCTTTGCCCGATCTCCCGAATCAACCAAGGGATTGCTACCAAATCATAGGTGAAGATGAAGCGCCTCTAGGAGATGCTATACCTACGAATTTGTAGCCCCAAACCCACTGAATCGAGAGGAATCGAGATTCTATCGAACTCCCCCAAAGAGCTAGGGTTCCAACCGAAATCCTTCAATCGGAGGCCGAATTCGGAGTTTGAGGGGTCATGATCAAGCACAAAGATGCGTGAGGCAACTATCCATGATCCCCACCAACAAATCTGAACCCAAACACCTCAGAATCAAAAGAACAAGGCGCGCACAAAAATCCAACAAAAATAGCTCAAAAATGACACAAAAATCACAAGAGCCACAAGAAGGAAATCGACGCAACCATGAATGCTTCCATACACTCGGAGGTCAGATTCTCTACAAAACGGTGAAGAAAATCTACGCCTATGGAGCAAGGAAATGAGAAGCAGTCCGGATGGATAGTTTGCCCAGAAAACCCTAGAGCTATATATATGAGTCCCTCTGGGTTGGGCAATTGACCAAGCTACCCCTAGCACTTAAACTTAAGATACAATCCCCTCAGGGGCATATAGGTCATGTAGCACTCCTCTTCATCGCACGGCCACGCCTTCGCCGTAGTCCGCGTCCTCCCGACGCAAGCCCTGCGATCCCGCCACGTGCCCGCCGGCCTCGAAGCTTCTCGACGCGCCCGGATCCCGTCTCCGCCCGCCGAGCCTCCGGTCTTGGTTTTGTGGCTCAACCAAGTAACCTGACGGTTTTGTGGTGAACCGCCGCAAACCCCGTGTGCAGACTCCAGTCGTGAGCCGCTACCCTGCACCGGCTCCTGTCCACGACTTCGTCTTGCTTTTCTTGCCACCATGCGGCCCGTACTTGACCCTGCTGGCCACCGGGTCCCTCAAGCTGAGCCTACTTGTCTCTCCACTCCTCAGAGGCCCCGCAAGGCATAGACCTTTTGCACTCGCTCTTCACCTACACCAACACGAGTCAAGCCACAACCTGCACCTGCAATACTTAGGCAAGAGTCAGTCCACACCACGTTGTCAATTACTCATCACACCAGGGAGTGACCATCCACCGGTCCTCGGACGCTCCGGTCCTCAACCATTTACCCTCGAGAGAGGCGTGTGTTTGTGCCTCGAGGTGAGCCACCACATAGAGAAGGTGGTAGGTGTGTTGGGTTTGGGTGTGGTGAGTTGGCTGGACGTTCCTTCGCTCGTGGCCAATACGAGTATGGGGGGAACGATCGCAGTTTTAGGTCCTAGAGGAGCTACGGGCCACGGTCTCCACCTCGTGGTGTGCGTAGTTCTCCAAGGGGACGTGGGGGTGTTCCACCTAGAGGAGATAGGATGGATTTTTCTAACCCCACTTTTGGGCAAATGGCACGGCACTGGTTTGATTCATTTTGTACTAACCCCAGTGCTGAGTCATTTGCTCACTCTCGCTCTCGTTTTTGATTTGCTGGTGGGAGGCTTGGAGGGCTTTTGGTTGATCGACTCTGGTTGCTCTCGACACATGACCGGAGATCGAAGGTGGTTCTCCAGCCTCACCCCAGTGATGACCAAAGAGTACATCACTTTTGGGGACAATGGGAAAGGTAGAGTGCTTTCAGTGGGCACGGTGAAGGTGAGCGAGTCATTGACTCTTAGGCGTGTTTCTCTTGTCAAGTCTTTGGGGTACAATCTTCTTTCGGTTTCTCAGCTTCTTGATGAGGGTTTTGAGGTCCGTTTCAAAATGGGTGCTTCGCATGTTTTGGATTCTCGAGGTGATCTTGTGTGCACGATCATCCCCGAGGGTCAGATTTTCAGAGTCGAGGCCATGCGAAGATGGTCGCTGCCTCTCACCCGCCTCTGACATCCGTTATGACAGAGAGGCCATGCGAGCTGTTCCATATGGACTTGGTTGGTCCAACTCGTGTGTGCTCGGCGGGTGGGAAATGGTATGTCCTGGTGATAGTGGACGACTATTCTCGCTATGCTTGGGTTTTCTTTTTGGCTAACAAGGGGGAGACGTTTGGTTTTGTGAGGGATCTAATCTTGAGGTTGAAGAATGAGAGGAATGGAGATGCCATTCGAGCTATCTGTAGCGACAATGGCTCTGAATTTAAAAACTCTCGTTTCGAAACCTTTTGTCGTGATTTGGGTCTCGAACATCAATTCTCTTCTCCCTATGTGGCTTGTCAGAATGGTGTGGTTGAGAGGAAAAATCGTTCCCTTTGTGAGATGGCTCGGACGGTGCTTGATGAGCATAGGACTCCGAGGAGATATTGGGCTGAGGCGGTGAATACCGCGTGCCATGTTGGGAACTGGATTTTTCTTAGGGCCTTCTTGAACAAGATGTGCTATGAGCTCATGCACGGGCGAGCACCTAGAGTGAGCCATTTCAGGGCTTTTGGTTGTCGGTGCTTTATTCTCAAGAAGGGCAGGCTTGATAAGTTTGAGTCGAGGTCTTCCGATGGGATCTTTTTGGATTATGCTAGTCATTCTCGAGCATTCCGTGTGCTCAACCTTGATACTAACGTAGTCATGGAAACTTGTGAGGTTACCTTCGACGAGACCCAGCCATGTAGTTCGTCTGTTTTTGAGTGTGCAGGTGACGACGAGATTGGTAAGAAGATCTTTGAGGACGAGGAGGACGATGCTGGAGAGGATGATGGTGATGATGAAGCTCCAGCCGAGCATGTACCCTCTACTTCCACTACGACGACTACGGTGCAGGATGGTCCAGCCCCTACACCAACTACGATCCAGCAAGATCAAGTGGAAGCTGCAGCTGAGGGGGAGGTTGTCTCCAGGCGAGAGGCACCGAGGCGCATTCAAGTTGATCATCCTCCCTCAAGAATCATCGGTGACATCAATGAACGTACGACACAGTCAAGGTCTAGGAATGTTTCTCACTTTGCTCATTCGGCTTTTGTTGCCACCTTTGAGCCGTAAGACATTGGACACGCCCTCTCTGATCCTAATTGGGTGAACGCAATGCATGAGGAGTTAGAGAACTTTGAGAGAAACCAAGTTTGGAAGTTGGTAGAGCCACCTCCACATTGCAAACCTATCGGGACAAAATAGGTGTGGAAGAACAAAGAGGGTGAGAATGGTGAGGTGGTGAGAAACAACTCGAGGTTGGTTGCTCAGGGGTATAGTCAGAAGGAGGGGATAGACTATGAGGAGACATTTTTGCTCCTGTAGCCCATTTGGAGGCGATTAGGATCCTTCTAGCCTTTTCCGTGGCTGAAGGGTTCAAATTGTACCAAATGGATGTGAAGAGTGCCTTCTTGAATGGGTTTTTAGAAGAAGAGGGGTATGTGAAGCAACCACTGGGATTTGAGAGTGCTGAGTTTCCTCACCAGGTGTATAGATTGAGGAAGGCGTTGTATGGGCTGAAACAAGCTCCCTGTGCTTGGTATGGCCGTTTGAGGGGGTTCTTGTTCAGCAAGGGGTTTGAGATGGGCAAGGTTGATAAGACTCTTTTTCTCCTCAGGCAGGGCGATGATATCCTAATTGTTCAGGTGTACGTGGATGATATTGTCTTTGGCGGCTTGTCTCACTCTTTGGTTGCGAGGTTTGCAGAGGATATGAGCAAAGAATTCGAGATGTCCATGATGGGAGAATTGTAGCTCTTTCTCGGGCTTCAGATCAAGCAGGCGAAGGAGGGAACCTTTGTGCATCAAGCCAAGTACACAAAGGACATCCTCAAGAAGTTCAAGATGGACGATTCGAAGCCCCTGTCGACACCGATGAGTACGACTACAGCGCTGGATGCGGACAAGGATGGAGAGCCCGTGGACCAGAAGGAGTACTGGAGCATGATTGGCTCCCTCTTGTACTTGACGGCGACGAGGCTGGACATTCAGTTTTCTGTGTGTCTGTGCGCTCGTTTTCAGGCATCGCCGAGGACTTCACATCGGCAGGCCGTCAAGCGGATCTTCAGGTATCTTCGATACACTCCTGAGCTCGGTCTTTGGTACTCGGTGTCCTCTTCTCTTTCGCTTCTTGGGTTTTCGGATGCCGACTTTGCGGGGTGTCGAGTCGATAGGAAGTCAACTTCGGGGACATGTCAGTTTCTAGGATCTTCGCTTGTTTCTTGGTCTTCTCGCAAATAGTCTAGTGTAGCTCAGTCTACCATAGAAGTCGAGTATGTCGCTGCCGCTAGTTGTTGCTCACAGCTGCTTTGGATCACATACACGCTGAGTGACTTTGGTGAGGAGTGTTCCCATGTACCTCTCATGTGTGATAGCACGAGTGCCATTAGCGTTGCCAAAAACCCCGTGCTCCACTCCAGAACCAAATATATAGAGGTGAGGTACCACTTCCTAAGAGACAATGTTGAGAAGGGAAACATAGACCTCATCCATGTGCCAACCGAAAAGCAGCTTGCCGATATCCTAACCAAGCCTTTGGACCAAGCTACATTTGCCTGTTTGCGAGGGGAGCTTGGTGTTCTTTTTCCCTTTTGAGCTTTGGTTGGGGGTTTGATGTACATACTCATGTTGCATTTTTCATTTATGTATCATATCATGCTTGCATCTTTGTATCATAGACTGCATATGTATCATATGAGATGTGCTTCTCCTATATACTTGGATCACTATAATATGCTGGATATGAGATTGTGACTTTGCTAGTGATGCTCATATGATGGATAGCGATGCTCTTGATAGCTTTGGGATGTATGTGCTTGTGAATGGCTTTCTTTTGTAAAATGTTATATATGATCCTCTCTTATGAGTTGAATGCCTTTCATGTTAAATTTGTGCACTTATGGCTATAGTTTGCTTAATTTGTGCTTGGAACCATGTTCTTTTCATATGGGGTCAAAGACTCATTTATCATCATGGATGTTTAGCCTACATACTACCTTGTGGAGAAGCCTAAGCTTCTTTTTGCCGCAAAGGCACTTCATGTACCATGCTTAATTTGTAAATCTTGAAATTGGTATATGAAATGCTTGTGCTTGAAAAATATGCTTCTATGTCATGTATGCTTTAAATTCCTTATTTTGGGTGCTAAACCGTTGCATGATGTTCACCGTTGAGAAGTCTCACATTTAGAAGTGGACACATGGCTCGGTGGCTTTGACATGACATGACATGAGATAGCTTGTAGGTGTCTGTGATGATCTTGTGCTAAGAATTTGTGACCTTGCATGAAGTTTGTGAGTTATATGTTGTTTGTGCTCATTTTGATCATGTTTAGGTCCTATGCTCATGAGAGGGAAATTTTTGTGAAAAATGCTTTATTTCTACCATGGCTATGTCACATGCTTATATGTCCCTATCTATCTCATTGGCGATGCTTGTACTAAATTTGTAGCTTCTTGCTTGTCTATTTCTCAATTTTAGCATGTTGTAGTGCTCCTTGTCTATTTGAGAATCACTTGCTTGCATTTGTAGACTTGATTCATGCATTACCAACAAGGAGGAGGAATAGTACCCAATTCTTGCTTTGGGGAGAAGGTTCTTGCATCCAGGGGGAGTTTTGCATAGAGTTTTGCATCAAGGGAAGAAAGCATTTGTTCAGGGGGAGCTTGCATTCATGTGCTTTGGAGCTCTTTTGCACCTGATTTTAGTTGTGCTCTTTTGCCGATGGTGTCGCGCCCTTTTGCCTCACCTTGAGGAGCGGCAATTTTGGAGCATTTTATCTCGGTTGTGTCGAGCCATTGCCCTTGTCTTAGGGGACCGAGATTTTTCTCTCTCAAGTGATCTCTCTTTGGCTTGTGTTTGGCTTTTGATCACTTGTTTGAGTTTTTCAGTCGTTTCTTTTCTTTTTCTCTTTTCTCTGAATTGGTTACTATGTGTGTGTTGTCAATGCACTCATCAAGGGGGAGATTGAGGACCGGAGCGTCCGAGGACCGGTGGATGGTCGCTCCCTGGTGTGATGAGTGATTGACAACGTGGTGTGGACTAACTCTTGGCTAAGTACTGCAGGTGCAGGTTGCGGCTTGATTTGCGTTGGTGCAGGTGAAGAGCGGGCGCGAAAGGTCTATGCCTTGCAGGGCCTCCGAGGAGTGGAGAGACAAGTAGGCTCGGCTCGAGGGACCCGGTGGCCGGACGGGGTCAAGTGCGGGCCACATGGTGGCAAGAAAAGCAAGATGAAGTCGTCGACCGGAGCCGGTGCAGGGTAGCGGCTCACGACCGGAGTCTGCACCCGGGGTTTGCGGCGGTTCACCACAAAACTGTCAGGTTACTTGGTTGAGCCACAAAACCAAGACCGGAGGCTCGGCGGGCGGAGACGGGATCCGGGCGCGCCGAGAAGCTTCGATGCCGACGGACACGTGGCGGGATCGCAGGGCTTGCGTCGGGAGGACGCAGACTACGGTGAAGGTGTGGCCATGCGATGAAGAGGAGTTCTACATGACCTATTTGCCCCTGAGGGGATTGTATCTTAAGTTTAAGTGCTAGGGGTAGCTTGGTCATTTGCCCAACCTAGAGGGACTCATATATATAGCTCTAGGGTTTTCTGGGCAAACCATCCATCCGGACTGCTTCTCATTTCCTTGCTCCATAGGCGTAGATTTTCTTCACCGCTTTGTAGAGAATCTGACCTCCGAGTGTATGGAAGCATTCATGGTTGTGTTGATTTCCTTCTTGTAGCTCGTGTGATTTTCGTGTCTTTTTGAGGCTATTTTTGTTAGATTTTTGTGCACGCCTTGTTCCTTCAATTCTGAGGTGTTTGGGTTCAGATTTGTTGGTGGGGATCATGGATAGATGTCTTGTGCATCTTTGTGCTTGATCTTGACCCCCCAATCTCCGGATTTGGCCTCTGATTGAAGGATTTTGGTTGGAACCCTAGCTTTTTGGTAGAGCTCGGTTGCGATTCGATTCCCGACGATTTGGTTCGTTTGAGGTCTCAAGTTTTGGGGTATAGCATCTCCTAGGGACCCTTCTCATCTCCCCCAAATCTTACATCAAGAGCTCAAGCCGTTTGGGAGATCCATGGACGGATAGGTGGACTCGTGCTTGCGCTTTCAAGCTCGGGCTGCTGTTCCCGTGCCTGGCGGACAGTCCGCCAGGGGCACGCGGACGGTCCGTGAGGAGCCGACAGATCTGGTGTTCGTCGTGTTCTTCGCGTGTTCTTGCGTGCTCGCATTTCGATCCATTTTGTCTGGTGCTTTTGGTTGCTCGAAGTTTGCCAGACGGTCCGCGAGGTGAGTGTGGACAGTCTTCTCCACGCGGACGGTCCGCGGGTAGGGCACAGACGGTCCGTTATTCGAGGTGCAGTACTGGAGGTTCTGGGGCTATTTTCGGACGGTCCGCCCTGTGCTTGTGGACGGTCCGCCTGACCCCCGCGGATAGTCCGCCCCCTCCATGTGGACGGTCCTCCCCAGGCTTTCCAGATTGCCTAAGTTCTTTGCTTCTTGAGTTGTGCTTCCGTGTTGCTTTGAGTTGGGATTTGTTCCTAGGGTTGGCAGGTCCGTTGTGACTACGCGACCTTGGCAAACTCGTGTGGGAATCCTCAGTTGTGATTTTGGGGCATAGGCCGAGTTCATCCTTCGGGAAGAATTTTTATCAGCTCCGATTCACTCCCCCCCTCTCTGGTCGCCTAATCGGTCCTTCAACCACTAGATCCCATCATTAGCTCTTCCGCTCGCAAAAGCAGTTGTGCTTGCATAGAGGTCCCAACAGGTGCTTGCACAGAGGGCCATGAAGAGCTGAGGGTAATTGAAGGATTTCCAGTGGACGACAACCAACTGTACCCTGTGGATTTCCTCTATCAGTGCACCTCATGTGAGCTGCACAAGACATTCGTCAACATCACAATGAAGGTATAAATATAATTAATACATGCAGTTGACTCAACTATTGATGCATGACTTAGAAATTTAATAACTTCCTTATTTCTATACATATATAGGTGTATGGAAATGCTTCTGTGCATTTTCCTTGACAGACAAGCCATGACATGCAGATTCCACCTGGCTGCGCCTCAGTTAGTGTGGAGGAGATTTGTCGACCACAATTTAAAGATCTAGAGCCAAAAATCCCAAGAGGTGACGGGGAAAAGACACTCAAAGATGCGGTTCATGGTATCATATTATGGCCCAAACGTATAATAATCCCCCAGAAGGAGGGATCAATCCTTCCTAGAGATCCCTGCAGCCACCACCATCATCATCTCCGAGGCCGTCTTCACAACCTTCAAGGTCACCTCGCTCACTGTCTACACAAGAACTAGTATTCAATTCGAGATGTGCGAGCTCCAGCCATGATAAAGACATCCCTCCCGAATCACCTCCAAAAAAGAAACCACGCCACAAAGCAAGCACCATCAACAGCAGAAAAACCCACTGAAGCACAACAAAAAACCACCGAACCACCAAAGCATAGAAGAAAAAACCACCAGAGCACAATTTTCCAATGCAATGCAACCATCAAAGTAGCAAAAACCACCAACGATGAAGAAAAAGGCTGAGCCCATCAAAAGTTAGCTAGCATGGGAGACAACATAAGAAGGAAAAATGACGATTTCACAACAATATGTTCATGATTTTTTTCAACAATCTGAATACAAAACATCAATAGAGGGAGCTTGAGAAGACCAAAAATATAAATCTAGAGTACCTTGGGTTTTTCAAACTAATGAAGGTAGGCACCAAGATGATGATACCAATAATGGTGTCGACGCCGTCGACTGGTGCAAAGAAGAAGAAGGATAAGCAAACAGATGCATCGACGAGCAAACAGAATTACGTTGCCTCCAGCCTCACTACATATGAACGAGCTCTTGCAATTTTTCCTACATAAAAATTAATGCAGGTCATTAATTTTGTGGAATAAACATGGATGTCTCTAAGTGCTATTCTCGGCAGTGAAGAACCACCTCAGTATCCAAATTTCGTACCTAGATGTCCCTTTCAGCTAGGAAAACCTTTTATCAGGCCAGAACTGGTATATAACCTCCCACCTAAGATGTACAAATTTCATGAGTGGTACATGAAGAACTCAATGAAAGGCCTAGAGAGATTTGGTATACTCGCTAGACCAGAAGATTTTGCCACTAAAGGTTGTTGATGCCCTCTAGCGTCGCACCAGGTTTATATCCCCGGCAACGGTGCCAAAAAGCTTGTTGGTATATTATACGATCACAGATAAATCCGCAAGTGCACGGATACCGATGTAGCTTTCACCCGGGAGTTTTCCAAGGTATCGATTTCCACGGGGAACGAGAAGTACTCTAGTCCTAAGCTAATTCGTCTGGGGGAAAGTGCGGATAAAAGGATGACGACGAAGAGAAGAGAGAGATGAATGATAGGAGGGTAGAGAGGGTACTTGATACGGGAACTTCGGCTCTCTCAACTAATCAAGCGATTAGGATATTACTTGCACTTGTCTTGATCAGGGGATTCACACTCCGGCTACGGAAAGGGATGAGAAGGGAGCCGTCACGTACACCACTCTTACGATGCCTACAGGACTAGCCACTCTCATGTGGTGGAATACAGAGGACAGACGGGGCTGTCACTACCCGCCGGCTACCACAAGCAGTCCGTGGGGCTAGGTGTATTTCAAGGTAACCTCAAGTCTAGGCACCGCGCCTACACTATCGATCACTACTTCACTCAGCGCTCAAGCAAAGCAATCACTCAAAGCAAGATAAACTTACTATGATAAGAACGAGAAACGATAAGACAAAGACAATAAATAATTAATGCTTAATTAATTAGAGGAGACCAAAGTTACCGAACAAGACCCGGATGTAGCTACTAGAAGAGGAGCTGCATCTGCCGAGGCGCGAGCTAGAGGAGGGGCCGACACTCCGGCTCCTCTCGGAAACTCTCACCTCAACTCTCTCCCTATTTTCTAACTATAATAGTGGCAGTGCTTCGCTTCTTCAAAGCTCTTCTCTTGTGTGTTTTGGAGTGAGGAATGAGCTTCTATTTACAGGGGGAGGAAACTTGGGAGAGTGGAGGACCTCCTCCTCTTTCTTGGGGCGCAACCGGCCTTCCCACAGCACTGTAGCATGCAGGGGGATGTGCTTGAGGCGGTGGAGGTGGAAACCGGCCAAGAACCGGACCCTAGGGGGTCGAACCGGGCCTGAACCGGCGCCTGGGTCGCTGAAATGCGCAGAAAATGGGAAAACCAGCCGAACCAGCCGGCCCATGCAACCGACCTCGGGGGCGGCCTCTCCCGTGTTGCCACATGTCTCGGCCCGGGGGGCTCACGCGCGCCCGCGCCCGCACATGGCCTGGCCGCCAATCCGAGCCTGCCACGTCGCCTGACCGAGGGGATCCCGCGCGCCCGCCCGCGCGTACGCACCCGCCCGTGGGGGGCCGGCCGCTTGCCGCGTGTCCGAGCTGGGCCCGCTCGAGTGCCTACGGTGCGCCGCACCGTGGCCTGGCAGCCGGTCAGGCGCTGCCATGTGACGGTCTTGCGTTGTTTCGTGCGTCCGAGGTACGGCGGGTAGGGTGTGGGTCCCGCATGACGTCAGCTATCTTGTCTTTTCCATATCTTCTTCATCCGGACTCCGATGCATGCAAATAATATGTCCATTTCGATCGTCTCGACGAGCCCGTCACAATGGTGTTGTCCAAACTAGCATTTGAGGTTATTTGTGATAATGCCATATTTTATTCTATAATTGCTCATTTGCACCTGCAACCAAATATACACCAAAGCTTGTGGAATTTGTTAGATTATAACCCTATAGCTATGGTACACACTTCCATAGAGTAACTTTTATCTGAAGTTGATGGTCGAAAATAGGGACTTAACGACCGTCAACAAGCTCCCCCACACTTAGCCCTTTGCTCGTCCTCGAGTAAAGGTTAAGGACCAGAGTGGGAAACATGAATCCAAAATGATATGATGCAAGCATGTAAGATATTCCAAGGCATACCTGTACTTGTGACTCTTTGGGGTGTCTACCATGTCATCTTGGATGGTTGAAGAATGGAACGGCTGGATTTGAATCACCTCAACTCCTTCTATAAAGTAGCTTGAGTTTTTGATAAAATATTTTTTTTCAAAACTTAGCCGTACTTGACTCCTCAAATGATGCTCTCGGATCGCTCAGTGTGTATGATTCCTCACCAAGGTATTAAACTTGCCTTTCTTCAACCTACTTCTAATGATGGCTATATGTGGAGCTCAGGGTAAGGATGAAGATATAAGACATACTTGTATCACATAATATTGCAAAGTCAAAAACCGGATCCAAGAAGAAGACTCGTCATACAATCTGATCAAGATGTGCATGCGTGTGGAAAGGGGATGATATGGTAATATGTACTCCTTGTTGTATGATCTCTCTCCCTTTGAACTTTATTTTGAGAACATGGCTATATTTTTTTTCTTCTTTTTTTTCTTGTTTTTTTCATCATGCTTGAGAAGAGTTTCTCTTGAGCATGTGTTTTTATCTTTTTTTAGCCCATGTCTCTTTTGAAGGAAAAACTAGGGAGAGAGATTCATAAACTGACTGGAGTATATATTTTTTTTGTGGATGGATGGATGGATGTTGCTAACTTCCAGTGTAGAAGTTTAGCATATGAAGGTGGAGTGTACGTGATCTTGATCATGAAAGCATGAAAAGCTTCTAGCAAGGGTCACAACAATTTGACAAAGCTCAATGTAATAACAAGCAGCATATGTATGAGGTTTTCTAATGTAAACAACATATGGCTTTGGTGGGAATATATCATCACTGAGGAGCTTGTAAGGCTATTTTTTTTCAAATAAAACATCCCAAGCACTTTGTCAGAGAGAGTAAGGTTCATCGCATCGTACCATATCTCATCAATCAACCATTTAGATGAACATGTTTTCCTAATGATATTTGTTCACAAGCAGCAGATATATGTGCTAGGAATAAAGAACATGCAAGCCAATCAATTGAAAACATGTAAAGCAATGGAGCATCAAGATTCATTGAGTTTAATTTAACGATTATCTTATGAAAGGAATTAATACTCATGAATCATGGAATTGGGGGGATAGGATTTTTCAAACCATGATATCCCTTTGAATGTTGGAAGAAGTTGACTCTCGATACCTCCCCCACACTATCTTCTGTTGCATCTTTTCCTGCACACTCTTAGACAAAGATGAGATACATGGATTTGGCTAGTACAAATTGTACAAATTGTACTAGCCAAATCAAAGCAAAGCTTTTTATTATTATTATTCATCATTTGACTGATGGTGAACATCGGACAACCTCCCGGAAGGGCTTTGTTTAAAGTCAAAAGCAGGACATACCTAGCTAGGCAAGATGCATGAGCTAACATCATCTCAAAACCAGGATAAGATTTTGGTATGAGAGGAACTTTACTCGGGATGCTCACGTACTTCCCCCACACTTGAAGTTTGCATTGCTAAGCAACAAAACTCAAGTGTGTGGAGATCAAGCTTCCTTTTGTAAACATTCTTTCACCAAAAACTTTCCAAAGTGCTGTAGTTGATGTCGCTCACATGTTCTTAGACATCATCTATCCATAGTTCTTCTTGGTCTCCACCTGAAAGGTTAGTAACCAAAAGTACCAGAAGGACACTCTTATCCTAGGAACATGCTCTTGCTTTTATTTGGAAGGGGAAATAAAACGCTAATCTGGGCTATCTCCTGGTAGTGCTTTGTTTACGGTCATAAGCTCGACCCTGGGAACCTTCTCCCTGCAGCTATCATTGGTGATGCGATTCCCGTCTCACCACCAATTGTTGATGTATCAGTGAAGCTTCAACTGCAAGGTTAGTGCAACAGTGCATACACGAAATCTGCAATGCTTATGGTAGACATATGCATCTACAACCGTCCTTCTAAACTTTTTACAGGAGAGGACCATAAGGCGGTTGTAGTCCTGATGTATGCTCTGTGCACTGAGCGTGGCTGACTCTGGAGAGACATGATGCAAACATGGTTCCTGAGGTAAATCAAGAGTAAAGCTACCATGCTTGTCGATGAGATCCTTTCCTTCGGACCCTAGAGTCGGTGCCTTATAGATTTCCATGGCCCATGAATTCTCCATCTCAAGAGATGCATCATGTATGAACAATGTTGATTCTCGACCACGGTCGGAAACAACATGATACGGGCCAGTGGGAAGAGGCTCAAACTCGATCAAAGGTGATGATGATCATTCGTCTTCACAAAGGTGAAGCGGGTCTTTCGAGTCATACTCCTAAGAAGTAGAAAATTCTACAAGCTCAGCGAGAATGGGCTCGGACGATGCGAACGGAGATACATGCATCATCTCCTCGAACAGGTTTTGCTTGGGAAGGGGCGTCACCATAGAATTTTCTGAGAACAAGGGAGTGGTGGCTGAAACGGCTTCCCTAAGGTCTTTATCTAGGCTTCCTCGAGATGCATCGAGAAGTTTTTCTATATGGGAGCCTAGGAGGAGATCAAGATCGAGGACATCAAAGACGTGGAAGTCTAGATTAATCTTAATCTTGTCTACTAGGAGTGGCACAGCACATGCAACCCCCCGACACTCAAGAATGTGTCCGGAGAGACAACTCTTGAGGAGCTTGTCGGATGGTCTTAGCGTCACGTTGCCCAATAAAGTGTACGTTAAGTGCCATGGCATAATATTAACCTCCATGACAGGGTTAAGATGGGCTTCTATGGTAATCCCTCTTATGGAACAAGGAAGGATCGTAGAAGGTGAACAAATCCAAAGTGCTTCGGAAAAGTGTTCCACTCCAGTCGACCACTTCCTTTCCAATGCATCCATGATAGATGTTTCGATTGGAGGATTAGGAGGCAAAGGAGGGACCGTAGGCCTAGGGGAAGATTCTGTCAAAAGATTTCTAGCTGGATGGATTTGGACAGAAGAGGGCTCCTCCCCTTGTTCGGCATCCAAGGGATTCAAGGTTTTTTCGGGATTCTCAGTGGGATCATCCTCGAATCGGTCATGGAACTTTGCTATTGCATTCCATGCATGAGCTAAGGAGACGGTTTGTGTGGATTCGTCTAGTTGCACAGCTAGGCTACCATTAGCCATTTCTTGGAAAAGTCTCTCGGTAGGCCGACCTATAAGAATAGGTATGTCCGGATTATCGTAGACATGAAAGTCTAGAAAGATCTCGGCCTCATTGGCAACTACCGGGACTGTTCTGACAACATCGCAACATTCCAACATGGTCCCGTAAGGATCTTGAAAAATCTTTCGGGACGAACATAGGGTCATGTTGGGATAGAGCTGTTGGGCAAGAGATTTTGAGATGATATTTATCCCAACAGTGGGGTTGTACTGGACATCCATCATGACGCCTTGTATTTGATAGGAAAGAAGAGTGGACGGCATGATGAGTCTAACTACCTCGGGTGATGTCTCGGCTTCTCTCAACCATTTCACACTCATAGCCGCCGACAAGCATTTAAGGTCTTCTTTGAGAATGGGCTTATCGGGTTGGTTAGCATTTTGTTGAAATGGAGAGTTGCATGCTCGAGGTTTTGGTTGGATCGGAAAATTCGAGGCATTTCCGAAGTCTGAGAAAAGATCATCCTCGATTTCGCCGATAAAGTCCATTGGATGAGTTTCCTCATCTTCTAGACTATGGAGGTTTTCTACGGGAGACTCTACTTTTATTGGCTCAGAGAGAGGAGCGGTCACGGGTGTAGGCTGGATAGGTAAAACCTCATTTCCTGGCTCAAGGATTTCTGTGGAGGGTTCTTCCGGTTGCATTTCCGGTGGTTCTTCGAGAAATTCATTATAAATTCCGGTGTAAGGGGTGTTTACTAGAATTTTTTCTAAGATCACCCTTCCCTCATTCAAGGTTAAATCTACGAAAGAACCTCCTGATGAAGAGTCTAGGAACTTAGCGGATTCAGCATTGAGGTCCAATCTAAACTGCTGGAGGCATGTGGGTTCTGGAATCCCTAAATCGGGCCCAGGAAGTTCCTAAAGACTCACCCTCCTTTTGTTTTAAAAAGGATGATTTCACACCGAAGATCACTAATCCGTGCTAGCGAAAAGAAGGTGCGACAAAATTTTTCCCTCAAAACTTCCCATTTGCCTTCTACGCTTCGGACGTTGAGGTTGTACCATTGCTTTGCTCTTCCAGTTAATGAAAATGGGAAGAGTATCCACTTCAACGTTTCTTGTGCCATACCCTCTATTGTGATGCACGAGCAAAGTTGCTCGAATTCTCTCAAATGAGTGTATGGGTTCTCCTCTTCGGTCCCAGCAAAGGATTGCTCTCTAGCCATGGCTATGAAACCAGGATGTAGCTCATAGCCACTAGTATGGATAGGGTGTGATGAAGATGGGGGCTCCAAATTTTTGCCCTTTGGAGCCGAAAATTGTGCAAGGGTAGGAGAGGAATTCATTATGGTAGGTGGATGATACGTAGACGAACTAGGTTCAGAACTAGAATAGCTACCATTCTCCGGCAATGGCGCCAGAAAGCTTGTTGACGCTCTCTAGCGTCGCACCAGGTTTATATCCCCGACAACGGCGCCAGAAAGCTTGTTGGTATATTATACGATCACAGATAAATCCGCAAGCGCACGGATACTGATGTAGCTTTCACCCGGGAGTATTCCAAGGTATCGATTTCCACAGGGAACGAGAAGTACTCTAGTCCTAAGCTAATTCGTCTGGGGGAAAGTGCGGATAAAAGGATGATGACGAAGAGAAGAGAGAGATGATAGGAGGGTAGAGAGGGTACTTGATACGGGAACTTCGGCTCTCTCAACTAATCAAGCGATTAGGGTATTACTTGCACTTGTCTTGATCGGGGGATGCACACTCCGGCTATGGAAAGGGATGAAAGGGAGCCGTCACGCACACCACTCTTACGATGCCTACAGGACTAGCCACTCTCATGTGGTGGAATACAAAGGACGGACGGGGCTGTCACTACTCGCCGGCTACCACAAGCAGTCCGTGGTGCTAGGTGTATTTCAAGGTAACCTCAAGTCTAGGCACCGTGCCTACACTATCGATCACTACTTCACTCAGTGCTCAAGCAAAGCAATCACTCAAAGCAAGATAAACTTACTATGATAAGAAAGAGAAACGATAAGACAAAGACAAGAAATAATTAATGCTTAATTAATTAGAGGAGACCAGAGTTACCGAACAAGACCCGGATGTAGCTACTAGAAGAGGAGCTGCATCTGCCAAGGCGCGAGCTAGGGGACGGGCCGACACTCCGGCTCCTCCCAGAAACTCTCACCTCAACTCTCTCCCTATTTTCTAACTATAATAGTGGCAGCGCTTCGCTTCTTCAAAGCTCTTCTCTTGTGTGTTTTGGAGTGAGGAATGGGCTTCTATTTATAGAGGGAGGAAACTTGGGAGAGTGGAGGACCTCCCCCTCTTTCCTGGGGCGCAACCGGCCTTCCCACGGCACTGTAGCGTGCAGGGGAATGTGCTTGAGGCGGTGGAGGTGGAAACCGGCCAAGAACCGGACCCTAGGGGGTCGAACCGGGCCTGAACTAGTGCCTGGGTCGCTGAAATGCGCAGAAAATGGGAAAACCAGCCGAACCAGCCGGCCCATGCAACCGACCTCGGGGGTGGCCTCTCCCGTGTCGCCACGTGTCCCGGCCCGGGGGGCTCGCGTGCACCCGCGCCCGCACATGGCCTGGCCGCCAACCCGAGCCTGCCACATCGCCCGACCGGGGGGATCCCGCGCGCCCGCCCTCGTGTACGCGCCCGCGCGTGGGGGGCCGGCTGCTTGCCGCGTGTCCGAGCTAGGCCTGCTCGAGTGCCTGCAACACGCCGCACCATGGCCTGGCGGCCGGTCAGGCGCCGCCAAATGGCGGTCTTGCGTTGTTTCGTGCGTCCGAGGTATGACGGGTAGGGTGTGGGTCTCGCATGACATCAGCTATCTTGTCTTTTCCATATCTTCTTCATCCGGACTCCGATGCATGCAAATAATATGTCTATTTCGATCGTCTCGATGAGCCTGTCACAATGGCTTAGTCCAAACTAGCATTTGAGGTTGTTTGTGATAATGCCATATTTTATTCTATAATTGCTCATTTGCACCTGCAACCAAATATACACCAAAGCTTGTGGAATTTGTTAGATTATAACCCTATAGCTATGGTACACACTTCCATGGAGTAACTTTTATCCGAAGTTGACGGTCGAAATTAGGGACTTAACAACCGTCAACAAAGGTGAGAGGGTGGTCTTGCTAGAATTCAAAGATATTTATGAAGTTTACCACCTAGACGCCTTGAGTACCGATCTTATCGTCACCTGGTGTCTGTAGGTGGCATATTTTCTTATGTTTATTACTAAGTTTATTGGGTCTGTCAATCTACTAATTAACCTTGTCTTTCATTTTTTTGTAGCCTGCAACTAACTGAGATGCGAAGAAAGGGTAGTTGTGACATAATTGGTTTCATGGACCCAACAAAAGTTAACCAGCATGAGGTCCGAAAGCAACTAGACACAACAATCGTGACAATATATAGGACCTTGTCTTAGTTTCAGAACAAGGATCTCATACTTCTACCTTACAGCTTCAAGTATGTGTGATTACCATCTAATTGTCCTTGTTAAGTCTATTTAGTTCTAATATTTATGAGTATGACCATGTATATACTATTTCCACTATATTGCTATGATAATTCAAGTCGACAATAGCAATGTCATGGTGTGTGATTCGTTGAGAAAAAACCCCGCAGATTACCAAGACCTTCAGGATCTGTTTCTAGTGTAATAATTCTATCTATGACGTTTCCTTTAATGCAATATATATGGTTTGCTTTTACTAATATACTATCTTTCCTTATTTTTCCACTAAGCTTTGGATAATTTCATTGCAGAGAATGAAGGACAATTTAATCTAATAATTACCTTCTATACTTATTTTTGGTATGTCATCCAAATAACGAATTCAGATTGAGAGAATTTAAATCCTATAACACTAATATTTCATAAATTTTCTCCTATCCACTTAGTGTTTGAGACAGGAACATGGAAATAATTTATGTGGATACTATGTCTGTGAGCACATCCGCTGTTTGTCAAGTACACTGACGAGGGCCCAGATTAAGGCCCCCTTTGATGGCGAGATAATCTCCCTCGAGGTGGAGTCTTCTGACACCATTGACAATGTGAAGGCCAAGATTCAAGATAAGGAGGACTGAGAACCCCGTCAAGACCATCATTGGCAAGACGTCTCATTTCCGACTAGATAGGAGCTTGCTCAACAAGTCTCCTACTAGAGAAAACTTCTCCGACAAGTCTCCGCCTCGCACGACAAGTCTCCGCCTCGCACGAGGAGTCCTCACCTCCGACAACCTGCTTGTTCGCATGAGCAGTCTCCGTCTCCGACCAAGGCTCGGCCCGCGCAACGTGGCACCTCACCGACGCACGGACTCCTCCACTACGACACGTGGGGCGCCAGTTCCCCATGCCATGCAAGCACGCCAGCTGGAGGCACATGCGGGCAGACTGCTCTGACAAAGAGCGTAATGCAGCTCTGCTCAGCTGCACAGCCATCAACACACCGTCACATCCGACCCTGCAGCGCGCCAACTCCAACCGAGGCACTCGAGTGCCCCCTACGGTTAACACTGGCCTACGATTAGGCCTTAACGTGGCGGGCTCATCCCGTACTCAAGCGGGTTGGGTCAGCACCGAACTACTTGGAGGAAGTGCCAAGCGTCCCAAGTGAACAGCCCCGCCGGGCCATGCGGCGGCCCCGACGACAACATAGAGCAGCTCCTCTTCAATGCGCCCTGACGGACGGCGACATACGAGAGGACGTCCCAGCGGCCAGCACTGTAACATTTACTTTGTTTCCCTTTCTGCCCCTCTCCCTTGCGTCTATAAAAGGAAGAGGAGTGCAATCGTCACAAAGACTGACGAACTGAACACTCGCACTCCAGAGACTTGGGCTCGACACCCTCTCCCGACCAGTTTGTAACCCCCGTTGTCTCTTGTGCTAACCATCCGAGTCTGACACACGATCGATACAAATTCACTATCCGGCAGTAGAGAACCCCGACAGTTGGCGCGCTAGGTAGGGGCACATCGTGTGTCTCGCCGAACTTCACCAACGACCCGGATGGAGGGCCGCAGGGTTTCGCTAACCCCTGGGGCCACCATGCGCTTCGGCTCCCTCAGCTTCGTCTACGCCAGGCCGGCGGAGTCTGTCGTCGGGTGATCCTTCGCCCGGCCAGCCCGTCCCAACGTCCTGAAGGGGGCGGCGGGGCGCATGGCGTTCGTCCGAGGCTTCTCGGACGAGGTGACCATGGCCATGTTGGGGCCTAACTCGACACAGGAGCGTTTTAGGCTCGCCGCTTACTACCTCACCGATGTCGCCTTCCAGGCCAGCGGAGCCGAGCTGCTTGCCTGGGGGGAGTTCATGGAGCGGTACACCGCCATGTACCTCCATGGATAGCCAGGCCTCCGGGACGACCCGGTGACGGCCTACGTGAACGACCTGCGAGCAACATACGCCTCTCCGGGCTCCGCAGCGGCCCGGAGGGCGCCATCGACGTGCGCGCGCAACCTCACGCGTGAGTGCTTTGTCTGTGTGGTGACGGACTCGAGCAGCTCCACCGACCTGGAGCCGGCACTGCGCCACCGACGCCCAGCACAGGGCGCGCCTCGACGAGCTCGCAGAGGCCAGGCGCCAGCTTGACGAGGAGTTGGCCAACCTCCACCAGGAGCTCGGGGAGGACGGCGGGCCCCGTAACCTACCACCGGCCCCGCAGTAGGTCCTGGTGCAGGAGCAACGCCGTGAGGGAAACGGCGAGCGGCAGGAACGTCGTCCTGCCGCCGAGCAATCTAGAGCCCATGCTCCGACACTGCTGCCTCGAGGACGTGCACGCGACAATGACCGACGCGCCAACGAGGGCGCGAACATCGATGCCAATGCCGACAGTGATGCCCTGCCACTCTTCAGGCGGGTGTTGCAGAACCTTGCCGCTACGGCTATGCTGCTACGCGGCTGCCCGGAGGCAGCAACCACCTAGGAGAGATGAGTGCGCCAACAGCTCAAGGCGCTACTCAAAGCAGCGGCGGCACCCTCCGCGCATTGCCCAAACCCGCCCCCTCCCGGCATCAGGACCGCGGGGATGGGGCCGAGGCCGCAGCATCAACAGTCAAGAGTCGTCTCAGGCCCAACCGCGATGCCCGGGACACCATCGAAGCTCGCCGACGGGCCGTGAGCGTCGACAACTACCGCGACGGCGACAATTGCAACCATCGCGATGAGCATCGCCCGCGCCGCCATGACGACGGGGGGCGCGGACGACGCTACGACAGTGACGACGACCGCGACCGCAGCTGGTCGCCGAACCAGAGGGGCCCAGGAGCTTTCAGACAAGGTGTGTGGGACGAGACGTTCCCCTCGCGCTTCCGAGCTCCGACCAACGTCCCCAGGTACGACGGGGACACCAACCCTAGCGTGTGGCTGGAGGACCACCGGCTCGCGTGTCATGCGGGTGGAGCGACAAACGACCTCTTCATCATCAAGAACCTGCCGCTCTACCTCGGTGACTCCGCGCGGACGTGGCTCGACCACTTGCCCCGCGACAAGATCAACGATTGGACGGACCTATGCCGGGTCTTCGTCGGCAACTTCCAGGGCACGTACACCCGCCCCGGCAAGCAGTGGGAGCTGCGCAACTACAAGCAGAAGCCGGGGGAGAGCCTGCACGAGTACATCCAGCGCTTCTCCAAGTGTTGCACTGAGCTTCCCTGCGCAACGGACAACGACGCCATCTCAGTGTTCCAGAACGGCACGACCTGTACCTCTCTCATCCATCGACTAGGATGCCGTACGCCCCGAACTACTCAGGAGCTACTCGACATCGTAAGCAACCACACAGATGGTGAGGACACGGTCGAGGCGATGCTCAACACCCCTTAGGGCAAGGGGAAACAAGTTGTGGATCATGGTGAGGGGCCGTCTTCGCACCACAAGAAGAAGAAGAAGAACGACAAGCGTCGTCGCGACGACAACTTGGTTGCAACGGTCGAGCGCAAGGCATCGCGCCCCAAGAGCAACCCGGCCAAGGCTGGTCCCCCGAAGGACCACTTCGAGTAGCTACTGAAGGCACCATGTACCCACCACGAGGTCCCGGTCAAGCACGCGCTCAAGGAGTGCCGTCTGATGAAGAACTACGTCAATGGCACGCTCAAGCCCAAGGTGGCCGAACCACAAAAGAAGGCTGCGTCCGTCCCCGACAACGACGACGACTTGGAGACTCAGTACCCAGGCGAGGACGTCGCGGTCCACATGATCTTTGGCGGGTCCCCGGCATGACCTTCAAGGCGTCGAGAGAAGCTGATCTGGTGTGAAGTCTTCAACACCGAGTCCTCGACGCCGTCCTACCTAAAGTGGTCGGAGGTTCCGATAACCTTCGACCGCAAGGACCACCCCGACCGTGTACCACAGTCGGGAGCTTACCCACTAGTGGTGGATCCCCTGTTCAGGTCCAAGTGGATCCATAAGGTCCTAATGGACGGGGGAAGCGGCATCAACGTGCTCTACGCGTCAACGCTTGACGACATGGGCATCCCTCGGTCCAAGCTATGGCCGTCGACCGCACCGTTCCACGGGGTCGTCCCTGGAATGGAGGCTCTCCCGATCGGGCAGATCGATCTGCCTGTCACGTTCGGGGACCTGCAAAATTTTCGCACAGAAACCCTCACCTTCGAAGTGGTGGGGTTCTCGGGGACATACCACGCCATCCTCGGGAGGCCAGCTTACGCGAAGTTCATGGCCGTGCCCAACTATGCGTACCTAAAGCTGAAGATTCCCAGTCCGAAGGGGATCATCATAGTAGGGACCACGTACCAGCGTGCATTCGAGTGCGACGCTGAGTGCTTCCAATTGGCAGAGGCACTGATCCGGTCCGAGAGGCTCCGCACCGAGCCTCCCTCCAAGGACCAAGAGATCCCCGAGTCGTCCAAACGGGCGGCATGCTCTTTCGAGCCCGCCAAGGACGTCAAGGATGCGGCCGTCTCCGACGATGGTCGTACGCTCCGTATCGGGACGACACTCGATCCTAAATAGGAAAGCGCGCTCATCGACTTCCTCAAGGCGGACCTCGACGTGTTCGTGTGGAAACCCTCCGACATGAAGGGAATCTCGAGAGAGGTTGCCGAGCACAAACTAAACATCAGCCGGGATCAAAACCGGTGAAGCAACGCCTCCGCCGCTTCAACGACGAGAAGTGCAAGGCAATTGGCGAGGAGATCAAGAAGCTCCTTAGTTCAGGGTTTATCCAAGAAGTATTCCACCCCGAGTGGCTTGCTAAACCTGTACTTGTAAAGAAGAAGAATAAGAAATGGAGGATGTGTGTTGACTACACGGGCCTTAACAAAGCATGTCCCAAGGATCCGTTTCCTTTGCCTCGCATAGATTAGGTAGTCGATTCAACAGCTGGGTGAGAAACCCTCTGTTTTCTCAATGCGTACTCCGGGTACCACCAGATAGCGATGTGCATAGCGGACCAACTCGCAACCTCGTTCATCACTCAGTTCGGCGCTTACTGCTACAAGACGATGCCCTTCGGGCTCAAAAACACGGGTGCCACGTTCCAAAGATGCATGCGACGCGTCTTCGGAGAACTCATAGGACGCATCATCGAGGCGTACGTCGACGATATCATGGTCAAGTCGAAAAAGACCGGCGATCTAGCCCCAGACCTCATGGAGGTATTCGCGAAGCTGGGAGAGCACAGAGAGAAGCTTAACCCCGAGAAGTGCGTTTTCGGGGTTCCGAGGGGCATGCTCCTCGGCTTTGTTGTGTCGGAACGCGGCATTGAAGCTAACCCCGAGAAGATCTCGGCCATCACGGACATGGGGCTGATCCAAAACTTGAAGGGCGTACAGCGTGTCATGGGCTATCTCGCAGCTCTTAGCCGTTTCATAGCACGACTCGGAGAGCGCAGCCTGTCATTGTACCGCTTAATGAAAAAGTCCAACCACTTTGCGTGGACTCCCGAAGCTCAGGAAGCGCTCGACTCCCTCAAGAACATGCTGAAGAGTCCACCGATCCTCACGGCTCCGGTGCCTGAAGAATCAATGCTCTTATACATCACCGCGACAACCCAGGTGGTCAGCGCTGCGCTGGTGGTCGAGCGAGAAGAACCCGGAAGGTCACTCAAGGTTCAGCACCCGGTCTATTTCGTGAGAGAGGTACTTTCTGATTCGAAGACCCGCTACTCACAAATGCAAAAGCTCCTATATGCTGTCTTGATGACCAAGCGCAAGCTCCACCACAACTTCAACGCACATCCCATCACGGTGGTGTCCAAGTGCCCTCTCGGAGAGGTCATTCAGAACCCCGAGGCTGAACGTGACAGGCAGATCGATCTGCCCGATCGGGAGAGCCTCCATTCCAGGGACGACCCCGTGGAACGGTACGGTCGACGACCACAGCTTGGACTGAGGGATGCCCATGTCATCAAGCGTTGACGCGTAGAGCACGTTGATGCCACTTGCCCCGTCCATTAGGACCTTATGGATCCGCTTGGACCTGAACAGGGGATCCACCACTAGTGGGTAAGCTCCCGGCTGTGGTACACGATCGGGGTGGTCCTTGCGGCTCCGACCACTTTAGGTAGGACGGCGTCGAGGACTCGGCGTTGAAGACTTCACACCGGATCAGCTTCTCTCGACGCCTTGAAGGTCATGCCGGGGACCCGCCAAAGATCATGTGGACCACGCCGTCCTCACCTAGGTACTGAGTCTCCAAGTCGTCGTCGTTGTCGGGGACGGACGCAGCCTTCTTTTGTGGTTCGGCCACCTTGGGCTTGAGCATGCCGTTGACGTAGTTCTTCATCAGACGGCACTCCTTGAGCGCGTGCTTGATCAGGACCTCATGGTGGGTACATGGCGCCTCCAGCAGCCGCTCGAAGTGGTCCTTCGGGGGACCAGCCTTGGCTGGGTTGCTCTTGGCGCGTGATGCCTTGTGCTCGACCGCTGCAACCAAGTTGTCGTCGTGAGGACGCTTGTCGTTCTTCTTCTTCTTCTTGTGGTGCGAAGACGGCCCCTCGCCATGATCCACGACTTGTTTCCCCTTGCCCTGAGGGGTGTTGAGCGTCGCCACGACCGCCTCCTCGCCATCTGTGTGGTTGCTTGCGATGTCGAGGAACTCCCGAGTAGTTCGGGGCGTACGGCATCCTAGTCGATGGATGAGGGAGGTACAGGTCGTGCCGTTCTGGAACACCGAGATGGCGTCGTTGTCCGTTGCACAGGGAAGCTTAGTGCAACACTTGGAGAAGCGCCGAATGTACTCGCGCAGGCTCTCCCCGGCTTCTGCTTGCAGTTGCGCAGCTCCCACTGCTTGCCAGGGCGGGTGTACATGCCCTGGAAGTTGCCGACGAAGACCCGGTGTAGGTCCGTCCAATCGTTGATCTTGTCGCGGGGCAAGTGCTCGAGCCACGTCCGCGCAGAGTCACCGAGGTAGAGTGGCAGGTTCTTGATGATGAAGAGGTCGTCTGTCGCTCCACCAGCATGACACGTGAGCCGGTAGTCCTCCAGGCACACGCTGGGGTTGGTGTCCCCGTCGTACCTGGGGACGTTGGTCGGAGCTCGGAAGCACGAGGGGAACGTCACGTCCCGCACGTCTTGTCCGAAAGCTCATGGGCCCCTCTGGTTCGGCGACTAGCTGCGGTCGCGGTCGTCGTCACTGTCGTAGCGTCGTCCGCGTCCCCCGTCGTCGTGGCGGCGCGGGCGATGCTCATCGCGGCGGTTGCAGTTTTCGCCATCGAGGTAGTTGTCGACGCTCGTGGCCCGTCGGCGAGCTTCGATGGTGTCCCGGGCGTCGCGGTTGGGCCCGAGACGACTCTTGACCGTTGATGCTGCGGCCCCGGCCCCATCCCCGCGGTCCTGATGCCGGGAGGGGGGCGGGTTTGGGCGATGCGCGGAGGGTGCCGCTCCTCAGTCTCGCGCTGCTGCTCGAGTCCGTCACCACGCAGACAAAGCACTCACGCGTGGGGTTGCGTGCGCACATTGATGGCGCCCTCCGGGCCGCCGCGGAGCCCAGAGAGGCATATGTTGCTCACAGGTCGTTCACGTAGGCCGTCACCGGGTCATCCCGGAGGCCTGGCTGTCTACGGGGGTACATGGCGGTGTACCGCTCCATGAACTCCCCCCAGGCGAGCAGCTCGGCTCCGCTGGCCTGGAAGGCGAGGTTGGTGAGGTAGTAAGCGGCGAGCCTAAAACGCTCATGTGTCGAGTTAGGCCCCAACATGGCCATGGTCGTCTCGTCCGAGAAGCCTCGGACGAACGCCATGCGCCCCGCCGCCCCCTTCAGGACGTTGGGACGGGCCGGTCGGGCGAAGGTTCACCCGACGACGGACTCCGCCAGCCCGGCGTAGACGAAGTCGAGGGAGCCGAAGCGCATGGTGGCCCCAGGGGTTAGCGAAACCCTGCGGCCCTCCATCCGGGTCGTTGGTGAAGTTCGGCGAGACACACGATGTGCCCCTACCTAGCGCGCCAACTGTCGGGGCTCTCTACTGCCGGACAGTAAATTTGTATCGATCGTGTGTCAAACTCGGATGGTTAGCACAAGAGACAACGGGGGTTACAAACTGGTCGGGAGAGGGTGTCGAGCCCAAGTCTCTGGAGTGCGAGTGTTTGGTTCGTCAGTCTTTGTGACGGTTGCCCTCCTCTTCCTTTTATAGACGCAAGGGAGAGGGGCAGAAAGGAAAACAAAGTAAATGTTACAGTGCTGGCCGCTGGGACATCCTCTCGTACGTCGCCGTCCGTGAGGGCGCATTGAAGAGGAGCTGCTCTATGTTGTCGTCGGGGCCACCGTATGGCCCGGCGGGGCTGTTCACTTGGGACGCCTGGCGCTTCCTCCAAGTAGTTCGGTGCTGACCCAACCCGCTTGAGTACGGGATGAGCCCGCCACGTTAAGGCCTAATTGTAGGCCAGTGTTAACCGTAGGGGGCACTCGAGTGCCTCGGTTGGAGTTGGCGCGCTGCAGGGTCGGATGTGACGGTGTGTTGATGGCTGTGCAGCGGAGCAGAGCTGCATTACGCTCTTTGTCAGAGCAGTCTGCACGCGCATGCCTCCAGCTGGCGTGCTTGCATGGCATAGGGAACTGGCACCCCACGTGTCGTAGTGGAGGAATCCGTGCGTCGGTGCGGCGCCACGTTGCGCGGGCCGAGCCTTGGTCGGAGACGAAGACTGCTCGTGTGAACAAGCAGGTTGTCGGAGGCGAGGAATCCTCGTGCGAGGCGGAGACTTGTCGTGCGAGGTGGAGACTTGTCGGAGAAGTTTTCTCTAGTAGGAGACTTGTTGAGCAAGCTCCTATCTAGTCGGAAATGAGACGTCTTGCCAGTGATGGTCTTGACGGGGTTCTTAGTCCTCCTTATCTTGAATCTTGTCCTTCACATTGTCAATGGTGTCAGAAGACTCCACCTCAAGGGAGATTATCTCACCATCAAAGGGGGCCCTAATCTGGGCCCTCGTCAGTGTACTTGACAAACAGCGGATGTGCTCACAGACATAGTATCCACATAAATTATTTCTATGTTCCTGTCTCAAACACTAAGTGGATAGGAGAAAAAATTATGAAATATTAGTGTTATAGGATTTAAATTCTCTCAATCTGAATTCGTTATTTGGATGACGTACCAAAAATCAGTATAGAATGTAATTATTAGATTAAATTGTCCTTCATTCTCTGCAATGAAATTATCCAAAGCTTAGAGGAAAAATAAGGAAAGATAGTATATTAGTAAAAGCAAACCATATATATTGCATTAAAGGAAACATCATAGATAGAATTATTACACTAGAAACAGATCCTGAAGGTCTTGGTAATCTGCGGGATTTTTTCCGCGCGTCGTCCACCTCGAGCTCTGGCAGCAGACCCGCGCCCGAGCCTTCCCCGACTTCTTGAATCTCCGGGGAGGCGGCTCCCACGATACCCCCGGGAACGTCGTGTTCCTGGGGGGCTGGGTGAGTTGGGCTTACGACGGCTGCCGTCTTGGTGGCGGGGGTGGCAGGTCGGGGTGGCGATGACTCCGACGCGTTAGCTGCGGCCGGTTCCGTGACCGCGGCAGGGGACGGAGATGCGGTGTGAGCCAGCTCTGCGCCGGCCGCAAGCTCACCGAGGACCTCCTTGGTCGCCTCCAACGTGGCCGAGGCCTCGGCGGCCCAGCAGCTCCGACCAAGCCAGGCTCCGGCTGCACCGCCGTGGCCGTATCGAGCGCGGCCTCCTTCTTGACGGCTTCCGCCACTCCAGTTGTGGTTGCCGCCCCAGGCGCGGCAGACCCAGAGGCCTCAACCTGCGACTCCTCGGGCTCCGACAACAACCGCTCCAGCGCGGCCTCATAGATGGCTGTGTCGTTGCCTGGGAGGTCAGGCTCGTCAAGGTCAATGACTTCTCGAAGGTGGGCAGCCGCGGCGTCGGCTGCCGACACCTCCACCGCGTCCCCGTCCGCCTGCGATGCCGCGGCACCACAATTTCCACCGCCGTCGACGTCTCGACCTCGCCCTCGATCGGTAGCTCGGTCGCCGCCTGGACAACGTCCGCTCCCGGGGGCACCAGCCCCTCGGCCAAATCGCCGGCATCCAACGCCGGTGGAGGGGCCGCAGACTCGACCACCTCGGTCGCCACGACGAACCCGCTCCCGTCCTGCTTCGCCAATGGTTCGGTGTAGAGAGGCAACCGGTGGGGCTCAGACTGTGGGCCGTGCGCGCCCAGCGCTGTGCGTTTCAGGGGCGTAAGGCTGAGCACGCCGGTGTCGGCACGGCTGAGGAAAGTGCGAATCGAAGATAAGGAATGAGACGAGAACTAAGAACAATGAAAAAACGAGGAATGGCGAACGAGAACTCACATGGAAGACCGCAAGCGGACCCGCTTTCGCGGGCCTATCCGATGGGCCCGACTCGGGGGCTAACCTATTGGCCCCCACCAGCTCGGGGGCTGGCTCCCGACGCTCCGCTGGCACAGGAATTGATTTGTCGCCCCCCGACGGCTTGGGGGCGGCGCTCCAATCCCCCGACGGCTTGGGGGTAGTGCTCCGAGCCCTCGACGGCTCGGAGGCTGTCCTCCTGACCTCCGCCGCACCAGAGGCCGGCTCCCGACTCCTGCCAGTGGAGAGTGGGACTTGCACGGCCGGGGTCCTGCCACCGCGGATGATGAGGGATTGGAGGCGCCGTTGGGGGCCGCCCGTGTCTCCCTCCTGCGACGCGGCCGGAACAGACACCGGCGGGGTCGACCTCGCCTTGGACGACGAACGCCTCCGCAGGGAGTCCGAGTCCGGGCGGTCGGAGCCGTCGAAGAGATGGCGGGAGGGAGGCTCCTGCTCCAACGGTCGCTTGGGTGGGTCTTCCCGGCGTGGGGGGTCCCTCTGCCCCTCGGAGGTGCGCGAGCCCCCAGGGGCCGCCTGCGAGCGGGTCACCCTCTGATCTTCTCGGGCAGGGCGGCTCACCGACCGCGAGCTGGAGCCCGCGCCCTTCTCGCGGGTGCCCTGCTCCGACCACTGCGACGAGCTCACCTCCACCGCTCAGCGCGACAAAGGAAGGGATGACCCCGATATGCCGCTTCAGTCGACCTCCGCACTCGGCTCGTCCCCGCTCCACGGCGGCGACGGATCTTCGTTGGAGGAGACGTGGCACTCCCCCGCCTTGCGGCGCTTGATGCGGTTGTCATTTCGATCGCGCTTGGCGATCTCTTTTTCCTTATGCTACTCCTTGTGCTCGGCCCTCCACCTATCCGCGGCTGCCTGGTTGTGCTTGAAGATCGCCTCCTCCGGGAGAGGCGCCTTCGCGGGCACGAGGTGGGAGCTCTTCAGCTGAAAGAGGTCGGGGCAAAAGGAGTCAACAACTATCAAGAAGTTCTCGAGAAGGTCCAAACCAAGAGAAAACACCAAACTAGTCGGAAACTCATCGGAGGAAGAAGTCACTTACGAGCTTTTCAATCCCCTCGTTGGGGAGTATCGGCAGGAGCTGCAACGGCGGCCATTCGAAGGTCGACTTCCCGATAGCCACCGACATGCAGTACTGGATCTCAATCGGCGATGGCAACTCGAGTGCGGTCACGGTCCCTGTCCAGGGGGCCCTCCTGGCCGTCATCTCGCAAAGGCGAACAGGCCCCCTCTGGAGCGGAACGACCCCCCCGGGCATGATATTGGCCGATGACGGCCGCCAGGTCGACCCTGGCATCGCGAAGGCGTGCCAGCACCGCCGAGTGCTCCTTGAGCAACTTCTCTTGCTCCCCCTTCAGGAGTCTGTCGGTCCAGTTCATTGGTGCCTGGGCGATGGAGTTCACAGTGAACACCGGCAGCACGTGCTCGGGGTCGTTCTTAAGGTTGAACCACCCCTTGTGCCACCCGCTGTTGGAACTGGTCAGCAAGGAGGGGATGTACTTGCAGCCCCGGTTCTACTTCATCCGGAGGTTGGCACAACTGATGGTCGCCATGATGGGGCCGTCCTTCAAACACGTGAACATGAAGAAGTACTTGAAGAGGTGCCAGTGGGCACTGATTCCCAAGTACCCCTCGCACAGCGGGTTGTTGATGGTGAATTTCTGTCAACCTAGCCATGAGTTTACCTTTAATGTTGGCATTGATTTATTATTCTAACCACTGGAACTAACCCCCTGTATATAACAAGTTCACTCTTGCATGTTGATTTTGGAGTTTATTGTTTACGCAGGAAATCTACGCTAAAGAGGAGACTTTCGGGATAAGTTCATCAAGCACTTTGGAAGCAGATCATGAAGCCCGACAAGAGTCAAGACACACGATGAACATGACTCCAAATGACCCGAGGACCGAAGCGTCAACATGCAAATCTTCAGGGACTCAACCAGAAAACAGCGAAGCTTGGATGGCAAGCATTCAAGCCTTAACCGCGAAGGAAATGACGTCAAAGGCCCACATGCAAGTGCACACAAATAGGGAATCGCGCGAGAAGCAACCGGGGAGGAAGCCAGGGCCGAACCGGGCCAAAAAGGCCCTGGGCCAACCGGCCTGGGCGGACCGGCCTGGCCCATTTTCGGCCCGGTTCGGGCTCCCCTTTGACCTAGCCCCTCTTTGGTCTATTTAAAGCCACGGTGCAAAAAGCCACACATCAATTCATTCATCATCCGCCGCCAAGGCGCAGAGAAGAGAGGGACACCATTCCGGAGAGGAAAGGGTCGAGATGGTTGACTAGGGTTTCCCTAGCTGACGTGGGAACCTTGAATGGAAGACCACGTCGGAGTTCCCAGAGCTAGGATCAAGATCAAGGTAGGATCCCGGTGGTGATCTTGTCCATGTATTATACTCTCGTGTTGAATTTGCAAGATTGAATCTGATTTCTAGCGATCAAGTGCTTTCTCTACAACTTTGTCTTCACTTGGGTTTGCTTCTTCCCCAATCTAGTCTATAGCTAGATTGCTTAGGGTGCTCTTGTAGTCATGGTGGCTAGAGGTGCATACCCGATCTACCGAGCATTTTCAACTTGTTCTTCTTGGACTCGCCCTAGGCTGACCCGCACGAATAGGAGTGCGTTGTGACAGGACGGTGGCTCCAAAAGGCGGGTGTCTTCGGAGTTGGAACAGAAGCCACGATTTAAAGAGGCTAGTAATGAGATTGGTTTGCTTTATTCTTCTTTGTTTTGGAACTTCAACAAAAGACCCGATCCAATCTCTAGATTGGTTTTATCTCTCTTTCTGTTGCTACCTCCGGTGTTTAGTAGATTAGATGTGCTTTCATGGCTCTTTCTTAGATTAGATGCAAAACCAAACCTCTCAAGATCAAAGTGTTTTCCGCTTATTAGATTGGATCTTGCGTTACACATTGTTCCACGGATTCGATACCTTGGGTTCACACTTAAGGGAAGAAGGGTCCCTTGATTACGATAGAGGACTTGTCCGCTTGCAAGTCCAAACGAACTTTGATACGACAATCAACCGTCAACACGCCTTGAACGCTGCCATCTACTGGACGCTGTTTGGGTTGAGGTGCTACAGCTGAAGCCGTACTCGAAGAGGACCACCCGGATGAACCGCCCGACGGGAACGGAGAAGCCGCGCTCGTGGAAGGCCACGAACAAGATGACGTACCCCTTCGGCGGGCGTGGCACGGACTCCTCCTCGGGCATCTTCCACTCCACGGCATCAGTGAGTGGAGGGAGGCACTGCGGGCGCGAGGACCGAAAGTGGCAGATGGCGAGGGCAAAGGAAAAGGCAGGGGAGTAAAAGTTCCAAACTCTCTGCCGGCCCGCGGTTAAAAAGGAAGGGGCGTGGCCAGCGGCCTTGAATGCTGGACCCGCCATGCCGAAGAGACCCCTGCCCACGCGCACGCACCCCGGCATAACTAGAGCCCGCCTGCGCAACGCCTCGATCCACGCTGGGCCCAGGTACCCGAACCGCCCCCCCACTCCGTCTTTTCAAACTGTCTCATCCGCCACGTCGGCCACGACTTCCACGATTCCCGCGGCTCCCGCAACCTCCACATCTCCCATGACCGCCATGATTACCTCGACGAAAAGTACCAGAACCACGGCAACACCACTAAAAATTAAAACCCCACGAGCAAGTCTACAACTCACTCGTGGGCTCAGGGGCTACATCCGGCAGATGCGCTCACGTGTACCCACCGAGAAGATCAAGAGCAAGAATCAACACAATGCCTTTCGTCTGAGCCTATGTGCGAGTCCTTGACTCCCTCTCAGGCTCGGGGGCCACTGACGAGGGCCCAGATTAGGGCCCTCTTTGACGGCGAGATAATCTCCCTTAAGGTGGAGTCTTCTGACACCATTGACAATGTGATGGCCAAGATTCAAGATAAGGAGGACTGAGAACCCCTGTCAAGACCATCACTGGCAAGACGTCTCATTTCCGACTAGATAGGAGCTTCCTCGACAAGTCTCCTACTAGAGAAAACTTCTCCGACAAGTCTCTGCCTTGCACGACAAGTATCCACCTCGCACGACAAGTCTCCGCCTCGCACAAGGAGTCCTCACCTCTGACAACCTGCTTATTCACACGAGCAGTCTCCGACCAAGGCTCGGCCCACGCAATGTGGCGCCGCACCGACGCACGGACTCCTCCACTACGACACGTGGGGCGCCAGTTCCCCATGCCATGCAAGCACGCCAACTGGAGGCACGCGCGGGCAGACAGCTCTGACAAAGAGCATAATGCAGCTCTGCTCAGCTGCACAGCCATCAACACACCGTCACATCCGACCCTGCAGCACGCCAACTCCAACCGAGGCACTGGAGTGCCCCCTACGGTTAACACTGGCCTACGATTAGGCCTTAACGTGGCAGGCTCATCCCGTACTCAAGCGGGTTGGTCAGCACCGAGCTACTCGGAGGAAGTGCCAGGCGTCCCAAGGGAACAGCCCCACCCGGCCACGCGGCGGCCCCGACGACAACATAGAGCAGCTCCTCTTCAATGCGCCCTGACGGACGGCGACGTATGAGAGGACGTCCTAGCGGCCAGCACTGTAACATTTACTTTGTTTCTCTTTCTGCCCCTCTCCCTTGCGTCAATAAAAGGAAGGGCAACCGTCACAAAGACTGACGAACCGAACACTCGCACTCCAGGGACTTGGGCTCGACACCTTCTCCCGACCAGTTTCTAACCCATACTACAAACAACCCTAGCGCGAGAACACGGCAGCTCGACACTGGACGTAGGGTATTATTCCTCAGAGGCCCGAACCAGTCTAAATCCCGTTGTCTCTTGTGCTAACCATGCGAGTCCGACACACGATCGATACAAATTTACTGTCCGGTGGTAGAGAGCCCCGACATACACACTCTGGGAAATTATAATGTAAGTAAATTAAATAAACCTATTAATAATACATCATTTTCTAACTGCTTATATATTTAATTATTGGGTGTAATATATTAACATATTTGCACATTACCCATGGATATGGTTAAGGACGCACTCATTGAGAATGATCGTCTTATAACGGTTCAAGAAGGTCTTATGGGATTCCTCTTGGATGGTTAATCCAGCAGGAAACATTATTATAATGGATATCAAATTGAGAATTTGCGTGATTAGCACCTCCACTGGGAGCACTGGGAGCAGAGACTAGAAATATGAATTGAACGATATTTTGAATATATATATACACTATTTATTTTGTTGTATAAAATTGTGTGTGTATATGTTTATAAGTGGATATACGTAGATATTTAAGTCTAAGTATGTATAGTAGACATGTATACATAGATACTTAGTGCAATTACGTATACCTACATTATACATGAGATAACAATTAGAATATACACGTATAACAATAATTGGAATAACTCAATTTGAAAAACAAAAAGAAAAGGACGAGACCTTTTAGTCTCGGTTGATATTACCAATCGAGACTAAAGGGGTAGGCGCAGGCGCTGGGGTGCCCCTAGTCCAGGTTGGACTTTAGAGCCCTACGACTCTGCAACTGGGACTAAAGGCCATCTCTCTACTGGTGTCTCTCAGCCAAACAGAATGTTACTATTCACACCCAAAATTGGCAGGCCTCATCCGACCGGTCAGACCTATGGGCCCCACCGGTCAGACCGGTGTGGTCAAAGTCCACAAAATCCTATTTGAACTTCACCATTGGATAGGTCTCGTTGAGTAGATCAAAATCCATATGTGGAACGTCCAAATCGGAGTCCGGATGAGGGAGATATGACTTCTCCAAGATCTACACGTCGGGTGCACCGATCTGACCGGTGCCCCTCACCGGTCGGACCGGTGCCTCACCGATTCCGAGCCAAATTGAGGAGTCCTGATAGATTAGGCTTGTAAAAGGATTTCCTTGCGGGGCAAGACCTCCCCACCCTATAAATATAAAGGGCTACGGCCGATTGAGGTGGATCATCCAATCGATCAAATATATTTACCTTTTATTGTCTCGTATTTACTTTTACCTCTTCCCAACTTTTCCAATCTACTACTTGCTGTTCTTCCTTCATCTCCGCGATGTCTGAAGGCGTTCTAGGTGGCCTTGCCGACCCTAAAGCAACCCTACGTGCGTCTCCCTGACGGGATCCTGCCCGAGCGACGTTCGGAGGTCTACCGCCGGAATTCTCCCGGCGACCGGTCTGACCGGTCCACCACACCGGTCTGACCGGTGTTGACGCAGAGGCACTGCGATAGCTGCCTTTGCGTGTTGTTGGCTCCAGAAGGTGCCAACAAATTGGTGACTCCGCTGGGGAATGAAGATCTGGCTATCCTAACCGATCTATCTAACTCCGACGACATGTCTCAGTGTGAGCTAGACAAGGGAAACATCATCGATTTCACGGATGAAGAGCTCTCACCTGAGGATCGTCAAGCCATGGAGGACTTCATGAAGCAAAGGGCCGAACGAGATCGTCAAGAAGTAGAAAAGCTCATGAAGCAGAAGGCTAAAGAGGATCGACTTCACTACTTGTCGCACTTCAAGAAGACTAGCGAAGGCAAGGTGAAGAAGATCAAGGACATCACCTTCGACACTCCACCGCCTGAGGTACCACCCAATGTGAGCACATCATCATCTCCATCCTCTTTTGTTACCGTCAATGATCTTACTACTGTGATGGATAGCTTTCGTTTGTCTATGATTGAAAATATGCAAAACATGGTAGATAAGAGTCTAGGTAAATGAGTAGAGGGTGATGATAATGTTGCATCTGGTTCTAAAACCGTGGCACCTCAGACCCCACCTATTAATTCATCGGCTGCCCAAACAATTAATCCTCAGTATGGTATGCTGTTGAATTATTTTGCGGGACAAACACTACCGCCGCCGTTTGGTCAGAACAGACCGGTCAGACCGATGGGTCCGACCAGTCAGACCGGTGCCGGCGCTATGGTGACTTTTCCCTCATCTCCGGAACCTATAGTTACTATTCCTCCCGTTCAGGCCGCTTTTGGCCGATCTGGTGGGAATACTTCAGTAGCTCAAGATATTTTGATTATGGTTCCGTTTGAGACAGGCGTTGGGTATGGTTACGCACCTAATCCCCAAGTTAATAGCCGTTTGCAACATCATACTTCTGGCTCGTACACGCAGCTGAATATGGTGCAATCGAATGCTTCTACTACGCCAATGCCAACCACCATACAGGAAGTCATCGATAGGTTTAACACTAATCTTGCTAAACAAATGAAAGATGACTATGGGATAGAAGTGAAAAATAAAAATCTTTCATATAGAAAACCGTATCCTTCTAGTTTTGATTCGGTTCCCTATCCTCTTGGTTGGCGTTGTCCTGAATTTGTGAAGTTTAATGGGGATTATAGCAAAACTACGTGGGAGCATGTTAGTCAATATCTTGCTCAACTAGGAGAAGCTAGTGCCATAGAGGAAATAAGAGTGCGTTTATTTTCTTTATCTTTAACTGGCAATGCTTTTTCTTGGTTTGCTTCATTACCTGTTAACTCTATTCGTACTTGGGAACAATTAGAACAAAAATTTCATGACCACTTTTATAGCGAAGATAATGAATTGAGGTTGAGTCATTTAACATCGGTTAAGCAAAAGCATGATGAACCTGTTACTAGTTACATTAGAAGGTTTAGAGAAACCAAAAACCGTTGTTATAATCTTGTTATCTCCGAAAGGGATCTTGCTGAATTAGCTTTTAATGGTTTGCAATCCCATATTAGAGAAAAATTAGAGGGTCATGAATTTATTGATGTTGCCCAAGTCCTAGTGAGAGCTTTAGCTCATGAAAGCCGAAGCAAAGATACTCGGCTCAAATCTAATCGTCCTAATATACATATGCTAGATTATGAATCATCGGACGATGAGAGTAAAGAAGTGTGTGCTACTGAATTTACTTGGTTACCTAATGATAAAGCAAACACTTGTGCTTCTCTTAAGCCGGCTCATAAGAGTCGGGATGAGATGAAATTTACTTTTGACGTGGCTATGTGTGATAAAATATTCGATGAGTTATTTAAGTCGGGTAAAATTAAAATGTCTCACACTATACCACCTATTGATCAATTAAAAAGACGTGCATATTGTAAATTTCATAATTCTTTTTCTCATGCTACCAATGATTGCAATACTTTTCGTCGGTAAATACAATCGGCCATTAATGAAGGTCGTTTGAAATTCCATGAGATGCAAGTCGACGAAAATCCTTTCCCTAATAGTGCCTTTGTTAATGCTCTTGAGTTGTCAAATCCTAAGGTGCTTATTCGGCCGGATCAAGCCGAAAACGCTAAAGGAAAGAATGTGATCATTGGAAAGCAAAGACACGACGAGAGGCAGCCTCTGGAGGTGATCCCCAAGGTTTCAGCGACTTCAACGCTTGGGGGGGGCAAGACAAGATCAAGACGGCCGGTACTGCGTCGACCAGTCTGACCGATGCCCAGACCGGTCTGACCGGTGTCCAGACCGGTCTGACCGGTGCCTCAGGTCGGTCTGACCGGTGCCTCCAGAAAGGTTCAAGATGCTCCAAGCCCAAGAAAAAAGCAAGGCCGAGTTTTAATGAGCTCTTGGCCAAATATAAGAGGGAAGGAGCTACTAAGGATCAAAGTAATCAGCCAAACGGTGCTAAGGGCGTAAAAGCACCACCAAGACGTAAAGGTAGTCATCACCAACAAGGTAACTTTTCACAACATCCTTTTATTGGATCTGTTATGCCATCGTCTTGGTATTATCCCTGCTATTATTCACCTGCTGATTATAATAGTATGTACATGAATTCGTATATGATTCAATATCCTATTACATACTCAAATTATAATGCATTACAAAAGCTGATTGTTTGCAATAGCAATCTGGTCAGAAATAATGTGTGTACTACTATTAAGCAAGGTGAGAATAGCAACAAGCAAAATGCTAAGGAGATGCAGCCGAGGTGGTGTCCCTCAGGCTTGTCCCACACTCAAAAAAGGAGGTTGCAAAGACTACGCAAACGAGGAGCAATGGAGCAGCAGATTGAAGAGAAGTCAGCCAAGTCAACACGGACCCGGAAGGAGTGGAGACCGAAGCAGGTGTCATCCTCGACTTGAGTAAAATATGTGTACTGCCGTTGTTTTGTTAAACATCGTCCTAAGTGTTTTTTAGTTTAGAAAGATATTTTTTGGCACGTATCCTTTGCCAAAAAACAGGGGGGCATATGTTCGCACCCAAAATTGGCAGGTCTCATCCGACCGGTCAGACCTGTGGGCCCCACCGGTCAGACCGGTGTGGTCAAAGTCCACGAAATCCTATTTGGACTTCACCATTGGATAGGTCTCGTCAAGTAGATCAAAATCCATATGTGAAACGTCCAAATCGGAGTCCGGGTGAGGGAGATGTGCACCGGTCTGACCAGTGCCCCTCACCGGTCAGACCGGTGCCTCCCCGATTCCGAGCCAAATTGAGGAGTCCTGATAGATTAGGCTTGTAAAAGGATTTCCTTGCGGGGCAAGACCTCCCCACCCTATAAATATAAAGGGCCACGGCCGATTGAGGTGGATCATCCAATCGATCAAATATATTTACCTTTTATTGTCTCGTATTTACTTTTACCTCTTCCCAACTTTTCTAATCTACTACTTGTTGTTCTTCCTTCGTCTCCGTGATGTCTGAAGGCGTTCTAGGTGGCCTTGCCGACCCTAGAGCAACCCTACGTGCGTCTCCCTAACGGGATCCTGCCCGGGCGACGTTCGGAGGTCTACCGCCGGAATTCTCCCGACGACCGGTCTGACCGGTCCACCACACCGGTCTGACCGGTCCACCACACCGGTCTGACCGGTGTCGACGCAGAGGCGCTGCGACAACTGCCTTTGCGTGTTGTTGGCTCTAGAAGGTGCCAACAGTTACTCCAGGGGTATTCACGCATGCTCCCCCTTTGAGTGGTAATTCAATTAATGCAACGTGACCAATGACTTCATTGAATGTGAAGGTATCATATGACCGATAGACTATTTGAACCGTTGGTTATTAGTTTTTTAGAAACAGAAAGTAAACCGTAATGTACTGTAAGTTTGGCATTTGGGACTGATTATGGAAGCTAGTTTAGTCAGAGGTTCAATTCCTCTGTGTTTACTCACTGTCAGCTTACGAGGAAGAGGAAGAGAGAAGGAAAGAAGAGGGCTGCACAAACCTTAGGATTTTGTGGTGGATCAAGGTGAGAGAATTTCAATCTAATCCCCTGTTTTAAGATGAGATTTAGTGATGGTAATTAGCCTTTTTCGTTGGATTATTGGGGGAATTAGAGATGGATCTCGTCATTGATCTCTGTTGGTTGACAGACTTGGCAGTTCCTGTTCCTCTTCGAATATGACTATGTTAGAGTCCGAATTAATTTTTGCACCATAAGAAGTTTTTTTAAATGATTCAAAGATCTTTCCATGAAGTCTTATATCATAATTTTTGGACATATGGTTTAAGAGATATTGCAGTTCAAAGTTGGCTGTTTTGTACTGACAAGTTTCTGAACAGTAATAAATCTATTGAGTTCTAAGGAATCTTAAGGGCTCAATCAGTTCTTCAAATGAATACCAAAGTGTCAGTGTTTTATTAAGCTTTCCATATTAGTAGAGATCATAATTTTTGGTTCGCTAGAACTCCATATATGAAATTCTAAAGTGGACGGTCAGTTTTTGTGGTCAGATTCAGAACTTGAGGTTGATATAACGATTAGTTGATCCTAATGATTTTTACTGCAATGAGAAGTATAACAAAAGTTTTGTATTATATAATGGTGCATTCTCTGGTGAAGTTGCATAATTTTTGGATGAGTGTTTTGGTAGATATGACGGTTTTACCATAGACTGACAGAATTGCAGGCAGACTCCATAATCTGAATTGAAGTGAAGATTAGAACAGTTTTCGATGTGAATAAGAATGTTTTGACCAATCATATTTGTTACGTTACTTGTGAAGTACCTAGTAGTACTCCCTCCATACTCAAAAACTTGACGTTTTGGACAAAATTTTAGTCAAATATTAGGAACATAAATCATGAATAACTTTTATGTTGTTGAGTTTAGAAATATGAAAACTATATGAGTAGAATCGTCTTGCAAAATACTTTTATAAAAGTACACATATTTCAGTTTTCGATAAATACTTTTATAAAAATAACAAGTCAAAGTTATACTTTGGAGACCATGTCGCTGTCAAAAACGTCAAGTTTTTTGAGTATGGAAGGAGTATTAAGAAGTACTATGTGTTTTGATTTTTCCCAACACCAAATTAACTAAAAAAGAGTAAAATGCACCATCAGTACATCAACTTGGCACGAAATGTCATTTGAGTCTCACAACTCACAAAATGCACATTCATATCCCTAGACATCAGCATCCTAATCATCCTGCTACATGTGCTGTTTAATGTGAGTTCGGAAGATTTAGATGTCACATGAAATTTTAGGGATATGAATGTGCATTTTGTGAATTCAGGCATCCGAATGACACTCGGTACCATTCCAGTGGTGCATTTTACTCATTAAAAATTAAATTCATTGAAAAAGGGTGTCATAGTAATCAATTCTCTTCTCTTTTCATCTCAAAGTGGCCTCCCCCGCTCCCTGACCTCTCTCGCACGCCGCTGAACGCTCGTCACTCCTCACCGCCTCCCTGCACGCCCCCTGACGCTTGTCGCCCCTCACCGCCTCCCTGGCCTCGTCGCCCCTCGCCCCCTCTGAATGGATTCAACAGAGTATCTCAATTTCTTTCGGCAACCAGCATGTCTGAACTTTCATGGGACAGGCTTCACTATGATTCGTGTTGGATATTTAGTCACTCAGGCTGGCACTTCATCAAAGCAAGAGAATAACCGCATAGCATAAACCAGATGCAAACTTTGGTGATCCTTCCTTCGGCATTAGCTGACAGAGATCTATTTCATGAAAAAAGAGTTTCAGTTGGCTTAGTAGGGCAGGTATTCCAGTGTCTTTATTAATTCTAGTCACCCGAACCTGAGTACCTGACACATATGTCTAGTTTCACCTTCTGCTCATCCTTGGTATTGAAGTTGGAAAAAGGAAATGCAATCAACTGAAATTTGCAAGACATTGAAAATTAGGTACGGAACTCCTGACATTGGTTGCTACACAATTTCTTGCAAATTCAGGTATTGAAGTTTCAGGTTTGCTTGCATGCACTTTATTGTGTACACATGCTTGCAAATTCTTACTCTCTTTTGTGCGCACAACAAAAACCGTACTGCATACATGTTCACCCTCAGTGTTTAGATGCCATGAGTTTACCTGCATTGTCATTTTTCAGCTGCCTTGTAACACCCCACCCACCAAAGCAGCACCGCCCAACCCTTCCGTAGGGGCGAGCACACATACACATAGCACCCTGCTTACACTTTCATCCTCGTTTCGTGTAAACGGGTTAACTCGAGGGTGGTATGACTGGTGGACAAAAGTTTATAAGTTGGCTCCACTCTTGCTCAACTAGCAATGTGGCACTAAACACGCGCACCTGCGCTCATAGGCCACTCATGGGCCATCCAAATTGGGCCAGGTGTGACATTTGGTATCAAAGCAAGATCTTTTCTTTGAGGGCCTAAATGGACCTATTCAATATCAGTTAGTGGCTCATAATTTCCCAAATTTTCAGCAACTTGTGGATAAGGCGATATTAGTGGAAAACAAGCGCCATGAGTTGGTAAGGGAGAAAAGGAAGCTTGAATCCCAAATGAGAATTGTTAGAAACACTCGCCCTCATTTCACTCAATAGAGCGACCCTTCAATCTACGCTAGGGACCAGGATGTACTCCAACACCCTAGTATAGAGGTTCAAGACCCTGTCCTTGAACATGATTATCAGATCACGCCTGATATAACCCCAATTGGAATCAGTACTCCTTGCAACTTCAATGGAAAGGAATGCTATAGCTGTGGAGAAGTGGGTCATTTCGCCAGTAATTGTCCGAGGAAGGGTACTCATAATAACCAAAAACCATGTGGTAAAGGCGGTAGAAGTCGAAACTGGCGAAGATGGAAAGTGCGAAATAGAAACCAACCTCAACTAGATGTGGGATCACAGAACTACATACGTGGTAAGGTGAACCATGTGACTCTAGGGAATGTTCAGAAAGCTCAAGGGGTTATGCTTGGCATGTTCGTTATCAACTCAACACCTACCACTGTCATGTTTGACTCTGGTGCCATACATTCTTTTGTCTCTTCTCAGTATGCATCCAGACATACCTTACACAAGTGCCCCATTAAGAAGACTATGTTGGTAGACTCTCCTGGTGGTGGGATAGAGGCAAACTACGTCTATCCAAAGGTCAACATGAATATAAAGGAGGTAGACTTTCCAGGTGATCTTATAGTTTTGGAATCAACTGGAATTGATGTCATCCTTGGAATGGGATGGTTGAGTACATTTGAAGGAGTTGTTTAGTCTGCTCAAGAGCCCACAAGGGCAAAGGATCGAGTATGTGTCTACACTACCATCAGCAACACCTTGTGCAGTTTATCAGGTGAAGGTTACTCCCTTAGATGAAATTAGAGTGGTTTGTGAATTTCCAGATGTATTCCCAGCTGACCTGCCAGGCATGCCACCAGACCGAGAAGTGGAGTTTGTTATTGATCTTTTACCTGGCACTACTCCTATTTCTAAGCGTCCATATAGAATGTCTAGTGGTCAACTGTTAGAGCTTAAGAAACAGATTAAGGAGTTACTAGAAAAGGGATTCATTCGTTATAGTTCATCACCTTGGGGAGCACCAGTTATCTTTGTAGAGAAGAACGATGGTACTCAGAGGATGTGTGTGGATTACAGATTGCTTAATGATGTTACTATCAAGAATAAGTACCCATTGCCCCGTATTGAGGATTTGTTTGATCAGATGAGAGGTGCTAAAGTGTTCTCCAAGATTGATTTGCATTCTGGTTATCATCAGATGAAGATCAGGTGGTCGAATATTCCTAAAACTGCATTCACCACTAGGTATGGACTTTATGAGTATACAGTCATGTCTTTCGGATTGACTAATGCACCTGCCTACTTCATGTATCTGATGGAGAAAGTGTTTATGGAGTATCTGGATAAGTTCGTTGTGGTGTTCATTGATGATACCTTGATATACTCCAAGAATGAAGAGGAACATTTCAGGCTTGTGTTGCAAAAGCTTACGGAGCAGTAGTTGTATGCTAAATTCAGCAAGTGTGATTTCTGGTTGAAGGAAGTCTCTTTCCTTGGGCATATCATCACTGATGGAGGTATTTCAGTTGATCCAGGGAAGGTTAGTGATGTGCTGAAGTGGGAACCGCCACAGACTGTCAAGGAGATCAGGAGTTTCCTTGGTCTTGCAAGATACTACCGTCGGTTCATTGAAGGGTTCTCTAAAATAGTGAAGCCTCTTACACCGTTATTAGAGAAGGATAAAGAGTTCAAGTGGACTACTGCCTGTCAAGCCAGTATGGAAGAATTGAAGAAGAGGTTGACTTCATCTCCAGTTCTAGTGATGCCAGATTGCTAGAAGAGTTTTGATATCTATTGTGATGCGTCTCGACAGAGTTTAGGCTGTGTTCTTATGCAGGAAGGTCAGGTTATTGCCTATGCATCTTGACAGTTGAGGAAACTTGAGCTGAGTTATCCTACACATGATCTGGAGTTAGCAGTAGTGGTTCATGCTTTGAAGATTTGGAGGCACTATATTATGGGAACCAAGTGCCAGATTTACACTGACCATAAGAGCCTAAAGTACATCTTCACTCAGAAGGATTTAAATCTAAGACAACGCTGATGGTTGGAGCTGATCAAGGATTATGATTTGGAGATACACTATCATCCTGGGAAGGCAAACCTAGTTGCAGATGCCTTGAGTCGGAAGGGACAAGCTAACATGGCAATAGCATTCCAGTTGCCTGATAAGTTGATGAAGGAGTTCGAGAGACTCAACTTGGGGATGGTTGCTCATACTGAAGGAGTGACTTTAAAGGTAGAATCTACCTTGGAGCAGGAGATATGCAAAGGGCAATTGGATGATGAAGAGATCAAGGAAATCAAGGCATCTATGGAAAAAGGCAAAGCCCTAGATTTCACAAAGGATGGTCAGGGAACCATATGGTTTAGGAAATGGATTTGTGTGCCAGATATGGGCGATCTTAGGGATACCATCTTGAGAGAAGCTCATGATTCAGCTTATTCCATTCACCCAGGCAGTACCAAGATGTATCAGGATTTCAAGCAGAGGAATTGGTGGTATGGAATGAAGAGAGATGTGGCTGCCCATGTGGCCTTGTGTGACACATGTCATAGAGTTAAAGCATAGCATCAGAAGCCAGTTGGATTGCTTCAGCCATTGAAGGTGCCTGAATGGAAGTGGGAAGAGATTGGCATGGATTTCATTGTTGGGTTACCCCGTACCTGAGATGGTTATGATTCGATATGGGTTATCATGGATCATTTGACCAAGGTAGCTCACTTCATACCAGTGAGGACCACTTGTACAGGAGCAATGCTAGCTGAGCTGTATATGTCCAGGATTGTGTGTTTACATGGTGTACCTAAGAAGATAGTGTCCGACAGAAGTACTCAGTTCACATCTCATTTCTGGGAGAAGCTTCATGAGTCTATGGATACGAAGTTGAACTTTAGCTCAGCTTATCACCCACATACAGATGGACAGACTGAGAGGAGTAACCAAATTCCAGAGGACATGTTGAGAGCCTGTGCTCTTAAGCATGGAGGCAGTTGGGATAAAAGTTTGCCATATGCTAAGTCCTCTTATAACAGCAATTATCAGGCTAGTCTCAAGATGGCACCATTTGAGGCTTTATATGGAAGGAAGTGCAGAACTCCTTTGTATTGGAGTGAGATGGGAGAGAGTCAGTTGTTTGAAACTGATATCATAAAGGAAGCAGAGAGGCAACTTCAGATCATAAGGGAAAATTTGAGGACCGCTCAATCTAGGCAGAAAAGTTATGTAGACGGGAAGAGGAAAGACGTGGTTTTTCAGGACGGTGACTATGTGTACCTAAAAAGTGTCACCGATCAGAGTTTTGTGCAGATTCATGGTAAAGGGAAAGTTGTCACCTAACTTTATCGGACCTTTCAAGATCTTAGAGAGAGTGGGAGCAGTAGCTTATAGGTTGGAATTACCGAATCAGCTCTCAGATGTGCATGATTTGTTCCACATCTCTCAGTTGAAAAAAGGTCTCAAACCTCATGATAAGGAGCCATTGCCTATGGATGGACTAGACGTTAAGGAGGATCTCACTTACACTGAACGTCCCATTAGGATCTTGGATATTTTAACACGATTTACAAGGAATCGGGTAATTAAGATGTGCAAAGTGCAGTGGAGTAATCATGCAGAAGATGAGGCAACATGGGAAAGAGAGGATGAATTGAAGGAAGAGTATCCCCATCTCTTTGCTGATCCAGCCGAATCTCGAGGACAAGAATCATCTTAAGGGGGTAGGATTTGTAACACCCTAAATTTACTATTTTGCAATTTAATAAAATTTATTAGAATTTGTAGAATTTAATTTGAGCTTGTTTAAGGATTTAAGGTTTTCTAAGGCTTTATGTGATCTATAGGCATTTAAATGTTTTCCAAATTTTAATTAATAAATTATAGGCTTCTTTATTGCATTCATGCTGGTGCATTATTTTTGGTTGATTGAACTCAAGTTTGAATTTGAATTCATGTGTTTGCTTTCAAAAAACATTAGGCAAAACATTTTGTTTTTCTCTGTTTTCCCTCCTTGTTTAAGGCCCACCTCTGGTTTTCCAGCCCAGCGACAGGCCCATTTCGCGTTGCCAGCAGCCGTTCAGCCCAGCGCTCTTGAGCGGCCCAGTTTGGCCCAGCTTGGCCCGCACGCGTCCGCCTCCCCTCCCGCAGCCGCTGACGTGTGGAACCCGGTGGTCATCCTCGACCTCCAGCTGGTCGCGCACGAGACGCGCTTGAGTCCGAGTCGCCCACCGCGACCTACACCTGCGCCCCATCCTGGCCTTGGGCCCGCACTCTAGGGCCATCCTCGTCGCCTATAAAACCACCGCCGCCACCTCTGTGTCGTCTTTCTCCCAACCCGCAAGCCCTCACGTCGTATTTTGAGCTCGCAACCCTAGCTCATAGTCGCCGCCGTCGATCTCCATCCGTACTGCCTCCCTATCGACGTTGAACAGCTCTGGAGGTCCGTGCAGAGGTGAGGAATTCGCCCGTGCCGCTTATGTACGTCCTAGTGCCCAGAACCGCCTGTAGTAGCTTAGCAGAGTCCGCCGTCTGCCCCTCTGAGCCATGCGCCGTCGCCGCCGCTTCTCTGTCATCCTCGATGCCATAGGTCGGTTTGCCGCGTCGCCCGCGAGTCAAACCGAGCCCCAAAGCTTGAGATCAAGTCTCACCGGTAATCCCGCTGCCGCTTACCGCCGCCTGTGTGCCGCCGTCGCGCACAGTCATTGCCTCCAGTCGTCCGATCCAAGATCAACGGCCTAGATCGAGTAATTTTGGCAGCATACCGGTCAACTGCCGCCGCACCCCGCTAGTTTTGCTAAAGAGACCCTGAACTCTTGCATTTTCGTGTCCACCATCCAGCTAGTTCAGAAGTAATTAGGTTTTAGCCCCTGGTTGTTCCAGTTAGACCCCTGAAAGCTTAGGTTCTTCGCAGTTAAGCCCTTCTATCTTGTTTTAGCCATAGTTTATACGTTTTAGCTCCGTTTTTAGTGTTCTTTATATCCATGTATTCGTCTCGACGAGTAGATTAGTTTAGTGTAGCTTTTGTTTCTGTTTGAAATGATTGGTGTGTTGTTTCTTATTTTATTGTGTGGTTCCTTTGCATGTGAATGTGTGATGTGTAGAGAACGTGTCATTCGAAGAATTCAATGAAGAAGAGATCGAAGACTCTGAGCAGCAGCGGGATTGTGAGGAAGGCAAGTGTCCTTGGTCATTTCTGTTTACACCTATACAACATGCAATTAACCACTTTATATATTTATTACTTTGCATTAATATGATGGGTTCCTATTAAGGAAGATGATTAGAATTCCTTTGACTACTACCTTGCAACCGGGTTGATAATTAACTTGATGGTAGATGATGTTTAGCTTGCTCAACTGGGTTGGTAATGAACAATATGGTTACTTTTACTCTATGTTCCAATGTGATATGTGATGTTTTAATTGCAAGACTATAATTGTTAATCGGAACATGGAGAACCACCCAGGAAAACAGTGGAACCACAAGACATATGGCGCTGTCTTGAACAATTAATTAGAGCCTCTAGTTTGGGGTCATCTTACCGAAAGGGAAAGGGCCTCATAGGTTGTGCGATGGCTTGTCCAACCAAGTGGTACGCCACTTGGGGGAGGGTTCATCCCCTTATGGGGAAACCTTAGAGGGTTACCACTTATTAGGGAATCTCTGTAAATGCCTCGTAGCGTTCCTATGCAATCACACCTCGGAAGTGTGGCATTGTACCTACTTTTGCACAGCATGGTTGGGTTCAAAGTTCCTAGAACTTTTACGCGACTTGTGGGTAAAGATGTACAACCTCTGCAAGTGTAAAACTAATCGATTAGCCGTGCTCATGATCATGAGCAGCCTGGACCCTCACATGATTAAATTAATTAATTAAAGATGGAGAATAAATTGTTGTTTTTTAATCTATGATGTTGATGCTCTATATTAATTGTGGGATAGTATAAACTTACATTTGCTAGTAAATAGCTGCTTAATAAAACCTGACCAACTAAAAGTGCTTACTGCTAATAGCCCATCAGCCTTCCACTTTATAAAGCCTTGCATGTTATATATGTTTTCCCCCTTGTTGACTACGGCATGTGCTCACGCTTGTCGTTTATTTATTGCATCTACACCATCCGGATTGTTGCTCAGACTTGGAGGTTTTTAGGAGTCCTAGGAATATGTGCCACCAGTCAGCTGCCAGATCTGCTGCTAGTTGTTCGCTCAAATGATATTATTATGAGACATTTGGTCATGTAATGGTTATAATACTCTCTTTTACACTTTGACACTGTATTTGGTAATCACTGAGTCATTACATGTGTATAACTTGATCCTGGCACACATTTAATTTATGCATCTGGTTTTGCCTTTAAAACCGGGTGTGACATGCCTGCAACTCTTCAGTCTTTACAAATATGTGTTTCCAACAAATGTTATTCAGTTCAGAAAAGTTTCAGCCGCCATGCAAATTAGACAGTAAAATAGAGGCTAAATTTCTGCCTTGTATGGTTCTTTTGGAACCTGGCTAGTTGATGGTTTATGTACAGGAATAACCAGAGTATACATAGTTAGTCGTCGTATACTGAATTCCTGAACCAAACTGAAAAACACAATTAGGTTTGAGCAAACAGTTGAGCTCACAATCTCGCCGGAGGGTCAGTACGAATGATCTTGGTTGGATGCTGGAAATTAGTGTTAGTGATGGCTAAATGGATCATCTTCAAGCTGTTGCTGACAAATGGATCATCTTCACAGCAAATATAATTTCAGTTGAACTCAGCACGAGTTTCTTGTTATAAATACAGTTGATGTTGGATAATTTTGAGTTTGTTTCAAAGACTGGTTTTCCTCTTTCCGTTTGTGGTACTCTCGTGTGTAATAACAAATAGCTATCTGCATGAAATCATGCAGAGGATGAAATATATGCCCTTTTCTAATAAATAAATACAGCTGACGCTCGGCGAGGTTTAGGAGGTCCAGGAGACTGGGACTCCGTGTTGGCTCGTGCCGCTGCTGTCGTCCCAGCCCAACGTGCCAGACTCCCCGCGCCTGGCTCACCGCTCTGACCGGCTCTGCCACCGCATCTCCGGCCAACGAGGAACAAGAAGGCCCGGAGGCACTTCCCCGGCGACACAGGCGGGGCGGCTTCCCGTGTTGGCTTGCGCCGCCGTGCGATCGTGGCCTGCCCAGCCCCACGCACTGGCTTCCCCGCGCCTGCCTTGCCGCTCTGACTAGCTCCACCGCTGAATCCTCGCGCTCGGCCAGCAGCTCGGGCCGGCTCCACCTCCATCTACCTTCGGTCGGTTGGGCCCTGCATGGCCGGCTCCCTTGCCATCTACCCTTTGCCGCGGCCGGCGACTCAGCTCGCTGGTGGCCACACGTGCCGTGCTTGGGACATTCAGCGGCCCATGGATAAGAGCCATAAAATGATTTGATCGGGAGCTAGGCGGTCACATAAATCATAGGAAATTACTTATACTAGTATAAATGCATGTGCGACACACACGTGTTTTAAAATCACGTAGTAAAAAAATATATTATAATTTTTGTATAAAAAATAATAATAATATCATGCACATTAAAATTATTCAATAATAACCCTAATAACCTTGCTTTGCTTGAAGCATTAATAATTAATTTTTATAATAAGTTTTTGTGCATAAGCTAACTAATTTTTATTATCATGAAGATTTTTTTGAGGTGGATGTTATTATGGATATGAATGACCACCTTATGTTTATGTGAGAGAATTCTTTACATAGCCCTGAAAAATGTATAGTTCCCTATATGATATTGAAATTTTTTTTTCTTCGTTATCTGACACCGAAATATTCCTTCTGCTCCCTTTTTTCGCACTCTGTTACATTTGTTGTTAAATTTGACATAGAAAGATATTTTCACCCCATCCCATCCAGCAAGGACCTGCTAAGCCGCTGAGGCGCTGACATACAAGCTCAAGAAACAATAGCAGGAGTTTATTAACTCGATATGGTGGGTTGGATCCAAATCTGCTCCTCGAAATTGAGCTCCATCTTTTTTTGAAAGAAAAAATTGAGCTCCATCTGACCTCCAAGCTTCACAGTAATACACTCTTTCGTTCTGCTCCTCATCTTTTCCTTCTCGAACAGAAGAGCAGGACCTGCTCCTCTGCTGCTTCAGCTCAGATCCCTGGCCGGGGGGCGGAGCTGGGTGAGGAAGCGACGGGAAGGGAGCTGCCCTCGAGTTGCACAGCCACAGACGCATTCTGGGCTCCGCCCTGCCTGCTCCTGGTATTGTCCCGCGCCCAGCGCCGCCCGGGCCACCCTTTGCCCTGCGCCGCCGACTACCGGCCGCATCCCTCTGCTACTCTTCCGTACCGCACCGCATGCTCCACCCGCACGCCGTGTTGAGGAGTGCGCTATCGCGTGACCTGTGGTGATGTGTTACCTAGGGCAGCACTAGTGCGCTTCCAGGGGTTGGAGCTCGCGCGGCGGCCGGGAGAAGGTGCGTCCTCCCGTGGCCGGAGCTCGCGCGACTACCGCCGGTGAGCAGGCACGTCCTCCCGCGGTCAGACTCGCACGGCAGCCTGCCTGTTGTGCACCTGCAGTCGGAGCTCACACTCGCCATCCATGGTTGTGGAATGGGTGGAGCTCGCCGCCAGCCATGGCTACGACCCGGGCGGAGCTCGCCCGCCGGCCATGGCAGCCTGGACGGTCGCGTGCTCGCGCGCCCTGCGACGGAGCACCAGCTCGCCAAGACAGCCGCGCGCTCTGCCTCGCTTTCCTCTGGCTCCTGATCGCTCACGGGTGGGCCTCACGCAGGTACACGGGGTGGGTAAAACGTGATTGGGTGAGAAAAACAATTCGTTTTTGGCATAAACACTCTCCATATTGCAATTTTTTTCCTTCCATAGTCGTTCCACCCTATCCACACCTAAAAACATATGATGGGTGGGTCCGATGTGAGGGGTACGGTGAACCCGATTTGGGTGAGAAAAGTTTTCAATTATTTTCGCTCCTTATAGTATATATATAGATGTGCTTTTGAATTAGAAAATATTAATTAAAATTTGTTGTGAGTCAAAACAAATTTGTACTTCCTCCATAGAAACTTCCTGGTACTTCCACAGTTGGATTTTGTATGATAGCTTGCCTCATTAAGAAATAAATATTCTAAAATTGAAGGAAAAGTATCCCCATCTCTTTGCTGATCCAGCCCAATCTCGAGGATAAGATTCATCTTAAGGGGTAGGATTTGTAACACCCTAAATTTACTATTTTGCAATTTAATAAAATTTATTAGAATTTGTAGAATTTAATTTGAGCTTGTTTAAGGATTTAAGGTTTTCTAAGGCTTTATGTAATTTATAGGCATTTAAATGTTTTCCAAATTTTAATTAATGAATTATAGGCTTCTTTATTGCATTCATGCTGGTGCATTATTTTTGGTTGATTGAACTCAAGTTTGAATTTGAATTCATGTGTTTGCTTTCAAAAAAACATTAGGCAAAACATTTTGTTTTTCTCTGTTTTCCCTCCTTGTTTAAGGCCCACCTCTGGTTTTCGAGCCCAGCGACAGGCCCATTTCGCGTCGCCAGCAGTCATTCAGCCCAGTGCTCTTGAGCGGCCCAGTTTGGCCTAGCTTAGCCCGCACACGTCCGCCTCCCCTCCCGCAGCCGCTGACGTGTGGAACCCGGTGGTCATCCTCGACCTCCAGCTGGTCGCGCACAAGACGCGCTTGAGTCCGAGTCGCCCACCGCGACCTGCACCTGCGCCCCATCCTGGCCTTGGGCCCGCACTCCAGGGCCATCCTTGTCGCCTATAAAACCCCCGCCGCCACCTCCGTGTCGTCTTTCTCCCAACCCGCTAGCCCTCGTGTCGTATTTTGAGCTCGCAACCCTAGCTCATAGTCGCCGCCGTCGATCTCCATCCGTACTGCCTCCCTATCGACGTTGAACAGCTCTGGAGGTCCGTGCAGAGGTGAGGAATTCGCCCGTGCCGCTTATGTACGTCCTAGTGCCCAGAACCGCCTGTAGTAGCTTACCAGAGTCCGCCGTATGCCTCTCCGAGCCATGCGGCGTCGCCGCCAATTCTCTGTCATCCTCGATGCCATAGGTCAGTTTGCCGCGTCGCCAGTGAGTCAAACCGAGCCCCAAAGCTTGAGATCAAGTCTCATCGGTAATCCCGCCGCCGCTTACCGCCGCCTGTGTGCCGCCGTCGCGCACAGTCGTTGCCTCCAGTCGTCCGATCCAAGATCAACGGCCAAGATCGAGTAATTTCGGCAGCATACCGGTCAACTGCCGCCGCACCCCGCTAGTTTTGCTAAAGAGACCCTGAACTCTTGCATTTTCGCGTCCACCAGCCAGCTAGTTCAGAAGTAATTAGGTTTTAGCCCCTGGTTGTTGCAGTTAGACCCCTGAAAGCTTAGGTTATTCGCAGTTAAGCCCTTCTATCTTGTTTTAGCCATAGTTTATACGTTTTAGCTCCGTTTTTAGTGTTATTTATATCCATATATTTGTCTCGATGATTAGATTAGTTTAGTGTAGCTTTTGTTTCTGTTTGAAATGATTAGTGTGTTGTTTCTTATTTTATTGTGTGGTTCCTTTGCATGTGAATGTGTGATGTGTAAAGAATGTGTCATTCGAAGAATTCAATGAAGAAGAGATCGAAGACTCTGAGCAGCAGCGGGATTGTGAGGAAGGCAAGTGCCCTTGGTCATTTCTGTTTACACCTATACAACATGCAATTAACCACTTTATATATTTATTACTTTGCATTAATATGATGGGTTCCTATTAAGGAAGATGACTAGAATTCCTTTGACCACTACCTTGCAACCGGGTTGATAATTAACTTGATGGCAGATGATGTTTTGCTTGCACAACTGGGTTGGTAATGAACAATATGGTTACTTTTACCCTATGTTCCAATGTGATATGTGATGTTTTAATTGTAAGACTATAATTGTTAATCGGAACATGGAGAACCACCCAGGAAAACAGTGCAACCACAAGACATATGGCTATGTCTTGGCCAATTAATTAGAGACTGTAGTTTGGGGTCATCTTACCAAAAGGGAAAGGGGCTCATAGGTTGTGCAATGGCTTGTCCAGCCAAGTGGTACGCCACTTGGGGGAAGGTTCATCCCCTTATGGGGAAACCTTAGCGGGTTACCACTTATTAGGGAATCTCTGTAAATGCCTTATAGCGTCCCTATGCAATCACACCTCGAAAGTGTGGCATTGTACCTACTTTTGCACAGCATGGTTGGGTTCAAAGTTCCTAGAACTTTTACGCGACTTGTGGGTAAGGATGTACAACCTCTGCAAGTGTAAAACTAATCGATTAGCCGTGCTCACGGTCATGAGCGGCCTGGACCCTCACATGATTAAATTACTTAATTAAAGATGGAGAATAAATTGTTGTTTTTTTAATTTATGATGTTAATGCTCTATATTAATTGTGGGATGGTATAAACTTACATTTGCTAGTAAATAGCTGCTTAATAAAACCTGACCAACTAAAAGTGCTTACTGCTAATAGCCCATCAGCCTTCCACTTTATAAAGCCTTGCATGTTATATATGTTTTTCCCCTTGTTGACTACGGCATGTGCTCACGCTTGTCGTTTATTTATTGCATCTACACCATCCGGATTGTTGCTCAGACTTGGAGGTTTTTGAGGAGTCCTAGGCGTACGTGCCACCAGTCAGCTGCCAGATCCGCTGCTAGTTGTTCGCTCTGATGATATTATTATGAGACATTTGGTCATGTAATGGTTATAATACTCTCTTTTACACTTTGACACTGTATTTGGTAATCACTGAGTCATTACATGTGTATAACTTGATCCTGGCGCACATTTAATTTATGCATCTGGTTTTGCTTTTAAAACTGGGTGTGACATGCCTGCAACTCTTCAGTCTTTACAAATATGTGTTTCCAACAAATGTTATTCAGTTCAGAAAAGTTTCAGCCGCCATGCAAATTAGACAGTAAAATAGAGGCTAAATTTCTGCCTTGTATGGTTCTTTTGGAACCTGGCTAGTTGATGGTTTATGTACAGGAATAACCAGAGTATACATAGTTAGTCGTCGTATACTGAATTCCTGAACCAAACTGAAAAACACAATTAGGTTTGAGCAAACAGTTGAGCTCACAATCTCGCCGGAGGGTCAGTACGAATGATCTTGGTTGGATGCTGGAAATTAGTGTTAGTGATGGCTAAATGGATCATCTTCAAGCTGTTGCTGACAAATGGATCATCTTCACAGCAAATATAATTTCAGTTGAACTCAGCACGAGTTGCTTGTTATAAATACAGTTGATGTTGGATAATTTTGAGTTTGTTTCAAAGACTGGTTTTTCCTCTTTCCGTTTGTGGTACTCTCGTGAGTAATAACAAATAGCTATCTGCATGAAATCATGCAGAGGATGAAATATATTCCCTTTTCTAATAAATAAATACAGCTGACGTTGGGCGAGGATTAGGAGGTCCAGGAGACTGGGACTCCATGTTGGCTCGTGCCACCGCTGCCGTCCCAGCCCCACGTGCCAGACTCCCCGCGCCTGGCTCACCACTCTGACCGGCTCCGCCGCCGCATCTCCGCACCCGGTCAGCAGCTCCGGCCGACGAGGAACAAGAAGGCCCGGAGGCGCTTCCCCGGCGACACAGGCGGGGCGGCTTCCCGTGTTGGCTTGCGCCGCCATGCGACCATGGCCTGCCCAGCCCCACGCACTGGCTTCCCTGTGCCTGCCTTGCCGCTCTGACTAGCTCCACTGCTGAATCCTCGCACTCGGCCAGCAGCTCCGGCCGGCTCCGCCTCTGTCTACCTTCGGTCGGTTGGGCCCTGCATGGCTGGCTCCCTTGCCATCTACCCTTGGCCGTGGCCGACGACTCAACTTGCTGGTCGCGACACGTGTCGTGCTCGGGACATTCAGCGGCCCATGGATAAGAGCCATAAAATGATTTGATCGGGAGCTAGGTGGTCACATAAATCATAGGAAATTACTTATACTAGTATAAACGTATGTGCGACACACACGTGTTTTAAAATCACGTAGTAAAAAAATATATTATAATTTTTGTATAAAATAATAATAATAATATGTATTTGCTAGAATCATTTTATTCAACCATGCACATTAAAATTATTCAATAATAACCCTAATAACCTTGCTTTGCTTGAAGCATTAATAATTAATTTTTATAATAAGTTTTTGTGCATAAGCTAACTAATTTTTATTATCATGAAGATTTTTTTGAGGTGGATGTTATTATGGATATGAATGACCACCTTATGTGAGAGAATTCTTTACATAGCACTGAAAAATGTATAGTTCCCTATATGATATTGAAAAAAAAAATTCTTCGTTATCTGACACCGAAATATTCCTTCTGCTCCCTTTTTTGGCACTCTGTTACATTTGTTGTTAAATTTGACATAGAAAGATATTTTCACCCCATCCCATCCAGCAAGGACCTGCTAAGCCGCTGAGGCGCTGACATACAAGCTCAAGAAACAATAGCAGGAGTTTATTAACTCGATATGGTGGGTTGGATCCAAATCTGCTCCTCGAAATTGAGCTCCATCTTTTTTTGAAAGAAAAAATTGAGCTCCATCTGACCTCCAAGCTTCACAGTAATACACTCTTTCGTTCTGCTCCTCATCTTTTCCTTCTCGAACAGAAGAGCAAGACCTGCTCCTCTGCCGCTTCAGCTCAGTTCCTGGCCGGGGGGCGGAGCTGGGTGAGGAAGCGACGGGAAGGGAGCTGCCCTCGAGTTGCGCGGCCATAGACGCATTCTGGGCTCCGCCCTGCCTGCTCCTGGTATTGTCCCGTGCCCGGTGCCGCCCGGGCCACCCTTTGCCCTGCGCCGCCGACTACCGGGCGCATCCCTCTGCTACTCTTCCGTCCCGCACCGCATGCTCCACCCGCACGCCGTGTTGAGGAGTGCGCTATCGCGTGACCTGCGGTGATGTGTTACCTAGGGCAGCGCTAGTGCGCTACCAGGGGTTGGAGCTCGCGCGGCGGCCGGGAGAAGGTGCGTCCTCCCGTGGCCGGAGCTCGCGCGACTACCGCCGTTGAGCAGGCACGTCCTCCCGCGGTCAGACTCGCACGACAGCCTGCCTGTTGTGCGCCTGCAGTCGGAGCTCACACTCGCCATCCATGGTTGTGGAACGGGCGGAGCTCGCCGCCGGCCATGGCTACGACCCGGAAGGAGCTCGCCCGCCGGCCATGGCATCTTGGACGGTCGTGCGCTCGCGCGCCCAGCGACGGAGCACCAGCTCGCCAAGACAGCCGCGCGCTCTGCCTCTCTTTCCTCTGCCTCCCGATCGCTCACGGGTGGGCCTCACGCAGGTACACAGGGTGGGTAAAACGTGATTGGGTGAGAAAAACAATTCGTTTTTGACATAAACACTCTCCATATTGCAATTTTTTTCCTTCCATAGTCCTTCCACCCTATCCACTCCTAAAAACATATGACGGGTGGGTCTGATGTGAGGGGTATGATGAACCTGATTTGGGTGAGAAAAATTTTCAATTATTTTCGCTCCTTATAATATATATATAGATGTGCTTTTGAATTAGAAAATATTAATTAAAATTTGTTGTGAGTCAAAACAAATTGGTACTTCCTCCATAGAAACTTCCTGGTACTTACACAGTTGGATTTTATATGATAGCTTGCCTCATTAAGAAATACATATTCTAAAATTTCTCAACAATCAAACATTAAAAATTGAGGATCTATACCTTGCTACATATACTGCTAGTTGTATGAGTAGTGCCTCGGATTTATCTTCAGAGCAAAGCTCTACAAATTTCCCGATATATTTATGCAACCTTTTCCGTTGTTGGAAACGTGTCCACGGTAACAGTAAATGCTTGGATCATCCACATGATGTCACCACAATGACGATGGCAGCAATGTCCCCATTACCAATCGGTCTTTTGAATTCCAAAAGAGAAGAAAAGGACAACCCCACCGTGGTTTGTTTCCTGAATCCTGATCAAGTCGTCTTTGCACAGTGAGTCTCGTTTCCACTTTCGGTGTGTAAAGTTACACTCTGAACTTTTTGACCAAAGGTCATCGATGAATTCTTATATATCGGAGAGTTCAGAACTTCAGATGGATCAAACCAGAGAACCTAAGATTAATGCAACAGAAGAAACCCTGATCCCAGTTGTCACACACTGCTGCTCCAGCAGGTACATGTTTGATTTATCAACTGCCACTGAAAGAATGGAAGAGAACAGCAGCAAGGCCATGTCCATCGGCCAGCCGGAATCATCGCCGGGCAGCTTCAGTTTGTCCACCACAGGAGCGGCAGCCACCACCTCGGCAGACATCCGGATGCAGGTGGTGGCCAACGCAGCGCGCGAGCTGCACCGGTTGGCGGCGCCGCAGGACAAGGGGAGCCACAGAGTCTGGTTCCCGCCACCGCCGGAGACGGGCACGGAAACCATGGTGTTCATGTCGCAGCCACTGCGCGTATCAAGCAGGGCTAGCAGCAGCCGCAGGGCCAAGACAATGAACTGGGACAGACGCTACGACTCATTCAAGACGTGGTCCGGAAAGCACGAGCGGCAAATCACCCATCTTGCCGGTGGCGCCGACGGTCCGGGCGACAAAGGCGAAGACGTCGATGACGCCATGGGCGGCTACCGCACCAGCTCTCCGTCGTCGATGCCAGAGGTTGATCGCTTCTACGCCGCCTTGGAAGGCCCCGAGCTGGACCAACTCAAGGTACGGAGTACAATGCTTGTTGGTGTTCATTCTTCCTCCGTACCAGTAGTCCAGTACCAATATCGTTCTTGGGTGCTCATAAACTGTCCAGCCCGCGGAAGACCTTGTTCTGCCATCCGACAGGACGTGGCCATTCCTGCTCCGATTCCCGGTAACGGCGTTCGGCATTTGCATGGGCGTGAGCAGCCAGGCGAACCTCTGGAAAGTGATCGCGACGTCGGCGCCGACGGCGTTCCTGCACGTGACCACCAAGGTGAACCTCGTGCTCTGGTGCGTCGCCATCGCGCTGACGTGCGCCGTCTCCGCCACCTACGCGTGCAAGGCCGTCATCTACTTCGAAGCAGTGCGCCGCGAGTACTACCACCCCATCAGGGTCAACTTCTTCGCGCCGTGGATCGGCTGCCTCATGCTCGCCATCGGCGTCCCTAGCTCCGTGGCGGCGGCGGCGGAGCTCCCGCACTGGCTCTGGTATGCGCTCATGGCACCCCTGCTGTGCCTGGAGCTTAAGATCTACGGCCAGTGGATGTCCGGCGGGCAGCGGCGGCTGTCCATGGTGGCCAACCCGTGCAGCCACCTCTCGGTGCTCGGCAACTTCGTCGGCGCGCTGCACGGCGCGTCCATGGGGCTCAGGGAGGGTCCCATCTTCTTCTTCGCCGTCGGTCTGGCGCACTACACCGTGTTGTTCGTGACGCTCTACCAGCGGCTGCCAACGAACGACACGCTGCCCAGGGACCTCCACCCGGTCTTCTTCCTGTTCGTGGCGGCGCCCAGCGTGTCGGGCATGGCGTGGGCAAGGATCACGGGCGAGTTCGGGATCGTCTCCCGGCTGGCCTACTTCGTCGCCATGTTCCTGTACGCGTCGCTGGCCACGCGGATCAACTTCTTCCGGGGGTTCAGGTTCTCCATGGCGTGGTGGGCGTACACGTCCCCGATGACCGGAGCGGCCATAGCCTCCATCCGGTACTCGACGGAGGTGGACAACGTCTTCACCAAGGTGCTGTGCGCCGCGCTATCGGTGGTGGCCGTGCTGTCGGTGATGATCCTGCTCGCCACAACGTTGGTGCATGCTTTCGTTCTCGGGAACCTGTTCCCCAATGACATATCCATCGCCATCACGGAGCGGAAGGTGAAGCCGATCGTGGAGCTGCAGGAGAGCCACCACAATGATCAGGAGGTTGCTGATGCTGGCACTAATAAATGGTCCGAAGCTGTCTAGCGGCAATAGTACACGCTTGCATTTGCCTGTGAGCAGAGAGAAAACGTTGTCTTGAGCAAAGGTTACCGGAGGTTACCCAGAAACACACATGTTTATTGGATTTTTGAGATATTTCTCAGAAAGTTTTTCTTTCCAACTCAGTTTGTATACAAAATAACTTAGACTATTTCAAACAATATGACATGAAAACCAAGACATAGTAGCTATGTATAGAAATGGGATAAAGTTTAGAGTCGCGGGAAGCCGGGAGGCAGGGTTTTTGGGCCATGCTTCTTTGGTCGGAGGGCTAAAAAGTTTGAGCGGTAAGTAAAAGAAAAAACTGACCTCAACTGAGAAAAAATTTTATCGGATTTTTCAGTTTTTTTTAGAAAATTTCCATATTTTTATTGTGCAAGAAGAAACAAAAATGACAGAACCAGCATACAAATTAACGGGTCAGGTTACTGTTCGTATGGACCCAGAACCCGCATCTAACGTTATTCATTCTCAAAAGTGGCATGATGGTATATTATCCATCCATATTTTTCTGCAAATTTTGGTGATTTTTTGAAATGGTAGCACGATAGCACCTAACGTGCTTGTAGCACCATATTTCGGGGATGAGATCAGGACATTGTTCAGATAGGCAAGTTTTCACTATTCACTCGTCACACAAATGTCCAGATGCTAATTATGAGTATTAAATGTAAATTAATGACAAAACTCATTCCATAACATCGGGAAAATTCGTGAGACGAATCTATTAAGTATAATTAGGTCGTGATTAGACAATTCGTGAGACAAATCTATTAAGTATAATTAGGTCATGATTAGACAATGTGGTGCTACAGCAAACATGCGCTAATTATAATTTAATAAGACTTAATAGATTGATCTCAAGATTTTTAGTCTATCTGTTTAATTATTTTTATTATTAAATTGTGTTTACTACTTCTAATTAGCATAAACAATGATGTTTCTTTTTTAACAACTTTCCACCCCAAACCTCAGTTGCATCTCCGTACTCATTGTCACACCCTGAAATTCCTGAATTTCAGGATGTGAATAAAGAGAACAATTAAACAACGATTTTCTCATAATTTTCAAATTTTTCTAACATTTATTTTCCTAACAGCAAATATAGTATAGGAAACGCCATTGATTGTCTTTTTTCTAAATTAAATAAAATCATTGTGTGTATTGCATTCATGCCGATGCACCTTGGTGTTTCTTGAGTGTTAATGGTTTCAAAATATGTTTAGATGCTGACCAAATTCTTGTGAGAATTTTCTGGTTTTTTTCCGAAATTTATTCTCACCTTTCTCAAGCTAATTCTATTTATTAGAAGCCTCTAAAATATTTTTCATGAGTTCCAAATAATTTATATAGGTTGTTATTGCTCCAATCTGTCTCTGGGAATTTTCCTGGAAGTTTCAGAATTTTCTGGATATTTTTCGTGTATTAAAAGCATTTCAAGACTTTTATGAAACTTTTTTTCAATGATGCCCGAGCTAGATAAATCCTCCTTTTATTTTGGGCCGAGCCCGTGGCCCGACCCGCTCCAGCCCAAAGGCCAACCCGTTGATGCCCATCTGGGCCCAGCTTCCGGCCACCCATGGCCGGTCGCCGCCGCCAGGCTGCCCTCGGCGTGCGCGCCACGCCAGGCTCCCCTCCGCGTGCCTGTAAAAGGTGAGCACCGCAGCCCGCGTGCCCTAGCCGCCCGCCGCCCTAGCTCGCCTTTGCGCAGCGCCGCTGCACGCCATCCGCCACGGAGCCGAGCGCAGCGCCGCCGGCCGTCGCCCGATTCGTCGTCCAGGGGCACAGTCAGAGTAGCTCGAAGCCACCAGGATCCCCGCGAGTCCAAGCCGCAACACCTCTACTGGTTCTCGTCACCTAACGCTTACTGGAGCACTGCCCATGCGCGGGATCAGAGACAGAGCCGAGCCGCCGGCCAGCGACCACCCAGCTCCACTTGCCGCTAGATTCCGACCATCCTGGCCTCCTCCAACCGCCGGTGAGCATCCCTCCTACTCCCCTTTGCTTCATCTACCTCCTGCGTAACTGAAAGGATCTTGATGTCGCCTAGAGGGGGGCTGAATAGGCGTGACGAACAACTTTAACTTTTCGACCTCGAAAACTTGCACTGCCAGGCGCCACCGGTCAGACCGGTGAGACTGACCGGTTAGACCGGTCCCTGGCTCTGCTCAGCAGGTGGCACCGGTCAGACCGTTGCCCTCCACTGGTCAGACCGGTGAGCCACAGAGAACCTGCAAAAATAGCTTCAAGCTCCTCTTGACTTCTAGCACGAAACAAACTTGATGAGTGGCCTTTGTAGATGATCACAAGCAAGGTAATAACCCCTGCACACACAAGTAGCACACCCAAGTAGATCGAAGCGGAAGCAGATCAAATATGCTAGAAAACAACTTAGAGAGGCAAACCACAAAGAGATGCAAGGATTTTTTTCCCGAAGTTCACCACCCACTAAGGAACGGCTACGTCTCCGTTGAGGAGCTTGTAAGGGAGAATTCCCACAACAAGCCGGGTCTCTTTCAACCGCTTTCCTCCTTTCCACTAAGGCGATCTTTTCACGAAGAGGCAAGATCACAACCCTCACAAACTGTAAGGAATCGGATGCTCGTAGCCTAAGAGGGGGAGGGGGTGAATTAGGCTTCTTAAAACATTAACCTATGGCTTCACTACTTTTGCAGAAAGTAAAACTAGAACATACTATCTAGATGTGCAACTACGGTTGTTCTTGTGTGAAACTCCCATCCCAAAACAAGTTTTGCAACCAATAGCCAATCCTAGCATGATACTACTCTAGGAAAGTAAGGCAAGCAAAGAATGCAAGAGAGTAATGCGGAAATGTAAAGAGGGATGAGAGGAAGCAAACTCTTGACACGCGATTTATCCCGTGGTATCGGTAGGCACTAAGCCACCCTTAGTCCACGTTGTTGAAGCACTCGCACAAGAGTATTGCTTCCTGGTCACCAAGTCTCTCCCAAGAGCACCACTTGACTCGCCACAAAGGCTCGCCACTTAAGCACTCGCCAAGCTCCCTTGGTCACCTTGATGCTGCCTCCACTAAGGAGCTTCTCCACTTAGGAAGAGGGTATCCACGTCCCCCCGCACAAAGTGTCCTCGCCACTCCACACCAAGCCGGAGGGTCGAAGACGATTGCCGGTGAGCCACTTAGGCCCCAAGGCTTCCAGCGCACCTTGTACAACTAGATTCACTCAAGAATCACCTCATAAGGTTGGCACAACCTTGTACTCACTCAGCTCTAAGCTAAGCCTAGCACTAAGCACACACACAAAGCATGTGCAAGTCTATGGATAAACAATTTAGCACGGGGATGGATTGAATATGATCTTCTAGGTGTCTTGCACCCCTCTGCACTTCCACAAAATCTAGCAACCTCAAATGGGTGAGTGGAGGGGGTATAACTAGCCCAAGGCACTCAAGGAGCTGTTGGCTAACAGCCACAAAAAAAGGTAGCGTCAGATGAACCGATGCTATGCTTTTCCTAGGCGTCGGTTCATCCGGTGCCCTCCACGTCACTTATCCGTTGCAGCTCTGCTGACATAACTGTTCCGACGCTTTGCACCGACGCATCGTCGGATCATCCGGTGCTGAAGAACTTCTCGCCAAAACGTCTCTATTTGTTTCTTTGAGACCGTCGGATAGACCGATGCTTCCTCTGACCCAGGGCGTCGGTTCATCCGGTGCTGAAGGGTCTGTCTTGGCGCGTCTCTGTCTTGATTCAAACCAGGCATCAGATAGACTGACGGTGTCCCCACTTAGACCGTCGGATCATCCAGTGCTACTGTCTCTGCTGCTTCTACTCTACAATTCATTTGGCGCATCTACAAAATGGACCGTCGGTTCATCTGACGATGCCTGTTCACATGAGGCTTCGCGCAGTGTACCAACTACACTTACGCTTCTTCCTATGTACCGTCGGTTCATCCGACGGTGCCCTTTTTCTTCTTTTTCTTCCATGTGTTTTGACCCTTGAAAAATAAACTATCTTCTCATTTTGGCATGTGGTATTTTTGCATCCATAGGACCTAGAAATGTCTACAAGGATATGCTAAACAATATGGTTAGTCCCATTGATCATGTTGCCATAAATCACCAAAATCATACTCGAACTAATGGCGTACGAGGCCATGTTCATTACAATCTCCCCCTTTTTGGTGATTTATAACAACACAAGCAAAGCAAGCATGAATTTGCAAAAATTGACAAAATTGAACCACTTACACTTGCTTGGATGCTTACCATCATCAAAACTCCCCCTAGATCAAACTTCCCCCTTTTTGATCTTCTCTTCACCATGTTCACACATAGCTTGCTACTTCCTACTTTGGAACCACTAGCTTGCTTTGACTACAACTTCTCCCCCTTTGGAATAAAATCTCCAAAAAGGTCCAAAACAAAAGGTCTCCAAGGAAATTAGCAAATCCTAGAAAACATAGCTCAAAGAGAAATGTTAGCCACAAGGGAGAAAGCCACATGAACCATGATCCATAAGTATGATATCAATGAAGATACCACATTTACAAATAACTAAGGTGGATCACTAGCTCATGAGACTAGCATGATACAAACTAAGTTTCCCTAAGTGTGTGCACAATATGATAGTGTGAAAATCAAGTGCACAACTACAAACACTTGTAGAACAAGGAAGCTAAGAGCATATCATGCAAGGAGGTAGCTTATAGGACAAGATAAGGACAAATGGGTTACCACTTGTAGATACCACTTGTACTCTTTTGATCATTGCATACCGCCGGGGGTTGTTCCTTTCTACCTTGTTGGCACCACATTGAGATGAGCCACTTGGAAATGATATCACTAGGAGGTGACACCACTTGAAAGAAGTTTGCAAAGAAGACACTTGGGGTACCACAAGGATTAGGAGTGTATGAGTGCATTGCCTTTGAACTTATATAGAGACATAAGCTCGCAAGGACATGACTCAATAGCATGAAGCTCATATTGCTATTTTCACTCTTTTAGAGATGTTAGATCACATTGAGAGTGAAATAGCATTCTCTTAGAATGAAACACCACACCGGAACGCGTCACTAAGGGACTACACAAGATAATCTTGAAACAATGTTAGTCCCATAACCAAACCATAGGATGAGCTCCCCCTAAATGTGTCCATTTAGTGTTTGAATCACCAACCAAATGTATGCACATTGTTTATGACAACAAAAGGGAAGCTAACCCTATAGCTTGCTCATGATGCAAAGTGATATGAATGAAAAACATGTACCATGAAAGAACAAGTGTAGCTTTCCTACACACTAATCAAACCATGTAGGTTGCTCATGGGTTAGCACATGACACAAGCAACCTACCATATGTAAACAACTAGGCATAGCAACAAATGCAAACCCAGACAAGGCAATGAAGCTACAATGATACATGAGATGGGTTCTAGTTTCCATTACCTCAACCGGGGAACTTGGGCAACACATTTCCAACTTGCAAGCTTGGCTTCTAGGCTTGAATCTTCACAACTTCTTTGTGCCAAGCCTCCCAAGTCCCCGACCTCATGGCCTTCAAGTGGCCTTTGGAACCCAAACCATTTGAGGCCCCTTCATGTTGGTGATGACTTCCTTGGGCACCCAAATAGGTTGGTTCCAACCCCGCTCCGTCTTCATCTTCCCAACCTTGTGTGCAACCACCTTGCCATTAGCCTTCTTTTTGATGATGTAGGTGTTGCTCTTGGTCTTGTTCTTGCGGTTGGGCTTGGTGTAGATGAGGGAGCTCTTGATGGTGGGGTTCAACTTCTTCTTCTCGCCCTTGTCCATCTTCTTGACAAATTGAGGGTATTTGTAGAACTTGTGCCCTTCTCCATGACACTTGTAGCAAGTCACGGTTGCACCCTTCTCAAGCTTCTTCACCATGGGATCACGGTTATCATGAGAAGGTTGGACGTTGCTCTTCATGTCTTGAGAGATGTCCACTTGTTCCTCATTGTTCTTGCCCTTGCCCATCAAGCTAACCAACTTCTCTCGGAGCCATTTCACTTCTTGCTTGAGCTCATCATTCTTCTTGCCTATGAGACAATCACATGTTTGTACAACAACATTCTCATTGCAAGATGGTGAGCAAGATTCATCAATTAAATGATGCAAGAAGTTGAAGCATCTACCTTGGAGATAGGAATTGCACAAGGGATAGATGATTCATCAAGCTCAAAGGAATCACTTGCTTTAATCTCATTGCTCTCAAGCTTAGATTTTAGCTCATCACACTCCTTGCTTAGCAATTTGAATTTGCACAACAAATAGTCATAATTTGTAGCAAGGGTTGCACTAAGATCATTGAGAGCATTGAGTTCTTTAATTTTATTAGCTTGTTTCTTAAGCATTCCTTTTTGCTCATGGACTAGCTCAACAAGGTCATCGAGAGAGGTGGTATCGGATTCATCATCACTTACATTGCTTTCCACACCTTGGGCCATAAGGCACATGTGTGGTGATGATGAAGGACCTTGCATGAAGCGGGTGGTGAAGTTCTTTCTTGATTCATCACTTGATCTACAAGAACTTGATTCTCCGCCACTTGTCCACTTACGGACGGCGACATTTGCTTCTTGCTTTGGTCTCTGTTGGTATTTCTTAACGTCGATGCTAAGTTATGAGTTCCTAGCAACGATGCCAGAAATGACCAGATGGTAATCCTAACGATTACAAGAGTCCGCAAGCGCACGAAAGTACCATTGTAGCATTTCTCCAAAGGAGTATTCCAAAGGGTATCGAATCTAAGGAAGGCTGGGCGGATTAACAAGTTCAACACTATTGCAAGGAGTATAAATCATAGATGGGAATGAACCAGACACTCAAGTACAGGGGTGAGATATGATAGATAAGATAGTAGTGTGAACACACAAACACACACTCTCTAAAGGTCCTAGGCTTAGGAGGCAACATACGAGTTAGTTCTAGGTTCTAAGGTACTAAGCATACAAAGTTAGTCATACGAGTTAGACACACACTAGCATTGCATGATCGCTAGCTCAAGCACCCAGGTACAAACGGGGAGCTAATCTCCCGCGTCGCTTACGCACGACTCCGGTTGTTAGACTTTAGACTCCTATAGCGTATCCGAACGTGGGGGATTCCAGAAGGGTCCAACGGCTGTCACCACCGTGGCCTACCCCAAGACAACCGTGGGATACACTCATAAGCAACATAGCTATGCAACCCAAGCACCACGCTTACGTTGTTAGCAGGACCCTGACCGGCCCGGGCTATTGTGACCCAGGTTAGAGCCGCCAGATAAACCGGCCAATTACACCGACTACCGTAGCTTGAGCACGAACTTCATGCAACACGAACATGGGATCTAACTAGATCAAACTAGGCTAAGTACACAAACGGATTTGTGCTTTCCTATGTCTATTCAACAAGATCAGAAGGTCGTGTTCGTGATGAACACGAGCCTCTAAATGATGAACAAACACCGAAAACATGTATGAGTCACTCGTCAACTGGATCGAAAGGCCTTGTTCATCAAGAACATGAGCCTCTAAATGATGAACGAGCGAAGAACACATGAACAAATCACCCATGTATACAAGCACAACTTTATATGAAATAGCTGAATAACTGAAGTAGATCAAAGTCATACAATAAAATAAAGATACAAGAGGACTCATACCTAGATCCCAAAGTAGACTTGGAACTTGAAGTAGAACTACTCTAGCCTACCTCCTAGCCTTAGAAACCAAAAGTGAGAGAGGAGGAGTAAGGTGTGTTGTTACGAAATGAACCCCCTCCCCTTCTATTTATAGGCTAGAGCACCGGCGCAAGAAGGAGTGAAACACCCCGGGGATGGCCTCTAGGACCAATCGACAAGCGCCACGTGGAAGCCCAGGATCAGCCGACCCAAGGTCGGTTCAGCCGATCCTAGTCTCAGCCGACCCCAGGTGGGCCCCACTCAGGGTGTGCTTCTTCAGGGTGGCTGTCCTGTGGGCCCTTAAGTCGGTCCCCGGTGTACACGTGTTCTTGAGGCGGTTTAGGCGCTCTGGTGGGCCCATGGATCCATGTGAAGTCCACATGTCACGCTCTGATTCATCGGGGCTTGCCTCTCTTGGATTGGTGACATGGCGTGCATGCGTGGCACCTGAGGTGGTTTAGCTTGCATGCATGGCACCTGAGGTGGCAGCCATTCCTTGAGGTGACGTGGCATGAATCATAGAAGGTGAGTTTGCCACTTCTTTTATGCCTATTTTCCTGCAATCACATAATCTCCAAGGACAAGTGGAACTACATTATTCTTAACTAAAATGCGTGTAAGAAATGCCTCTTGCTCCTTTATTCATGAGTAAATTGACGGCTAAAGTAAGCACTTAACAGCCGTCAACAACTCCCCCAAGCTAGCCTTTTGCTCGTCTCGAGCAAGATACTTAGGACTTAGGTTGGTTGATCAGGAGTTGCTACGATGTTGTATTCCTAGTTTATGACAAGCATATGACTAGGTACTCTATCAAGGATTGAATGAGTTGGCATTGATCTTACCTTACGCTTGATTGCTATGGGGATTGTAGCTTCACCTGTCTTGGGCGGTTGAAAGATAGAATGGTTGTATAGAAATTACTAATCACAAGTACCTTGATCAGTCATCAATCTGGAGGATTTGCAAATTTTCACAAAGAAATCAAAGTTCCTCGAATGATACTCTCGGATCGCTCAGTGTGTATGATTCCTGACCAAGGCATTGATTTGCCTTCTTTCTCCACCTACTCTTAATAAGCTGATATGTGGAGCTGTAGGTAGGGAAAACATGTGGCATACCTGTTTCTCATATGTTATCGAGTCGAAAACCGAATCCTTGGGAGCAACAAGTCATATAGCCTGATCAAGATGTGCATGTGTGTGTATATGGTGGATGGATGAAGAACTCCTTTTTGTATATGATTCTCTCCTCTCCTTTTGAGATTTTTGAGACTTGGGCTATGTCTCTTTATTCTTTCTCTTTTTTTTCTTTTTTTTTCTTTTTATGCTCCTGAGCATGTGCTGCTTTTTTCGCATAGCCCATAGTCCTTGCTGAATATTTTTGGAGAGAGAGTAATCATGAAACAATGCGCGGAGCTTTATTTGCGGAATGGATAGGGGATGGATGAAATGATGGGTGCTAACTTCCGGTGCAGAAGTTTAGCATATAGTGGCTGTGTACGTGATCTTGATCATGGGAGGATGACAAGTTTCTCGCCGAGGGTCACAACAATTCGACAAGACTCAATGAAGAAAACAAGCAGCATATGTGGAGGCTAACAACAGCTAGGATCTACATATGGCTTTGGATAGGAATTTCTCGTCATTGAGGAACTTATCATTTTATCATTTTTTCAAAAGAAAACTCTAGATATCAAACATCACTTAGCACAGGCTCATAGCGACCCTATTATACCATATCATACCTCACAACAACCTAGGCAAAGGTCATGCTTTTTGCTACCCACAAGTTTCAAGCTAATGTTTGATCATACAAGCCAACAAACTCAAAACTGAAATAGGATACTAAGCTGTAGCAAGGCATATAAAAGGAATAAATAGAGCAACTATTCATCATTTCGACCATGAAGGACAGAAAGCATTCTTATCGCGCATATGAAAGCAAACTAATTTAAGAAAGCAAATAAATATTTTGGTCTTTTTAATTTTGCGGATTTTTATGTGTTTTTAGCATATGAGATTCTGAAAATAAAGATACAAGTTTCCTCAGAGTGGGGGTCCTCCCCCAAGCTAGCTTCAGGCTCACTACTGTGGAGGGGGAAATCCCATCCACCGGTAGTAGGCCCTCTGCTCCTCCAGCTGCTGCTGCTGTGCCAGCTTGATGGCGTGAAGTCACTCGCCAGACATCCGCTGCCAGTCCCGGGTGGACTCGACGTGCTGGTGCACGGTCTCCTCCATGTCGCCGACTCGGATGTTGAGCTCGCTCATCTGTTGAGTGAGGGTGGCCCCACAAGATGATGAGCGCAATCCGGATGACAAAGATGTCACATCTCCGTAGGCAGTACCAGCAGGGACGGCCCACTCGCCACTGCCCACACTAGCCCAAGCTGAGCTACTCGCACCCTGCTGGTACATGGGCTGGTCCCAATAGGGAGCATATTCGGGAGTAACCCCAGGCATGTACTCAGTAGATCTCCATGTACCAGACGGAGGTGTGGTAGGCTGAGGCTGTGGCTGAGGCGATAGCTGTGGAGACGGTTGTGGTGGCGGCTGTTGTGCTCCGACTGCTCTCCTCGATGCACTCCTAGTTACCCTGTCACCAGAGACACTAGAACGACGAGGTTCCTCGAGAGGAACGGTCAGTGGCCCCTGGCCGTACAACCTGAAATCCGAGTTAGGTAACTGGATCTGGTTTGTATGGCCCGTGTAAAAGAAAACCAAATAATCATCCGGACCCTTCTTAAGAATATGCCCCTGAGTCAAATAAGCCTCGTCAATCTGAGTCCGGGGATTAGCAATGGAGGGCACGTTGGCCCCTTGCGTAATCCCAAGATTCGTGACGATGCGAGAAATCAAAGACGTACACTCAATAGAACCCGTCATCTTAAAATTTGTTAACCATTGCCGAATCATAGCTTGCATAGGGGAGATCTTGATTCGTCTGACCGCGGCATATAAGATCATCATCTCGTCAGTGCGCATAGGCCGCATGTCATCCCTTGGAAAGAGAGTGACGGCGAGCCACTTGTGCCACAATCGGAGAGTGGGATGCAAGATATCGTTGCACCTTGGTACTAACTTGCCGCGAACAGGATGACTAGAGATCTCTTCCCAAAAACTCTCATGATTAAAACTAGCACAAGCTTGCTCAAGAGAAATAGCGCAGCGACGATGAAAACTGAGGGTGTGACTAAGATCTTTCCATGAAACTCGATACGAAACTCCATAAAATCGGAATGAAATACCGGATGCATCCTCTTGAAGAGTGCAGAGAAACTGGATGGTGGTAGGTCTAGAACCAACCTCCTGAACTGGGACAAAATCCTCCGATCCTAGAGCTTGCCAAATGGAGTCGAACTCAGAGTCCATACCTGTTTTCTCGAGAAGGTCTGGGTCAAACTCCTTGGTGTTGGCGAAGACTCGGTCCTTGATGAGAGCGTAGGCTTGTCTCTCGTGATCACTCCTCAAGTCGATGAAGGCGGCGTTGATGGTAGCTCTTCTTCTCCTTCCTCTTCATGGTCGGTCGACATTGGGCTTGGTGCAGCTTCGGAATGACGAGACGAGCTCCCCCTGTCACGTGAACGGTGTGAGCGAGTCAACTTCCGGAATGCGCCGGAGGCCCAACTCATCTTTCCCAACGATCAGACAATACGAGCAACTCAGTGATGGGTTAGTGAAACCGAATGAAATCCTTACCGAGTTTGCTCCACCACTAATCAATACTTCAGCAGCACTTAGAGAGAATACTTGGCACCTCAATCTCGAGCGAGAAATCCACGAAAACCAGAGAGCAAGAGCAAGAGAGGGAGAGAGTGTTGCAATGGGTGAAGACACCCCTCAAACCTCCTGGTATTTATAGGCAATGAAGCCGGGCACCGAGACATGGGCCCTGTGCAATGGCTAGGAGCCGTTGGAGGAAGGAGGGCCGGGTTAGCCGTCCACCTCGAGTCTGCCCGCTTTCAGCTTTTTGCAACGGCTCTCTAACAGTCACATGGGGGCCTGCCTAGGTGTCCCAGTTCAAATTTGCCCGGAAACTTGCTCAAATGAATTTTTTTAAGGATTTTCCAACTCAAAATTTTATTTTCAGAATTTTTATTTTTATTGAAAAAGGGAAATTTGGCTAGAAAAAATCTAGCATGCAAATGCAAGGATGGAAAATTCAAATATGCATTGGGAAAAATTAAATTAAATTTTGAAAAGGGAAATATGAGATAACTACCAATTTTACCTTTTGGCGAAAGGACTCATCTTTTTAAGTCCGAGAGCGGGACTTTTCTCAGTGATCTGTTCCACTCGTCACCCCACTCCCGAGAAGTAGAGAGGTGTGATCTCTGTACCTGCTGCCACACCTTCCATGTTTTCCTTGATTTTCTTGGTGTGGTCAGAGGTTGTGTGAGCTGGGGTTGTGGCTCCGTCCATCCCCAGGTCTACTCATCATTTCCTTGCACTGAATAACATTGCTCTTCCGTTGGTCGAAATCGGAACATCAAGTTCTTCTTCCCAATGTGAAAAAGGATGGTCCCATTTTCCACATTGATCCTTGCCCGAGCGTCACTTAGGAACGGCCTCCCAAGAATGAGTGGCATTTCCACATCATCTTGCATATCATGGACCACGAAATCCGCGAAGATGCAAGAACCCTGGACAAATACCAGTAGACTCTCCACAATCCCCTCCGGATACCGGATCGATGCATCAGCAAGTTGAACGGTCCTCGAGGTTGGGGTAAGAGCAGGATATCCCAATCTTTCAAACATAGCCTTGGACATGAGGTTGACACTCGCGCCAAGATCACAGAGAGCATTCCTAATTTTCTGGTAGTATATAGTGCAAGTGACAGCCGGATAACCAGGGTCTTTCCTGTGCACAATTGCTGAAGATTCCCATGGATCAAGAACCTGCTATATGGGTCTCCCTGCATAGTCAGTAGCTCGTGCCCTCCCAGATGGCTTACCCCATCTGGTGGACACTGCACAAATATTCTCACAAGAAGACACGGGTTGCCCCGAAATCTTCCCGTCTTCAGCAGAAGGAACCAAAGCAGCTAACTGAGCCAACTGGGTTTCTATCATTTTGTTAAAGCTCAGCTGGTTCTTAAGAGCAGAAGAAAGGCTATCGATTTTAGTGTTGAGGCTTTCTAAAGCCTTATCATAGGCAGCTGTTTTCTTGTTAAAACCATCATTAATCTTAGCTTGCCCGAAAACTAGATCTTTCAGGGAAGGTTGGTTCGGATTGTAAGTATTACCTTGATTACCTCCTGATAGTAAGGGTGTGATTGATTCCACGTTTGACCTCCTTGTGGACGACAACCATTGTTGTTGCCGTTCATGTACAGCACATCCTCCTGGGTAGCAGGGCAGTAATTCCTTGAATGCCCAGTGTCACCACAGACTTCGCAGGTCATGCGAGCATCCATAGCTTGAGTAGTGATAGCCATGGCAGCCTTCTCGCTAGTCAGAGCATCCATTCTCTTCATGAGTAGGTCCATCTTGGCGTGCAGCATATCCACTTCCTTGACGGTATGAGTACCCCTTTGACGTGGCTGGAGTCGATCATCACTCCACCCTTGGTTGGAGACCATCTTCTCAATAAGTTTAGTTGCTTCAGCGATAGTGAGAGAGAAGAAAGCCCCTCCAGCAGCAGCATTAATATGGCCCCGGGCTGTCGGAGTCAACCCATTGTAGAAACTCTGCAGAATAAGCCAGTTGTCCATCCCATGATGGGGACAAGCCAGGATGTACTCCTGAAGCCTCTCCCAAGCTTCTGGAATGGTTTCATTTGCTGCTTGCTGAAAGCTTGAAATTCTTCCCCGGAGAGCATTGGTCCTGCCCAACGGAAAGAACTTCACGAGGAACGCTGCTAAGCACTTCGCCCAGGTGTCAATATCTGCACGGTTCGCATAGAACCACTGCTTCGCCTTTCCCAGTAGTGAGAATGGAAACAACCGTAGATGAATGGCATATTCCTCCACTCCTCGTATAGTGAAGGTACTGCACAACTCCAGTAACTGTTGGAAGTGGGCGCTCGCGTCTTCATTAGGCTTGCCACAGAATGGGCTAGCCTGTACCATCGTAATGAGGCCAGTCTTGATCTCGAAATTTCCGTTCCCGGTGTTGATCTTAGAGCCAGTAGGCACCTTATCAGCAGAGTAAGCAGAGTATTCGCGAAGAGTCTTCCCTTGATTGGCCATAGGAGTTGATGTAGATGGCACAAAGGAAGCTGGGTCGACTTTCGTACGTACACGCTGGGGAGAACCAAAATGAGTTCTACCTCTCCTCATGAGTGACTCAGGATCTTCAGTGAAATTCGGCGGTAAGTCGAAACCAGTCATACAATACCTGTCTTCATCATCGATAGACAAAGAAGACATTCAAAGTTAGCCTGCATTGAGAACTGTTTTATTCCTGTCATGATTATAAACATTGCAAAGTGTTGACATGTTATCCTTAGCCTTCCCCGGCAACAGCGCCAGAAATGCTTGTTGGTATTTCTTAACGTCGATGCTAATTTATGAGTTCCTAGCAACGATGCCAGAAATGACCAGATGGTAATCCTAACGATTACAAGAGTCCGCAAGCGCACGGAAGTACCATTGTAGCATTTCCCCAAAGGAATATTCCAAAGGGTATCGAATCCAAGGAAGGCTGGGCGGATTAACAAGTTCAACACTATTGCAAGGAGTATAAATCATAGACGGGAATGAATCAGACACTCAAGTACAGGGGTGGGATATGACAGATAAGATAGTAGTGTGAACACACAAACACACTCTCTAAAAGTCCTAGGCTTAGGAGGCAACATACGAGTTAGTTCTAGGTTCTAAGGTACTAAGCATACAAAGTTAGTCAGACGAGTTAGACACACAATAGCATTGCATGATCGCTGGCTCAAGCACCCAGGTACAAACGGGGAGCTAACCTCCTGCGTCGCTTACGCATGACTTCGGTTGTTAGACTTTAGACTCCTACAGCGTATCCGAACGTGGGGGATTCCAGAAGGGTCCAACGGCTGTCACCATCCCGGCCTACCCCAAGACAAACCGTGGGATACACTCATAAGCAACATAGCTACACAACCGAAGCACCACGCTTACGTTGTTAGCAGGACCCTGACCGGCCCGGGCTATTGTGATCCAGGTCAGAGCCGCCTGATGAACCGGCCAATTACACCGAGTACCGTAGCTTGAGCACGAACTTCATGCAACACGAACATGGGATCTAACTAGATCAAACTAGGCTAAGTACACAAACGGATTTGTGCTTTCCTATGTCTATTCAACAAGATCAAAGGGTCGTGTTCGTGATGAACACGAGCTTCTAACTTATGAACAAACACCGAAAACATGTATGAGTCACTCGTCAACTGGATCGAAAGGCCTTGCTCGTCAAGAACATGAGCCTCTAAATGATGAACGAGTGAAGAACACATGAACAAATCACCCATGTATACAAGCACAACTTTATATGAAATAGCTGAATAACTGAAGTAGATCAAAGTCATACAATAAAATAAACATTCAAGAGGACTCATACCTATATCAAGTAGACTTGGAACCTGAAGTAGAACTACTCTAGCCTACCTCCTAGCCTTAGAAACCAAAAGTGAGAGAGGAGGAGTAAGGTGTGTTGTTAGGAAATGAACCCCCTCCCCTTATATTTATAGGCCAGAGCACCAGAGCAAGAAGGAGTGAAACACCCCGGGGATGGCCCCTAGGACCAATGGACAAGCGCCATGTGGAAGCCCAAGATCAGCCAACCCAAGGTCAGTTCAGCCGGTCCAAGGGTCGGTCGACCCCAGGTCGGCGCCACTCGGGGTGTGCTTCCTCGGGGTGGCTGTCCTGTGGGCCCTTAAGTTGGTCCCCTGTGTACATGTGTTCTTGAGGCGGTTTAGGCGCTCTGGTGGGCCCATGGATCCATGTGAAGTCCACGTGTCATGCTCTGATTCGTCGGGGCTTGCCTCTCTTGGATTGGTGGCATGGAGAGCATGCGTGGCACCTGAGGTGGTTTAGCTTGCATGCATGGCACCTGAGGTGGTAGCCATTACTTGAGGTGACATGGCATGAATCATAGAAGGTGAGTTTGCCACTTCTTTTATGCTTATTTTCCTGTAATCACATAATCTCCAAGGACAAGTGGAACTACATTATTCTTAACTAAAATGCGTGTAAGAAATGACTCTTGCTCCTTTATTCATGAGTAAATTGACGGCTAAAGTAAGCACTTAACAGCCATCAACAGTCTCCTCTCCTTGACCACCTTCTTCTTGGGCTTGTACTCGATCTTGGTAAACTTGATATGTTGATGATGACACCCTTCTCTCAAGTGGATGTTGTAGCCGTACATGTTGATTTTCTTCACATATTTGAAGATCTTCTTCACGTACATGGCCACCATGGATTCGACCTCTTCATCACATGAGGAGCCTTCATCATCACCATCATCACTATCATCCTCGCTTGAGCTTCCTTGATTAGCCATCCTACTCATCACCTTCTCTTGTTGGCTTGATAGAGCATGGCTTGTGGTTGTAGAAGATGGTTCTTAGGGCTTTTCTTGGGGCACCTTCTTGGACTTGGGCATGATTTGAAGCTCGTGTGCCATGATCTTGCTCAAGATTTGAGATGGCTTCAATTCTTCGAGCTTCTTCTCATAGATGATGGCCTTTACCAAGTCATAATCGGGCTTCCAGAGACTTTGAAGGATCTTGCGGTTGATGTTCAAGTCCGTGATATTCTTCACACCTAAAGCATTGATCTCATTGACAAGAACATTTAGGCGTGAGTACATAGATTTGATATTTTCATTTTCAAGTTGCATAAAACTATTGAATTCCTCAAGGAGGCAATCGTAGCGTTCATTAGCTACTTCTTTTGAGCCCTCATTTTGCTCCTTGATGGTTTTCCATAGCTCATAAGCATTATCACAAGTAAAAACTCTATTGAAAACACCTACATCTAGTGAGGACAAAATGATACTCTTAGCAATCACATCAAATTGCTTTTCCTTCTTTGTACCATTTTTCACGCCCTCATCGGTGACTCTCCAAGCATCAACATCCTTTGCTTGGAGATAGGCCTCCATGAGGACCTTCCACCGAGGATAGCCCGTGCCATCCAAATGTGGAGTCAAACCTAAGGTATCCACCCCTTTCATTCCTCTATTGAGCAAATCACTAGGCGGTGAAGCCTAACCATTCCAATGAGCCGTTTTTTTCACAATTTACCAATCGAATTGACGTTTCCTTGTGAAGGAAGTGAGTCCCGGCTCTGATACCACTTGTAAGGAATTAGATGCTCGTAGCCTAAGAGGGGGAGGGGGTGAATTAGGCTTCTTAAAACCTTAACCTATGGCTTCACTACTTTTGCATAAAGTAAATCTAGAACATACTATCTAGATGTGCAACTACGGTTGTTCTAGTGTGAAACTCCCATCCCAAAACAAGTTTTGCAACCTATAGCCAATCCTACCATGATATTACTCTAGGAAAGTAAGGCAAGCAAAGATTGCAAGAGAGTAATACGGAAACATAATGAGGGATGAGAGAAAGCAAACTCTTGACACGCGATTTATCCCGTGGTATCGGTAGGCACTAAGCCACCCCTAGTCCACGTTGTTGAAGCACTCGCACAAGAGTATTGCTTCCTGGTTACCAAGTCTCTCCCAAGAGCACCACTTGACTCGCCATAAAGGCTCGCCACTTAGGCACTGGCCAAGCTCCCTTGGTCACCTTGATGCCGCCTCCACTAAGGTGCTTCGCCACTTAGGAAGGGGGTCTCCACGTCCCCCGCACAAAGTGTCCTCGTCACTCCACACCAAGCCAGAGGGTCGAAGACGATTACCGGTGAGTCACATAGGCCCCAAGGCTTCCGACGCACCTTGTACAACTTGATTCACTCAAGAATCACCTCACAAGGTTGGCACAACCATGCACTCACTCAGCTCTAAGCTAAGCCTAGCACTAAGCACACACACACAAAGCATGTGCAAGTCTATGGATGAGCAATTTAGCACTTTAATGGATTGGATATGATCTTCTAGGTGTCTTGGACTCCTCTGCACTTCCACACAATCCAGCAACCTCAAATGGGTGAGTAAAGGGGGTATAAGGAGCCCAAGGCACTCAAGGAGCCGTTGGCTAACGGCCACAGAAAAAGGTAGCGTCGGATGAACCGATGCTATGCTTTTCCTAAGCGTCGGTCCATCTGGTGCCCTCTACGTCACTTAGCCGTTGCAGCTCTGCTGACATAACTGTTCTGACGCTTTGCAACGATGCATCGTTGGATCATCTGGTGCTGAAGGACTTCTCGCCAAAATGGTTCAAAGCTTGTAGACGCGAAATCAAAGTGCTCAAGCTTTGGGAATGCTCTTGTTAGCTCACAAAGACACTCTTGAGCTCACTCTCTCAACCCAACACTAAGGATATGGCTTGAAACCACAAATCTCACAAAGAGAGGTTGAGGAGAGCCACTAAGGCTTAGGGCTTGCAAGAAATGGCTTGGGACTGAAGGACCGGAATGGCGAACTAGAGAGGGGGGAGTGAATGGGAGCCGATAAAAATTCAATTTAAGAATTCGGCTTATGAACCCAAAGTCACTCGGAGACCTTTGTTAACTTCTCTTGCCAAATCCACGTAGCCACTATAGTGCTACTAGACTTAGGAGCAAGATCCAACCAACAGCCTCTGAAAACACGCAGCGGAAAACAACACGAAAATAGCTGTTGGAAGCTAAAACCGGTCAGGCCGGTTTCTGAAACCGGTCAGACCGATTCTCTTTGAAGCGTCTCGATGCCCTGCGACCCCAAACCGGTCAGACCGGTTTCACCAACCGGTCAGACCGGTTTTGGCCTCACAGCCACACCGAGTCTTCGGCCTTGGCATTGTGGCTCAGCCAGGCAACCTAGTGGTTTTGTGGTGAACCATTGCAAACCCCGCGAACTTGGTGTAGCCTCCGCCAACCACCACTCATGACTTGGCTCCCACGAAGTTCCGGTCAGACCGGTTTCACCAACTGGTCAGACCGGTTTTGGCCTCACAGCCACACCGAGTCTTTGGCCTTGGCATTGTGGCTCAGCCAGGCAACCTAGTGGTTTTGTGGTGAACCATTGCAAACCCCGCGAACTTGGTGTAGCCTCTGCCAATCACCACTCATGACTTGGCTCCCACGAAGTTCCGGCTCGATCTTGGTTTTGAGGCTCAACCAAGAAATCGTCCACAACTTCGTCTTGCTGTTATTGCCACCACGCGGCCCGCACTTGACCCCGCTGGCCACCGGGTCCCTCGAACCAAGCCTACTTGTCTTCTCCACACCTGGAGGCCTCACCGGCAATGACCTTTCACGCTTGTTCTTCACCTGCACCAACATCAGTCAAGCCGCAACCTGCACCTGCAATACTTTGCCAAGAGTCAGTCCACACAACGCTGTCAATCACTCATCACACCAGGAAGCGACCATCCACCGGTCTTCGAACCACACAGGCTCTCAATCTCCCCCTTGATGAGTGCATTGACAACACACACATTTGATAACCAAAGAGAAAAGGAAAAGAAAAGAAATGACTAAAAGAAGCTCAAACAAGCGATCGAAAGCCAAACAAAGGCAAAAAGCAAGATCACTTGAAAGAGGAAAGATCGGTCCCCTTAGGCAAGGGCAACGGCACGATACAACCGAGTCAAAAACAAGCTCAAGCAGAAAGCACAAACCACCAAAGCAAAGCTCAAAACACACAAGAGCTCCCCCTGCACATATGCACACTCCCCCTGAACCTGTGCCAGCACTGGGCACAAACCGGTCAGGCCAGTTTCCCAAACCGGTCAGACCGGTTCCACCAAACTGGTCAGGCCGGATTTCAAACCGGTCAGACCGATTAAACTCGGCAGAACCTCACCCCCAAAAGCCAAAAATGCAAAAGAAATGCACAAGCTCCCCCTTGATAGCTGGGATAGGTTCTAGGGATGCAATGCAACTTTTCTCCACCAACATTTCTCCCCCTTGTTGCCAATGCATGAATCAAGGCTCAAATTTGAAAAGATGCAACATAGAGCTTCTCGAATAGACAAAATTCAACATAGCATGCTACACATATCCAAATGAGTAAATTAGATACTCTATAGCTTCGTATGGACATAGACTACAAGATCACCAAGTTTCACAACCATTGGGCAAAGCTAAGATAGAATTAATCATTTTTGCGAAAAATTACCCTCTCATGAGCAAATTCCTAAACATGAGCAAAACAAGTCAAAATGGCAAAGCCACACAAACATCATGCTAGGACAACCATTCTAAGCATAAGATCATCATAAACACCCACAAGCATCTTATGTCATGTCAAAGCCACTGAGCCATGTGCTTACTTCTATATATGAGACTTCTCATTGATAAGCAACATGCAACGATTTAGCACCCAAAAGCAATTAAATTAAGCACATATGACATGGGAGCACATTTTCCAAGCATTTTACATTTCATTTTAAGATTCATATTTGGTACATGAAATGTCTTTGTGACAAAAAGGAACTTATGCCCCTCCACAAGATAAAGCATGAGGGCTAAACATTCATGATGACAAATGAGCCTTTGGCCCCATATGCTCAAAATAAGCTATCCACGCACAAATTAATCATAGAAATGCCACTAAAATATGTCATGATCATATATAGGCATTTACTCACAAGAGAGCATACATATATGACAATTTTCAAAAACATAGCTATCAACCATGGATATAAAGCAAGATCATCAAGAGCTAAGCCACACTACGCCATATCATACCAAACTAGCTCACAAGATCATATATAGCACATCATGGTGAACAATGTATATAGGAGAAGCTTTTCCTACAAAATGCATATGATACAAAATGCATGCAACCTAAGATACAAAGATGCATATACATCATGTTACATATGCAATGCAAAATGCAAGAAATGCACAAAGGAAACTATACATATGCTACAAAGGAGCTCCCACACCCAACTCAAGAGACCAAACATACATGAAGTTCTCCCCGCAAATGAGTGAAAGTTGCTTGATCTAGGGGCTTGGTGAAAATATCCGCTAGTTGGTTTTGTGTGGGCACATGGATCAAAGCGATTTTCCCTTTCTCAACATTGTCCCTCAGAAAATGGTATCTCACTTCTATATGCTTGGTTTTAGAATGAAGCACTGGGTTCTTAGCAACACTTGTCGCACTCGTGCTATCACAAAGAAGTGGAACCTGGGTATACTCCTCACCAAGGTGACTCATGGTGTATGTGATCCAAAGGAGCTGAGAGCAACAACTAGCTGCGGCAACATATTCGGCTTCGGTTGTAGATTGAGCAACACTCGATTGTTTGCGGGAAGACCAAGACACCAAAGAAGAACCCAAGAACTGGCAAGTCCCAGAAGTGGACTTCCTATCCAACCGACACCCGGCAAAATTTGCGTCTGAAAAACCGTGAAGCTCCAAAGAAGAAGACGTGGAGTACCAAAGGCCGAAGTCAGGAGTGTATCGCAAACACCTGAAGATGCGCTTGACTGCTTGCCGATGCGAAGTCCTTGGAGACGCTTGAAAACGAGCGCACAAACATACCGAGAATTGGATGTCCGGCCTCGTCGCCGTCAGGTACAGGAGGGAGCCGATCATGCTCCGGTACTCCTTCTGGTCCACGTGTTCACCGTCCTCGTCCGCATCAAGAGCTGTAGTCGTACTCATCAGCGTCGCCATGGCCTTGGAGTCCTCCATCTTGAACTTCCTCACAATTTCCTTGGTGTACTTGGCTTGATCTGGAGCCTGAGGAAGAACTACAACTCGCCCATCATGCTCATCTCAAATTCCCTGCTCATGTCTTCTGCAAACCTTGCAACCAAAGAGTTAGACGAGCCACCAAAGACAATATCATCCACGTACACCTGTAGAATAGGATCTCTTTGCCCTACCTGAGGAGAAACAAGGTCTGATCTACCTTCCCCATCTCAAAACCTCTCTCAAACAGGAACCCTCTCAACCTACCATACCAAGCTCTAGGCGCCTGCTTCAGCCCATACATCACCTTTCTCAACTTGTACACCCTGTGGGGGTACTTCTCACTCTCAAAACCTGGTGGTTTCCTCACAAACACTTCTTCCTCCAAAACACCATTCAGGAAAGCACTCTTCACATCCATTTGGTACAATTTGAACCCTTTAGCCACAGAAAAGGCTAGAAGGATCCTAATCACCTCCAAACAGGCTACGGGAGCAAAGGTCTCCTTGTAGTCTATCCCCTCTTTCTGTGTGTACCCCTGAGCAAAAAGCCTTGACTTGTTTCTCACCACTTCACCTTTCTCTCCCTCTTTATTTTTCCACACCCTTTTTGTCCCAATCGGCTTACACCCTGGTGGAGGCTCCACTAACTCCCAAATTTGGTTTCTCTCAAAATTCTCCAACTCCTCATTTATCGAGTTAACCCAATTGTGATCAGATAGCGCATGTCCAATGTCTTTGGGCTCAAAAGTAGCAACAAAAGCAGCATGGGCAAAGTGAGAGTCATTTCGAAACCTCGACCGTGTAGTGCGTTCGTTGATGTTCCCGATGATTGTCGAAGCAGGATGATCCACTTGTACTCGCCAGGGAGCTTCTCGCCTCGAAGCCACCTCCCCCTCAGTTGTAGCTTCCTCTCGATCTCGGCACGTTGTCGTAGGTGTGGGAGAAGGCCCGTCCTCGATCGTAGGTGAAGTAGTATGTATATGTTCAGCCGCGAGCGCCACACCACCATCTTCCTCATCTCCTTGCTGCTGCACCTCATCCTCAAAAATCTCCTCGCCAAGTTCCTCGTCACCTGCACACTCAAAAACAAGCTGACTACGTGGTTGTGTCTCATCAAAGGTAACCTCGCAAGTCTCCACGATTTGGTTAGTTTCAAGATTGAGCACTCGAAAGGCTCTAGAATGAGACGCGTAACCAAAGAAAATGCCATTGACAGACCTAGCCTCGAACTTGTCCAACTTCTTCCCTTTCTTAAGGATGAAACATTTGCAGCCAAAGACGTGAAAGTGACTCACCTTGGTGGTTCTACCGTGCATCAACTCGTAGCAAGTTTTCTTCTTATGGACCCTAAGGTAGATTCTGTTCGACACATAGCACACGGTATTGACCGCCTCAGCCCAGAACCTTCTCAGAGTCCTATGCTCAATCAGCATCGTCTGAGCCATCTCACACAGGGTTCTATTTTTCCTTTCCACCACACCGTACTGGGGAGGCGTATACGGACTAGAGAACTGGTGTTCGAGACCCAAGTCATGGCAAAAGGTTTCGAAACGAGAGTTTTTAAATTCTGAGCCATTATCACTGCGGATCACTCGTATGGCATCTCCGTGCCTCTCATTCTTCAACCTCAAGACAAGATCTCGAACAAAACCAAATGTCTCCCCTTTCTCCTCCAAAAAGAAGACCCAAGCATACCGAGAGTAGTCGTCCACCACAACTAGGACGTACCACTTTCGACCCACAGATCTCACATGATCTGGGCCAACAAGGTCCATATGGAGCAGCTCGCATGGACGCTCCGTCATCACATCTGTGAGGGGTGGATGGGAAGAGGTTACCATTCTGGCATGCCTACACAGCGCACAAACCAACTCTTTCTCAAACCTCAACCGTGGCAATCCTCGGACCAAATTGAGTTTACTCAAGCGAGACAAAAGGTCAAAGCTTAAGTGACCCAACTTCCTATGCCACTTTCACAACTCACTCGAAGAACCAGCCAAAAAGCAACAAGCCACACCAGAAGACTGAGAGAAATCCGCCCGAAAAACTTGACCCTCGCGAACGACCATGCAAACTAGGTCCCCTCGAGAATCTAAAATCTGAGAACCACCAGGCCGAAACAACACCTCAAAACCCTCATCCAACAGCTGGGAAACAGAAAGCAAATTGAACCTGAGCGATTGAACAAGAGCAACACGCCTGAGAGTGACCTTGTCACTTACCTTAATCTCACCTTCTGAAAGCACACGACCTCGCCCATTGTCCTCAAAGGTGATGTATGTCTTGGACACCACCGGGATGAGACTTGAGAACCACCCCTTGTCTCCGGTCATATGCCTCGAGCAACCGGAGTCAATCAGCCAAACGTTCCTCAAGTCTCCCACCTGAAATTCAAAAGCGAGCACGTGAGTGAACAAACGACTCAGCACTGGGGTTAGTACCAAAAGAGTAAAACCAGTGCCGAGCCATTTGCTCCAAAGTGGGGTTAGCACAAACCATATCATCACGCCTATCAAAGCTACCACCACGAAAACCACCACGGGAACCAACACGAGGGAACCTACCCTGTTTCGCTGGAGGAGAATGAAAACCACGAAAGGAAGACTGTGGACCATTCCTCTTATCCAACTCAAAGCTACGACTCCTCCCACCATCGTATTGAGCACGAGGTCTAGAACATCTAGCAAACTCAACACCACCAGACTCACCATGTGAAACATCTGTACCATGACCAAAGGACCTGAATCGAGCCTCATCACGAGCACGAAAACCAAACTGGTCACCCTGCTGCCTCCAAACCGGTCTGACCGATTTCTCTGTACGAGCAGCCCAAACTGGTCTGACCGGTTTCCAAATCGGTCTGACCGGATTAACTCGTCCAGCAGGGTCTCTTCCACCCAAAGCACTCTTGACTCCCCAAGCTGGAAGTGTGCGAACAATGGCTTTACCCCTAGGTAGTGGCATACGAGACTCAGGCACACCATGAGATGGGTTATACCTGTCCTTGTTTGCCCACTCCTTAGCCATTCTCTCCTCTCGCTTCCTCTTGAAGCAAAACTCATCCTTGTGACCATCTCTCCCACAATAGTCACAATGAAACCGGATTGGTTTTGGCTTTGGTTTTGGTTTTGGTTGGGATTGCTCACTCGGCTTATATTTTGGTTTCTCCTCACTATGTTTCTCACCCTTCTTCTCTCCAACCACACCTCCCTTTGAGCTCACAAATCTCACCGGTTTTTGGAAATCATTTGTTGGGTGAGGAAATATGGGTGGGTCTGGAGTTGTGTCAAGTTTGTTTCTGAGATGGTTGGGTTTTGGCTCAAACTTGTTCTTGTGGGTTGTTTGTGGTGGGATAGGAATCTCTCCATTTTTTCTCATCTCTCTCACCACTGCGCTCTCCAATTTTATTAGCCCCAAGTGCTTGACCATCATAGTGTTTGAAAGCCACTATCATGATACCAAGCTGAGGCTCCTGACTCGACAACCAACTCAAACACTTTCTCAACTCATCATTTTCATCCTGCAAGCGATCAACATAATGTGCAAGTTCTAGATTCTTCACAGCATGCAATTCACAAGTAGAGCAAGAAGTAGGAATAGGAACTTTCAAATCAGCCTCAAGCGAAACAATGCGAGCACGCAATTCATCAATTTTTCCATGCAACACAGGGCAAGACGTGCAAGCACCTAGTAAAGAGGGCCTAGATTGCAGCTCAGCCAACTCAACCCTAAGCACATCTAGTTCCTCACACTTGGAGGCATGCTTTTCCTTAAGAGCAGTAAGATCAGCTAGGAACACAGAGCAATCAACACAATCAATTTCATTAGAAACAACATGTGAAGCCTTAAGCAAATCATTCAAGCTTAGCATCTAGATTCTGTGTTTCTAGCTCAGCCACTCCAGTCCTAGCATCCTCAAGTGAGGCCCTAAGCTCCTTTCTCATCTTCTTTGCCTCTCTAATCATATCATCACGGTTATCAAGCAACTTACCAAGCCGCTCATTCTCCTCACGCAAGAAGGGAAGCTCGTCACGTACCTCATCCTCGGAGTCAGAGTCCGAGTCGCTCTCGTGACTCTTCTTGCTGCCGGAGCTATGTGCCATGCCGCAGAAGCCATCTCTTGCGAAGCAGCTCAGCCCGCTCAAGTTCTTGGATGACTTCTTGCTCTTGCGCCGATCACCTTCATCTTCGCAGCTACTGGATCTCGAGGAAGAGTAGACGGAGCTGGAGTCGACATCGCTTGCTCCGACCATCGCTCGGGCCTTCTTGCCATGGCCGCCCTTCTTCCTCGATCCCCGCTCATCCTTGTTTCGATGCTTGTGCTTGTGATCGCGCCTGGATCGGTGCTTGTTGTCCGTCCTCGACCAGTGCTTCTAGCCGTCCTTGTTCTCCATCTTCTCCAGACAGTCGGCGACAAAGTGCCCTAGCTTGCCGCACTGAAGCATGTCCGTGTGGTCCTCTTTGTGTTCACCCGGTTCTCGTGCAACCTCTCGAACCTCCTGGTCAGCAACGCCAGCTCGTCCTCTCTAAGCGCGTCGAACTCCTCATCTGGCAAAGTCATCAAGGAAGACAAAGAGTACATCCGGGAGGATGGGTTAGCGTTAGACTTAGCACCTGAGCAACCGACGAGAGCAAGACTATGGGAGTCAGTCGGGCTCTCAAGACGGGCTGTCACACCACGATCCACCTCAGCTGACTTGAGCTTCGAGAACAGCTCGCTCAGCGTCAGGGTGTCATACTTCTCGGACTCAAGAATAGCCTTGACCTTTCCATCCCATATTGTACGATCCAGCGTGTGCAAGAGCTTCACAGCTCTGTCATGATCATCGTACGGGAGCACGGCCACATTAGCTCTCATGTTGTTTACAACAACCGTAAACCGCTGGAACAAGGCATCAATTGACTCACCGGGGAGATGAGTGAAGTTCTCGTACTCTCTCCGGTAAGCCGCATACATCCGAGCCTGAACCTGAGCATTTCCAGCGTGGGCATCCTTCAATTGCTCCCAAATCCTACAAGCTAGGTCCTCTGTCTGAACTCGATCGGATTCAGATTGACACAGAGCACGAAATAAGTAGCTGACCACCTTATTGTTGGTGTCTTGCATGTCTCTCGATCCCGGAGCAAGGAAGTTAATCGGATGAATATAAGCTGTGTTCACCGTAAGAACCCAAAGGATCTGACCCTTGCCGCGGAGGAACGCATCCATCCGCCTCTGCCACATCTGGTAGTTCTTTCCATCGAAGTGCGGAGGACCCGATCCCTGTTCCTAGTACGCCATCTTTAGATCTTAGACTGGTTAGAGTCCTGGAAGACCCGTAACCAGCTCTGATACCACTTGAAGGACCGGAACGGCGAACCAGAGAGGGGGGGGAATGAATGGGAGTCGATAAAAATTATATTTAAGAATTCGGCCTATGAACCCAAAGTCACTCGGAGACCTCTGTTAACTTCTCTTGCCAAATCCACATAGCCACTAGAGTGCTACTGGACCTAGGAGTAAGATGCAACCAACAACCTCTGAAAACACGTAGCAGAAAACAACACGAAATAGCTGCTGGAAGCTAAAACCGGTCAGGCCAGTTTCTGAAACCGGTTAGACCGATTCTCTGGGACTTAGCCTCTCGCAGGCAGGGGAAACCGGTCAGGCCGGTTTGGCAAACCGGTCAGGCCGGTTTTGTCCAGGAAATCCCCAAAAGACCTTTGAGAACAAAAAACCAGCAAAACCACCTCAAGAACTTTCCAGGCTTTGAACAAGAAAAGCCATAGCTTGAAGAAAACTCTCTTGTCCAAAAACTCTTCACGATAGCCCACTGGGGCCAAATCGGTCAGACCGGTTTGGGAAACCGGTCAGGCCGGTTTTGCCTGGACAGTCGGGAAGAACTCAGCCCGCGGGAAAAACTCAACCTTCTCCTTGATCGATCTCCTGATTCATTCCACGGATTCAAGTGAGACTTTGGGGATAGCTGGGGTACCTCGTGGGCTACCTTTGGCTAGAAGCTCGGTCCCCAAAACCTACCCAATCAAGAGGAATCGGAAGTCAACCCTCAAGAACACCTTTCCACGAACTCCACCTAAAACCACCAAATCAAAGCCGTTTCGGAGGATTCGCTGAAGCAAAGTCACCAAGCAAAGAGGCACAAGGTCCTCATACGTGACATCCAACAAGAATCCCTCAAAGAAACGCCCCCAAAACCTCACCACGAAAAACGCCAAGAAAAGCTCCGAAAATCACCAAAAAGGGAAAACAGGAGAGACACAGTCAAGCCTTGAGGAACCACGCCGAATCATCTATACATACCATGAAGGTTCATACAAGGTCTAGCTTGCCTCCCGATCATCCATCCCTCTCTCAAGATCTCACCATGAAGCTCTCAAGCTAGTCCTCGAAAATCCTAAGGAAAAATAGGAAGGAAAATAGCAAAGGGAAAATGAGCTAGGGTTCCAAGAGATGGCTGCCATCCTCTCTCTACTTAGTTTATATGGAGGTAATTGAAAGACGAAACTACCCCTATTACATAATACTAGGATACACGCCCCCGAAGGGCACTTTGGGAAATCTTCGTCGTAGCACCATCGGACGGATGTCCGGCGACCGCACTTTGCTTAGCCTCGACGCAAGCCTTGCGATCCCGACGCGTGTCCTCCGCTTCGAAGCATCTCGATGCCCTACGACCCCAAACCGGTCAGACCGGTTTCACCAACCGGTCAGACCGGTTTTGGCCTGACAACCACACCGAGTCTTCGGCCTTGGCTTTGTGGTCAGCCAAGCAACCCAGTGGTTTTGTGGTGAACCACTGCAAACCCTGCGAACTTGGTGTAGCCTCCGCCAATCACCACTCATGACTTGGCTCCCACGAAGTCCCGGCTCGACCTTGGTTTTGAGGCTCAACCAAGAAACCGTCCATGACTTCGTCTTCTTGTTCTTGCCACCATACAGCCCACACATGACCCCGCTGGCCACCGGGTCCCTCGAACCAAGCCTACTTGTCTTCTCCACACCTGGAGGCCTCACGGGCAATGACCTTTCGCGCTTGTTCTTCACCTGCACCAACACCAGTCAAGCCGCAACCTGCACCTGCAATACTTAGACAAGAGTCAGTCCACACAACGTTGTCAATCACTCATCACACCAGGAAGCGACCATCCACCAGTCTTCGAACCACACAGGCTCTCAAGGAGCTCAGAATAACCACTAGAAACGGCAGCTCTTCACTAAAGAGGGCTTGGGGTATTTATACCCCTCAAGGGAGAATACTAGTCGTTAGCAGTCGAGCGGCACCGGTCAGACCGGTGTTTGAAAAACTAGTCGCTGGGCTAGCGGCACCGGTCAGACCAGTGTCCCTGACCGGTCAGGCCCGAGGCACCCCCAAAACTCTTTTCTATGACTAACACTTCACCAAAGAGATGAAGTGCCTCAGGTTAGGTTCGGAGGGTTTGTTAGCACACTCTAAGGCTCTCAAGGCTAGATCTCACTTAGGTCAACTAATGAGCACTTTGACTTTGGTCAACTCGCTAATGTTGCATGCCTCTTGATAGTACGGCATACCTATACTCAAGATTAAATAAAAACACCATGACAACCTCTTGAGCTTGAATGTTTTCAATCTTGCCATACTTGAGCAATATCCACTTGAGGGCTTTCAACTTAGCCTATGTCTTGAGCACGTCCATACTTGAGCTAGTGACTTAGGATGTTTCCATCTAACATAAGAATGCACACTTGGATCCACAAGTCACTCCATATTGCCAATCATATCAAGTAGATGAGTTGCATTGCTTCCCTTGGTTAAGGCTTGGATATGATACTTCGAGACCCCACGAATACTAGAACTTCACCTTAGCAAAACACTAATGGCGGCTTAGCTATGGCCCCAAAGATTGCTTAATCCCTCACCCTAGTCATCTCGGTTGATCTCTTCATCACTTATCCAATCCACATTGAGTTTCACTTTGCTTCATCCATAATTAGTCTTCATTTGAAATCCTGCTTCAAATGCTTGTTCTTGATTAACAATGGATATGCAAGCTTCCAATCAAGGACCATAAAGTTTACACTCATCCTTGTGTCCTCTTTCAATTACCACATGAAACCTTGCACTTGGTCTAGAGAATTACCGTCTTCTCTTGTTATGATCCTTGTATTTCAATCAAGCTAACATATTTACCGGGGACCATGAATTGAACTTCTCAAAATATCCCCAATATTTATCTTCCTTTAATGCTTGATATTTCCCATTATGCGATAGGATCACTCATATACTTGTCTTTACCAATGTGAGCCATATAATATCCATTCACCAATAAATGTTCCAATAATAACTCATGAATATATAAATAAAACATGCTCACAATCTTAGACAAATATATTAGACCTTTAATCGCTTTGTCATTCAATTCACCAAAATCCACTTAGGGGCCTAGATGCACTTTCAATCTCCCCCTTTTTGGTGATTGATGACATCTCGATTAAAGCTTATAAATAAATCATTAAAACACATTTAGATTCTTAGATATAGCTAGAGCTCCCCCTTAATTTGTGCTTTGAGTGAAAATTCAAAAAATTGGCCTCAAATGCCAATAGCACAAATTTGGGAGAAAACGCATGAGAGCTCCCCCTATATCTTAGAATCAGTGGAGTGCAACATGTGTGTGTGACAAATAAAAAATCTGTGATGCGTATGACAAGTTATGCACAAAGCAAAGAACAAGTGTGCTGACTAGGCAGCACCGATCAGACCGGTGCCCCTGACCGGTCAGATCCAGCCAGTACACCAAACTGGGCGGCACCGGTCAGACCGATGCCCCTGACCGGTCATGTCCTGTCAGAGCACAAAGCGAAAAAGTGTGTGCTATCTGGTCCAAGGTGATAAGGCTGGGGTTGCAAGCCGAGTTAGATCACTTTGTTCCATTGAGCCAACACAAACAATACATCATATAAAACATGCATCACAATCTAGCAATGAGTCACTTAATATTACATAAAAGGTTCAACACACAAAGTGGCACTCCTACAAATGTTCTCAAGTCCACAAAGATAAGGTTCCAGCATTATTACATGGCTTCTCTCATCAGCCAATAGACACCGGTCAGACCGGTGACCCACAGACAGACAGGGCTACAACTAGATATGTTGAAGCTTTAATCCCTCTTCTCCCCCTTTGTCATCAAACAACAATAAAGGCCTGGAGAGAAGGTATAGCCGCTGATCACTGTCCCTACCACGAATCCCACCCCGGACCACCTCCAGGGTGTGAGTCCGCTTCAAATGCTTGTTCTTGATTGACAACGGATATGCAAGCTTCCAATTAAGGACCATAAAGTTTACACTCATCCTTGTGTTCTCTTTCAATTACCACATGAAGCCTTGCACTTGGTCTAGAGAATTACCATCTTCTCTTGTTATGATCCTTGTATTTCAATCAAGCTACCATATTTATCGGGGACCATGAATTGAACTTCTCAAAATATCCCCAATATTTATCTTCCTTTAATGCTTGATATTTCCCATTATGCAATAGGATCACTCATATACTTGTCTTTACCAATGTGAGCCATATAATATCCATTCACCAATAAATGTTCCAATAATAACTCATGAATATATAAATAAAACCCGCTCACAATCTTAGACAAATATATTAGACCTTTAATCGCTTTGTCATTCAATTCACCAAAATCCACTTAGGGGCCTAGATGCACTTTCAGTAACCCAATCTAACCTCTAGACCACCACAAGTGCCTCTCGTTGGCCATAACCAAAGGTAGAAGCTGAGTTGGCCCTTTTGCGATTAGACCCTTGTGTAATCATATAATCTTTCTAGTTTCTTTTTGTGTCTTGTGAGTTTCCCAAAAAAAACCCTAAACAGATCCCACCTTTCACACGAAAGGCCCAGCCGAGCCCTTTTCAGATCCAACCCTGAGGTTTACCTCTATCACGGGCACTATTTATGTGTCTTGCGCATCTTCCATGCTAGCCCTTCAGATATATAGATAAGCACATCTAGGTCCCTGCTTCTTGTTTATCTCATAGATTGCATGTTTTAGCTCCGTTTTAATCCGTTCAAGTTGCGTTAGATCCATAATGACATAAAGGACATGTTAGTGATGGCATTTTCATCATACATGTTTTCTGAAAATTAATTCGATATTAATTTTATTAATACCTATTAATCATGTCTTCTTTAATTAAAAGCTACTTAGGCTTATACATCGCTTTCATAATAATTTTATTTGAGCAATGATTATTTCATATGCTTTTGTAAATATAATCTAATTAAGGGCTACACCATTGTTGTTCACAAGGAAACTTAAAATTGATTAAGGTTTATGCAATTTGTTTTCTAAATAAAAGTTATATATATCATATCTCGGTTTTCTTTATTAAATGTTAATTTGCTTAATGTAAACATAAATTTGCTTCTTAATATAATTTGTTTAGTTGAACACAAAATATACGTTACTCGTTTAGGTGTCACATATAGTTTGGTTTTTCTCATATATATGTTTAATTGGCATAATGTACTTCATTCTTTGATAATAAAATATGACTAGATTCTACTTCGATCTTTACAAGTTGAAAATATAATTTGATTAATTTTATTGGATTTTTTCTGAATATCGTTTAAATATATTTTATTTAATTAATATGGACCAAGCTCATAGTCTCTTGTTGCTTGATAATAATCTTTCAATAGCTTTGTCTTTTCAACCGCAGTTCTGTTTTCAGTGTTTCCTTTGTTCGTGCGCAACCTTGTAATCGAGTCTATCCTTTAGTGTGTGTTTTTTTAACTTTTCATTGCTTGGTGTATTCTTATTAGTTCTTGTTTATTGGCTTTGTATGTTTGTTTGTTTTGAAGACTAAAGAGTATATCAAGAAAGGAAGAGCTGAAGAGCAGTAAGAGTAGCTTTTCATTGGAGAAAGGCAAGTGTTCCTAACCACCTTCTGCCTATGGTTATTTACAAGAATACTATGCATTAATCGGAACATGGAGCGACCACCTAGGAAAATAGTTCAATCACAAGACATATGGCTCTGTCATGACTAAGTAATTAGGAAATTCTTGTGTGGGGATTAGTCATGGTAGTTTGGGTACAGAGGAATGCTTTTATTGCTCTTCTACTCTGGATAGGTATTGGAACAGAAGTGCTCTTCTATGGCTGACCTAGTCCGTGGGTAGAGATGTGGTACAAAAGATGGCCTCTATGGTGTGCTACTATGGACTAATACACATAGGAAGACTCTTTGTAAAGACCTCCTAGCGTCCCTATGCAATCACACCTTAGTAGTGTGGTATGGTGCTTGGCCGGCATCACATGGTTGGGTCTAAAGTTCCTAGAACTTTTACGTGACTTGTGGGTAAAGATGTACAACCTCTACAGAGTGTAAGACTGACCGGCTAGCCGTGCACGGTCAAGAGCGGCTTGGACCCTCACATGATTAATATACTTAAAGATGGACTTAAATAATATATTCTGGTTATTTCTTGTGGCCTTGCTAAGTATCAATCATAAGTGTACTCATCCTTGCTTAATGCTACTCAGAGGGAAAAGGTGTGAAGTTGTTGAAGATGATGCTAGGCGTACGTGCCATCAGGCAACTGCCTGTCGAGTTCCCTTTTGAAGATCTACTGCTAGTTATTCGCTCTGATGGTTCAATTATGAGACTATCGGTCATGTTAAGGTTAAAATACTCTCTATATGCTTTTGACACTGTTTTTGGTATACACTGAGTCGTTACATCTGTAATTTGATCTTGGCGCACATGTAATTTATGCATCTGATTTTGCCTTTAAAACCGGGTGTGACATTCATTCTAATGTTCTCTTTCTTGTCCTGTTGTGGGCTTTTGCCATGTTGCGTTGTTGGGCCTCTCTATTCAGTTGAGTGCATCATTTTTTCTCTTTTTAGCCATTTGTAAAAAGTCCATATTGCCTCCCTCAACTTCTGTAAAAGCTAGGTTTTCCTACCTGAACTAGAAAAACAAGATGTTTGTGCTCCTCGAAGTATTGAAACCAGTCAATATACCTCCCTAAACGATTTTCAAAGTGGTTTTTATCAGTCGTTAGAGAGGAAAATTGAACTTTCATGATAGTTTAGGGAGATCAGTTAGTCTTTATAAAAAATATAGAAATGATTTTTCTTCTTTGATGTACTAATTCTTTTTGTTGGATTTCACTCAACTCACGGTTGGATCTACTAATTCGTTGGGTCTACAACAATTTTGGGTGGACTCTAACGAGCTAATTTTCACTATTTTTAGTTGTAATTTTCATGTTATTCTATAAATGTGTTATTCTTTCTATTTCTACCTACTAAAGGTATCCATCCTTCCAGTATAATGACAACAGACTCATGTATATGGAACTAGATTAGCTTGCCTACCTATCTAATTTATTGTAGAAATTTTACGATCCACGATTGGACATGGAAAACTGAAATACTTTTTCTTGGCTAAAGGAACAAACGATTCGATCGATTTCCGTATCGATTATGAAAATCCATGGGAAGCAATTGGACGAATTGTCCATGATTGGACATAGAAAACAGAAATACTTTTTGATGGTCTAATGATTCTCTTTTTGAGATGTGTGAAAACAGGAAAGGCAGAAGGAATAGCAAGGAACAACTATGATATTTACTTAAAACAAACTTTCTATGATTTTTTTATCATTTTACTATTTGTAAATGTACATTTATTTCAGAAAAAATATTTGGAGTTTTTAAAATATTTCTATATTTTTTTTATAAAGTCTCATGAACCTTTCTGAACTATTATGGAAGTTCAACTTACCCCTCTCATGGTTGATGTGACGTCACGTAAACATCAACACAACCTCTTTGAAACCCGCTTAGGGAGGTAAATTGACCGGTTTCAATAGTTCGAGGAGCTTAAAATCCGGTTTTATAGTTTAGGGATGAAAAGCTGACTATGACAGTTGTTGAGGGAGGTAATATGGACTTTTCCTAGAGATTTTTACCCTACTTTTCTCGTGGCCCATTTTCTGCTCTTTTCTACCAAGAAGTGCTGGGATCAGGCCCTAGAGGGCTTCTAATGTGTGGCAAGTGAAAGTATTTAACATGTAAATGTCCACGAAGTTAGGTGGGCCGAGCACCTAGGCTGAATCGGATTGTCGCGAAGCATCGCCGCCTGCAGATCATTTGTTAGGCCAACGTGCGCCGTCGCCGGCGGCTCCCGCCACGTCCTGCCGCACTCGGTGCGCGGCATCTTCAGCAATTACCGCGACCATGGCCGGCCGTACTTTGCCGCAGCGGTCCCGTGATCGACGGCACCTTCAACTCCATACGCGACATACCCGGCGGCCGGCGGCTGCTGGGAGTCGCACACCATCCTCGACCACTGCAACGGCCTCATCCTCTACGAGAAAGACGATGTCATCCCAAGAAACTTGTACGTGTGCAACCCGGCAAGGCGGCGGTGGGCGTTCGTTCCACCGGCGGCACACCACCACGGCACCATACACGCCGGTAAATACCTCGTGTTCTAGGGCCGCCATGCAATTTCCTATCCACGAGAAAACAAGCACCTAATTTTTGGAGACCTGCATATTGATTTTCAGAAACAGGCTTAAGGTGAACCTTACGTGATTAAAACATGTACCACAAACACAAATGACTGAAATCCTGAAACTTTAATTTTAAAATGCATTGAACAAAATTAATCATACAAAACTATATAAGTGGTCTCATTCACTCAACTCCTAGAGTGCCACGTCATCATTTACCCTCCTTTCTCATGTTGTGACGTCATTTGATGGCCCATCCACCCGTGCACTACACGCCTCTTCACTCCATGGGAGCTCAAACGAATCACTTATGGTGACTCTTCTTTTCAGCAACGTACAACATCTCAAGCGCCAGCGTCAAAGTAATTATGGCAGCTCAAGCGTTAGTGTATGTAGCCAGGGGAGAGCAATCGCCTGAGTGCTTGCATGCTTTCTCCGGAAGATGTTGGCTCACAAATCACAATATAAAGCTCGCTCATCGCATACCCAGGGTTGGTAGCTGCTCTTTGTGACAGAACCGCCTAAGATAATTCCGTATTATTGCCTAAATCACTTCTTTTGGTCATTAAGCAATAATACAGAGGTATCCTGTCGTCTCTGCCGGGTCAAGCCCGGTAAATCACGAGTAACCCGGATCGCAACATTCATACATCAAAACTCACACGAAGGCGAATCCAGAGATTACATCATCACAAATTATAATACAGCAATTCCCTTAAGGGTTCTTTTATTACAAACCGAGTTCATTGCATAAAAGTAAATGGTTCAGAGTTTAATACACACAGCGAAAATAAAATGCTACACGTCATAAGTAACATCCAAGGAGGCCATCTGAGATGTCACTAAGCACTGTCCTCCTCCCACTCGATCTCCCAATCGGGTGGGAACGATCCAGGGCACGAAAACCCATTTCACATCACTTGTAAATATCAACAACAGCAAGGCTGATTATACTAATACTCAGCAAGACTTATCCGACGGTGATATTATTCACCAACCCTCTAGACATGAAAGGCTTTTTGGCTAGTGGTTTATTTTGCTGAAAAACAACAAAGAGTATGTCCTTCCTTTCAAGTTTTAGCTCGCAATTCTAGTTGTTTAATCATTACTAGATTGGCATCTACTGCAAGCAAAGTTGTGCAAAACAATTAAGCAATATCCAAATTAATTCTCAATTTCATCATAAAGGGAAATGAGCTGTATAGTTAAGCAGTCTCGGATAACGGTAAGAGGCCGACGATCGATCGATTATTAACCTTGCAAGGTGTACCTAAACACACGAGATATACACACCCCAAAAAGACAACGGAAACCAAGGGGGTGGAGCATGCATCAACCAGGCAGTTCCCAGTGTTCCTCGGTTTGGGAGCAGAGCTCACAGTCTTGATACAAGGCGGGAAGGTCACGGACTCCGCCGCCCAACCACGCACATGAACCGCATGGCCTAGAACATGGGGGCCCTCCCCAAGATTAGTGGTCCAAGTTCCCTTGCCGATTCCAGAAGGTACTAAGCTTACCGGTCCCATTCCCGACAAATGTTTAGTACGTTCAAAAGCTTAACCAGTGACACCCACTGACCGGAGGCGATCCCAAGCTCTTACCACATGAGCATATCACTTTAAATCTTATGATTCCAACATAAGAAACCTATAGCTCACGAGTGAAGGATTTCGCTCGACTTTTACCGGGTCATGCAACAAGGGTTTCAATTCAACTCCTGAACGTAAATGCACAAACATCCATATATATAGTTGCATAAGTTAGAAATTGGGAAATATGCTTCGGTGCTTTCCTTCACTAGCACAGTCAGTGGTGAAATCCTCCGAACTTTGGTCCGGGCCTTGTTGCACTTCCACTGCGTTAGCGAGGTCCTCGTCAGCTTCCGGCACTAGCTCATAGTTTCCGTCCGGGAGCTCTACACGATATGGGTATGCATGAGATTGGTGTGTTCAAAATAAAATAAATTCAGTTCTGAATTTAATGACAACCATGAGGTGTTTTGGTTGACCAAAACCATTATGAGGGTTAATATATTCAGCATACTCTTCCGGAAATTATTGATGTGTTGAAGCCTACTAAATTCCTTTTCTCGATAGTGACTGTGTACATATTTATTATCATAAAACTAAATTTACTTCACCAAAGACAGGTTGCTGCCTCGGGATTCAATTTGGTGAAGCTCAATCATTTAAACTTGCATTGCATGAAGGTGATGGTGAATTTTCAATTTATTCCATTTAGTGAACGTGATTTGCTTCCAAAAATTTATTTCGATAATATAAATATAAACTGATCAAAATACAACTCAGCCATGAACTTGATACGCTAAGCAAGCTTCTGCCCATAAGACAAATTATTCCATCAACTAGTGCTAGCATGAAAAATCACACAAAACTATGTCTAGTATATTAAAATTAAATCACACATAAATAAATATACATCCTTTTGAGCTGAAACTTCACACAGGGCTATATGGCAGCATAAATAACAGAGACATGCACTTACTCAGCAAAGAAACTTAAAGAACTACACATGAATAAAACCTTAATAAACCATGGCAATTTATTTGACTAAGCTAAACGTGTCAAAAACATGCATACTGTTTAACAGCAGTACATCATCATGAAACAGAGCTGTGGCATTAAATGATGAACAGATTAATTTATAAAATTCAAAAACAGAGGCACTAGCATATAGGAAAATAAATCATAAATAAAGGTACACATGATAACTAAGTGCCATCTTTCTACCAGAGATCACTCATGATTATACCAGCAACATATCCAAAAATTGGAAATAGATCATTTCTAGAATTTGAATTATTTCAAATCTAGCCAAACTGATAAATTTGAATTAGTTTAAAAACTATCAGAAATTTGAAAACTTCCTTCGTAGAAAAGTTGCATCTAGTCATGATGAGCATAGGAAAATTGAGTTTGCATTTTTAGCATTTTTCTGTGATTTATGGTGAATTTTACAAGATCTCAGATTTCAAACCTAGATCTATAGAATCCTTTTACAGTTTAGCCCCTGGAGTCTTACAGCTAGGCCCTTCTAATGAATTCAATCTTCACAACTATACCCTTGGTGGCGCAGGGGAGCTCGTCAGTGGCTCGTCGGCGGCCGGACTAGGTCGGGTGACTAGCTAGGGTGGCGTGTGTGCTCACCAGAGCCCGATTGGCGGTGTCGGGGTCGACGGGGACAGCACCGGTGATCGCTGGCGGCGAAGGGGGTGGTGCTGCAGCCGCGAAGGCTCGGTCTCCGGCGAAATCGCGGCACGGAAGGGCAATGTGGGCCTCGGGGAAGCTGCTACGGGGACTAGGGGAGATGCTAGGGGTGTCAGCCGGCTGTGGCAAAGCTCAAGCGAGCGAGCTCCATGGCGGCGGGGCAATGGCGGACGGTGGAAAGGGGGAAAGTCCACGCGGGTGCTCTGGTGGTTTCTTTTATAGGTGGCACGGCTTGGAGGAGGGTCCAAGGCTCCCCTGGGGCGGATAAGCTTGCCCGTGCGGCTGTGGGCTAGTGCCGGCCTCGACGTCCGCGGTGACGGCGCATGGCGGTGCGGCGCGTGGCAGCTAGGCGGCTAGAGCGCATAGGTGCTCGAGGGCCTAGCTCGGGAGGTGGCGCAGCACGAGTAGCTGACGGCGGCGGTGATGCGACGAGTCGACGGCACCGCTGACCTCCCTCTCCCGGCGCGTGTGGCGCGTGGTTTTGGTGGTCGACATGGCAAGTGAGATGACGGCATGACGGCGGGGCCCACCGAAGTGACGGCCGGGGCACGGACGCCGGGGCGCGTTGGTGGCGCGGCGTCACACGCGCAGCGCGCGCTTTGGAGTGCCAAGCGCCCGAGTATTTCACTGAAGAGTTGTTTGACTGGTTTAAACTAAAGAATTTTGAACTAAACTTCGAAATGTCCAAAAACCAAAGTTGTAGCCCACCTAATCAGCTTCAACTTTTACAAAGGTCGACCTATGAAATTTTGTCTAGATTAGCCAGAATTTCAACTCCAAGTTGCTGTTTTTCTCAGCCTGGTCAAACAAGTGCCCTGAGCATTGACTGGATTTTTTAGGCTTTTCCACTTCGAATCTCAAATGCCACCAATTAGATGAAATGTGTCCCATGAAAAACTGTTCAACTTTTATATTGGCATAATTTTGAGTACTTAAGAAAAATTTTGAGAACAAGCTAGAACACTAAGGAGAGGTGTAGGTCTCTAAGGGTTTGACTTAGGGTTTGAAGGGGTTGACCCATAAGTGGGGGTTTGACCAAGGTAAGCAATGTTTAGTGCTATTAATGATGATGATTACTGTTACCCAAATATCCATGATGTTACACTCTTCCACCTTCTCCTTGATCACTACTGGTGGAGTACCAGCCGACCACTCTCTCCAACTCATCACTCCCAAAATCCCAATCTCAGAGGCAGAGCTCTCTACAGGGTGGGACAGCTACCCGAGCTACCGGCTGAACAGGGACTGGGAGCCCCACCTCACTTCTCTTCATGGCGATCTGGGCATCTAGAGCTATTGAAATATTAGGCAATTTTTAAATTAAAACCATAATATAAATCATGACGTAGTGAACAACTAGATTAAGCATATGTTGCAAGAAAACTAGATACAAACTTATATCACAGATCGTGGCATCTAGTGTAAGCACAACTTGTACACTAGACAGATTAAACATACTGATCAAGAAGAACAATAAGACTAGATTGAAAGAATACACTACAAGAAAAACGCCGACTAGTGACGCAAAAAAAGGCCGTTTCTCGTCATAAACCGCGATTAATGGCGTCGGTTGTTACGAAAACGCGCCGTCATTAATCGAGCGTCACGAACGTGATTAATGACGAGACCTTATTTCCCGGCGTCATGAGTTTAATGATGCGTATAAATTCGTAACACAAAGGCGTCATAAGGTACCTGCCACGTCGGACCAAAATCTGATGTGGCACGGTGTTTTGTGACAAACCGTTTCGTCATTAAGTGAATTCAGCCCATATTTTGACGGGCCAAGGTTCAAATACCTTGTCGTCATAGATTGAATTTGGCCCACTTAATATTAAGCTAAGCCCAATGTTTCTTTCGTCATAAATTGGTTTTAGGCCTTATTAAGGTTGGATGGAGCCCAATATTGTTTGCGTCATAGAATGTTTAAGGCCTATTTATGGTTGGATGGAGCCCAATAATTGTTGTCGTCATAGACACTTTTAGGCCTAATTCTGGTTGGACCAACCCAATAATCGAGGTCATCATAGAATGTTTTAGTCCCGATTTTAGTATGACCGAGCCCAATAATTGCATTCGTCAGTAATTTGTTTTGGGTCCAGTACTGGTTGGATAGAGTTCAATATTCGATGACGTCATAAAATGATTAAGGCCCAACTGATATTGGACCCAGCCCACCATTTGCTGACATCATTTTTGATACAGCCCATTTTATTAATAAATCATTTTTGAATTCGTAAAAAAATAATGGGCCGATGGGGCAAGCCCACATATTTTTTCCCTATTATTTTTGGCTGCACTCCAAGTTGCGCTTAATTAAATATAATTCAATCTCATATTACATGCTAATCAATTAAGTAATAGACATCACAGATAATATTTCCATACCACAGATACAAATTAATGTTTAGGATCACACATGACACATTATTATCAATGAACACAGAACAACCACAAGCAGATTGTAAGTAGGAGCTCACAAACCAATACACATGATATCTCCATGCTCACAAATAAAGCTAGTTTTGAAGTAGAACCCACTAAGATAACAAAGCTCTGTACTCACAAACCAGCACAACTAGCTGGGAGGACAAGCAGAAGACTAAGAAACACAGTGGCCTTACCCAAGGCGCGAGCTTAGCAGTTGACGAAGGAGGGTCTCTGTAGTTTCTACTTGTTTCTTCAATCTCTCAATCTCATCAGTCTGCACTTTCATTGCTACATCTGATGCTTCTGCCTTGATCTTCAAGTCTGTCAAAACTTGGTCTTGTTCAACAAAGATTTCACCAAGGTCAGCAGCTGCATCGAGCCCTCCCAACGAAACTTCAGGTCTTGAGCATGTAGCGAAAGCTGGATAATCTCGAGGCATGTAATCAATGAATGGCTTTGACTTCACATTGGAGGGACAGAAATTTGATATTTGAACCGCAAGGATTGTCCTCAACATTTGAGCCTAAAAATGAAAGGAGAAGTCAAACTTGAACCTTAAACGAAGCAAGCAAATAAACTTAAGAATAATCCGAAGAATAAAGTAGCACGATTATCATGCGTTCTGTTACATACCACGACATGTGATTGAATCTCAGCAATGCAGGAGTGGGATGCTAGGCCCTGCACAAAAAGTTACAAATCTGGAACTGGATCTAGAGCGGTCAAGGTAAGAGAAGGATCTGAAATCTAAGACAATAAACAAAGTAAATTACTTTCTAAGCATGGCTCATCTATTAAGTTGTGTTACAAATCAGTAACTGCATCTAGAGCGGCCAAGGTAAGAGAAGAATCTCCAATCTAATACAATACACAAAGCAATTTACTTTCAACGCATGGCTCATCGATTAACTTGTGTTCCAAATCGGTGACTGCATCTAGAGCGGCAAAGTTAAGAGAAGAATCTCAGAACTAACACAATACATGAAGCAATTTACTTTCTAAGCCAACGAAAATACTACTAGGGGACTAGAAAGAAAAGGAAATGAGATTCTCACTTGTGAAGCTCCAAGATTCAGGGGCCCATGGATTGAGGGGGCATCGGGAGCCGGTGCTTGCGCCGTATACTCACTCAACTGCTCAGCGTGGCCAGCACAGCAGACGCAAGCAGAACACCGATATCTGCCACTCACCATCTGCTGAGATACCCCTCCCCCTCCACCGGTGACGACGAGGTCGGACTGCCACCGCAGATCTAGCTGAGCAGAGTGATGCTTTTTGGAAATGGAAGGCGGGAGTTTAGTGGCGCAACGCGTTAGCAATGGAGTAGAGTATTTATTATTTCGGGGCGGAGAGGGAATACAGAATTTGAAAATCCCGCTTTCGACTTCCTGACCGCGAAATGAAAATTTGGTAAGCTGCACTTGCTTCGGGGCCACTAACAAGTGAGGCCGTGCAATGGCGGCCCCATATTATCAGCGAGTTTGGGTAGGATTCCGGTGGCGTACAATATAGGCGGGAGAAGGATATCTGGAAGAGGCCCACACTTCAGTGAAGCTGGGTGCGTTTCCAATCGAAGATCACAAAACCTAACAGTTGCTTCTCCCACTACAATGCCTACACATCTATTTTTTTAAGTCATATGGATATAAGGATCTTCCTTCTGCATTCTTATCTGGACCAAAGCACACTCGTGTACCCACCAAATATTTCGCATGCCTACCGGGGAAAAAGCCTGCATATTCCGCCCTATACTTGTGACAGGATTCCTCAACAGTGTAGGCCTTCATATTCCGAGCATCCCACATATTTTCATGGCTACTATAATCCCGTGAGGGCATGCTCTGCCACGAGGTGCACGCTGCCTTAGTATCGGTCATGGTTCGATAAATAGGCATGCCCCCAAGGCCTTTGCTCATCGCCTCTTCATCCTCCACACATTGTGCTAGCAGACCTCTCTATTTGGTTCTGCGCTCTGTGAAAAGAGGTGAGCTCTTAGCTTCCGCGTCGTGTTTTTACAGGATACAATCATTGTTTCTGGTTAGTGCTTATCATGTTTACATTGTTGGCAAGTGTGTAGGAGGATGGCTTCTGATGCGAACGGAGGAACCGCCAACTCCCATGCTGTGCCACCTCCGCAGCGGCCAGGATACATGGATCCATATGATCCGTACGACATGGACGAAGCGGACGAGGAAGAAATGGAGGAGATGAAGAAAGATGCTTTGGCTTGGCTGCAGGAGTAGGGTTAGACTCGTGTGCTTCGCCATGGTCACTGTGTGTGCCCTTACTGCAATCTTGCTAACCGGCAGTGGGGTTTTCGTGACATCCTACAGCATGCTTCTGGCATTGGTCGCTCGAGACGTACCATGTGTTGACGAGAAAATAGGACGTCACCTCCACGCGCAACACACTTGACTCCCCGGTCTGTAGCGAGGCGTGCCAGCCAATCTGACCTGTTGATTGACAATGGAAAATATTAGGGATCGGCTAGAGAACCGATGGCCTTTTAGCGACACGTGTACCAGCCAATCGGTCAATACGAGTAAAGCGGGATCGGCCGGCTCGAAAGCGACCAAAGCGCGGGTACGTGAGTAGATAGATCGGCTGAGATTGGCCGATCGTGATGTCAGCACTTGAATAGGTCGGAATCGGTTGTAATGTTTAGAAGCCGATAGGATCTAGATCGAGTGGGGTAATTGGTGATAATAGCTAAAACCACAAGGATCGGTACAAAAACTTGCAGATCTAGCTAATATCGGTAAGGGGTGAATAAAGAACTAGACGAAACCTCAGCGATGCGCCCGGAGGTTAAAGCCTAGGGTTATTCGGTAAAACGGTACTCACAAGCTTGCCGGAGATCGATTGATGCAGCCCGACGAACTTGAAGGACGGCATTGTAGAAAGAGGAAAAACGCAATGGCGAAGTCACCGAAAAGTAGATGTTCTAAAAGTAGATGCTATAAAGTAGATGCTGTAATGTAAAGGGTTTGCCCGGAGGTGGTTTGTTTGATATTGGTGTGTACACCTTTTTCCGACCGCGCAGGGTCGCTATTTATGTCCTGAGGACAACCCGACTCCTAGCCGATTATGGCACTGTTTACTTGTATCTAAAGAAAACAAATACTACTAAAAATAGAAAAGGACTCTCGCAGGAGTCAAAATTTTCTAAAACTGATTCTTTGACCCGTTGCCAATCGTGGACTGACCCGCCTCCACCGTGCTTTCCTTTTGGCATACCTTCTCGATTGCCGCCTTCTTCTTCTCCATCGGCTGATCCTCTTGTTTGACCATCAGCCGATCAGTCTGACTCGCTGGTCCATCGACAGATTTGAGCTTTCTTTGACCATCGGCGAATCCTGTTGGCCATCGTTCTCTTCCCTCAATCGGCCGATTGCACTCTGTTCTCATCGGCTGCTTCTCCTTATCCCTTTTCACCGATTTTTCCAAAAAAATGGTGTCAACACATGCCCCCCCCAGTTTCAGAGTAAATATCTTTTGCTCCGAAATTTCGCTTGAAATCGATATCTTTCTCTTAATTTGAATGATAGCCAAATCTCTTTACGTGATTGATGCGATCAATCTCCATTGATAGTGCCCTGTCCTTTCAATCTGACATTTTCCAGGGCTGTTCACCACGTGACACTTTGGCTCTTTCGCTCCCTTTCCCTATAAGACTCACCCTTTTATCCAGGGGTTCCATGATTTCTTCCAGACTTGGTTCTCTCGGATGTAGCCATCGGCCACTTTAGTTTTTAGGCATGAGAGGCATTTCTTCCTGGAAATCTCCTTAGGGGGTAATGGTTGTCGCTGGTCATTGACAGACTTCAACTTGAAATAACATTTCTTCTGGGTGCTGCTAGTGAGCTTGTAGGCTCTGTCTGCAATGTTGGGCAGACGATTTCTGTGATCCATGCCCTACAGTTTGTGGACGTGCTAGAGAAAGTTCCCATCGTTTGTGTGTATGCGTGTCATCCTTTATTTGGGGGTGATTCCTCTGAATCGGTCATTCTTTGAAACCGAACCATTCACGGGTCATCTGTTTCCTTTTTTACCGGCTCCAGCATCTTCGGTTTCCGTCTTTTCTGGCTCCTTCATCTCTATCTCTTCCGGTGCTTTGGCTATAAATAACCGTCCTCACACCCTTATGGAGAACGCACTTCCCCTTCATCCATGGCTCGAGATATAGATCCAGGGAGCTTTAGGCTCTTACTCTTCGGTCCCTTTCTTCTTCTCTGACTCATGATGGCTAGAAGAATTCTTGTGAAGCAGCCTAGGACATACTTCCCTCTCTAGTCTCCTTTTGTGAAGCCAGGAGGTCCAACACCTAGAAGAACCCTTGTGATACAACTTAGGTGCATCAGCTGGTGGAGGAGGGTGGAGGTCGTCCCTGGGCATTGCAGAAAGAAGAACAACCCTATGTCTTCTTTCTCAACAAACTTGACGGGAGAGTTACCGAATCTGGTGATTCATCTTCGTCAAATTTACGCTTTCTTTTTTGTTTTTCTCTTTCTTCGTCCCCATCACCTGTCCAGTGATGATGAATGTAACCAATCTGTAATGAACCGTCCAAGTTCGTCTTCTTAATGTATTCTTCAGATCTGTACTGTAATGCCACCATTGTAATCGAAGATGAGGGAAATATATATATATATATATTTTTTATTCTAAGGGCGATTTGTACATCGGCCATGATCCTGCAACTGAACACGTTCTGATGATTTGGCTATCCCACAATTAAGACAATTACGCTTTGCAATCGGCTGTAACTTGAGTTTTTTAATCGGCCATTTTCAGGCTCTGATTGGACTAACCCATATGCTTGGATAGTATTTCTTCAAATACTTCCCATTCAATGCTCTGACAAACTTCTCTCCTTCCAATGTTTCTAAGATGTATGCATTGCCTGGTACATATTGGATGATACGATACGGTCCTTCCCAAGTTGGTGACCACTTCCCGTATTTAGGATCTTTAGAGTCGATTGGTAATATGAGTTTCCAAACCAGATCTCCTTCGGCAAACTCTTTAACTTTGACTTTCTTATCATACCATCTGGCTATCCTTCTTTTATTCTTTTCGATATTCTCCAAAGCTCTCAGCCGATTACCAGCAAGATCTTCTAGTTCCTCTTTCATCATGGCTGAATAATCATCGGCCGATAGCTGATCTTGTAAAGAAGTCCTTCTGGATCCGGTTTTTAACTCCCAAGGCAATACAACATCATGACCGTACACCAATTGATATGGTGATACTTTGGTTGCCCCATGGCATGCCGTCCTGTACACCCATAGTGCTTGTTTAAGGATCGTATGCCACCGCTTAGGATTTTCATCGATCTTGCGCTTGATTAACTTGATGATGCCCTTGTTTGCTGCCTCTGCCTGTCCGTTTGCTTGAGCATAGTAGGGAGATGAGCTCAGCAACTTGATCCCCAAAGAATTTGTGTATTCCTCAAATTCCCCTGAAGTAAATTGACTCCCTTGATCGGTTGTGATGGTCTGAGGTATATCAAACCGATAGACAATATGTTCTTTAACAAAATCAATCATATTGCCTGATGTCACAGTCTTGATTGGGATGACTTCAACCCACTTTGCGAAATAATCTGTAGCCACCAGTACAAATTTATGACCTTTGCTCGATGGTGGATATATATGTCCAATCAGATCAACCGCCCAACCTCTGAATGGCCATGGCTTGATTATTGGGTTAATTACCGATGCTGGAACTCTTTGAAGGCTTCCAAACTTCTGACACTCTTGGCATCCTTTGTAGTACTTGAAGCAATCTTCCAATATCATCGGCCAATAATAATTATTATTTCTAATCATCCACTTCATCTTAAATGCTGATTGATGGGCTCCACAGACTCCCTCATGAATTTCCCCCATTAAGGTTTTAGCTTCTTCTTCACCAAGACATTTGAGCAGAACCCCATCGATGGTACGATAGTATAACTCATCTTCAAGTAGGACGTATTTAATGGCCCTGTACCTTAATTGTTTATCAACCTTTTTGGATGCATCTTTCAGATAATCTACTATCTCCTTCCTCCAATCTTCGGCTGATAACTCCATAGTCAGAATCGGCCGATATCCTGATGCCCCTTGAGCCAGCCGATTAGCTTCATTGTTCTGACATTTAGGGATGTGCTCAAGTTTTACTATCTTGAACTCTCGAAGTAGCTGAAGACATTCTTCATAATAAATCCTTAATATGTCATCTTTGCATTCATATTCTCCTGCTAATTGATTTATCACAAGTTGAGAATCCCCAAATATCTCAACAACTTCAGCATTGACTTCGCATAGTAGTTTTATCCCCTTTAACACTGCCTGGTACTCAGCTTGATTGTTTGTTGAAGTCTTCTCAATTGGGATGGAAAACTCGTAATTTGCTCCTTGGGGCGAGATCAGGACGATTCCGATTCCAGCTCCTACTCCACATGATGATCCATCAAAGAACATAGTCCATGGAATAGGTTCTACAACTGCAACTTCAGGTCCACAATGCTGAGTTACCAGATCGGCCATTACTTGCCCTTTGATTGCTTTGGCCGATTGATGGGTCAAATCAAATTCTTATAAAGATAAGATCCATTTTCCGATCCTGCCCTTCAAGATTGGCAATGATAACATATATTTGTGTGACAACCCGCCCAAGAAAATACCGTACTATCGCTTAAACCAATCCACTTTGGTCATTAAGTGATAATAAAGTATCATCCCGTCGTTGGTTGCCGGGTCGAGCCCGGTGGAATCACTTACATAGCAACAAAGGATCGACAGATATGCATTAAAACTCACGCGAAGGCGAGTCCAGAGTACAACACATGATTAAGTCTAAATCTGCCCCAAAGGGTTAATTATTACAAACCAAGGTACTTGACATGATAACAAAGTTTAGAGTTTTGAAAACAGCAGAATTAAACTAAACGGTGCGATGAGCATCACAGGAGGCCTGCCATGATGCCTTCATTCATCGTCCTCCACCCACTCCAGCTCCCAGCCAGGCGGGATCTCTCCAGGCCACACATCACTAAAGGTATTACCTGAAATCAACACATTACAGCAAGGCTGAGTATGCTAATACTCAGCAAGACTTACCCGTCGGTGACAACTACATCACCAACTCTAGACATGAAAGGCTTTTTGGCTAGTGGAGTTCTTTTGCCGGAAAGCAACAAAGAGTTTGTCCTTACTTTCAAGATTTTAGCACAGATTCTAGTTGATTACTCTTTTCTAAATGAGCAAGCTATTGCAAGCATAAGTTGTACAATACAATTAATTAAGCCTCAATATTCACAAAGTTCCGTCATTAGGGATATCTTGGCCAGTTGGATAAGTAGTCTCAGATAACGGTGAGAGGCCGACAACCAGTTGATTTAAACCTTGCAAGGTAGACCTAAACACACGGTAGGGTGCCCCCACATGGACAACCACCAGGCGGTTCCCAAAAATCCTCGGTTCAGGATAAAAGGCCACAGTCTTTGGTGCCGGCTATCTAGCATACCCCGCAAGGCACCCAGAATCACACATGCACCACCGGTAGCTAGCCGTGAGACGCATCCCAAGATTAGTGACGGTAAAATCCCTTACCGCCTCATTAAGGTACTAGGCTTACCGGTCCCATTCCCGACAAGTGCTTAGTACTTTCAAACACTTAACCCACGAAAGCCATTGGACCGGAGCCCACATCCCATGCTCTTACCACGTGAGCAATCCATTTATAAAGATCTTATGATTCCAACATAAGAACCTATTCTCGCGAGTGACGAACATCACTCGACTTGTAACGGTCCTATAGCATAGAAACTATCGACCTAGCATACTAGTAAAGATAAGGTACCTAGGAATCATGCATCTAGGGTTTCATTTCAACTCCTGAACTTAAATGCACAAACATCCACAGATAGTTGCATAAATTTCCAAAAATACTTAGGTTAATGCACCGGGGCTTGCCTTCGTCAGCAGGGTTAGCCTGAGGGTCCTCAGTGTCCTCGATCACCTCCACGTACTGCAGCTCCGCGTCAGCTCCTCCTTCCTCGGCTTCCGGCATGAGCGCATAGTTACCGTCAGGAAGCTCTACACGGAATGCAATGCAGGGTTATTGAGTGGAGCGAGAGTTTATCCATCACATCCAACTCTTGTTGGCCATATTCCTTTTGACAAACAATTAATTAGTGTTTTCTTTCATTATGGTTATTTCATGTGAAGAGTTATTATTTAATCTTTTAATAGTGACTGTGTACACATTTAAGCAATTAAAATTATTTAATCACACAAACAGCAAGGGTGGTTCCAAAGCATTCATTAAGGTATCAACACGTTAACAAGGTCATTAAGGAAATAAAGATGATTTTTCATAATTATACCTATTAGGGAGCTTATATGGATTCCAAGCTTTAAATACCAAAACAAAAATATAAAACAGGGAAAGGTGTTATGCTGGTCCTAATGACCCAAACAAGCTACTGGTCCAAGCTTACACATGCAATGAGCCACAAAACATATATACAACAAAAAGGACATTTCCTAGCTAATAGAAACATGGGAAATGCATGAATAAATAAATAAAGCATATCTGCAGCACAGCTCATCCCTACCACATCTCTGGCCTAAAACAAGCCTAGAAAACCAGCATGCACATCAAGATCACTTTTGAAATTTGAACTATGCATTTAAACTTAAATCTAAGCATATAACAAGAATAAATACTTCTGGCAGAGATAAAATCATGGTAAATGCAGGAAAGTTGAATCTAGTCATAGAATGAGCATAACCACAAGATGAGCACAAACATCTATATACATTTTGCTACAAAAATCAATAAGGCAGAAATAGCATAAATGCAAAGTAAATCATATAAAAAGATCTGTTCAATAACTTTGTACAAATTTTGGTCCAGAGTCTAAACATGACATGTCTAATATCATATCCAAAATTCAACTCCATAGCCTTTGTAGATTTTGAACTACAGCAAAAAGGTGTCAAACTGAATTTGAATTTTCATTCAAAATCTATAAGTCAAAACTATGGTCATGCTTTGTACAAGTTGTAGATCTACTCCCACTGAGACCAACAAAATTGGGTTTGCAATTTTCTGAATTTTCTGTGAATTTCTATGCTTTTTCTAATGTGCTGGACTAAGTTGCAAAGAAACTAAGTTAACTTTCATTACAACCAAGCTCCTGGTTTACAAATCCACCCATGGACCTCACATCCATGCCCTTGCCGGCGGCGGGGGAGCTCACCGGCGGCGATGTGGGACCGAAGCAGAACAACAAATGGCACGGGCGTGCAATTGACCTCACCCCGAGCCGATTGGTGGTGGTGGCGCGGTCGGGGATGTCTCCGATGAGCGGCATCGGCGAGGCCGCGGCGCCACGCCCGCAGCCACCTGAAATCCGGTGAGGCTCAAGGCGATGGGGATCAATGCATGGCTGTGGGAGGGTTGGCCGGCGACGGGAGCTAGCGGAAGCTCGGGCTCGCGGCGGCAGCGGCAATAGCGGGCGGCGGACGGCGTTCTCGCACGGGAGAGCAACGGGCATGTCTATTTATAGTCGGCGCGCGTGGAGGGGAGGATGCTTAGTGGCTAAGGCCTCCCGGCACTTCAATGCGTGGTACGACGGCTGCCCTCGGCGTGTGTGCGCGGCGGGGAGCAAGGACGGCGCCGCGGGCGCGCGTACATGTCGCGTGGCACGCGGCTCCTCCGGCCGAGGCTGCGTCTAGGGATGCGCGTGCGAGCCGACGTAGGCTGAGGTCACGCGCAGACTCCTAGGGGCGGCCATGGTACGGCGGCGCACGGCGGCGGCGCGGCGGCGACGCGTGGACGTCGCGCGCGCGTGACGTCACGCGGGGCGTGCTCTCGTCCTGGTTCGTGGCATGTGCCCCTGTTTGACTGTGCCAAGCTATAAATTTTCAATGTAAACTTCACAAACTGTAGATAGGACATCTGTAGACCAGTCATCCCTCTAAACAATGGCACAAGCCGCATTGGAAATGGATCTAAAATGAGGAAGAAATTCAAATGCCAAGTTGATGGATTTCATGTCTCGAGTGAATAGTGAATTTGGGTTTGACTGGCACTTTTGAACCTTCTGGAAATTCTGAAGATGAAATGTGTTCCTGGAAATTCTGCACAACTTTTATATTTGCAGATTTTTGAGTGTTTAGACAAAATTTGGAGAACGTGGCCAAAGTTCCAGAACCAGGAGATAGACATTAGGGTTTTGACCACTCCAAGTAGGGTTCTGACCATGGGAGATGTTGTTGACTTGCTTAAGGTGCTAATGGGTGTTTGTTGGCGAGGTTTTCGAGGTGATGACCCAGGTTGACCATGATTTGACCCCAGTCAACAAGTTTGACCGGCAATTAAGGTTAATTAAAAACCTGGGGCGTCACAGCCTACCCCCCTTAAGCAGAATCTCGTCCCGAGATTCGATTTTAAAGAACAAGATAGGACAAAGAAACTTACGATTTCGAGATTGTAGAAAACCCGGGTACTTAGTGTTGAGAAAATCTTCCGTCTCCCAAGTTGCTTCTTCTTCCGTATGATGACTCCATTTTATCTTGTACATCCTTACGGTATGTCTTCGGGTCTTCCTCTCCTTTTGGTCTAACACCCTCATAGGATGCTCGATGAGCGAGAAATCCGGCTCAATCCAAGCATTTGCTTCCGTGATTACCTCGGTCTCAGGCACAGGCACGCCTTTCTTCAACTGAGTCACATGAAACACGTTGTGGACTGCGGAGAACCGCTCCGAAAGTCGGATGCAATAAGCCACTGGCCCACATACTTCAATGACTTCATAAGGTCTTATATAGCGCGGAGCTAACTTTCCTTTAACACCGAACCTTTGCACACCTTTGGTTGGTGAAACCTTTAGGTATACATAATTACCAACTTCAAATTGTCGGGGTGCTGTCCCTCTATCATGATAGCTCTTTTGCCTCATCTGGGCTAACTTCAAATTCTCCCTTATCACTTGCACCTTTTCTTCGGCGTCTTTGACTAAGTCCGGACCAAAGAGTGTCCTTTCTCCGGCTTCTGACCAGTTCAAAGGGGTACGACATCTCCGTCCATAAAGAGCGTCAAATGGTGCCATCTTCAAACTAGCTTGGTAACTATTGTTATATGAGAACTCTACCAAGGACAAACACTTGTCCCAACTCTTATCAAAATGCAGGATGCTTGCCCGTAGCATGTCTTCCAAAATTTGATTCACCCTTTCCGTCTGACCATCAGTCTGCGGATGATAGCTGGAACTACGGATCAACTTGGTTCCTAAACATTCATGCAATTGCTACCAGAAACGAGCTACAAATTGAGTTCCTCGATCAGAGATTATGGTCTTCGGAATTCCATGCAAGCAGACTATTTGGTCCATATAAATCTCTGCATAGTTCTGCACTGAATAAGTGGTGTGAACTGCAATGAAGTGAGCAGTTTTGGTGAGTCTGTCCACGATAACCCAAATAGAATCCTTCTTTCTAGCAGTCAGGGGTAAACCCACAATAAAGTCCATACTTATGTCATCCCACTTCCACATAGGTATCGACAAGGGTTGGAGTACACTTGCCGATTTCAAGTGGCTTGCTTTCATCCTATGACAAGTATCACACTCGGACACATACTTTGCTATGTCTACCTTCATATTTGACCACCAAAAATTTTCCTTCAGATCTTGATACATTTTGGTACTGCCGGGATGAATAGAGAATTTGGAAAGATGAGACTCATCAAAGATTGTTTTCTTAATTTCTTGGTCAGTAGGAATCACAAGACGTTTCCCAAACCATACCACATCATTTGAATCCCTCTGGAAACAAGTATACTTGGGGTCTCCTTCCACCAATTTTTGTTTGATTAGCTGTATGCCCTCGTCATTGCGTTGAGCAGTGACAATTCTATCATAAAGATTAGATTCAGCAGCTATGGCATATAGATTTCCTTGCTCTACCACTTCCAAATGAAGCTTCCTCATATCTTCACATAAGGTGTCACTATACGGCTCCACTTCTAGATGGTTGCAGTGAACTTTGCGGCTAAGAGCATCCGCAACAACATTGGCCTTCCCGGGGTGATAGTGCACTTCTAGATTGTAATCTTTAATCAACTCAAGCCATCTCCTTTGTCTCATATTTGGATCCGATTGAGTGAAGATATATTTGAGACTCTTGTGATTAGTGAAGATATTGCAACGATTGCCCATCAGATAGTGTCTCCAAATCTTAAGAGCATGAACAACCGCTGCTAGCTCTAGATCATGAGTGGGATAATTTATCTCATGGGGTCGAAGCGCCCGTGAGGCATAGGCAATGACTCGGCCCTCTTGCATGAGAACACAACCGAGACCAGTGCCTGACGCATCACAGAAAACTTCAAAAGGTTGGGAGTTATCCGGTTGTACTAGCACTGGGGCAGAAGTTAAGTGCTGTCTCAATGTGTGGAAGGCTTTCTCACATGCTTCACTCCACACAAATTTCACTCCTTTCTTGAGCAGTTCAGTCATAGGTTTGGCGATCCTGGAGAAGTCCGGAATGAATCGACGGTAATAACCCGCCAGACCCAGAAAACTACGAATTTGGTGTACGGACTTGGGTGGTTTCCAATCCATCACCTCTTGCACTTTGCTAGGATCTACGGATATGCCATCTTTGGAAATAGTGTGCCCCAAGAATTTCACACTATCCAACCAGAATTCGCATTTGGAGAATTTAGCATAGAGTTTGTGCTCTCTCAAACACTGTAGAACAATTTGAAGATGTTCGGCATGTTCTTTCTCATTTTTGGAATAGATCAGAATATCATCGATGAAGACCACTACGAATTTGTCAAGCTCCGTCATGAATACGGAGTTCATGAGATACATGAAGTAAGCGGGGGCATTGGTGAGACCAAAGGACATCACCAAATACTCGTAGAGACCACATCGGGTGGAGAAAGCAGTATTAGGAATGTCACAAGGTTGAATTTTGATTTGGTGATAACCAGACCGAAGGTCGATCTTGGAGAAAACCTTGGCTCCAGCCAACTGATCAAAAAGAACGTCAATGCGGGGGAGAGGATATTTGTTTTTGATGGTCACCGCATTGAGAGGTCTGTAGTCAACACAAAACCTCAAACTACCATCCTTCGTTTTGACAAAGAGTGTGGGGCAACCCCAAGGAGAAGAACTTGGGCGAATGTAGCCCTTATCTAACAATTCCTGGAGTTGATTTTTCAGTTCAGCTAACTCTTTGGGAGGCATACGGTAAGGTCATTTGGAAATGGGCGCAGTGCCCGGTTGGAGTTCAATCACAAACTCGACATCCCGGTCTGGTGGCATGCCAGGCAATTCATCGGGAAAGACATCAGGATATTCATAGACTACTGGAATTTCTTCAAGGTGAGAGATAATGGTCACATAGGCACAAGGGTCTGCACCATCCTTAAAAGGTAGGTACAAGGTGGTGTGCCAGATGGTAGGTGAATTGATCGCTACAACTCTACCCGAGATATCTAGAACCACCTTATGTCGGGTCATCATCCAATCCATACCCAAGATAACATCCATACCCTCCAAACTTATGGTGATAAGATGTGTCGGAAAGGTTTTACTACCAAACCCCAAATGTACTCCACAAATTATTGTACTAGAAGAGATTTTCCCACCCAGAGTGACAATTTTATAGGCCGAATTAGTATAAGAACCCATCAAATCCAATCTGCCTACTAACTTTTCACTTATGAAACTGTGGGTAGCTCCAGAATCGAACAATATCTTAACGGGAGTGTCATTGATAGAGAATGTACCCATAAGCACTAAAGCTCCTTCTGGAATGTCACTCATGGTGGTGAAGTTCAGTTTGCCTTGACGGACTTGCAACATCGGCTTCTTGGCTGGATTGACCGGCTTGGTCCCTGAACCTTGATTCTACTGGTTGGGCTTGTTCTGCTTGGGCTTTGGGCAGTCACTTATATAATGCCCAGGCTGTCCACAATTGTAACAACGACATTCATCAGTGTTGCATGGGGGTGCGTTGGGCTTGGAAGATTGCTGCTGGGTGTTGCGAAACTGGAAGTTCCCTGAAGGTTTGTTCTGTGATGGCTTCATCTTCTAGCGTCCAGTTGAAGATTGCTGGGACGAGTTAGGAACATTCTTCTTCACAAAGCGAAACTTTTTGTTAGTCCCGCTGCCCGAAGCAAAACTAGCCTGCCTCTTCTTGTCTCTCTGGGCCTTCTTCATAGCATCCTCTTGGGATATAGCCTTGTTTACCAGCTCATGGAAGTTGTTGGGCTCGATCAAGTTCAGCCGTTCGTACAACTCACCATCCAGGCCATCACAGAACCTTTCCATCTTCTTTGCATCGGCATCCGCATGATGCCCACCATACTGGCAAAGGCTATTGAACTTCTGTGCATAGTCATACACAGTGTCAGATCCCTGCCTGAGGGCCAGTAACTCCCTCATCTTCCTATCCATTAATCCCTTAGGAATGTGATGGCTTTTGAAGGCTTGCTTGAATTCATTCCAAGTGACCGCATGCCCCTACTGCATGGTCTTGAAATGATCCCACCACATCAAGGCTTCACCCCGCAGTTGCAGAGCTGTGAAGTTGGCCTTGTTTTCCTCTGAGCATGGTAGTACAAAGGCAGAGAATTTGGCCTCGATGGCCTTGATCCACGCCTCAGCTTCAAGGGGGTCCTTCGCCTTAGAGAAAGTCGGGGGCTTCATCCCAATGAACTGAGCGTAGGTGGTGACCTAATTCGGCCCCTCATGATTTGCCCCATGTGGCAGCCTTTGGTTCAGCTGCTGGGTGATCTGTTGCTGTGTTTGTAGGATCTAGCGCAGTACTTCAGTCTGAGTGGCCATGAATGTCTCCGACGGCGTCATGGGCGGTGGCGGTGGCAATTCACCACTACCAGACGCTCCAAAACCGTTGGGAGAGCTACGCGTGGGTCCCACCATCTGAAAAGCGAGCCTTTGTTAGACACATAGCCACAATCTTGCTTAGAAAGAAATGACAAGTGCAAAACATGCATGACAAAAGCTCATTCGTGCAGTTTCTCGAAAATCGCAGCAACACAGTCATAAGAACATTTCATATCCAACAGCTTAGTCACCGAAATATTCTCCAATTTTGGTCAGTAGATGTAGGATTTCATACGCCCCAAAGTTGGTATTCAATTCCGCAGCGAATTTCCAAGTTCGCATGCCCGAAGAAATTCAATTTGCGAAAAGCTACCTAGCTGTCCCGGCAGCAGGCCGACACTCACCAAAATTTCCGTAACTCTCACTACCCTTATGCAAAAATGCTGAATTTTGGCGAGCATGGTCATCACAATACTCCGCACAACTTTGGTATTCAACACATGATAAGATTCCGACGTTCAACTGCTCGAAAAATTTCATTTCCCAAGCCCTGTCTAGCTGTTTGGACAGCAACCAGAACTGGGTTGGAAATTGCATAACTCTCAATAGCAAAGTGCACAATTGCTGAAATTTTGAGAGCACGATCGCCATAAAATTCCAAACAAGTTTGGTATTCAACACCGGACTCAAATCTGACCATAAATAGCTTAAACATTTTCCTTACAACAAACACTGCGGAAATGGTGTTCACCGAGCACTACAAAGGTTTCAAGTTTTGGAATCACCACATTAAAACATGGTTACATTGCAGTCACGCTGCACAAAAGAATACTCCTATTACAACACTACGGCAACCTAGTTGCTGACCGAAGCGTCACTGTCGGCAGGTGAAGCTGGTGGGGTCGGTGGCGGTGGTCCAGCCTGACTCGCCTGGTCAAGACCAGACTGACCCTGCTGCTCCTCCGGAGGTGCCTCCACCGGAGGTAGTGGCTGTAGAGCCACAATGGCCTGCAGAGCTGCTACCTGTACCTCTGCCTCCTCCACCTGCTGCTGCATCTCCGCGATGTGCTGCAGCAGTGTCAACCTCTCGATGTCTCCGGCATCCACGTCCTCCTGAAGTGTAGTGACCTCTGCCTCCAGGTCCACGATCCTCTGTAAGCGGTCACCTCTCTCTAACTCCAACGGGAACCTCCTAGCACGCAGCCGGTCGTTCTCCTGCTGAGTCTGGAAGAGGGTGAAGCTCTGTTGCTGGTAAGCTGCTGAGAGACTGTGCCAAGCCATCCGATCAGACTCCAAACGTTGGCTGATCACCGATGCGGTGGTGTAGCGCAGCCCCTGAAGTGTGAACAAGACGTTAAGGCAGCAGGTCAGCGTCCACGTGACGTCCAGCGGCTCCGCTAGCAAAAGCAGCTCCTGAAGGTGGTCCACATGGTCTAGCCACACTGGGTAGTGCGGGCTCATTGCCGGAAACAGCCCAAACAGTGAGAGGCCACTACTGTCGAGTTGTGGTCACAAAAGTCCGTCAACACCCGGAGGGCGGCTGACTCGACAGACTCGTGCCCACAAAAACCCCAGTACACGAAGCTCAAGTCGAACCAGTCGGGGTGGACCGGGTGAAGTGGCACGGTGACGGTCACCCTACAACGGGGCACGCCCAGGCGCTCAAACTCGGCCACCTCGTAGACAGGCGGAACGGTGTAGCCAGCAGCGCTGAGTGCTTCCCACGCAAGGCGTGGAAAACCCTCCCAGTGCAATCCATCGGTACGGATCGTACCGTCAGCGCCGTACTCGAGAAACACGGGGGCAGCCATCTGTACAAAAAGATGTAACACATGTTAGGACTCCAAAGAGAGCAACATGTCAAATGGTGCAAAATCTGGCAGCTGTGAATAAAAATTCATAACTCGAAAACCAGAACCCCAAAAATTCTCAAATTTTACCCGCTACTCCGTAAGGTTTTTATGCACACTTTTGGTATTCAAAGGTTGAGCTAGCTCAATTAGGAACAAGGTCAAAAGATGTAATGCTCAGAGTACTACCCTCAGAAAACAGCATGACCCAGGTTCACTAAAAAGGATACAACTCGGGGTCTACAGAAGCTAGGACCATGAATTTTTTGCGAGAAAAAACTAGATTAGATATGGAGCAACTTTGGTATAGAACACCTAGACCAATTATTCCTAGAACATGGTGCAAAAACATAGTCTAGCAGCCATACAGATTTTTGGACCGCAACAACATCCTATACATGAGAGGCAAAGCTAGAACACGAAAACCGCACAATAGCAAAAAATTTTCCTTAGAGAGCATACAAATCAAGTTTGGGTCCATTTTTAAGTTGTTTCGATTTTTAGTATGCATGCAAGACGTCCTATTCGTCCTCACACGGCAATCAAGCCAAAAATCAAGTTAGTGCCGGTGGCCAGGCTTTTATTCGTCTCTCCCTATAATAACTAGTCGAGAGCTAATCGATACTCACTTAGCGACTAACGAATCGTTGTTAGTGTACCTGCAGAAAAGAACCTTTCGTGCCAGCACGTCACGGAAGCGTCCACATTCATTACCGTTTACTATAGAAATGGTATCCATGCGTCAAGCCGCTGCATGGACAGCGTCCAACCTCAGATACGCTCCTTTTTGAATGAAGCAGATCCTTGCCTCGCATATACACAATGCGGAATGTCCACGTATGGCAAAACGTGGCGAGACACAGACGCGACGGTGGGTTCCCTCTGGAATAGGTCCCATCCATCCCTCACATGACTTCCATGCGGTACCACCACGTATAGCAAAACGTGATGAACTAGTATGGTTGTGCAGAAAGTAAGTTCTGACAGAATAAAATATGCTGGAAGTTAGCAAAATAAACCATAGATTTGTAAGCCACCTGAAAGAACCCAAAATTCCCTCTAGGGCCTCTCGGTCTATATCCATCCTTAACGGACCAACGCATTTTGCAAATCCAAACAATCTTGGCAACTTTTATTCGAAAACCAGTGATTAAGGTTGTTAACTAAACTCTGGTGCATATAATCGCTCTGGTACCAGCTGTGACAACCCGCCCAAGAAAATACCGTACTATCGCTTAAACCAATCCACTTTGGTCATTAAGCGATAATAAAGTATCATCCCGTCGTTGGTTGCCGGGTCGAGCCCGGTGGAATCACTTACATAACAACAAAGGATCGACAGATATGCATTAAAACTCACGCGAAGGCGAGTCCAGAGTACAACACATGATTAAGTCTAAATCTGCCCCGAAGGGTTAATTATTACAAACCAAGGTACTTGACATGATAACAAAGTTCAGAGTTTTGAAAACAGCAGAATTAAACTAAATAGCGCGAGGAGCATCACAGGAGGCCTGCCATGATGCCTTCATTCATCGTCCTCCACCCACTCCAGCTCCCAGCCAGGCGGGATCTCTCCAGGCCACACATCACTAAAGGTATTATCGGAAATCAACACATTACAGCAAGGCTGAGTATGCTAATACTCAGCAAGACTTACCCGTCGGTGACAACTACATCACCAACTCTAGACATGAAAGGCTTTTTGGCTAGTGGAGTTCTTTTGCTGGAAAGCAACAAAGAGTTTGTCCTTACTTTCAAGATTTTAGCACAGATTCTAGTTGATTACTCTTTTCTAAATGAGCAAGCTATTGCAAGCATAAGTTGTACAATACAATTAATCAAGCCTCAATATTCACAAAGTTCCGTCATTAGGGATATCTTGGCCAGTTGGATAAGTAGTCTCAGATAACGGTGAGAGGCCGACAACCAGTTGATTTAAACCTTGCAAGGTAGACCTAAACACACGGTAGGGTGCCCCCACATGGACAACCACCAGGCGGTTCCCAAAAATCCTCGGTTCGGGATAAAAGGCCACAGTCTTTGGTGCCGGCTATCTGGCATACCCCGCAAGGCACCCAGAATCACACATGCACCACCGGTAGCTAGCCGTGATACGCATCCCAAGATTAGTGACGGTAAAATCCCTTACCACCTCATTAAGGTACTAGGCTTACCGGTCCCATTCCCGACAAGTGCTTAGTACATTCAAACACTTAACCCACGAAAGCCATTGGACCGGAGCCCACATCCCATACTCTTACCATGTGAGCAATCCATTTATAAAGATCTTATGATTCCAACATAAGAACCTATTCTCACGAGTGACGAACATCACTCGACTTGTAACGGTCCTATAGCATAGCAACTATCGACCTAGCATACTAGTAAAGACAAGGTACCTAGGAATCATGCATCTAGGGTTTCATTTCAACTCCTGAACGTAAATGCACAAACATCCACAGATAGTTGCATAAATTTCCAAAAATACTTAGGTTAATGCACCGGGGCTTGCCTTCGTCAGTAGGGTTAGCCTGAGGGTCCTCGGTGTCCTCGATCACCTCCACGTACTGCAGCTCCGTGTCAGCTCCTCCTTCCTCGGCTTCTGGCACGAGCATGTAGTTACCGTCAGGAAGCTCTACACGGAATGCAATGCAGGATTATTGAGTGGAGCGAGAGTTTATCCATCACATCCAACTCTTGTTGGCCATATTCCTTTTGACAAACAATTAATTAGTGTTTTCTTTCATTATGGTTATTTCATGTGAAGAGTTATTATTTAATCTTTTAATAGTGACTGTGTACACATTTAAGCAATTAAAATTATTTAATCACACAAACAGCAAGGGTGGTTCCAAAGCATTCATTAAGTTATCAACACGTTAACAAGGTCATTAAGGAAATAAAGATGATTTTTCTTAATTATACCTATTAGGGAGCTTATATGGATTCCAAGCTTTAAATACCAAAACAAAAATATAAAACAGGGAAAGGTGTTATGCTGGTCCTAATGACCCAAACAAGCTACTGGTCCAAGCTTACACATGCAATGAGCCACAAAACATATATACAACAAAAAGGACATTTCCTAGCTAATAGAAACATGGGAAATGCATGAATAAATAAATAAAGCATATCTGCATCCCAACTCATCCCTACCACATCTCTGGCCTAAAACAAGCCTAGAAAACCAGCATGCACATCAAGATCACTTTTGAAATTTGAACTATGCATTTAAACTTAAATCTAAGCATATAACAAGAATAAATACTTCTGGTAGAGATAAAATCATGGTAAATGCAAGAAAGTTGAATCTAGTCATAACATGAGCATAACCGCAAGATGAGCACAAACATCTATTTATATTTTGCTACAAAAATCAATAAGCCAGAAATAGCATAAATGCAAAGTAAATCATATAAACAGATCTGTTCAATAACTTTGTGCAAATTTTGGTCCAAAGCCTAAACAAGACATGTCTAACATCATATCCAAAATTCAGCTCCATAGCCTTTATAGATTTTGAAGTACAGCAAAAAGGTGTCAAACTGAATTTAAATTTTCATTCAAAATCTATAAGTCAAAACTATGGTCATGCTTTGTAGAAGTCGTAGATCTACTCTCACTAAGACCAAAAAAATTGGGTTTGCAATTTTTGGAATTTTTGTGAATTTCTATGCTTTTTCTAAGGTGCTGGACTAACTTGCAAAGAAACTAAGTTAGCTTTCATTACAACCAAGCCCCTGGTTTACAAATCCGCCCCTGGACCTCACATCCATGCCCTTGCTGGCGGCGGAGGAGCTCGCCAGCGGCGATGTGGGACCGGAGCAGAACAACAAATGGCACGGGCGTGCAATTGACCTCACCCCGAGCCGATTGGTGGTGGTGGCGCGGTCGGGGATGTCTCCGGCGAGCGGCGGCGGTGCGCCCGCTGTCACCCGAAATCCGGCGAGGCTCGAGGTGATGGGGATCAATGTGCGGCCGTGGGAGCTACACAGGGGTCTAGAAAGGAGCTTGGGAGGGTTGGCCGGCGACGGGAGCTAGCGGAAGCTCGGGCTCGCGGCAGCGGCGGCAATGGCGGGTGGCGGACGGCGTTCTCGCACGGGAGAGCAATGGGGACGTCTATTTATAGCCGGCGCGCGTGGAGGAGAGGATGCTTAGCGGCTAAGGCCTCTCGGCACTTCAATGCGCGGTACGACGGCTGCCCTCGGCGTGCGTGCGCGGCGGGGAGCAAGGACGGCGCCGCGGGCACGCGTACGTGCCGCGTGGCGCGCGGCTCCTCTGGCTGAGGCTGCGTCTAGGGACGTGCACGCGAGCCGACGTAGGCCGAGGTCACGCGCAGACTCCTAGGGGCGGCCGTGGTACGGCGGCGGCACGGCGGCGACGCGTGGACGTCGCGCGCGGCGCGCTCTCGGCCCGGTCCGTGGCATGTGCCCCTGTTTGACTATGCCAAGCTATAAATTTTCAATGTAAACTTCACAAACTGTAGATAGGACATCTATAGACCAGTCATCCCTCTAAACAATGGCACAAGCCGCATTGGAAATGGATCTAAAACGAGGAAGAAATTCAAATGCCAAGTTGATGGATTTCATGTCTCGGGTGAATAGTGAATCTGGGTTTGACTGGCACTTTTGAACTTTTTCCACTCAGAATTTGAAATGCCATCCTAAAGATGAAATGTGTTCCTAGAAATTCTGCACAACTTTTATATTGGCAGATTTTTGAGTGTTTAGACAAAATTTGGAGAACGTGGCCAAAGTTCCAGAACCAGGAGATAGACATTAGGGTTTTGACCACTCCAAGTAGGGTTTTGACCATGGGAGATGTTGTTGACTTGCTTAAGGTGCTAATGGGTGTTTGTTGGTGAGGTTTTCGAGGTGATGACCCAGGTTGACCACGATTTGACCCCAGTCAACAAGTTTGACCAGCAATTAAGGTTAATTAAAAACCTGGGGCGTCACAATTTGACCACATCATCTTTGCACACCACGGTACATTCGGTTGTTAATAGGTAAGGCCTCAACTTTGTGCATGAGAAATATAAGCACAAGCATAGACTTTCCACCGTCGAATATCTCGTTTCTGCATCCAAGAGCCTTCTACTTACGAAATATACAACTCGTTCTTTTCCTTCAAACTCTTGTACAAGGGCCGATCTAATAGCCCGCTCATTAGCCGATAAGTATAATTTGAACGGCTTCTTATCTTGAGGGGGCATTAAGACAAGATGAGACTTTAGGTACTGCTTGACGTTATCTAAAGCCTTTTGCTATCTTGTCCTCCTTAGGGTTCGGGCATGCATTTGCATAATGCCCGGGTTGTGTACAATTGTAGCAAAGGCGGGGCGGGAGTTTCTTAGGCTTTGAAACTTGTTGCTGACCCTTCTGGTACTGGAAATTTTCCAAAGGCTTATTCTGGGACGGGGTCACTCTCCATTGTCCAGATGAAGAGGGTTGTGAAGACCCATGAGTATCCTTCTTGACGAAGCGGAACTTCTTTCCCATTCGTTCCTCCAGTATCCCAGCTTGAGAGTGAGTTTCACTTTCGAGGAGCTGGTCGGTCTTGTCGATGTCATCACTTCGCTTGCCCTCACGTGGACGAATTTCCTTATAGGTAATTCCCCACTCACTTAAATCCATCTCGGAGAATACTCGCTTGTTGCTCCGACTTTTTCTCTCTTCCTTTCTAAGGTCCATTGGTAGTTTCGAGGGTGGTAATATAGAGTCGGAGGTATTGAGTTGACCCTGATTTATATGATTCACCAACAGATTGAATAAGCGGTCCTGCTCAACCATGGATGTAGATAATGACTGAGAGAGACTGTCTGCCAAACTAGTTTGAGATAGTCCTTGATAACGACCTTGGATGATATTGTACACTATCTGACTTAGCACTGAATTTTGTTCTTCCAACATATGAATTGCACCGACAACGGTATCTATATCAGTCTGGGTAGGTACTCCTGGTGAACAATGCTCAAAGGATCAGGGTTTCTGTTGCATCAATTGCATCAGTTGTAATTGTTGGGCCATTTGCTGCTGCATCTGCAGGATCTGGCGCAACACTTCGGTTTGAGTTGCCACGAATGCCTCTGCCAGTGTCATGGGCGGTGGCGGCGGTAGGTCACCACTATCCGACGCACCAAAATCATTGGGAGTGCTGCGTGTCGGTCCGACCATCTGAAAATTGAGTTCCCATTAAACACACATTCATAAGCTTGCTCATAAAATTAACAAGTAGAACATGCATGACGAAAACTCATTTATGGTAGGTGTTGTGAACCGGACAGCACAGCAGTCATAAGCATAAATTCCATACATCTCTGCTCATGCCCCGAAAAATTCTCATTTTTGGTCAGTAGGTGTAGGATTTCCCAGCTCTAAAGTGGGTATTCACTCCGAGGCAAACTCCAAGGGTAACACGCTGGAAAAACTCCCATCACGAGGTTTTGTCTAGCTGATTTGGTCAGCGAGTAGAGTGACGCTGTTGCGTCGTACAGTCGTGGCATTGAAAAGGAGATGGTCCAACGGTCAGAGGACTGACCGTGACAGTGGGAATCACGAGAAGAGCTCTGATATCCGCCCTCTAGGCTCGAGAGCGTAACGAGGAGAATTTAGCAAGAGCTTCAACCGATCCTTTGTTTGCCCCTTTCTTGATTCCTAGGATTTAGAGGGTAAGATCATTGATTGATAAGCGATGGAGGACTCTCATACCTTGATTTTTAGAGAACCTTGATTGCTCAAGAAAAACTCTACTTATACTCCTTCAACTTAGCTGGTTGACTCGATTGGATGCTCGGGGAATGTTGAGAGGGGACGGAAGGAGACCAAGTTGAAAAGTGATTACAAAACAGATTTCTATGAAGAGAAGGAAGGCTAGTAAAAGATTTCCGTAACTTCTTTTGGGAGCAACACGGAGATGATTTATTGGTCAAAAGTTCCCATACTCAGTTGAGTGGTTCATAAGAACAGTCTAGGAAGGTGAATTCGTAAAGGGCATTCGCAAGGAATGGCTTACAAATATTAGGTAGGAAATGTATGGAAGACAAATTAGTATGGGAATTTCAGAACAATCTTGCTCACATGTTATTTAACTTGTGAATTTGGGTGGTATCGACTCGTTACATTAACGGTGCAGTGATTTCAAAAGTTGGTGTGATGCACATGCTCATGCGGTATGGTACTCTGGATGCATGTTAGAATGACTCGATTACCCACAAAATGAGTTACCGATTGAGGGGGCAATCATAGGTTGAGAAGGAGTATATGTGTGGCGAATCGCATTCTCACAACCAAGATACCTAGCGCGCTCCTAGTGGTAATCATGTGGCTGCAGCGCACGTGATGCCCTAGGTTCCGTCGCGGCACCTTTGGTTATGGGGCAACAACATCACCAAAACATAAGAAGGATAGAGTAGGAATATCGAAATCTTCCATGCATATGCATGTTAGTTCACCCAAGTTTCCCAAATGCACGTGCTATGCCAATGCATACTCAAAGAGTGACATTTGTTTTAATTCAAAATGTTGTGAGCAAGCCCAAGAAGAATAAGTTCAAGGTTGAGAGATCGAATTGATCATGATTGGCATAAAATTTTTGGACAAGTTTGACACTCATCACGGAACTTTGATCTGACCACAACGAGCGGAATTAATTCCTTTACAAAGATCACTGCAGGAAGATGTTCAACCAAAGCATTACATCGACGAAAGGTTTCGGGATCACCATAACAACACCTGGGGGTTACAATGCAGCCTAGCCGCAAAAAAAGGTAACTCCTAGTTCAGTCTACCACAAAAACCAACCAAAAGCGGCTGCACACACTAGGGTTCCTTACTACTACTACACTCGTACAACTCATTACTTTATTACAAGCATGACAACTTCCAACTAGATGACAAGCTAGCCTCAGGTTTACTTCCTACTGGTTGAGTCTTCCATGTCGACGGAAAACTACGGTGAAGCAGGTCCAGACTCTACTCCAGATTCTCCTTGAATTTCCTCAGCATCTTCTTCTTCTTCTGGTCCGGGAATGACAGGTTCCGGAGGTGGAGCTGCTATTGCTTCTAGCTGATTCTCTAGTTCAAACATATATTGGTCATTATGCTGCAACATGAAATTCTGCTCATGAATAACTTCACTCAATTCTCACATCTTGGCCTTATCCTTGCGTCTTCCCTTCTTGAGAGTGGTTATCATTGCTCGGGCTTCCTTTAATGCTTGAGCGGTATTCTCCACTTCTTTAACTCGATGCCTATAGATTTGACGTCTATGGAACGCACTTTCTCCCACCATCAGTCGGTAGGTGTCATACATGGCTTCGGAAAAACGAACTGAGGTGACAAGATCAGAACTATAGTGAGAGTTGCCCTGAGCTAAGAGAAAAGCTTTGCATTCGACCCATGGTACAGTGTGTCGCTCAGGTAAGGGAATCACTTTGGCGGCAGTACCAGCTATTGAGTCAGGGTGCTTCCCACAAAAAGTTGTGAGCACCTCAAGAGCAGCCTTCTACACAGTGTCAGCCAGGTTCAGTCCTTGTGCCTTACACTCCCACTCTTCCCAAGCAGGATTTGTCGGGGACACGGGGATCTTCACCTTCACCTCACAACGAAGGAGCTGGCCTGTGGTCATGACCTCACGTGTCGAGTACTATGGATAAGCGGTGTACCCAAAGTCCTTCAGGGTGTCCCACAAGAGCGTAGGAAATCCACCCTCCTCGAGACAGTTCACGAGAGTCCATGCTTCCACATCAGCCGACGCAGATCCGATGTTGTCCATCTGGACATAACGACAAAAGTGAGAACCATACAGATGTGAGTGTACAAGGATAAACTCGATCCACGATAAAAAGAGTACGTGGTTAAGAAATGGGGTAGCCATTGGTACAATGATACAACTTGGCAAAGTTCCGACAGTTGTGAACAAAATTTCATAACTCAAAAATCCAGAACCCCAAAAATTTCCAAATTTTTGTAGCAACTCAGCAAGATTATGAGACACATATTTGGTCTGCAAAGGTTGATCTAAAAGGGTTAGGAAGGTGCTTAACTAAGCAAGATTTCAGATTCGGTTCCCGGAAAAACAGCAGGACAGAGGTTCACTAGACTGAGCATAACTTGAGATATGTAAAAGCTATGACCGTGAATTTTTGCGAGCAGGAACTAGATTAGATATGGAGCAACTTTGGTAGAGATCACCTAGGCAAAAAGATCCTTGAACAGGGGGCAAAGTCTAAGCAAACAGCCACACCAGATTTTTGGACAGCAACACACCTGCACACGAGAGGCTATGCAAGAAAAAGCACACTAGCAAAATTTCCTTAGAGAGCACATAAAATAGGTGTGGGTTCAGTTTTAAGTCTTCACGATTTTTAAAATGATGCCAGATGTCCTATTCGTCCTCACAAGGCAATCAAGCCGAAAATCGAAGTTAGTGCCGGTGGCAAGGCAAATACACGTTTCTCCCTATAATAACTAGTCTAGAACTAGTCGATGCTCACTTAACGACTTACGAGACGGGGTTAGCGTACCTGCAGAAGATCACAGAACACATCGAACCTTTCGTGCCAGCACTCACGAAAGCGTCCACATACAATACCGTTCACTATAGAAATGGCACCCATGCGTTTATCGCTGCATGGACAGCGTCCAACCTCAGACACTCTCCGTTTGAATGGAGTGTATCCTTGCCTCGCATTTTCACAATGCGGAACGTCCACGTATGGCAAAATGTGACGAGACACAGACGCGACGTGGGTTCCCATTAGAATAGGTCCCATTCATCCCTCACAGGACTTTCTTGTGGCACCACCACGTATGGCAAAACGTGATGAACTAGTATGGTTGTGCAAGAAGTAAGTTCTAACAAGAATAACATGTGCTGGGAGTTAGCAAAATAAACCATAGATTTGTAAGCCACCTGAAAGAACCCAAAAATTCCCTCTAGGGCCTCTCGGTCTATATCCATCCTTAACGGACCAACGTATTTTGCAAATCCAAACAATCTTGGCAACTTTTATTCAAAAACCAGTGATTAAGGTTGTTAATTAAACTCTGGTGCATATAATCGCTCTGGTACCAGCTGTGACAACCCGCCCAGGAAAATACCATACTATTGCCTAAACCAATCCACTTTGGCCATTAAGTGATAGTAAAGTACCATCCCGTCATTAGTTGCCGGGTTAACACCCGGTAAATCACTTGGAAATCACAGAGAGGATCGAACATATGCACTAAAACTCACACGAAGGCGAGTCCAGAGTACAAACACTAATTAAATTCAAATCTGCCCCGAAGGGTTTAATTATTACAAATCATTGTTCATGACATGATAAGCAAAGGTTCAGAGTTCGAAAACAGCGGAATAAAATAAACTAGCGCAACGATAACATCACAGGAGGCCGTCCGTGATGCCGTCACTCGTCGTCATCCACCCATTCCAGCTCCCAGCCGGGTGGAATCTCACCAGGCCAAACAACACCTGCAACAACATTTTTAAAGCAAGGCTGAGTATACTAATACTCAGCAAGACTTAACCGTCGGGTGATAACTACATCACCAAACTCTAGACATGAGAGGCTTTTTGGCCGGTGGAGTTCTTTTGCTGAAAAGCAACAAAGAGTATGTCCTTACTTTCAATATTTTAGCACCAATTCTAGTTGATTATCATTTCTAAGTGTGCCAACTAATTCAATCAAGAATTGTACAATACAATTAATTCAAGTAGTAGTATTCACCAAGTTCCATCATTAAGGGATGTCATGGCCAGTTGATTAAGCAGTCTCAGATAACGGTGAGAGGCCGACAATCGATTGATTTATAACCTTGCAAGGTAAACCTAAACACACGGAGGGTGCCCCCACATGGACAACCACCAGGCAGTTCCCAAAAGTCCTCGGCTTGGGATCGAATCTTACAATCCTGGGTACAAGGCTATCTGGCATACCCCGCAAGGCACCCAGCTTCACACATGTACCCCCCTCCCCCGGTAGCTAGCCGGGTAGGTGATTACTCAAGATTAGTAATAGTAAGTTCCCGCATCATCTCATTAAGGTACTAGGCTTACCGGTCCCATTCTCGACAAGTGCTTAGTACGTTCAAAAGCTTAGCCCACGAAAGCCACTGGACCGGAGCCCAATCCCATGCTCTTACCACATGAGCAATCCATTTATAAAGATCTTATGATTCCAACATAAGAACCTATTCTCGCGAGTGACGAACATCACTCGACTTGTACCGGTCTTATAGCATAGCAGCTATCGACCTAGCATACTAGTAAAAGAGCATAGGTGCCTAGGGATCATGCATCTTGGGTTTCAATTCAACTCTTGAAACGTAAATGCACAATCATAGCAAAGATAATTGCATAATTTTAAAAAAAAGATAGGGTTAATGATCCGGGGCTTGCCTTCGCTGGCAAGGTTGGCCTTGGGCCCTTCTGGACTTCGATCCAGGTCTTGAGCTATGTTCATGTACTGCAGCTCACCGTCAGCTCCTCCGTCTCCTCCTTCCGGCACGAGCGAAAAGCTACTGTCTGGAAGATCTACACGAGGATGCAAAAGCACGATTTAATTGACGGTTTTGTTCTAATTAGTTACAAACAACACATGACAACCTTGGGGTGCATGGTTGACCACATTCGCCTAGATAAACATACATTCAGCATACTCTTCCAATAAGGGAACAATATGCGGTTCTTTATTAATTATTCTTTTTGATAGTGACTGTGTACATATTTAGGTAAATAAGTTAATTTAAATTTCACAAAACAGCAAGGGTGTGTCACTTAGCTTCTTAGCAAGATTTACATCATAACCATGAGGTCATTAGGTGTGTGTTGGTGATTTTCCAATTTAATTTAATGTTAAGCTTTAAAAGGCTTCCATAGCTTTTATTCACAAATAAATTCATAAAAATTCAGGGAGTGTGTTTTATGAAGCACTACAAACCTATACAAAGCCACTGCATACACATGCACACTTAAAAGAGCTATGAAATTAAATATACCGAAAATAACAAACGCTAGCTACCAAAACAAGATAAATGCATACAAAAATAAATAAGCATCAAAAAGATCCCAACTTTCTCACACATGGCCTCTGGTCCAAAACTAAGCTAGGCATGCAACATAAACACCTAGAGCTACTATGGATCTTGAGCTATGCATTTACAAAGAAAATTAGGCATAAAACAAGATTAAATATTTCTGATAGATATAAAATTGTGATTAATTCACCAGAGATGCAATTAGGCATAACAAGATCACATGCAGAAGTTGAGCACAAAAATCTAATTATTTTTAGCTACAAAAAAATCATATGGACAGATTCAGCATAAATTCAAAACAAATCACAATAAAAGATCTACAGCATAACTTTGTGCAAGTTTTGGTACAGAAGCTAGGCAAGACATAACACACAACATATCCAAAATTCAGCTACAGATCACTTGTAGATTTTGAACTACAATAGATCTAGGTTTAACAGTCTTGTATTTTTCAAGCAAACACTATCAGGAAAAACTATGGCAATTCTTTACAAAAGTTGTAGGGTTTATCATAAGGAATCCAACAAAATTGGGTATGCATTTTTTTTATTTTTCTATGATTTTCTATGCATTTTCCAAGATTCAGCCAAACACATACACTATTGAAGATCTGGTTTTTCGATTAGGTCCCTGGAACTTTTCTGTCCTTTACAAATATAACCCTGCATCACGGTTAAGACCCTGGAAAGATTGAAATTGAAGCAATTGGGTCCCTGGCCATGGGGCGGCTCGGCTCGCCGGAATCCGGCGGCTCCGGCGGGGCTCTTGGTCGGGGAAGAGGTCAGAGGGGAGGGGAAGCTCACCATAGCTTGGTTTGTGGCCGGAGTTGGTGTCGGGGCGGCACCGGTGAGCATGCACGGAAGCACAGGGTGGTAGCGTCCGCTGCGACGCGTCCTCCGGCGAGAAGACCGCGGGCTAGGCCATTAGGGGTTGGGGAAAGCTTCACCGGCACCTAGGGAAGCGGCTGGAGGGGTCGGACGGTGGCAGCAAGGTCTGGAGGTGAGAGCTCGCCGCGGAGGTGCCAATGGCGGGGCAGCGACGGGCGTGCTCGCGCGAGGGGGGCACGGCGGCTGCTTTTATAGCCAGGGGATAGGAAGAGGGAGGCCTTGCCTTCGTCGCGAAGGATACCCGGCTATTAAGCCGCGGGTATGGCGGCCGGCCTCGGCAGGCGCTCGTGGTAGGGAGGGCACGGTCGATCCGGTAGGCAACCGGCGGTGCGGCTGGCCGGCGAGTGAGGGCGTGGCACGTGGCAGGGACCGGGGTTCACCTACGTCACGCGAAGCGCGGCGCACGGACCGGCGGTCGCGGGCCCGCCTCGGCGTGCGCGTACGGCCGCAGCCGACGTGGTGCGGCGCGCGCGGGCGCTCTGGAGCGCGGCCACGACGTCACGGCGCGACATCGCCCAACCCGTTCCGTTTAGCTGTCTTCGACCATGTTTTTCTCGAAATTTCGCAACAGAAGTGCCACAAGGTGTAAATAGCAAAGTTGTAGAGCAGTGATCCCTCTACAACTTTTACAAAGGTTGTCCTATGTTTTGCTCAATGGTTTGAGCATAAACTGCAGGCAAAGTTCCTGTTTTTCATGGCGCTAATGAATAGTAAAAGCTAGAGTTGACCAAGTTTTTCACCTTTTTCCACTCAAAATTTGAAATGCCACCCAAAAGCAAAGTTGTGTCCCTCAAAAAACTAGACAACTTTTATATTGGGAGATTTTGAAGTGTTTAGGTGAAATTTGGAGAACGTGGCAAAAGTTCCAGAGGAGGTCCAAAGACATTGGGGGTTTGACTAGGGTTTGACCACATCTTTGACCAAGGTTTGACCACAAGTGTGTGTTGACTTGATTAAGAGGGTCATTAGTGATTGTTGACTAGGGTTTCGGGGTGATGACCCAGGTTGACCATGGTTTGACTAGAGTCAACGTGCTTGACTCGGTCATTAGCACTAATGAGGCTAATTAAAAACGTGAGGCGTCACATTTCCTACCACTACAAGATTCACAGAGCAGGAAAACAGGGGATCGATCTTTTCCATCCAAAAGAAAACATACAATTGATCTTTCCATCCACAAGACCACCTATTTTAAAGTGAAAAAGAAAACCCAAATCCGAGTAATCTAAGACGACCCCTCCGAGGAGTTCCCCGATGACTCTGGCGTCGAGGGAGCTTCAATGGCTGGGCGAGCCACGAGACCGGGATTGGCGGGGCCGGCATTTGAAGGACCAGCGTCGAGGTCCATCTTCTTCTTGATCCTCTTCGAGTCCACCTCCTCCTCCCCCTCCTCCTCCGCACCTTTCTTCTCCTTCGCCGACGGAATGTCCTTGAACGAATCAAGCTTACCGGCCTTGTCATCCTTCAAAAGCTACCTCACAAACGCCTCCGTTTGTTGATTCCTCCTCTTGACCTCCACCCGCTTCCTCTTCTTGGCCGCCAATCGCTTCTTCTCAATGGCCGCCCACGTCTCTTCCTCATCCTCTTCTTCTTCCTCTTCCTCTTCCTCTTCCTCTTCATCCTCTTCCATGTAGTCGTACTCATCCTCGTTGTCCTCGCTCTCCTACCTTTCCATGTCTTATACATCAGATTCACTCAAGGAGGGCTCGGATGGCTCGCATGAGCTTGGTTGGGAGGAGTTGGGAGGTGTCCCGATGGAGGAGGGGTTGGAAGGGAACAGGGAGGCGGGAAGTCGAATCGGAGAAGAAGGCATGGTGGTTGTGGTTTTCTGGAGGAAAAGAGTTTGAGACAAGGCAATGGAGGGAGTTGGGAGAGTCCGGTATATTAATAGATCTCAGTTTCAGGGAGAGTCGGGGTGTCTCTTCGGGAGTTGTATCACGCTAATGCAAGGAGGTGCCTCGATCTCTAATAATGTAACGGTCTTTTGCAAAGAAAAGAACTATGTAAATTTGTAATCTTAGTAAATTTGGAGCAAACTATATTTACAAGCACTTCAACATGCAGAGATGAATTGTTTACTGCCATTAAACCAGATGTTCGGGTATGGGTTGCATTAACAGATCGGATGTTTCGGTCTAGAAAAAGATACAGAAAGGACAAATATTCCAGGACCTGTAAAAGATGCTTGTTTTGATTTTGTGCAAAGGTGATCTATGATTTCATAGTTTATGAGAGCGATAAAATAGGATAACATTTATATGGAGACAAGGAACAGAGATGGTCAGGGAAACAAAGCATAAACAACTTCAAACAAGGGGATTGATCAACAAACAAACGATAACCAAAATCACAAACATGGTTTGGGTTAGGGATGCATTAGCGTTTTGGATGTTTGGCAATAACTGCATGCTTGTTTTGAATTTGGTCAAGGTGAGCAATGATCACATTGCTATTTCTTATTAATCGTCCAATATTGATCTTCAACTTCTCCAGATCATGTGTCAAGCTAGGAAACTGACATTGTCAAGCGATTGGCAGATGTTGGTGTAGGTCTGTCTATTGGTGCTATGTTTTGGGTTGGAAACTTGTGATGATGTTCAGACTCGTTGTCTGGTGATGATTACTCACCCTGGGAGTCCTAGGGGCGATCGTTGTCCTAATCTAGCTTGAGTCAATGTAGGTTAGAGCGAGTCAAGGGCCAGTGAACTCCTCTTTATCCCTGTTCTGTGACTTGTTCAGTATTTCCATTGTTGCAATGGAAATGGGGGATGCCCTCGATTCGAAAAAAAATGTGTCAAGCTAGGAAACACGATCATGTATAAGTACAATAAGAGCGGATGTTCTTGTCTAGAAACACGAATAGGCCGGACAACACATGAGACCATGTTTCATGGAAATGTAAAGTTACTAATTAACATCACGATGTTCACATACATAAGACAATGTTCCCACGAAATCTAAAGATACTAACTAACATCACAGATAAAATATTGGCATTGGTCTTCCACTGGCGCGGCTCGCTCACTCCATCTACATCCATCCCTTGTTTCTGGCCAGGACGCGGTGGCGGCTCCACTTCTTCATGTTGTCCTCCCTCAGGGCCTCAGACCTGGCCATCCCAAGGACGTGGTCCTTGATCTCATTCAGGTTCCTCCACCGGTGCATACGATTGGGGCAGACAGGGCACTCGTAGGTGTTGGTAGTGCGCCGAAAGACGCGTAGAGCAAAGGTGTTAGAGTTGGAGTCGGAATTGGAGTCGGAGTCCAACTCTGCAAGTGGTGAAGGAGGCTCGAAATCCGTCGGTGACGTACCAGCGGCTCCGGGCATTAGCGGGTCGACGTTGGCGGCGTCGCAGTGGGGCAGCTCTGTGCCGTGGAATTGACGCCCTTGCCACTCTAAGTAGGAGCGGATGAAGTGGAGGCACGCGGTGACAGCCAGGACCCGGATTCGGCTCCTGAGGAGGCGGTGGGCGAGAGGCTGGCAACGCCGCCGGACCGACGAGCAGGGGCAGGTACGGCCATGCACCTGAGCTCTGTGTGTCTGGGGGAGACTAATTGCTTCATTGCGTCGGACGGGCAGTAGGACTGAAACGCGAGTGTTTGGGAAGAGAACTATGGGTAGAGTAGTTCGGAACTGGCAAGGACGCCGATGGTGGTAGGAATACAATGGCCAGATTCCATGAGAAGTTGTGCAAGCTTATGTGACAAGCTAAGCAACGGGCCTCTAGATCGAGTGGCTGCGATTCATCTACAAGCTTCCATGGGGCATTGTGGCAAGCTTCCATGGGAAATTAGGCAACGGGCGCCTTGGCCTGTCGAGGAAGGCTACGGCCGGATGTTACTGATAAGAAAAGGTGACCAGACTAGACTAAATTCAGTGTTGATTTTGTGGGCAAAATAGAATGACTACGGCCGGATCTTACTGATCTGCAAAAGTGAGCGGATCGGACTAAATGGTTCGTTGAATTGTTATTAGGAAAATACGATTGCATTATTCGAACGAACATCCATCCAAAGTAGGAAACAGAGTCCATTCTAAAGTGACTAATTAAACATCACAATTTCCACATACATAAGACAATGTTCCAACGAAATGTAACGATACTAATTAACATCACAAAGTTCACATACATAAGACAATGTTCCAACGAAATCTAAAGATACTAATTAACATCACAGATAACATAACAACATAGATCTTCCACCGGCGTGGCTCCCTCACAACATCTACTCCATCCATCCCTCATTCCTGGCCACGATGCGGTGGCGGCTCCACTTCTTCTTGTACTTCTCCCTCAGGGGTGCAGACCTGGCCATCCCAAGGACATGGTCCTTGACCTCATTCAGCTTGTGCCACTGGTGCATAAGGTTGGGGCAGACAGGGCACCCGTACGTGCTGTCGAGGCGCCGAAAGACGCGCAAAGCATCGCCTCGGGGGACCGGTAGTCATGGCATCAGTCCTCAGACGAGTTTGTGTCAGCTTGGGAGTCGGAGTTGGAGTCGGAGTCAAACTCACCAGCAGGAAGGGTAACCGTAAACTTCAGCTTCCGAGGCGGCGACAGTGGAGGATGCTGGATATCCGCCGGCAAGACACCAGCTACTCCTGGCAAAGCGCCGGCGATCGACGACGGGTCGACGTTGGCAACGTCGGAGGGCGGCGGCAGCGACGGTGGAGGAGGCTGGGAATCCACCAGCGAGCCACCACTGACTCTTGGGAAACTGCCGACGAGCGACGGCGGGTCGACGTTGGCGGCGTCGGAGCTCGGCGGCAGCAGGTCGACGTTGGCGGCGTCGGAGCGCGGCGGCAGTGTGCCGTGGATGTGGCCCCACAGCGCCTCCGTGAACATGCGGGTGAAGTGCTGGTTGTCACGCGGTGGCACGCAGTCACGGGCACGCGAAGAGGATGTGGTGCCGGAGGATCGGTTGAAGGGCGTGGGTGAGAGCCGGCACGACGGGGAGCCGGTGGGGGATAGCCGGCGCGACGGGGAACCGGTGGGGGGTAGCCGGCGTGACAGGGAGCCTGATCGCTTTATTGCGTCGGCCGGGTAGGAGTGAGGCGCGAGTGTTTGGGAAGTGGTAGCGTGGTTCGGAACTGGCGAGGACGCCGATGGTGGGAGGGTAGGAATGGCGATTTATGTGGAGTTACTCGCCTTGCCTGGGAAGTTGTGCCACTTCGGTGAGAAGGTAAGCAACGGGCGCCTTTTGAGTCTTGACTCTTGAGTGGCTTCCATTCATCTTCCACCATTGAGGGGCTGATGTGCGGGTCCCCCGCCGTATGACAAACACATCTGTGATCTCTTGATGATGGCAACCACCTTCCATGGGAAGTTGTGGCACAAGGATTGCAACGGGCGGATGTTACTATTAAGAAAAAGTGACAAGACCGGACTAAATTATTTGTTGAACAAACATCCATCCAAAGTACTCCATAGGAGGAAACAGAGTTCTCTGATCATACACTAATAAGCATTACAACAAAGTGACACTTGTTATTCATCCAGTCTGGGTCGTCGAGGATGAAAGGCACCGCCTCGCCGTCGAGCAGGAACAGGTCCAACATCGGGGGCTGAGCGGCTGGCAACACCGCCGGCCTTTCGAGCAGGGACAGGAACGTTTGTTCCCCTGAGCTCTCCGGGACAGTCGGCGCGGTGGGCGCACTTGACATCAATGGCTGAGCGGCTGGCAACACCGCCGGCCTGTCGAGCAGGGACGGGAACGGCCGTGCGCCTAAGCTCTCCGGGACGACGGACACACTTGACATCAATGGCGGAGTGGAGGGCCACGGCTGCCACGTGCGACCAGCTCAGCCTCTCAGGCACTCCACCCACTGCACGCCAGCTTCTGGTGGCGACGGGTACAGTCGTGCGCCTGAGCTCTCCGGGACAGTCGAAGCGGCAGGCGCACTTGACATCAATGGCCGAGCGGCTGGTAACGCCGCCGGCCTGTGGAGCAGGGACGGGAATGACCGTGCGCCTGAGCTCTCCGGGACAGTCCAAGCGGCGGGCGCACTTGACATCAATGGTGGAGTGGAGGGCCACAGCTGCCACGTGCGACCAACCGGCCTCTCGGGCACTCGACCCACTGCACGCCAGCTTCCTGGTAGGGAATAATTGGATCTATACCATTGAAAGATTGTGAAGTTAGATATATACCATTGATCCCACATGTCATTGACTCATGTGAACCCCACATGTAAGTGAGACAACATTGGTATATATCTAAAGTTGCAATCTTTTAATGGTACAGATCCAAATTTCCCCTCTGGTAGTGACGGTGAGACGGGAATCGTGGTTTGATAGATACGGAGAGAACGCATGTCCCACCGCTGCCCGGCATGCTAGCGACGAAGGCTGCAGTCGGCACAGAGCGTGCCGGGCCCCATCGGCTCGGCCATCCACAGAGCGTGCCGGGCCCCATCGGCCCTGTCCTGCCGCAGTTGCCGCATCTCGGCCCCGCCGGAGCTTTAGCCGGCGTGGATGGTAGGAGAGCGAGCTCCACAGGAGGCACGCGATGATTGTCGCCAGCCATTGGGGGAGATGCTCTGAAATGCACATAGAAATTAGTTTGCTTAAAGAGGCGGAATAGGTCGAAAGAACAAAGAAATCGATTGAATTGGGAGAGAGGACGACGGTACTTGCGCCGATAGGAGGCGATGCCGATGGGGTCTTCTAGTGCCGAGAGGAGGAGATGCCGATGGGGTTTTCTTTCATTGAGGAGGAGATGCAAAAGTGTTTTCCAGTATATATTAATAGATCTCATTTGCCAAGGGAAAGGCGCAGGGTCTCATGGGGGATCATGTCAGGCAAATGGCCTAGGCGCGTAACTTGCAATCTCGTTGAACTTGGAGCAAACTTAATTCACTTGAACATGATGAGATCAAAAGTTCCTACGAGACCGGTTATTCTGGTATACGAGGTCGGATGTTTCGGCTTACGAACCATGAGTAGACTGGAGAAATGTTTTTAATCATTTGATGGCAAAAAGATGCTTGTTTCAAATATGGATAAGGTGAGATATGATATCATCCTTGTTAGGGAAAGCCAAAAACGTGCACAATTCGAACGTGGAGCCGTGGCTTAGGTAGAGCAATTTGAAGCGATGGGCAACAAATTAGCTTTCAGTAAGATGGTGTCTACTCTATCTAGTGTACACTACCCCATCTAGGAAAGATTTGTTTTTCAAAGACTTGGTTAGTAGGAAAGAATCATGAAGACAAGCAAGCTGACTTAGTGTTTGAACCACGGCTTCACTCTTCCTTGTTGACGAGTCATGCTTGGTAACAACAAAATGAAAGCATGCAATGAGATAGGCAATATAACCCGGGCAGGACCAGATGTTTGGGTTTACGAAACATTAACACACCGGACAAAAAATTTCATTCCTTTCCTGGCAAAAGTTGCTTGTTTTGAATTGGGCAAACCTTGATTACGGATTTCGTAGTTATTGAGATAGTGAGATCACATTATTTGTTTTTTAATTATCCAATATTGATTTCCACCTCTCTAAATTGCGATGAACTATTCCAACTACCAGCCGTGGTAAATAAATGGGGGAAGACCAGAAGTTGGTTTCCATCACGTCAATGCGTGTGTGAGTATTGCTACACGGGAATGAAGGAAGAGAGATAGAAATAGATATCAGGGGATTGATCTAGAAACAAATATATCCAAAATCACTCTTACATGTCAGGGTAATTTGTTTGGATGCAGATATCCAATTATTTTGCTAAAGAACATATCACATTCAGCGTGAATTCTACATTCCTCATTACAAAAATGTGACCATTCTTCCCATCTCATCTTGAAGCACAGGCGGCCTGCGCACTGATGTTTGCCGCGCGCCACTGGTGGCGCTAGCGTTGCACGTCGGCGCCATGTCACTCGCCGGATCACCTCTGAGGCTACCTCACGGCACCGCAGGCAACCCTTGTTCGTCCGCATCATCATCGATGTCGGGGCCGCCGATTCTTCCTCGCCCTCGACTTGTCTGATGTATCGCCTCGCAGTGTCATCATCACCGGTGCCGCCATTGGGCCTGTAGAGGACCATGGCGGCTACGTAGGCTGCCACATTGTGCCCGGCCTAGGCGGTCTCCTCGAGCTTGGCGATGGATGACCGAGAGCTGTAGTTTTCCCCGAACAGGATGTCCATCCCGGAGATGAAACATGCCTCCGGGTTTCTTATGCGGGTCAGGCAATCGAGGAGGGCATCGTAGCCCTTGCGGTCGTTCCACTGCAGCTCGACGGCAAATCGCTCTAGCGCCACGCGGCCGCACGCGCCGACCAATGGCCACGTTGTTGCACACGCGACGCATCTCCTGGCAGGTCGCCCGTAGGCTACGGAGGTCGTCCATGGGCCGCTCCGAGGTCGCAGTGAGGTGGCCGGCGATGTCAATGTTCACCTCTGTAGGGAGCTCCACCAGCGATAATGGCAACCACCTCAACGACATGATTACTAACCTACGGGCGTCCTGAAAATAGTTTCATCAAACACCAGAGTGCCAGGTCAAATGCACATTCAAATTGATACAGAGACTTGGAAGAGAGCACTGTACTCTCATGGATCTTCCTTCCAAGAGGAGATGCAATTGTAAAAATGTTTTCTGTACCCCAGGCGGAAGAAGTCGATCAATGTCCCATTTACAACAAACCCACCATTCCTTTCTCCGCATTTACAGTAAATTCACCGCTCCTTCGCCACCCAAAACAACCTTCGCTACTGCTCCGTTAATTTCGGGATAACAATAATAATTCATTATGACTGTTGGGGAACCTAACGGAAATTACGTTCTTGGAAATGTGAACAGGTCGGACTAAATGGTCAGTACAATGTATGTGGTGGATACTAACTACCAAGCATTTCTTGGTAGATTTTGGCAATACATCATCAGTACAATGCTCAGAAGCATAGGGCACAATGTTAAGAATACATGATCGACACATTGTTCACAATACAAAAGTGTCACTTGCAGAATACATGATCGAGACATTTAATTAGCCTTACCACCGAGCATCAATCCCGCCATTCTCGCGAAAAAACAAATAAAACAAGCAGCACATGCGCGAGTTTGACATTGTGCCTATAATTCCCAATTGACTTCAGCTCGGCGGTAACCTTCTGAAGTTTTTGTCGCGCTGTTTTGAGCTCATTCCTAATCTCTCTAAGCTCACAGTTAGCTTTTCCCAATTCCCCCTCGCACTGCTTTGCATCCTCTTCAGCTTTCGCTTTCTTCTTCATGAGCTTCAGCATAACAGCATACGACCTTTCATCCCATTCTGGATCAATCCAGCAGAAGTAATCGCATTGCTCTTTTTGTTCCTGCAAATTAAACGACCCATTAGCAATAGCTGTTGACCACAGGCACCACATAAGCAGGTAGCCAACTAGCCATTACCTTTGGGCAGCCAGCAAATCAGCGGCCAGGGTTGAGAAAGGTCCAAGCATACTTCACCACAGCTCTCAACCCGTGTTTGCACTTATCTTTAGGATGCCAATGGCTACTATTGTAGGAAGATGTCTCCGAGCAGTAACTACCAATAGAAGAAGATGCTGGAGTACACGGATACTTCAAAAAAATTCATTGCAACTTGAAATCAATGCTTAGTTTTGCACTTTCTAAACTAAAGCCTATCAATCAACTTGTAACAACAATCGTGCTTCAACCGAAATCCCCAATTCCAAATATCACTTCTCTCTGACGAAAGGGGAAAGCAGAGGCACAAAACAGGGTACTGACCTGACCGTAGCTCACTCTCCTCCCTTCGATGCGAGGATCCGCCATTCTCGCCGTGGGTTGTAGATCTGCGCACCAAGGCCTCTAGGCTAGATATTTGCCACAACGACCCACAGGAGCATGCTGGCAAGCCCCTTGCAGGGTACGCGGTTGATATAGCCGTTGGCCGCGGGTTCGCCCCCTGCTATTGACATAGTATCCTTTTAATTTTCCTATGTTTTTTTATCAGACTGACTTGTGGGACCTTATTAATTTTTATGACGAGTTGGAACCACAGTAGGAAACAAGCAGTTTCGCGATCGTTCCTCAGGAAGGTCCTTCCAGCAAAACATCAACAGACCGGAACTTTGCCGTCCACCGAGCAGCAAACATCATATTATGATCAGGTAGTAACAAGTTTCTCAACTCATGACCACAAAGTTCACAACACCAAGTAGCAACAAGTTACAACACCAAGTAGCAAACATCATAGGATGATCATCACACGAAGTAGCAACAAGTTTCTTAACTCATGACCACAAAGTTCACAACACCAAGTAGCAAACATCATAGGATGATCATCATTACAATTTTCAAAATAATCATAACCACCCATTTGTAATCATAACGATAAGAACTGATCGTCAATTTACATCTGTAAGCGTTGATTCTCCTTCCATAGCTCCATCCTGCAGTTGTCCCTTCACCTTCTGCAGCTCAGCGGCAGTAGCTTCTGAGGATCCTTCCCATTGTTGATCCCTTTTTCGCTTGGCTGACCTAAAGAAAACATAAGCACCAACAAGTTTCATAACACTATGTATTATGATCAGGAGGAAAAACCAGTAAATAAACATCAACAAAGAACAAGTTTCATAATAATCAAGCACTACCTATTTTTATCTTTCTCGTGCAGTATCCATTGCTTCTCCTTCTCCATCTGGATAACACTCTGTTGTATCGATTGCTTCTCCTTCTCGATCTCGATAACTAGCTGCTCAACCGATTGCTTATACACTTCCATCGCATTGATGGCATGTTTCAGCTTTCCCTTCACGTTTTCCAGCTCTGTGGTAGTTGCTTTAAGCTTGATGTTAGCCTTTGCGCATTCTTCCTTCCATGACCTTGCCTCCTCTTTAGGTATTGCCTTCCTGTCCAGTACCAGGTCTTTCGACTCTTGGTCAAGAATCTCACCTATTTCTTTCAATAAGGCATTGTCCAGGCGTAACATATGGGCACACAACTCCTTGTAGTTGTTGGTCTGTTGCAATTGTTCATGTAACAATTGGTCAGCCATCTCGTTAAATTTTCTCATCTCTTGCATAGTTGTATTTAGAATTTCCTGACACAGCTCCTTGTATTTTACAGCCTCTTGCTACGCCATGAGTTCTCTGCCTTCTTGTTCTTGCAGGTCTCTCGTCACCTCCTGCAGCCCAGCTTTAGTGGCTTCAAGCACCTCTACAAGCTAGTAAAATACAATAACCTATCAATCCATCAAACGATGCAAACTGAAAACTTACTGAATCTAACACCTATGAATTGTCTACAGCCTATCAACTTGTAACACCAAACGAAGTACAAATATGAGGGTACGATGAACTGATTCTAGTGTATATGCTCATCAATCCGTTTGATCCCCAAATCTAGAAATCCCTAGGACGATAGGGGAAAATATAGTGGCTCAAACCAGAGAACTGACCTTGTGTTAACGCTCCTTTGCCTCACTACTAAGGTTCGCACTCACGGCGACGGCGCCAGGAATGCTTGTGGCACTCGCAAGCGTCGCTACCGGGTTTATACCCCTAGTAATAGGGCTAGGGAACGTCTTTGGTAAAACACACGTCCCAGAAAGGTCCGCAAGCGCACGGATTACCGTTGTAGCACTTCACCCGGTGGTATTCGGGTTATCATATTTATATTTTCCCAAGGGAGGCACTACGGCAAAGATGATCGGATAAACGGTGGAGAGAAACAAGACTCGGTAAAGAGCTATAGCGGGGGTAACGAATAAAGATATTCGGGGATAACTTGACAGACGCAAGGAGATCTTGATAAAGGGTTAGAGAGGACCTAGTGAGCTGGGAGGACAACGAGATGAGAATGGATCCTAACACAATCTATCTATTCTTGTCAACTCTAGGTAAAGAACTTAAGCAAAGGATAATCAAAGCAAGCTAAACTCGACAAGCTCTTCTAGTGCTGCAGGGGCATGCAAAGCCGCGCTCTCGGACTGGGATGAGAAGGGAGAACGACGACGCGCTGAATCCTACCGGCCCGAACTAACGTGGTGGACTACTGAGCCCGTCCGGAGCTGTCACCTCCTTAGGGTACCACAACTATTCCATTGAACAGGACACCAATCTAAGACTAAGGCAAGTTTTGAGCACCGCGCTCACAACAAACCAAAGAACCTTTCCCCGGATATCATGAAGGAAGGTCTCTCTCTACGGTGAAACACCGAAGATCAAGCGAAGAACGACCACAACACTATAGGATTCAAGAGAGCTATGCTAACCAAGATTAAACTAACTTTAGTCTAAACCAAGAATAAAGCTTCTAGAGCAAAGTAAAAGCTGAATGTAATTGACTCGAAAGCTAAGATAGAAAGATAACTTGAATTGTACTTGAGTCTAAACAAAGAAAGGATACAAGAGTAGTACCGGAACTCTGAAGAAGACTCCTCCGGAACCCCGAGACTAGCTTGACTCGACTCTAACTCCCAAGCTACACTAATCCTACTCTAAGTGAACAAAAGAGAGAAATGGAGATGCTCCTGCGTTGTGTGTCCAATCCAGCGAGTGTGAGGTGCCTTTTATAGGCAAGGAAGGTCGGTGGAGCGCGGGCCACATGCCAGGTGCGGCCGGCTCACTAGGTGCGGCCGGCCCTGGGATGTGCCGCCTCTAGCCTTGGACGCTCCTGATCACTGCTCCTGAGGTGCTTGTAGGTCGGCTCCTTGGGTCGGTTTTGCCCGGTACGCGAGTTGATAGGTGCTGCCGGCCCTCTAGGTGCGGCCGGCCCACCCCCGCACCGTGTGATGCACCGACCACGGGGACACCTAGGATTGCCTCTGGATGGCGGTTGTGGCGGTTGAGCGGTCGGACAAGTGGACCCATTGATCCAAGTGATCCTAGCCTCCACCATTTGATCAAACCGACATTTTCTCAGTGAATCTTGTTAGTCCAAGTTGTGCTCGAGGGAGAGGGGGTACTCTGGACCAGAGACGTGCCACGGGGCAGGGCCGGCCGCACCTGGCAGGGCCAGCCGCACCTGCCAGGCCGGCCGCACCTGCAGGGCCGGCCGGACCAGGTGGTTCGGCCGTGCCTTGCACGTGTGGTGTGTTGGTCCCAAATTCTCCCAAAATGTGTACCTGCCTATGAAAATCATAGCACAACTCGTGGAACTTTAATAGTATTAAAAATGTGCATGAAATTTGCCATATACTCCTCTCGAACCCGAGGATTTGACGGTCGAATTTTTGTTGTAAGGACCGTCAACAAACTCCCCCAAGCTAAACGTTTGCTCGCCCTCGAGCAAAGCCTAGACTTGGCCTCGGTGGATCATGAATTGCATGATGTTACCACTCGGCAAGTACCTATGCACAACTCCATGCTCTTCTTGCTATTTGAAAAGATTGGTACGAGAGAAACTTAGTCTTATCTTACCCGTGGGGCTTGTAGCTTTCCACCTCGCCTTCGAAGGTTGAAGAGTAGAATGGTTTTGACTTTGCATCACTCGCTCTTCGCTTTTCTGGATCCTATCTCAGAGTTTTTGAAAATTTTGCAAAGAAAAACAAGGTTCCTCGGATGGTTCCCTCCATCTCTCAAGTGGTATTTGTTACCTCACCAAAGGCTTTGAGCGAGCCTCAACTTCCTACTCTATGGCTTGTATGTGGAGCTTTGGGTCGGATAAGCATGAGACTCACTTGTGCCACATGATGTTGTTGAGCCAAAGACCGGATCCAAGAAGAAACTAGTCATGCAACTTGATCAAGATGTGCAAGTGTGTGGAATATTTTTGTTTGTTTTTCTAAGTACTCCTTGTTTTGAGATTCTCCTCTTGCTTTTATTTTGGAGGGGTAGGGGTGGGCATTTTTTTACCGAAGATCGAAAACCGAACCGAACCGAAACCGAACCGAAATGTCGGTTTTTCAGTTCGGCTTCAGTTTTCATTCCTATATAGTTCGATGTTTGGTTTCGGCTTCGGTTTTTGGACTCTAAACAACCGAAAAACCAAACAACCGAACCTGCTCACAAGCACAGGCCGTAGCCTAGCAGAATAGCAGGCCACACAGACCCATATACTAGTAGTAGATAGCCAAAGTGTTGAAGCCCACCTCAGCCCAAAATGAGAAGCTAATAACCCTCAACCCTCAGGAATCAATCGCACACAACTCTGGAACCCTATCCAGTTTTCCCCACGCCCACGCAGCCACGCGCGAGGCGCGACGCGCTATGCAGCGGCCGGCGGCGGCTCCAGCAGTGCTAGGCGCCTCACCCTCAAGGTGGTGCCTCCCCTCCACATGAGCACACTTCCACAGCGTAGCGACCTAGCAGGCGCGTGCTAGCGCGCACATCGGAGGATCTGCATGCGGGGCTGGCCGACGGGAGGATCTGCAGCAGGCTAGTCGACGGAGCTGAGCGGCGGGGCTGGCCGGTGGGATGATTGCGGCGACCAGGACGCAGCGGGCTGAGTGGCGGCTGGCCGGCGGGGGAACCTGCGGCGGGCCGACGGGAGGATCTGCGACAACCAGGTAGCTGAGCTGCGATGCGTTTGTGCTGAACCAAAACTTCGGGGTTGTTCGGTATAAACCAAAAACCGAACCGAGAAAACCGAAACCGAACTCGTCGATTTTTGATTTTTATAAACCGATCGGTAGTTGAGTGTTGGAAAACCGAAATATTTCTACACCGAAAAACCGAACCGAATTGTCGGTTTAAACCGAATGCCCAGTCCTATGGAGGGGGGTCATGCTTCATTTTTTTTCTATGCTCTTTGATTGGAGCACATTTTTTTTCGATGCTTCTTGAGCATATACTCTCTTTTTTTTTCTTTTGATGACCCCTCTCTCCTTTTGCAAGAATACAAGAAGAGAAATCTCTTAGAAACTTTGGAATATTTATTTTTGGTGAGTGGATGGCATGTTTTGCGTAACTCCCAGTGTGGAAGTTAGCTTGTATATATGGGTGTACATGATCTCGATCATGGAAGCATGAAAAGATTCTACCAAGGGTCACAACAATTTCGCAAAACTCAATGGGTCACAAGCAAGCATATGTAGAAGGTTTGTACTTTGATATCGACATATGGCTTTGGTAGGTGATATGACCATTGAGGAACTTGTCTTGTTTTATTTTCAAAAGAAATCATTCGAGATTTTCACCATACTATGAGATAGAGCAAGATCAACATTGTCTAACCATATCATACTAGTCAACACCCTAGGTTTTGTCATAAGTATTTGCTTCCCACAAAGTTTTATTTCAGGCTCTTATCTCAAAATATACCAACAAATTCAAATACTCATAGAGCACAAGGTTGTACACTAGGTTCTTGCAAAGTTTTAACATAGCAACTATTCATCATTTCCAAAGTGAGGATATAGACAAGATTTCAAGCACATGGTTGAAGCAAATATTTTTGTTGTTTTCTTTTATTCAAATGTGGTAAACAAGATGTTGAAAATTAGTTTGGATGGACATACCTTCCTTGATTGAAAATGGGGTCTCCCCCAAGCTAATTTTTGTCTACCTGGTTGGCGTGTCTTCATTTTGGTGATGAGTTGAGCACTTGGACGCTTGTAGTGGTTGGCTTGATGTATTTGTGGAAAATCATAGGTACGGTCGTACCACTAGGTTAGGCCGTCCCTACTATATTTTCTCCAAGCACTCGTGTCCCCTCCTGTAAACATCCTGCACAAAAAATTTGTCGAGGTGAGGTACGGCCGTACCTCTAGATTCGGTCGTATCACCAAAAATCTCCAAAACTATTTTTCTATGTCTTGTTTACTTACTAATGCAATGGTGAAACCAAATTTGAAATTTAAATATGCTTGATGCATGAAATAAAATGTTGGAAGGGAAATATGAGATAAATACCAGTTTACCTCTCGGTGAGGGCTCGTAGTTTAGAGTCCGTGAGCGGGACTCCTCCGTTTGCTCAATTGATCTTGGATTCGTCCGGTCCCGGAGTGGAAGACTCGGACGATGCTCCCTTCACACGCCACACCTTCTTTGTTTTCTTCGGTGGCGCTGAAGTCGGTGAGGCTTTGGCGGGGGTGTTCTTGGTTTCCATCTTCTTTTCCCCCTTAGCCTTGTTGATTGCCTTCGGCTTCCTTGTTTGGTGGCGCCCTTTGAATGCTTTGTCTTGCTCCCAACGCTTCCTCATCATGGTAATGAGACTATCCACCTTGGGCTTGGTTGGGGCTACCTTCTCTTTCTTGTATTGGGGCTGTGACTTCCTCCACTCCCTAGATTCCTCATCTTGCACTAGGTAACATTGCTCTTCCTTTGCATGGAATGTGAATGTCATGTTTCTTCGCCCTATGCGGAATTGAATCCTTCCGGCTCCGACATCAATCCTTGCATTGACATCTCTTAGAAATGGTCGTCCAAGAATAAGTGGCATTTCTTCTGGTGTGTCGAGGACCACAAAATCCGCAAAGACATATGAGCCTTTGACATTCACCAAGAGATTTTCCACTATGCCTTCTGGATATTTGATTGATGAGTCGGCAAGTTGGACTGTCATCGTTGTCGGAGAGAGAGCAGGATATCCTAACTCCTCAAACATGGCCTTGGACATGAGATTGACACTCGCACCAAGGTCACAAAGAGCATTCTTGATCTTTTGATAGTAGATCGTGCATGTGATAGCCGGATATCCATTGTCTTCCCTGTGCAAGGCTACCGATTCCTCCCATGGGTCTTGGATTTGATGTATAAGCTTCCCTACATGGTTAGGTGCATACATCCTCCTAGATGGCTTACCCCATTTAGTGGATATAACGCTAACATTCTCTCGAGTAGGCTCGGGTTGCCCCGGGATCTCACCCGACTCGGAAGAAGGTAAAGAAGCAGCAAGCTGAGCAAGTTGAGTTTCTATCATTTTATTAAAGCTTAGTTGATTCTTCATCGCAGTAGTGAAGGATTCGATGGTGGAATTTAAATTTTCAAGAACTTTATCATTGGCGGCTAGCTTCTTGTTTAAGTTTTCATTAATTCTAGCTTGGCCAAAGACAAGATCTTTAATGGAAGGCTGATTATTGAAATTGTTAGAATAATTACCTCCATTTTGATTGTTGAATGGGAAGTTGGGCCTCGAGTTCCACCCTTGATTGTTGTGGTTGTTGTTGCGGAACCCGTTGTTGTTGCCATTGTTGATGAAGCTGGCTTCTTCCCTTGTCTCGGGACAATCATTTCCCGAATGATCCACATTACCGCAAACCTCGCACGTCATGCGAGCGTCCATAATCTTGGCGGTCTCCATATTGCTTGGTGCCTCCAATTTCTTCATTAGGAGGTCCATCTTGGCGGCGAGCATGTCGTTTCCATCGACTTGGTGTACACCGCGGGTACGGGGTTGGAGACGATCTCCATCCCAACCTTGATTCGCCACCATCTTCTCGATCAATTCCTTGGCGGCGGGTACTTGTAACGAGAAGAAGGCTCCTCCAGCGGCTGCATCTAGGTGCTCACGGGTGGTACGCTTGAGCCCGTGGTAGAAGGTTTGAATTAAAAACCACCCCTGCATGCCATGGTGTGGGCACGCAGTGATGTACTCCTGGAAATGTTCCCATGCTTCCGGGATACTCTCATCGTTCTGCTGCTGGAAGCCCGAAATTCTCACGCGGAGGGCATTGGTTTTGCCCACCGGGAAGAACTTCGCGAGAAATGCCTTAGAGCACTTATCCCATGTGTTAATGGCATCTCGCTCTGCATAAAACCATTGCTTCGCCTTCCCAAGCAATGAGAACGGGAATAGGCGAAGACGAATTGCATCGTCCGTTACTCCGCGGATAGTGAAAGTCCTGCACACCTCCAGAAAATGCTGGAGATGTGCATTGGCATCTTCATTCGGCTTGCCGCAGAACGGATTTGCTTGCACCATGTTGATCAACACCGGCTTGAGTTCAAAGTTTCCGTCTCCCACCGTCACGTTCGGCCCGGTAGGGACATTGGTGTTGGAGGGAGCGGAAAACTCGCGGATCGTCCTTTCGGCCATCGGTGCTGACGAGGTGCTGTCTACGGGATCGACGGTGTTCGTCTCTTGACTCGAGAGAAACTTCTGAGGAATGAGGACACGAGGTCGCACTCTCCTCACAAGTGACTCCGGTTTGTCGTTAAAGTTAGATGGTAGGTCGAAACCGGTCATGCACTACTCTGCGTACACGAGAGTAGAGCAAGGGTAAACCCGCTTAAATAGCGGTTCACCGAACCTGGATAACTCTACCACTAAGTTTAAATGATATCTTTTGCCTATTGCCTCCCCGGCAACGGCGCCAGAAATGCTTGTTGACGCTCCTTAGCCTCACTACTAAGGTTCGCACTCACGGCGACGGTGCTAGGAATGCTTGTGGCACTCGCAAGTGTCGCTACCGGGTTTATACCCCTAGTAATAGGGCTAGGGAACATCTTTGGTAAAACACATGTCACAGAAAGGTCCGCAAGTGCATGGATTACTGTTGTAGCACTTCACATGGTGGTATTCGGGTTATCGTATTTATATTGTCCCAAGGGAGGCACTACGGCAAAGATGATCGGATAAACGGTGGAGAGAAACAAGACTCGGTAAAGAGCTATAGCGGGGGTAACAAATAAAGATATTCGGGGATAACTTGACACACGCAAGGAGATCTTGATAAAGGGTTAGAGAGGAACTAGCGAGCTGGGAGGACAACGAGACGAGAAAGGATCCTAACACAATCTATCTATTCTTGTCAACTCTAGGTAAAGAACTAAGGCAAAGGATAACCAAAGCAAGCTAAACTCGATAAGCTCTTCTAGTGCTGCAGGGGCATGCACGCTCTCAGACTGGGATGAGAAGGGAGAATGACAACGCGCTGAATCCTACCAGCCCGAACTAACGTGGTGGACTACTGAACCCGTCTGGAGCTGTCACCTCCTTAGGGTACCACAACTATTCCGTTGAATGGGACACCAATCTAAGACTAAGGCAAGTTCTGAGAACCGCGCTCACAACGAACCAAAGAACCTTTCCCCGGATATCGCGAAGGAAGGTCTCTCTCTACGGTGAAACACCAAAGATCAAGCGAAAAACGACCACAACACTATAGGGTTCAAGAGAGCTATGCTAACCAAGATTAAACTAACTTTAGTCTAAACCAAGAATAAAGCTTCTAGAGCAAAGTAAAAGCTGAATGTAATTGACTCGAAAGGTAAGATAGAAAGATAACTTGAATTGTACTTGAGTCTAAACAAAGAAATGATACAAGAGTAGTACCAAAACTCTAAAGAAGACTCCTCCGGAACCCCGAGACTAGCTCGACTCGACTCTAACTCCCAAGCTACACTAATCCTACTCTAAGTGAACAAAAGAGAGAAATGGAGATGCTCCTGCGTTGTGTGTCCAATCCAGCGAGTGTGAGGTGCCTTTTATAGGCAAGGAAGGTCGGTGGAGCGCAGGGGGGCCACATGCCAGGTGCGGCCGGCCCTGGGATGTGCCGCCTCTCGCCTTGGAGGCCCCTGATCACTGCTCCTGAGGCGGTTGTAGGTCGGCTCCTTGGGTCGGTTTTGCCCGGCACGCGAGTTGATAGGTGCGGTCGGCCCTCTAGGTGCGGTCGGCCCACCCCCGCACCGTGTGATGCACCGACCATGCTCGGGGACGCCTAGGATTGCCTCTGGATGGCAGTTGTGGCGGTTGAGCGGCCGGACAAGTGGACCCATTGATCCAAGTGATCCTAGCATCCACCATTTGATCAAGCCGACGTTTCCTCAGTGAATCTCGTTCGTCCAAGTTGTGCTCGAGGGAGAGGGGGTACTCTGGACCAGAGACGTGCCATGGGGTAGGGCCGGCCACACCTGGTAGGGCCGGCCGCACCTACAGGGCCAGTCGCACCTGCCAGGCCGGCCACACCTGCAGGGCCGGCCGGACCAAGTGGTTCGGCCGTGCCTTGCACGTGTGGTGTGTTGGTCCCAAATTCTCCCAAAATGTGTACCTGCCTATGAAAATCACAACACAACTCGTGAAACTTTATTAGTACTAAAAATGGGCATGAAATTTGCCATATACTCCTCTCGAACCCGAGGATTTGACAGTCAAATTTTTGTTGTAAGGACTGTCAACACCTTGTCGAGCCGTTACAGCTTCTTGTAGCTGGAAGGTGGCGGTGGAACCATCTTCCCGTCGCCTCTAGGATCCGCCATTCCTGCCACGAGTCGTTGCAGATCTGCACGTAGCAAAAGTCGAGAGTATTTGCGAAGGTAGTGAAGCCTTTCGCCTGCGAATTACTGATTTATATTAAAGATTCACCTTACACAACCATAAGGAAAGTGTTTCCTGTTAAAATGACAGAACCAAGAAGTGGTGCAGTGGTAAGCAACGCAGTCTTGTTCCTATAGGTCTTTAGTTCGAACCCTTGCAATGGTAAGTTTTTTTGCAACATTTCATGACCTAGCGAAAATGCTTACATGTGGGACCTCCATTTTATGATGACTTGGAACGACAGTAGGAAATAAGCAGTTTCGCGATCGTTACTCAGGAAGGTCCTTCCAACAAAACATCAACAGACCGGACCAGCAAAACATCAACAAAATTAACTCAGAATGGTGAGAGTGCTCAAAGCAAATCAGCATAATAAGATGGCATCTCAAAGCAACTCATCACCACAAAGTTTACACCACCAAGTAGCAAACATCATAACATGATGAGGTAGAAACATGTTTCTTAAGACATCAGTATATCGAAAATTCTCCCCGCATATAGATTCAAGGTAATATTATGTCTGGCTTCCTGCAGCTGTCCATTCACCTTCTGCAGCTCGGCTTCAAGCATCACTTAAATCGATAAATTCTGAGGGTCGTTCACGTGATCTGAAGAAAACATCAGTAACAACTTTCATAAGATGGCATGTCATGGTTATTCATCATTAAAAATTATTCCAATAATTGTAACTACCTATTGTTTGATTCCATTTCTATGAACACTTGTCCAAGTTCTGTCTGTGTTGGCTTACCCTTCTTCCTCTTCTGAAGCTCAGTGGTAGTATCTTCAAGCATCAATTTTTCAGTATCTCCAAGCTTCATGTTAGCCTTTCTGCATTCTTCTTTCCATGACCTTGCTTCCTCTTCAGCTTTTGCTATCCTGCGTGTTAGCTTATTCAGAACAACTTTAGTCCTACCATCCCATTCAGGATCAATCCAAACAAATGTCTGACATTGTTTTCCTTGAGGCTGCAGACACCAAATACATATATGTTCATAAAATTGTCCATTTTCAACACTAATATCAAGAGTACAAGTACTATAAGTCTATTGAAATTTAAACAAGTTATTGTTTACCTGACCACAGGTTCCATACCGGCGCCCAAGGGCGGTGAAGCTTTCCCTGACAATGAGAGCATACCCATGCTGGCACTTGTTATAAGGATCCACAACGATAAGATCAGCATCAAGAGGCTCCGATGTAACGAAATCAGTGGACCGAGCCACCACCAGATGCTAGTAAAATACAAGAACCTATCAATTCATAATATGATGCAAATCGAAAACTAATTGAATCTAACACCGATTATCTATAGCCGATCAACTTCTAACACCAATTGCAATTCAAATCTGAGTGTATGATAAAATCTGAATCTATTGTATATGGTCATCAATCCTCTAGATCCCCAAATCTAGAAATCCCCATCCCTAGGTCGATAGGAGAAAATATAGTGGCTCAAACCAGAGGACTGACCTTGTCGTCCTGTTTCATGAACTCGTAGCCGGGAGGTGGCGCATAAACCGCCCTCTCATCGCCGCTAGAATCCGCCATTCGTACCACTAGCCGCTGCAGATCTGCGCGTAGCAAAAGTTGAGAGTCTTTGCGAAGGCAGTGAAGCGTTTCGCCTGCGAATTACTGATTACTGATTTATATTAAAGATTCATCTGAGACAACCATAAGGAAAGTGTTTCTTCTTAGCATAACACAACCAAGAAGTAGTGCAGTGGTAAGCAGCACAACCTTGTTTCTTCAGGAATATAGTGGCTCAAACCAGAGGACTGACCTTGTCGTCCTGTTTCATGAACTCGTAGCCGGGAGGTGGCGCATCAACCGTCCTCTCATCGCCGCTAGAATCCGCCATTCGTACCACTAGCCGTTGCAGATCTGCGCGTAGCAAAAGTTGAGTCTTTGCGAAGGCAGTGAAGCGTTTCGCCTGCGAATTACTGATTTATATTAAAGATTCATCTGAGACAACCATAAGGAAAGTATTTCTTCTTAGCATAACACAACCAAGAAGTAGTGCAATGGTAAGCAGCACAACCTTGTTTCTTCAGGTCCCTAGTTCGAAACCATGCCATGGCAAATTATTTTTTCAATATTTCGTGACCTAGCCTCTAGTCTGGCGAAAATGCTTACACGTGGGACCCTGGAACTATTTATGACGACTTGGAACACTCTATTTTCGAAAAAAATGCTTACATGTGGGACCTAACTGAATTTTATGACGACTTGGAACACTCTATTTAAAAATAATGCTTACATATGGGACCAAAGTTGGTTTATGACGCCGCTGACATGGCGAAAATGCTTACATGTGGGACCATGGAAAAATTTATGACGACTTGGAACACTCTATTTTCGAAAAAATGCTTACATGTGGGACCCAACTAAAATTTATGACGACTTGGAACACTCTATTTTTAAAATAATGCTTACATGCGGGATCGATGTTGGTTTATGACGTTTTTGCATAGCTTATGACGTCACAAAACAGCATGGAACAGTGAATGCCTGCCTACAGTACCAACCGTAATGACGAAAGTTTTTTTTGTTACTAAATTTGCTCGGAAGTGAAATATTATGACGAGATCAGCCAGGAACATCATAAATCAATGACGCTAAAATGTGGTTGCGTCACTAGTCAACGATTTTCTTGTACTGATAATACCTGCTGCTGGAATTTGTAGATGACAGCCGCTGTCACTTTCGTCGATTAGCGGCGGCGGAAGACTTCGATTAGCCTGACGAAGATGACGCCGGGACACAGCGCCCCTGGATCTTGTCGGAAGACGAGCCGAGTCGCGCGAAGAGTGCTTCCCAAAAACCTTATTCGCCTTCTCCTGATGCAGGATCACAAAGACGACAGTTTCGGAGACCTGCGCAAAACCCTAGTTCTTGATTTGATACGTTTTAGCGTGGTCGGTGGTCTGCTTATATAGTCCGGGAAACCGACCTCATGAAACTCAATCACGAGTAGGACTCTGAGTTGAATCCGTTTAGGACTCAGCAAACTAAAAGGCCAAAAACTAAAACTGCAAAAGGAGATCGCGCTCCCGCAAGGCGAGAAGTCAGATTTCGGCAGACCATTCACGCAGGTGCGACGCGCCCTCCGCCCCGCCCGGCGAGGCGAGCGAGCACACGCGTATGGACTTCCTTTCTTCTCATCTACTAGTCTTGTGAAGAAGAGAACAACCTCCATATATAAGTTGGTTCCCTCCACCTTCCACTAGTAAGATGACACTAAAGGAATCCACTTCTCCCTTATGTACTCATATGTATGGATCTTTGAGATTTATTTAGGAATTTCTGAATTGATTATTGGGCTAAGTCCACATAAATTCTAACAGGAGCAACGTTTGGGAGTTCATATCTAGAGCGAAGGATGAATAGCGCGCTCTATGCCTTGATTCCCTGTCCTAATACCTCTTGCTAATCTCCCGCCGGTCACCCCATCTGGCGTCTGTCATGGCTGGCGAACAACACGCGAGAAGGAAATCGATTCGCTGGAGGTAGAAGATGCTACTGTTGGGCTAAGCAAACAATTCCTTACTTTATTTGGGCCATGCGCGTCACTTATAAAGCCCATGTGCGCATCCCAGTGAGGCCCTAGACCGTAGGTAGGTGCCTATTGCTTAATTGCTCTTTGTTCATTATTTAATTTGTTCGGTTGTTTAATTATTTGGTTAATTTGGTTAGTTACAAGTTAGTCTCCACGATTGAAAATTAAAGAAGGATAAAGTCAATGAAAAAAATAGCAGTGCTTAGAGAAAAGGCTCCTTTCTTTCCATTCCATCTAATTTGGTAAAAATCATCTCTTTAAGATGCACTAGAACAATTGGCGAGCTACCGATAAAATCATAAAAACACCAACATAGAAAGAATCTGAACACATCAGTTGTCCCAACCAATTTCATTAAACAAAATGGATTAGCGTCGACATCTGCCCATCATACAAGTTTAGAAACATTAAACATGATTTGGCTCAACATACAATTTCATTAAATGGGATGCATTTCTTTGATTGGGCAACAGACAGAGATTTAAAAACATGTACAGATGGATATAAGTTGTGTATTCTACGTAAGAAAATTTGCAAAGAAACATGCTTGTTGGTGAACCAACCTCTCTACCATGTCATGTAGAATCGCTAAAGCCAACCTCTGTACCATAGAATCTAAAGGCACCTACACCAGTATGAATAACTCTGCACAAAATCATACCAAAAGAAGCAATTAAGATAACTCAGTTACTCAAGAAGGCAGCACACTGTAATATGTTAAAATCAGTTGCCATTGCTCTCTTTTCTTTAATAAATCACAAATTATGTATGTGAAGAAGGCCTAACTGGCATCTGGGGATGCTTGACAGGAGATTGGACAAGAACAATTAGTTGCTACTTATTATATCAAGATAACATCCTTATAGCATTGGTAGCAAAAGCTGATATAACTATTGGGAAGATCAGTGCAGAAAAGAAGAAAAAGAGCATTCTGATCTACCATCAATTAGGCATTGAGAGCACATAATTCCGGAGCTGGGTAGAAGAACAAAGTTAAAATCAAAAGGATTCCAACCTTTCGTGAAGCACGAGAAATCTGTAGCCAGAAGCACCATACATAATCCAATTCATGTATAACAGGAATATACACTCAAAACTTATAAGCAACAGAAGATAATCTCCACTTGAAGCACAAGAAGTCATCTAGATATGGCCCATTTGGTTTTATATTCATGATATATGAAGGGTTCCAGCAAACCTAGAGCAGCACACAACAATGGCAAGCCCTTTCTGGGACCCGACAGCAACCTGAAAATTAGCAACCACAACAAAAACTATTAGAAAGATACAAAATGAAACTCATGTACTGAGGAACAATGATGATTGTAAAAACCATAAACTTTCAGTACAATCCGTGAGTTTGCAGTTCCATGTTCAGTCTTCATGACAAAAAAACTTCAGAGGTTATGATGAGACATACACAAGCTAATATTTTAGATTGATCGAGAAAAAATATTTTAGAAAAACAAAGTATATCCTAGCTCAACAGCATAGTCAAGATCCATTGTCATCAAAACATTTAGACTATGATAAGCATACTGCTCTAGACCCAAACACCTCTGTTCTAGGCAACTAATTAAGTGAAGGAAGAATGCTTTTTTTAATTTTAAAAAAAAACTGGAGGTCAGATTCTGGCAATCCTAGGGACATCATAAAACCAACAAGCGTCAGTTATGCTTGAGAGCATCTGGACGAGGAAATCAAAGAAGAAGGCAGTAATCCCACCTTGAAATTCACCTAATCCAATGCAGGCACAAGGAAAAGGAGAAACTGCAATCAAGCAACAATATCAAGTACGAAGGTGCTCGAAACAAAACAAAAAAAAAAGCTGCAGGGACCTCACGTAAGTCACTGATGCTATGGCCGGCCTTGCACCTCTACAAGCACAGCAAAGAATTGCAGATTAGTACAAGGTATAGCAGATTTGGACAGTTTGGAACAAGAGGAGAGGGAGGGAGAGGGAGCCCACCATGGCTGCAACAGCGTGGAGGAGGAGGAGGCCGAGGGCGCAGCCCACCGGATCCGGCCAGCGTCGTGCCAAATCCGGGGCCCGCGACCTCAGAGTGATGCCAGGAGAGGCCCCGCCGCCGCCCTCCCCGCGAGCCGGGCGGGCTTCCGACAGCGAGCTCAGGCGGCGGCGCGGCGGGAGGCGGCCCCGGCGGTTCTAGCGTAGGGTGAGGAGAGGAGCGGTCGGGGCGGCGGCGGCGGAGGAGGAGAGCAAGGGGAGGGAGAGGGCGGCAGTGGGGAGGAGGAGAAAGGGGTGGGCTAGGGTTCGGGGCTGGCGGGGGGTGGGGGTATTAGGTGGGGCACGGGGTGGTGGGAGGGGCTAGTCGCAAAATGCATGGGGGTGTTTGCAAAAAGGCAATTTCCTCTTCTTGGCACAAAAATAAAATTTAGTCCGAGGGCTCGAACGCAAAATATACGAACGTGTTCACTGTATGATCTGGACGCAGTGGACCGATTCGTGATTTCTAGCAAAATGGAGGGCTTTTTTGCAAAATTACCAAACTCGCGGCTGAGCCTCGCCCATGGTGACGTGGCGAGCAGGCGAAGAGCCACCGATGCCTGAATCGCTGAGGAGCCAAGAGTCGACGGTAGCTTTTAATATCTTTGATTCTCAGTTTAATCATCTCTTCAACTTATTCATTCATATGATGTAAAAAATTATTTTATTTTGGGCTCATTGTCAAAGCTATTGTACAATCTATATATAGTATTTTCTTGATGTCTTATTGGTTTCTTTTTTCTCCATCCGTAATTAATCAAAGAGTAACTCAAAAGCCTACAACTTTTATCAAGAGGTCACTCACATGGTTTTCAGTCGTTATCTTTACAAGTGCACAAATTATACGAGCAATGAAACAACCAAATTGATTCATAATTTATCGGAAAACTTTTTCAAATCCCACAACAATGTGCGGGGAAGCACCTAGTGGACAATTGTTCTGCATCTCTACTTGCAAAAGAATGAAATCGACGTGTGCAATAGAAGAACAAACGACTCTAGTGAGACATGTAGATGGAACCGAAGTGGAGCGGACAAGGAATCAGCAAGAACGAAACAAATTGACCTAAATGTTGAATCACATGCTAGCAATATATACCAATGATTCAATAATAGGCACGCCAGATCTATGAGTCTGCGAAAATTGACACATACCAGATCTATGCGTCTTCGGTGAACTGAACAAGAAGAAGAAGACGGACAGAACCAGGACTTGCCAGTCGGTAGAGTCGAAGTGGAGCGTCAAGGGAGATGGAGAGTATGGAGTTCGTCCAAGCCCAGCTCACGATGGGGAAGGAGGCGGCCAGCGGAAGAAGCGGGCGGATCTAGGCGTGACGAGGGAGGAGCCGAAGAGTTGAAGATGGCTTAGCCGGTGCCGGTGCCGACATCTACGCCGCTGTCTCGGCCTCCGCCTCTGTCCGCCACTCATTTTCACATTTTCATTTTCCGGCGGAGGGGACGAATGGCGCGGTGCCGGCGGAGGGGAACAAGGGGACTGCGGCACCGCTGACCTCATCCATACATTTTGAAAAGGCCTCGGCATAGAATAGAATGAGAACTGAGTTAGGTTTGGTGACATTGCTAGGCAACAAGAGAACGAGACAGATTTTGAGCGAGCAACAAGAGACGCGAGGCAAATTTTGAGCGGGGCAAAATTTTCCGATCCCGCGCAAGGCGGCACAAAGCCGCGAGGCAAAACTACTTTGACCAGCTGTGGGACCCAATATTATTTTACACCCCGCCCCCGCCATGCAAGCTGGGCCCCACGTATGCATGCGACCAATACGCGAGGAGCATTAAGCTCCGCGGTCCCTTATACATTCGGCAATGCATTTCTGCTGCAGGTGTTCTCGTCAAGCACACGAGTGACACAACGGTGGGTGAAGGTTTTTTTGTTCGGGAAACCTAACCATGTGGCACGGTAGCTGGTGTGAGGCTGGATCCTGTGGAACCCGATTCAGGGACCTGAATGCCGGTATGCTGAATACTGGAGATGAGCCCTCTATGTACAATGCTGCGGCGCGTATGTCATGAGATTTGTATACATCCATCGCATGTAACATGAATCCACGCACGTCTGTTAGCAGTATTTTGTAAAGATAAAAACACATTCACCATAACTGATACTAATTAACGAAAATCTGAGTTGTGATATTTGATCGGTAAGCTTATTATAATTTTATGTATTCTTGGTATACATTTGCATTTTTCTCGATCATATACCTCAGGCTTTCTATATCCACTACTGGAAATCTGAATTTTCTTGTGTGTGTCTTGATTTTCCTGATGTTTCCCACGTATGAAGTATATGAGGTTTCACAATTCCTACATGAATATACAATCGAGTTCACAACACCCCACATTAAAATTGAATTAGTATGAGTGGAGACAAACATAGATGGTTGTGATTACACAGACAAAGGAGTCTTCAAAGTCATTAAGAGTGAACCTGCTTTTGCTTTTGCAAAAGTCAAAAACCACCCAAAAGGGTCAAAAGCCTCATGTGCTTTCACCCAAAAGCTGATTTTGCTCTAGTACAAAATTGAAAGCACCTTCCCACATGCTTTCAGCTGCTTTTGGCTTCCAAAATTACTCACCTACCACTGGTAACACACGTAATGGTTTGTTCCTTTCCCTTGTTTTTCCCCCAAGATATTGTCCCCCCCACACCCCCACACGTCGCCTGGCTGGTCCTTCGTTGCCGTTGCTCCTCCCCGGAGCCAGCATGGGTGCTCTTCTTTCTCGGCTCTCGTGACACCTCTCTCCCGGCTCCCTCACGGCGGTCGTCCCTCCGTCTCCCTACCCAGCGCCCCTGCCCGTCCCTGCGCCACGTGCCCGCGCCTTCGGGCACGACCCGAGCTCGCACGCGCTATCGACCGCATAAGCTCCGCCGCGAGCCCCAGCTGCAGTACCTCAACCGGCGAGGCCAATCAATGAGAGAGAGAGAGAGAGAGAGAGGCAAATGAGGTGAGCGAGGGAGAAGGAAGAAGAGATGTAGGTTTCTGTCAATGACATGTGGGGTCCACTTGTAAGGGATGGGTGCTTTTCCAAAAGCCACAACAGTTGAACCAAACGGGCTTTTAACTCTCTCTCTATATATATATATATAGGGTGAGTATACTCTGTGGCCGGCTACAAAATAAGTTATTCCGTGGCCATGTTAATTTACTGCACCAAAGCAATGGGAACGTGTCCTCATTTCTCTGGTCCTCTTTAATCTAACGCGTCTCCCTGCCCCATTCTGCTTTAAGTACCATAGTAAACGTGTTGTAAGCGGCATGCAAGCCATCAAGCCGCCCAGTGAGCCATAAATTACCTTTTATAATTCTTATTCGCGATTACCACTGCATTAAATAAATTTACAACTAAAGAGACACGCCTGCCCTATTCATTTTTATATGCGTGCATGCCGGTCCCAAAAGGTTTTACGAGAATGCACGACTTGTTATGTGCTTTACCAGAATGATCTTCTATCCAGACGTGCCTGCAATAGCAATTTTAATTACCACAATACAAATTAGGCAGGATCCAGAGTTACTACAATTATGCGTTAGGGTATATACTATTTCGAGGTACCATTTTTACTATATTAACAAGAGGGGTGTACTCTCAAATAATACATATGGGAATAACCACAATTTATCACCAAGCAGGTTCCAATGAACCAAGTACTACAAGTTGGAAAAAATTACCTCAGTATTTATCAGGATAGCATTATCGACTCACCACCACAAAGTATTTAAAAGAATAAAGTCATTGATTTACCTAAAAGTATTTACCATTATAACATCATGGATTTACCATATATAATAGTATTTAGCAGAAAAACGTCATTGATTTACCACAAAGGTATTATTTACCATAACATCGTCGTCATCGGTTTACTACAATTTTTTGACATATTACTTCAAGGATATAGTGTCTTGCACGTGTACGGTTCCAACTTCCAAGTCAAATAATATTTCTAAGTTTACATATGCGCCACCGTGCATGATTTTTGTCATGTCGTAAGGAGCTGCATGCTGTCGGCAGCTGAGAATAATACTACAAGGGTGGAGCAAAGACTTTGTCCTGCAGCCAGATGTCCAGCTGGTTCAGCAGGTACGACCGGATGTGAGCTGAGTCAAACCGCGCGTGAATTTGGAGCCGAAACAGCTGCTCAGCCTCGTGTGACTGCGTGAGTCGTTTGGGCCTGGCTACAGAATAACTAATTCTGTAGCCGACCATAGACTAGTAGTTCTATATATATATATATATATATATATATATATATATGGCCGGCTATAGAATAGTTATTCTATAGCCAGTCCACGTGGCACTCTACAATTGACCATCCGATCCATTTCCTCCCCACCTAGCCAGGGCACGGACCATGAGGGTGATTACTCATCATTATGGCCTGGTTTGGAGGAGTTAATTACGTAAATCAATAGTGGAAGAGTGGCTGACCATGCGATCCAAATTTGGGCTAGATGTACGTACATGCATGCACGCATGTTGTATGGTGCAAGCAAGTTATAGTAGGCATTATGGATAAACAATTTATTTACCAGAATGGGGTGTGTCGACTTACTAAAAAATATTATTTACGATCTTATATAACTGAGTTACTACTTTGTCTTATACTACTTTCAGATTTACTAGAGTGCATTGCGGACTCTAGTAATTCATACATGAGTGCACATATTGTAGTAAACCGCCATTTGCAAGATTACTACTAAAATAAAATGGTGTGTAAAGGTCATAGACTCTAGTAATTATTAATAAAACTCTCGTTAAATCATAGTTGTCAGGATTTACATCTACAATGGTAGTAGGCATGGACTATATAGTAATTCATGCTATACAAGACTCGTTCTAATAACTAGTAAATCATTTACACAAAAAAGTAACTATAAAAAGTAAACATTATTTCTTCTTGTAATCTCGTATCTTGTGTACACATGGAGACAAAACCAAACTCAAGTACTCTCGTGACCCCTATGCGGTGCACAGCTCTACGGTCCTGCATGCATGGCGATAATTATGGACAGGACAGCATTGATGTTCGCGACTAATTCCAGCAGCAATTAACACTCAACTTCATCAGTGTGTCATGACGCACTAGTAAAGGAGAATCGGAGGGGAGAGGAGGTGGCTACGGAATAACTATTCTATGGCTGGCTATAGAGTATATATATATATATCATACCCTGGGTATGGAATAAGGTATACCCGCGAATGGGTTTGTAGTCCAATGGTAGGACGGTCCAGTGGGACGCTACCCACCAGGGTTCAAATCCTGGTGCTCGCACCTTTTCCTGGATTTATTCTGGGATTTTCCGACGTTATGCTTTAAGTGGTAAGCGACGTTCCCGTCGACGACAAGGCGCCAGTGGTGACTTCGAGAATCTCCAGATCTGCCGGTGCTCAGTCCTTCGGAGGTGCTCATAGGGGTAGGGTTTGCGTACGTGTATTCATAGGGGTGAGTTTGCGTACGTGTTGTGAGCGTCTGCGTTGTACTGTGTAATCTCAAAAAAAAAGGTATACCCGAGTCATCCCACCGAACCGGAACCCACGCGCGCCTGCGAATTGAACCGCGCCGTCGGTTTATTTCCTCGGTTGTTTCATCCGCGGCACCAATTTAGATCGTGGGTCCATCCGTTCAGTTCCATCGCCCCCATCCCCGTGCGCCGCGGCTCGCTCGCCGACTCTGCGAGGTCGCAGCTCCCCTTTTAACCACCGTCGGCGAGAGTCTCCGCCGTGTCCGCACCGTCGCCGCCCCTTGCCATGCCGTTCCTCGTCGCGACGCATCGCATCGTCGGTTGCCTCCGGCACACAGTACCTCAGCCGCTTGATTGCCTGTGCCCCGACACCGCCGGCGGTGGCCTCCGACGCTGTGAGTTCTTCTCAGCCTGACCCCACCATCGGAGCATTATCCGTACCCGAGAGGCCGAGATCCCATGCTAGAACCCCGTCCTGTACGCTCGAGCGTTGCGCACCGACGCCGCCCACCAAGCCTTGCCGGTCGTACCGACACACCGCTTCAGGTCCACCCGCCTGATTGGCTCCTCTATGCCATCGTCGTCCACGCCATGCTCCAGCCGCCGGCAACCAGCACTGCGCACCAGGCCGACCCTGCCGTCCCGCAGCCCCGTCACCGTGTTCCAGGTACGCCACCATTGTTCCCTGAGCTGCCAGCTACCTGCTCCCTCTCCCGGTGGACTGTGTAGTTCTTCGAAGATTCCCCTGCTGTAGTGCTGTGCAAGGTGCCCTCCTTCCCATTTCCTTGTTCCATTCCCTAAGATTTTGTTCGATTCCTGTAGTAGATGTGGACAATTTGTCCAACCATTAGCTCATTTTTGGTTGACGCATGTTTAATTTACCATCATTAACTGGTATGGAACAGTTCAGATCGATCTTTCGTCTTGCCATATCGGACCAGCGTCTTGCAGCTCAAATGTGAGAACTAAATTTTCTCCCTTGGCTAGCAATTTGTGCTGAATTAAATTAGTTAGCTTTTGTTTTGCTATGTAAGCCATCTACATTTCAGCTCCTGACTTCATAAATGAGAAGTCATGACTTATTTTTGGGTTTTGCGATTCAGGCTGTAGGATTTTTGCAATACCTTTTGGGACCACATTGGTTATGATGGAAAGGAAATCCTGGACCCACTTATATGATTATATTTAACAACTTATCAGTTTTTCTTCCTCAAGTTACTTCCATGGTCAGTGAGATTCATTTTTGTGCGGAGGTGATTATGCAGTGCCCTTGTTGCTGCTGTCTGATTGCAATTAGATTGGCTACCACTTAATGCTTTCCCTTCCACAAGTTACTGATTTTTCATTTGATACATGATACATCATGGCCTGAAGGTGGGAAGTATATTTGTTGGTGTGGCTTGGTTGCTGGTGGCTATTTGTCCTGTGAAGCATTGTCTGCAGGGATGACAACATTGATCCTGCTGCGGACACCCCTTCAGTTGTATGGACTATTAAAAGGAATTTCTGATTAAAGTAACTATCTTTTGCATTTTTAGTCTCAGCAGTTAGCATTGCTGTACAATATTTTACAGTAGTATTGTCATTTTCTCTTCAGGTCAATGACATTCGGATGTATCACCGTCTGTGTGCCATTGAGTCAATCGTTTGCAAATAATCGACAGGAAACATAGCCTGGGAGGCTGGGACTAGATTAAGTGAATTTATCTTTGATATCTTGCTGATTCCTTAGATGTACTGTGGGGTTGCTGCTGCTTGGAAACAATGGCCACATGTTTGACCAGTTAATGGTGAGGACACCATACACCTTTCTCTTTACTCATCTCACCCCAGTTCTGGCCAATTGACTGTTAATAAGTTTGCGTATAATATAATATAAGATACTAAGAGGAATCCTGTTTTTGTATCGGCTGCCCTGTTATTTACCAACTAGTACCCTGTTTTGGCCACTTTAATTTGATAGCTGGCTGGGTGTGCCGTTAGAACATGAGCTCAGACTTCATTCAAGTTATATTGAATTTCGATAATCCTAGTAGTGAAGAAAATTGATGCTACTTACACTGAGGATTTGTGTTATCCCTTACCCATGTCAGTGTCTGTATCCTTTGGATTTCGCTTTGTTTGTGAGAACATCTAACTACATCTAGTAATTCCTTCTGTAGTACAATGGTGTGTTGTGACAATCAATGTGACAATGGATAGAGGTTGATGAATTAAATCAAGAAGTGGGAAAACCTGCTGGTGTTATCCTCAAGCAGTTAGCAGTCCAAGATTCAGTGACATCAGGGAGCAACCAGTTTGATTTTGTTCTTAGAGCTGATGAAGTCCATCAGCCCATTCAGATTGTCAACACTGCAGTACAGCAACAGCTGGAGTGTCGCTATGGTGCTGAAGTACCTAGTAGTCATTCACATGCTTAGGTGGTGTCAGGCGTGGATCACTGCACGTTTTTGTTGTAATTTATGAGTGCACAAATTAGACTTTCTAGGTGATGTTACGATCTTTTCTAATTTGCAGTATAGTGTGGTATGCACTCAATTAAACTCATTGTGACAAGGTCAACATGGAGTTTGAGTTTACACTGTTTTTGCAATGACAATGTCATTATTTTTTTGCCTAGAAAACAACTCGATGCTTGACTGTATAAAATTGAATCCTTTACAGTCGCATGTCATTGCTTTTCATCAGGCTAAATGAGTTGCTATTATAGTCTTATAATGGTTTCCTAGTTCGCAATAATATGATCAATGTTGTCTTAGAGCATCTACAACAGTTTGCTAAATTTTACTTGGCAAATCTTGTGTTTTGCCAACTTCTAAAAAATATGCTAAGTAAAAAAAATCTATCTCCAACAGTTTGGCATAATTCACTTGCCAAATCCATATCTAACTTACATCATGAATCCTGAGAGAGAAACAAAATTATGTTTATCCCCTTCCACCTCTTGAAAACTTACATCAGGAACCTTCTATGTTATTTATTTATTTATTTTTTCACCTTCCTACTTGTCTAGAAATGCCAATGCCAAGCGCGCGTCGTGCGCGTATATTTACACGCTACAGACTAGTATTTGCTAAAAATTACCAAGTGTTTTGCAAACTGTTGGAGGAGTATTTTTATTTTTTTCAAAAAAATCAAAGATGGCAACTCGATTTAGCAAATTGTTGTAGATGCTCTTAGAGGACAAAGAGCCTTTTCCATTCACACATATATGCACTTACATGTGACTACGAAACTAGCTAATCGGATGCTACAATCGATAGAATCTACAATGGATAGAATGAAGATTTTGTGTTCGCACATGACATTATATTATTTGCAGCGACATAACTTATAGTTAAACATTCCACGATATCTTCCTGTGAAAAATAAAGGATATTGTGACTCATTGTATAGGTGAGCATGCAAATCAACAATCAGTCTAGTACCACTTAAAAAAAATCAGCATAGTATTTCCCCTTTTTTCTATTCTTCCTGGCTAATCGTTTGTGCAGGAAATGTCATTGTGCAGTTGCTGGTTGTGGCCCACCACGCACGATGCGGGAGAGGCACGCACACAGCTACGTGGGTGGGCCAAGGCACGGTGAAAAAAAATGGAGGAGGATTCAGTGCCGTAAGTCACATGACTTACCAGTCATTGACATGTGGGACCACAGACTGTGGGGCCCACACGTCAGTGACTGGTAAGTCACATGACGTACGGCACCGAGTCTCAGTCCAAAAAAAATGGCTCCGCTCGGCCTCGCCCTTGTGGTTTTGCGCCGGGTATTGAATAGCGCTGACCTATATATATACTCCTTCCACGTCTCTAAAGGAAGTCGTTTTGGACAGGATTTCAGATACTAAGGAGTGATTAAATAGGGTGTATGTTTCCTTCTCTGCCCATATTAAATAGGGTCCAGAGTCAATCAAACCAGCAATCTCTCTCCGATCCGCTGGTTAGTGTGTGGGTTCAGGAGCCCGAGCTATTGAGTTCGATCCCTCATAGCCGCATAGCTCATTTGTTGTGAAATTTTTGCATGCGTCATGCACGACCGTGTTTTTTACCCTGGCGCCTTTTTATCCCCGTTGGTTGCATTACGCGCTCGATTTTTGGCATGCGGATGCTTAGGCGCCAATTTTTTCATGTGCTTTTTCACTGGCGCGGTGATTTTGCTTGGGTTGCCGCCTTTTTTCCCATGGCCTTTGGGCTTCTGGCCATCTATTTAATCTCTGCACACCCGCCGAATACCTCCTGCACTCATGCTAGGCAAAATACTCTTTATTCCAAATATGACGCATGTGCACATATCCTTCGAGTACTAGATGACAGTGTGTGTTTGTCAATGTGGTTACAGGTGCATTTGATTTGAACTTGCCTGCACAACATGACGGTGGGATTGATTTGAACTTGGACTTGACTCCTTCACGTAAGAGAGGTGCCCAACCAGAAGATGAAATTGGTTAAGTGTGTACTCTACTCCTTGTTCTTGGCGTGCAGTCGTGCTCTTGACAAAGCTTATTTTTGTTCCATGACAATGTCAATGCTTTTTCAGTAGAAAATGGCAGTGTTGTGGCACTTGTGTTTTTGACTGTTACCGCTAGACCAAGGTTTAGAAAGGGAGTTTGCATTTTTTATGGGAAGATTGTGTGCTTTCCTTTGGTTACATATAAACATGCTAAGAGAAACAGTGTTATTCGGCGAGCTGGGACAATGGAAGTGAAGCCCATCACTTCCATTACTAAGGATGTCATTAGAACCTTCATGCTAGAGAAAGTGTTGCCGGCTATTCGAGCTAAGTGGCCACATGAGGATGCAAACAAACCCATCTACATCCAGCAAGACAATGCTCCACTCCATCTACATCTTGATGATCCACAAATTTGTGAAGCTGCTAAACAAGACGGTTTTGACATTAGGCTTACTCCACCTAGTTCACCCAATTTCAATATACTAGAGTTAAGCTTGGTCCGTGCCATTCAACACAAGAAGATCGCAGTGAAGGATCTTGTTCCTATTGTCCAAGAGGTACACTCAATGTGCTAGTAGAAATTTTTTATTTCTGTTATTTGAACTTAATTCTTGGAGCTAACTTTGTTTCATCATAAACAGGCCTTCCATGAGTCTACAAAGACAAGGGTGATTCGCTTTGCAAATATCTTCCGAGGCAGCGCCAGTAGCGGCGAAGCTCGCTGCACAGAAAATTTAGACGACATAGATTAGTTTTCGAACAAGTAGAATTGGAGTAGACTAATAGCGCTAGTAGCATGCTGGAATTATGTAATCTGCATCAAGCTTTACCAAAAAATTTTAGAACTGCATGGAACATTGTTATCTTGCTGGTACTATGTGAAGGACCGATTAGGCGAACCAAAGAGGGGGAGTGAATGGGAGCCGATAAAAATTCTTCTCGAAGGAGATGAGAACTCCAACAAGACGAACACGGCTTCCAAATCACGTCTCCGACTCAACTACCCAAGTTGGCCAAGACCACGCAGCCACTGGAGTGCTACTGGTCCTAGGAACCAACAACTACCTTCACAGACTCGAGAACGCAGCGGAACACCAACTCGAGCACCACTAACCTACACCGGTCAGGCCGGTGAGCAGCACCGGTCAGACCGGTCCCTGCTGGTAAAACTTGGGAACTTCCACAGAAGGCCTCTACACCGGTCAGGCCGGTGTAGCTCGCCGGTCAGACCGGTCCAAGCCAGGAAACCCCAAATCCACCAAACAGGCCTACCGAGCTCCAAACTGACCCAAACTCGCAACAGCAGCAACACGGGACAACAACGAACTCACCAGAACGTTCACCCGAGGCAAAACCCACAGAGCCTCTGCACCGGTCAGACCGGTGAGCAGCACCGGTCAGACCGGTCAGGCTGGGCCGCTCGGGGATGAACAGCACCCGCGGGTCAACTCCCCCAAATCCAACTCTCGATCTCCCGAATCGCTCCACAGATTTGTGCAAGACTTTGAGGATAGTAGGAACACCTCATGGGCACTCCATAGCCAAGATTTGGTCCACCAAAACTTGCTAAATCAAGAGGAATCGAAGAAATCCCACCAAGAACACCTCTAACCCTAGAGCCACGAAAACCCCAAAATCGAGCCCCTTTACTCACTGATTTGGGAGGAGAATCAAAGGGAAAAGAACCACGAAGGGTTCATGCATACATCCCCCACCAAATCCCAAAGAGAAAGGTCTCGAAATCGCTCCAAGAAAATCGCCAAGAAAGGGCTCCAAAAATCACCAAAAAGGAGAAACGGGAAAGACACATCCAAGCCTTGAGGAACCACGCCGAATCATCTATACATACCAAAGAGGTTCACACAAGGTCTAGCTTACCGCCCGATCATCCTTCCCTCTCACAAGATCTCACCATGAAGCTCTCAAGCTAGTCCTAAGAAAATCCTAAGGAAAATAGGAAGAGAAAATAGGAAAGCAAATGAGCTAGGGTTCCAAGAGATGGCTGCCATCCTCTCACCTCTTGGGTTATATGGAGACAACCGAAAGACGAAAATACCCTTACTAGCTAACTAGGGATACATGCCCCTCAAGGGCGAATTCGGAAATCTTTGTCTTCGCTCCATCGGACGGATGCCCAGCGACCGCAAACTTGCTTAGCCTCGACGCAAGTCTTGCGATCCCGACGCGTGTCCTCCGCTTCGAAGATTCCGGACTGCGTCATCGCACACCAGTCAGACCGGTGCTCCTCACCGGTCAGACCGGTACCCACCGATCAGACCGGTCAGACCCACCGGTCAGACCGATCTGGAGCTGCTGCACCTCCGTCTTCGGTTCTTCGGTCTTGGCTTTGTGGATCAACCAAGGAACCCAGTGGTTTTCTGGTGAACCACCGGAAACCCCGCGAACTCGGTGTAGCCTCCGCCAATCACCACTCATGACTCGGCTCCCACGTAGTCCTGGCTCGACCTTGGTTTTGAGGCTCAACCAAGAAACCGTCCATGACTTCATCTTGCCGTTCTTGCCACCATGCGGCCCGCACTTGACCCCGCTGGCTACCGGGTCCCTCGAACCAAGCCTACTTGTCTTCTCCACACCTGGAGGCCTCACCGGCAACGACCTTTCGCGCTTGTTCTTCACCTGCACCTGCACGAGTCAAGCCGCAACCTGCACCTGCAATACTTAGCCAAGAATCAGTCCACACCACGTTGTCAATCATTCATCACACCAGAAAGCGACCATCCACCGGTCCTCGAACCACACCTGGCTCTCACTATGTTTTGCGAAGGAACATTTACCTTCTGCCTTTTGTTTCTTTCCTTCCGTTCATTTTTCCTCTTGTGAATCCGACACCTTTAATTTCTGTGTCACCGGCCATGGAGTCAGCCACAGCCCACAGAGAAGGCTTGGTCTCTCGCTTGGGCGCTGCCTCTTGGCCATGGTGTCGACGCACTCGAGCTCGACGGCGTCGATCACCTTGCTTATTCTCCACCATGATGCCGTCACGCACTCGTCCATGGTGTCGGCGCACTCAAGCTCGGCGATGTCACCCTGCTCCTCCTCCACGATGTCGTTGAGCACTACTGCTTCTTGAGCTCCATAGCTTCTAAACTACTCCGGTGTGGAGACAGGAATGGCGGAGGAGGGAGGTGGTGGAACGTTGCCTCGGACCAAGTACGCCGACGTGACTTAAATTCTTTCTTTGAAGATGAGGCTGGGTTACAGAAACGAAGGGCGTCGAGTAAATGCCATTGCATGCGCACCAAAGGGTATAGCAGTCCAAAGAAACCAGAAAAGTGGAAAACGACTTCATTTAGGTCTCTTTGGTCGTTTACTTCCAGCGACATCCTTTAGAGACGTGGAGGGAGTAACTGTTATTCTGCCGGCCACAAAATAACTATTGTGTGGCCGGGTCCAGCGAGCGAAGCCCCCGCTGGGTCGCTCCGCCACGACCGTCCCAATCAGCTCGGCACCTCCAGGATTCGGTCGGCTCGGCTCCAAACGCCATCAGGCTGCACGCGCGCCTGACGGCTAGAGCCATCGAGCAGCACTCCAATCGCGGTGTTTTTCATGTAAAAAAATAATGGCAGCCATTCCCCATCTTCAATCACCTGCCTTCCCTCGCCGCCGGCCGGAGGCGATCCCGTCCCAGACGCATCTGCGGCCATCCGACAACCTACCACTGCTCCTTGAGCCTCCCATCCTCGATCCGTCGGGTCTATTCGCGACACTTTCGTCACACGGAGGAGGAGGCGGCCATGGATGCGTCCTCGCTTCTTCGTGACGCTGGTAATTTGCTGTAGGTTTCGTAATGCTAGCGTGTTTTTCTGGGACATGTGGTATCTTGTTTTCGTAAGACATTACCCTTCAATTTTTCTTACTGATTCCGTTGGGAAATTGATCTTGTGATCCACAACAGCAGCGAGAGGCATCTGACAGTTCTTGGCTGTTTCTCGTTCAGGCCATCGGAGACAAGGATTCTGAGTGCAGCAGCCGCATAAATCTGCCGTACTAATTCAATATTGATCTGATTCCCGTTGGATTGGCAACAACACTTCCCTTGGCTTCAAATTTTCTTCACTCTTTATCCAATTTTTTAGTGTTCTCCGCCTTTCCCGTTGGTGTGAGGTGAGCAGCCAAAATAATTCCCCTTGGATTAGATTTATTTCTTCACTGTACACCCTTTTCATAGTGCCTTTTTTGCTGTTGGTTTGATTTCCCGCAAGGAATTGGGAGTGTTGTTGTCTTATATCATAGAAATTTAACTGCAGCACCATATAATTTTACTAGACCTTCATTGACTCTTGACAGTGGTAAATTCACCATACAATTTACTAGGTTTTGTAGGTATCATTGTTTCACCAGGTTTCAGAGTTGTTGCTGATTTATCAAAGATCTGGGTCTCATGTAGCACACAACTAGTTTTTGAATTATGTCAGAATGTGGTCAATCTCGAATTTTCAGAACCCTTTGAAAAGACGTTCAAGGGGATTTGTGTTACTATAATTTTTTCAGGACCCTGGGAAAGCATATGTGCTCATGACCTTATTTCTGTATTTTAGTCACCACATTATTTTGGCAAGTTATAAACCTCTTTCTCTGAACACGGTTTACCATAGCCATTTCATATGTTGTAATTAATCTTCCGCAGTATCTTCTGCTCTTTGCTGCCAATTTATTAAATTCAAGATATCACTGAGCTGTATCGATGACCGCACAAAACTAATAGGTAAAAGCATGGTTATAATCAGACACAATACTGTGTGAAAAGCATGGTAACTCTTTCATGTAAATTTTGACTTGTCAATATAGCGAACCATTTGAATTCTTGCCACTGTTTTTTATAGCGATCCATTTGAATTAACTGTTTCATGATCCATTTGAAACTGACTCGCAACTATAGTAACTAATTCCCCCAAATTCTGGTAACTTTCTGTACTAATTGTTGTATTGAGACATTCAAATTCTCGTGACTATTTCATATTCAGTCCATCTCGTCAGTACTGGTTTGAAAAGCTGTATAATTTACTACGTTTTGACTTATATGGATTCCACAGGTATAGTTGTGACTTATTTATTGAATTTGGATTCTAAGTTGCGTGAAACTAAATTTTTTCAGTTACGTTGAATCCTGAATGGTACGGTAATCTCATGGACTCATGTTAATATCGAGAACTTCTGTCGCATATCGTCAGAAAATACTTTTATCATTGTTGTGTTACTGTAATTTCGATTGATCAGTAATGTGGTATATTAACCATATATAGCTTTGACCAGTTTTGTTACGTCGATATAGGTTCAGAGTGAGAGCCAGGTGTGGTTCGAGGACCGGTGGATGGTCGCTTCCTGGTGTGATGAGTGATTGACAACGTGGTGTGGACTGATTCTTGGCTAAGTATTGCAGATACAGGTTGCGGCTTGACTGGTGCAGGTGCAGGTGAAGAACAAGCGTGAAAGGTCGTTGCCGGTGAGGCCTCCAGGTGTGGAGAAGACAAGTAGGCTTGGTTCGAGGGACCCGGTGGCCAGCGGAGTCAAGTGCGGACCGCATGGTGGCAAGAACGGCAAGATGAAGTCATGGACGGTTTCTTGGTTGAGCCTCAAAACTAAGGTCGAGCCGGGACTACGTGGGAGCCGAGTCATGAGTGGTGATTGGCGGAGGCTACACCGAGTTCGCGGGGTTTCCAGTGGTTCACCAGAAAACCACTGGGTTCCTTGGTTGATCCCCAAAGCCAAGACCGAAGAACTGAAGACGGAGGTGCAGCAGCTCCAGACCGGCCTGACCGGTGGGTCTGACCGGTCTGACCGGTGGGTACCGGTCTGACCGGTGAGGAGCACCGGTCTGACCGGTGTGCGACGACGCAGTCCGGAATCTTCGAAGCGGAGGACACGCGTCGAGATCGCAAGGCTTGCGTCGAGGTTAAGCAAGTTTGCGGTCGCTGGGCATCCGTCCGATGGTGCGAAGACAAAGACTTCCAATTTCACCCTCGAGGGGCATGTATCCCTAGTTAGCTAGTAAGGGTATTTTCGTCTTTCGGTTGCCTCCATATAACCCAAGTGGTGAGAGGATGGCAGCCATCTCTTGGAACCCTAGCTCATTTGGTTTTCCTATTTTTCCTTCCTATTTTCTTAGGTTTTTCGTAGGACTAGCTTGAGAGCTTCATGGTGAGATCTTGTGAGAGGGAAGGATGATCGGGCGGCAAGCTAGACCTTGTATGAACCTCTTTGGTATGTATAGATGATTCGGCGTGGTTCCTCAAGGCTTGGAAGTGTCTTTCCCGTTTCTCCTTTTTGGTGATTTTCGGAGCCATTTCTTGGCGATTTTCTTGGAGCAATTTCGAGGCCTTTCTCTTTGGGATTTGGTGGAGGATGTATGCATGAACCCTTCGTGGTTCCTTTCCCTTTGATTCCCCTTCCAAATCCGTGAGCAAAGGGGCTCGATTTTGGGGTTTTCGTGGCTCTAGGGTTAGAGGCGTTCTTGGTGGGATTTCTTCGATTCCTCTTGATTTGACAAGTTTTGGTGGACCAAATCTTGGCTAAGGAGTACCCATGAGGTGTTCCTACTATCCCCAAAGTCTTGTGCAAAACCGTGGAGCGAATCGGGAGATCGTGAGTTGGATTTGGAGGAGTTGACTCGCGGGCGCTGTTCATCCCGAGCTGCCCAGGCACGACCGGTCTGACCGGTGCTCTTGACCGGTCTGACCGGTGCTAGCCCTTGGTGGGTTTTTGTCTCGGGGTATAGCCTTGTCCGTGTGGTTTTGTCCCGTGGTCCTGCTGATCAGTTCTTGGCGTGTTTGGAGTTGTTTTGCTAGGCTTTGTGAGGGGTTCTTCTTCCTCACAGGTTGTGTTTCGTGGTGGTTTTTGTTCCAGGGCCTAGAGGAGTCACTGAGGCTTCCTGGAACGTTTGCTGTGCGGCTGCTGTAGCCACCGGCCTGACCGGCTCTGTCCACCGGTCTGACCGGTGTCACCGGTCTGACCGGCGCAGGCCATCGGTCTGACCGGTGTAGCACAGGCAGCAAGCCGTGCAAGTTTCCGCTGTGTGGTTCGGTGAGTTTTGGCTCGGAAGGTTGAGTGTTGGTTCCTAGGACCAGTAGCACTCCAGTGGCTGTGTGGTCTTGACCAACTTGGGTAGTTGAGTCGGAGACGTGAGTTGGAAGCCGTGTTCGTCTTGTTGGAGTTCTCATCTCCTTCGAGAAGAATTTTTATCGGCTCACATTCACTCCCCCCCTCTCTGGTTCGCCTAATCGGTCCTTCACAGAGGTTCTCAAGAATTTTAGTAGAAGAAATGTTTCGGACATGATGAGGCTGCACCGGAGATATTGTCTGCAGAGCTATCTGAGAAGCCTGATTAATTTAGGTCACTTGAGCTATTCTTAACACAGCAAAGAAGTACACTGGTTTTGATGGTCTTCAAAAGTTATGTTCGGTGTCAAAATAAATGCAAAGACATGTCTTTTCTTTGATCTAGTGCCATGGGAGAGATCCTAAATGATTTATGGATGAGATGATTTCAGGTCACTACAGGTGCCATTCCCAGAACGTAACCTATATTCTTTTAATTTGTTACTATTGTGAGATTCACTGATCTTAAATTGCAAGGTTCCTTTTGTGTGCAGATTGAGAGCCTTCGAGACGATAATCTTATTGTGGCTTTTGATTAGGAGCCGTCAGTCACAGTTTTGCTATTTTTTTTGGCTTCACCCAGGTTGAGATGAGTGGGCACAATTAGATTAGGCTAGCTAGCTGCAAGGCTGGGTGTATGATGCTAGATATCTCTTATTTATAGTTTAACCAATAAAATGTGGACACAACATTCAGATTCTTGAAACTTTTTCATGTTAATTTTCATTTGTGACAGTAGTAACTGGTTCTTTGTAACTGCTGCATGCTTGACACTATTTACCAGGGTCATTTGAATTGTCGTTAGTCCCTTACTATTTACTGGTCAATTCTACTCATCACAGTAGTAGCTTGATCACATTAAACTATGGTAATTCTACGTGCTAGTTATCAGTTTGAGCAATTCCAATTATAGAACAGCTCAAGGCTAAATTGTAGGTTATCATATTTCTTCACAGATATGTAGTAAGCTGAATATTTCATTATGGTAACTAAAATTCACAGATACGTGTGCTAGTAGCTTGATCGCACCATTTACCATTGATTGTGGTATTTCTTGACAATATTTAGTAAATCGAATATAAATTGTGATAACTTGATTGTTGTATGTGACAATGAAATTTGTTTGTAGATATTATAGTAAATTGGATATCTCAATATGGTAACTCTATTGTGGCAAATGACTTTGTGGTATTTCTGCAGACATTATTAGCATAAAATGAATACTCGATCCATTCTCGTAACTTGGTAACTGCATGGATATCAGCTCTACTATTTATTGAAAAAAAGAGTGGAAATAACAACCTTAGCCGGTCAGCCCTAAATCAAAAAAAAAAGGGAACAACCCAAACCCAGGTGCCAGTATTCTCGTAAATCTCTGGGATTAGTAAATCTGGCCGAAAATCACGGATTGGTAGTAGATGCAGCATTTACTGCATGAGGCGGCCGGCTCCCAGGCTCATGCAGCATGTCGTCGGCTCCCATGTTCGGCTGCATGCAGGCTTGCGCGGTATGGAAATAATTAAAGCCGAACGTGCGCCGGTGTTACGATGGACGGTGAGATGGGCTGGCTTGGCTACAGAATAAGCTATTTTGCGGCCGGTCACAGAGTATACTCTCCATGTGTAGTTACCAAAATACCACTTTACGTATGTGTACATACCTATTTATCAATTGGAATATGTAAACATACCTAAAATAAGATTTATCAAAGTGATAATCATGAAAAAATTTCAGTGGATGTCGTAATTTTTTGCACCTTGTGATATATGTTATTACCTATATAGAAATAAGAGTATGTTCACAAACTATGTGTTTCCTCATATATAAAAAATGGGTATGTCCACATACTACTTTTGAAAATCAAGTACGTGTACATACTTATTTTAAAAACCTCAAGTATGCAAAGATATCTTATAGTTTGTGAGATACAAATATGGGAGTAGTTACTCCTAGAAGTAGGAAAACGTTCAAAATTCCACTTTGTATATGTATAGCAGTTATTGTAAAAGTCACAATTCACAACAGCTTTTGCAAAAGCCACAACTCAACTAAACACACCCGCTAGCCTGAGGTAGCTGTCAGACTGTATGGTTTTTGACCGATTCCTGTTCAAATAGTTTGCAGAATGAGAAGATATATATTTTTTGTGTGAATAACACCTACATTTATGTTAAGGTATACTTCCATGGTTGCCAAAAAAAATCGTTCCTAGCACTAGGAAGTGAGAAATTTGTCTGAACCTGAGCCCTCCTGTACACACTTCGTGTGATTAGCTTAGGGCACTCCCAACCCAGACTTTACCATAGAGTCTAAACTCATTTATTACTATCATATTTATTGCACTTTGCTGATGTGGTGTTGATGTGGCGTCATATTTATTGAAGAGAGGGACTAGAAAACTAAGACTCCAAGTCTTATTTACACTACAAGTCTATGATTTCATCGAGGTAATTAATACTCTTAGACTCTATGTGGAGTCCGGGTTGGGAGCGCCCTTAGAGCATGCCTATTGATAAAGCATAGTAGTCTGTGTAAAAATTGCTTTTGCTATATTATTGCCATAACCGGGACTTAATTTCCCATGTACGTCTATTTGTATTACTGGAAGAAATTCAATTATCCTGATAGCCCCAAATATGTTCTCAATTCTGCCTACAATATGCTTTTCTTGCAGCAACATTTCCTTAGCGTCCATACATTGGCTCAACCTAGCTATGTTTTTAATTGTACTAGGTGATACCCTGCGCATTGCTGCGGGAATTTTAACAAACTTTAAAGATAAAATTTGAAAGTAGAAACTAAAGTGATTGCTTCGCAACATTCTACTGCAAACAACACATTCATACATGGATGCTATTAGCTGTAGAAAATCGATAGAAGAAATAAATTGATGATTTCAGTGGATAGTGATGTGGACACCTTGCATGCTGAGAGAAGACATAGTGCATGGTGATATGGCACGCTGAGGGTTGAGAGAACTCCTTAGTGGGGAGCTCTTATATAGTTTTGTATGATGTGCGCCGCTGGTACTTTATTTCGCCGTGTGTCGTTGGTGACGCACAACGAAAATCGTCGCTGTGCGCCTCAATAAAAGACGCACGGCGAAGGCCATCTGCAGTGCAGAGTTTCACCGTTCAGCCTTCGCTTGTTAGATGATAGGCGATGTTTTGGTATATTTTAATTCCATATTTAAATAGACAATTCAATATTGCGGTGAGTGAAACAATCCATGTGCACGTGTTTATGTTTAAACAACAATTAAACATAAATCTATTCATGAATATACAACTAATAAACATGAATACTAGTTTAAGAGAGTACCATGTGGAAGGTTGGGTGACGGCGTCACCCGACTTTCCGATATCACTCATTGTAGAGTGACCTCAATCGGTGTAGCCGTACACAGTCGATGCAGGCAGATGATCGCAGTGCAGACCCGCTGTAGACGAAGTAGTCGTCCGCTCGTAGTCGACGTAGTCGTTCGTTCGTTCGTAGTCGACGTAGAGGAAGTAGTCATACGGGAGCGAGCAGTCGCGTGAAGACGCTCCCCAAAAACCTTATCGCCCGCCTATCCCGAGCAGGATCTCAGCAGCAGGACGAGGTTCCGGAGGCTCTGCTCTCGCCGGTACCGTGCGCGCAGTGCAGGCGATGGGGATGTGAAAAGAAGCAGCAAAACGGAGGGAGAGAGGGAGAGGTCTCCTGAACAGGAATACCTTAGTGTGAATTGGCAACCTGAGCAGGAGGAGGAGGGCGCCTTATATAGACGAGCAGCAGGCGCAGGGGGATGAACCTGGACGTCACGGTTAATGCGCCTCAGCCAGTAACGGTCACGGTTAAGGCTCAGTAACGGCTCAGTAACTGTCGCGGGGTTAAGGCTCATCGTTAAGGTCTAGTAATGGTCGCGGTTTAAGGCGCCATCATTCCTCTCCAACAGCCAAAAGGTGCTCTCGCCCCGCAACACATCACGTCCGTCCGTCCGACCCCGTCCTGGTTAAGGCTCAGTAACGGCTCACTAACTGTCGCGGGGTTAAGGCTCATCGTTAAGGTGACATCATTCCTCTCCAACAGCCAAAAGGTGCTCCCACCCCGCAACACATCACGTCCGTCCGTCCGACCGACCGCACGACTCGACTCGACACGTCACGTCACGCCACGGCCACGGCCTTGGCCTCGGCTCGGCGAGGCGAGGCGAGCACGCGCGCGCGTGTGGCACGCCTATCTCCTTTATTCAACTTCACAAGAGGTGTACCGAAAGGCTACCTAATAAGTTGGATGGGAGACTCCTCAAATACCAATACGGTATTTCTCTCTTTTCCTTAGCATTAAACACATGGGCTTGAATTCTTTCATTATTACAATAAATGGCCCTAGGCCCATTTATTCTGATAGGAGAGCTGACCCGTTCGCGTTCGCTCCACGCGGGTGACGCGGCGGGCTCCCAAACCCTAGCCCGCCGCCACCCTCTCCTCGCCGCCTACCGCCGCGCCGCCGCCCGAGCGGGCCATCGGCAACTCGCGCGGCCCGCGGGGAAGGCGGCGGCGGGGCATTTTCCCCCGTTTCTCTGGCGTCTCGAGGTGGGTGCGGCTGCTTCGTGGCACTGGAGGGCTTCTCGCCGGTGCAGCCTTCCCGGCAGCGGCGGGGGGAGGGGCCCTTAGATCCGGTGTTGCTCTGGCCGGATCTGAGGGCCGCGCGGCCGGGGGACGCAGTTCTGTGGCGGAGAAAGGTCTGGGCGGGTGTGGACGACGACGGCGCGGCGTGCGCGCGACTCCGGCGCTGGCGGTGGCCTTGGCGGGCGTGCGCCTTCGGCCCTGGCGCTAGCCTGCGTCGGGGCCAGGTGCTGGCGCTCGTGGGGGGCTCGCGGCGGTGGCTGCTTCTGCCGGCGGCGGCGGCTGCGTCTGCCGGTGGTGGCGGAGGCTGCCTGTGCCGGCCGGTGCTTGGCCTCGTGGTCCGTGGCCGGCCATGGCGAGCGCTGGCTCACCGACACCTTCCTCCTCCTTCGTCTGCATTGCCGGGGTGTCACCATGGAGGTGGGGTCGGGGGGTTGGCTGTTGTTCGTTCTGGCGCCGTGGTAGTGCTTGGGATGCGCAGGGCCTCCCCTGGTGATGGTGGTGCGGAGGAGGTGGGGTGCTGACTGCTACCATGTGCACGAGCGGGCGGCAGACATGGTGCAATCGGGCGAAAGCCCTCACCGGTGTCGGTGGGCATGATGGCAGCGCTTTTAGGGCGTCGATCTCCCTGCTGGGGGCATCACTGCGAGGTACTATGTTCTTGTCGTGTGGGATTCTAGGGTGAAGACCTCGTCCATCTGGACATGTGACGGCAGCGCCCTGGCGTCGTAACCTTCTTGGAGACGTCGCATTTCGAGTCCCGCCGTTTGTGCTGGTGGTGGTGGAGGTGTTTGGTGGGGCTACGGTCTGTGCACTTGTTCCTTGTTGCTGTCAGGGTGCTGAGGGCCCATTTGTGCTTGTTCACCTTGTGCTGCCGTTCAAGATGCAGTGGTGATCTCGGTGTTGGCAGGGCGGAGGAGATGCTCTCATTCGGTCTTAGTTATCTGAGTCTTAGGCAGAGCTGAGAGGCGGTGGGTGAGGCGAGGCCCCCACGCAGAGTGGCCAGGATCAATGGTTGCCCCTGGTGCTGTGATGAGAGTGTGTGCTGAAACTTCACCGGGTCAGAGGGATCGACGATCGTGATTGTGCAGCTTGAGGAGGACAGCCCCATGGTAGAAGAGCTCTGGGGGCTGTTGGGTCTGCAGTGAGTTGCGCCTCTGGCGTGACTCAGCGTTGGTGACGACGGTGCAGGCGTCGACGGCTTGCTTCGATCTTCTCTCCCAGTTGGTTGGTGATGGTGGTGTGTTGTTGTGGGTGTGTTTGTTTTGTTCAGGGTGTGTTTGTGTGGTGGTGCCAGCTTCGGCTCGTTATGTACAATTGCTTCCTTCTTAAATGACAGAGCAGTGCTCCTGCTACCTTTTCAAAAAAAAAACAATCCCTACCAAGAATTTCAAGCCACATTGGAAATGCTCTCATCTTCCCTTTTGTTTTTGATATACCAGTACTACGATGGAGACTGTTAAGTTGAACATCCACCAGGAACTCTAGTTACACTTATTTGCAACTGAACAATGGACTATGCCTTGAATTGTCAGTTTTGTGCATCTAAGCTTGGCTAGAGCCCTTTACTGATACTTGGCTGCACATAGCATCCCCGCGGGTTGGAGCTTATGGGTCACACTCCGTGCCTCTTCATGAGTTTTCTAGAGATCACCCAAATCTCATAGACTATGACCAGTAGTCGATACTCATATAGGTGTGTTCCTTCAAGACATACTGCAGGACTATGTCTTTGCTTCAGAGAAACAACTACCTTGTTTCACGAAAGCCACTTGGAGCACATTAAGGTATAAATACCAGCCTGCCATACAGGTTTGAAGAGAAATGCATCTTTCCATGAACCGAGCCTTTTCAAAGGTTCTCTTCTCTCAGTTAAACCATAGCACCATCTTAATTCACGGGATCTCCGATCACATAAGACAGGTTTCCACTATGGAAAAACTCACGTGGGTCTCAATCTCAGTTCCATAGATGCATGATCTATCACAATACGTGATAAACCCTTTGTAAATTGATCTGCCAGGTTCTTAGATGTATGGATGTAATCCAAAGCTATGACACCGGTGTTTCTCAATTTCCTGACAGATTTCAACCGCCTCTTGACATGCCTGGATGACTTCATGTTGTCCTTTGAATTGTTCACCTTGACAATCACCGTTTGATTATCACAGTTCATTAGAATTACCGGTATCGATTTTTCAACTATCGGCAAGTCCATTAGGAGTTCACGAAGCCACTCAGCCTCTACAGTGGCAGTATCCAATGCTGCGAGTTCTGCTTCCATTATTGACCTGGTTAGAATGGTCTGCTTGCAAGACTTCCAGGAAACAGCGCCACCTCCAAGTGTGAACACATATCCACTTGTGGCTTTTAACTCATCTGCATCAGAAATCCAGTTTGCATCACTATATCCCTCCAAGACTTTGGGGTCTCTGGAATAGTGAATGTCATAGTTCATAGTGCCCACTAGATAGTGCATTACCTGCTCGAGAGCACGCCAGTGTTCACTGCCCGGGTTTGAAACAAACCGGCTCAGTTTACTAACCGCATATGCAATGTCAGGTCTCGTGGCGCTAGCCAGATACATCAATGAACCAATGATCTGAGAGTACCTCAGCTGATCTACCATTATCCTTAGGTTCTTCCTTAGAACCAAGCTGGCGTCGTAAGGAGTTGGTGCGGGTTTAGAGTTGTTGTAGCCAAACTGACTTAGCATCTTCTCAACATAGTGAGTCTATGACAGAGTCACCCCACCATTTTCTCCCTTTATCAGCTTTATGTTAAGAATAACATCAGCCTCTCCCAAATCTTTCATCTCAAACTTTTGAGATAGAAAGTCTTTGACCTCCTTGATCAATTCAAGGCTCGTGCCAAAGATAAGTATGTCATCTACATACAAACACAAAATCACTCCTTCGCCCCCACCATAGCGATAGTACACACATTTGTCAGCTTCGTTTATAACAAAGCCAACAGATGTCAAAGTTCTGTCGAACTTATCATGCCATTGCTTAGGTGCTTGCTTGAGGCCATAGAGAGACTTCACTAGCTTACACACCATTCCTTCTTGACCCTTTACTACAAATCCTTCCGGCTGATCCATATAAATCTCCTCTTCCAACTCTCCATTTAGGAAAGCTGTCTTAACGTCCATCTGATGAACGAGAAGACCATGAGAGGCTACCAAGGAAAGTAGTACTCTTATGGTGGTCAATCGAGCGACTGGTGAGTAAGTATCGAAGAAGTCTTCTCCTTCCTTTTGGGTGTAACCCTTGCCCACAAGTCTAGCCTTGTACTTATCAATAGTACCATCAGGCCTAAGCTTCTTTTTGAGCACCCATTTGCATCCCACTGGTTTGCACCCGTAAGGACGTTCAACAACCTCCCAAGTTCCATTTGACATGATAGAGTCCATTTCACTCCTCACTGCTTCCTTCTAATAGTCAGCATCAGGTGAGGAGTAGGCCTCTGAAATGGTCTTGGGAGTGTCATCCACGAGGTATATGATGAAATCATCTCCAAAGGATTTCTCTGTCCTTTGTCTCTTGCTCCTCCTAGGAGCCTCATCATTATCCTCCTCAAGATGCTCAATAAATGTGGGCTCATTGAGTTCCATCGGATTGGTGGAGTCGTCCTTCTCGACAGACTCTTGCCTAGATGAACTTGTTTCATCTCTCATTGGAAAAATATTCTCAAAGAATGTAGCGTCTCTGGACTCCATAATTGTGCCGACAAGCAAGTCAGGCACTCCAGATCTTACTACCAAGAATCTATATCCGACGCTGTGAAAAGCATACCCCAGAAAAACGCAGTCCACCGTCTTTGGTCCAAGCTTACGTTTCTTGGTGTTTGGCACGCTGACTTTGGCCAAGCAACCCCAAGTGCGTAAATATGAAAGAGTTAGCCTCTTCTTCTCCCATTCGTCGAATGGTGTTACTTCCTTATTCTTCATAGGCACACAGTTCGGGACATGACAGGCCATCAATATCGCCTCACCCCACCATTCCTTAGATAGTCACGCGGTTTCTAACATGGCATTCACCAAGTCAGTCAGCGTGCGGTTCTTTCTTTCGGCAATCCCATTGGATTGGGGTGAATAAGGCGGTGTCCTCTCATGAACGATACCGTGTTCCTCACAGAATGTGTCAAAAGTATTAGAGAAGTATTCGCCACCTCGATCCGACCTTAGGTGTTTAATCTTTCTCTCAAGTTGATTTTCTACTTCAGCTTTATAGATCTCAAAGTAATGTAACACTTCATCTTTTGATTTTAACAAGTAGATGTAACAAAATCTAGTGCTATCGTCTATCAAAGTCATGAAATATCTTTTACCACCCTTTGTCAACACACCGTTCATTTCGCTCAGATCGGAATGAACTAATTCTAGAGGTGCCAAGTTTCTCGCCTCAGCAGTCTTATGTGGCTTGCGACTTTGTTTCGATTCAACACATACGTGACACTTAGAATTTTCGACAGAGGTAAACTTTGGAATTAAACTCAAACTAGCTAAGCGCATCATACAACCAAAATTAACATGACAAAGCCTCGAATGCCAAACATTTGATTCATCATTCATCACATGGTTCACAACGTTATTATCGAACAATAAAGAAAAGCGGAACAAGCCTCCGCTATCATAGCCTTTTCCAACAAAAGTACCAAACATAGAAATGATACATTTATTCGACTCAAAGACTAATTTAAAACCATCTCTACACAGTAGAGACCCGCTGACTAGATTCTTCTTGATGGTAGGTACATGCTGCACATTCTTCAATTGTATGATCTTCCCCGAAGTGAACTTCAGAGTGACCGTACCAGCACCAAGAACACGCGCATGGGCACCGTTCCCCATCAACAAGGAGGTAGTCCCCCCGACCTGGTAAGAAGAAAACATAGAAATGTCAGCACATACATGAATATTAGCACCGGTGTCTATCCACCACTCTGGTGAAGAACACACTGAAAGAACTGTAGGTAAGAAATTACCATACCCCGTTGTTCCTCCACCCTCGCTAACAACCATGTTCGCTGTCTTTGGAGCCTTGCGATCTTTACGATCCGGGCACTTTGCAGCAAAGTGATCCGGAGTGCCACAAGTATAGCAAGCACCCCCCGGCTTTCTCTTCTTCTTATTAGGCCCGTCGGCTTCCTTAGCCTTGGGCGGGTTTTGTGAAGGCTTCTTCCTCTTGTTCTGGTTATTCTGGAACTTGGGATTGCCCCTCTGCACAAAGTTTGCACTTGAGGGGCCGGCTATTGTCTTTCCACATGTGTCCTTTGCTCTCGCCTTCTCTTCAACATCAAGAGTCGCAATAAGGTCATCAAAAGTGAATTCCTTTCTCTTGTGTTTTAGAGATGTAGCAAAATCCCTCCAAGAATGTGGCAGCTTTGTGATAATTGCTCCTGCCACAAACTTGTTGGGCAACACACATGGGACCTCTTTGCTATAGTTCTCAAGCTCTTTAGCTAGCGCCTGTACTTCATGGGCCTGTTCCACCACAGAACGGTCTTCAACCATCCGAACTGTTCCATTACGTACAGCTCACCGCCGGCGTCAGAAGCTCCGTACTGAGCCTCAAGAGCCTCCCAAATATCCTTCCCTGTCTTCCTCTGAAGATAGGTATCCACCAAGTTATCAACCAGAACGCTGATGATGGCACCCCGGAACAGATTATCATCCGCATTGAATTTTTCCTCCGAGACACCCTCGGGAGCTTTTCTGGTGGTGACATACATCACGTTCATGGCGGTGAGCCACAAGGTGGCCAACTCACGCCACCTCTTAAAGTTGGAACCATCGAAAGGCTTTGGTTTAATTGCATTTGCAAAGCTAGTTGCACCAAACATAGTCCTATCAACATAATAAGGTTTTTGGATTGTTAGATGATAGGCAATGTTTTGTTATATTTTAATTCCATATTTAAATAGACATTTTAATATTGCGGTGAGTGAAACAATCCATGTGCATGTGTTTATGTTTAAACAAGTAAACATAAATCTATTCATGAATATACAACTAATAAACATGAATACTAGTTTAAGAGAGTACCCTGTGGAAGGTTGGGTGACGGCGTCACCCGACTTTCCGATATCACTCATTGTAGAGTGACCTCAATCGGTGTAGCCGTACACAGTCGATGCAGGCAGATGATCGCAATGCAGACCTGCTGTAGACAAAGTAGTCGTTCGCTCGTAGTCGACGTAGTCGTTCGTTCGTTCGTAGTCGACGTAGAGGAAGTAGTCGTACGGGAGCGAGCAGTCGCGTGAAGACGCTCCCCAAAAACCTTATCGCCCGCCTATCCCGAGCAGGATCTCAGCAGCAGGACGAGGTTCCGGAGGCTCTGCTCTCGCCGGTACCGTGCGCGCGGTGCAGGCGATGGGGATGTGAAAAGAAGCAGCAAAACGGAGGGAGGGAGGGAGTGGTCTCCTGAACAGGAATACCTTAGTGTGAATTGGCAACCTGAGCAGGAGGAGGAGGGCGCCTTATATAGACAAGCAGCAGGCGTAGGGGGGATGAACCTGGACGTCACAGTTAATGCACCTCAGGCAGTAACGGTCGCGGTTAAGGCTCAGTAACTGTCGCGGGGTTAAGTCTCATCGTTAAGGTCTAGTAATGGTCGCGGTTTAAGGCGCCATCATTCCTCTCCAACAGCCAACAGCAAAAAGGTGCTCCCGCCCCGCAACACCTCACGTCCGTCCGTCCGTCCGCTCGTCTCGACACGCCCACGCCCACGGCCTCGGCTCGGCGAGGCGAGCGAGCGCGCGCGCGCGTGTGGCACGTCTATCTCCTTTATTCAACTTCACAAGAGGTGTACCGAAAGGCGATCTAATAAGTTGGATGAGAGACTCCTCAAATACCAATACGGTATTTCTCTCTTTTCCTTAGCATTAAACACATGGGCTTTAATTCTTTCATTATTACAATAAATGGCCCTAGGCCCTTTTATTCTAACATCACTGTGCGTTTCCTGATATTACGCACGGCGAAGGCTTCGCCGTGTGTGTTTTGGCCTTCGCCGCGCATTTGTGGCGCATGGCGAACGTGCGGATTCCGGTAGTGAATTTGCTTTTCTTGCAGCAACATTTCCTTAGCATCCATACATTGGCTCAACCTATGTTTTTACTTGTATGTGCAAAATTATTGCATTGCGAATATAGAGTAAAGACATGATTTTTTGTGGTATGTGTAGGTTGTCTTTATCAGATGATAAGTTCCAAGTAATTAGAACACCAACAAATATCGAGGAGATCAAAAGTACAGCAACTTTCCTTGGGCGATCAGAGAAAGGTATCCACTATGCTGCACTTAATAAAACTTATGAACTTTGGGTGTGGATACTAGATGAGAAGGAGATCAAACTGAGTGGGTCTGTTAACGCCTTTTCGGAGCCAACAACACGCAGAGGGGCTCCTTGCAGCACCTGCGCAGGCACCGGTCAGACCGGTGCGGGTGACCAGTCAGACCGGTCGCCGGAGAATCCGGCGGTAGACCAACGAATTCCTGCCCGGGAGGGACCCCGTTGGGGCAGGCACACATTGGGTTGCTCTAGGGTCGGCAGGCCACCTAGGGCGGTAGATTGGAAAAGTAAAGGTAAAGAAAGGTAAAAAGATAAAAGTGTAATTGATATATTCGATTGTGTTGATTCCACTTCAATCGGTCGTGGCCCTTTATATTTATAGGGTGAGGACTTCTTGCCCCATAAGGAAACCCTTTTACAAGCCTAATCTATCAGGACTCCTTGATTTGGCTCGGAATTGGGGGGGGCATCGGTCAGACCGGTGCAATCGACGTGCAAGTCTTGTATAAGTCATATCTCCATCATCCGGACTCCGATTTGGACGTTCCACATATGAATCTTGATCTACTCGACGAGATCTATCCGATAGTGAAGTCTAAATCGTATTTTGTGGACTTTGACCACACCGGTCTGACCGGTGGGACCCACAGGTCTGACCGGTCAGACTTGACTTGCCAATTTTGGGTGCACACAGGGTCTTAAAGCATCATCTGAATCTTATACATCACTAAGTCGTCGCATGGTAACCCTGTAATGAGAACAAATTAATATGCCTTGGACTTTTGACGACAGTAATCATGGTGCGGAACAAAAAGTCCAAGGATCAAGACATCTCCGAATGTGATTCAGATGACGATAATGTTTTGATTGTTGAAGGGAACATTCATTCTCGATATTGTGGAGGAAAGGATTTTTTAGGGTTCCATCCACACAAAGATATTGTGTTCTTCAGCAAAGGATTCACGGTGGTAGCTTACCACTTGGGTAGCTCAAAAGCTCAATGTTTAGGTTATGCTTGGCCAAAGGTTTAGACCGTCTCTAGCACTCCTCCCATCCGGTGCTGCATCTGCAAAATGAGGGAAAATGCTGTACTGTAGCAGCTCCAATGGGTGCTGCATTTGCATTTTGCAGTTGCCCCTCTCCCATAGTGCATTCTCGGGGTTCCTCTCTCCTTCGCTCAAACCAACCGCTGCGGCAGCCTCCTCCACCACCCCATTGCCGCACTCCTCCCCGCGGTAGCCTCCCCAGTCGGCTCCAACACCTCCGCCCTCCGCCCGGCTCCGACGCGGCCTCCCTCCCTCACCCCCACCCCTGCCAGCTCTATCTCCGCCCCCGCACGTGCACGGCTCCATCTTCACCCTCGCACGACTTCTGGCGGCGGAGGTGTCGAGGGAGCGTCAAGGAGTGAGCTCCTCCCGGGCACGACAACGGCCTCGACGGTGGGCGAGATGTGATGGAGTGGATCTGCGAGTTGCGCCCCTCTCCCTCGAGCAACTGCAGCCGGGATGCGCAACGAGAGCATGTGGCGGCGGTCGCGGGGAACTCTAGCGCCCAGCGGTGCAGCCATGGGCGCGGATTTGGTGCGGTCGGCCTTGATGAACTCCGCTCACCGCCTTGGCTTCCGCGCACGCCACGTCGGGGCAGAGGCGGCTCAAGCTCGTCGATGCGGCGTTCCTCGGAGAGCAGCGCCTCCTCCTGCGTGGTCTTCTTCGGCGCGAGGGCGGGCGGGATAGAGGCGGCAGAGGTGGAGATGCTAGTGTTAGGGTTCCCCGCCGCCGCCTATGCCGCCCCCACCCTTCTCGGTTTCGATTCTTCGGGAGTCCACAACGCCCCTTCCTTCCTCCGGGCGTAATCCCCCACCAGCCGCCTAATTCACCCCCCCCCCGCCTCCACCTCCGCTTCCCAGCTGCCGCCATCGCGGCATCCTCACCCCTGGAGGCGCAAGGCTTCCTCGGCGCCACGGGAGCCAACCGCCTGCCCGGATGCAGCAGGGGATGCACAAGACCTCTGGAATGCTCTGTTTGCGGCACTGTTCCCATCTCTCTCGTTGCTTCATATCGGGCTTTTGCAGCTGCTGAAGTCGGTCTTATAGTGGGCATTGGGCCTCTTTTGATGAGTCATTTGTGTATACTCCTTGCTTAATCGATTCCCTTCCTAACTGTAGCTCTGAACTCATCTAGAAATGTTGTTGTAATAACTAAATAATTGATGGTATTATCCATGTTCGTTTTGAACGGGAAAGATCCAGACTACTAATTTGGTTGTCAATAGTCTTGATGTTCATTTTATTTTGTTATATGCCTATGCCTCTTGCCTCTGCACAATTCTTATTGACTATTTAGTTGGTAGAGGTACAATAACATGTAGTTGCACTATATCAATTCATTCTTAGTAACTACCGGAATCCGCTAATTTCTGGGCACACGGCAAAGGCTTTGCTGTGGGCTGCTCATGGCAAAAGCCAACATGACAACTAGTTGCACGACAAAGAGCTATTTGTCATGTGCCTTCTGTCAGGTGGCACACGACAAAGCTTTGTCGTGTGCATTTTCTTACACACGGAGAAATCCATGCCAACCGGCCGCTTGCCCACCACTGGCCACACCCCCGCCTGGCGACACCTCCACAACCGCCCCCACCAACCGTTTATTGTTGTTCTGTCAGCCGCTCCACGCCACTAGGCCGCCACCACCACTCCCACCGGAAGCCGACGCCGCCATCACTGGAGCCATCTCCCCCCTCCACAGTCAATGTTGAGCACGACAAGAAGAAGTCCACGCACGGCGACGTAGATCCTGCCGCCGCCATCTGAGGAGAGGAGGCCGACGTCGAGGTTGGCTTCGTCGATCTACCTGGATCCCTCGGCTATGGTGTCGGGCATGGATCCGGTCGGCGGAGGGCTCCTTCCTCTATGCACCGCTGCCGCACCTCGCCCTACTACTACTCATTGTCGGTGAGGGGCGAGTAGAGGGGGGAGTGGAGGCCGAGGAGGGGATCGACGGCGGTGGGGCAGATGGGAGGAGGTACAGAGGAGGCAGCTGCAGCCTGCGGAGGAGGAAGAGGCGGCACACAGCTGTGGGGGAGAGGAGGCGGGTAGCTGCAGCCTGTAGAGGAGGAAGAGGCGGCACGCGGCTGTGGGGTAGAGGAGGCTTGCAACTAGCCAGTGGAGGATTGGCGGCAGCGAGGGCAGGGAAGAGTGAGGGAGAGGCGGCAGCGGGTAGCTGCGGGAAGTGGGAGGGGACTGGGATTGGAGGAAGCTTAGGGTTTGTGGGCGGCTGGCGGAGTTTTTATATGAATTGTCGGCATATCTGGACCATATCCCGAGATTGACGGTCCATAGCGAAGAAAGACTAGCTTGTTTGCTATGTGCCACCAAAAAACACAGCAAACTTTTTTAACATCCATGAAAATTCTATAATTGCACTTAGTATATTAAAATTATCAAATAGTTTAAAAATACTAAAACTTTACATAAAACAACTTATATTGTCAATTGCATAAAAAAAATTTGGAAGTCAAACCAAAATTTGATCGTCACTTTTACTCCAAAACTAACTGCATTCTTTTTGACTCTCTGATTCTTCTTCGGACATGTTTCCGTTTGCAAGCATTGTACATGATAAAATTGCAAAACTCACTAAATTTTTTTACCACAGTCTCCACATAGATATTATGATATAATAACAAATCTTGCAATTTTGAGACTACATTTGCATTTTTAGAATTTAAAATCATTCATACACAAATTCATGTCGTGTTTTCTGGACGAGATGTTCATATTTTCTTTTCATTTCATAGATAATACTTTAAATTTGGCTAAATAACATGACTATCATTTTTTCACTCAATTATTATATTGTTTGAATCACTTGCGGTTCAAATTTGGCTTGAATAAAAAATTACTTGAAATGTAATTAATTAGTTAAATAAAGCAAATAAATACAAAAATACAACGAATTTTAACTTGGAGTATTACATATTGTATGTACATTGCATAAAAAATTTCGAGGTGAAAGAGAAAAAAATCATTACTTTGTCGTGTGCTTTCTTTTTTGCCATGCACGCGCACGGTCAATACGCTCTTTACCACACGATAGAAAGCACACGACAAACTATGAGTGTTCCATAGTGAGTGTGATTGAAAAAATTATCTTTATTTTACTTTCTGAACTATATATATTTCATTATTTATTTCGCATTAGTTATTGATTTACACCAAATGAGACATAAAAGATGAACATCACACTTTTGCAATAGTTGAGAGATAAAAATACACTACTTTTTCTATTTTGCATTAATTGCTACCTGACAAAACGCGGAAGAGAACACACACAAACACTACAAAACCATCCATGTACTGTCCCAACCAGCGTGTAAACTTTGGCACATATGCAAGCGAAAATCTATGTGTGTAGTACTAGCCATTCAGATCCACATCACTTGAGCCTTCGCAACTCCGCGTGGAACGCCTCCGCGTGCTCCTGCTTGACGCAGAACACCATGGCGGCGACGCCGTCGGCCTTGTCCTTCCTCCCGCACAGGATGCACGCCGGCACCACCTTGCGCTCCATGTTTCCCAGCACGCGCGCCGCCCCGCCGCCGCCGAAGTCGACGTCGTCGAAGCCAAGGTTCCACCAGCTGGTCACGTACAGGGTATTGTACACGTCCAGGCCCCGCAGCCGGCCGCCCATCTCGTCGGCGACGTGCGCCGCACCGTCCGTGAAGGTGTACGGGATTCGCGCCTTGGCGTCCCTGATCAGCCTCACGAGGTCGAGGATGTCCGCGTTCGCGACCTCGCCGAGCGTCGCAACGGCGAGGCCGAAGGCGAAGACGTTGCCGTAGTAGCCGTCCTTGGCGCCGGCCTGCTTCCTCACGTTCGCCGTGAAGGCGAGCGCTGTCGGGGCGTCTTGGCTTTGGCTGGCAGCGCTTCCTATTGTGGCACGGGAACGGCACTTCCATATGGCGGCGGTGAACACGTCGAACGCCGTGCACGACGCCGCCGGCGACGGCGCTTTCTGGTCGTCGCAGCGAAGGAATTCATCCTTGATGCGGTTGATGAAGCTCATGGGGAGAGCGATGTAGGAGCTCGGGAAGTCGCAGTGCTTGCTGCTAACCATCGACCTTGTCATGGTGACGATCGGCGACGGGAGTTCCGGGAGGGCCTGGTCAACCCTCACCGGCGCGACCGACGTCGACGAGGACCCACAGGCGAGCTCGCCGACGGCCTGCAGGAACTGCGCCATCCCGACGCCGTCGGCGATAACGTGGTTCCACGTCACCCCGACGGTGAAGCCGCCGCATGAGAACTCGGTCACCTGCATAAGCAGAAGCGGCGGGTCTTTGTTGTTGTACTGCCTGGCGTAGGTGACGGTGAGGTCCTCGACGGGGATCGCCGGAGTAGGGTCGCAGAGCCTGGCGTCGCGCAGGGTGCAGCTTGCCGACGCCGCCACGAACGCCACGCCGTCACCGGTGCACGCAATTCTGCCCAGGCCATGCTCCCCAAAAGTGTGGCGGCCGGCGATCGGGTAGTACGGGACAAGAGCTTGGGAGAGAACACGCCTTATGGTCTTGGCCGGCTGATCGATGGGGTGTTCGAAGACGAACAGCGCCGCCATGGGCAGCGACGCCAGAGCGCTGTCCATGGAGGTCAGCCGGAGGCTGCCGGCCGGCGTCGCCTTGGATGGGGCAACGAGGAAAGGCAAGGACTTTATCACAAGAGAGCTCATTGCGATTCTTTTGAAGTCTGTCTTCTTGCTAACGTGTGCATTTATAAGCTGGATCGCAGACTGAGCGCACGCACGGGAAGCTCTTGATGTGATGTGACGCTACTGAACGGAATGGCAGATGGTTCTAGACGACGTTTAGCCACTCATTTTTCTCATCCATTCATGTCCGTATCAGGGGCCCTGTTGCTCTTCCTACCACTTAATCTTTGATCTATTTCACCACAATTTCATTAACTTCTCCAGGAAGGACGATATCGCATTAACTTCTGCAATTTGATTATGCTTTGTTTTTATTACACAGTACACTCATCCCTATGAATACACGCACGCAAACCCTACCCCTAGGAGTATCTTCGAAGACTGGACCGGTAAATCCTCAAGATTGAGGTCTCGCTGTCGACGGGAACGTCGCTTACCACTGAAAGCACAAACGCTGTTAAATCCTGAGAAATTCGCTCCTACGTGGAGTCGAACCTAGGACCTAAGGTGCTACCGGGGCACCTGTAACCACTAGACTACAGCCCTTTCGCTTTGATTATGCTTTTTAAGCTTGCATTGAATAGTACACGTAATATACTACCTCCGATCCATTATAATTATATTTGACGTCACTGGTGGAAAAACCACCCTTATCGTGTTTGGTAAGGGACCCGAACGGTACTATTCCTTTGAGACTAAGATATCTACTTTTATCCCGGTTAATAATCGAGATCGAAGGGGCTATTTAGTACCGATTGTTAATACCAATCGAGACTAAAGAGTTTCTGCAAAAAATATAAAAAAAAACAGCTCACCCCTGCTGGCTGCAGCCCCTGCCCCTGCAGCTCCACCTCAGTTTCCATTCATGTTACCCCTTCCATACAAAATTATGTCATTTTGGCATTTAGATTTATAGAATCTATGCATCTAACAAATTAAATATATATTATGTCTAGATGGATTGTAAAAGGTATCAACCTAGAAAATGCAAAATCTTAGCACCTCCAAGATAATAGTTATCCTTCTAGCTAAATTTGACGTTTTCCAACCCTTTTTAAAAAAATAGAAAGTCTTCTAAATTGTAGAGAAACCAACAGACTAACTAAATCTTGAGAATGTAAAATTCAAATGAGGTTCACATGAAAACCAACAATTTTGTATTATACAAACAGGTCCCTAACGCTTGATAGGATATGGCCGATTTAAAGCAAAAAATCGCCCTTAGACCAAAAAAATGGCCGGTGAAGTGTCACATCAACCTTAGAATTATTTTTAGACAGTAAGCTTTACTAAAAAATATGGGGGCATATGTTTGCACCCAAAATTGGCACAAAGCCGATCAGGTTGACGCCACCGGTCAGACCGGTCTCCCTAGACGGTCTGACCGGTCGGGCGTCCTGTAGCCGATCTGGCAACGGCCACACGGGTCTGACCGGTGGGCCTGACCGGTCTGACTGGTGGACCCGAGTCCGAGTAGAATTGAGAAATCCTAGTGAATTTCGACTTGTAAAAGGTTTCCTTGCGGGGCAAGACCTCCCCACCCTATAAATATAAAGGGCCACGGCCGTTTGAGGGGGATCACCCGATCGATCATTACTTTCTACAACTTTTATCTCTCAAACCCTAACTTTTCCAATCTCGTGCTTTCCTTGTTTGTCTCGACGACGATCAGGGACGTTCTGAGTAGCCCTACCGACCTCAGAGCAACCCTTGGTGCGCCACCTCCGACGGGGTCCCTCCCGAGGCGGCGATCTTAGGCTTTCACCGCGCCTCTGCAGCTACCGGTCAGACCGGTGCCCCTGACCGGTCAGACCGGTCCGGGCAGGAGCTCAGTGAATTTAGCGTTTCGACGTTCCGTGCGATCTAGCGCTCGTGTGTGTTGACCAGAAAAGCGTCAACAACATGCTGATGCCTCTAATGACTTTTCATTGGCAAATATGTGTTACGTTCATGCATGGATTTAGTTGCATCTGCAAGCAACTCACGGCGGATTGAGCCGCCCCAACGATGGCTTGATGTGGGACGCAGCGCGCATGTGCAGTGCACTCGACGAGTACAACAACAACTCGGCATCAAGGCTCACCACTCGGCGTGAGCGCAACCACGACTTCACGTACCACCGCTTCGTCAAGCTGTCGAGCTTGATGATTAACTCCAACATGCTGCTGACTACTTTGACCACTCGAACCCGACACATTGAGTCGGGGACGAGTCCTACGAGCTGCGCATCACCAAGAATTGGTCAGGTACTGATCCCGACGGGTTAGCTTCATCGCCGATCATCCGCTCGGTCACGATGATGACAAGACGACGCTTGGGGGCTTGTCAGCCCAAACACGACGACGATCTACGTTGAATAGCTAAGTCATGCTCCAATAAATATTCTTTACACTTTCTTGACTACATGCTTTCGGCTAAACGCCACAGTCAAGAGCCACACCCATGGGTTATCAATTATCATGCCGCCAATGTTGCACATTATCAACAATATAATTCATATAATTTTCATCAACATGATGCCTACTCTTAACGATCCATAAAGTATCTGGGGAGAACACACCTTAAATCGAGGGACCAAGAGTTTTCGCCAAGCCAAGGTACTACGCGTGCATGAGAGTACGCCATCTTTGGCGAGCAGACGACTGAAGATACTGAGGGATATTTCGAGCCACTAGTTTTTCCGAGTCTATTAGAAGGGGTTTGGAGGTCTGTTTTCTTTTTTTTACTGATGCAAAAAGAAGATAAAGAGACCGTTGAAGTTGCTCTAAAGCAATGCCTTCATTTATTTCGCACCCAAACCCTCGATAAACTTTAATTCTAGACACCCCATCCACATAATACCCCCCGCGCGTTTGCTCTCGAACGTCCCGGTCGTGCAGACAGTCCGCGGCACCTGGTGTTCGTCACTGTTCATCAAGGACTGGAGCGTCCGAGGACCGGTGGATGGTCGCCCCTTAGTGATGAGTGATTAACAACATGGTGTGGACTGACTATTGGCCGAGTATTACAGGTGCAGGTTGAGACTTGATTTGCGTTTGTGTAGGTGAAGAGCAGGCGCGAAAGGTCTTAGCCTTGTGGGGCCTTCGAGGAGTGGAGAGACAAGTAGGCTTGGCTCGATGGACCCAGTGGCCGAACGGGATCAAGTGCGGGTCGCATGGTGGCAAGAAAAGCAAGACAAAGTCGTGGACATGAGTCGGTGCAGCATAGCGGCTCACAACCGAGTCTGCACGCAGGGTTTGCGAGGGTTCACCACAAAACCGTCGGGTTACTTGGTTTAGCCACAAAACCAAGACCGGAGGATCGACTGGCGGAGACAGGATCCGGACGCGTCGAGAAGCTTCGATGCTGGGGGACATGCGGCGGGATCGCGGGGCTTGCGTCGGGAGGACGCGGACTGCGGTGAAGGTGTGGCTGGCCGATGAGAATATCCAAGTCTTGACCATATTGCCCCTGAGGGGTATCTATCTTCATTTAAGTTCTAATGGTACATTTGCCCCACCCGGAGAGACTTTATATATATATATCTCTAGGGTTGGATGGCAACTCATCCATCTGGACTGCTTCTTATTTCCTTTGATCTATAGGCTAAATGTTCTTCATGATTTTGTAGAGAATCTGACCTCTGGTTGTATGGAAGCATTCATCGTTGCGTTGATTTCCTTCTCTTAGCTCGTGTGATTTTCATGTTTTTTTGGCTACCCAGAAAACCCTAGAGCTATATATATGAGTCCCTCTGGGTTGGGCAATTGACCAAGCTACCCCTAGCACTTAAACTTAAGATACAAACCCCTCAGGGGAAAATAGGTCATGTAGCACTCCTCTTCATCGCACGGCCATGCCTTTGCCGCAGTCCGCGTCCTCCCGATTCAAGCCCTACGATCCCGCCACGTGTCCGCCGGCATCGAAGCTTCTCGGCGCGCCCGGATCCCGTCTCCGCCCGCCGAGCCTCCGGTCTTGGTTTTGTGGCTCAACCAAGTAACCCAACGGTTTTGTGGTGAACCGCCGCAAACCCCGCGTGCAGACTCCGGTCGTGAGCCGCTACCCTGCACCGGCTCCGGTCGACGACTTCGTCTTGCTTTTCTTGCCACCATGCGGCCCGCACTTGATCCCGTTCGGCCACCGGGTCCATCGAGCCGAGCCTACTTGTCTCTCCACTCCTCGGAGTCCCCGCAAGGCATAGACCTTTCGCGCTCGCTCTTCACCTACACCAACACGAGTCAAGCTGCAACCTGCACCTCCAATACTCAGCCAAGAGTCAGTCTACACCACGTTGTCAATCACTCATCACACCAGGGAGCGACCATACACTGGTCCTCAGACGCTCCGGTCCTCAATCTCCCCCTTGATGAGTGCATTGACAACACACACATAGTAACCAATTCAGAGAAAAGAGGAAAGAGAAAAGAAACGACTGAAAAACTCAAACAAGTGATCAAAAGCCAAACAAAATCCAAAATGAGATCACTTGAGAGAGAAAAATCTCGGTCCTCTAAGGCAAGGGTAACGGCTCGACACAACCAAGATAAAATGCTCCAAAATTGCCGACTCCTCAAGGTGAGGCAAAAGGGCTCGACACCATCGGCAAAAGATCACAACTAAAATTCAAGCGAAAAAGAGCCCCCAAATGCTGAATGCAAGCTACCCTGAACAAATGCATTTCTCCCCATTTTTCTTCCCTTGATGCAAAACTCCCCCTGGATGCAAGAACCTTCTCCCCAAAACAAGAATTGGGTACTATTCCTCCCCCTTGTTGGTAATGCATGAATCAAGTCTACAAATGCAAGCATGTGCTTCTCAAATAGACAAAGAGCACTACAACATGCTAAAAAGAGACATAGACAAGCAAGATTGCCACAAATTTAGTATAAGCATCGCCAACGAGATAGATAGGGACATATAAGCATGTGACATAGCCATGATCAAGATGAAGCAATTTTCACAAAAAATTTCCCTCTCATGAGCATAGGACCTAAACATGATCAAAATGAGCACAAACAACATATAACTCACAGACTTCATGCAAGGTCACAAATTCTCATCACAAGATCATCACAAACACCTACAAGCTATCTCATGTCATGTCAAAGCCACCGAGCCATGTGTCCACTTCTAAATGTGAGACTTCTCAACGGTGAACATCATGCAACGGTTTAGCACCCAAAAAAAGAATTTAAAACATATATGACATAGAAGCATATTTTTCAAGCACAAGCATTTCATATACCAATTTCAAGATTTACAAATTAAGCATGGTACATGAAGTGCCTTTGCGGCAAAAAGAAGCTTAGGCTTCTCCACAAGGTTGCATGTAGGCTAAACATCCATGATGATAAATGAGTCTTTGACCCCAAATGACAAGAACATTGTTCCAAGCACAAATTAAGCAAGCTATAGCCATAAGTGCACAAATTTAACATGAAAGGCATTCAACTCATAAGAGAGGATCATAAGGCCCCAACCAAAGCTCAAAAAGGAAAAAGAACACCAAGCTCCCCTCGCAAACGAGCAAATGTAGCTTGGTCCAAAGGCTTGGTTAGGATATCGGCAAGCTGCTTTTCGGTTGGCACATGGATGAGGTCTATGTTTCCCTTCTCAACATTGTCTCTTAGGAAGTGGTACCTCACCTCTATATGTTTGGTTCTGGAGTGGAGCACGGGGTTTTTGGCAACACTAATGACACTCGTGCTATCACACATGAGAGGTACATGGGAACACTCCTCACCAAAGTCACTCAGCGTGTATGTGATCCAAAGCAGCTGTGAGCAACAACTAGCGGCAGCATCATACTCGGCTTCTGTGGTAGACTGAGCTACACTAGACTGTTTGCGAGAAGACCAAGAAACAAGCGAAGATCCCAAAAACTGGCACGTCCCCGAAGTCAATTTCCTATCGACTCGACAACCCGCAAAGTCGGCATCCGAAAACCCAAGAAGCGAAAGAGAGGAGGACGCCGAGTACCAAAGACCGAGCTCAGGAGTGTATCGAAGATACCTGAAGATCCTCTTGACGGCCTGCCGATGTGAAGTTCTCGGCGACGCCTGAAAGCGAGCGCACAGACACACAGAAAACTGAATGTCTGGCCTTGTCGCCGTCAAGTACAAGAGGGAGCCAATAATGCTCCGGTACTCCTTCTGGTCCACGGGCTCTCCGTCCTCGTCCGCATCCAATGCTGTAGTCGTACTCATCGGTGTCGACAGGGGCTTCGAGTCGTCCATCTTGAACTTCTTAAGGATGTCCTTAGTGTACTTGGCTTGATGCACAAAGGTTCCCTCCTTCGCCTACTTGATCTGAAGCCCGAGAAAGAACTGCAATTCTCCCATCATGGACATCTCAAATTCTTTGCTCATGTCCTCTGCAAACCTCGCAACCAAAGAGTGAGACGAGCCGCCAAAGACAATATCATCCATGTACACCTGAACAATTAGGATATCATCACCCTGCCTGAGGAGAAAAAGAGTCTTATCAACCTTGCCCATCTCAAACCCCTTGCTGAACAAGAACCCCCTCAAACGGCCATACCAAGCACGGGGAGCTTGTTTCAGCCCATACAACACCTTCCTCAGCCTATACACCCGGTGAGGAAACTCAGCACTCTCAAAGCCCGGTGGTTGCTTCACATAAACCTCTTCTTCTAAAAACTCATTCAAGAAGGCACTCTTCACATCCATTTGGTACAATTTGAACCCTTTAGCCACGGAAAAGGCTAGAAGGATCCTAATCGCCTCCAAACAGGCTACAGGAGCAAATGTCTCCTCATAGTCTATCCCCTCCTTCTGACTATATCCCTAAGCAACCAACCTCGATTTGTTTTTCACCACCTCACAATTCTCACCCTCTTTGTTCTTCCACACCCATTTTGTCCCGATAAGTTTGCAATGTGGTGGTGGCTCTACCAACTCCCAAACTTGGTTTCTCTCAAAGTTCTCTAACTCCTCATGCATTGCGTTCACCCAATTAGGATCAGAGAGGGCGTGTCCAATGTCTTTCAGCTCAAAGGTAGCAACAAAAGCCGAATGAGCAAAGTGAGAAACATTCCTGGACCTTGATCATGTCGTACGTTCATTGATGTCGCCGATGATTCTTGAGGGAGGATGATCGACTTGAACGCGCCTCGGTGCCTCTCGCCTGGAGACAACCTCCCCCTCAGCTGCAACTTCCACTTGATCTTGCTGGATCATAGTCCGTGTAGGGGCTGGACCATCCTGCACCGTAGTCGTCGTAGTGGAAGTAGATGGTACATGCTCGGCTGGAGCTTCATCATCACCATCATCCTCTCCAGCATCATCCTCCTCGTCCTCAAAGATCTTCTTGCCAATCTCGTCATCACCTGCACACTCAAAGATAGACGAACTGCATGGCTGGGTCTCGTCGAAGGTAACCTCGCAAGTTTCCATGACTAGGTTAGTATCAAGGTTGAGCACACGGAATGCTCGAGAATGACTAGCATAACCCAAAAAGATCCCATCAGAAGACCTCGACTCAAACTTATCAGGCCTACCCTTCTTGAGAATAAAGCACCGACAACCAAAAGCCCTGAAATGGCTCACTCTAGGTGCTCGCCCGTGCATGAGCTCATAGCACGTCTTGTTCAAGAAGGCCCTAAGAAAAATCCGGTTCCCAACATGGCATGCGGTATTCACCGCCTCCGCCCAATATCTCCTCGGAGTCCTATGCTCGTCGAGCATCGTCCGAGCCATCTCACAAAGGGAACAATTTTTCCTCTCAACCACACCATTCTGACAAGCCACATAGGGAGAAGAGAATTGATGTTCGAGACCCAAATCACGACAAAAGGTTTCAAAATGAGAGTTTTTAAATTCAGAACCATTGTCGCTACGGATAGCTCGAATGGCATCTCCATTCCTCTCATTCTTCAGCCTCAAGGTTAGATCCCGCACAAAACCAAACGTCTCCCCCTTGTCAGCCAAAAAGAAGACCCAAGCATAGCGAGAATAGTCGTCCACTATCACCAGGACATACCATTTCCCACCCGCCGAGCACACACGAGTTGGACCAACCAAGTCCATATGGAGCAGCTCGCATGGCCTCTCTGTCATAACGGATGTCAGAGGCGGGTGAGAGGCGGCGACCATCTTACCATGCCTACACGGAGCACATACCAAGTCCTTTTGGTATTTCAACTTAGGCAATCTTTGGACCAAACCTAGCCCACTCAAGCGTGACAACAAGTCAAAACTCAAGTGACCTAGTCTCCTATGCCATTTCCAAAGCTCTGCCGAAACACCAGCAACCAAACAACGAGAAGAGCCGACACACTGAGAAAAATCAGCTCTGAAAATCTGACCCTCGGGGATGACCGTGCACACAAGATCACCTCGAGAATCCAAAACACGCGAAGCGCCCGTTTTGAAATGGACCTCAAAACCCTCATCAAGAAGCTGGGAAACCGAAACAAGATTGTACCCCAAAGACTTGACAAAAGAAACACGCCTAAGAGTCACAGACTCGCTCACCTTCACCGTGCCCACTGAAAGCACTGTACCTTTCCCATTGTCCCCAAAAGTGATGTACTCTTTGGTCATCACCGGGGTGAGGCTGGAGAACCACCTTCGATCTCCGGTCATGTGTCGAGAGCAACCGGAGTCGATCAACCAAAAGCCCTCCAAGCCTCCCACCTGCAAATCAAAAACGAGAGCGGGAGTGAGCAAACGACTCAGCACTGGGGTTAGTACAAAATGAATCAAACCAGTGCCGTGCCATTTGCTCAAAAGTGGGGTTAGCAAAATCCATCCTATCTCCTCTAGGTGGAACACCCACACGTCCCCTTGGAGGGCTACGCGCACCACGAGGTGGAGACCGTGGCCCGTAGCTCCTCTGGGACCTAAAACTGCGATCGTTCCCCCCATACTCGTATTGGCCACGAGCGAAGGAACGTCCAACAAACTCACCACGCCCAAACCCAACATGCCTACCACCTTCTCTATGTGGTGCCTCACCTCGAGGCACAAACACATGCCTCTCTCGAGGGTAAATGGTATGCACCACACCCTCGCCCCTCGGCACCAACCTAGGCTCAGGCACACCACGAGAAGGGAGGTACCTGTCCTTGTTGGCCATCTCCCTAGCCAACCTCTCCTCACGCTTCCTCCTGAAGCAAAACTCTGCTAGGTGCCCATCCCTCCTACAATGCTCAAAATGGAAGGGTTTTGGTTTTGGCTTTGGTTTTGAGCTCTCTTTGGGTTCTGGCTTCTCCTCACTCGGTTTCTCTCCCTTCTTCCCAAAGAACTCATTCCCCAAGTCACTCTTGAACTTGATGGGTTTCTGGAAGTTGTCTGTGTGTGGAGGAAACATGGGTGGAGCTGGGGTTGTGTCTAGTCGGTTCCTAAGTGGGTTTGGCTTAGGAGCATAGGCATTTTTGTGGTGGGTTTTTGGTGACTCTGGGATATTTCCTATCTTCCCCTCATCCTCACCATTTCCCTCACCAATCTTGTCTGCCCTAAGCGCTTGCCCATCATAGCGCTTGTATGCCTCAATCATCATCCTAAGCTGAGGCTCATGACCAGACAACCAACCCATCATATTTCACAACTCATCATTCTCATCCTGCAAGCGATCAACATAGTGTGCAAGCTCCATATTCTTCACAGCATTTATTTCACAAGTAGAGCATGATGTAGGAATAGGAGCTTTCAAAGCAGCTTCTAGAGATCTAGCATAAGCAACTGATTCATCTAGTTTCTCATGCAAAACAGGACAAGAAGTGCAAGCACCAAGCAAGGAAGGCCTAGATTTCATCTCATCTAGCCCAACCCTAAGCACATCTAGTTCCTCGACCTTGGAGGCATACTTTTCCTTGAGCACAGTCAAATCACCAAGAAAAGTGGAACAATCAGTGCATTCAGGTTCATCGGTCACAATAGGAGCAGACTTAAGAGAATCTATTTGAGCCCTAGCATCAACAAGCAAAGACTCTAGCTCAACTACCTTCTCCTTAGCCTCTCCAAGCAAAGACCTATACTCCCTCTTCTCCTTGTTGGTCTTTCTAAGCACATCATCATGGTTGTCAAGCAAATCATTCAACCTTGCATTCTCCGCTATCAAGAAGGATGGATCATGGTTTACCTCTTCCTCAGAGTCGGAGCCCGAGTCATCCTTGTTGCTCTTCTTGCTTGCGGAGCTATGTGCCATGCCGCAAAAACCTTGGGCGGCGAAGCACAGGCCGTTGATGTTCTTGCTTGACCGCTTGCCTTTGTGCCGGTTCTCATCTTCATCACTTGAGCTCGATGAAGAGTAGCAAGAGCTCGAGTCGATGTCGCTCGCTCCGGCAACCATCGCTCGCTCCTTCTTCTTGTGACCACCACTCCTCCTCGGCCTCCGCTCGGACTTGTTCTTGCCCTTGTGGTCGTCCCTCGAGTGGTGCTTGTGGTCGGCCCTCGGACGGTGCTTGTGCTCGGGCTTCACCTCCATGGCTTCCGGGCACTCAGCGATAAAGTGCTCGTGCTTTCCGCATCGGTAGCACATGCCCGAGCTCCTCCGTGCGTTCTTCCGGTTCGTGTACATGCGCTCGAACCGCCTGCTCAGCAACCCGAGATCCTCCTCGCCTAGCACGTCAAACTCCTCATCTGGCATGGACACAAGACAAGACAAAGAGAACTGTCTCGAAGACATGTTAGCGTTAGTCCTTGATCTAGAAATGAGAGCCAGACTATGAGGGTCAGTCGGGTTCTCGATCTTTGCACGCACCCCACGGTCCACCTCGGACGACTTGAGCTTGGAAAACAGCTCGTCCACCGTGAGGGTCTCATACTTCTCCGACTCAAGAATGGCCTCGACCTTCCCACTCCACACGGTACGATCCAGAGAGTGCAGGAGCTTGACCGCCCTGTCATGATCATCGTACGGGAGCACGGCCACATTAGCCCTCATGTTGTTCACAATCACCGTGAACCGCTAGAACATGGCATCTATGGACTCACCGGGGAGATGAGTGAAGTTCTCGTACTCTCTCCGGTAGGTCGCAAATAGCCGAGGCTGAACCTAAGCGTTCCCGGCATGAGCATTCTTCAGCTGCTCCCGAATCCTACAAGCCAAGTCCTCTGTCTGAACCCGATCGAATTCGGATTGACACAGAGCACGAAACAAGTAGTCGACCGCCTTGTTGGCGTCGAACATATCCCTCGATCCTGGAGCTAGGAAGTTCATCGGATGAACATAAGCTGTGTTCACCGTGACATCCCAAAGGATCTGACCCTTGCCGCGGAGGAAAGCAGCCATCCGCCTCTGCCACATCTGGTTCCTGGTACGCCATCTTTGGATCTTAGACTGGTTAGAATCACGAAGATCCGTAACCGGCTTTGATACCAATTGAAGGACCGATTAGGTGACCAGAGAGGGGGGAGTAAATGGGAGCTGATAAAAATTCTTCCCGAAGGATGAACTCAGCCTATGCCCCAACTTCACAACCTAGGATTCCCACACGAGCTTGCCAAGGTCGCGTAGTCACAACGGACCTACCAACCCTAGGAACAAGCCTCAAACAATCCCAAAGCGAAAGCACAACTCAAGAAGTAAAGGACTTAGGCAATCTGCGAAGTCGCAGGCGGACAGTCTGTGGTGGCCGGGCGGATGGTCTGCGAGGGGCAGGCGGACGGTCCGCGGGTCAGGGGCGGACAGTCCGCAAAAGAACCCCGAACCTCCAGTATGCACCCTCCGAAATTCGGACGGTCCGCTTGCTCACCGCGGACGGTCCGCTCCACGCGGACGGTCCGGCCTCACCGGGCGAACGGTCCGGCAAACAACCTCCAACCAAAACCTACCGACCAAATGGATCAAAACGAAGCGACGCAAGAACTCGCGACGAACACGATGAACAGCCGGCTACTGGGCTCCTCACGGACGGTCCGTCGACCAGGCGCGGACTGTCCGCCAGGTGCGGACAGAGCAGCCCGAGCTCGAAAACGCAAGCACAAAAGCACCTATCTGTCCATGGATCTTCCAAACGGCTTGAGCTCTTGAGGTAAGATTTGGGGGAAATGTGAAGCGTCCCTAGGAGATGCTATACCCCAAAACTTGAGACCTCAATGAACTAAAATGCCAGGAATCGAATCGCAACCGAGCTCTACCAAAAAGCTAGGGTTCCAACCGAAATCCTTCAATCGGAGGCCAAATCCGGAGATTGGGGGGTCAAGATCAAGCACAAAGATGCACAAGACATCTATCCATGATCCCCACCAACAAATCCGAACCCAAACACCTCAGAATCGAAGGAACAAGGCGCGCACAAAAATCCAACGAAAATAGCTCGAAAAAGATACGAAAATCACACGAGCTACAAGAAGGAAATCAACGCAACCATGAATGCTTCCATACACTCGGAGGTCAGATTCTCTACAAAGCAGTGAAGAAAATCTACGCCTATGGAGCAAGGAAATGAGAAGCAGTCTGGATGGATGGTTTGCCCAGAAAACCCTAGAGCTATATATATGAGTCCCTCTGGGTTGGGCAATTGACCAAGCTACCCCTAGCACTTAAACTTAAGGTACAAACCCCTCAGGGGCAAATAGGTCATGTAGCACTCCTCTTCATCGCACGGCCATGCCTTCGCCGCAGTCCGCGTCCTCCCGATGCAAGCCCTGCGATCCCGCCACTTGTCCACCGGCATCGAAGCTCCTCGGCGCGCCCGGATCCCGTCTCCGCCCGCCGAGCCTCCGGTCTTGGTTTTGTGGCTCAACCAAGTAACCCAACGGTTTTGTGGTGAACTGCTGCAAACCCCGTGTGCAGACTCCAGTCGTGAGCTGCTACCCTGCACCGGCTTCGGTCGACGACTTCGTCTTGCTTTTCTTGCCACCATGCGGCCCGCACTTGACCCCGTTCGGCCACCGGGTCCATCGAGCCGAGCCTACTTATCTCTCCACTCCTCGGAGGCCCAGCAAGGCATAGACCTTTCGCGCTCGCTCTTCACCTGTACCAACACGAGTCAAGCCGCAACCTGCACCTCCAATACTCAGCCAAGAGTCAGTCCACACCATGTTGTCAATCACTCATCACACCAGGGAGCGACCATACACCGGTCCTCGGATGCTCCGGTCCTCACCGGTGCCGCCCAGTGTTGTGTTCTGGATGGACCTGACCGGTCAGACCGGTCAGTGACATCGGTCTGACCAGTGCCGCCCTATCAGCACACATGTTCTTTGCTTTGTGCATATCTTGTCATACGCATAACATTTTTTTATTTGTCACTCACACATGTTGCACTCCACTGATTCTAAGATATAGGGGGAGCTCTCACGCGCTTTCTCCCAAATTTGTGCTATTGGCATTTGAGGCTAAGTTTTGAAATTCCACTCAAAGCACAAATTAAGGGGGAGCTCTAGCTATATCTAAGAATCTAAATGCGCTTTAATGATTTATTTGTAAGCTTTAATCGAGTTTTCATCAATCACCAAAAAGGGGGAGATTGAAAGTGCATCTAGGCCCCTAAGTGGATTTTGGCGAATTGAATGACAAAGCAATTAAAGGTCTAATATATTTGTCTAAGATTGTGAGCAGGTTTTATTTATATATTCATGAGTTACTATTGGAATATTTATTGATGAATGGATATTATATGGCTCACATTGGAGAAGACAAATATATGAGTGATTGAAGAGGGCCCCTTAAGCAGCAAGCTAATCACCCTTGAGATGGAGTCTTCTGACACCATTGACAGTGTCAAGGCTAAGATCCAGGACAGGGAGGGTTACAGATCTTCATCAAGACCTTCAGCGACAAGACACCTCATCTCCGACTAGTAGGCGGCTTGCACGACAAGTCTCTGCCTCGCACGAGGAGTCTCCGCCTCACATGACAAGTCTCCGCCTCGCACGAGGAGTCTCCGCCTCACACGAGGAGTCTCTGCCTCACACGACAAGTTTCCGCCTCGCCTCCGACCACTTGCTCGCACGAGAAGTCTCCACCTCCGACCACTCGTTCGCACGAGTAGTTTCCATCTCCGACTAAGGCGGGGCCCACATGCAGAGGTCGGACCGTGGGATCTGGGGCCCCACACGAACGTGACGCTGCCCCAACGTTTGAGCTCCCCTGCGATGACACGCAAGGCTCCAGTTCTCCACGCCATGCAAACACCCTGGCTGGCAGGATGCGTGGGCGGCTGGCTCTGACAGGAGCCGTAATGCTGCAGTGTTCTCCCACACGGCCTCCAATGCGCTGTCCCGTCCAAACTCGACAGCACGCCACCCCCGTCAGAACAGGTATTCAATGACCCTCTACGGGCGGCGCCTACATGCGTTTAGGCCGTAATGTGGCAGACCTAATACACACTCAAGGGAGCTGAGTCATCCACGAAAGAGCTCAGAGGAGGCGCCAAGTACTCAGAATAAACAGTGCCGCCCGGACATGCGGCAACCGCCAGCTCCACTAGAGCTCAGCACCCTTCAATGCTTCCTGACGAACATCAACGTGGGAAAAGACCTCCCAACACCATAGCAATGTAGCGCATATTTGTATCCCCTTTTTACCCCTCACCCTCGCGTCTATAAAAGGGGGAGGAGGGCAACCATTTTAGGGGCTGGCTGGTTGATCATTGTTTACAGTGTATATGCGTATCAAACTTTGTTTGGACTTGCAAGCGGACAAGTCCTCCGTCATAGTCAAGGGACCCTTCTTCCCTCAAGTGTGAACCCAAGGTATGGAATCCGTGGAACAAATGTGTGATGCAAGAACCAATCTATTAAAGCCGAGAACTTTGATCTTCAAAGGGAACTCTTATGCATCTAATCTAAAGGACATCATAAAAACAAATCTAATCTATGAAAACCGGAGGTAGCAAGAGATAGAGAGGGATAGGTAAAACCAATCTAGAGAGATTGGATCAAGCTCTTGTTGAAGTTCTAAGAAAAGAAGAATAACCAAATCGAATCTCATAAAAAGCTTCTTTAAATCGCGGCTTCCCGTCCAACTCCGAAGACGCCCACCTGTTGGTGGAAATCGGGCCCGAAGGTGGACGCCGACACAACAGCCCCCTTTCTACTGAATGTTCCCCTCCGAAGGGAACGCGTCCGAAGGCCCCCCTCGGAGACAGACGCTACAAGTTCTATCACTACAACCCTCCCTGTACTATTCTACTTCTACTTCTACTTCTACTTCTAAGCTATTGCAGTAAGGAAAATCGAATGCTCGAAACCGAAAGACTGAGAATGCGATGAGCCCTTCGGAGTTCTCTTCTCATTAATGCGTGCCCGTTCAGTTACAAGGATCCCTCTATTTATAGGAAGCCCTGGGAGTACTCATTCACCTCAATTACACCTTTTCCTCTCCTGACTAGCAGCTTTACACGCTTTTCAAGGGTATTACAGTAAACTCCTAGCTTCGTACGGGGCCTCCAGCGTGTCCTCGCACGGCTAGGCCCCTTTACACACCGTGCCTGTGTCTTCCCTTCGTACGGCGCTCCTTTACACGTCTGCCCTTGCCGACGTGTAGCGCACCCTTCTCACAAATGGAGACCGCCGGTCAGTTCCCCCTTCGGTACCGAAGCTCACAGGGAGCCCTTTCAACCACGTGAAGGTTCCTGAACCCCCACACCGGCTTCGTCGCCCCACACCTGCAGTCACCACACTTATAGACCGGACAAGGTTAACGAGAGTGTTAGCTTTTACAAAACCACCGAAGCCCCTTCAGTCGTCCGTGGGAAAGCACTTCCGAAGGCCATGTTCCCCAACAGTAGCCCCTCGTCAGTGAGGGGCGTCCCGCTCCTTAGATGGGCCGAACTTATGACCAAGTTTCGAAAAGGTGAATATGGGCTTCGGAACTCCCAAGGACGGCCCACACTGTGTTGAACCTGAAAGAAAGACACCGTTTACCCCTAAGGAAAATGACTGTTAAGAGACAAAAGGGACGGGGTAAAAAGGTAAAACCACCCCCCACTCGCGCGATTATCGGGAGGCGTCGTGCTATAAAAAGGGGCCCGACCGCTCGCCTCCTCTCATTCTGCCACGGCGATATCTGACGGGAGATCCTCGCCTTCGTACCAGAATTGTAAGCCCTCCTTCGTATGCTAGTCTTTTCATTGTTCTGTGGCCATCCCTAGCCATGGCTCCGAAACGGAGACGTGACACCACTGCTAAAGAGCTTCCGAAGACATATACATTTGGCCGAAGCCTGCTAGATGAGAAAGACGTTGCGCTTCTGAGGAAGAACCGGATGGTGGGTTCAGCGAAAGCTCCAGGGAAAGAGACCGTGCCGAAGCCCCAGGAGAATCAGGTTGTCATTTTTAGAGATTTGTTGTATGCTGGACTTCGGTTTCCCATTCACCCCGCCGTTGTGGACATCCTTCGGTATTTTGACATCTACCTCCATCAACTCACTCCTAATGCTATCCTGCGCCTCTCAGTGTACATGTGGATATGCCGAACCACCAAGATTAAACCATCCGCCGAAGGGTTTGCCTCGGCGTATCAGGTCCACCACCAGCGTCGTACCGTATTCGAAGAAGAGGGCGATGACACCATGGAACGGGATTGCCAGTTCGGTTGCCTGAACTTCTCGTACAAGTCTGGAGTGGTCAGCCCCGTGACAGCGTATCGCAATAAGTGGCCTTCGGATTGGCAACAACACTGGTTGTACCATGATGTGACTCCCCTTGTTGAGGGACAGCCGCACCCGCTGGCTACAAAGGTGCTGCCTCCTCTTCATGAATCGTACTCCAAAAACCCGGCCTGTCCCGAAGGGGATGAGTTCGTGATGATGCTTCGTCGGTTTGCTCGCAAGTACAGCACCCGCGACATCGTGGAGGAGTATCGTGCCATCCTGGTGTGTCCGCTACTCGACGGATGGTCAGTAGCGGATGATGCCTGGGCGGCAGACATCGGTGGCATTCCCTGCCCCGACTGGACTAAGGTCTTCGGCTTCACGTCAGCCCATGAGTTTTCGCGTCCTTCATTCGCTTTACGACTTTATGCATGCTGTTGATGACACTTTGTTTGACATTAGTGACATCCATTCCCGCTTGACTGTTTTCAGTGCTGAAGAAGAGAAAGGTGGAGGAACACGGTGATTTCATCCTCGGTCCCGTCTCACCGAAGGAGTACAAGGACACGGTGGCCGAGCTGAACGGGTCTCGTACAAACCGCGTGTTCGAGTTCTTCAAGGTTACCGTCCCTGAATGCGTGGGCTTCGCTAAGCATTGCGAGGCGGTGGAGAGGAAAGCCGCCGCACTTGCCGCTGCCGTCGCCGACACGGCCGAAACTGCAACGTCTCCACAGGCCGGCGGTGCGCCTCCGAAGAAAACTTCGAAGAAAACCCCTCCTGCCGCTGCAGCCATGACCGCTGCCGAAGGAAAGGCCCAAAGGAAACGCGGCGCCCGTCCGACGAGCTCACCCCCGGCAGCCAAGAAAATCTGGCGCTATGACGACGATAATCCCCACTGTACTCCTCCCCACCGCTGCGCCCTCGGGCAATGAAGGTGCAGCAACTGGCGGCCCGCTACTTGTGCCATGGAGCCCAAAAGAGAAGGAGAGTGACGAAGACAGTGATGTACGGGTGGTCTCTTCGGTCGGAGATGCCCCTCATGACCGAAGCCCCCCAGACTTTGAACACGAAGCCCCTTGCGATGAAGGCAAGACCAGCTCAGCATCCAGCGGCTCGTCAGATTCATCGTTGGAAGGTACCGGGCAATCCGCTTCACCTTCGGCCACAGGTGCCGAAAGGGACGACTCCAACCCCGAGGCCGAGGAAGAGGAGGAGCCCAAAAGCAGCAACTACCGTGTAACGCCGGAGGAGCCCCAAGAAGCCGCTGCTCGACTCCAAATTCTGCCGAAGGGAAACAGATCCGCTTCTTGAGCCTGATGAGCGGCGGCCATGAGCGTAAATTCTTGGAGGAGGCCGGGTCCAGCTTCGCTATCCCGCACGAGGAGGAATATTTCAGCAGTTTCAGCTCCGAAGATCTGGTAACCGCGTGCGGGGATATGGCGTTGAAAGGCTTCGTTGCATCGCGGTGCATTGCTCGCAAGTTGGAGCGGGAGTAGCAGGATGCTAAGGATTCGTCAACTGAGGAAACCGCGTCTCTGCAGACCCGGGTGACCGAACTTGAGAAACTGCTTGCCGCTGAACAAGACCGAAGCAAACACTTTGAACAAGAGAAGGAGGAAAACGCGAAGACGTCCCAGACTGCTATTGAGGCACTCCGTACCGAAGTGGAGAAACTGACCAGTGCCAAAGAGGACCTGACCGGCCAACTCCGCGACAAGGGCACCGAACTGGCCAACGCAAAGGGTGAGACAAATCGCCTGTCCAACGCCTTGGAGAGATATCGGTCTCAACACATTCATCGTGCTGAAATGCTTCGCGACGACGTGTTGGAACTTTTGGCACAGTGCAACCTAGAAACCCCGCCTACTTCGTTCCCCCAATGCACTATTGGCGCCTTTTACGAGTGGGTGAGTTCTTGCTTCGATCTGGTTGCAATGAACACGAAGATCTTTGGCGAACTCGGGGCTATGGTGGGAGTTCACACTTTGGCGTACTCCGTGTCCTCGCTGGTTCCTTCAGACCGCCCTTCGTCAGAGAAAACTCTAAGTAAGAATGACCTTCGGCGGCTGACCAAGGACGATTATTGATGGCCAAGCGATGCGGAACTGGACGTGACGAAGCTTCCTGTTCTTGCCAAGAACTTGGCCAAGAATTTCATGAACACCTTCTTTGCAGAGCGCGGGTCTCGCCTTACCCTCGACGAGTCTGCTCATCTGGGCGCTCAGGTTCGATGGGGCACCCTGTATCTCTAGCCATAGCAGTTTTATCTTCCTTCGATTTATACTGACAGAGTTTCACGCTTTTTGTTGCCTTGCAGATAGCACCTCATCTCCAGGCACGGGTTACCGCACGTCTCCGGGCTCACCGCCCCGCCGGGGGCCGCCCAACCCTCCCTTCATGGAAGAGGGTGACTAGATCGATATGAGCAGGATTCCTCTGATCACCGCCGAAGGGTCAACTGCCGAAGCCGCTCTGGGTGCCTCAAGGGGAAGGGACACTGAGAACGAAGGTGCTGAAACGGAACACGCTGCTGAAGCTGATCGCGCCGCCGAAGCTGAACGCGCCACCGAAGCTGAGCGCGCCGCCCCCTCGGTCGACGACCAAACAACTGATGCGGAGCACGCTGCCGAAGCTGAACACACTGCCCCCTCGGTCGACGCTTCTCCCGGCACAAACCCCATGAATACCGAAGTGGCTGCCGCTGCGTTGGAGGAACGGGTGGAGGAACCTGTGCGCGAAGCCCCTGGTGTTGAGGCCGAGGGAGGCGACGCCGAGGACGAAGCGCATGCGGCCGAGCTTGAATCGGTGCTTCTCGCCGCCAGCCCTCCGGACAACGAGGCCAACGCCAACGCGAATTCTGCCGAGACCAACTCCCCTTCGGCCATCGCTGCCGAAGCAGAGGTGTGAGGGGTTGAAACTAAGTAGATTGGTGTACTTTTGCCCCATGTGGTTGTAAGTGCAACTAATGATGGTTGCCTCTGCGCAGGTCCCTTCGGTGGTGCCTGCGCAGACAGCCGAAGGTGCGAGCAAACTGCCCTCCACCCTAAACTCATTTTTTGTTGCACCGAACGTGTGGACAAAGTTTAGTATCCGCCATCCCGGTGTACCATATTCCGAGTTTTTAGCGTACCGCACCTAGCGCTACCATGTTCGGAACGAATCCGCGGTGCCATATTCCGAGTTTTTAGCGTACCGCACCTAGCGCTACCATGTTCGGAACGAATCCGCGAAACGCTTTTTCGCGGAGTTTTCAAGAGATCTGAACCGGCACGATGCGATCCTTAGAGAGCGTGCCGCTTGACAAGTGACGAAACGCGTTACCACCGGTCCCTTCGTAGACAAGGGGCCGGTTCCCAAACCGGAACTTGTTGAGGAGGGGGTTATTGGGCCTCCTGAATACGTGTACCTAATCCTTGATGCACCATCAGATGACACCGTGATTGTAAAGCATGAGCAATTGTAAAGTCCTACGTGCCTGATTCTGCCCCTGTCTTCGGCGCAGGACGCATGCCTTCGGAAGAGGAGTTGCGCCAAATGGCGCTGGACATAATAAATATGGCTGCCCTTCGGTTGATCGACGAAATTTGCGAGGTTGTAATAAATGAAGACTAGCCCCCTGGCGTGTACATCATACCCCCTTCGTGTCCGTTGTCTTAGTGTATAAGGTATTCATGTGTCATAGCTGTGCGAGCCGCGATGACTTGAAATGGCTTGCTTCGGAACCCCCTGGAAGTGTTCGTGGCTGGACAGAATGACACAAGCCTTGCTGGCATGTAAAATGTAAACACAAAGCTTGTGTATTGATTATACTTTCTTGTTTCCTTCTTGCTTATTAATAAATTTATGATGTTGACTCCGTTTTTATGAGAATGACCCTTCGGCCGCCATTCCCTCGCGCAAACTGGCACCCTCCCGATGCTTTGCTCGCGACGTAGCAGGCTAGAACCGTGTTTAGCACGGTTGTCTCTCTTATTTCAAATGATCGCGCCGCCTTCGGCGAAACTTGCCTTCGGCCATAATTGGACCGACACGGCGCCTTGCGCGGACTTGTACCTTCGGATATGACGGGACCGACGCGCCGCCTTACGTGGACTTTTTACCTTCTGCCATAACGGGACCAACATGCCGTCTTACGCAGACTTTTGCCTTCGGCCATAACGGGACCGACACGCCACCTTACGCGGACTTTTTACCTTCAGCCATAACGGGACCGATACGCCACCTTACGCGGACTTTTTACCTTCGGCCATAACGGGACCGATACACCGCCTTGCGCGGACTTTTTACCTTCGGCCATAGCGGGACCGATACACCGCCTTGCGTGGACTTTTTACCTTCGGCCGTAACGGGACCGACACGCCGCCTTACGCGGACTTTTTACGTTCGACCATACCGGGACCAATACGCCGCCTTGCGCGGACTTTTGCCTTCGGTATACGTAATAAGTGATGGGCGTGACTCGGGTTCGCCTATCGTCCCCCGAGGCCACGCCGTTACTTACTCCGACCGGTAGCACCTTCGAAGACTATGCCTCCCGTGCTGTGAAGGGGGAGCATAGCTTCGGAAAAATCTGCAAAGACTCAAGAAGAAACACCGAGCTTAGGGGAAAGACTGACTTATATTACACAACAAAAGGTACATGGGTCCGCCTCATTAAAAACCTCACACTTCGTGGATCCAGTGAGAATCCGCGAAGCTTCCCCCACGAGGAAAAGAGTACGTCCCCCTACTTATTGTTCATATATTGCAAACTTCAAACCAGAAAGAAACGAAGGAAAAAAAATGAAACTACGAAGGTTCGCTGCTTCGGAAGCGTTCAGACAAAGTACTTCTAGAGCATGTCCACATTCCACGTGTATGGCTCCTCTTCCCCGCTCATCCTGCGCAACTTGAAGGTAGCTTCGTTTCTCATCGCGGTTGCTATGAACGGTCCTTCCCACTTGCAATGCATTTTGCCCTTCAGCTTGCCCTTCGGGATTTTGCGCAAGACGAGGTCTCCTGACCGAATAAGCTTCAGTCGAATTTTCTTGTTTTTCCACCTTCGAGTCTCCTCCTGATAAGCCACCAAGTTGGCTCCGACCTGCAGCCGCGCCTCCTCAATGTTCTGGACCGAAGCCTTTTGCTCTTCGTCACCGGGAGGAGCGTCTCTCCAAGTCCCTAAGCACAACTCCTCGGGAAGCATGGCCTCCTCGCCATACAATAGCTTGAAGGGAGAAAATTGCGTCGTTCTAGAAGTGGTGGTGTTGTGAGACCAGATCACCCTCGGTAGCTCTTCGGCCCACTTACTCTTCGGCAATTCTGTGACGTTCCTTTTGATGCCTGCGAAGATGATGCCATTGGCCCGTTCTACCGCCCCGTTAGACTGCGGGTGATAGACCGAAGCAAAACACAACTTAGTGCCCATGTAACTGCAAAATTCCCTAAAGTCGGTGCTATCAAACTGCTTGCCGTTGTCCACTGTAACTTCGTACGGGACCCCGAAGTGGCAGACAATGTTCTGCCATAAAAACTTTTGTATCATTGCCGAAGTGATGCTCAACAACGGCTTCGCCTCAACCCATTTTGAGAAGTACTCCACCGCCACCACTGCATGGGTGTAGTTGCCTGGTGCTGTTGGCAGTGGTCCAACAATATCGATCCCCCATCTGGTGAAGGGCCACACTGGGGTATGAGCTGTATCTCATTGGCCGCAAAGTTGGTGTATGGCGCGTGACGCTGGCATTCTGGGCAATGACGTACAATATCATGGGCGTCCGCCACCACTGAAGGCCAGTAGAAACCCTGGCGGAAAGCCTTCTGCACTAGGGCCCTCGTGCCTATGTGATGCGAGCACATGCCGCTATGTATCTCATGAAATAACTGCTTGCCTTCGGTCACGGAAATGCACTTGAGCAGTGGGGCACACACTCCCTTTCGGTACAAATTGTCATCAATGATGCGATAGTTTCTTGCCCTGATAGCGACCCGCTTGTCAACCACGCCATCTTCGGCCTCATAGTACGCCTTGATTGCCGCCACTATCAGGGCGCGCCAGTCCTCGCTGTGAATTGCATTCACAAACTTTGGGGGTGCTTCAACATCAGCTGCGGACCTCGTTGTCGTTGTTTCATAAAAAACATCCGGAGGCAGAGGTTCCTGCGAAGCTGCCGCCTTGGCGATGGCGTCTGCTTCTTTGTTATAGAGCCAAGGGAAACTCTTGACTGTGATGCCGAGGAAGAATTTTTCCATGCTGCGGACCGCTTGCAAGTACTTCATCATATCCGGCTGCTTGGCCTTGTATGTTTTGCCAATATGACCAGCTACTAACTCGGAGTCCGTTAAGATGACGAGCCACCTTGCTCCAACTGCCCTGGCCTTCTGAAGCGCTAGCAACAACCCTTCATACTCAGCCATGTTGTTTGTGCAGTGACCACAGTCCAACCGAAGCGCATACCGCAGCTTGATGCCCGATGGTGATTTGAGAACCGCCGCCGCCGTGGAACCCAAGTGGTAGTATGCCCATCACACTGCACTTCCCATACCAGCTCCACGATTACTGAGTCTCCCTTCGTGGACGAAGGTGTCCAATCGGCCACAAAGTCAGCCAATACTTGAGACTTGATTGCACTGCGGGAGACGAAGTTTATGACGTGTTCTGCGAGCTCCGTGGCCCATTTGCCTATTCTTCCCGTTTACTCTTTATTTTCAAACATGTCCCGAAGGGGGTACGCAGTGGGTACTAACACGTTGTGGCTCTGAAAGTAATGCCGAAGCTTCCTTTCTGCCATTACGACTGTGTATGCCATCTTCTCCATCTCTGTGTAGAAAATCTTTGAGCCGCTTAAGGCTTCGGAGACATAGTATATGGGGAACTACTTCAACGTGTCCGCCTCCATCCGTTCCTCTATTAGAACAGCGCTGACCGCCGTTTCGGTTGCAGCAATGTACAACAATAGGTTAGCCTTCGGAGATGACCTAGCCATGATGGTGGCCTCCTCCAAGTAATTCCTCAAGTCCTCAAACGCCTGTTGTTGCTCTGCACCCCACTGGAAAGTTGTGTTTGCCCGAAGCACCTTGAAAAGTGGTAGGCTTCGTTCGGCTGCCTTCGAAATGAACCTATTCAATGAAGCAATTCTGCCTGTAAGTCTCTGCACCTCTTTCCTGTTACTCGGTGTCTGCATTCTGCGTAACGCTTCGATTTTCTGAGGGTTGGCCTGTATGCCTTGTTTGGACACCGTGCACCCCAATAATTGCCCCTTGCGGATACCGAAGATGCATTTTTCTAGGTTCAACTTTAGCCCATTACGCCGCATGTTGTCGAAGGTTTTGGTTAGGTCTGCAATGTGGTCTGTCTCCTTCATACTCATTATGACGACGTCGTCCACATACGCTAAAGCATTGCGACCAAGTTGAGTGCCTAAGATTATTTTCATCATGCGGTTGAAGGTAGGCCCGGCATTACAAAGGCCCTCCGGCATCCTCACAAAACAGAACACTCCGAAGGGGGTTGTGAAACCTATTTTTGCCTCATCCTCCTTCCGCATCCACACCTGGTGGTATCCAGAGAAACAGTCGAGCAAACTCAGCATCTCACATCCGGCAGCCTGATCAATGACTATATCAATTCTAGGGAGCGGGTAGGGGTCCTTCGGGCACGCCTTGTTGAGTTCTGTGAAGTTGATGCACATTCGCATCTTGCCATTCTTCTTCGGTACCATCACGACATTGGCCACCCATACAGGGTACTGCACTTCTCTTATGATCCTTACGTCGAGCAATTTCTGCACTTCGGCCTCTGCGGACTTGACTCTGTCATCTGACATCGGTCTTTGCCGCTGCAACTTCGACCTCACCTTCGGGTCAGTATTCAGAGCGTGCTCTATGAAGGACCTATGAACCCCTGTCAAATCTGCCTTGAACCAAGCAAAGACATCCTGGTTATGACGAAGGAATTCCAGGAGTCTCTCTTCCTCCTCTTTGCTAACCTCAGTGCCTATCATGACTGTCTTGCTCGGTACATCCGCACACAAGGGGACCGTCCTGGTATCATCGACAGCTTTCATTCGCTCCACTTCAGCCTGCTTCATCGCCTGCCTCATCTGGGCTTCGGCCTTCTGCTCGGCCTCGGGCAAGATGTCTTCGCCCTCGGCCTCGTCAATAACATGCACCTGCCCATTGAGCACCGAAGTGTTTCTTTCCGCCCTTCGGGCCTCCTCCTGACTGCCATACACCGAAATGACCCCGGCTGCAGTTGGGATCTTCATTAGCAAATAGCCCTGGTGAATGACGGCTGCAAACTTGTTGATCGTGTTGCGCCCGAAGATGGCATTGTAAGGGTATACGAAGTCAATGATGTCGAAGGTGATAACCTCTGTTCTCATTGTGACATCCTGCCCGAAGGTCATGTTGACATCAATTTTTCCCAACGTCTCAATTCTCTTGTTGCCAAAACCGTACCAAGGGTGTTCTGCCTTCTGCAAATCCTCTTTCTTGAAGCCCATATCAGAGAAACACTGCCAGGTCGGGATGTCTGCTGAACTGCCATTGTCCACCAACACCCGACCCACGTCGTTACCGAAGTAGTACTTAGTATTCTTGCCAATGTTCGCCCTTATGATGAGGGGATCGTTGTGGGGGTAGTGCTGCAACTTGATGTCAGCTGCTGTGAAGGTTATTGGGACATGGGACCATGGCAGATGGAAATACTTCCCCGAGCAGATGTGCGATACGCTTTGGTAATACTCCTGCCTCTGCCGCTTCGTTTCATGCGTCGGCTCGTTAGAGCCCCCTGAGACAGCGTTAATGATGTTGACCATGCCCATTGGTCCTGCACTGCCAGAGTCTGGTGCTTCCTGCTTCGGTATCGTTGGCTGCTGGTAAGTTGGCGGGCCATACGTCGCCTGATGAGAAACTGACGCATTCATCCACGAAGGCACAAAAACTGATGACAGTTGCGCCTGCACGGGAGGGGGCGGTGGCAGAGGCAATTGTGGTGCCGAAGGTGGGAACATCTATGCGGGCAGGGCTGGCTGAAACCCCTGCATCGACACCGAAGGTTGGAAGGACTGAGGTGGGTGATATTGCGCCGGCAATGCTCTGAAGTGCCCCGTGTTCTGATATTTCATAACGTGGTTCACAGCCAGTCCGACCGTTTAGCTTTCTCCTCGGCTTCCCATTCTATCTTCTTCTTGATCGCCGAAGGGCACTGGTGTGTGTGGTGGTACGTGTTGCTCCCGTGGAGCCAACAGAAATACCTGTCGCCGCTCCCCTGGGCTGGTGGTGATGGTTGCGGAGGCTTTGGTCCCCTGTTACCTCCGTGCCCCCCTTTGTGACCCCGGTTGCCTTTGTTCGGATTAGGGTTTGTGTGTGTGGACATGTTGTTGACTTGCTGGTATGGTTGCTTCGGTGGGTGGTTCTGCCATCCTTTCGGCGCGTCCCACTGACCCTGTTGCTTTTGCTTCTTGGCAACGTTGGCTCGATCTAGCCTTCAGCGTCGGCCTTTGTCAGACTTGCAGTACTCTTGCATTACCTCAAACAATTCTTGCAAGGACTTTGGTTTGATTCTGTCCAACACATCCTGACTTGTGCCCACCTATAATCCCCCCACAATCACGTCGATAATACTGCTTTCGGAGACGCCTGGCGCCCGTGCTGTGAGTTTGACCACTCTGTGCATGTACTCCTGCAACGACTCCTTGTCCCCTTGGATACACATGTTGACAAGGTCATTGGAATCTAGCTCCTCGACCTGCATGCCCTTGAAACTAGATAGCAACTTGTTGCGAAGCTGAAACCACGATGTAATATGGCCCTTCGGTATGTACTGAACTTCCCCTTTCAAGGCCATGACCAGTGCCTTTGCCTTCGTCGTGGCATCACCGCCGTTGGACTCAACTGCCGCTTCGAACTTCATCAGGAATTCTTTGGGGTCGTAGTCCCCATCGTACTGGGGTAGGGTGTTGGCATTGAAACGCCAGGGCCATGGTGCACTCTCAAGCTCCACCGAAAGCGGAGACACCGGTACAATGTTGCAGAATGGAGGGTCGTCCAACTGGATGGGTTCTTGCCATTGCCCGGGTTCCTGCCTTTGCCCGATGCTTTGGCCTTCCGAGGCATCTTTCTGCTGTCTCCATTGGTCCAGCTCAGTTTGCATGGCCTGTAGGGTGTGCCAGATATGTTGCTGGGACGCCGGCGTGGCCTGCACGACGGCTCCCTATGCTGGGGTGGTTGGGGAGGGCGCAGTGGTCGGCTGCGGTGCCGCGCCTGCGATCTAACCTTGGAGCACGGCGAAGTAACACTCCGCCTGCCTGATGTTGAAGTGGATGCTGTCAGCCGCTGCGGGCGCCGCTGCTGCACCCTGCTGCTGCCATGGCTACGCCTGTGAGGAAGACGGGCGAGCCTCCTGTTCCTGCTATACCGCCATGACCTTGCCCGCGACGAGGGCCCGTATCCTCCGAAGGGCTTCTATATCTTGGGCCGAAGCCCCAAGCCCCTCGAGGCTGACTTCAACTCTCCCGTGGCGGTGTGCTCGACCTCCGGGGCACCAGCGCCTGCCTCAGTCCCTGCCGAATGCTGGGCCGCCGAGGCCGATGGGTTGGCAGCTTCGGGTGCAGGGGCTGGAGCCGCGGTGGCTTCGGCCCCTGCCGATCGCGTCCTTGCCATGCGGTCTTGGATTCTTCCACGAGGTGGGCGCCAAACTATTGGTGGAAATCAGGCCTGAAGGTGGACTCCAACACAACAGCCCCCTTTCTACTGAATGTTCCCCTCCGAAGGGAACGCGGCCGAAGGCCCCCCTCGGAGACAAACGCTACAAGTTCTATCGCTACAACCCTCCCTGTACTATTCTACTTCTACTTCTACTTCTACTTCTAAGCTATCGCAGTAAGGAAAATCGAATGCTCGAAACCGAAAGACTGAGAATGCGATGAGCCCTTTGGAGTTCTCTTCTCGTTAATGCGTGCCCATTCAGTTACAAGGATCCCTCTATTTATAGGAAGCCCTGGGAGTACTCATTCACCTCAATTACACCTTTTCCTCTCCTGACTAGCAGCTTTACACGCTTTACAAGGGTATTACAGTAAACTCCTAGCTTCGTACGGGGCCTCCAGCGTGTCCTCGCACGGCCAGGCCCCTTTACACCCCGCGCCTGTGTCTTCCCTTCGTACGGTGCTCCTTTACACGTCTGCCCTTGCCGACGTGTAGCGCACCCTTCTGACAAACGGGGACCGCCGGTCAGTTCCCCCTTCGGTACCGAAGCTCACAGGGAGCCCTTTCAACCACGCGAAGGTTCCTGAACCCCCGCACCGGCTTCGTCGCCCCACACCTGCAGTCACCACACTTATAAACCGGACAAGGTTAACGAGAGTGTTAGCTTTTTCGAAACCACCGAAGCCCCTTCGGTCGTCCGTGGGAAAGCACTTCTGAAGGCCATGTTCCCCAACACCACCTTTTGGAGCCAGCGTTCTATCACAACACACTCCTATTCATGTGGGTTAGCCTAGGGTGAGTTCAATGGACAAGTTGAAATCTCTTGGAAGGTTAGGCATGCTCCTCTAGCCACCACGACTACAAGAACACCCTCTATGATCTATCTCGAGAATAGATCTTAAAGTAAGAAAAGCCAATCGAAATCAAAGTCGTAGAAGGAGCACTTGGTCACTAGAAATCAGATTACAACTTGATAATTTAACATCATAAACGTTACATGGACAAGATCACCACCGGGATCCTACCTTGATCTTGCTCCTAGCTTCTGGAACTTTGACGTGGTCTTCCTTGCAAGGTTCCCACGTCGGCTAGGGAAACCCTAGACAACTAGCTCGACCCTCTCCTCTCCGAGATGGTGTCCCTCTCTTCTCTGCTCCTCGGCGGCGAATGGCGAATGAGTTGATGCGTGGCTCTTGGCAGGGGGACTATAAATAGCCCGGGGTCGTCTAGGTCAATGGAGGGGACAAATGGGCCCAGAAATGGGCTGGGCCGGCCGGCCTGGGCCCATTCTGGCCCATCTCGTGGACTCCTTCATGGACGATTCTTCTCGTGTCTTCTGGAAATTTCTCCCTTCTGCATGTGGGCCCTTGACGTCAGTCTCTCCGCGGTTTGGATAGAGCTCCTTGCCTCGCAAGATTCAGCATTTTCTCTTCAGGTCCTCAGAGTTTTCCGTCTTCACGGGTTGGTCCTTGGGCTTATTGGAGTCATGTTCACTACATCACTTGACTTGTACCGGGCTTAAAGGTCTTCTCACGAGGTGCTTGATGAACTTTACCCAGAAGTCCTGCTTTCAACGCTAAATTCCTGCATAAACATTAAACTCCAAAGCCGACATGCACGAACGAACTTGTTATATCAAGGGGGTTAGTACCAATAGATAAGATATAAAATTCATGCCAACACCGAAGGTAAACTCATGGCTAGGTTGACGGAAATTCATTGTCAACATCTCCCCTATGCTTAAACCTTGCTCATCCTCGAGTAAGCCTTCGATGGATATCAGCGTTGCCCTTCATTGCTCAAACCCTGCACTTGATCATACACGAGAAAACATAATGCTCTCAAAAATTTAATTCGTTAGAGTTCCATAGTGTTACTAGCCTTCATCCCTACGGAGTTTCCCACAAGTATTAAACATGCTCCCAAAATTCAAATGGATCTCAGAAATTTTGAAATAAAGAACGAGATGAAAAAGAGCTAAACCAAGTTCAAAAATTTAAACCACCTTGCATCTTGCTCATGAACTCTCATCTCATCTTGTCTCTCAAGCCTATTTCTTCTACTCCTTTCTCTCTCAAAACATATATATATACATATATACATATATATATATGTAATATATACATATACATATATATATATATATGTATATATATACATATATATATATGTATATGGTAGGCTTTATATGGAGCTTTTTGGGAAAGTTTAGTCCTACCAAGATATTATAAATGAGATGTTGTCAAAACAGGACAAGCTTCTCATGGTCTTACCGAGACTCGTCAAAAATGTCATTGGAAAATAATGTTATATCAAGGAGGGAGAGAGAAAAATACACACACTTTGAGATAGGTGGACATGTGCAAATGGCAAAGAGTGATCCCGAGGCACAAAGGAAGTCCTCGTTATCAGATTGCACATGGTTGGAAAGATGAGTTTGGATCTTAATCTTGAAACTTTTGAAATTCCTAATGCACTTAGAGAACCGGGGAGTTCACTTTATTTTATTTTTATACATACTCATATTTTTTCTCATACATATATATATTTTTTCTTTATCTCTATCTTTTTTTCTTTTTCTTCATTTTTTGCTCCCCTTTGAACTCTAAATTGCATTGTACCTACCTCCTCCCCCATGCTCAGACGTTGCTCGTCCTCGGGCAAAGAGGTGAGAGAGATAAGGTAGGTACTAGAAATATTTTTTCTTTGGAGAGATACTTTAAAATCTTCAATCTTGGCACCATCTTGCGATCTTTCTCGAATTGACGATCCATACTCACATGATAGGTTGTGGTCAAGGAGGTAAACACAAAAGATGATATTTTTTGTTTTAAGGGTGGATATCCGGCGAGGTTTGTGAAATCTCCGATGTGGGGATACACAATGCACGGATAGAAAGGCTAGCAAAAAGATAGATACGCAAAAACGGAATGACCAGCTTCTTAGTCTCAGGCCAGAGAAATCAAGGCCTGAATTAACTCACCCAAAAATAATAAACCTTGTATACTAAGTTTTTGCACTCAAATATATACATGGCTCTGGATAGGTAGAGAAACATGCAAGAGGTATTTATGACAAGGTTAGCATTACTTTTGAGAACAAAAAAAAATCATCTTTAACCCATCTAAAACTTGAGAGCATATAAAATACTATGGGTCTTTATATTTATCATATCCTCCGCAAAAGATTAAGCTAGCATTTAGCTTAATTTCAGATTTGCATTTTAAGAGAGCATTAGCTTAATCATGCATAAAACAAGTACAAAGATAAACAAAGCGGCAACTATCATCATATATCAACATGGCACAAACTTTTTATCTTTACCAAAGGTAAAAACAAGGTGGTGATTTTATTCATGATGAAAATAAAAACTAACACACATGCTGAAAATAAAAACTGAAAACACTACGCATACATAGGCGCATACAAGCTGAAAATTAAAGAAAAGGGAAAAGGAAAAATTAAACAAAAGCTCCTCCTCTCTCTAATCTTCCGTCGGTGGTTGATATTGATAATCTTGATTGTTATACCCTTGCTCATAATAGGATTGCACCGCTCCTCCTATGAATTGCTCTGGCGGTGCTAGGTGAAGGCGTCCAAGCTCAAAGGTGATGTTTGCATTTCCTTCACCCATTTGGTTTGCATTGGATTGGATGGCTGCGATATTTTGCATATTTCTTGCAGCGTATCCTCCAATGATGGCCACACTTTGTTGTGGTTGAGGAAGGTGTGCATATTGCTCTGCAAAGGCCACGTTGGGTACCGCAAAATTTGGTGGGGGCATGGCTGCACCACTCCCCCATGCTTGCATTAGTACACCACCGTAGTATCTCGGCGGCACCGGAATTCCTCCATATGGTGGTACGTAATTTTGGGGCGCACCTTCTCCTTCTTGGCTGCGGAAGAACCTTCTTCTATAATCCTTCCTCTCTTGTTTTTCTTCACCGGCACAAGAAGTACTTCCTCTAACCAATCTTCTTTCCCCTCAAGAAAAAGTCTTAGTCTTGCATCCGGTAGGGGTAAATTCACTTTGGCCAATTTGAAGCCTCCTATATCCCATATTCACCTATATATTTGCCTTGCTTCAAATAATCAAATCCTAGGGAAGTCCCGACTAGGACATGCTCCGGGTTTCTTGGAATTCCCGGTCTCAAAGAGATAGCAAACATGGAGAGGTAGCACCCCGAACCAATATCTCCCGATCCCGATGTTGCTTCACAACACCACCGATTGATCATAAGGTGAGTGGGGTCGATTGGCTGTCCGGCAATCAAAGCCGAGTAAAGCCAATTCAACTCCATGTCGGTTATCTTGGTCTCTTTCATTCTCCCCAAAATCTTCTTGCACATCCATGAGTGAAACACTTGGATGATGGGGTTCCGGATACTATTTCTTTGCCGGTTAGCTTCTCCCGCGATCATTCTCCAAAAACCTTCCAATGTGCCTCCATGCACATCTACTTGCTCCGGGGCTCCCTTTTGAAAACTAAGCAATTCCCTAATGTACTCATAGGGAACCACTTGCTCATCTCCTTCCAAACGGAATGAGAGACTCAGCACTCCTTCATCAAGCATAGGCGCCATGGTCATGAGAATTTCCAAGGTGAATTCCTTGTGGGTGTTTGCCGACACTCCGTTGGAGAATTGCACCCAACCTCGGTGTCCCAACATGTAATAAATATCCGTATGAAAACCCAACACTTGGAGAGCTAGGTCGTCGAGGTCGACGTTCGCCACAAGCCTCTTCTCAAGGCGAGTGAGCTTCTCCTCCTCCTCCGTCTTGATAATAAACCCATACTTGGAATATCGCGGAGTGTATGGAGGTGGAGCGGATGATCGTGTCGAGCGGCGAGGTTGGATGGGCGGCTCCTCCGTGCGTCCTTGTGGTTCGGTGAACCGCATAGACGAGCTTCGTGTGATCCTCATGCCACCGAGGAGAAGAGTGTCGTTCCTCCTCGGCAGTGCCGTGTCCTCCTCCATACTCCGAGGAGACTCGGAGACCGAGTGCCTCCTCGAAGAGCTTGTCGATGATGGCTTGGACGACGATGATCCCTTCTTCTTGGTGAAAAGACTTGTAGTTTTCTTCCACATGGTTGCTGCACTCTTCCTCACAATTTTATATCCAGGGTTTTCAACCGGGAACAAAGCACACAAAAATTATTTGGAGTATGGACTTTGAGTGGATCTAGGATGGATTTTGATGGACGAAACAAAACTCGAAATGGGAAGATATGTCTCTGGAGGTTCTGGACTTAGAGCTCAGGAACACGAACAAAAAGAGCTGGACCAGTGACTTACCTGAGGAAGACGGGCACCAGGGGGCTTAAAAGGGGGTGAGGCCGGCCGGCCTGGGCCGACCGGCCTGGGTGGCCTGCTACTCCACTTGGCTTCATCTTTCTCCAGCGCACTCCATGCTTGCTTGTTGCTTTGTGATCACGTGCTCCACGGGGTTGCACCGCCCAAATGCTCTCGTCCACTCCTTTGCTTGTGTGATTGATCCTTCCACTTGATTGCTTTGCTTTGAGTCACTTCCATGCTCCCTTGCCTCACATGCTTCCATGAGATTCCTACAAAACAAAGCTTTAGCTGCCCCCCCATGCTTGTCCTTTGCATGTGGTTTGGTGATAAATGTTGGAGGGGCATCCCGTGATGCATCATGGTGTATGTGTGGTTAAGTTAACTCAAATGCCTCCCTCTAAGCATATTTTTATGCTAAAACTCCTCTAATTTCGAAAAAAATAAAATTAAACTCAGAGCTTGCTATGAGTTTAAATATATTTAGAGGAGTTTTAAGCATCAAAAACAAATGTAAGTCAAAAATGTTTTCCGACTACTTTTATTTTGGTCGCACCGGCATTGTTTGCTTCCATTAGTTGAGGGCAAGCTTTTCCCGGCTTGATCATGGGGGCATAGGTTTAGGTTCTAATTTTGGTTAAGAGTGAGAGAGATTTTGAATGAAATAAAATTAAATGAGGCTTAGAAAAATTCTAACTCTAGAGAAACTAAGGATATGAATTTTGAACAAACCAAAAATTAAGTTTCTAGGTTCACGTGAGTCCTACCATGCGCTGAAAATTAAATACCATCTAGGAACATAGCGTGGCTCTACTCGTGTGTTTTTAACAAGTAAAACAAGTCAACCATAACATCATGAAGAGGATGAAAGGTTGAGGTAGGTTCTGAATTTTTTTGGTTTTGGTTTCTCAAAAAGAAGCAAATAACTCATAGGATGGCTCATGTAAACGGTTTATGATCCAAATAAAATATCCAAACAAAATTTATAACTCTAAACATTATCCAACCACTTTAAGAGTCTATGAATGTCTTGCGTAGCAGATTTTAAAACTAACTTACTTGAAAGACTCGAAAAATCTTGATCGGGTTGTCCTCCCGGTAGCTTATTCTTGACTCGACGAACGGGTTGCCTCCCGCCTAGCACTTCGTTTATAGTCCATGGCTAGACTTCTTCACTTGATTACTTCAGATCAGTGCTCTTTGCGGGCGTTGCAATCTTGGGTACCCACTTCCGCACCATCTTTGGCGCAGGCTTATTCTCTGGCTTAGTCGTCTTTTTGGTCTTCACAGGCGGCTTTTGTTCCTTGATCTTGACGGATGCGACAACTTCTTTGATTTCCTTCGCTTCCTTCTTCTCTGGCTCTTCCTTCTTCCTTGGCTCTTCCTTACTAACGTGATGATGAGGCGGAATATATTTAACTTTGATCATATTGCATACCTCGAAGCATGGTCAAAACTTGAAGGAACTTCTCTCGCCATTGATGTCGAACTTGATCTCTCCCTTCCCGACGTCGATGGTAGCTCCCACGGTCTTGAGGAAGGGCCTCCCAAGGATGAGTGGCGGCTTCTCCCTCTCTCCCATCTTGAGCACCACGAAGTCGACGGGGATGAAGTGGTGTCTGACCTTCACGGGCACATCCACGGCGATGCCCAAAGGGTAGCGAATGGAGTTGTCACCCAACTCCAAGCACATGGCCGTAGGCTCTAGCTCTGGTAAGCGTAGCTTCTCGAACATGTCTCTTGGCATGATGCTCACACTTGCTCCAAGGTTGCATAATGCCTTCTCGAACTTGAAGAACCAACGAAACATGGAATCGTCGGGCATCCGGGGTCTTCTTGCTTCTCTAGTCCGTTCGCAATAGCGGCTCTACATTGCTCAAACATCTTGACATGATCCACCCCGAGTGTTGCTATCTCATACTTGTTTGCAAGTATATCTTTGAAGTAGCGAGAATATGTTGGAACTTGAAGGGCGTCCAATAGCGGCATATTGATGCTCAACCTACGCACAACCTCCACAAACTTCTCAAAATGATTATCAAGTTTACCTCGGAAGTAGCGTGGCTTGAGTTGCGGTATTTTCGTGTCTTCTCCCGAATCTCAAACTCGGGCTCTTCGGTGATGATTTCGGTAACCTTCTCCTTAGCAAATTCCTCCACCTTGGTAGATGGTTTAGGCTTTCTAGCTCCTGCGGAATGTTTCGGATCTTCGGTCTCCTTCCTCGAACGAGTTTGAATGGCCTTCGCCGTCTCGGGACCTTGGGTTGCCCCGGAAGCTTCCCTTCATTAGCGGATAGGCGCCCGGCAAGTTGTCCCACTTGTGTCTCGAGCATCTTCATCATGTTGAGCACTTGATGGTTGGAGCTTCCGACTTCCGTCACCTTACTATTGATGTTCTCCAACACCTTGTCTATGGCCTTGAACTTAGTGACGGTGTCCTTGTTGATCTTAGCTTGCTCGTCCATGAAATCCTTCAATTGCATACGAAGAGGAACCGAATTCGGAATGGATGAGCTTGCATTAAATTGAGGTCTACCTTGCCCGTAGCCGAAGTTCGGCAAATCTCCCTTCCTCATGTAGTTGAGCATCTTGGCTTCCTCCGGGCAATCTTTCTAGACATGGCCATATTCTCCGCACTCTTCACATGTGGATCTTGCTTCAGCAGCCTTTAAATCTTGAGCTTCTTTCTTCTCTATCTCCATCTTCTCCAACCTCCGCCTAACCGAGTTGATCTTGTCTTCTAGTAGATCTTCCTTCTCCACTTGCAAGACTCCTTTGACATTCACCGTGGGTTGAACCAGAAGTAAGCCTTCTTGAATAAAGTGAAAGCTTGGGTCGGTGTAAGCTCGATGATGGATCCTCCCGCCGATGCATCGATGATCGTCCTTGACGCCATGGTGAGTCTTTGGTAGAACTTTTGAACGAGTGTTGACGGTCGATTTCCGTCAACCAAGAACACTTGTTACACTTTGGTTTGAGCTTTGAATTATAACTAACCCGCCACTAGGCATACTAATGATATAATAAGTTCACACTTGCATGTGGCTTTTGGAGTTTATTGTTTACGGAGGAAATCAACGTTAAAGAGGAGACTTTCGGGATAAGTTCATCAAGCACTTTATGAGAAAGTCATGAAGCCCGTCACATGTCAAAACATGAAGTGAACACGACTCCAAATGACCTAAGGACTGAAGCATCAACATGTAAAACTCCGGGGACTAGGAGTCTACCAACGAGATCAACTCAGCCCGAGAGATATTCTCGCAGCCCAGAACAGCATAATCTTTCGGTGCAGATTCGGAGACTTAAACGGCCTCTAATGGAAAAAGTTTAACTACTAAAGTTATAGACCTCGACGATAGCTTCGATTTGGACATATGGAAGGCCCAATTCGGGTCAAGGAGCTGGGAGATATGACCCCCGAAATGCCAGCTGCGCAGACATGTCCGAAATCAGACAGATTATCTTCCGAGGCTGTTTTGGGGATCTCATCTTCGTTTCCAAGCAAAGTAATAAATACCAAAGTTGAAGATAATTTCGTGGCACACAACCTGGACACCTAATTTGCAATATTAGGAGTCCGGACGTTGGAGATATGCTGCCGGCAAGGAAGGGCTGCGAATCAGGAAAATCTGGATGAGGCTGAGTTTAAGGAAACCAAGTTCGCTTCTCTCCCAAGGAAGATCTCGTGCAAGGCAAGGTGGAGCATGCCTCAAGGCTCCCCAAGGGCATAAATACAACCCCCTAGGCGCCCCAAGATGGTTACCCATCCATCCATTCATCAGAGAGCCGCCGACACGAAGGAGAAGCACCGGGAGGAAGCCGACGACCGCCGCAAGTCCTTGAGTTGCCTAGGAGATGGCTTAGGCCATGCCCTAGCTGCCATGGTTGGCCCTGCGTGGTGAAGCCATGGTGGAGTTCCGGAGCCGCGACTTGAATTCCTCAAGTCATTTGTACCTTCAACATTCGATGGTGATGTAATCATATCTTGTCCTACTTTGATCTACATCGATGAGTGTTTTATCCATATGTGTAGCTAGCATATGCTTTTAGCACGAATAGGTCTAATCGTGGTGGTTAGTCTATCTCTTGCGGATACATCGTTGTAGTGCACAGACCGAGATTGTCGTTCGGTGATGAATATCCTTGCGTAGTGACAGTACGGTGGAGGAGAAAGCGGCGAATGAACGTGTATGAGACCACTCCATATCGGGTTACTCTATATCGAGTGTACTCCTTATCATAGTATAGGTTTAAATTGGTTTGTCACCTTGGCCAGAACGGCAACAAGAAGACGATAGGCTAGAGTTACCCTTTGGTGTTTACCTTTATGGCTAGGCGGATGAGATCCATACATCCCTTCGTGTTTGTATGTTACCTTTATGCAATCAACGCTTCATGATTGGTTAGATCATTAGATTAGATGGATAGCCTTAGGAGTTTGCTTCCGATCCTTGGATTAACAAATCTAGGGAGGACCCTCATTGGTGAAAAAGGCACCAAGTCACCCGTACACTTGCGGTGAACTTGAGCACGGTTTTGAACCGTCAACAAGCCCCTTTTTCTGGCGCCATTGCCGGGGATCGGCAACTCAAACCCTAGGTTGATCTACCTTTCTATTTGACTAACCCTAATTCTTAGTATTGTATATACGCTTGTTTTCTTGCTTGTGTCCTCGAAAGCAGGTGAAAAGATAGACACAAGGTGTTCGAGAACTTCTCAACATCCGCTCCCCCAACAAGATGATCGCAACATCAAGATTCGCTCTTTAGTGGTAGGTGCTAACTTTTGTTAGTGGCCCATTATCCGCTATCGAGTCCACACCCTACATGAGAGATGATAAACAAGGTAAGTCAATGTGTCAATTAAAATTTTAAGACTAATGTTTTGTGGAGAATCGTTTGTTCGGGCAATAGGCATTGGAAGCAATCACGGCGCCCCAATATCATGAGATCAAGCCCGTCAACATCTTCGAAGCTTCTGTTCGCATCAAGTTTTGCACAGCCTCATGGGAAGAACAACAGAATATACTTAGATATTTAGAAGCCCTACGAAGTTACGCTTCCAACGAGTCAAGAATCAAGTCAATCGGAGGTTCCTACAAGCGGATATGGCCGAATCACCGATGGTTGCACGTCCTGATTTGGACAGCAAGCAAAGCTGAAGTGAAACAGCCATAGCTCCGTCGTATGGACTCCGATTAAGATGGATGAGTACCCGTTGGAAAGGTAATTTTATAAATTTTTCAATAGAATTATATTTTGGTATATGTTCTGTTATGTATACAGGGGAAAATCCACGAGGAAGAGGCAGCAGCAACACGATGAGAACAAGAGAGTGGAGATGAGGACGACAACAACGAAGAGAAGTTTGGGCGATGCTTCCACTAGACCACGCATGAAGAAATTCAGAGGCTTGGAACAAAACAAAAACCCCTGGAGTATTGGCAAATGAAGACACATGTTGGCGACATCCGACGCAAGGAGATGTTTGGAGCAAACCACGAAGGATTACACACAAAGGACAACATCCAATGGCACGGACACTTTGGGCTCTCACACGAAGGCTCATGGAGTTACATGTAGACACTTAAGAGATGTGTGAGCCCACAAATGAAGAGGAGTGATCCTACATAAAGTAACCTTGACAACATGTGGCACGAAGGGAGAGATTGAAGAAGTCTACGCGAGCCACCTCCGATCATCAATGATTGTTCGCTTTCAACTCCAAAGGACCACTCACGATGAAAAGCTTGAAGGCTAAGGTACACATTAAACTCTCAAGGTACTTTTGGATATGATAACTTTCTTTTGAAACATTCATGTTCATGTCCATAGTATGTTTGATTCTATGCCTTACACTTTTGATGATCATGATAGGCTAGAATTTCCTGAGAATGATAAAGAGGCTATGTTGTGCTTTAACTTTGTTAATTAGCATGCCTAATGAACCAATGCTTAATGAGAGCCTTAGCGCTGAGCAAGAAACTTATGCAATCATTAATCATATTTTGTTCATCTAACTTTTAAATTGTGGTACGGTTGCATATGCTTATATTACGTTTTGCAAATCCTAGACTTCCTTTGTGCTTGGTCAAGCTCGTGACCTTAAAAGAGCGTGCATCGGGAGAAAACCCGAGTTTCACTAACCATACAGGTCATTAAACCTTAATAAAGAGGAGGGAAGCCATGCCCAAAGAATTTGCAAGCTCGTGCGTCACCATCACCGAATCTCGAAGATGACGTTGCTGTTTTCATCAGTTTTGAGCACCTGATCAGATATGTAGAAGAAGGAAAAAGTTCAAAATCAGAAGCTCCATCAAGTGACGATTCCAACATCTCTGAGATCGACGAATTTGAAGACCCGTACAAGGAGATATGGCGAAAACATTAGACGCTGCGCAGTCTGAAATCTTTGGACAGATTGCAGCGTCGGAGTAAAATGGGCGTAACTCACTCGTTCGGAGTCCGTTGGGGGTTAACAAAGACTTGATGGAAATATCATTTCATGCGCCACGTGTGGAAGCTATTGTTTGCCACATGGTTTGATCTAGACAGATAGGAAAATTCATGAAAGGAGAAGCAGCAACGAAGAGCAAAGGAGAAGGAGGGGATGATGATGCAAGAGATGATTGGGCAAGCCTCTCATCAAGAAAAATGATTGTGTCAAGCATGGAGAGTGGATCAAAGCTGCATGGACATCTTCAAATCTTACATGAAGGACCATGGCTTCACAACCACGAGGAGGTACGTAAGAAAGTCGAGCTTTATGACTTTAAATGAAGCACTTTGCGGGAGACAACCCGTTTTCTTTTGTTTATGTTTATAAATATTATGACCATCTACATTGTGAATCTTAAACTGACACATCAAGTAACATTGTACCATTGCTCTAATAAATACCACGACATCATGTTGTTTGATTTAATTGCTATTAAGAGAGCACTTTGTTCTTGATCTTGGAAAACTTGTAGACCCTTTTGTGTGCCTATTAGTGTTTAGAGTCTTTTTCTTTTATATCTTTTTAGAGAGAAATATGAAGTTGGCACCATCCTTTAATTCTAACCTTGTGGCTAGTTAATTTAGGCTAACTCTTGCATTTGTTTTAGACAACTACCATATCATGTTGTTTTGATATTGCATTGCATGTTGTGTTGATCTAACTCTTTGCCAACCAACCTAGGCCTTCCCATAGCCCCCACCAAAGACCATAGCCAATAGAGGTAGGATTGCTTGTGTTGACCATTTGCCGTCACCATCCGGATTGAACAAGTCTATCCCTTTCCTCTTTTCTAACTAAAAACTTTGACTAGCCTCCCCATAAAATCCTTAGGGAAACCTGTCACACCTTTAGCCATCCTAAAACCATAGATTTGTTTTTCATTAAAAGACTTGTAGCACCACCTTAGTTAGAATTTCTATACTTGACTTTCTCTCTTCAAAATCCTTGTTTGAGCCAAAAATATAGGATACCCATAACCTACCCTTAAACCTTGTTAGTTTGGCTGATTGATTCTTTTCAATGGGTGACTTCCTTGTTGACAATGCTTACTTCGTATGAAGTGTGAGATCAAGCTTTGTCCTTTGCTTATTATAGACCACATCGAAAGTGTTTTTTTCAAACCTTGCTAATGTTTGTTTGTGCTACTTTTTGCATTTGCATTTTGCACCCATCTCTTTGTCATCATCCACTTTATGTTAGCTTGGGACCTTTTTGTGAAGCTTTATGATGAATGCTTTCATACCTATGTTAATGCTTGTCGACATGCATTACTCCTTTTTGCAATCTTGTGTAAACATGGTGTTTAGACATGATTGGAGACCCACATCATTCAGTTTTATATACCTTGCTATCATATTGCATTGGATTGTTTATAAACTTTGCAATGCGCCCTACTTATCTTACACCATGAAGAGTTGTTAATCTTGGGATAAGCATGGTGTTTTGACCTTGGTTAATAAATCTTTTTGGCAATGGAGAAGTTTGGCAACCACTTTGTAAGCATGGAGCTTAGAATTTGGTGTAAACATTATTTTGTTTCTACACTATCCCATCATTTGCATGCACTCTTGCACACACGTACACCCATTAAGTTCTTAATTTTTCTTTCACTAGCTTAACTATGCTACAAGTTAAGATCTTAGGGGATGTCTTTGGTTTGTTAGCATAGAGTGAGTATTCCCGACCGTCACCTCGGGGGTACTTTGTGCTTTAGAGTTATTTTGTAGGCATGATGAATTGCTCCCATGAGTTAGCGATGAAAGATGAAAATAAGATCGTCAACACCTCCAAAATCCCAGAAGAAACACCGCTGCCTTCATCAAGATTAGGCACATGTTCAGAGATGTACAAAAGAGGAAAATTTGGATATTTAGGAGCTCCACTAAGTCTTCTTTCCAACGCATCAAGATTCAATATTTTAGGAGACCCGTGCAAGTTGTTACAACCAAATCATTGGGCGTCACACGTTCTGAAATCAGCCCAGGACAGTTTGCATCGATGGAGTAAAAAGGGCGTAACTCTCTTGTTTGGACTCCGATTGGGGTTAATGACCACTCGTTGGAAAGATAATTTCAAGACCTTTACAATGGAGCAATGGTTCAGTACATGTTCTATTTTGGAAGTTGAAGAAAAATTTGTGGAAGTTGAAGCTGCGATAAAGGACAACATGGAAGGAGGTGAAGACGAATTGAGAAACGATTGGGACTAAGGCTTGTGACAAAGGGTGGACGTTGAAGGACGATCAAGTGATGATCTCCACATATGGTGGTAGGACTTCAATAATTACAAGATGGTTCATCACCTTCCATGCCTTGCAAAGCATGGGGGGACTTGGTGGCCATAAGAAGACCGCATGGAGAACAAAGATCACGTTGCCACGGGATGCTAATTTTCTTCTTTCATGTTAAGCACAATGCTTAAGCATGGGGGAGGCCGCACTACACTTCAAGCATCAAAGGACGGTAACGATTCTTCAACCCTCTTTTGTTCTTGTTTTTCTATATGTCTGCATATATGTATGTGTTTTCCACAACCTTAGATAAACCTTTGTATATCTCTCTTTAGAATAACATGGCTACTAGGAGTACAGCCTAGGTTTGTTTTTGTTTTTAGTAATAATCACCATTACCTTAAGCTCACCATGATGATATCTCATATGCTCTTACTTATGGATATATGATGATCGTTGCCACCTTACTCATTCTTGTGCTTGGTTTGTATATGATTAGTCTAGTGCTCTCTTTAAATATGATCTGAAAATTTAATTAATGCTAGCCTAATCTTTTGTGGAGGTTATGATGACTTGAGACCCATAGTATTTTTCATTGCTCTCACTTTTGAATGAATCAAAGATCATTTATTTTTGTTCTTAAAAGATATGCTAACCTTGTCTTTGATACCACTTGCATTTTGCTCAACCTATCCAAAGCCTTATATTCATTGAGTGCAAAAACCTTAGTATACAAGATTTATTTTTTGGTGCATTAATTCAAGGCTTGATTTCTCTAGCTCAAGACTAAAAAGCTGGTCATTCCGTTTTTGCGTATCTATCTTTATGGTAGCCTTTTCTATCCGTGCATTGTGAGTTTCCACATCGGGAATTTTGCAAACCTCCTTGACCTCAACCCAAAACTTTGAGTATGGATGAATATTTCGAAGAAGATTACAAGGAAGGTGCTGTCAAGTGGAGCAATATTTTGGGAGACCTCCATAAAAGGATCCCTAGAAGGTTTCAAGTATCTCTCTTCAAGAAAATACAAGAATTTCAGCACTTACCTTGGCACAATCATCACCTCTTTGCTTCGAGACGAGCAACGTCTAAGCATGGGGGGTTGCCAAGGATGTACTAGTGTAGTCTAGAGTTCAAAGTAAAAAAAAGAAAAAAAGGAGAAAAAAGTGATGAAAGAAAAAAATATATAAAGAAGGAAAAGTATGATGAGAAAAGAAAAAAATAATAAATATAATAAAGCTCCCCGGTTCTCTAGCTACATTTGGAAATTTCAAAAGGATTTCAAGATCAAGACCCATACTCATCTTTCCAACCATGTGCAATCTGATAACGAGGACTTCGCTTGTGCCTCGGGATCACCCTTTGCCATTTGCACATGTCCACCTATCTAAAAAGTGTGTGTTTTTCTCTTCCCCCTCCGCAAAACATTATTTTCAAATGACATTTTTGACGAGTCTTGGTAAGTTCATGAGAAGCTTGTCTTGTTTTGATAATATCTCAACTATAATATCTTGGTAGGACTAAACTTTCCCATAGCTTCATATAAAGCCTTCCACCAAATATTTGAGAGAGGAAAGAAGTAGAACAAGTAGGCTTGAGAGACAAGATGAGATGAGAGTTCATGAGCAAGATGCAAGGAGGTTTATTATTGATCTTGGTAAAGCAATTTTTTTTCATCCCGCTGTTTATTTTCAAAATTTCTGAGATTTGTTTAAAATTTGAGAGCAAGATTAATTACTTGTGGAAAGAGCTTAAATGATATCTACCCTCCATAGAGATGAAAGCTAGCTACATTATGGAACTTTAACAAATATAAACTTGGAGAGCATTATGTTTTCTCATGTATGATCAAGTGCAAGGTATGAACATTGAAAGGCAATACTGACGTCCATTAAAGGCTTACTCGAGGACGAGCAAGGTTTAAGCATGGGGGTATGTTGACGGTCGATTTCCATCAACCAAGAACACTTGTTAAACTTTGGTTTGAGCTTTGAATTATAACTAACCCGCCACTAGACATAATAATGATGTAACAACTTCACACTTGCATGTGGTTTTTGGAGTTTATTGTTTACGCAGGAAATCAACGTTAAAGAGGAGACTTTCGGGATAAGTTCATCAAGCACTTTATGAGAAGATCATGAAGCCCGTCACAAGTCAAGACATGAAGTGAACACAACTCCAAATGACCCAAGGAGCGAAGCATCAACACGTAAAACTCCGGGGACTAGGAGGTCTACCAACGAGATCAACTCAGCCCGAGAGATATTCTCGCAGCTCAGAACAGCATGATCTTTTGGTGCAGATTCGGAGACTTAAACGGCCTCTAATGGCAAAAGTTTAACTACCAAAGTTGTGGGCCTCGACGATAGCTTCGATTTGGACATATGGAAGGCCCAATTCGGGTCAAGGAGCTAGGAGATATGGCCCCCGAAATGCCAGCTGCGCAGACATGTTTGAAATCAGATAAATTATCTTCCGAGGCTGTTTTGGGTATCTTATCTTCGTTTCCAAGGAAAGTAATGAATTCCAAAGTTGAAGATAATTTCGTGGCACACAACCTGGATACCAAATTTGCTTTATTTGGAGTCCGGACGTGGGAGATATGGTGCCGGTAAGGAAGGGCTGCGAATCAGGAAAATCTGGACGAGGCTGAGTTTATGGAAACCAAGTTCGCTTCTCTCCCAAGGAAGATCTCGTGCAAGGCAAGGTGGAGCACGCCCCAAGGCTCCCCAAGGGCATAAATACAACCCCCTAGGTGCCCCAAGATGGTTACCCATCCATCCATTCATCAGAGAGCCGCCGACACGAAGGAGAAGCACTGGGAGGAAGCCGACGACCGCCGCAAGTCCTCGAGTTGCCTAGGAGATGGCTTAGGTCATGCCCTAGCCGCCATGGTTGGCCCTGTGTGGTGAAGCCATGGTAGAGTTCCAGAGCCGCGACTTGAATTCGTCAAGTCATTTGTACCTTCAACATTCGATGGTGATGTAATCATATCTTGTCCTACTTTGATCTACATCGATGAGTGTTTTATTCATATGTGTAGCTAGCATATGCTTTTAGTACGAATAGGTCTAATCGTGGTGCTTACTCTATCTCTTGCGAATACATCGTTGTAGTGCACGGACCGAGGTTGTCGTTCGGTGATGAATATCCTTGTGTAGTGACAGTACGGTGGAGGAGAAAGCGGCGAATGAACGTGTATCGGACCACTCCATATCGGGTTACTCCATATCGAGTGTACTCCTTATCATAGTATAGGTTTAGATTGGTTTGTCACCTTTGCCGAAACGGCAACAAGAAGACGATAGGCTAGGGTTACCCTTTGGTGTTTACCTTTATGGTTAGGCGGATGAGATCCATACATCCCTTCGTGTTTGTATGTTACCTTTATGCAATCAACGCTTCATGATAGGTTACATCATTAGATTAGATGGATAGCCTTAGGAGTTTGCTTCTGATCCTTGGATTGACAAATCTAGGGAGGACCCTCCTTGGTGAAAAAGGCACCAAGTCACCCGTACGCTTGCGGTGAACTTGAGCACGGTTTTGAACCGTCAACAACGAGATCTTCCTTCGGGAATTTATTATGTGGCACCGCCCGAGTGTACTCATTGAAACGCTCGAATGCTTCCGATATGGTCTCCGTAGGATATTGAGCAAAGGTAGCAATCTTATTGCGCAAGCTTTGAGTCTTACCCGGTGAGTAGTATTCCTTCATGAAGGCTCTCATCAAGGCATCCCAATTTTGCACCGTCTCCACCGGTTGAGAGTAGAACCATTGCAAAGCCTTTCCGAGTAGCGAGAACGGAAAGAGCGTTGCCCTCATTTGGTTTTGAGTCACCCCCTCCATGTTGAATGTCTGACAAAGTTGAATGAATGCTTGGAGGTGAAGGTTTGGATCCTCTTTACCGGTGAAGGGTGAATGTTGCACCATGCAGATTGTTGAGGTCTTGATCTCAAACGGCCTTCCGATCTCCGTGAGGTTCAAGATTGGTAGGTCGACGATGTCCGGGGTGCATAGCTCCCCGATCTTGCGCTCCGGCTGCGGTTGTTCTCCCGTCGGTTGCGGTGGAAGTTGATTCTCCCTAGGGCTTGGAGGTGGTGATTCCTTTGGAGACTCCGATGATCCTTCGGCCTCCGCTTTTGGATCTGCAAATTCCAGCTTTTTAGCTTATGCTTCACGTCTCCTTAGCATGTAAAGTTTTTCTGGATCATCCACAAAATTTTTGGGTTTGTTGGAGAGGTAGCCGTCCATCTCCTATTAGGGTTAGCAATAAACAAAATATATACAAAAACAAAAAATAAAAACAAATCTAAGAAAACTAGGGTTAGTCAAACTAGATTACATTGATTTTTGAGGATGATCAAAAGTTAGTAGATGCGAAAAGAAAACCAAAAGAAAACTGAAAATATTCACAAAAAGCAATAAAAGATCGAATCTTGATCACTTGTTCCCCGGCAACAGCGCCGGAAAAAGGGGCTTGTTGATAGTGTATATGCGTATCAAACTTCGTTTGGACTTGCAAGCGGACAAGTCCTCCGTCGTAGTCTAGGGACCCTTCTTCCCTCAAATGTGAACCCAAGGTATCGAATCCGTGGAATAAATGTGTGATGCAAGAACCAATCTATTAAAGCCGAGAACTTTGATCTTCAAAGGGAACTCTTATGCATCTAATCTAAAGGACATCATAAAAACAAATCTAATCTATGAAAACCGGAGGTAGCAAGAGATAGAGAGGGATAGGTAAAACTAATCTAGAGAGATTGGATCAAGCTCTTGTTGAAGTTCCAAGCAAAGAAGAATAACCAAATCGAATCTCATAAAAAGCTTCTTTAAATCGCGGCTTCCCGTCCAACTCCGAAGACGCCCACCTTTTGGAGTTACCGTTCTGTCACAACGCACTCCTATTCGTGTGGGTTAGCCTAGGGCGAGTCCAATGGACAAGTTGAAATCTCTTGGAAGGTCAGGCATGCACCTCTAGCCACCACGGCTACAAGAACACCCTCTATGATCTATCTCGAGAATAGATCTTAAAGTAAGAAAAGTGAATCGAAATCAAAGTCGTAGAAGAAGCACCTGATCGCTAGAAATCGGATTGCAACTTGATAATTCAACATCATAAATGATACATGGACAAGATCACCACCGGGATCCTACCTTGATCTTGCTCCTAGCTCCTGGAACTCCGATGTGATCTTCCTTGCAAGGTTCCCACGTCGGCTAGGGAAACCCTAGACAACTAGCTCGACCCTCTCCTCTCCGAGATGGTGTCCCTCTCTTCTCTGCTCCTCGACGGCGAATAGCGGATGAGTTGATGCGTGGCTCTTGGCAGGGGGACTATAAATAGCCCGGGGGTCGTCTAGGTCAAAGGAAGGGACGAATGCGAATAGAAATGGGCTGGGCCGGCCGACCTGGGCCCATTCTGGCCCATCTCGTGGCCTCCTTCGTGGACGATGCTTCTCGTGTCTTCTGGAAGTTTCTCCCTTCTGCATGTGGGCCATTGACATCAGTTGCTCCGCGGTTTGGATGGAGCTCCTTGCCTCGCAAGATTCAACATTTTCTGTTCAGGTCCTCGAAGTTTTCCGTCTTCACAGGTTGGTCCTTGGGCTTCTTGGAGTCATGTTCACTTCATCACTTGACTTGTACCGGGCTTCAAGGTCTTCTCACGAGGTGCTTGATGAACTTTACCCAAAAGTCTTGCTTTCAACTCTAAATTCCTGCATAAACATTAAACTCCAAAACCGACATGCACAAATGAACTTGTTATATCAAGGGGGTTAATACCAATGGATAAGATATAAATTCATGCCAACACCGAAGGTAAACGCATGGCTAGGTTGACGGAAATTCACCATCAACAATCATTCAACACCCATACGCACATAGCTCGAGCTACACCCACAGGGACTTAGGCTCGACACCCTCTCCCGACCAGTTTGTAACCCCTACTACAGACTTCCCTAGCATAAGAACACGATCGCTCGAGACTGGACGTAGGGTATTACTCCTCGGAGGACCGAACCAGTATAAACCCTCATGTCTCTCGTGCTAACCATCCGGGTCCGACACACGATCCGATACAAATTTACTGCCGGTGGTAGAGAACCCCGACAGTGATCCTAAAGCATAATAACAAATACCAAGCAAAGGAAGTCAAATATTGGGGACATTTTTGGAAGGTCAGTTCATGGTCTTCGGTTAATATGGGAGCTTGGTTAAAGCATGAGGATCATAAAAAGAGAAGATGGTAATTCTCCAGACTAAGTGCAAGTCTTCATGTGGTTATTAAAAGAGGAAAAAAGGATGAGTGTAAACTTTATGGTCCTTAATTGGAAGCTTGCATACTCGTTGTCAATCAAGAACAAGCATTTGAAGCGGGATTTTCAAATGGATTTTAATTGTGGATGAAGCAAAGTGAAACTCAAAGTGGATTGGGTAAGTGATGAAGAGATCAACCGAGATGTCTAGGGTGAGGGACTAAGCAATCTTTGGGGCCGTAGCTAAGCCGCCATTAGTGTCTTGCTAAGGTGAAGTTCTAGCATTTGTGGGGTCTTCAAGTATCATATCCAAGCCTTAACCGAGGGAAGCAATGCAACTCATCTATATGTTATGATTGGCAATATGGAGTGACTTGTGGATCCAATTGTGCATTCTTATGCTAGATGGAAAGATCCTAAGTCACTAGTTCAAGTATGGACATGCTCAAGACATAGGCTATGTTGAAAGCCCTCAAGTGGATATTGTTCAAGTATGGCAAGATTGAAGACATTCAAGCTCAATAAGTTGTCACATTGTTTTTATTTAATCTTGAGTATAGGTATGCCGTACTATCAAGAGGGATGCAACATTAGCGAGTTGACCAAAGTCAAAGTGCTCATTAGTTGACCTAAGTGAGATCTAGCCTTGAGAGCCTTAGAGTGTGCTAACAAACCCTCCTAACTTAACCTGAGCCACTTCATCTCTTTGGTGAAGTGTTAGTATCATAGAAAGGGTTTTGGGGGTGCCTCGGGCCTGACCGGTCAGGGGCACCGGTCTGACTGGTGCCGCTAGCTCAATGGCTAGTTTTTCAAACACCGGTCTGACCGGTGTAGGGCACTGGTCCGACCGGTGCCGCCTGACAGCTAACGACTAGTTTTCTCCTTTTAGGGGTATAAGTACCCCAAGTGCTCTTCAGTGGAGGGTTTCTATTCCTAGTGGTTGTGCTGAGTTCCTAAGCCATTTCTTGCAAGCCCTAAGCCTTAGTGGCTCTCTCCAACCTCTCTTTGTGAGATTTGTGGATTCAAGCCACATCCTTTGTGTTGGGTTGAGAGAGTGAGCTCAAGAGCATTTTTGTGAGCTAACAAGAGCATTCCCATAGCTTGAGCACTTCGGTTTCGCGTCTACGAGCTTTGAAGCATTTGTTACTCTTGGAGGTTTGCCTTATAGACGGCTAGGCGTCGCCGGCTAGCTCCCAAGGTTGTGGTGAGCAGCGAGAAGTTTGTGAGGGTTGTGATCTTGCCTCTTCATGAAAAAGATTGCCTTAGTGGAAAGGAGGAAAGTGGTTGAAAGAGACCCGGCTTGTTGTGGGAATTCTCCCTTACAAGCACCTTAATGGAGACGTAGCCGTTCCTTAGTGGGCGGTGAACTTCGGGAAACAAATGCTTGCATCCCTTTGTGATTTGCCTCTCTAAGTTGTTTTCTTGCATATTTGATTTGCTTCCGCTTTGATCTACTTGGGTGTCCTACTTGTGTGTGCAGGGGTCATTACCTTGCTTGTGATCATCTACAAAGGTTACTCACCAAGTTTGGTTCGTGCTAGAAGTCAAGAGGAGCTTGAAGTTGTTTTTGCAGGTGCTCTGTGCTACACCGGTCTGACCGGTGCTAGGCCACGGTCTGACCGGTGCCTCCTGTGAAGCCTAGTGCGCGAACGGTCTAACCGGTCACCACCACCGGTCTGACCGGTGGACAGTGGTAGCTCAAGTTTTCAGGGACAAAAAGTTAAAGTTGGTCATCACGACTATTCACCCCCCCTCTAGGCGACATCAAGGTCCTTTCAGCCTCTGCGGTCTTGGTCGCTGAGGCCAAGAAGGTCGCTTTGAGTGACCTAACCATCCTGGAGTAGCAGCGCACCGACACCGACTTGGACGCCATGCCATCGACGAAGAGAGTCTACCTCGGCCTGCCCGACGCGGAGAAGACGGTGGTCATCGGCGACGACCTCGAGGAGAAATAGGAACTCGCGCTCACCAGTTTCCTCCGGGATAACGCGAATATATTCGCATGGAGTCCATCAGATATGTCGGGTGACCCCAGGGAGCTGGCTGAGCACTCCTTGGGTGTAAGCAAGACGGCCAAGCCTGTCAAGCAGAAGCTGCACCGCTTTGCGAAAGATCGCAAGGAGGTCATTAGGGTAGAAATAATAAAGCTCCTAGCTGCCGGATTCATCTATGAATGTAAAAACCTGGTTTGGCTCGCCAACCCGGTGCTTGTACCCAAGAAAACCGGTCAATGGAGAATGTGTATCAACTACACGGATCTCAACAGGCACAGCCCTAAAGACCCCTTCCCTCTTCCGCGCGTCAACCAAGTCGTGGACTCCACGACCGGAAGCATCCTGTTATGCTTCCTCGACTGCTACTCAGGGTATCACCAGATAGCCCTGAAGGTCTCTGACCAAGACAAGACGGCATTCATAACGCCACACGGCATCTACTGCTACATGACCATGACTTTCGGCCTAAAAAACACCAGCGCGACCTACCAGAAGGCCATCCAGAAGTGTCTGGAGTCCCAGATCGGCGACAACGTAGAAGCCTACGTCGACGATGTGGTCATCAAGACCACCATGGAGGACAACCTCATAGCCGACCTCGCCCAGACCTTCGCTAACCTCCACCGCTATCGCTGGAAGCTCAATCCAGAGAAGTGCGTCTTTGGTGTCCCGTCCGGTAAGCCCTTGGGCTTCATGGTTAGTCACCGGGGCATCGAGGCGAATCCCACCAAGGTGGATGCCATCCGCAGGATGAAGTGACCTACTGGGAAGAAAGACGTCATGAAGGTCACCGGCATGATGGCGGCCCTAGGTCGATTCATCAGCAAACATGGAGAGAAAGGCCTACCCCTCTTCAAGCTGCTAAAGAAGGCGGACAAGTTCGTTTGGACAGAAGAGGCCGACCAGGCCATGGAGAAGCTCAAGACCTTCCTCATGTTGCCCCTGGTGATGGTGCCCCCGGCACCGAAGGAAACGCTACTGCTCTATATCTCCGTGACCACTCTGGTGGTCAGCTTGGTTCTGGTGGCAGAGCGACCTGAAGAAGGCCAACCTTACCCGGTCCAGCAGCCCGTCTACTACGTCAACGAGGTCTTGGTAGATAGCAAGACTAGATACTCACAGTCGTAGAAGATGCTCTACACCCTGCTCGTCACCTCGCGCAAGCTCTGGCTTTACTTCCAAGCGCACAAGATCAAGGTCATCTCGGCCTTCCCTCTTGGTGAGATAGTGCGGAGCCGTGACACCACCGGATGCATCATCATGTGGTCTATCGAGCTAGGCGAGTTCGACCTCGAATTCTACCCAAGACAGGCCATCAAGTCCCAGGTTATCGCCGACTTCGTCTCTGAGTGGACAAAGATCCAGCAACCTCCACCATTGGAGAAGCCAGAACATTGGAAGATGTACTTCGATGGTTCCCTAAACCACGAAGGAGCGGGAGTAGGCGTGCTCTTCATCTCCCCTCAAGGCGATCACTTGAAGTACGTCCTGCAGATCCACTACAAAGCGTCTAACAACGGCGCCGAGTACAAAGCCCTCATCCACGGGCTATGCATCGCCTTCTCCCTGGGGATCAAACACCTCATAGCATACGGTGACTCCAAGGTCGTCATCGACTAAGTCAACAAGGCCTACGACATCAAGAAAGACACGATGGATGCCTACTATGCCGAGGTGTGAAAGTTCGAAGGCCACTTCGAGGGGATCGAGTTCCATCATGTCTGTCGTGACAACAACGTAGTGGCCGACGTTCTCTCCAAGCTAGGCTCCAAGCGCACGCTAGTTCCGGCTGGTGTGTTTTTCCAAGACCTACGCAAGCCTTCCACCAAAGTACTCAGCGACCTAGAATCACCAGCTGATGACGCGCCCCCGCCAGGCAGCCGCGACGTCCTTATGGCTGAGGACGAAGATGATTCGCGCCTTGACATCATCGCCTACATCCTCGAGCATCGGGTTCCTGAGGAGAAGGCGGAACGCGAGAAGGTCACGAGGCATAGCGCCAACTACGTCGTCATCGACACAGAACTCTACCGGAGGTTTGCCTCCAATGGTGTGCTAATGGAGTGCATTCTACGATATGAGGGCCTCAGGCTCTTAGCGGAGATCCACGGTGGCGAGTGCGGCAACCATGCCGCTTTCGCCAACCTAGTGGGGAAAGCCTTCAAGTCGGGCTTCTACTAGCCTACCGCTTTGGCCGACACTCAGGACCTTATCCGGCGATGCAAAGGGTGCCAATTTTTCGCCAAGCAGCAGCACATGCCAGCTCAGGCCTTGTGGACCATCCCTCCATCGTGGCCCTTCGCAGTGTGGGGCCTCAACTCGGTGGGACCTTTCAGGACTGGTCCCGGTGGCTACAAGCACATAATCATGGTGGTAGACAAGTTCACCAAATGGATCGAGGTCAGGCCTGTATCCAGCGTTACGTCGAAGGAGGCGGCCAAGTTCATCGAAGAGATCACCCATCATTTCGGGGTCCCCAACAGGATAGTTACCGACCTTGGCCCAGCCTTCACAGGGGCTGAGTTCTGGGACTTTTGCCAAGATAGCCTCATCGACGTCTACTACTCTTCGGTGGCACACCCGCGATGCAACAGCCAGGTCGAGCGCGCCAACGGCATGGTACTGCAAGCCATCAAAGACCGCATCTACGACGATGCACCTCCCTATGCCACCAGATGGCTAGCAGAGCTCCCTCATGTCATCTGGGGCCTCCGGACTCAAGTCAGCTCAGCCACAGGGTACTCTCCATTCTTCTTGGTCTACGGGTCAGAGGCCATCCTCCCCATCGATGTTGCCTTCGGAGCTCCTCGCATCCAGCATTATGACGAGGGCGAAGCGGAGCAAATGCACAACGTTGACCATGACAGCCTTGAAGAACATTGTGTGGCCGTGCTCATGCGCCACACCCGCCATGAGCAGCAGCTACGTTGCTACCATGACCGCAACATGCGGGAATGTTCCTTCAATGTAGGCGACCTGGTCTTGCGGCAGATTCAGAACACCAAGGACATGCACAAGCTCTCGGTGCCTTGGGAAGACCCCTTCATAGTCAAGGAGGTCATTGGACCAGTGACCTATCGCCTCCAATGGGCTGATGGCCAGGGTGTCCCGAACCCCTGGAATATTGAGCACTTACGTTGCTTCTATCCTTAGAAGGCTTGTACCAAATTAAAAGCTATGTACTCTACCCTCTTGTAATTTATAATTAATAAAGATAAGATTCCCCCCTTTAGGCAGGTCTCCTGTCGACCTACACCTGGGCCTCTCTTTTTTTCTACCTGTTCATGCCTCCCCCCTGACACGCTCAGGGGCTTGGTCTAAAGCCAGGTCCGACGCACTCGGGGGCTTGGCTTTACCAATCTAAGGGTTTCACGACCTGAGGGGTTTTACCTCTTCTCCCTCAAAGTGTTTTCCCTTACCACAGCTTTTTATGCTTCTTATGTGTGTTCTTAAGTTGTGTGGTTGTGAGACCTTGGGTCCAAGGCCACCCTCCACGTGTCGGCTGCACTTAAGCCTCCATGCTGAGCCGTGCAGTCAGTAAAGCCATTTCTCCACTGAGTTGGGTTAGCGGAGGGGACACGTTTTGCAACTTCATTACTTTTGAGTTCTCATAATGAGTGTTTGTGCCAAATAATGGGTTATGCACTTTAATTAAAGCGGAACCATTTCATTCATGCAAGTTTATTTACATCATCAAAAGGGGGTCCATGCCCTCATTTACATCAACAGTCTGATACATCCTAGACTACATTTTCAGAGGTCGACCTTCTTGATGATCTCCTCTGCGGCGGCCTGGACGTCTTCATCGTTCACCGACTCCACCAAGTCGACATCCTCCACGACCTTCTATAGGTCGAATGCCGGCTCGTGGAACTTCACCGTGGCCAAGGCTGCGGCCACGACAAGCTTGCTGGTGTCCAGCAACAGCGTCTTCATCCGACCCTCCGCCTCGTCCAGACAGGCACTGAGCTCTTTGGGCTCTGCCCCCTCCTCCTGAGGGACATAAATGTCCATCAGGTACTCAGCGGCCTCCTTGAGGTCGGTCAGCTGCTTCTCAAGACCTGCAATCATCGCTTGCCGGTCAATAACACTTTGCACGGTTTGGGAGAGGTGGATCCCCAGACCTCGACTTAACCTACGCTCACATGCGGCTTTTCGAGAAAAGTAATACTCACCGTCCTGGACCTTCTTGGTACTCTCCTTGAGGACTTTTACTTGGTCCTTGGTCTCCTTGAGCACCTACTTCAAGGTGTCCTCCTTCTTCTGGGCATCTGGAAGCATTCAAATCAAGGTCGGAGAATGATACAACCTCGAGAAGTCAAGGTCGGGAGTTTGAGCTAGTATACCGTCTATGATGCCCCTAAGGTCTTCTTGAGCATCTTTTGCCTTCTCCTGGGTGGCTGCCAGCTCCTTCTTCAGGGCGGCCATCTCATTCTCTGCCTGCTTGGCCATGGCGTTCTTGACTCGCTGGATCTCCACCACGGCCTCGACCTTGGCCTGCAACACGGCCTCCTGAGTTGCAGTAGCCTACATGCGGGCCTTGGTACCCTCTCTAACCAGGTGCACCTAGGCCTGCACTCGCTCTGCGAGAGACTGCATCAAGCAAAGTCAGTCCACATGACCTAGGAACAATTGAAGTTACTGCTTTCACTCAAAAAAAAGAGAAGAAAGACCTTACCGAGAGTGTTCGCAATCGCCCGCTATGTCGCCTTGAACTCATCCAGGTCGCGGCGGTCAGCAACGATGTCGTCCTCCCACGGGGTCTCGGCATAGAGGAACCCGTCATCCTCACCCCCGCCTCCAGCCTGCGTCTCCCGCGTCGGCGGAGGGTCAGTAACGAGCAGGTCCTTCTAGAGCTCTTTGACCTACTATGTGTCACTCAATACGACCTTCGCCACCACCGACGTTGTCGTCCCTTCAGCCCCAGCAGCCCGGCTCGAGACGTCGCCCGCCGGCGCCTTCCCTTCCTTGTGCCCAAAGGCCTCTTGGCCTGAGGCATTCTTGCCGCCCTCCGAGGTAGCAGGGGTCAACCTACCAAAGAAGCAAATTCTATCAACGTCGATGCATACAAGACATGCAAAGTCAACAACGAGAGAGTAAAAATGTGTCGACCTACTTGTTACCAAGCTTCAACCCAACCTTTATGTGTCTGGGAGGAGCTTTCTTCGCCTTCTTCTACGACCCCACATCACGCGGCTCGTCGGCGTTCAACTTCGGGCACTCCTCCACGACCTCGGGGAGCGTCTCCTTCACTTGCTCGACCGACGTGTCGCACGACCTTGTGTCGTCGTCATCACCAGCAGCTGTCTCAGCATCGTTGCTGGCCGTTGTCGTATCCGTCGACGCGGCGGTACCCTTCCTCTTCCTCTTCTTCGCCCCTGCCACTTGGGTGGTGGCGATCGCCGCGGCAGCCTTGGATGCTGGTATCTTGCCAGTACCGTGCTGCGTGCGCCACGCCGGCGGTGCGATAGTCTTCACCGCCGCCCTCCCCGCGGTGGGATCTTCGTCGTCGCTACCCTCCACTGTCAAGTCGATGTCAGAGGTTTAGATCTGCACAGCCCATAGGGGGGTCAACCCGGTGGATTATTTGTTCGGCAGGGTGAAATCTAGAGCTAAGAACTCGAAGGTTGCGCAGGAGGACACGGAACACAAAGGACACGATGAGTTTATACTGGTTCAGGCCTCTAGAGAGTAAAACCCTACGTCCAGTTCTTGATTGTATTGCTTTGGGCGGATTGCGACTTGGGATGACTTGGGCTCAGGGGTCCGGCCTTGCCCGCCTTATATTGGCTGACGGACAAGGTCGGTGGGCCCTGAGTCCTGGTCGGTTACAACAGGGAAACCAATCTAAGGAAAGTTACAACATAATCCCGTGATCTTCGGACTGTCTGGAGGCGTAGCCGACGTCTTCTGCCTTGTCTTGCACGCTAAGTTACCTGACTGGATCAGATAAGGTCATTTGGGAAATCTTCTAGAAGGTCTTCAGGAGGTCGTGTGGGCCACCAACTAGGTCAGTTGGGCCCACTGTCAGGTCGGCGGGTCTTCTTGTAGGCGGACCCACTTATCGGGGACGGCCATGAGCCTGGTCAGTGGGGACCCAGGGGTACCCATGTCTCACAAGCCCCTGAGCGATGTGTAGGCGCAGCGACCTCGAGAGGGTCATGACGAAGTCTTGAAGCTATCGACAGGTCGAATAGCATGCATGTCGGTCCAAAAGAAAAAACTAAGAAATCAACTTAGCAGCCGACCTGTTTGAAGTCTTGCCGAATGAAGAGAGGTCGAGTGACGACCTATAGGAAGCTGACTTCCAACAGATCGAAACGATGATAAAAAAATTCAGAGGGCGTCAAGGACGCACTCATAGAGTAGTATCCGAGCATCGTGGCGGGCAGGATGGCCAGTATGATGATCCAACAAAGATAAAGAAGAAAAATTAGGTCGAGTAATGACGTGATGAGAAATAGGTTTCCCAACAGGTCGGTACGATTTAGAAAACAAGAGGGCGTCAAAGACACTCTCGTAGAGTAGTCCCCGAGCATTGAAGTAGGCAGCATGGCTGGTTTGATGCTCAAAAAAGAGAAGAAAACTGAGTCATGGTCTTGATCGAATGAAGTGTAGAGACACCCAAATCTTCCAGCATGGCTGCAAGGAGTCTGGCAGGGCCGACCTCTGGGAGGCCTTCTAGGCGTGCCGACCTCAAGGAGCCCTCAAATCAACAATGCCCAGTATCCGAGGATACCCAGCAAGATCTTTGAACGTCGCATGAAGAGGTCGTCAATGATGTCATAGCTGAAGTTGTGGTGTTTAGAACAGTCGACGATGAAGCTGTAGAAAAATCTTGATCTTGAACGAATGGAGTGTAGAGACACCCAGATATCCTGCATGGCTGCAAAGAGTCTGGCGGAGCCACTCGAGGCGTGCCGACCTCAAGGAGGTCTAAAATCAGTAGCGCCCAAGTCCCCGGAGATACTTGGCAGGGCCATTAGGCGCGCACTGTTGACGCTCCTTAGCCTCACCACTAAGGTTGCACTTACGGTGACGGCGCCAGGAATGCTTGTTGGCACTCGCTAGTGTCGCTACCGGGTTTGCACCTCTAGTAACGGGGCTAAGGGAACGTCAGGGGTAAAACACACGATCACAGAAAGGTCCGCAAGCGCACGGATTACCGTTGTAGCACTTCACCCAGTGGTATTCGGGTTATCATATTTATATTTTCCCAAGGGAGGCACTACGGCAAAGATGATCGAATAAACGGTGGAGAAAGACAAGACTTGGTAAAGAGCTATAGCGGGGGATAACGAATAAAGATATTCGGGGATAACTTGACACACGCAAGGAGATCTTGATAAAGGACTAGAGAGGATCTAGCGAGCTGGGAGGACAACGAGACGAGAAAGGATCCTAACACAATCTATCTATTCTTGTCAACTCTAGGCAAAGAACTAAGGCAAAGGATAACCAAGGCAAGCTAACTTGACAAGCTCTTCTAGTGCTGCAGGGGCATGCAAAGCCATGCCCTCAGACTGGGATGAGAAGGGAGGACGACGACGCGCTGAATCCTACCGGCCCGAACTAACGTGGTGGACTACAAAGCCCGTCCGGAGCTGTCACCTCCTTAGGGTACCACAACTATTCCATTGAACAGGACACCAATCTAAGACTAAGGTAAGCTCTGAGCACCGCGCTCACAATGAACCAAAGAACCTTTCCCCGGGTACCACGAAGGAAGGTCTCTCTCTCCCGTGAACCACCAGAGATCAAGTGAAGAACGACCACAACACTATAGGGTTCAAGAGAGCTATGCTAACCAAGGCTAAACTAACTTTAGTCTAAACCAAGAATAAAGCTTCTAGAGCAAAGTAAAAGCTGAATGTAATTGACTTGAAAGGTAAGATAGAAAGATAACTTGAATTGTACTTGAGTCTAAACAAAGAAAGGATACAAGAGTAGTACCGGAACTCTGAAGAAGACTCCTCCGGAACCCCGAGACTAGCTCGACTCGACTCTAACTCCCAAGCTACACTAATCCTACTCTAAGTGAACAAAAGAGAGGAAATGAGATGCTCCAGCGCTGTGTGTCCAATCTAGCGAGTGTGAGGTGCCTTTTATAGGCAAGGGAGGTCGATTGAGTGCGTGGGCCCAAGATCACAGGTGCGGCCGGATCAGGAGGTGCGGCCGGCCCTGTGATCCACCGCCTCTCGCCTTGGACGCCCCTGATCACTGCTCCTGAGGTGGTTGTGGGTCGGTGCCTTGGGTCGGTTTCGCCCGGTATGACGGTTGGGAGGTGCGGCCGGCCCTCTAGGTGCGGCCGGCCCTACTCCATGCCCTATGATGAACCGCCTTTCCTCAGGGATGCCTAGGATTGCCTTGGAATGACGGTTGTGGCGGTTGATCGGCCGGACAAGTGGACCCATTGATCCAAGTGATCCTAACCTCATCCATTCGATCAAACCGACATTTCCTTGGTCGATCTCAAGTTGTGCCCGCGGGAGAGGAGGTGCATTGGACCAGGCACGAGCCACGGGGCAGGTGCAGCCGCACCTGCAGGGCCGGCCGCACCTGCCAGGCCGGCCGCACCTGCAGGGTCGGCCGTGCTTGGTGGTGCGGCCGTGCCTAGCCCATGTGGCATGTTGGTTCCAATTACTCCCAAAATGTGTACCTACCCATGAAATTCACAACACAACTCGTGGAACTTTATTAGTACTAAAAATGTGCATGAAACTTGCCGTATACTCCTCTCGAACCCGAGGTTTTGACGGTCGAATCCTTGTTGTAAGGACCGTCAACAAACTCCCCCAAGCTAAACGTTTGCTCGTCCTCGAGCAAAGTCTAGACTTGGCCTCGGTGGATCAGGAGTTGCATGATGTTATTACTCGGCAAGTACCTGCACACAAACTCCATGCTCTTCTTGCTAATTTGAAAAGGTTGGTACGAGAGAAGCTTAGCCTTACTTTACCCGTGGGGCTTGTAGCTTTCCACCTTGCCTTCGGAGGTTGAAAAGTAGAATGGATTTTGACTTTGCATCTCTCAGTCTTCTTCTTTTCTGGATCCTATCTCGGAGTTTTTGAAAATTTTGCAAAGAAGGACAAGGTTCCTCGGATGGTTCCCTCGATCACTCAAGTGGTATTTGTTACCTCACCAAAGGCTTTGAGCCTCAACTTTCTACTCTACGGCTTGTATGTGGAGCTTTGGGTAGGATAAGTGTGAGACTCACTTGTGCCACATGATGTTGCTGAGCCAAAGACCGGATCCAAGAAGAAACTAGTCATGCAACTTGATCGAGATGTGCATGTGTGTGGAATATTTTTGTTTGTTTTTCTAAGTACTCCTTGCTTTGAGATTCTCCTCTTGCTTTTATTTTGGAGGGGGGTCATGCTTTCTTTCTCTTTTTTTTCTATGCTGTTAGATTGGAGCACATTTTTTTTCTATGCTTCTTGAGCATATACTTTTTTTTTCAATGACCCCTCTCTCCTTTTGCAAGATTACAAGAAGAGAAATCTCTTCGGACTTTGGAGTATTTATTTTTGGTGGATGGATGGCATGTTTTGCATCACTCCCGGTGTAGGAGTTAGCATGTGTATGTGGGTGTACGTGATCTCGATCATGGAAGCATGAAAAGATTCTACCAAGGGTCACAACAATTTGGCAAAACTCAATGGGTCACAAGCAAGCATATGTAGAAGGTTTATGCATTGATATCGACATATGGCTTTGGTAAGTAATATGACCATTGAGGAACTTGCTTTGTTTTATTTTCAAAAAGAAATCGTCCGAGATTTCACCATACTTTGAGATAGAGCAGATCAACATTGTCGCACCATATCATACTCGTCAACAACCTAGATTTGGTCATAAGCATTTGCTTCCCACAAAGTTTTATTTCAGGCTCTTGTCTCAAAATATACCAACAAATTCAAAAAGGCATAGAGCACAAAGTTATGCACTAGGTTCTTGCAAAGTTTTAACATAGCAACCATTCATCATTTCCAAAGTGAGGGTATAGACAAGATTTCAAGCACATGGTTGAAGCAAATATTTATTCAAAAGAGATAAACATGATATTGAAAATTGATTTGGATGGACATACTTTCCTTGATTGAACATGGGGTCTCCCCCAAGCTAAATTTTGGCTCCCTGGTTGGCCTGTCTTCATTTTGGTGATGGGTTGAGCACCTGGAAGCTTGTAGTGGTTGTCTTGATGGATTTGTGAAAAATCATAGGTACGGCCGTATCACTTGGTACGGCCGGCCCTACTATATTTTCCCCAGGCACTCGTGTCCCCTCTTGTAAACATCCTGCACAAAAATTTTGTCGAGGTGAGGTACGGTCGTACCTCTAGGTTCGGCCGTATCACCAAAAATCTCCAAAACTGCTTTTCTATGTCTTGTTTACTTACTAATGCATTGGTGAAAGTAAATTTGAAATCTAAACGTGCTTGATGCACGAAATAAAAGGTTGAAAGGGAAATATGAGATAAATACCGGTTTACCTCTCGGTGAGGGCTCGTAGTTTAGAGTCCGTGATCGGGACTCCTCCGGTTGCTCAATTAATCTTGGGTTCGTCCGGTCCCGGAGTGGAAGACTCGGACCATGCTCTCTTCACATGCCACACCTTCTTTGTTTTCTTCGGTGGCGATGAAGTTGGTGAGGCCTTAGCGGGGGTGTTTTTGGTTTCCGTCTTCTTTTCCCCCTTAGCCTTGTTAATTGCCTTTGTCTTCTTGGGTTGGTGGCGCCCGTTAAATGCTTTGTCCTTGGGTTTGGTCGGGGCCACCTTTTCTTCCTGCATACGGTTAGAATTTTTTCTATTGACCATTTGTACCTGTGAGCATTGCTCCACCTTTGGTTTAAAGGTGAATCGTTCTTCCTCGCCGTTGATGTTGAGGCGGATTTCTCTGGCTCCTACATCAATGTTAGCATTGGCGGTGCTCAAGAAAGGTCTCCCGAGGATTAGAGGCGTCCTTGTATCGACATCCATGTCGAGGACGACGAAATCCACGGGTATGAAGAAATCCCAGACTCTCACCGGAATGTCCTCCGCTATCCCCGCCGGGTAGCGGACCGATTGATCCGCTAGCTGCAAGCACATGGTTGTAGGCGACAAGGAAGTATAATTGAGTTTGTCGAAGACTACCTTAGGCATGACGCTAACGCTGGCTCCAAGGTCGCATAGTGCATTCTCAAAGTGTTCGGACCCGATAGAGCAGCTGATCGTAGGGCACCCGGGGTCTTTCTTCTTTAGAATGGCCGCGCTACACTCCTCCGTAAGCTTGACCATATCCGTGGTGGGTAGAGGTCTCTTATTGTTGAGGATGTCTTTGAGGTACTTGGCATAGGTTGGTACCTACATAGCCTCAAGAAATGGTATGTTGACATTGAGTTTCTTGATTACCTCAACGAACTTCCCGAATTGCTCATCCACGGTAGGCTTATTGATTCTTCGGGGAAATGGAAGCAGTGTGGTGTTGACATATTCTTGGGGTGCCATCTTCCTTAACTTTTCCTCTTCAGGGACTGCCTCCTCGGTGTCTTCTTCTTCTTCTTCTGACTCGGTGATCGCTTCCTTCTGTTTCTTCTCTACGGGGTTAGGATGTGGTGGATCCCGAGTGGTCTTACCACCTCTTGTGGTCACCAATTTTAAATTCTCTCGGGTAGGCTCGGGTTGCCCCGGGATTCCACCTAACTCAGAAGAAGGTAAAGAAGCAGCAAGCTGAGCAAGTTGAATTTCTATCATTTTGTTAAAGCTTAGCTGATTCTTCATGGCAGAGGTGAAAGATTCTATGGTGGAATTTAAATTTTCAAGAACTTTCTCATTGGCAGCTAGCTTCTTGTTTAAACTTTCATTAATTCTAGCTTGGCCAAAGACAAGATCTTTAATGGAAGGCTGATTATTGAAAGAGTTAGAATAGTTACCTCCATTTTGATTGTTGAACGAGAAGTTGGGCCTCGAATTCCACCCTTGATTGTTGAAGTTGTTGTTGCGGAACCCGTTGCTGTTGCCATTGTTGATGAAGCTGGCTTCTTCCCTTGTCTCGAGACAATCATTGCCCGAATGTCCCACATTACTGCAAACCTCGCACGTCATGTGTGCGTCCATAATCTTGGCGGTTTCCATGTTGCTTGATGCCTCCAATTTCTTCATGAGGAGGTCCATCTTAGCGGCGATCATGTCGATTCCATCAACTTGGTGTACACCGCGGGTACGGGGTTGGAGACAGTCTCCATCCCAACCTTGATTTGCCACCATCTTCTCAATTAATTCCTTAGCGGCTGGTACTTGTAGCGAGAAGAAGGCTCCTCCAGTGGCTGCATCTAGGTGCTCGCGGGAAGCACGCTTGAGCCCGTGATAGAAGGTTTGAATTAAGAACCACCCGTGCATGCCATGGTGTGGGCATGCGGTGATGTACTCCTGGAAGCATTCCCATGCTTCCGGGATACTCTCATCATTCTGCTGCTGGAAGCCCGAAATTCTTGCGCGGAGGGCGTTGGTTTTGCCCACCGGGAAGAACTTTGCGAGAAATGCCTTTGAGCACTTATCCCATGTGTTGATGGCATCTCGCTCCGCATAAAACCATTACTTCGCCTTCCCGAGCAATGAGAACGGGAATAGGCGAAGACGGATGGCATCATCCGTCACTCCACGGATAGTCAAAGTCCTACACACCTCCAGAAAATGCTGGAGATGTGCATTGGCATCTTCATTCGGCTTGCCGGAGAACGGATTTGCTTGCACCATGTTAATCAACGCCGGCTTGAGTTCAAAGTTTCCGTCTCCCACCGTTGTGGTTGGTCCGGTAGGGACATTGGTGTTGGAGGGGGCGGAAAACTCACGGATCGTCCTCTCGGCCATCGGTGCTGACGAGGTGCTGTCTACGGGATCAACGGTGTTCGTCTCTTGATTCGAGAGAAACTTCTGAGGAATGAGGACACGCGGTCGCACTCTCCTCACAAGTGACTCCTGATTGTCGTTAAAGTTGGACGGTAGGTCGAAACCGGTCATGCACTACTCTGCGTACACGAGAGTAGAGCAAGGGTAAACCCGCTTAAATAGCGGTTCACCAAACCTTGATAATTCTACCACAATGTTTAAATGATATCTTATGCCTATTGCCTCCCCGGCAACGGCGCCAGAAATGCTTGTTGACGCTCCTTAGCCTCACCACTAAGGTTGCACTTACGGTGACGGCGCCAGGAATGCTTGTTGGCACTCGCTAGCGTCGCTACCGGGTTCGCACCTCTAGTAACGGGGCTAAGGGAACGTCAGGGGTAAAACACACGATCACAGAAAGGTCCGCAAGTGCACGAATTACCGTTTTAGCACTTCACCCGGTGGTATTCGGGTTATCGTATTTATATTTTCCCAAGGGAGGCACTACGGCAAAAATGATCGAATAAACGGTGGAGAAAGACAAGACTTGGTAAAGAGCTATAGCGGGGGATAACGAATAAAGATATTCGGGGATAACTTGACACACGCAAGGAGATCTTGATAAAGGACTAGAGAGGATCTAGCGAGCTGGGAGGACAACGAGACGAGAAAGGATCCTAACACAATCTATCTATTCTTGTCAACTCTAGGCAAAGAACTAAGGCAAAGGATAACCAAGGCAAGCTAACTCGACAAGCTCTTCTAGTGCTGCAGGGGCATGCAAAGCCGTGCCCTCAGACTGGGATGAGAAGGGAGGACGACGACGCGCTGAATCCTACCGGCCCGAACTAACGTGGTGGACTACAAAGCCCGTCCGGAGCTGTCACCTCCTTAGGGTACCACAACTATTCTGTTGAATGGGACACCAATCTAAGACTAAGGTAAGCTCTGAGCACCGCGCTCACAACGAACCAAAGAACCTTTCTCCGGGTACCACGAAGGAAGGTCTCTCTCTCCCGTGAACCACCAGAGATCAAGCGAAGAATGACCACAACACTATAGGGTTTAAGAGAGCTATGCTAACCAAGGCTAAACTAACTTTAGTCTAAACCAAGAATAAAGCTTCTAGAGCAAAGTAAAAGCTGAATGTAATTGACTCGAAAGGTAAGATAGAAAGATAACTTGAATTGTACTTGAGTCTAAACAAAGAAAGGATACAAGAGTAGTACCGGAACTCTGAAGAAGACTCCTCCGGAACCCCGAGACTAGCTCGACTCGACTCTAACTCCCAAGCTACACTAATCCTACTCTAAGTGAACAAAAGAGAGGAAATGAGATGTTCCAGCGCTGTGTGTCCAATCCAGCGAGTGTGAGGTGCCTTTTATAGGCAAGGGAGGTCGGTTGAGTGTGTGGGCCCAAGATCACAGGTGCGGCCGGATCAGGAGGTGCGGCCGGCCCTGTGATCCACCGCCTCTCGCCTTGGACGCCCCTGATCACTGCTCCTGAGGCGGTTGTGGGTCGGTGCCTTGGGTCGGTTTTGCCTAGTATGACGGTTGGGAGGTGCGGCCGGCCCTCTAGGTGCGGCCGGCCCTACTCTGTGCCATGTGATGAACTGCCTTTGCTCGAGGACGCCTAGGATTGCCTTGGAATGACGGTTGTGGCGGTTGATCGGCCGGACAAGTGGACCCATTGATCCAAGTGATCCTAACCTCATCCATTCGATCAAACTGACATTTCCTTGGTCGATCTCGTTCATCCAAGTTGTGCCCGTGGGAGAGGAGGTGCATTGGACCAGGCACGAGCCACGGGGTAGGTGCGGCCACACCTGGCAGGGCCGGCCGCACCTGCAGGGCCGGTCGTGCCTGGTGGTGCGGCCGTGCCTAGCCCATGTGGCACGTTGGTTCCAATTACTCCCAAAATGTGTACCTGCCCATGAAATTAACAACACAACTCGTGGAACTTTATTAGTACTAAAAATGTGCTTGAAACTTGCCGTATACTCCTCTCGAACCCGAGGTTTTGACGGTCGAATCCTTGTTGTAAGGACCATCAACACGCACCCCACAGGGAGGCCTTCATTCACTACGTAAAATCCTGGGTGTCCAGAGCAGGCTGGCAGAGCTGTACAAAGCACACTGACCTCAGGAAGGTCATGCATCCAGGGCGTCCAACTAGGTTGGCAGAGCCATAGACATACCGAGGTATTGCAAGACCTAGGTATTAGGGCACGCCGACCTCAAGGAGGTCGTTTTGGTGCCCAGATGACCAGCAAGCTGCCAGCCATCCAGCAGAGCCATAGTATGAAGGTATTGATGACATTAGTTTTAGGCACACTGACCACAGGGGCCCGACGCAATCACAGATGTGAAGTTTCTGATCTCCAGGCGCCCAGACGGATCTGGCAGAGCAGCGAGGCACGCCTACCCCAAGAGGTCTTCAATCAAACTATGACCATTCTGCTCAGGAAATAGAAATATAGGCTGATTGGAATAGGCCTGTTTATGTGCAAAGCCATAGCGGGTGCACCAGGACGCAGAGCCTAGTGGGTGCAATGAAGACGCAGAGCCGTAAAGGGTGCGTTTAATCATCGTCGTCGTCTGTAGATGTAACGAGGCACAGGGCCCTCTGACGCAGAGTCAGGCTTATCTCTCCATAGACTACAGGGTCACGGGTCAACAGTGGTCAGAGATTCTCTTGCCACCCAGAAAATGACAAACTGCCAACTGACCAATAGGTGTACTTTAGCCATGTGACGCTGCAGCGGCCTCGGGCATCGTTGATGCACAAATGACAAACTCGTCGTGAGGTGGAGAAAAAGTACCTCACTTTTAATTGTCCACATGTCTACAGTACCTCTCAATCACGTGGTAACAGTGTCACCACTTCACCAGCCATACAAGGCCTGGTTCTGGCTATAAATAGCACCATAAGGCTGAAGGAGGCAAGCACCGAGCATTGCTGAGTTATGAAGCCGCAGAGTAGAATTTTGGCCATGCCGTGGGCATGCGACCGTCCACCAGAACATAGGATGCAAGATTGTAGGAGCTTGGAGCTAGAAGAATGCTTGCGAAGTGTAGGTATCTCCCCCACTCTTTGTACCGTGCCTCAGCGAGGAATCCTGGAGAGTTTGGAGGTGATGTTGTAGAGGCCCGAGGTGATGTTGCAGGTTCTTGGTAAGCATGAGATGCTCATCGAGGGCTTGTGGCACGTGCCGAAGAGCAAGCTCGTATCTGCATTCCATAGTCAAGCACAAAGTGTGACCTGCTATGTAGTGCGTCGTGTGGGCGTTCGCCTCGAGGCTTCCATTGGAGGTCTGAAGCTAGAAGAATTCTTGAGATGTGCTCTGCTATAGCAGAAAACATGGCAAAGATTACTCTAGGTAGATCAGGTCTTCAAATATGTTTGTATCTTGTAACAGGTTCTGGATCCAATGAGGTTGCAGGCGACCTGTGTACCTTCATAGTTCACATACAATGTTTGCTCTCTTCTGTCATATATTGATCGTTTTGAAGAATTTATTCATCAAAGACCTTAAATAGTATGATTTGGGGGCTTGTCGACCTCATGGAGATCGAATTGCTATCAGGACGACCTGGTAGCATTGATACATGTACAACCTAAACTCGGGGTGTAGGTCGCCAGTCTATCCATTGGGCATATAGCCGTTGGTGTGAAATCTGGCGAGATCGTCTCGCGAAATTAGCAGCGAAGAGCCGTTATAGCAGATCCGTTGCGGCGATAGATCCACAACGGGCGTCTGCGGTGGGGCCCATATAAATACGGCCACCCCTAGCTGCCGCGCTTGCACGTCCACCCTGCCACATTTGAAGCCGGAGCTCACCGCCGTCCTCAGCAACCCACCCGCTGCTGCCAAGGGCCCAGATCCGCACCGCTCCGCATGCGCGTGAAAACCCTAGTGACATTTAGATCCAAATCCATAGATCCCCAAGAAATGGCGGTCGCGGCTTCCCAAATCCCCACCCTAGAGATGGTTTGGGATCCCTCGGTGATGACCGAGGAGAAGATCCAGGCGCTAGTCGAGTGCGGGCTGCTGAGGTCCAAAGTGGAGGTGGAGTGGAAGGCGCCGGCGAGCCGTTCCCGACGGAGGACGACAAGGAGCAAGTTGTCTTCGCGTCCTTCTTCGAGCGCGGGTTCAATGTGCCCGCCGGCGACTTCTTCAGGGGTCTGCTGTACTACTACAAGCTAGAGCTGGTACACCTCGTTCCCAACTCCATCACTGTAGTGTCGCCGTTCCTACATCTGTGTGAAGCGTATGTGGGGATACCGCCCCATTTTTTGTTGTGGCGTTACTTCTTCAACGACAAGACCACCGGTGTTGACGGTTGATTGTCATATCAAAGTTCGTTTGGACTTGCAAGCAAACAAGTCCTGCGTCATAGCCAAGGGACCCTTCTTCCCTTAAGTGTGAACCCAAGGTATCGAATCCGTGGAACAATGTGTAACGCAAGATCCAATCTAATAAGCGGAAAAGCTTTGATCTCAAGAGGTTTGGTTTTGCATCTAATCTACTAGATCATCATCAAAACTCATCTAATCTACTGAACACCGGAGGTAGCAAGAGAAAGAGAGATAAAACTAATCTGGAGATTGGATCGGGTCTTTTGTTGAAGTTCCAAAACAAAGAAGAATAAAGCAAACGAATCTCATTACTAGCCTCTTTAAATCGTGGCTTCCGTTCCAACTCTGAAGACGCCTGCCTTTTGGAGCCACCGTCCTGTCACAACGCACTCCTATTCGTGCGGGTTAGCCTAGGGCGAGTCCAAGAAGAACAAGTTGAAAACGCTCGGTAGATCGGGTATGCACCTCTAGCCACCATGACTACAAGAGCACCCTAAGCAATCTAGCTATAGACTAGATTGGGGAAGAAGCAAACCCAAGTGAAGACAAAGTTGTAGAGAAAGCACTTGATCGCTAGAAATCGGATTCAAACTTGCAAATTCAACATGAGAGTATAATACATGGACAAGATCACCACCGGGATCCTACCTTGATCTTGATCCTAGCTCCGGGAACTCCGACGTGGTCTTCCATGCAAGGTTCCCACGTCGGCTAGGGAAACCCTAGTCAACCATCTCGACCCTCTCCTCTCCGGGATGGTGTCCCTCTCTTCTCTGCTCCTCGGCGGCGGATGACGAATGAATTGATGCGTGGCTCTTGGCGAGGGGGCTATAAATAGTCTGAATGGCGGCTAGGTCAAAGGGGACGCCGAACCGGGCCCGGAATGGGCTGGGCCGGCCGGCCTGGGCTGACCGGCCTGGGCCCAGTTCGGCCCCGGTTTCCTCCCTAGTTGCTTCTCGCACGATTCCTCATTTGTGTGCACTTGCATGTGGGCCTTTGACGTCGTTTCCTTCGCGGTTAAGGCTTGAATGCTTGCCATCCAAGCTTCGCTGTTTTCTGGTTGAGTCCCTGAAGATTTGCACATTGACGCTTCGGTCCTCAGGTCATTTGGAGTCATGTTCATCGCATGTCTTGACTCTTGTCGGGCTTCATGATCTTCTTCCAAAGTGCTTGATGAACTTATCCCGAAAGTCTCCTAGCGTAGATTTCCTGTGTAAACAATAAACTCCAAAATCGACATGCAAGAGTGAACTTGTTATATAAGGGGGGTTAGTTCCAGTGGTTAGAATAATAAATCAATGCCAACATTAAAGGTAAACTCATGGCTAGGTTGACGGAAATTCATCGTCAACATCTCCCCCATGCTTAAACCTTGCTCGTCCTCGAGTAAGCCTTTAATGAATATCAGCATTGCCTTTCATTGCTTATACCCTGCACTTGATCATACACGAGAAAACATAATGCTCTCAAGGATTTAATCATTAAAGTTCCATAATGTACTAGCCTTCATCCTTATGGAGGGTAGATATTAATTTAAGCACTTCCCACAAGTAATTACCTCATGCTCCCAAATTTCAAATGAATCTTAGAAATTTTGAAATTAAGAGCGAGATGAAAAAAAAGAGCTAAACCAAGTTCAAAAATAAACTTCCTTGCATCTTGCTCATGTACTCTCATCTCATCTTGTCTCTCAAAGCCTATTCATTCTACTCCTTTCCCTTCTCAATATATATAGTGGAAGGCTTTATGTGGAGATTTTTGGGAAAGTTTAGTCCTACCAAGATATTATAAATGAGATGTTGTCAAAACAAGACAAGCTTCTCATGGTCTTACCGAGACTCGTCAAAAAGGTCATTGGAAAATAACGTTATATCAAGGAGGGGAGAGAAAAATACACACACTTTGAGATAGGTGGACATGTGCAAATGGCAAAGAGTGATCCCGAGGCACAAAGGAAGTCCTCGTTATCGGATTGCACATGGTTGGAAAGATGAGTTTGGATCTTAAATCTTGAAACTTTTGAGATTCCTAATGCACTTTAGAGAACCGGGGAGTTCACTTTATTTTATTTTTATAAACTCATATATTTTTTTTCGTTTCTCATACATATTTTTCTTTATCTCTTTCTTTTTTTCTTTATACTCATTTTTTTCTTTCATCATTTTTTTATTTGCTCCCCATAAACTCTAAATTGCATTGGACCTACCTCCTCCCCCATGCTTAGACGTTTGCTCATCCTCGGGCAAAGAGGTGATAGAGATAAGGTAGGTACTAGAAATATTTTTCCTTTGGAGAGATACTTGAAATCTTCAACCTTGGCACCATCTTGCAATCTTCCTTGAATTGACGATCCAAACTCAATGATAGGCTGTGGTCAAGGAGGTAAACACAAAAGATGATATTTTTGGTTTTAAGGGTGGATATCCGGCGAGGTTTGTGAAATCTCCGATGTGGGGATACACAATGCACAGATAGAAAGGCTGGCAAAAAGATAGATACGCAAAAACGGAATGACCAGCTTCTTAGTCTCGGGCCAGAGAAATCATGGCCTGAAATAACTCACCCAAAAATAATTCTTGTATACTAAGGTTTATACACTCAATATATATATATATATATATATGGCTTTGGATAGGTAGAGCAAAATGCAAGAAGCATTAATGACAAGGTTAGCATATATATTTTTAAGAACAAATCATCTTTAACTCATCCAAAATTGAGAGCATGAAAATAACACTATGGGTCTTATTTTTATCATAACCTCCATAAAAGATTAATCTAGCTTTTAATTAATTTCAGATTCATATTAAAGAGAGCATTAGCTTAATCATACATAAAACAAGTACAAAAGTTGAGCAAAGTGGCAACTTTTCATCATATATTATCATGGCATCAACTTAATATTTTTACCAAAGGTTGATCAAGGTGGGAAACTGTATTCATGGTGATCTTAAACTAACTCTACTATTATCACACATGCTGAAAATAAATAAAAACAGAAAATGCTACACATATATAAACTTGCACAAAAGCTAAAAATAAAGAAAAGGAAAAGGAGAAAATCAAACCGAATTTGAAAGCATTATTATTTTCTTTTCTTCCTCCTTTTATTTTCCGGTGGTTCATATTGATGGTCCAGCGTGTTGTATCCTTGCTTGTATTATGATTGTGCCAGTCCTCCTCTAAATTGCTCCAATGGTGAAGGCGACCAATTTGATAGGCAATGTTTGCGGTCCCTTCTTCTTGCATTTGTTGGATGGAGCGCCATGAAAACTTTGTGAGGAACATGTATGGTGGAGGATGTGGTGGCGTGGCTGCCCCACTCCCCCATGCTTGCGTTTGACATACTTCCTTCATATGGTTGTTTATTAGCTTCATGCGCAGCCCCTCCTTCGTCTTAGGCTACGGAGGATGATCCCTCTTACACAATTTTCCTTTTTAATCTTTTTCGCCGATACAAGAAATCCTTCCTCTAACCAACTTTTGTCTCCCTTCAACAAATAAATTCAGCCCCATGTTGGAAAGAGGAACGTCAACTTGCACCCTCTCCTCTCATCTCCACTAATATATTTTCCTTGCTTCATGTACTCGACCCCCAAAGAAATCCCAACGAGGAGAAATTTTGGGTTCCTTGTAGTCTTCTCCCAAAATCATCCTCCAAAATCCTTCTAGCATATTTTCTTGGACTTCAACTTGCTCCGGGGCTTCCTTCTTGGGACCGAGCAACTCTCTAATATATCCATAAGGAACTAATTGCTCTTCATCTTCAAGGCGAAATGAGAGGCACGACACTCCTTTATCAGTGACCGGTGCTAAGGCAAGCTCCTTGTGAGTGCTTACACCAACTCCATTAAAGAATTGCACCCATCCAAGGTCGCTCAAGGTTTGATTCGAGTAAAATCCCAACGCTTGGAGGGCATCATCAAAGTCAACATTTGGCATAAGCCTTTTCTCAAGATGAACAAGCCTATTCTCCTCCTCCTCCGTCTTTATGATAAATCCATTGGGACGCCTCAGAGTGTATGGTGGTGGAGAGGATGAACGAGTTGAGCGTCATGGTGGAACGGGTGGCTCTTCCGTGTGTCCACGCAGTTTGGTGTACCGCATGGGCGAACTCCGTGTACTCCCCATGCCATTGAGGGGAAGCGTGTTGCTCCTCGGTGGTGCCACGTCTTCCTCCATGCTTTGGGGAGACTCGGAAATCGAGTGCCTCCTCGAAGAGCTTGATGGTGGCTCTGACGATCGTGTCTTCTTAGGGAAGATATTGGTGGCTCTCTTCCACATTGTTGTTGCAGTAACTTACAACGAGTGCACCGGGGGTTTCTTGACGGTGGGAAAAACACACAAGAGAAGTATATGGAGTGATGGAAATTATGGTGAATTTTCTTTATTATTATTGTTGGAGGGTGGTGAGTGAGGTGCACAAGTTAGGATGGATATTAGCCCATAGGGTTTGTGGATTCTTGAACATGCAACCGCTGATCAAGGTGAAGCTAAACTAATGAAGTGTGAACATGAGGCCACTTTAGCTAAACCTACAAAAGATATGTTGATGGGATCTACGGGAGTAGTGAGACCTATGCTCCCAAAAAGCATGGTGGCTAACCTTAGGCATCAAAGCATTATCAACATGAATGAAACAAAAGATTCGGCGATTACATGGCAAGATCATCATCCCCATGGAACTCAAATATATCTAGGTTGTTTCTGGAACTTATGGGCTATGAACTCAAGAACACGAATTAACAAATGCATACAATACTTACCAGGTGAAAGGGAGCTCCGAGAGCCATAAGTGGGGGTTAGGTCGGCCGGCCTAGGCTGATCGGCCTAGGGGCCCTCCTACTCCACTTGCTTTGATCTTGCTCTGAGATGCTTCTTGCTCCCTTCTTGCCTTGTGTCCGCGTGATCCACGAGATTCCATTGCCCGAACCATTCACAACCACTCCTTTGCTTGCGGGATTAATCTTCCACCTCCATTGTTTTGCTTTGTGTCACTCCCCCCCTTTTTTTCTTGCCTCTTGTGCTTCCACTAATTTTCCTGCAAAATAAAGCCCTAGCTTCCCCATGCTTGTCCTTTACATGTGCCCGAGATGCTAAAAGATGGAGGCTTCCCGAGATGCATCATGGGGCACTATATGTTAATCAAGCTCAAAAACCTCCCCTTAATCAAGTTTAGATGCTAATCACTCCTCTAATTTTGAAACTTTAAAAATTAACTCAGCGCTTGCGATGAGTCCAAATATACCATTAGAGGAGATCTTAGGCATCAAAAACAATTATAAAATTTATTTTGGTTGCACCGGGATCGATTGCTTTCATTAATTGATAGCAAGTTCCTCCGGCTTGACCGTGGGGGTATAGGTTTAGGTTCTAAGTTTGGCCAAACATGAGAGAGAGATTTTGAAAAAAAGTAAAGTCAATGGGGCTTAGAAAAAATCTAAATCTAGAGAAACTGGTGGGTGTCAAGTTGAATGAAACCAAAAATCAAGTTTCTTAGGTTCACACAAGTCCTACCATGCATCAAAGATTAAAAACATTAAAGAACATAGCAAGGCTCTACCCGTGTGTTTTTAACATGTGAAACAAGCCAACCTAAACATCATGGAGAGGATGAAAGGTTGGGGTAGGTTCTCAATTTTTGGTCTTGGTTTCTAAAAAATATGCAAACAAAACTAGGGATGGCCCAAGTCATCGGTTTATGATCAATATAAAATTCAAGTAAAACGACCGAGCAATTATAATGTCTCCAAAAATTATTCAACCACATAAGAGTTCATGGTATGTATTGCGTAGCAAACTCTAAGACCAACTTACCTTGAAAACATGAAAAATTCTTCGGGTTGCCCTCCCGGTAGCTTGACTCTTCAACGGGTTGTCCTCCCGGTAGCTTATTCTTGACTTGATGAACGGGTTGCCTCCCGCCAAGCACTTCGTTTATAGTCTATAGCTAGACTTCTTCTCTTCGCTCCGGATCAATGCTCTTTGCGAGCGTTGCAATCTTGGGGGCCCCACTTCTACACCATTCTTGGCTTCAGTGTAGGTTTATTCTTCGGCTTAGTCATCTTTTTGGTCTTCACAAGCGGGCGTTGATTCTTGGTCTTGACGGATGCAACCTCTTTTCTTCCTTGGCTCCTCCCTTCCGATGTGACGATGAGGTAGAACATAATTAACATTGATCATGATACATACCTCGAATCGTAGTTGACTTGAATGCACTCCTCACACCATCGATGTTGAACTTGATCTCCCACTTGCCGACGTCGATTGCTCTGACGATCTTGAGGAACTATCTCCCTAGGATGAGTAGTGGGTGAGGTTGATCTTATTTCAATCTTGGAGGTGGAGTTTCTCTTGGAGATTCCGACGATCCTCGGTCTCCGCTTTTAGATCTTGTGTCGCACGTCACCTTTACCTGCAAAGTTTTTCTAGACCATCCACAAAATATATGTTTTTTTGTTGGAGATGTAGCCGTCCATCTCCGGTTAGGGTTAGCAATACAAAAACTTAAAAGAAAACTAGGGTTTAGCAAAACCCTAGATTGATTTTTTTGTTGTTTTGAGGACGATCAAAATTAAGAGGTGCAAAAGAAAAATCAAGCGAAAAACTAAAAATATTCACAAACGCAAACTAGATTGAATCTTGATTACTTGTTCCCCGGCAACGGCCCCAGAAAAAGGGGCTTGTTGACGGTTGATTGCCGTATCAAAGTTCGTTTGGACTTGCAAGCAGACAAGTCCTCTGTCGTAGCCAAGGGACCCTTCTTCCCTTAAGTGTGAACCCAAGGTATCGAATCCGTGGAACAATGTGTAACGCAAGATCCAATCTAATAAGCGGAAAAGCTTTGATCTCAAGAGGTTTGGTTTTGCATCTAATCTACTAGATCATCATCAAAACTCATCTAATCTACTAAACACCGGAGGTAGCAAGAGAAAGGGAGATAACACCAATCTAGAGATTGGATCGGGTCTTTTGTTGAAGTTCCAAAACAAAGAAGAATAAAGCAAACGAATCTCATTACTAGCCTCTTTAAATCGTGGCTTCCGTTCCAACTCCGAAGACACCCGCCTTTTGGAGCCACCGTCCTGTCACAACGCACTCCTATTCGTGCGGGTTAGCCTAGGGCAGTCCAAGAAGAACAAGTTGAAAATGCTCAGTAGATCGGGTATGCACCTCTAGCCACCATGACTACAAGAGCACCCTAAGCAATCTAGCTATAGACTAGATTGGGGAAGAAGCAAACCCAAGCGAAGACAAAGTTGTAGAGAAAGCACTTGATCGCTAGAAATTGGATTCAAACTTGCAAATTCAACATGAGAGTATAATACATGGACAAGATCACCACCGGGATCCTACCTTGATCTTGATCCTAGCTCCGGGAACTCCGACATGGTCTTCCATTCAAGGTTCCCACGTCGGCTAGGGAAACCCTAGTCAACCATCTCGACCCCCTCCTCTCCGGGATGGTGTCCCTCTCTTCTCTGCTCCTCGGCGGCGGATGACGAATGAATTGATGCGTGGCTCTTGGCGAGGGGGCTATAAATAGTCCGAATGGCGGCTAGGTCAAAGGGGGCGCCGAACCGGGCCCGGAATGGGCTGGGCCAGCTGGCCTGGGCCGACCGGCCTGGGCCCGTTTCGGCCCAGTTCGGCCCCGGTTTCCTCCCTGGTTGCTTCTCGCGTGATTCCTCATTTGTGTGCACTTGCATGTGGGCCTTTGACGTCGTTTCCTTCGCGGTTAAGGCTTGAATGCTTGCCATCCAAGCTTCGCTGTTTTCTGGTTGAGTCCCTGAAGATTTACACGTTGGCGCTTCGGTCCTCGGGTCATTTGGAGTCATGTTCATCGCATGTCTTGACTCTTGTCGGGCTTCATGATCTTCTTCCAAAGTGCTTGATGAATTTATCCCGAAAGTCTCCTCTTTAGCGTAGATTTCCTGCGTAAACTATAAACTCCAAAATCGACATGTAAGAGTGAACTTGTTATATATGGGGGGTTAGTTCCAGTGATTAGAATAATAAATCAATGCCAACATTAAAGGTAAACTCATGGCTAGGTTGACAAAAATTCACCGTCAACAACCGGCAAGCGCACCGGCGTCGTAGGCTCGGTGATGTTCTACCTAAGACCAGGTCTTAAGGTAGAATGGATTGATATGGGTCTGCCGAACAACACCTCTGGGTGGAGGTCAGAGTGGTTCTACATCACCGACCAGAAGCTGGCGCTCCCGAAGCGAACTGGGCACAGGCCCGAGAAAATAACTGAGTGGGATATGCCCCTCTCCTCCCGCGAGACGGAAGACCTTAAGGAGTTTCTCGCCCTCCTCGCCGACCTCAAGAAGAAAGGTCTGACGGGGGGCTCAGTGGCAATGTCGTTTGGTCGTCGCCTGATCCAGCCGATCAAGGACCGGGTGCATCCGGCCTACAAGTACTGGGGTCAGTCGGACCCTACTCGCGAAGTCAACCGCAAGGTCTCTAGAGATGAGATGGCGACTAGAGTCACTCAACTGTACACCGGGCGGATCCGGAACAAGAAGTGCCCGAAGGCGCACTCCCTGATCCGACCAGCTGATCCAGTAAGTCTTTGAAATAACTAGCTCGTCTCGAAGTGTTTATTTGCTTTTTGCCTTAGAGGAAGACCTCTTAGACCTTGTTTCTTGTCTTTGCAGGCTCGGGAGATGCAGTACTGGTGCCCTGCACCCCTGCCGACTGGCGAGGAGCCGCGTCGGAAATTGAGGTCGCAGGACTACCAGCCTCCAGTAGCTGCTCTGCTGGAGAATTACTTGTCGGATTCGTCTGTAGGGACGGATGAGGACAGCGACGAGGAGGTCGGTGACGACGTGACGAGTCGATCTGAGGCGACTAGTGTCACAAGACCAGAGTGCAAGACGAGGGTGACAATAGCGAAGCAGTCGAGGTCGAGGGCTACCACGACGGCCGAGGCAGCAAAGACTGCCAAGCTCGAGGTCGAGAAGAAGAAGAGGAAGGCAGATCCCACCCTGACGTCGCGGAACGTCAAGGAGAAGGAGGATGAAGCCACTGATGAGCCTCCGGTCACTAATGATCGCGCGGCACCGAGGCCTCCGAGCCCCGCAACCAAGAGGCAGCGGGAGCTGGAAAGAAGACGATGGAGGAGGAGATCCGCCGCATCAAGGAGGCGCAGCTGGCTTTGAAGGTACGAGGTCGGCAGCTGAGGCCGAAATCGCGTACGACGGTGGTCGTGAGGTAAGACCCCAATACTTAGACTTATTCATTGATAATAATTATGAGGTCATAGCATATAGACGAAGAAATTATTGCTGGTCCGACGCCAGACCTCAGAGCACCTCGAGTGCTCAGGTTCTCCCACAAGGACGACGACGTCCGAGCATGAGGTCGGGATTCAGGGTTCTGTTGGCGGTGTGGGGACATCAACTCCCCCGCCCGTCATTGACGTGGACCCGATCAACACGGTGCCAAGCATGTCGGCTCAGGACCCAGTGGTGGACCAAGCTCAGATCGAGCAGCCACAGCGGGGCCCAGAAATAGCCGGTGGGGAGGTACTGGGTTCGACATCGATGGGGCTAGGTTTAAGGGGGAGGGAGATCAACTGGAATGGCACCCCCTGGGAGGGAGACATCTTCGAGGATGATGAGGACATGAAGGAAGTCCGTCGAGACATCTTGACGCTTAACGAAGCATTTACGGTAAATAACTGCCTTTGAATTTAGTAAGCAACTTCTCTTGTAAATGTTATCGACGACCTGTCTTGTGTCCTTGAAGCAGTCACTGGCCAACCGTGCCCAGAGCAGGGCCGACCAGTGTAGGAATGCCACAGCCATGCAACTGTGGGTGGTGGAGCTCGAGCAAGAGCTCAAGCAGGTTCGATAGGCGGCCACCGCTAATAAGAAGAAGCTCCAAGATGAGCTGAAGGAGGAGTAGCGCAAGAATCGTGGCGCCGATGAGCTGTTGACGTCTGTGAGTGCTGGTAAGACCAACGACCCACGACCTTTTATATTTGAGCTGCTAAAGTAGGTCTTGTATCCGACGGTATCTTTGTGCCGCAGAATTTCACAGAGACAAGGACAAGCTTAAGGATGACCTCAAGGTTGCCAAGGAAAAGATCCGAAGCCTTGAGGTGAACCTGCGGGCAGCTGACGCAAGCAGCGAGGAGCTGAAGAAACTAATGAAGGCTGCCGTGGACAGTGAGTATGATGTGTCCCAGAAGCTAGCTTATGAGAAGCAAGCTCGAAAGGACCTTGAGGTCAGTCTCGAGGTAGCTTTGGAATCGTTGCAGAATGACCAGGTGACCATTACACTTCCAATGAGTGAAGAATCAAGTCAATCGGAGGTTCCTACAAGCGGATATGGCCGAATCACCGATGGTTGCACGTCCTGATTTGGACAGCAAGCAAAGCTGAAGTGAAACAGCCATAACTCCCTTATATGCACTCCGATTAAGATGGATGAGTACCCGTTGGAAAGGTAATTTTATAAATTTTTCAATAGAATTATATTTTGGTATATGTTCTGTTATGTATACAGGGGAAAATCCACGAGGAAGAGGCATCAGCAACGCGATGAGAACAAGAGAGTGGAGATGAGGACGACAACAACGAAGAGAAGTTTGGGCAATGCTTCCACTAGACCACACATGAAGAAATTCAGAGGCTTGGAACAAAACAAAGACCCCTGGAGCATTGGCAAATGAAGACACATGTTGGCGACATCCGACGTGAGGAGTTGTTTGGAGCAAACCACGAAGGATTTCACACAAAGGACAACATCCAATGGCGCGGACACTTTGGGCTCTCACACGAAGGCTCATGGAGTTACATGAAGACACTTAAAAGATGTGTGAGCCCACAAATGAAGAGGAGTGATCCTACATAAATTGACCTTGACGACATGTGGCACGAAGGGAGAGATTGAAGAAGTCTACGTGAGCCACCTCCGATCATCAAGGATCGTTCGTTTTCAACTCCGAAGGACCACTCACAATGAAAAGCTCGAAGGCTAAGGTACACATTAAACTCTCAAGGTACTTTTGGATATGATAACTTTCTTTTGATATATTCATGTTCATATCCAATTGTATGATTTGATTCTATGCCTTGCACTTTTGATGATCATGATAGGCTAGAATTTCTTGAGAATGATAAAGAGGCTATGTTGTGCTTTAACTTTGTTAATTTACTTGCCTAATGAACCTATGCCTAATGAGAGCCTTAGTGCTGAGCAAGAAACCTATGCTACCTTTAATCACATTTTGTTCATTCAACTTAAATTGTGGTTACGATTGCATATGTTTATATTACGTTTTGCAAATCCTAGACTTGCCTTGTGCTTGGTCAAGCTCGTGACCATAAAAGAGCATGTGTCGGGGGAAAAACCGAGTTTCACTAACCATGAAGGTCATTAAACCTTAATCAAGAGGAGAGAAGCCTTGCCCAAAGAAATTGCAACCTCGTGCATCACCATCACCGAACCTCGAAGACAACGTCGCTGATTTCTTCAGTTTTAAGCACTTGATCAGATATGTAGAAGAAGGAAAAAGTTGAAAATCAGAAGCTCCATCAAGTGCCAATTCCAACACCTCCCAGATCGACGAATTTGAAGACCCGTACAAGGATATATGGCGAAAACATTAGGTGCTGCACAGTCTGAAATCTTTGGATAGATTGCAGCGTTGGAGTAAAACGAGCATTACTCACTCGATCGGAGTCCGTTGGGGGTGAATAAACACTTGATGGAAAGACAATCTCATGCGCCACGCATTGGAGAAGTTGTTTGCTACATGATATGATCTGGACAGAGAGGAAAATTCATGAAAGAAGAAGCAGCAACGAAGAGCAAAGGAGAAGGAGGGGATGATGATGCAAGAGATGATTGGGCAAGCCTTTCATCAAGCAAAATGATCGTGTCAAGCATGGAGAGTGGATCAAATCTGCATGGACATCTCCAAATCTTGCATGAAGGACCATGGCTTCGCAACTAAAAGAAGGTACGTAAGAAAGTCAAGCTCTATGACTTTAAATGAAGCGCTTTGCGGGAGGCAACCTGTTTTCTTTTGTTTATGTTTATATATAAATATTATGACCGTCTACATTGTGATCTTAAACTGAAACATCAAGTAACATTGTACCTTTGCTCTAATAAATACCACAACACCATGTTGTTTGATTTAATTACTATTGAGGGAGCACTTTGTTCTTCATCTTGGAAAATTTGTAGACCCTTTTGTGTGCCTATTAGTGTTTAGAATCTTTTTCTTTTGTGTCTTTTTAGAGAGAAATATGAAGTTGGCACCACCCTCTAATTCTAAACCTTGTGGCTAGTTAATTTAGGCTAACTTTTGTTTTTTGTTTTAGACAACCACCATATCATGTTGTTTTGTTCATCCATGTTATAATGTATTGCATGTTGTGTTGATCTAACTCTTTGCCAACCAACCTAGGCCTTCCCATGGCCCCCATGAAAAACCATGGCCAATAGAGGTAGGATTGCTTGTGTTGACCGTTTGCCGTCACCATCCGGATTGAACAAGTCTATCACTTTCCTCTTTTCTAACTAAAAACTTTGACTAGCCTCCCCATAAAATCCTTAGGAAAACCTTTCACACCTTTAGCCATCCTAAAACCATAGGTTTGTTTTTCATTAAAAGACTCGTAGCACCACCTTAGTTAGAATTTCCATACTTGATTTCCTCTCTTCAAAATCCTTATTTGAGCCAAAAATGTAGGATACCCATAACCTACCCTTAAACCTTGTTAGTTTGGTTGATTGATTCTTTTCGATGGGTGACTTACTTGTTGACAATGCTTACTTCGTATGAAGTGTGAGATCAAGCTTTGTCCTTTGCTTATTGTAGACCACATCGAAAGTGTTTTTCAAACCTTGCTAATGTTTGTTTGTGCTAACTTTTTTGCATTTGCATTTTGCATCCATCTCTTTGTCATCATCCACTTTATGTTAGCTTGGAACTTTTTGTGAAGCTTTATGATGAATGCTTTTATACCTATGTTAATGCTTCATATGGCGATATGGGCATTTTTCTTTTTGCAATCTTGTGTAAACATGGTGTTTAGACATGATTGGAGACCCACATCATTCAGTTTTATATACCTTCTATCATATTGCATTGGATTGTTTATAAACTTTGCAATACGCCCTACTTATCTTACGCCACGAAGAGTTGTTAATCTTGGGATAAGCATGGTGTTTTGACCTTGGTTAATAAATCTTTTGGCAATAGAGAAGTTTGGCAAGCACTTTGTAAGCATGGAGCTTAGAATTTGGTGTAAACATTGTTTTGTTTTTATACCATCCCATCATTTGCACGCACTCTTGCACACACATACACCCATTAGGTTCTTAATTCTTCTAGCTTAACTATGTCACAAGTTAAGATCTTAGAGGATGTCTTTGGTTTGTTAGCATAGAAAGAGTACTCCCGACCGTCACCTCGGGGGTACTTTGTGCTTTAGAGTTGTGAAGGACCGGAACTGGCGACCAGAGAGGGGGGAGTGAATGGGAGCCAATAAAAATTCTTCTCGAAGGAGATGAGAACTCCAACAAGATGAACAAGGCTTCCAAAGCACGTCTCTGACTCAACTACCCAAGTTGGCCAAGACCACGCAGCCACTGGAGTGCTACTGGTCCTAAGAACCAACAACCACCTAGATCTACTCGAGAACGCAGCGGAACAAGCAACTCGAGCACCACTGGACTACACCGGTCAGACTGGTGAGCAGCACCGGTCAGACCGGTCCCTGCTGGAGCAACCTTGCAAAATCTGAGAACTTCCACAGAAGGCCTCTACACCGGTCAGGCTGGTGTAGCTCGCTGGTCAGACCGGTCCAAGCCAGGAAATCCCAAATCCACCAAACAGACCAACCGAGCTCCAAAACTGACCAAACTCGAAACAGCAGCAACACGAGACAACAAGGAACTCACCAAGACGTTCACCCGAGGCAAATCCCACAAAGCCTCTGCACCGGTCAGACCGGTCGACTGCACTGGTCAGGCAGGGCAGCTCGGGATGAACAGCACCCGCGGGTCAACTCCCCCAAATCCATCTCCCGATCTCCCGATTCGCTCCACGGATTCGCACAAGACTTTGTGGATAGTAGGAACACCTCATCGGCACTCCATAGCCAAGATTTAGTCCACCAAAACTTGCTAGAACGAGAGGAATCGAAGAAATCCCACCAAGAACGCCTCTAACCCTAGAGAGGAGAAAACCCCAAAATCGAGCCCCTTTGCTCACGGATTTGGGAGGGGAATCAAAGGGAAAAGAACCACGAAGGGTTCAATCATACATCCCCCATCAAATCCCAAAGAGAAAGGCCTCGAATCCGCCACAAGAAAATCGCCAAGAAAGGGCTCCGAAAATCACCAAAAAGGAGAAATGGGAAAGACACATCCAAGCCTTGAGGAACCACGCCGAATCATCTATACATACCAAAGAGGTTCATACAAGGTCTAGCTTGCCGCCCGATCATCCTTCCCTCTCACAAGATCTCACCATGAAGCTCACAAGCTAGTCCTAGAAATTCCAAAGGAAAAAGGAAGAGGAAAATAGCAAAACAAAATGAGCTAGGGTTCCAAGAGATAGCTACCATCCTCTCACCACTTGGGTTATATGGAGGCAAGCCGAAAGACTAAATTACCCCTAAGGCCTAATACTAGGATACACACCCCCGAGGGGCACTTTGGGAATCTTTGTCTTTGCACCATCGGACGGATGCCCGGCGACCGCAAATTTGCATAGCCTCGACGCAAGCCTTGCGATCCTGATGCGTGTCCTCCGCTTCGAAGTCTCCGGACTGCGTCGTCGCACACCGGTCAGACCGATGCTCCTCACCGGTCAGACCGGTACCCACCGGTCAGACCGGTCCGATGCTGCTGCACCTCTGTCTTCGGTCTTCGGTCTTGGCTTTGTGGATCAATCAAGGAACCCAATGATTTTCTGGTGAACCACCGGAAACCCCGCAAACTCGGTGTAGCCTCCGCCAATCACCACTCATGACTCAGCTCCCACGTAGTCCCGGCTCGACCTTGGTTTTGAGGCTCAACCAAGAAACCGTCCATGACTTCATCATGCTGTTCTTGCCACCATGCGGCCCGCACTCGACTCCGCTGGCCACCGGGTCCCTCGAACCAAGCCTACTTGTCTTCTCCACAACTGGAGGCCTCACCAGCAACGACCTTTCGCGCTTGTTCTTCACCTGCACCAACACCAGTCAAGCTGCAACCTGCACCTACAATACTTAGCCAAGAATCAGTCCACACCACGTTGTCAATCACTCATCACACCAGGAAGTGACCTACCACCGGTCCTCGAACCACACAGGCTCTCAATCTCCCCCTTGATGAGTGCATTGACAACACACACGTTTTGGTAATCAAAGAGAAAAGGAAAAGAAAAGAAACGACTAAAAGAAACTCCAACAAGCGATCGAAAGCCAAAGGAAATGCAAAGAGCAAGATCACTTGAAGAAGACAAGTCTCGGACCCCTTAGGCAAGGGCAATGGATCGACACATCCGAGACAAAACATGCTCAAGCAAAGAGCACAAACCATCAAACCAAAGCTCGACAACCACAAAGAGCTCCCCCTGCACACATGCAAGCCCCCCTGAACCAATGCAACTCCCCCTGGACGAATGCATGCAAACCTCTTCACGAAACAGAGCAGCTGACTCAGCTCAGCTCTGACCGGTCAGACCGGTCCTCCTCACCGGTCAGACCGGTGGACAAGATCGTCTAGCACCTGACACTTACACCGGTCAGACCGGTGAGCAGCACCGGTCAGGCCGATGACCACCTGGGAAAAACTGGGAACTGCACGAGCTCAAAACTAGCTCGAAACCACTTGGAAATCTTCTAAATGCATGCAGCAAGCCAAAACATGCTCAAACTTCTCCCCCTTGTTGACAATGCATGAATCAAGCCAAAAATGCAAAAAAATGCAACCTAGAACTTTTCAAATAGACAAAATTCAACATAGCATGCTACACACCTCCAAATGAGCAAGTTAGATACTCTATAGCTTCGTATGGACAAAAAACTACAAGATCACCAAGTTTCACAACCATTGGACGAAGCTAAGATAGAAATGACTATTTTTGCGAAAAATTTCCCTCTCATGAGCAAAGTCCTAAACATGATCAAAACATGTCAAAATGGCAAAACCACACAAACTCCATGCTAGGACAACCATTCTAAGCATAAGACCATCATAAACATCCACAAGCACCTCATGTCATGTCAAAGCATACCGAGCCATGTGCTTACTTCTAAATATGAGACTTCTCATTGGTAAGCAACATGCAACGGTTTAGCACCCAAAAGCAAGTAAATTAAGCACATATGACATGGGAGCACATTTTCTAAGCAATTTACATTTCATTTTCAGATTTATAATTGGTACATGAAATGTCTTTGCGACAAAAAGGAACTTATGCCCCTCCACAAGATAAAGCATGGGGGCTAAACATTCATGATGGCAAATGAGCCTTTGGCCCCATATGATCAAAATAAGCTATCCAACAACAAATTAAGCATAGCCAAGCCACAAAAACATGTCAAGATCATATAAAGGCATTTACTCACAAGAGAGCATACATATGACATTTTTGAAAACATAGCTATCAACCATGGATATAAACCAAGATCATCAAGAGCTAAGCCACACTAAGCCATATCATACCAAACTAGCTCACAAGATCATATATAGCACAACATGGTGAACTATGTATATAAGAGAAGCTTTTCCTACACAATGCATAAGATACAAGATGCATGCAACCTATCATACAAAGATGACTATACATCATGATACAAATGCAATGCAAAATGCAAGAAAGCATAAAGGAAAGCTATACATATGCTACAAAGGAGCTCCCACACACCCAACTCAAGAAATCAAACAAACACCAAGCTCCCCCCGCAAACGAGTGAAAGTTGCTTGATCTAGGGGTTTGGTGAAACTATCGGCTAGCTGGTCATGTGTGGGTACATGGATCAAAGCGATTTTCCCTTTCTCAACATTATCCCCAGAAAATGGTAGCTCACTTCTATATGCTTGGTTTTGGAATGAAGCACTGGTTCTTAGCAACACTTATTGCACTCGTGCTATCACAAAGAAGTGGAACCTGGGTATACTCCTCACCAAAGTCACTCATGGTGTATGTGATCCAAAGGAGCTGAGAGCAAGAACTAGCTGCGGCAACATATTCGGCTTCGGTTATAGATTGAGCAACACTCGATTGTTTGCGGGAAGACCAAGACACCAAAGAAGAACCCAAGAACTGGCAAGTCCCAGAAGTGGACTTCCTATCCAACTGACACCCGGCAAAATCTGCGTCTGAAAATCCATGAAGCGCCAAAGAAGAAGACGCGGAGTACCAAAGGCTGAAGTCGGGAGTATGTCGCAAATACCTGAATATGCGCTTGACTACTTGCCGATGCGAAGTCCTCGGAGACACTTGAAAATGAGCGCACAGACATAGTGAGAATTGGATGTCCGGCCTCGTCGCCGTCAAGTACAGGAGTGACCCGATCATGCTTCAGTACTCCTTCTGGTCCACGTGTTCACCGTCCTCGTCCGCATCAAGAGCTGTAGTCGTACTCATAGGCGTCGGCATGGCCTTGGAGTCCTCCATCTTGAACTTCCTCACAATGTCCTTGGTGTACTTGGCTTGGTGCACGAATGTTCCTTCCTTTGATTGCTTGATCTGGAGGCCGAGGAAGAACTGCAACTCACCCATCATGCTCATCTCAAATTCCCTGCTCATGTCTTCTGCAAACCTTGCAACCAAAGAGTTAGTCGAGCCACCAAAGACAATATCATCCACGTATACCTGCACAATCAGGATATCTTTGCCCTGCCTGAGTAGAAATAAGGTTTGATCTACCTTTCCCATCTCAAAACCTCTCTCAAACAGGAACCTCCTCAACCTACCGTACCAAGCTCTAGGCGTCTGCTTCAACCCATACAGTGCCTTCCTCAACTTGTACACCCTGTGGGGGTACTTCTCACTCTCAAACCCCGGTGGTTGTCTCACATACACTACTTCCTCCAAAACACCATTCTAGAAAGCACTCTTGACATCCATTTGGTACAATTTGAACCCTTTAGCCACGGAAAAGGCTAGAAGGATCCTAATCACCTCCAAACAGGCTATGGGAGCAAAGGTCTCCTCGTAGTCGATCCCCTCTTTCTGACTATACCCTTGCGCCACCAACCTCGACTTGTTTCTCACCACTTCTCCTTTCTCTCCCTCTGTTTTTCCACACCCATTTTGTCCCAATCGGCTTACACCCCGGCGGAGGATCCACCAACTCCCAAACTTGGTTTCTTTCAAAGTTCTCCAACTCCTCATGCATCGAATTAACCCAATTATGATCAGATAACGCGTGTCCAATGTCTTTGGGCTCAAACGTAGCAACAAAAGTAGCATGAGCAAAGTGAGAATTGTTTTGAACCCTCGACTGTGTAGTGCGTTCATTGATGTCGCCGATGATTCTCGAAGCTGGGTGATCCACTTGAACTCGCCGGGGAGGCTCTCGCCTTGATGCTACCTCTCCCTCAACAACAGCTTCACCTTGATCTGGGTTTGTCGTTGTAGGTGTGGGAGAAGGGTCGTCCACCACCGTAGTCGAAGTAGTAGGTACATGCTCAGCCGCGGGCACCACACCGCCGTCTTCATCATCTCCATGTTCATGCTCCTCCTGGAAAATCTCCTCGCCAAGTTCATCATCACCTGCACACTCAAAAACAAGCTGACTACGTGGCTGTGTCTTGTCGAAGGTAACCTCGCAAGTCTCCACAATTTGGTTAGTTTCTAGATTGAGCACTCGAAAGGCTCTAGAATGAGACGCGTAACCAAAGAAAATGCCATCGACAGACCTAGCCTCGAACTTGTCCAACTTCTTACCTTTCTTCAGGATAAAGCATTTGCACCCAAACACATGGAAGTGACTCACCTTGGGAGTTCTACCGTGCATCAACTCATAGCAAGTTTTCTTCTTATGCACCCTGAGATAAATCATGTCCGACACATAGCACGGGTATTCACCACCTCAGCCCAGAACCTTCTCGGAATCCTATGCTCATCGAGCATCATCCGAGCCATCTCACACAAGGTTCTGTTTTTCCTTTCAACCACGCCGTTCTGGGGAGGCGTATACAGACTCAAAAACTGGTGTTCAAGACCCAAGTCATGGCAAAAGGTTTCGAAGCGAGAGTTTTTAAATTCCGAGCCAGTGTCATTGTGGATCGCTCGTATGGCATCTCCGTGCCTCTCGTTTCTTAACCTCAAGACAAGATCTCGAACAAAACCAAACATCTCCCCTTTCTCCTCAAGAAAGAAAACCCACGCATACCGAGAGTAGTCGTCCACCACAACCAGGACGTACCACTTCCCACCCACAGATCGCTCACGAGCTGGGCCAACAAGGTCCATATGGAGCAGCTCGCATGGACGCTCCGTCATCACATCGGTGAGGGGTGGATGGGAAGAAGCTACCATCTTAGCATGCCGATACGGTGCACAAACCAACTCTTTTTAAAACCTCAGACGTGACAATCCTCGGACCAAATTGAGTTTACTCAAGCGAGACAAAAGGTCAAAGCTTAAGTGACCCAACTTCCTATGCCACTTCCACAACTCACTCGAAGAACCAGCCAAGAAACAACGAGCCACACTAGAAGACTGAGAGAAATCCGCTCGGAACACTTGACTCTCGGGAACGACCATGCAAACAAGGTCCCCTCGAGAATCCAAAATCCGAGAACCACCAGGCCGAAACAACACCTCAAAGCCCTCATCCAAAAACTGGGACACCGAAAGCAAATTGAACCTAAGCGATTGAACAAGAGCAACCCGCCTGAGAGTGACCTTCTCACTTACCTTAATCTCACCTTCTGAAAGCACACGCCCTCGCCCATTGTCCCCAAAGGTGATGTATGTCTTGGACACCACCAGGACGAGACTTGAGAACCACCCCTTGTCTCCGGTCATGTGCCTCGAGCAACCGGAGTCAATCAACCAAATGTTCCTCAAGTCTCCCACCTGAAATTCAAAAACGAGCACGTGAGTGAACAAACAACTCTGCACTGGGGTTAGTACCAAAAGAGTAAAACCAGTGCTGAGCCATTTGCTCCAAAGTGGGGTTAGCACAAACCAAATCATCACGCCTATCAACGCTACCACCACGAAAACCACCACGAGGAAACCACCCCTATCTAGCTGGAGGAGAACGAAAACCATGAAAGGAAGACCGTGGACCGTTCCTCCTCTCCATCTCAAAACTACGACTCCTCCCACCCTCGTATTGAGCACGAGGTGGAGAACGTCTAGCACACTGACCACCTGCAAACTCTCCATGCCAACCACCAGAACCATGACCACCAGAACCGAACCGAGCACCCGTACGAGCACGGAAACCGAACTGCTGTCTGCCCAGACCAGCACCGGTCTGACCGGTGGAGTACATTGGTCTGACCGGTGGTGCTCGGCCAGCAGTACCACCTGCCACCTTCTGATCTCCCCAAGCCGGAATCGTCCTCACAATCGCCTTGGCCCTGGGCATCTGCATACGAGGCTCAAGTACACCATTGGAAGGGTGGTACTTGTCCTTGTTAGCCCACTCCTTTGCCATTCTCTCCTCACGCTTCCTCTTGAAGCAAAACTCACCCTTGTGACCATCTCTCCCACAATAGTCACAATGAAATTGTATGGGCTTAGGTTTAGGCTTGGGTAGGGGCTGTTCACTTGGTTTCCCCTCACTCGGCTTCTCACCCTTCTTCTCTCCAACCTCACTCTCCTTGGAGCTCACAAACTTCACCGGTTTTTGGAAGTCATTTGTTGGGCAAGGAAATATGGGAGGATCTGGGGTTGTGTCAAGTTTGTTTATTAGTGGGTTGGGCTTAGGAGCATATGCATTTTTGTGGAAGGTTTTTGGTGGAGCTAGGATATCACCAATCTTCTCTCCTCCCTCACCATTACACTCTCCAACCTTCTCCGAACCAAGCGCTTGCCCATCATAGCGCTTGTATGCCTCTATCATCATCCTAAGCTGTGGTTCATGACCCGACAACCAACCCATCATTTTCCTCAACTCATCATTCTCATCCTGCAAGCGATCCACATTATGTGCAAGTTCCAGATTTTTCAAAGCATGCACTTCACAAGTAGAGCAAGAAGTGGGAACAGGTTCTTTCAACTTAGCCTCAAGAGAAATAGTGTAAGCATGCATCTCATCAATCTTTCCATGCAAAACAGGGCAAGAAGTGCAAGCACCTAGCAAAGCAGGTCTAGACTTAAGCTCAGCCACTTCAACCCTAAGCACATCTAGTTCATCACAAGTAGAAGCATACTTATCCTTAAGACTAGTAAGATCAGCTAGGTACACAGAGCAATCACAACAATCAATCTCATCAGAAACCACAGGTGAAGCCTTAAGCGAATCTATCTCAAGCTTAGCATCAAGGTTTTGGGTTTCTAGCTCAGCTACTCAGTTCCTAGCATCTTCTAGTGAGGCCCTAAGCTCTTTCCTCATCTTCTTTGCCTCTCTAAGCATGTCATCACGATTATCAAGCAACTTGCCAAGATGCTCGTTCTCCTCATGCAAGAAGGGAAGCTCGTTACGTACCTCATCCTCGGAGTCAGAGTCCGAGTCGCTCTGGTGACTCTTCTTGCTGCCGGAGCTACGAGCCATGCCGCAAAAGCCATCTCTCGCGTAGCAGCTCAGCCCGCTCAAGTTCTTGGATGACTTCTTGTTCTTGCGCCAATCACCTTCATCTTCACTGCTACTCGAGCTCAAGGAAGAGTAGGCGGAGCTGGAGTCGATGTCACTTGCTCCGATCATCGCTTGGGCCTTCCTGCCGCGGCCGTCCTTCTTCCTCGACCGTCGCTCGTCCTTGTTCTTGTTCTTGTGCTTGTGATCGCGCCTTGATCGGTACTTGCCGTCCTTGTTCGACCGGTGCTTGTAGCTGTCCTTGTAGCCATCCTTGTTCTCCATCTTCTCCGGACAGTCGGCGACGAAGTGTCCTGGCTTGCCGCACTGAAAGCATGTCCATGGATTCCTCCTTGTGTTCACCTGGTTCTCGTGCAACCTCTCGAACCGCCTGGTTAGCAACGCCAGCTCGTCCTCTCCAAGCACGTCGAACTCCTTGTCTGGCAAAGACATCAAAGAAGACAGAGAGTACATCCTGGAGGATGCGTTAGCGTTAGACTTAGCACCTTTGCCACCGACGAGAGCAAGACTGTGAGAGTCAGTCGGGCTCTCGATCTTGGCTGTCATACCACGGTTCAACTCAGCCGACTTGAGCTTCGAGAACAGCTCGTTCACAGTCAGGGTGTCATACTTCTCGGACTCAAGAATAGCCTCGACCTTTCCGTCCCATACAGTGCGATCAAATGAGTGCAAGAGATTCATGGCTCTATCATGATCATCGTATGGGAGCACGGCCACATTGGCTCTTATGTTATTCACCACAACCGTAAACCGCTAGAAAAGGGCATCGACAGACTCGCCGGGGAGATGAGTGAAGTTCTCGTACTCTCTCCGATAAGTCGCATACATCCGAGCCAGAACCTGAGCATTCCCAGCATGAGCATCCTTCAACTGCTCCCAAATCCTACAAGCTAAGTCCTCTGTCTGAACCCGATCGAATTCAGACTGACACAGAGCACGAAACAAGTAGTCGACCGCCTTGTTGTTGGCGTCGAACATGTCCGTCGATCCCGGAGCAAGAAAGTTAATCGGATGAACATAAGTTGTGTTCACCGTAACGTCCCAAAGGATCTGACCCTTACCGCGGAGGAAAGCTGCCATCCGCCTTTGCCACATCTGGTAGTTTTTGCCATCGAAGTGCGGAGGACTCGAACCCCATTCTTGGTACGCCATCCTTGGATCTTAGACTGGTTAGAATCCGAAGATCCGTAACCGGCTCTGATACCACTTGAAGGACCGAAACTGGCGACCAGAGAGGGGGGAGTGAATGGGAGCCAATAAAAATTCTTCTTGAAGGAGATGAGAACTCCAACAAGATGAACAAGGCTTCCAAAGCACATCTCTGACTCAACTACCCAAGTTGGCCAAGACCACGCAGCCACTGGAGTGCTACTGGTCCTAGGAACCAACAACCACATAGATCTACTCGAGAACGCAGCGGAACAAGCAACTCGAGCACCACAAGACTGCACCGGTCAGACCGGTAAGCAGCACCGGTCAGACCGGTTCCTGCTGGAGCAACCTGGCAAAATTTGAGAACTTCCACAGAAGGCCTCTACACTGGTCAGGCCGGTGTAGCTCGCCGGTCAGACCGGTCCAAGCCAGGAAATCCCAAATCCACCAAACAAACCTACCGAGCTCCAAAACTGACCAAACTCGAAACAACAGCAACACGAGACAACAAGGAACTCACCAAGATGTTCACCCGAGGCAAATCCCACAAAGCCTCTGTACTGGTCAGATCGGTCAGGCTGGGTAGCTCGGGATGAACAGCACCCGCGGGTCAACCCCCCAAATCCAACTCCCGATCTCCTAATTCGCTCCACGGATTCGCACAAGACTTTGTGGATAGTAGGAACACCTCATGGGCACTCCATAGCCAAGATATGGTCCACCAAAACTTGCTAGAACGAGAGGAATCAAAGAAATCCCACCAAGAACGCCTCTAACCCTAGAGAGGAGAAAACCCCAAAATCGAGCCCCTTCGCTCACGGATTTGGGAGGGGAATCAAAGGGAAAAGAACCATGAAGGGTTCAATCATACATCCCCCATCAAATCCCAAAGAGAAAGGCCTCGAATCCACCACAAGAAAATCGTCAAGAAAGGGCTCTGAAAATCACCAAAAAGGAGAAATGGGAAAGACACATCCAAGCCTTGAGGGACCACGCCGAATCATATATACATACCAAAGAAGTTCATACAAGGTCTAGCTTGCCGTCCGATCATCCTTCCCTCTCACAAGATCTCACCATGAAGCTCTCAAGCTAGTCCTAGAAATTCCAAAGGAAAAAGGAAGAGGAAAATAGCAAAACAAAATGAGCTAGGTATCCAAGAGATAGCTACCATCCTCTCACCACTTGGGTTATATGGAGGCAAGCTGAAAGACTAAATTACCCCTAAGGCCTAATACTAGGATACACACCCCCGAGGGGCACTTTAGGAATCTTTGTCTTCGCACCATCAGACGGATGCCCGGCGACCGCAAACTTGCTTTGCCTTGACGCAAGCCTTACGATCCCGATGTGTGTCCTCCGCTTCGAAGTCTCCGGACTGCGTCGTCGCACACCGGTCAGAACGATGCTCCTCACTGGTCAGACCGGTACCCACCGGTCAGATTGGTCAGACCCACCGGTCAGACCCATCGGTCAGACCGGTCCGATGCTGCTGCACCTCCGTCTTCTGTCTTCGGTCTTGGCTTTATGGATCAACCAAGGAACCCAATGGTTTTCTCGTGAATCACCAGAAACCCTGCGAACTCGGTGTAGCCTCCGCCAATCACCACTCATGACTTGGCTCCCACATAGTCCTGGCTCGACCTTGGTTTTGAGGCTCAACCATAAACCGTCCATGACTTCATCTTGTCGTTCTTGCCACCATGCGGCCCGCACTCGACTCCGCTGGCCACCGGGTCCCTCGAACCAAGCCTACTTGTCTTCTCCACACCTAGAGGCCTCACCAGCAATGACCTTTCGTGCTTGTCCTTCACCTGCACCAACACCAGTCAAGCCGCAACCTGCACCTGCAATACTTAGCCAAGAATCAGTCCACACCACGTTGTCAATCGCTCATCACACCAGGAAGTGACCTACCACCGATCCTCGAACCACACAGGCTCTCAATTTGTTTTGCAGGCATAACAAATTGCTCCCATGAGTTAGCGATAAAAGATGAAAATAAGATCGTCAACACCTCCAATATCCCAGAAGAAACACCGCTGCCTTCATCAAGATTAGGCACATGTTCAGAGATGTACAAAAGAGGAAAATTTGGATATTCAGGAGCTCCACTAAGTCTTCTTTCCAACGCATTAAGATGCAACATTTTAGGAGACCCGTGAAAGGCGTTACAACCAAATCATTAGGCGTCACACGTTCTGAAATCAGCCCGGGACAGTTTGCATTGATGGAGTAAAAAGGGCGTAACTCTCTTGTTCGGAATCCGATTGGGGTGAATGACCACTCGTTGGAAACATAATTTTAGGAACTTTACAATGGAGCAATGGTTCAGTACATGTTCTATTCTGGAAGTTGAAGAAAAATTCGTGGAAGTTGAAGCAGCGATAAAGGACAACATGGAAGGAGGTGAAGACGAGTTGAGAAACAATTGGGACTAAGGTTTGTGATAAAGGGTGGACGTTGAAGGATGATCAAGGCAACAAAAGTGAAGAGTACGATGATATGGTGGCAAGACTTCAATAAATACATGATGATTCATCATCTTCCATGCCTAGCAACATGCTAAGCATGGTGGAGGACTTGGTGGACGTAAGAAGACCGCATGGAGAACAAAGATCACGGTTGCCACGGAATGCTAATTTTCTTCTTCTATGTTAAGCATAATGCTTAAGCATGGGGGAGGCCACGCTACACTTCAAGCATCAAGGGACGGTAACAATTCTTCAACCCTCTTTTTGCCCTTGTCTTTCTATATGTCTGCATTTATGTATGTGCTTTCCACAACCTTAGATACAATCTTTGTATATCTCTCTATAGAATAACATGGCTACTAGGAGTACAACCTAGGTTTGTTTTTTTGTTTTCAAAAATAATCACCGTTACCTTGCGCTCAATAAGATGATATCTTGTATGCTCTTACTTATGGATATATGATGATTATGCCACTTTGCTCATTTTTGTGCTTGGTTTGCATATGATTAAGCTAGTGCTCTCTTTAAATATGATCTGAAAATTAAATTAATGCTAGCCTAATCTTTTGTGGAGGTTATGATAACTTGAGACCCATAGTATTTTTCGTTGCTCTCACTTTTGAATGAATCAAAGATCATTTATTTTTGTTCTTAAAAGATATGCTAACCTTGCCTTTGATACCACTTGCATTTTGCTCAACCTATCCAAATCCTTATATTTATTGAGCGCAAAAACCTTAGTATACAACATTTATTTTTGGGTGCATTGATTCAAGGCTTGATTTCTCTGGCTCAAGACTAAGAAGCTGGTCATTCCGTTTTTGCGTATCTATCTTTATGCTAGCCTTTTCTATCCATGCATTGTGAGTTTCCACATCGGGAATTTCGCAAACCTCGTCGGATATCCACCCACAAACCTAAAATATCTTTTTGTGTATACCTCCTTGACCACAACCCAAAACTTTGAGTATGGATGAATATTTCGAAGAAGATTACAAGGAAGGTGCCGTCAAGTGGAGCAAGATTTTGGATTTTGGGAGACCTCCTTAAAAGGATCCCTACAAGGTTTCAAGTATCTCTCTTCAAGAAAATACAAGAATTTCAGCACTTACCTTGGACAATCATCACCTCTTTGCTCCGGGACGAGCAACGTCTAAGCATGGGGGGGTTGCCAAGGAAGTACTAGTGTAGTCTAGAGTTCAAGGGGAGTAAAAAAAGAAAAAAAGAGAAAAAAGTGATGAAAGAAAAAATATATATATATATAAAGAAGGAAAAGTATGATGAGAAAAGGAAGAAAAGAAAAAAAGAGTGAAGAAACAAAATATATATATATATAATAAAGCTCCCCGGTTCTCTAGCTACATTTGGAAATTTCAAAAGGATTTCAAGATCAAGACCCATACTCATCTTTCCAACCATGTGCAATCCGATAACGAGGACTTCGCTTGTGCCTCGGGATCACCCTTTGCCATTTGCACATGTCCACCTATCTAAAAAGTATGTGTTTTTCTCTTCCCCCTCCGCGGAACATTATTTTCCAATGACCTTTTTGACAAGTCTTGGTAAGTCCATAAGAAGCTTGTCTTGTTTTGATAATATCTCAACTATAATATCTTGGTAGGACAAAACTTTCCCATAGCTCCATATAAAGCCTTCCACCAAATATTTGAGAGAGGAAAGGAGTAGAACAAGTAGGCTTGAGAGACAAGATGAGATGAGAGTTCATGAGCAAGATGCAAGGAGGTTTATTATTGATCTTGGTAAAGCAATTTTTCTTCATCCCGCTCTTTAGTTTCAAAATTTCCGAGATTTGTTTAAAATTTGAGAGCAAGATTAATTACTTGTGGAAAGAGCTTAAATGATATCTACCCTCCATAGAGATGAAAGCTAGCTACTATTGGCACTTCTTACGTCATTACTAAATTTGCAACCGTGCTAGAAAGCCTATTGGTATACTACACGATCACAGATAGATCTGCAAGTGCACGGATACCGCTGTAGCTTTCACCCGGGAGTATTCCAAGGTATCGATTTCCACGGGGAACGAGAAGTGTAGAGAACCTGAACTAATTCGTCCGGGGAATATGGTGACGAAGGATAGGAAGGCAAGGGTAGATTTCAGGTAGAGAGGAGATAGCTGATGAAGTTTGGGACTCGTGAGAGTCACGGATAGAATCAAGGCAAAACTTGTCGCTCGTCGGAGCCAGAGGGAAAAGAGCCACAGAAAGGGATGAGACGGGGGCTCTGATGTCGTAACTCCTACCTGCCGGAACTAACGTGGTGGACTACAGAGCCCGTCCGGAGCTGTCACCTCCCTAGCGTACCACAACTATTCTGTTGAACTGGGAAGCATTCCAAGGTACTGGAGAGCCTAGACACCGCGTCTACACTAACCAAGCACTACTTTACCTCGCGCTAGAGCAAAGCAATCATGATAAGTACAAACTACTCAATCACAATCGAGGAACCTAAGAGCGAACAATGAAATGACTTGAGACTTAGTTACTCACGAATCTGAACTTACAAAGTATCCCGGGTGTGGACGACCGAAGTGGTACCGCACCCGCTGAGGTACAAGAAGAAGGCCGACTCCGGCTTCTACTCCAACACTCAACTCTCTTTCCCTACTCTCTGAATACTAACTTGTGTAGGGCTCTGCCACTTGCTTCCAATCAATTGTCTTCTTCCACGAGGTGCCAGGCTCAATTTATAGTCCCAATAGGTCGGTAGCTGTAGGAGGGGGTACTTGTAGGCGAGAGGGAGCTGCATTGCCCGGCAAGGAGGTGCGGCCGGCCCTGTGATTTCCACCGCCTTCGATCGTGCGTCCGTGATTTGGTCCCTGAGGCGGTTAGAAGGCGGTTGTGGGTCGGTTTGCTGAGTGAAGGAGGTGCGGCCGGTCCTCTTGGTGCAGTCGGCCCTGGCCCTCTTGTCATCCACTTCGGATCGTGCTCTAGTGGGTAGATGAAGTCTTGGACGTTGTCCCACATCGGTTGTTCACTGGCTTATGGGTCCATTGATCCGAGTCAGGCTCATCTCAACCTCTGGATCAAACCGATCTTGTTTCTTCGATCAGGATCATTCCTAGCTGTGTTCCCTTGAGTGACCGAGGCTTGGTGGCACGTTTGGGCGAGTCGGCCAGGTGCGGCCGGCCCTGGAGGTTCGGCTGGCCCTAGTGGTGCGGCCGACCCTACCTCCTGGCCCATGTGCAGCTCGCCTGTGGTGTGTTTGCTTAATCCAACACGATCGTGATGAGTTTGGTCTTTTGGGAGTTGGTGCACAGGACTTCACCCGGTGTGAACCTGAATAGTGGTGCAAGGTAGGGCTGGTCGTACCACTAGGTGCGGTCGTGCCTACCTTATGTGGCTCGGTGCTCCGGAATTGCCCCCTAATCTTGATCCTGCAGATAAAAACTCAACACAACTCGTGGAACCTTGTTAGCACCTAAAACATGCATGAAATTCGTTATAAAGCGCTACCGTAGCCGAGATGTTGACGGTCAAAAGTTTGTTGTAAGGACCGTCAACAACTACATTATGGAACTTTAACAAATATAAACTTGAAGAGCATTATGTTTTCTCATGTATGATCAAGTGCAAGGTATGAACATTGAAAGGCAATACTGACATCCATTAAAGGCTTACTCGAGGACGAGCAAGGTTTAAGCATTGGGGTATGTTGACGGTCGATTTTCGTCAACCAAGAGCACTTGTTACACTTTGGTTTGAGCTATGAACTATAACTAACCCGCCACTAGGCATACTAATGATGTAACAAGTTCACACTTGCATGTGGTTTTTTGAGTTTATTGTTTATGCAGGAAATCAACGTTAAAGAGGAGACTTTCGGGATAAGTTCATCAAGCACTTTAGAAGAAGATCATGAAGCCCGACACAAGTCAAGACACATGATGAACATGACTCCAAACGACCTGAGGACCGAAGCATGAAGCTGTGAAACTTCGAGGACCTAAACAGAAAATGTGGGAGTTCGCACGCCAAGTACCCTTATCCAAACCGCGGGAAAACGTCGTCAAGGACCCACAAGAAGTTCGGCATAAATTCAAGTAAGTGCAAGAAGCAACATGGAGGAAGGCCAGGCCGAACCGGGCCGAAAACGTGCCCAGGCCAGTCGGCCCAGCCTATTTCAGGCTCGGTTCGCACTCCCCTTTGACCTAGGTGCTCCTCGATAAATTGCCTCTGCCTCCGTTGGCCGCCACATCCATCCATTCATCACATCTCGGCAAAACCTAGAAGCAAGCACCGGAGGGAGACGACGGCCGCCGCGAGTCCTCGAAGTTGTCTAGGAGATGGCCTAGGCCTACCCTAGCCGCCATGGCCGCCCTGCGTGGTTATGCCATGGTGGAGTTCTGGAGCTAGTTGAGGTCATCAATGGTATGTACTCGGTGGTGGTGACCAAAACACATCTACTATGTGAGTAAAGCAATTCATGTCATCCGATCTTTTAGTGACTCGATTCCTCCTTTTACGATCTTGTGCTCTCTTGGGTTTGCCTTATTTCAATCTATTGCTAGGATAGATTGCTTGGGGTGCTCTTGTAGCCATGGTGGCTAGAGGTGCATACCGGATTTACCAAGGAGTGCAACACATTCTTAACGAACGTGCTCCTGTGGGCCAACCGCATGAATATCGTCCCGTTGTGACAATACGATAGGGGAGAAAGGCGGAGCCGAGCTAGGGTTTGACCGGAGGATAGTAGTTTAAAGATAGCTTTAGATGAGATACATGTTGCTTTTGCTCTTTTGACTAGAACTACAACTAGATGACGATAGGCCCTAGTTACCTTGCTTGCTCTTTCATGTTGCCTATGCTATGGATGTGATCAACCTTGTGCTATCATATACATATCTCTTAGGTTTATATTTGTATGCAATCAACGCTTAATGTTAGGTTAGTTTGGCTAGACAAGATAGAGAACCCTAGCAGTTTGCTTCTGATCCTTGGACTGACAAACCTTGGGGACCCTCCTTGGTGAAAAAGGCACCAAGTCACCCATATGCTTGCGGTGAACTTCAACACGGTTTTGAACCGTCAACATGGCGCTAGCATTTTTCAGGACAAAGGTCATGACCTTATAGCAGTGGATGCCATTGGGCGTTATGAACGCCGTTTTGTCTTGGTCGTCGGGATTCAGGGCTATCTGGTGATACCCTGAATAGCAGTCGAGGAAGCATAACAGGATGCTACCAGCCATGGAGTCCACAACCTATTCGATGTGGGGAAGAGGGAAGGGATCCTACGAGCAGTGCTTGTTAAGGTCGGTGTAATCGATACACATTTTTAACCCTCCAGTTTTCTTAGGTACAAGAACCGGGTTTGCGAGCCAAACCGGGTGTTTACATTCACGGATGAATCCTACAGCTAAGATCTTACAGACTTCTACTTCTATGGCCTCCTTTCTATCTTTCGCAAAGCGCCGGAGCTTTTGCTTGATAGGTCTTGCTGTCTTGCTAACTTCAAGGGCGTGCTCAGCCAGCTCCCTGGAGACACCGGGCATGTCGGATGGACTCCATGCGAAGATGTCAGCGTTGTCCCGGAGGAAACTGGTGAGTGCAAGATCCTATTTGGGGTCAAGGTCGGCCCCAATGGTGACTTCCTTGGTTGCGTCGGGCAGGCCGAGGCAAACCTTCTTTACCGCAGGACTGGCGTCCAGGGCGGTCGACGTGCGCTTCTGCTCTGGTACCTCCAGGGAAGTAGGATCGATCTTGGCGGCCTGAGCGACCATAACCGTAGCTGCTTGAAGGATATGTTGAGGTCGTCGTAGACGGAAAGGATCCCATTCGGCGCTGGCATCTTCATGATGAGGTAGGTGTGGTGCGGGATGGCCATGAACTTGGCCAGCATAGGTTGGCCGAGGATGGCATGGTAGGAGGAGCAGAAGTCCGCCACCTCGAACGTCAGGTACTCTGGGCGGAAGTTGTCTTCTTTACCGAAGGTGACCGGCAGGCATACACGACCTATGGGGTATGCTGCCTTGTCGGGCACAACCCTGTAGAAGGGTTCGTCGCACACGGTCATCTTGGTGAAGTCGAAGTCCATCTTCTTCAGCATCTCGGTGAAGATGATGTTGAGGCTGCTGCCCCCGTCGACGAGGGTCCTAGGCAGGAAGGCTCCATCCACTATGGGGTTGACGACCAGCGGGTATGTCCCGGGGTCAGGTATGTGCACCCAGTGGTCTTTTCTGGAGAAGGTGATGGGGAACTCCGTGTTGATTGATGATCCAAATTCATGTGCACAAGATAAAGGCCAACTTCTGACGGAGCGTAGCGGAGGCCCGGCCGAAGGCTAGGGCCGGAGTAGAGCGGGTCATATAACCCCGTTAGGGTTTTCCATTGGAGATCGATTCATTCTACTTCTTGTAAGCCGCCGCCGTTGGCGTTTGTAACCGGATTCCGATCATAGTGGAAGTGCTTGCTGGCTGGCGCCCGTGGTTTTTCCCTCTCGCATTGAGGGGGTTTTCCACATTAAATCTCGTGTCTCCTTGTGGTTGGATTACTTTACTTCTCGTTGTTTTGCGCCGTCGTTAATAACACTCCGACCACCGCAGGGGCTGTGGAGTTTCTGTGATGACTAGGCCGATCTCTCTTGCGTTGGATCGTTGTTGTCTATTGCTCTTGGCCACTTGGCGGCCGCCGACGATGAAGTTGATCTGCCGGTTGGCGTTCTGGAATGCACCATTGGGATTGCCACCTTTAGGTGGTGGGGGAGGAGTGGGCTCCTTCCGGCGGTCGCTGTTGTCAGGTCGGTCTTCACAGCGATCATCACGGCAAATAAGGTGGTAGTCGTTAGGGCGGTCACTGCGGTGGTCGTCGTGGTGATCATCGGGGCGATCGTCGTGCCGATCATCCTGGCGGTCGCCCCGACGATTGTCGCGGTGATAGTCGTGACGATCTCTGTCATCATTGCGACGGTAAGGTCGACGGTCGCGGTAGTCGCGTCGATCAAGTCGACGGTAGCGGTTCTTGTAATGACGGTTGTCGTTCCGTTCGTCACTGTTGCCACTCTTGGTCTTCTTGGGTTCTGGAGGGACGCCCATGGCGCGCTTCAGTTGTTCGCACTCTCGCATGGTGTGCTTTGCATCACGGTGGAATTGGCACTGGTCGTCCAGCGTGCAGTTGAAATCACCTTCACGAAAGGTAGAAGGTCTTGGAGGGTCGGTCGTGTAGACCTCGCCAGATCGCTTGCGCGACCTACCGCCAACATCAGAAGCCAGAGCGTCATCTACTTTGTCGCCTTTGAAGTTGTGGATGACTGCATCTTGGGTGTCGATGAGCTTGTCAACATAGGCCATGAGGTCAGCGATGTTGTCAGCGCCGGCTTCATGGATCTTCTCAAAGAGCTTGAGGTTGGTGACTCCCTTCTTGTAGTAGGCGATGACGTCCTCATCTTTGACACCAGCAAGCGTGTTGCAGTTCTCGAAGAAGCGGTTGGTGTACTCCCGAAGAGTTTCGTCTTTCCGCATCCACACTTTGGCAAGGTGGTGAGTGTTGCCGGGGTGGTTGTAGGTCGCTTGGTAGTTCGTCGTAAACAACCACAACAAGCTTGCCCACGAAGTGATGCACTCTGTAGGGAGGTTGTCGAGCCACAAGAGTGGCGCTTTGCCCATCACAAGGGGGAAGTATCCCGCCATGTGGTCTTCATTGCCTCCTGAGGCCTGGGCGGTGATGTTGTACATCTTCAGCCAAATACTAGGGTCGGAGCGACCGTCATATTTTTCGATGGCCAGCTTGAAGTCTTTCGGGTATCTCATCGTCCTAAGACATTGTGAGAAAGTCGGAAAGTTGTTGATTGCTCCTGAGCTAGATCTTGAATCGTGGGCCGTCGGAACAACGTAGAGGTAGTCGGGGGCACCATTATCCTGGTCGTACTGGCCATGACATTGAAGTTCGACGTCATGCATCTCACGGAGCTCTGCTACTTGGATGGGATTGTTGGCGTCAAGGGGGTTCGGGGCCCCATTGTCGCGGTCACAGTTGGCGCGGCGCTGAATTTCCACTTCATCCCGGATGGGTTGACGTTGGTTTTGGCTGCCCTGGAGAACGTGTGTAGCTCGTACTGGTGGAGGTCAGACTCCAGTATTTTGTCCTGCATTGCCAGCAACGTTTTGCCGCTGGTTGCCAGCAGCGTTGGCGGCATTAGCACCGACATTGGCAGTGGCATTGGGCGGCTGCACAACTTCATTCTCTCCACCTCCCTCCTCAGCTATGGGCACAAGAGGGGGGTTGTTGTTGTTGTTGTCGCGGTTGCCACGCGATCGTGCCGACCTACTTCTGGAGTGCTGGCTTGAGGCGAACCTGTTGTAGCCCTGGCTTCGTTCTTCGACCTAGGCGGTGACAACGCGGATGTGAGCCTGTAAACGGCTTGTCGCAGGTGTGTCAGGAAGTTGGGCTAGCTCGGCAAGGGCCGTACCTAGGTTAGCTTGAGGCGAGTTGTAAACTTCATCTCCATCTTGCTCAAAGTCCCTTAGGAGGTCTCTAGCACGTAGGCGATGTCAGCAAGGCTCCTCTTGCTGGTGCTGCTGATGTGCGGTGACTGGGGCCGCGGGGGGTGGTCTCCCGGCGGCGTTCTGTACAACATTGCCTGCGGGCTGACCACCGGCATTGGGTACGACATTGTGCTGGGCTGCAGGAGCTGCAGCAGCAGCTGCATCTGCTTCTTGCTGGCGACACTGGGCTCGCGCAGCGTTGGCATTTTCCCGTTGCTGGCACTATTCTTCTGTTTCACCAGCTTGAGGAGGTACGTCATGAGAGACCACAAGAACCTCGCGATCTAGCACTTTAGGTGTGTCGCAGAGGTTGTTGGGGGAGATGACGACGTGGGCGATCTAGAACGTGCCGCAGTCCGGGGACGGCGTACGATTGATCTGGCGACCATGGGTCGCAGTCAGAGGTCGGCGAAGCTTCTTCAGCACACGGCATTGGCGAGCCGTGTGTTTAGCTTTCTTGTGGGTAGGGCAGAGGTCGTCGAGAGAACCTTTGTGGTTTCCACAAGAGGTGGTGGTGGACCCAGATTGGATCTGGATCTTCTTCTTCATGTGGCCAGAAGCCGCACGAGTTGCGTTCCGCAAGCCAAGAGGCATGCAGGGTAGAGGCGAAGTAGTCTTGCGAGTGCGCTTGACGCTTTCATAGACCTTGATTGTGTCAGAGAGCATGCTCTCGACACGATCGAGTCCCGCGATCAGGTCGCGAGGAGTGGGTGGGTGGGTTTCTGTCAACAGATTGGATTCGACCTGTTGGAAGGAAGTGGCCGCAGTGTTCTCAGTGACGAGACAGACGGCTGGAACGGTGGATTCCGCCGACATTGAGCCGAAGCAGATGTCGATGGGATTGGCGAGGAAGTCTGCCATGCTTGCAGGGAAGATGACGCTGCTTGGTGAAGCCATCGAGTTGCACGAAGAAGCCTAGATCAGCCCCTACCTGGCGCGCCAATTGTGAGAGGTTTAGGTCTGAGCAGTCCACAGGGGGTCAACCTCGGTGGTTTATTTGTTCGACCGGGAGATCTAGGGTTAAGAACTCGAAGGTTATGCAAGAGCACACGGAACAATGGGGACATGGCGAGTTTATACTGGTTCGGGCCTCCGGAGAGTAAAACAGTACATCCAGTTCTTGATTGTATTGCTTTGGATGGATTGCAGCTTGGAGACCACTTGTCCTTGGGGGAACGCCCTTGCCCGCCTTATATTGACTGACGGACAAGGTCTATGGACCCTGAGTCTAGGTCGGTTACAACATGGAAACCAATCTAAGGTAAGTTACAACATAATTTCGTGACCTCCGGACTAATTGGCAGTGCAGCCGACGTCTTCTGCCTTCTCTTGCAAGCCAAGTTACCCGAACGGATCGGATAAGGTCATCTAGGGAATCTTCTAGAAGGTCTTCGGGAGGTCGTGTGGGCCACAGATCAGGTATGTTGGGACCCAGGGGTACCCATGTCTCACAATACTGTGGCCATCTGATGTCAACAGGGTCTCTCATTGTTTTTGTGCATTAAGCTCGGGAATATGTTTATTTCCTAATATGATGGCTGGTCATAGTTAAGTAAAGATTTTAAGTGGGTTTGCTTGGACTATGCTACTTCTGAATAATATTTACTTGAATGACGCTACAAATCTCTATGTTGTAATGTCAATTAAAATGCTACTATCAGTATCATTGAATCTTTGTAATCTCCATGGGTGCAGAATTCGTGATTGGCTTAGTCATGTTTTCAGTTATATGAATGTTTCTTGTAGAGCAATTCTTTTTGTTCAAATATTTGTTGTGCATTACTTCGTGCAGCTTAGTTTTGCATTGACAATGTCTTTTGTTTGATGTGCATCTGCAAGCATCTCTTTTCTGTACAAATTCTAGATCATGATATCATGAAACTGCTTTAATGTTTCTTGGTGGCAGAACTTGGAACATTTGGCTGCAGTTCCTTCACATATACGGTTAATCTTTTTTTAGAAGGCCTTCTATTAGAAAACAAAAATTGTTAACCTCCATATCTACTGTTAATCTTTCTTTTGGATGATGCCTTATGTAAATCGTTTGTGAATTCACAATACGTTTATGATTTCCATCGATTTTCTATGACTAATAGTCTTTGTGTACAAAATTTTCACAGCACAATAGTTCTCTCTCAATAAAAAAACATGTTTTGATGCATAATGTCGTTTGCAAAAGAATTTTAATAATGTTGTCGTGCAATAATCTAAGTATTTCTACTTTTAAATTTAACTTTAATATTTTGTTTAAAAATCCCCGCAGCAACGCGGGGGGTATCACCTAGTTCATCATGTTTGCATAAGCGTACCGAGAGTTATGGCAAATTAGTGCACCTCGGCCTCCTGTGAAAACAGCTAGGCAGAACCTCGATTACGAAATTTTTCGAGCATGATAATGTTGGAAATTGACTCGGACTTGAATACCAACATTGGCGCTTATGAAATCCTACATCTATTGACCAAAAATGAGAATTTTTTCGGTATATAAGTGGAGATCTATGAATTTTATGCTTATGACCGCTGTGCTGTCCGGTTTCGAAAAATTTACCATGAATGAGTTTTCGTCGTGCATATTCTACTTGTTAATTTTTATGAGCAAGCTTACGAATATGTGTTTAATGAAAACTCAAATTTTCAGATGGTGGGACCGACACGCAGCTCTCCTAACGGTTTCGGTGCGTCAGGTAGTGGTGACCCACCGTCGCCACCGCCCATGACACCGGTGGAGGTATTTATGGCCACCCAAACCGAAGTGTTGTGCCAGATCCTACAGACACAGTAGCAGATGGCCCAACAGATGCAACAGAGACCTCCACTTGGGGCTAATCATGACGGACCGCATGCGGTCACAACATACACCCAGTTTCTTGAGATGAAGCCCTCAACGTTTACTAAGGCAGAAGAGCCCCTTGACGCTGATGCATGAGTCAGGGCCATAAAGGCCAAATTTTTTGCGTTTGTCCTGCCTTGATCTGAGGAGCGCAAGGCCAACTTTGCGACCTTGCAGCTTCGCGGAGAAGCTCTAATGTGGTGGGAGCACTATAAGTCCATGCAACCTGCTGGACATGAAGTCACTTGGGCTGAATACAAGCAAGCTTTCAAGGGTTTTAATCAATCAATTGTCGGCCTCTCACCGTTATCTGAGACTGCTTAATCAACTGGCCATGATATCCCTTAATGGTGGAACTATGTGATTATTGCTATGTGAATTAATTGTATTGTACAATTCTTGATTGCAATAGTTTGCTTATTTTAGTAATGGTTAACTCACTAGAAATTAAGCTAAAATAATGAAAGTAAGGATCCATGATTCTAGTTGATTTTTGGCAAAACAAACCCACTAGCCAAAAGCCTTACATGTCTAGAGCTAACTTTTAATGCTTAAGTCTTGCTGAGTATTAGTATATTCAGCCTTGCTATAAATGTTGCTTTCCGGTGAAGTTGTTTGTCCTGGAGAGATTCCACCCGGCTGGGAGCTGGAATGGGTGGATGACGACAAGTGATGGCATCACGAATGGCCTCCTGTGATGTCTATCGTATCGCTAGTTTATTTTCTGCTGTTTTAAAACTCTGAACCTTTACTTATCATGTCATGAACCATGGTTTGTAATAATTAAACCCTGAGGGGTAAATTTGAATTTCATTTGTGTAGTGTACTCTGGACTCGCCTTTGTGTGAGTTTTAATGCATATGCTCGATCCTTTGTACTATATAAGTGATTTCACCGGGCTTGACCCGGCAACTTACGACGGGATGGTACTTTATTATCTCTTAATGGCCAAAGTGGATTAGTTTAGGCAATAGTACGGTATTTTTCCCGGGCGGGGTTGTCACATCAGCCCGTCGTGGAGAACGTTGGTGACGAAGTCAGCGGCGACCGCCATCAGGGATGACGACACCGGTGGCGAGGGTGGCTCCGTGATGATGTCCGAGCCGCCGGGCGATCCAGGTCGGGGAAGTGGTTGCCTCATGTCGTCAGGGCTGTTATGGTAGCTGGGCGGTGAGAGTGACTCCCCAATGGCCTCCACGTCGGTCGATCACCCGTGCTGAGGAAGTTGTTCCGCTGCGCCACTGGGAACGTCGGGCGGTAGGAAGATCGTGCCGATGATGGGTTCTCTTACTTCGTCGAAGATGAAGTCAAGGGAGCCCAAGAGTAGGTCGACGCCTGGCGTCCACGGGGCGTCGTCGCTGGCCATCCGGAAGATGGTGATGCAGTTGTGACACACGAAGTGCCCCCTACCTGGCGCACCAACTGTCGGGGTTCTTTATTTTTTTGAAGGAAAATTTCTTAATTTCCAAAGTTCCCAAGCTGCAGTGAGGAAGATCTCCATGAAGAGCTGATTACGGGAAGCCTGTCACGCAAGAGACAGTCTATCATGGATGTCAGGTACATCTGACCAATCAACATTTAACCTTGACCAGCAATCTTTAGCAAACGGGCATGTGAAAAATAGATGATCTCTGTCCTCATACTCCGCTGCATCACAAAGCACACAAGAGATTCCAGCCCTGGTGTTATAATTCCTTCTTCGCATGATATCTTTCATGTTGAGCCGATCCACAATGAGCAGCCAACCGAAGAATTTGATTCGGGGGATGCACTTAGATTTCCATAACCAGGAAAAGGTTGGTCTTGCATGGTAACCAGAGAAGACAAAACTATAGAACCTCCTAGATGTGTAGGTAGAATTCCCCCAAATGTAGGTCCATTGATCTTTCTGATCTGCATCAAATGGGACATCCTCCAAATAAAGTTGCAGCTGCTGGAATTCTTGAAAAGCTTCTTGCGAAAGGGGAAGGGTGAAGAGTGAGTCCAGATCAGGTGCATTAACCACTTTGCTAACTGAAATTCCCGCATTTTTGGCAAAAGAGAACAGCCTTGGGAAGGACTCAGCTAGTATGTGGTCACTCCAGAGATCCATAGTTATTAGGACCGGACCGGACCGGCGGTGGACCGCTAAAAGACCGAACCGAAGCCTCTACCGGTCCGGTTCACTTAAAAGATCGTCCATGCAATCGAACCAGAAAAAACCACCCAAACCAGCCGGTTTTTTATGGAACCGGTGAACCGGGAGGTTTCGTGCGAACCGGAGTGGTTTTGTTTTTAGACAATGTTACCCCTCTGTCAATTCCTTGCAACCTTATCTGCCTAGGGGTAAAAATGGAAATGGTATCTATTTCTCACATGTAGGGTTACAGGACGCATTTGGGGATCGATCTTGCCAGCAGGAGAGAAATTTGGGCGCGGTGCATCTGAAATTTGGCCGGCGGCGGCGCGCTGGGTGCAGGGCTGTGGTGGCCATGGAGCGTAGATCCCCTTCGCCGGAGGCGACCGCTCCATCGCGTCAGGTCGTTCGTCCGTCCGTCGTCCCTGCTCCCCTGCCGGTTCTTCACCGGTGGTTCCTGCTCGTTCTTCGTGGGTACCCGGCGGCGGAGTGGACAACCCTCAAGGGATCCAGAGCGGCGTCCGCCAGAGCAAAGCACAGAACAGGCCAACGCCCCACTGCCCCAGTCTCCTCCACGACTCCAGTCTAGTCCAGGGCCTCTGCTTTTTGCCTCCACATGGCTAACGGTCAGAGTTCCCACTTCTAAATTGCAATTATTTTTTTTAGTGGTTAGACTTTAGACTGTTGTTGTTAGAGCTTAGACTAAAACAGTAAAATGTTGCTTGCTCAGTGCTTATTATTGATGTATTTTCCAACAGTGGATTCTTCAAGCACCTCAACTACAGTGACAGATCCGCAGACACAGTTGAACACTTTAACTTGGAAGGCTGTTTATCAGCATATTTTCCCAATGATTAGCTCAGCTGTGTAATATATTATGTCCTGATAATTCATCAATTCATCAGTATATATGACTGGTTCAAATGTATTTGTGGCCGGTTCGCTCGAACGGTTCAATCTTATCGAACTGGCAGTTCAATCGGTTCATAACGGTTGGACCATTGAACCATTGAACCGAGACACTCACCAGTTCGATTACCGATCCGGTCCTAATAACTATGCAGAGATCCTCCCAGAAGAGCACAGATGAGCCATCACCCAAAGTGCAAAGAGCCACACCTCATATTGTTGAGGCGAAGAACATCACGCCACCAAAAAGAGCCCATTTCCCTGACTTCATGGGGCACTTTTTCTTGATAATAAGTGGACCAAATTAGGTTAACCCAAGGTATATCATACCTATTATAGAATTTGTGTAAATGTTTAAGCAGGAGGGCGTCGTTCTGGAGTCTCAAGTTGACAACTCCTAGCCCTCCTTTATCTTTTGGCAAGAGGACCATATCCCAGGCGGCCAAGTTCCCCCCTTTCTTCTCCATGTCATTTCCTCTCCATAAGCATTGTTTCCTAGCTCTATCAATATTTTCTATAGCTCCTTTGTGTAGCTTCAATGTGCACATGGCATAAAGGCAAGTGGGGGTGATCACTGAGTTAACCAATTGCAGCCTCCCCAAGTAGGAGAGGAGAGAAGAGCATGATGTGAGGCATCGTTCAATTCGGTCCATGATTGGTGCAAAATCTTCAATGTGGGGTTTGGTGGTACCCATTGGCAGGCCAAGGTAAGTAAAGGGTACCGAACCCACCTGACAACCAAAGAAACTTGCAAGGTTTTCTATTTTTTCCTCAGATACATTTAAAGGGATCATAGATGATTTTCCATAATTGACCTTGAGTCCAGTGGATTCTGAGAAGGTGTGAAGGAGTTCTTTAAGATGTTGAAGTTGAGGTTGGTCAGCTTGCAAGATTAAAATTGTATCATCAACATAATGAACAATGGGGAAGTCTCCATGTCCTTTCGGTATAGGTTCTTGGAGGAGCCCTTCAGTATAAGATTTATTTATTACTACTTGAAGCAACTCAGCTACAAGCACGAAAAGTAAAGGGGAAAGAGGATCTCCTTGTCGCACACCTCTCTTACATTTGAACTGCTTCCCTGGGACTCCATTTAAAGGATAGAAGAATAGCCGGAGGAGAACAGGAGATGAATCTAGGTTAGCCATTTCTCAGGGAAGCCCATGTGTCTCATGACATTAATCATTGCAGAATGCTCCACTGTATCAAAAGCTTTAGCAAAGTCCAGTTTTAAGATGATGATTTCTTTCTTTGATTGTTGACATTGATGGATATATTCGAAGCACCATGCTAGACAATCCTGAATGGACCTTGACTTTAGGAAACCATATTGATTCTTGTGAAGCAACTGCAGAATGAGCAATTGTAACCTATCAGCCAGCAGTTTTGTCAAAATTTTGATGCTGCAGTTTAGGAGGGAGATTGGTCGAAAACCATTCACTGTCATTGGGCTGTTATTTTTCGGGATTAGGGTGATGTAGGAGGTGTTGATAGATTCCAAATCAATATATCCATTATAGAAGGCTTGACAAAGCTTGTAAAAGTCTTCCCTGATCACATTCCAACATTTCTTTATAAACAGACTGTTGAAACCATTTGGCCCGGGTGCTTTGTCACTAGGCATGTGTTTGACAACATTGTCAATTTCTTTGTAAAAGGTTGGACGAAGGGACTTAAATCCACAATTTGCTGAAAGAGAGATTACAGGTCAAAAAGAATAGTTGGATTAAAAGAGACACCCATTCTAGCTTTGAAAGAGGTCCAGATTAAAGCTGCTTTCCCATCATGATTAGTGATTTCTTACCCAGAGTCATTTCTCAACTGTGAAATAAGATTTTTCCTGTAAGAAACAGTGGCCATGGCATGGAAAAACTTTGTGCATTCATCCCCATATTTAACTCTATTGTTGGTGAATCTCTTCCTCTAATAAATATTCTTAAATCTTAAGAGTAGCAGAAGGTGTTGCTTCAAACGTTCTCTGAAGTTCCATTCCAAGGTGTATAGGGGTCGGCACTCCTCTAAACTGTCAAAGAAAAAAATGACCTTATTGCTCTTTATAATCAGGTTTTGTAGGTTTGAGAATTGTTTGGCCTAGGATTTGAGGGAATGCCTAAGCTTCTTGAATTTTGCAGCGAGGATTGTAGTGGGGTCAGACTTTCTGCTTGGAACAGTAGTCCAGGAAGAAAGAACAACCTCCATGAAACCTGAGATCTTAGGCCAGAAATTCTCAAATTGAAATATCTTAGACCTTGGGATTTTTGTGTCCACCATCACCTTGACTAGAATATGATCAGACACTGGCTTAGCCAGAGGCAAGGCTAGGGTATTGGGATAAGACTTTGTCCAATTCACTGAGGTGAAGAACTAGTCAAGCTGTTCTAGCAGTGGATCGCTTTGCATGTTACTCCAGGTAAAAGCTCTCCTTTTGATAGGTAGCTCTATGAGTCCCAAGTGGCCAATGACGTCATTAAAAATAAAAGTGTCTAAGATATTGCCTCCCGGTTTATTATGGTCCTCCAAGGATCTGTAAAAATTGAAATCTCCCAGGAACATCCTGTTATCCAAAGGCTGAATTTGTTGACTCTTAAGCCACTGCACAAAGTTTGATCTTGCAGGCTCAAGACATGGGCCACAGACTACTGTTAATTTCCAACTTTCAAGATTATGACTCGAAGTGAAAGCAATAGTCATACCAAAATTTTGTTTGTCCACGACTACACCTTGAAAAATCGAACTAGACCACAACACCAGGATTCCCCCCGAAGCACCAACTGATGGAACAAAGTCATACTTATCAACACGTTTTGGAGTGAATTTCCTGATGTAGGGTGTATCAAAAGACTAACATTTTGTTTCTTGCAAAAAAACGACTAAACAAGCACTCTCATCAATCTTGTTTCTGAGTCGGGGCTCTTTATCGTCGGCAAGTAAATTAGTATGTTTCATGCATCTAATTCGGATGACTCGAAAGACATGGGGTTTATACTGGTTCCGGCCTCAATTGAGTAATACCCTACGTCCAATTCGAGGCCAGTGTATTCAAGCCTAGGTTTGTAGTAGGGGGTACAAACTAGTCGGGAGAGGAAGCCGGTCCCAAGTCCCCGCGGGGGTGTTCTCGAGTGGTTTCGATTGATGTGTTGGGTTGGTTTTTTCGTACGTTGGTTGGTCTGTCGGTCGGTCCCTTCGTCCCCCTGTCTATAGCCCAGGTTCTTCCTTTTATAGTCTCAAGACCGAGGGGTAAAAACGGGATTACATGTGGTGTTACAGTGCGGAGAGTCCTTCACCTTCGTCATGATGTTGAGGCCGTACGTGGTGAATGGGGGGTTACACTGTACCCATCCTGTGACAACCCCGCCCAAGATAATCCCGTATTAGTGCCTAAACCAATCCACTTTGGCCATTAAGCACTAACACAGGATTAGCTCGTCGTTGTTGCCGGGTCAAGCCCGGTGAAATCACTTACATAGCAACAAAGGATCGAACATATGCATTAAAACTCACACGAAGGCGAGTTCAGAGTACATTACACAATTTAAATCCAAATCTACCCCTAAGGGTTTAATTATTACAAATCATGGTTTATGACATAATAAGGAAAGGTTCAACATGATAAGTAAATGGTTCAGAGTTTTAAAATAGCGGAAATAAACTAAATGATACGAATGACATCACGGGAGGCCGTCCATGACATCATTACTCGTCATCTGACACCTACTGCAGCTCCCAGCCGTGGGGTATTTCTCTAGGCCAAACATTCTCACCTGAAAACAACATTTATATAGCAAGGCTGAGTATACTAATACTCAGCAAGACTTAACTGTACAAAAATTCAAATCACATCTAGACATACAAGACTTTTGTCTAGTGGGTTTGTTTTGCCAAAAAGCAACTAGAATCATTGATCCTTACTTTCAATATTTTAGCTCAAGTTCTAGTGAATTAATCATTACTAAGTAAGCAACTATTGCAAGCATAAGTTGTGCAATACAATTAATCATGGCATCAATATTCACATAGTTCCACCATTACGGGATCACATGGCCAGTTGACTAAGCAGTCTCAGATAACAGTGAGAGACCGACAATCGAATGATTAATAACCTTGCAAGGTGGACCTAAACACACGGAAGAATGCATACCCCAAGAAGGTCTAATAAAAGCGAAACGGGGTGTGCACCGACCAGGCGGTTCCCGTCGATCTTCGGTTCGAGATCGAACACTACAGTCTTCGGTACCAGGTTTACTGGAGTTCTCTCACACCGACCAACCAGGTTCACACAACTACCCCATGTTGCAAGCCCGGGAACGAATCCTAAGATTAGTTGCTATAAGATCCCTTGCCGCCTCAATTAGGTACTAGGCTTACCAGTCCCATTCACGACAAGTGCTTAGTACATTCAAACGCTTAACCCACGAAAGCCACTGAACCAGAGCCCAAATCTCGTGCTCTTACCACATAAGCGTATCAATTTATCGAGTCTTATGATTCCAACATAAGAACCTATATCTCGCGAGTGACGAACATCACTCGACTTGTACCGTGTCCTTATAGCATAGCAACTATCGACCTATCATACGAGTAAAGGAGCATAGGTACCTAGGGATCATGCATCTAGGGTTTCATTTCAACTCCTGAACGTAAATGCACAATCATAGGCAAACATAGTTGCATAAATTTAAATAAAACATATATTAATGATCCAGGGCTTGCCTTCATCAGCAAACCTAGCCATGGACTCTTTTGGACTTTGGTCCAGGTCTTGCTCTATAGCGACGTAGTGCACTTCACCGTCAGTTTCCTCGTCTCCTCCCGGCACGAGCGCATAGCTAGTGTCGGGGATTTCTATACAAAGGATGCATATGCAGGAATTAATTGATGAGTTTAGTTTAATTAATTACAAAACAACACATGACAAACAGGGAGTGCATGGTTGGCCACGTTCACCTAGATAAGAATATATCAAGCATATTCTTTCTATTAAAACAAGTGATGATGTTGGAAAGATTAAACACTTAGTTTGATGGTGATTGTGTACACATTTATACAAATAAATTAAATTAATATCAAAAAACAGCAAGGGTGTGATCCTAAGCTCCTGAACAAAATACACAAGCATTTGAGCTATAAATTAAATAAGCCAAAAATGACAAATTATAGCTTCCAAAACATGATAAATTCATAACAAAAGATTTAAACATCCTCTGGTGCTAATTTTTGATACAGAGCATCTATGATACAAGACTAAGCTACACACCAAAAATTAGCTCATGGACATGTCTAGATTTCAAACTATGTATTTACACTTAAAACTAAGCATAAATCAAGAATAAAGATTTATAACAATCCTAAAATCATAAGAGATTCACCAAAGGTGAATCTAAGCATATTAAGACTGTATCTAGAAGTTGGACATAAAAATATTTTTAGATATGGCTACAAAAATTCTTTAGATAGATCTAGCATAAATACAAATTAAATCATAATAAAATATCTACTCAGTAACTTCCGAGCTGACCCTCAGAAAGAATCTAATCCTTACATATATGCCCCTAGATTGCAAATAGGCCCCTACAAAGAATTCGATGTTCACAAATGTGCCCTCCGGCGAGGCAGGGGCAGGTCCCCAGCAGCGAGGGTCGCCGGACTTGGCCGTGTGACCACCTAGGGTGAAGTGTGTGCTCACCGCGGTTCGATTGATACCGGCAGTGGAGTAGGGGAGGGCTCCGGCGAGCGCCGGCGGCAAGGCGGCGGCGGCGCACCCGCTGTGGCTCGAATTCCGGTGAAGGGAGGGGCGGAGCTCGGTGGAGTCCTAGGGAGGAAGCTTAGGGGGCTAGACAGAGGCGGGAGCGAGCAGAGGAGCAAGCTCGTGGGCGGCGGCGGCAATGGCGGCCGGTGGAACAACTCACGCGCGCAGGTGGCCACTGTCTCCCTTTTTATAAGCGGGCGAGGGTAAAGAGGGCTCTAATTCTTCTTCACAAAGGGAACTGACACCGGGAGAGGGATGTCGCATCGTCAGCGCGGGCGGGCGGTCTGTCGGCTGGCAGGGGCGCGGCAGGCACGACGTCGTTGTGGGAGCGCGCGACGCATGGCGTGGCGGGATCTCCCTGGCTGATTTGGTTGCACGGTGGGGCGCGGCATGATGGCATTGGCATCCTCGCTGTACGGGTGGTCGAGATGGCCCCGGCCTGGCAGCGTACGCCCCTTGCCGTGTGGCAGCGCCGCACGCCGTGCTCGGCGCGAGAGCGCACGCCCACAGCGACGGAACACCGTTCTAGTTTGCTCAACGCGAATTTCAATGATTCAAACTCCAGAAACTTGAATACAAGTTCAAAATCGCCAAAAATAAAAGTTGTAGCTGGGATATTGATCTACAACTTTTGTAAAGGGTGACAAGTGTTTTGATCATTGCTTTGCCTGGGAACGTGTGACAAAAGCAGTCATTTTCTCGGCCCCAAAAATGCAGATCTTGCCGTTGACCATGATTTTGACCAAGTTCCACTCAAAATTTGAAATGCCACCAATTAGTAAAATTGTGTCCCTTGAAAAGATGCACAACTTTTGTATCGACCGATTTTGAAGTGTCACTACAAGAAAATCGTTGATTAGTGATGCAACCACATTTTAGTGTCATTGATTTATCACATTCTTCGCTGATCTCGTCATAATATTTCACTTCTAAGCAAATTTAGTGACAAAAAAACTTTCGTCATTACAGTTGGTACTACAGCCAAGCATTCACTGTTCCATGCTGTTTTGTGACGCCATAAGCTCTGCAAAAACGTCATAAACCAACATCGGTCCCACATGTAAGCATTATTTTAAAAATAGAGTGTTCCAAGTCGTCATAAAATTCAGTAGGGTCCCACATGTAAGCATTCTTTCAAAAATAGAGTATTCCAAGACGTCATAAAATTTTCTAGGGTCCGAGATGTAAGCATTTTCACCAGGTCAGCGACGTCATAAACCAACTTTGGTCCCACATGTAAGCATTATTTTAAAATAGAGTGTTCCAAGTCATCATAAAATTCAGTTGGGTCCCACATGTAAGCATTTTTTTTCAAAAATAGAGTGCTCCAAGTCGTCATAAATAGTTCTAGGGTCCCACGTGTAAGCATTTTCGCTAGATCAGCGGAGGCTAGGTCACAAAATGTTGCAAAAATAATTTGCCATGGTATGGGTTCGAACCACTACGTGAAAAACTCACTTTGGTAACGGGCATAGATGGCCTTTAGTAATGGGCAAAGCGCCCGTTACTGATCAAGTGTTACAAATGAGCCAATAAAGGTAACGGGCAGATGCCCGTTACTGATACCACATATTCGTAACGGGCATCAAACAATGACTGTTACCACAACTAGCCACCGGTCACGTGAAATGGCTGTTTCTCTGGGCCCACAGAGAACTTTGGTAATGGGCACCAAAACAGAGCCCGTTACAGTAACTCAACATCAGAGACGCGTTCTGTGAAACTGTGTCTCCGATGTCTCCACGAAATGAGACGCGTCTATTTCACGCGTGTCTCAGCACAACTAGGATTCGTAACGGGCATCAAACAACAACCGTTACAACAACTAGTCACCGGTCACGTGAAAATGACTGTTTCTCTGGGCCCACAGGGAACTTTGGTAACGGGCACCAGAACAGAACCCGTTACTGTGAAATCAATATCGGAGACGCGTGCAGTGAACCTGCGTCTCTGATGTCTCGACGAACGGGCCAAGTTCTGGGGCCCACCGGTCAGTACTGGTAACGGGCTTTTACAGTGCCCGTTACATTGTTGGCATGTTTGTAACGGGTGTTCCGAATGAAGCCCGTTACTCAGTGATCAGTGTTTGTAACGAGCTTTAATTAACGACCATTACAGATACGTAGGCCATCCCTACAGTAACCTGCTGCCTGCTTGCCGGCTGCATCCTGGAACCAGCCAGGATTTGGCAGCCATCAGGGGCTGCATCCTGGAACCAGCCAGGATATGACTAAATTCACATAAATTAGATCCAACATCCAAATTCACAGAAATCCACATAATTCACATGCATCATATGACAAAATTCAGCATCATCATCTCACAAGTAAAGAAGCACCACTGGCTTGACAACAATATCACAAAATTCATGGACAAGGATGAATGCAAAAATTTCCTAGTCACCATGCATAATATGAGCCCACACAGTTTCATCAGCATGAAATTTTCCTCCGACTGTGATCACCTGTTCCATGAGGAATGTGGCAATTCTTTCACGAACATAGACCAGCGCTGATTTGTCGAGAGGATGCTCATCTAGCCCTAATCTCTGGATATAACAATGTCACCAGTCAGCACACATATATAGGTGGTTACCAAACATGTGCAGTGCTAATAAGCAAGAATTGTGCTCAGTTGCAGGTTTTACAAATGAAGATCCCAAGAAAGTACCTCCATATCTGGGCCTCTATCTTTTAATTTAAGCATGTGATAGGCACAATAGAAGCCGCAGAGTTTGGAATCATTAGGTTGTTGGTGGCACTGCAATAAATGTACAAAGAAAAATAGTGGTGATCGAGAAGAAATAAACTCAAGCTTTAGTACTAGCTTCCACAGGAAGGAAATAAGTGGTATGTACCTTAACATCTTTGACATGTTCCCAAGTGCTAAGGCGCGACTTCTTATTGCGGCAGTAACGTTCCCAACCCCTACAACGAAACATGCAACAATTGTTAGGGCACTATTAATTAATATACTCTACACAGTTTGTTGAGGAACGTCCACAGGTTAAGAAAGAAATAACTTACTCATTAATGATTTGTTCAAAAGGGTTAGTATCAGTCTTAACTCTCTTCAATGAATCAAGATAGTAGACCTTCCGCTGCTTCGGAACGATCGCCACTGCAATCCAGTGGTTCGTACTGAGATAAGCGGTAAGGATGAATTCCTTTTTAGCATATAGTCTAAAGGCATTGCACATATAAGACACAGAGAAAGACAGAGTGTTATCCGTGCTATTCAACGTTGTCGAGCAAAGGCATTCAGGATCAAGGAAGCCAACTGCAGCACCCGTCTTCTCAACTTCTACAGCCATATTCCTATTAGTAAGAAAAAACAAAGTGTAAGGAGGCAAAATACATATTCGATAGAGAATGATTAGTGAGAAGCAGATTAAATTTTCAAGCAACTTACAGGATGAAGCAGCGGAGAAGTGTCAGATCCAAAGCATCCAAGTTGAAGAGATCGTACAAATCACTGAGTTGCACAGGTAGCTACTGGAGTCCGTTTGATGATTCATCTCTCTGAGACCATGCACTGGTCCCGGGCCGAAGTGCGACCATAATGTTAGAATCATCATTTGACTTACCACGTTGCATGTAGAATGTGTGGAGCTCTCTGGTATAAGGAGGAGCATTTTTGAGATCATCATAACTGAGAAGGCTCTTTCCGAATTTGTATTTTGGGTTAACCGTAGCCCAAGGATTCTTCTAGGTGTTTCTCTCAGATTGCTTTGGGTTAGTCATAGACCAAGGATTCTTCTTAGTGTTTCTCTTAGATTGCTTTGCAGTAGGCATCTTAGAGGTTTTATTTACAGCAATTTTCTTTTCCTGCTGCTTTGAGATGGCTGAAGAAGGTTTCTTCAGGGCTTGCTTGCCTACTGTAGGTGGTGTAGAGCTTTTATTTTTGGCAAGTTTCTCTTCTTGCAGCTTTGAAATGGCTAAAGGTTTCTCAAGGGATTTCTTGCCTGCTGTACGTGGTGTAGAGATTTTATTTTCGGCAAGTTTCTTTCCTTGCTGATTTGAAATGGCTGAAGGTTTCTCAAGGGCTTTCTTTCCTAGTGGTGTCTCAGCAGGAGCTATTACAGAGGTATTGGGCCCAGATGTACCTACAGCTTTCTTCGAAATGTCGTCGACAGATTTATCAGCACCAGCCAACACATCACTCTGGTTGACTGGTAACAGTGGTGTCTCACCAGGACCTATTACAGAGGTATTAGGCCCAGATGTACCTGCTTTGGCAAGATTGTTTTGAGCACTTTCGTTTGGGGGTGTAGGTTTTGTTGTTTCATGAGGAGGAGAAGGAGGAGGAGGAGGAGGAGGAGGTGGTGGTGGTGGTGGGGATGTAATATTTGGTGTCTCTTGCGGATGTGGGGATGCAAGTTTTTTTGCATTTTTAGGATGACGAGGAGGTGGGGATGCAAGTTTTTCAGGACGAGGAGGAGGTCCGAATGGAACGTCTTGCGGATGTGGGGATTGAGGAGGAGGAGGAGGAGGATGTGGGGAACCATGTGAGGAAGGAACCTGTACCGTACTCTGTGAACTACAAGGAATCTGTACCGTAGCTTGTGAACAAGATTTACATGTTGGTGCTCCTTTGATGTCAATCCGACACCTTCTCCACTGTAACCTCTGTCCTTCAGCTTGTCCGAGTTTCATCACCTCGTCATTAGGAGGGTATTCCAACAGTTCATCTGCAAAGATAGTATATACAGTGAGCACTTCAACCACAACACAGTCTTCATGAATCAGGATTGTTTGTAGCGTAGTCTCCTCTGGATGAACAAGACCAATTGCAGCCTCACATTGAAGACCCCTCCACGTGATCCATAGGCCACAGTATGTGGGTTCAGTCAACATGCCTATAAGGTCTTCGTGTGTACGATCATCACAGCGCACCGCCGTCGCCAACTCTGCAGTGCCATCGATCAAACCTACATTATATGTGGACACACAGCTGCTCTTCAGTGTGGCGGGTGAAGGGCTTGCGTGATTGGACACTGGTGACAACACCATCTGGTGACAACACCACCTCTGCATCTGCATCTCAGCCACCAGTTCTTGCTTGATTTGTTCCTTTATCTTTTCCGTATCAACTGATGCGTCGGTCTTCGTCCTCTTCCTCTTCCTGTACATCTCGACGTGTTGAGGCCATGCATACTTCCAGCCCTGGTAACTGGAGACACCACGCACATGACCTGGTTGTTCAGGGCGGCCCAAGCACTGACTTAGCACATCATACTCCCTCTGCCCTGCCATTCCTGAAGATTCTGCACATGCAATCTTCTCCTTGATGTCTGCAGCCAATTTCTCTGCCTCTTTGTTGTTGAACACTATCACGGCAACACGGTCTTTAATCACTAGCTTACTCCTTGCTCGCAGCCAATTCTTGGAACGATCGTCAGGGTAGGCGTCATATGGGTTGGGGATACCAGCTGCAGTTAATTGTCTGTCCTCTTCCTCCCATTGTTCTAGTTTCACAGTATAACCAGCTGGACCCATGCTGTGCTCGCTTGTGTTCCGGCTTCGGAGTTCTTTGAACTTGACACTAGCAGATGAGGCTTGCTCGGTTTCCTCCTGTTTCATGAACTCCTTCCACTGTTCCGAGACAATAAACGGGTGCCTTGTAAATGGCTCAAGTCCTTTTCTGATAAAATCTCGTCTAAGCTGAAATCTGAATTGTCTCCATGCCTTGGCTGCCGTCTTCCAGAAAAGCTTGAATGCCTGCGGTTTCACGTCTTCCAGGAACTTCAAGTGGTTCTCACATGCTTATCAAACAAGTCCCACTTTTCATCATTGCTTAGTTCTTCGAATTCTGGCAAGTGCAAAGGTATCTTTTGTCTAGCAACGAGCCCCGCAAGCACCCTGAACCTGCGCTTTTGAGTCAATGGTACTGGCATCCCCACTATGTCGACCTCAGTGACTATCATTGTGTCACTTGGCCACTTTGTGGATGTCCTTGACGCTCTGCCTCGGCGCTGAGCCCCACCCACCTAGTCTTGTTGTGCACTAGCAGTACCATAACCCTCTTCTTCATCTTGTGGCCCAGGTCTATAGTCCTCGTCAGATTTATCCTGTGAATTAATAGTCAAGGGAATTACAGTAACTACTTTAGCCTACTGTAATATCATTGGTTCTTGGTAAACCATTAACATAAATGGAAAATTCAGTAACCAAAAAATTAGTTCAGGCAATGCGACCTTACCATTTTAAAGAGGAAGGTGCAGGCTGCCTCTGTTGCTGATGAGGTACTTATTCAACTTGGAGAGAATGTGCAGATGTACATAGGAACAAGAGCAAAACCAAATATAAGAGTCAATCTAAAGGGAAATGCTAAGTATGTATACCATCAACAGCTAAGTATGTCCACATGTACTTATACAAAGGAGCCACGGCATACCCTGCAATTCCCACAAGTACAAGTATATTTATACGCATTTATATAAAAAGAAAACCATACACATGCATATGTTGTATACTTGATTATCTGAACGCATGTGTGCTGCATACGCTCGCTTGGCCTAATTGCATAAACTCGAGCAAATATACCAAATTACATTGTTAATTTTACAGTTATTACTGAATTGTTGTTAATTTTACAATTATTACCGAGTTGGTAGAATGCATTTACCGAATTGTATAAGACATTTTTAGAGTGGCATACCATAAACTCAAATCCTAGATTCGCCACTGACCTTGTCACTGCCAGAGCAGAGGGATCTCTACTCCTCGTCGCTGCCTGCTCGCCGCCACATCCTCGTCCTCGCGTCGACCTCGTGGCTGGATCCCTCCTCCTCCTCCTAGTCGTCGTCATCATCGTCATCGCTGGATCCCTCCCCTAGTCGTCGTCGTCGTTGTCGCTGGATCCCTCCTCTAGTCGTCGTCGCCGTCGCCGCCGCCGCTGCTGGGTCCCTCCTCCTCTAGATCTCACTGTCAGAGGTGTGGTGTGCGTCGCGCCGAGCATGGTGTGGCGCGCATCTCAGCGAAGGGGTGTAGTGTGCGTCGCGGTGTGGGGGGAGGTGAGGGGGACGAAGGCGAGGGGGAAAAAGCGGCGGCGGCGGCGCGAGGGGAGAGTGGGAGGAGACTGCGTGAGGGAGGCGTCCTTCCCTACTAACCTAGTGCGAGTGGGCTTGTGTGGGCCTTAAAACGAGTAATGTAGTCAAGTACTACTCTACTACTAGTATAGTATATCATAAACATGAGATAAAAAATCTAATTTTAAGAAATTTGGTTAAACAAGTGTGGCTGTTGATATTTTATTCAATTACTGTGAATTTTTCGTATTTTTTTATATCATAAACTGTGAATTTTTCGTATTTTTTCGTATTTTTAGGTGCTGTTTATGGGCTCTAATATGACATGCATCACAAGTTCACATCACCAAAGCAAACAAGTGTGACTGTTGATATAGCATCACATGTTCACATATGACATGCATCACAAGTTCACATCACCAAGCAAACTAACTCATAACAAACATATTCACATCTGACATGCATCAGCAGGGCACATCACCAAAATAAGACTGCATCAGCTGGGCGCATCACCAAACTAGATTGTAGCTGCAAGGGAACTAGTTAGCTAGGATGGCTTCTTTTGTGCCGGTGCCTCAAGTTCAGCTAGCCTTGTCTCTAGTTTTGCAACTCTTTCTGCCAGCTCAGCATTCTTCTTTAGAAGTTCAATCTCCTGCCTCTTTTGTGCGGCTTTAAGCTGCTCATCCTGCTTGTCGATTCCTTTCCAGATGTAGTCAATGTCATCCCGAGTAACAGCACGTTCCTAAAAAAAGGAAAAAATTATATTGATGCAAGCTTCATAACAGTTGTAATTTACAAGAAAGCTGTTTAGCTCTAACTGGTGTCAAAACTTGCCTGCTTCTCTTCAGCTGATTCCTTGAGCTTGTTGATTTCAGTCCAAATCCTGTCAATGTCATGTGTAGCAACTTCCTACAACAAATGGAAATTGATGCATTAGAACAATTGATCAGTGAAGCTGTGAACACGGACAAATCGTGCGTGATGGTTTCAGAACTTGCCTCATGGTCTTCAGAATCGTCACCAGAGTTGTTGCCGGAGTCGTCGCCGGAGTTGTTGCCGGGGTCGTCATCGGAGTTGTTGCCGGAGTCGTCGCCGGAGGAGATGAGGTCTACCACCACTCTTCTGCCCGGGTCGTCGCCGGAGGAGTCCGCGCTCACCTCAATGCGTGTGGACCGCTTCTTCCTTCGCGTTGAGGAAAAAAACCCTACCTCTCCATGGCGGGCGTCGCTGGAGTCCACCAACTTGGCCCTTGTGCGCGTGTACGGCTTCCTCCCCCGGGCCGACGAAGAACCGGCCTCTTCCATGGAGCGCCGAGGAAGACGCACGGGGGCGGCGCGCTGGGACGGCTCCTCTTCATCGCCGCGGAACCTCACTCTCTTGGAGGGGGCGGCGGACAGCACCGAGGAAGACGGACGGGGACGTGGCCGCGGGGCCTCCTCCTTGCAGAACCTCCCCCTAGAGTCACGGGCCATCCCTGCGACGGAGACGAGAAAGGCGGAAGCCGAAGAAGGGGATAGAAGGCGGAATGCGGGGCGGAGCATTTATTAAAAAGGTTCAGATGCGCAAATGATACGATGATTAACAACCACCCGTCACCAATGAAGGGGCGGGGCCAGGTCTATTCGAATGAAGAACAGTTTGCTTTTCCCCTTTTAATCTGCAATCAAATTTTGTATCTCGTATTTCTCTGTCAACCATAATCCGAATTTGATGATATTTATTTCTGAATTTTTCTAAAATCAACATCTATTCATTTATGACATTTTTTCGTATGTAATTCCATTTCTTGGATGTTGTTTATACACCTTATATTGTTCCTTATAATTACAACATAGAAATAATATTTGTTTTACACAACCATTACTAATGAAACTTTGCATTTCGTAATCTTATGGTGAACATAAGGTTATGTTAAAATTTCAAATGCATATGAGTTCGAACATGTTTTAAAGTGTGGAAAACTTCAATGTTGAAGTAACATTCTAAGAAACTATGTGAGAGATGTAGACATTTGTACACAAGTATAATCTTCCGTTTTCGAAACCATTTGAATTTTTGTAGACAAGCTTAGGGACTTAAATTATGTTGCCAAGTCAATTTGTAGAACACACTAAGACGTTATTATAATTATTATATCGTAAACAAGAGATAAAAAATCTAATTTTAAGAAATTTGGTTAGACAAGTGTGGCTGTTGATATTTTATTCAAATACTAAAATTACCAACTATGAATTGTTCGTATTTTTTACGAATTTTTTGGTGCTGTTTATGGGCTCTAATATTTGAGGGAAGCAAGTTTCAATTTAGAAAAAAATAGTGTCGGGCCCACGCGTCAGCGTCAGAAGCCTATATAAAAAAAGATAACCGTAGCTTGCCCGACCGACAATGGCGATGCGGGTAGACTAACCCTCGTCGCCAACAAGTTCTCCATTGTCTGAAATGCCCCTGGCCGAATGAATATGCATCCGCCCCGGCGACGCTGGTAGACTAACCCTCGTCGCCAACAAGTGCTCCATTGTCCAAAATGCCCCTGGCCGAATGAATATGCATCCGCCCCGGTGACGCTGGTACACTAACCCTCGTCGCCAACAAGTGCTCCATTCTCCGAAATGCCCCTAGCTGAATGAATATGCATCCGCCCCGACCCCGGCCCCCTTCTTCTTCCCCGATCTGAGCTCCACCGCCGCTGCCCGCCCGTCCTTCCCCGCCGTCGCGCACATGTCGCACTACGCCGATTCGTCTGGAGGTGCACGTGCGAGGAGCAGGGTTCAAGGTTGCCGGAGCAGCCGCAATCACTCCATCGGCTTGGATCCAGTCGGTGAGCTAAGCGGCTTTCCACTGGTCCCTTGCCCGGACTGTGGTATGGCTCGGGTGGTGGAGGGGCGGACGCAGAAGGAAGGTGAAAACCACGGTCGTATTTATTTCAAGTGTGCAAGGAACTCGGTGAGTAGTCTGCTGTGTCTCCCAAATCTGAGTTAGGGTTCTTATGTGCTTTTGATTCTGCAGTACACCAAGAATTGTGGATTTTATCGTTTCCACAAGGAGTATCTCCAGATGCTGAAGGATGCTGGCGTCATTGTTTTTCGACTGTCGAACTGGACAGACGCGGTCGATGAAGTAGTTGATTCAGTGGAATGTCAAATTGGGAGCGGCGAGCAGAGGCAAGCACTGGAGGACAAGCAGAGGAAGAAAGCACTGGAGGAGAAGATGGACAATGTGATCTGGAAGATGAACTTGATTATTGTGGCTGTTGTTTGTGTAGTATTTGGATGTTTACTGGGGATGTATGCTGCAAAGAAGTAATTCTGATGTTAAAAGTGGTGCTTTTGCTTCATCTATGTGGATGGAGAATGAAAAATTTGTCACATATGACAAACTTAAATGTATGAATGAAGAATGGATGGAATGATAATTGGGTCACAAATCTTAATGTGTCACTCACAAAATTCATCAATTCATCTGTGCTGACATTTCATTGCAGCACGAGGCAAAGGAAACGCGGATTAACACAAACAGAGTAACAAACTTCTGGCATACACATTGCAATTCATTGTGAACTGCTGCCATATAATGACACAAATAGAGTAACAAACTTCTGGCATACACATTTCAATTCATTGTAAGCTGCTGCCATAGACATTGCAAGTTCATCACAAGTTCAACATACGCACAGGAGGAACATATTAACATAGGATCTACTAGTCCATCACAAGTTCAACAAACACACAGGAAGAACACATTAACAGAGGAACAAATTAATTAAGCAGAGGTAGTCGCCGCCAGAGGAGCCCCGCCGTCGGAGTCGGAGTCGGAGCCGGAGCCGTCGAGGCTGCCATCGTCACCGCCGTCGTCGTCGACGGGGGCGAGCACTCCTCTCTCCAGGTCCCCAACCAAGATATTGATCTTGAAGGTGTAATCCTTCACGGTCATCTGCAGCGGATCCCTGGGTACTGGGACCCCGAGACGAACGGCCACCTTTCGAAGCTTCACAAAAGCATCGCGGAACAAGTTCACTGACCAAGTGGCTTCGTCAGCATTTGGTGGAGGAGCACGCACGACCACCATGGGCTGCGGTGCCAGCACCTCCTCAGGCTCGTCGGGCGGGGGCGGCTTCACCTCCTCGGGCAGGGGCGGGTTCACCTCGGCGGGTGGGGCGGCGGCACCTCCTCGGGCTCGGTGTGCGGGGGCGGCGGCACCTCCTCCCTCCCCCGCTTCCTGGATGGCTCGCTTGACGATGCCATGCGCGCGCTTGAGGAAGAAGAAGCTCTTGGATTCACTTCTTGGTAACCAGAGACGGTGGTGCTGGGGTTTTCTTGGTGCCGCGGTTGAAGAAGTTCTTGGCCGGCCGGGATTTATATTGACAAGACGGTGAACCGTCAGGCGGCCGGTCACGCGCCTCGGAACCCGTGTCCACTCAGGAGAGCTCTTGGCCACAAAAAGAGTCATGTGGTCACAAGGAGACGTGTGATTGTTCATATTTTATTCAAAATACCAAATGCCCAACTACTCCTATGAGTTGTTCGATTCTTAAAAAAACTATGAATTGTTCGTATTTTTATTAATTTTTAGGTGTTGCTTTATGGGCCCTAATTTTTGAGGGAAGCAAGTGTCATTTCAAAAAAAAAGTGTCGGGCCCACGCGCCAGCGTCAGCAGCCTAGTATAAAGAAGGTAACCATTGCCCGCCCGCGCACCAGCCAACAAAGCGAATGGATAAGCGCAGCACTTTCCTTAAAAAAAGCGCAGAGGAGGCGTGAGAGGAGGCGTGGAGACAGAGACGACGATGAGCGCCGGCGAGGGGCCAAGCAGTGGACGACCCAGCGCACCCGGGATCGAGGAGAATAGGAACGCGAAGCGGTGCCGCAACTGGATCTGCGCGCGTGCCGGCGAGATGGCGGCGAAGAGGGAGATGACGATGAGCGCCGGAGAGGGGCCAAGCGGCGGTGGAGTGAACCCAATGCCGGAGACGAGGGTCCTCGATTGGATCCTCTCGGATTCCGACGAGGGGCCAAGCAGCGGCAAGGAGGAGCGTGCCGGCCAGGGGGCAGCGAAGTGGGCGAGGGGCCTGCCTCACGTTTGCGAGCACAAGTATCTGGTAACTACGAAGAGGGGTTGAGGGAGCAGCGAAGAAGGTGTAGAGGACCTCATCTCTGACTCTGGCAACAACCAAAACGACGGCGAGGCAAGTTTCTCTGAATCGCACTGCCTTTTTACTTGTTCTATAGATGGAGCTTAAGCTAGCTTGAGCTTGAGCTTCATAAAGTTAATTAGTGCCTATGATGATGTCTTCCATGCTTGTCATGATCTTATACCAAGTTTTGAGGCAAATCAGTTCTGAACTAAGTTCTGCTTTTACTTGTCACACCCTGCTATGAAGCCTAGGATAATTTTCAAGTTCTTATATAATTTTCCTATTACTGTTCCTATACTGCTCCAAGTTCTGAGGCAAATTAGTTCTGAATTAACTATGTTATTCTTATACCATGTTTAACCCTATTTCAGGTAAAACTCTTTGAGTCGCGAGCAGAGCCTGAGTTATTCTAAACCTTAATGTTTGGGATTATGTGAAACCTGAGTTTGAAAAAATCACGAAAGAAGTGAACATCCTCATCAAAAAGGCTAAGCACATAAGGAGGTACAAGTATACTACTGAACAAAATCTCGAGCCCATTGAAGGTGCGCTCGAAGGGCTTCAAGAATCCTTGGTTGCTTACGAAGAGGCTGCAAAAAGAGCCAATCTTGATGGGGCATGATCTAGTTCAAGCTTGTTGATGTGCAGGGTTAGTAGCCATACTTTTGTGGATGTTCAAGGGGCATGCCTTTGTTGATGTGTATGGTCAGATAGCACGACTATAGTAAATAATGTGATGGACAAGTTAAGTCCTAGCCTGATGGACAAGTTAACCTTTTGTAATAATTATCTTTATTCCTGTGGACAAGTTATCTTCATCTTTGTGCACAAGTTGTCTCTCTTATGATGTCTGTTTTGTCTCAGAAGATATGTGTGTTGATTGTGCCTGTATGTCGAAATGGAAGCAATGAGAGATCGAGTTGACCTGTCAATGAGGACAGACTCAAAGGAGACAATGATTCACAAACCTCCGTCTCATTTGTTCACTGCCGCCGCGCTCCCGCTTCACGGCAGTGAAGAGTGCTATTAGACTTTAATTATTGGGCTCTCAGTCTAGTAATGGGCGTCAAATGCTCATCGGTAACGGACTTTATAGCACGTTACCAATACGGTAGTGATCAGTAACGGACTTAAACAGCCCATTACCGATAGGGCATTGATCAGTAACGGACTTTACGAGCTCGTTACCAATAGGTTTAACTTGTGTAACGGGCTCGATTTAACGTCCATTACAAAGAATTCATGTAATGGGTGTTTAAGAAGACCGTTACCAGAAGTCCACATTGGTTACGGGCGTTGCGGAGGCCAACCCCGGGGTCGGCCTGCCGCACTTATCTGTAATGGGCACCAAATAACAACCGTTACAGATGTGGGTGCATGTAACGGGTGTTAAGGGCCCGTTACAAATACTGCGTGACCTATTTGAGGTTTTCACGTAGTGAACCAGGGACCTGAAGGAACGAGGCTGTGCTGTTTACCACTGCACCACTTCTTGGTTGTGCGAGTTTTATGGGAAACTCAACTAATAGTTCATGCGAATTCTTTACTGTGACCAGGTCCCACATGTAAGTTTCAGTTGAGTCTATAATTACATATCGAATAGCTGGCGAGACACTTCACTCAGACTTCGCAAAGACTTTTGACTTCCGCCACGTAGATCTGCAATAGTTCATGGTAGGAATGGCGGATCCTAGCGGTGAGGGGAAGATGGTTGCGCCGCCACATCCCAGCAACAAGAGGATGAGATAGCATGACGAGGTTGGTCCTCTGGTTTGAGCCGCTATATTTTCCCCTATCTTACTAGGGTTGGGGATATCTAGATTTGGGGATCTGGAGGATTGATGAGCATATATGGTAGATTTAGATTTCATTATCGTACCTTTAGATTTGCACTTCGATAGGTGTTAGAGTTGATAGGCTATAGACAATTCATGTTATATTCAGTTAGTTTTCAATTTGCATCGTCTTACAGTAGGTTTTGTATTTTAGTAGCTTCTGGATGTGCTTCAAGCCACTCGTTTTATGGATTTTTATCGAGGTGCACAATTGATAGGATTGATAGGTCCATCGTTTTATGAATTGGTAGATTGAAGATACTATTTCGGAGTTGTAGACCGTTGAAGGGACATTTGGATTCTGCCACGATTGTTAGCGTTTGCACAATTCATAGGTGTTAGATTCAGTTAGTTTCCAATTTGCATCGTTTGATGGATCGATAGGTTCAGTTAGGACAACCATGCAATTGTTTTACTGTACTCATACAATTGGCTTCAAGGGATTCGGGTTTTTTATAGACTTGGATGAGTTTATTTTTCAGATCGAGATGAGTTTTCTCCATGGATGAGTTTATTTCTACAAGAACATCTTAATGTTATTTTAGAAGATCTGGATGTCTCGTCTCGGGGGAGGACTCTGTTAGGATCTCCAAAGAGATTGAAAACACCATAGAACAACTAGCTGACAGAGAGAAAGAGCTTCCATACACACCTAAGAACAAGAAAACTGAGGGCAGAGCTCATTCTTCTTACCATAGACATTGGAATAAAAGCGTCAATAAATGGGTAGGACATTGAGTTTGTTTGGTTCGTCTTTCCTTTTAAATGTTCAAGAAGTTCGTTGTCAGGAATAAGAATTGCCCAGTGACGACGCATCATTGACAGGATAGCTAAAGAACAAGGTTGTTGGAGAACAATGGAGGAGTTACAGCTCCAACAAAGACAAATGATTGGAAAAGGTAGTCCAGAAGGTCTGGTATACTGATGTATTGCTAAAAGGACCTTCTGGACTACTATTATTTCTTCTGGTTCATTAACATTCCGCTGAACGGTCTTTCCCTCTTCCTCTGAATGTACTCCCTCCGTCCACAAAAGAATGCAATTCTCACTTCCTGATAAGTTTATATGAAGATATAAGTGTTAACACAATTTACTGTAAATTTGGTCAAAATTGAATCAGTTTGACCAGAACGGATCCCACATTATAGAAAACTACTCTAATATTTTCGGGAGCAGTTTTTTCAATAATTGCTAAATGGGTTCCTCTGGCCATAAATATCCCAGTTTGGCAACCAACAAAAGCCCCCTTCTCTCCCAGTGCCCTCTTCCTCTCCCCAGTCTTGCAACCAACAAAAAACTCCATTCTCGCAGAGGGCCCTCTTCCTCTCCCCACTCTTGCAACCAACAAAAAAACACATCCTCGCACAGTGCTCTCTTCCTCTCCCCATGGAGCCATTGTCTCCTAGAGGTGTGGCGCAAGCCACATTCTCCTCCTCTTCTGATGAAAGGGAGGATCCCCAGTGGTCTGATGAAGAGGAGGCAGAGCGGAGGCCCATCGGGTGGTGGTTGACACATCCTCTGATGATAAGGAGTTTGTGGAACAAAATGAAATCCAAGATCATGTGCCTCTGAAACATCGCACCCCTCGCAAGTCAGCAAGAGGTGCCAGTGGTCAGGGGCGTGGAAGCACCGCCACTCACCGGGGGACTGTCGTCTCCAAGCACCGTCATCCTCTCTCATCCTCATCGGTCGGCGGCAGTCGATCTCTGCCATCCTCGCCGAGCAGAGGCCATCATCGACCGGCCCTCATCATCCGCCATGGAGCGGTGCCAAGGCCGTGCTCGACTGGCCACCATGGAGCGGCGACATCATCCTCTGGCAGCGACATTGGAGGGACGGCCTCATCTGCGGGCGGTGCCCTGGGAGGTCCGCCACCATCTTCCACAGGCGGCGGCAACAAAGCGACATCCTCGTCCGTGAGCAGCTGCAACAAGGCGTCGGGTGCACCATCGACAAAGAAGTGGTGCCTTGATTAGTAGATTAGTGGTAACTGCTACTAGTAGAAGTAGGAGCAGAAGAAGCAGAATGAACATTCGCCTTCTGTTCATCTGGTCTGATTGAATACTACTACTACTGTTTTTTCCTTGTAAGATGTTGGTTTTCTCATTGCGTAGTAGTGACAGATTAATCCGGTCTGACTGAAAACTACAAACCGGACTTTCGTCCTGTGTTCATCCGGTATTTAAGAAATCAAGGGAACGGACTTTCCGTATACAATGAATTTATACTGAGGGAGTACACACACATTACCATTTTTATTAGAAACAACACAGCTCCTCGCAAAAAGGAGCAGCTACTACTCTACCTCGCTGCGACTACTCACGTGGTCAGTACTGCCATCGTTGTCGAGCGGCAGGAAGAAGGCCATGCCTACCCAGTCTAGTGACCAGTCTACTTCGTCAGCGAGGTTCTGTCAGAGTCCAAGTCACGGTACCAGCCGGTCCAGAAGCTACTCTACGCAGTACTGTTGACGGTCCTTACAACAAATATTTGACCGTCATTATCTCAAGAATGAGAGGAGGATATAACAAACTTCATGCACATTTTAAGTACTAATGAGGTTCCACGAGCTTTGTTGGTATTTTTACTTGTAGGTACACAAATATGGGAATAACAATGAATAAATGAACCTTAGAGGGCTGCACCAAAGCAAACGTGCAGGGCCGGCCGCACCTGGCCAGGTCCGGCCGTACATAGCCAGGCTCGGCCGCACCACAGCCGGTCGCAACTGGCCAGAGTCAGCCACACCTGGCCAGGGCTAGGCTCGGCCGCACCAACAGGTGCGCCCGCACCTCTAGGTGCGCCCGCACCTACCATATGCCACGTCTCGGGTCCACGGCACCAACAATCCCACGAACAAGTCTTGGATGGATGAGAAACATTGATTCTATGTCGGTTGGATCAAAAGGCTAAGGTTGGAAGCACTTGGATCGATGGACCCACACTTAACCGCCGCAACCGCCATCATGGAGTCATCCTAGATGTCCCTCCACACCGTCAGTGCATCACACGGTAATTTGGGAGGTGCGCCCGCATCTATAGGGCCGGCCGCACCTATCAACTGGCGTGCCGGGCGAAACCGACCCAAGGAGCCAACCTACAACCGCCTCAGGAGCAGGGATCAGGGTCGTCCAAGTCCATAGGTGGTGGATCATAGGGCCGGCCGCACCTGGAGATACGGTCGCACCTCATTGCCAGGCACTGCAGCTCCTTCTCGCCTACAAGTACCCCCTCCTGCAGCCACCGACCTATTGGGGCTATATATTAAGCCAGGCACCTCGTGGAAGAGCACAAGTGATTAGAAGCAAGTGGCGGAGCCATCCAGAAGTTAGTATTCAGAGAGTAGGGAGAGAGAGTTGAGTGTTGGAGTAGAAGCCGGAGTCGGTCTTCTTCTTGTACCTCGGCGAGTGCGGTACACCTTCGGTCGTCCACACCCGGGATACTTTGTAAGTTTGGATTCATAAGTAACTAAGTCTCAAGTCAATTCATTGTTCGCTCTTAGGTTCCTCGATTGTGGTTCAAGTAGTTTCTACTTATCGTGATTGCTTTGCTTTGAATTCGAGTAAAGTAGTGCTTGGTTAGTGTAGACGCGGTGTCTAGGCTTTCTAGTACCTTGGAATGCTTCCCAATTCAATGGAATAGTTGTGGTACCCTAGGGAGGTGACAGCTCCAGACGGGCTTTGTAGTCCACCACGTTAGTTCCGGTAGGTAGGAGTTACGACATCAGAGCCCCCTTCTCATCCCTTTCCGTGGCTCTTTTCCCTCTGGCCCCGACGAGCGACAAGTTTTGCCTTGATTCTATCCGTGACTCTCACGAGTACCAAACTTCATCAGCTATCCCCTCTCTACCCGAAATCTACCCTTGCCTTTCTATCCTTCGTCACCATACCCCCCGGACGAATTAGTTCAGGTTCTCTACACTTCTCGTTCCCCGAGGAAATCGATACCTTGGAATACTCGCGGGTGAAAGCTACAGCGGTATCCGTGCGCTTGCGGATTTATCTGTGATCGTGTAGTATACCAACAGGCTTTCTAGCACCGTTGCAAATCTAGTAATGATGTATGAAGTGCCAACAAGCTTTCTGGTGCCGTTGCCGGGGATATAAACCTAGTGCGACGCTAGTAAGCGTCAACAAGCTTTCTGGCGCCGTTGCCGGGGAACGGTAGCTGTTTTGACCCCGAACCTAGTTCGTTCGTGTATCACCCCATTTATCACATGGATTCTGATCCAACCCTTTTCGATTTTTCCGCTCCAAAGGGCGATCATTTGGAGCCTCCACCTTCATCACATTCCATTGAAACATCTAGCTATGAGCTACGTCCCGGCTTCATAGCTATGGTCCGAGAGCAAAGCTTCTCCGGAGATAAGGATGAAAGTCCTTATTCCCACCTGCGTGAGTTCGAACAACTTTGTTCGTGTCTTGTGATCGTAGGAATGAGTCAAGATACCTTGAAATGGAAACTCTTTCCGTTTTCATTAACGGGGAGAGCAAAACAATGGTATTCGCTCAGTGTGAGAAGTATGGAGGGGGACTGGGAAAGTTTACGAAAGGCTTTTTGCATAACATTCGTCCCGACTCCCCAAGTAGTGAAACTCTGATGAGAGGTCATCTGTTTTGAGCAACGGAAGACCGAATCTCTAGGAGCCGCATGGGCAAGATTTACAAAAATCGTAGATTCTGGTCCAGACCTTGGTATCGCAGGGCCCGCTCTTTTGCAACACTTTCGCGATGGTCTTGGACCAGAGTCAGCAATTTTCTTAGACTCTTCTTCCGGAGGATCTTTCACTCATCTCACCTTGTCTGAGTGTAAGGACATTCTAACAAAAATTCTTCAAAATACCCCTTACACGGGAGTTTATGATGAATTCCCGGATGAGGAAGAGATTACTCAGGAGGAGCACATGCCAAACACTCTCTCGGAACTGAAACCCATAGAGGAGAAACCCACTAGCACATTTTTGCATGAAGAACCACTCCTCTATCCCCGTGTGTACCCAGCTGATTACTCGTATGACTTCGACGAGGAATCAACATACTCCGATTCACTCTCTGAAACAGAGTTTATAGAGGAGGAACCTATCCTAGAAAAATTCATATCCACAGACACCCATCCTCCTCTTACCAAAACTTGGTTCACAGGGGAACCATTCCAACCTTATCGAGAGTTCGATCACCCCTCGTGTGCCACGTGTCTCTCCTTCGAGTTCCCGATCTCAGCGAGGCCACATTCATCTACCTCGGGTACTCCCCTTGGTAGGTTGCCGGTCTAAAACACCGACACGGTGGGACACGAAAAAGTCAACAATGACGAAGAACACTAAGAGTGGTACTTTCAAGGTTGATCCAAGCAATGCTCAACCAATCACCAGGGATCAGCTGAAGGATGCAGACAAAGTAGAGTTCGGACACAAACGAGTACCACGTCTTTGCTTCGCCGGCAAGTGAGTAGGGAAAGAGATTCCACTTGAACCATTCGTCGGGAACTCCTTCTTGACGCACCGTGTTGCATAGCGTCATGAAATGCTTTATGTGTCTATACGGGTTCTCTGTCTCCATCCCTCTAAATGGGGTTGCCGCCACCATCTCGATGATCCTAGCCTTGATTTCACACTTGGTCGCTTCGAGCTTCGAATCCGACTCTTGTACTTTGATATCTTCGCATCGAGGGCTAGTGTAATCCTGTAGCGATTTCTCCGGTTCTTCCATAGGGTGGTTGCCGAACATCATGTAGACAACAAAATAGAAAAACAAAAACAAAACAAAATGGTTTTCTAGGTAATAGGGGTTAGATGTTAGCAATAAATGATAAACGAAAATAAATGCAAAACCAAACGATGTAAACTGGCTTGCTCCCCGGCAACGGCGCCAGAAAAAGGGGCTTGACAGATAAAACTCGTATCCACCTACGATCCGCAAGCATACGGACCTACACCTTTTTCACCACAGGGATTCCCTAGGTTCTTGTCAATTCGCGGAGCAAGGGGATTACAAGCGTTTGATCTAGCACTACCTAGTTAACTTATCCAAACCCTAAACTACGGTTAAACTAGAGAACAACTACGCTACACTAGAGAGGGCGATGGAACTCACAAGATATATAAAAGACACTTGCCCAAGGGTCTACGATACTTGAACATGCAACTGCTTAAAGATATGAAAACCGATCTAATCTACCGGGGGTTGTGACCACGGTTTCGCCCTTTCCCTCCCCCCGTACTGTCACTATGCGGAGGTATTCGTGACTAGACCTATGATGATCACGGCATATTGAAGGATTCTAAGGGAGAAGTGAGATCTATACTCCCTACTAGGCATGGTAGCTAACCTTAAACATGAAAGCATCTTCAATACTAGATGATAGATTGAAACCATAAAAGTATGCGATTACATCTCAAGATCGATTACAACCCATGGACAAATGAGAAGATTACCCCATCAAGGCGCTAGACATAGCACCGTTGATCATGGTGACGCTTCCGACAGTGTCTTCCTTCTCCTCCGGGGGTGTCGTGGCAGGGCCTCGACGTCCTCCTCCACTTGTGGTTGCTTCCTCCGAGTAGAGCGATCCTTCTCGCGAATAATCTCTCTCCTCTCCTTCCTCTCTAGCTTGTGGACGGCGGGCGAATGGCTCTCTTTCTCAGCGAATGGCGGCACCTCCACCTCTTTAGGGTTGCATCTTCTTCACGCTCAAGAAAGGGGGGACCGAACCGCCTCGGGAATGGGCCAGTGCGGCCGGCTGGCCTGGGCCGACTGGCTGGCCTGGGCCGACCGGCCCAAGCCCATTTCGGCCCGGCTCGGTCGCCCCTTCGCTCTCGTGGGTCCTCTTGCCATTTTGCACTTTGCCCCCTTCAATTGCATCATTTTGACGATGTCATCCTCGCGTCCAAGATAGAGGGTCTTCTCGCATGAAGTTCGGTCTTTTACGCTTCAATCCTCGGGATGTTCCTTTGTAACACTTCGGTCCTTCCCACCTTTGGGAGTGATTTCATCATGCACTTGAATACGAACGGAACTCCTCATTTGCTCCTTTGAATTTGTTGTGACTCCGTCCTTTTTGTCCATGTTTTCCTGCAAAAACATAACACTTCCAAATGCATATACGAAGATTAACTTGTTATATTATTAGTGTGCCTAGTGGCGGGTTAGTTCCATAATCAAGCTCAAACCAAAGTGTAATGAACATGTTTGGTGTACCAAAATACACCGTCAACAGTCCCCCGGACCCTCTCGACGCCAACAACCCTATCCAAGAGGCAGAGCTCCGCATAATGCATGACCAAGAACTCCAACGTCGCGCCAGTATGACCAAGACAACAGTGCCCCTGACGACCTTTACATCGTCCTGATGGGTCATGATGCCAACTACAACAATAACGCAGCACAAGAACCATCAACAACTTTCCGGCCTTCTCACGACGTCTCAGGACAATGAGATACCCGAAAGACTTCAAGCTAGCCAGCGAAAAATACGACGGTCACTCTGACCGAAGTATATCTGGTTGAAGATGTACACCATCACTGCTCAGGCCGCAGGTGGAAATGAAGACCACATGGCGGGGTATTTCCCCCTCGTGATGGGCCAAGCGCCACTCTTGTGGCTCAACGATCTCCCTGCGGAGTGCATCACTTCGTGGGGGAGTCTCTCGCGGCTGTTCACAATGAACTACTAGGTGACCTACAACCGTCCTGGCAACATCACCACCTCGAAGAGTGAGGATGAAAAGTGATGAAACTCTCCGGGACTACACCAACCACTTCTTTGAAAACCGCAACCAGCTTGTCAGTGTCAAAGACGAAGACGTCATTGCTTACTCCAAGAAAGGCATCACCAACCTTAAGCTCTTCAAGAAAATCCATGAGGCCGGTGCAACTACTATCACCGACCTCATGGCCTACGTCGACAAGCTCGTTGACACTCAGGATGCAGTCGTCCATGACTTCAAAGGTGACAAAGTAGATGATGCTTCAACAGCCCTGGCATCCGACGCCACCGTTAGGTCGCGCAAGCGACCCGACGAGGTCTACACGACCGACCCTCCAAGAAGGTCTACCTTCCTTGAAGGTGACTTCAACTGCACGCTGGATGACCAAGGTTAGTTCCACCATGACGCCAAGCATACCATGCACGAGTGCGAACAGCTGAAGCGCGCCCTTGGCGTCCCTCTAGATCCTAAGAAGACCAAAAGCGGCAACGGTGGCGACGGCCGTTACAACAACCGTCAAGAGAGAGAATCCAAAGTAACAATGCTTGAGAAGCAAGGAGTGGTGTAGTGGGAAAAGATTAGTTATCAAGAAGGATTAAGAGAAGAAAATGGTCAAAGAATGAGAATATTCATCAGGGATGTCAAGGATAAAGCCGGAATTGTTTTTGAAGTAAAACAAAACATTAGGAAGCAATCATTTCTATCTAGGCTTACGTCCTACAGTCGATATAACTCTGATACCACTTTTGTCACACCTAATTTCCAAAACAAACCAAGTGCTACCTATATGTATGCCAGGATCTAGATAGTTCCATACATATAGTGACATCATTAGTGAATAACAGAAACAATATCACGTAAGAAAAAGAGAGATTATCAAAGATTTACAGCAGAATCCAAGGAAGCAAAGGCTCCAAACTTCACAGGCAATCGACTGGGGGTTGCGTACGCCTAGCACCATCGTTTGGACATCAGACACCTTCTTCTTCCGAGCAGTGGTTTAGCAAGGATGAGTACACTTATGGTTGGTACTCAGCAAGGCCACAAAAGTTAACCAGAAAGCAAATTAAGTCCATCTTTAAGTTTATTAATCATGTGAGCCGCTCTTGACCGTGAGCACTATAACAGTTTTACACTCTGTAGAGGTTGTACACTTTCACCACAAGTCGCGTAAAAGTTTCGAAGAACTTTGAACCCAACCATGTTGTGCAAAAGTAGGCACAATATCACACTTCCGAGGTGTGGTTGCATAGGGACGCTACGAGGCCTTTACAAAGAGTCCTCCTGTGTGTATTAGTCCATAGTAGCATGTCCTAGAGGCTATCTTTCATACCCTCCTTCTACCCTCGGACCAGGTGAGCATAGAAGAGCACTTCTGTTCCAATACCTGTCCAGAGTAGAAGAGACATAAAAGCATTCCTCCGTACCCCAAGCTACCATGACTAATAACCACACAAGACTTCCCTAATTAATTGGCCAAGACAGAACCATATGTCTTGTGGTTGTACTTTTTTCCTAGGTGGTTCTCCATGTTCCAATTAATTCATAGTATTCTTGTTTAAAGCATAGATAGAAGGATGGTTAGGGTCACTTGCCTTTATCCAACGAAAAGCTATTCTTGCTATTCTGCTCTTGCTCTTTGATACCCTTGATCTTCGAGACTTCCGATCAGCAGCTCGATCTTCTACTCGAAGCAAACATCGAACACAAACATGCAAAGCAGACAAACAAGAGCGACTAAGAACAATTCACCAAACAAGAGGGGCTTTAAAAGAGCAAGGTTTAGTTCTAGGAACGCAAACACAAGAAACGCTCAAGGCTATCGGGAGATTTGGATTATATCACACAAGGTTGTGTGCTTGATATATTTTAATTGAATAAAGTAGTGTGCATAGGTTATTTAAGAGAAATACCCTATTTATAATTAAGCAAGTTATAATTATATATAAAAGACGACATTGAACTTAAGCCAATTTTATTTGTAATTGTTTAAGTACAATTTATTCAATTTATACATTCAATTCCAAAGAAGCATGTACAACAACATCTAAGCGTATAAATTGTTATTTTGGGTTCAACTAAGCAAATTATAATTCAAAACACATTTAAGTTTCATATTAGCCAAATTAACATTTAATTAAGAAAACTCGGGATAAAACCTATATTGCTTTTATTTAGAAAGCAGATTGAATAAACATTAATCAATTTAAAATTGATTATAAAAACTGAGGTATAACTCTGCTTAGATTTTAATTGAAAGAATTATTTAAATAAGTATTAATCACATTAACATTCTTATGAAAACACGTGTTGAACTCTAATTAGATTTTAATTAGAAAAGCATGTATATAAGTTATTAATCATATTTAAATATTTAAAAGTATTATAAAATAAAGAACATGATCAACATTGCTCCTAACGCGTACTTTGAGTTGATATGAGCCTAGCGCAACAAGAACGAGATTAAACGGAGCTAAAACGAAGGTTCTATAGACTAAATAAGGCTGCAGGGACCTAAACGAGATCAACCGGAGACAACACGGGCTAAAAGAGAAGATTACCGAGACACATAAAACAGTGCTCACAAAAAGGCTAAAGGACAGGCTAGAAGGAAAAAGAGCAAGGGTGGGATTTATGTTGAAAGGTGGGATATTTCTAGGGGGTTATGGGTAAAGGTTGCAAGACACAAGCTATAAGATTTGGTTTATGGATTCCATGGGGACTAAAAGATAAAACTGCCATACCTTATTTGTATAGGTGACGATGGCTTGTTCGTGAATAGCCACGGCCGGCGGACAAAGACCCCATGGCCGGCCAAAATCGACGGCGTCCTGGGCAGAGATGGGCTCGGCTGAGGTGAGGAAACAAGAGAGGATAGGAAGGGGATCTCTGGGAGGTGCTCACCAGCATTAGTAAGAGACGGAGGCAGCCGGATTTGGTGGAGATAGCAGGCGGCGGCCGGCGGATGGAGCTTCTGGCCGTTCCAAATTGGTGGCAGTCCGGCAGCCTGGGGGTTCCGGAGAGCATCAAAACAGAAAGAGGGAGGGGAGGGGACCTCGGAGATGCGCTCACCGGTGATGGAGACGGACGGAGATGGCCGAATTCTGAAGCTGCAGCAGAGGAGAAGACGGTTGTGCTCCAGGCTTCGGGCGGTGGTGACACTACGCACGAGAGGGGGGCGAGGCGAGAGCGAAGGGCGGAGACTGGTTGAGGTGCGAGGAGGGGCAGGGCTCGGGCTTGCCTTTTATAGGGTTGAGGGGAGGAGCTGAGGCGGCACCGAGGGCGGTGGAGGTCGGTGGTGGCCATGAAAGCAAGGGTGGTGCTGTGGTGATGGAGGCGTTTCGGGAGAGGAAGGGGGTGAGGCGGTGGCAGGAGTACACCGCTGAGCACTGAAGGCATACTTGGTGGAGGAAGAGGGAGGGGCACGGGAGAGGGACGGGCGCCGAGGGGTTACGGCTGCGTGCGGCGCGGCCATGGGCGGTAGGAGGTAGAAGGAGGAGCTGACGAGCGGGCCTCGGTTGTCAGCGAGAGGGAGAGGGAGCTGGGCTGGCGCTGTTAAACGGGCCGAGTTAAGGAGCTAGGCCGGCTGCTGGGCCAAAAGAGAAGGGAGGCCACCGGTTTGGGCTAGAAAAGAGAGAGATTAGGGTGGTTCTAGAGACTTGATCTTTTCATGATTTTGAAAACTACAAACATCAACCAAAAATCACGCAAACAAAATATGAATGCTACATACACATATTCATTTTTTTTAATTTGGAAAAACAATCAATTGATTTTCCTATACTAAATTTCCTGTAAAGAAAATAAATGTTAGAAAAAAAATTAAATTATGAGAAAATTGTTGTTTAATTATTCTTCCTATTAACATCCTGAAATCAGTGTTACAGACGACCGCTACCGCTGATCTGATCGACGTGACTACCATGACCGAAGACCTTATAGTCGCGACGATGACAGATACTGCCCCAATGATCACCGCGACGACCGCCGCGATGATCGTCATGAGGACCACCGCGATAACTGTTGCAAAGATCGCCGGGACAACTGACGTGATGATGGTGAGCGCCACAAGGAGCGCACTCCTCCTCCGTCGCCAAATGGCGGCAATCCCAATGGCGCCTTCCAAACCACCAACCATGAGATCAACTTCATCGTTGGTGGTCGTCGAGCTTCCAAGAGCAACAGGCAGTAGCACTCTGGCGTGCGAGAGATTGGCCTCGTCAACACAGAAACTCCCCAACCTCTGCGGTGGTCGGAATTCCCCTTAACCTTCTCCAGGGCAGACCACTGGGTGCACATACCAGACACCAGGACCTACCCGCTGGTCATCAACCCCGTGGTAGATGGAGCCCTGCTGCCTAAGACCCTCGTCGACGGGGCCAATAGCCTCAACATAATCTTCACCGAGACCCTGAAGAAGATGAAGTTCGACTTCTCCAAGATAACAGCCTGCGACGAGCCCTTCTACGGGGTTGTACCCAACAAGGTAGCGTACCCCATAGGTCGTGTCTGCCTGTTGGTTACGTTCGGCACCGAGGAAAAATACCGCACAGAGTACCTGACATTCGAAGTGGCGAACTTCCGCTCCTCTTATCACACCATCCTAGGTCGACCTATGTTGGCTAGGTTCATGGCCATCCCACACCACACATACCTTGTCATGAAGATGCCGGCGCCCAATGGGATCCTCTCCGTCTATGATGATCTCATGATATTTCAAATGCGAGGACGATGTCGTCGACCTCGCTACAACCTCCGCTTACGCAGCTGCGGCTACTATACGATCATGGTCGCTCAGGCCGCCAAGATCGACGTTACTTCTCTGGAAGTACCTGAGCAGAAATATACACCAACTGCCCTGGATGCCAGTCCTGCAATGAAGAATGTTTGCCTCAGCCAGCCTGACACAGCTAAGGAAGTCACCATAGGGGCCGACCTGGACCCGAAATAGGAACTCGCGCTCATTAGTTTCCTCCGGGACAACACCGACATATTCGCATGGAGTCCGTCCGATAAGCCTGGTGTCCCAAGGAGGCTGGCTGAGCACTCCATGGAAGTCAGCAAGACATCAAGATCTATCAAGCAAAAGCTCTTCCACTTTGCGAAAGATAGAAAGGAGGCAATAGAGGTAGAAGTGTGCAAGCTCTTAGCTGTCGGATTCATCCATGAATGTAAACACCTGGTTTGGCTCACAAACCCAGTTCTTGTACCTAAGAAGACTGGCTGATTAAAAATGTGTATCGATTACACTAACCTCAACAAGCAATGCCCAAAATATCCTTTCCCTCTGTTGATGGCTGTTAAGTGCTTACTTTAGCCGTCAATTTACTCATGGATAAAGGAGCAAGAGGCATTTCTTACACGCATTTTAGTTAAGAATAATGTAGTTCCACTTGTCCTTGGAGATTATGTGATTGCAGGAAAATAAGTACAAAAGAAGTGGCAAACTCACCTTCTATGATTCGTGCCACGTCACCTCATAGAATGGCTGCCACCTCAGGTGCCATGCATGCAAGCCAAGCCACCTCAGGTGCCACGCATGCACGCCATGTCACCAATCCAAGAGAGGCAAGCCCTGACGAATCAGAGCTTGACACATGGACTTCACATGGATCCATGGGCCCACCAGAGCGCCTAAACTGCCTCAAGAACACGTGTACACCGGGGACTGACTTAAGAACCCACAGGACAGCCACCCCGAGGAAGAACACCCCGAGTGGGGCCCACCTGGGATCGGCCGACCCTAGGATCGGCCGAACCGACCTTGGGTCGGTTGATCCTGGGCTTCCACGTGGCGCTTGTCCATTGGTCCTAGAGGCCATCCCCGGGGTGTTTCACTCCTTCTTGCGCCGGTGCTCTGGCCTATAAATAGAAGGGGAGGGGGCTCATTTCTTACCAACACATGTTACTCCTCCTCTCTCTCACTTTTGGTTTCTAAGGCTAGGAGGTAGGCTAGAGTAGTTCTACTTTAGGTTCCAAGTCTACTTTGGGATCTAGGTATGAGTCCTCTTGTATCTTTATTTTATTGTATGACTTTGATCTACTTCAGTTATTCAGCTATTTCATATAAAGTTGTGCTTGTACACATGGGTGATTTGTTCATGTGTTCTTCGCTCGTTCATCATTTAGAGGCTCTTGTTCTTGATGAACAAGGCCTTTCGATCCAGTTGACGAGTGACTTATACATGTTTTCGGTGTTTGTTCATAAGTTAGAGGCTCGTGTTCATCACGAACACGACCCTTTGATCTTGTTGAATAGACATAGGAAAGCACGAATCTGTTTGTGTGCTTAGCCTAGTTTGATCTAGTTAGATCCCATGTTTATGTTGCACGAAGTTCGTGCTCAAGCTACGGTATTTGGTGTAATTGGCCGGTTTACCTGGCGGCTCTGACCTGGGTCACAATAGCCCGGGCCGGTCAGGGTCCTGCTAACAACGTAAGCGTGGTGCTTGGGTTGCGTAGCTACGTTGCTTACGAGTGTATCCCACAGTTTGTCTTGGGGTAGGCCGCGGTGGTGACAGCCGTTGGACCCTTCTGGAATCCCCCACGTTCGGATACGCTGTAGGAGTCTAAAGTCTAACAACCGGAGTCGTGCGTAAGCAACGCGGGAGGTTAGCTCCCCGTTTGTGCCTGGGTGCTTGAGCCAGCATCATGCGATGCCAGTGTGTGACTAACTTGTCTGACTAACTTCGTATGTTTAGTACCTTAGAACCTAGAACTAACTCATATGTTACCTCCTAAGCCTAGGACCTTTAGAGAGAGTGTGTTTGTGTGTTCACACTACTATCTTATCTATTTTATCTTACCCCTGCACTTGAGTATCTGGATTGTCCCCGTCTATGATTTATACTCCTTGCAATAGTGTTGAACTAGTTAATCCGCCCAGCCTTCCTTGGATTTGATACCCTTTGGAATACTCCTTTGGGGAAATGCTACAATGGTACTTCCGTGCGCTTGCGGACTCTTGTAATCGTTAGGATTACCATTTGGATATTTCTGGCATCGTTGCTAGGAACCAGTAACTTAGCATTGAGGTTAAGAAATACCAACAAGCATTTGTGGTGCCGTTGCCGGGGAAGGCTAAGGATAACTTGTCAGCACTTTGCAATGTTTATAATCATGACAGGAATAAAACAGTTCTCAATGTAGGCTAACTTTGAATGTCTTCTTTGTCTATCGATGATGAAGACAGGTAGTTTATGACTGGTTTCGACTTACCGCCGAATTTCATTGAAGATCTTGAGTCACTCGTAAGGAGAGCTAGAACTCATTTCGGTTCTCCCCAGCGTGTACGTACGGAAGTCGATCCAGCTTCCTTTGTGCCATCTACATCAACTCCTATGGCCAATCAGGAGAAGACTCTTCGCGAATATTCTGCTCCCTCTGCTGATCAGGTGCCCACTGGCCCTGAGATCAACACCGGGAATGGAAACTTTGAAATCAAGACTGGCCTCATTACGATGGTACAGGCTAGCCCATTCTGTGGCAAGCCTAATGAAGACGCGAGCACCCACTTGCAACAGTTCTTGGAGCTATGCAGTACCTTCACTATACGAGGAGTGGAGGAAGATGCCATTCGTCTGCGGCTGTTTCCATTCTCACTCCTGGGAAAGGCATAGCAGTGGTTCTATGCGAATCGTGCAGATATTGACACCTGGGCAAAATGCTCAGCAGCATTCCTCGCGAAGTTCTTTCCATTGGGCAGGACCAACGCTCTCCGGGGAAGAATTTCAAGCTTTCAGCAAGCGGCAAATGAAACCATTCCAGAGGCTTGGGAGAGGCTCCAGGAGTACATCCTGGCTTGTCCCCATCATGGGATGGATAACTTGCTTATTCTTCAGAGTTTCTATAATGGGCTGACTCCGACAGCCCGAGGCCATATTGATGCTGCTGCTGGAGGAGCTCTCTCACTATCGCTGAAGCAACCAAACTTATCGAGAAGATGGTCTCCAACCAACGGTGGAGTGATGATCGACTCCAGCCACGTCAGAGGGGTACACATACTGTCAAGGAAGCGGATATGTTGCATGCCAAGATGGACCTACTCATGAAGAGAATGGATGCTCTGACCAGCGAGAAGGCTGCCATGGCCATCACTACTCAAGCTATGGATGCTCGCATGACCTGCGAAGTCTGTGGTGATATTGGGCATTCAGGGAATTATTGCCCCACTACCCAGGAGGATGTGATGTACATGAACGGCAACAATAATGGTTATCATCCACAAGGAGGTCAAATGTGGAATCAATCACGCCCTTACTATCAAGGGGGTAATCAAGGTAATATTTACAATCCCAACCAACCTTCCCTGAAAGATCTGGTTTTCGGGCAAGCCAAGATTAATGAAGGCTTTAACAAGAAAACAGCTGCCTACGATAAGGCTTTGGAAAGCATCAACGTTAAAATTGATAGCCTTTCTTCTGCTCTCAAGAACTAGCTGAGCTTTAATAAAATGATTGAGACCCAGTTGGCTCAGTTGGCTGCTTTGGTTCCCTCTGCTGAGGACGGGAAGATTCCGGGGCAACCCGTGTCTTCTTGTGAGAATGTTTGTGCAGTGTCCACCAGATGGGGTAAGCCATCTGGGAGGGCACGAGCTGCTGACTATGCAGGGAGACCCATTCAGCAGGTTCTTGATCCATGGGAATCTTCAGCAATTGTACACAGAAAGGATCCTGGTTATCCGGCCATCACTTGCACTATATACTACCAGAAAATTAGGAATGCCCTCTGTGACCTTGGCGCGAGTGTCAACCTCATGTCCAAGGCTATGTTCGAAAGACTGGGATATCCCGCTCTTACCCCAACCTCGAGGACAATTCAACTTGTTGATGCATCGATCCGGTATCCGGAGGGGATTGTGGAGAGTCTACTAGTATTCGTCCAAGGCTCTTGCATCTTCGTGGATTTCGTGGTCCTTGATATGCAAGATGATGCGGAAATGCCACTCATTCTTGGGAGGCCGTTCCTAAGTGACGCTCGAGCAAGGATCAATGTGAAAAGTGGGACCATCCGTTTCCGCATTGGGAAGAAGAACCTGATGTTCTGGTTTCGACCAACAGAAGAGCAATGCTATGTAGTGCAAGGAAACGATGAGCAGACCTGGGGTTGGACGGAGCCACAACCCCAGCTCACACGACCTCTGACCACACCAAGAAAATCAAGGAAGGCACGGAAGGTGTGGAGGTAGGTACAGAGATCGCACCCCTCTACTTCTCGGGAGTGGGGTGACGAGTGGAACTAATCACCGAGAAAAGTCCCGCTCTCGGACTTAAAAAGATGAGTGCTTTCGCCAAAAGGTAAAATTGGTGAGCTATCTCATATTTCCCTTCCAAAAGTTAATTTAATTTTTTCGGGTGCATGTTTGAATTTTCCATCCCTGCATCTGCATGCTGGAATTCTTTCTAGCCAAATTTCCCTTTTTCCTTAAAAAAATAAAAATTCTGAAAATAAAATTTTGGGTTGAAAAATCCTTAAAAATTCATTCGAGCAAGTTTTTGGGCGAATTTGGACCGATGCACCTGGGCAGGCCCTCATGTGACCATTAGAGAGCCGTTGCAAAAAGCCGGAGGCGGGCGGACCCGAGGTGGGTTCGGTCGACCCCACAGGCCGACCCAGCCTAACGGCTAGCCCGGCCCTCCTTCCTCCAATGGCTCCTAGCCGTTGCACACGCCCCATGTCTCGGTGCCCGGCCTCAATGCCTATAAATACAAGGGGGTTTGAGGGGTGTCTTCACCCATTGCAACACTCTCTCCCTCTCTTGTTCTTGCTCTCTGGTTTTCGTGGATTTCTCGCTCGAGATTGAGGTGCCAAGTATTCTCTCCAAGTGCTGCTGAAATATTGATCATTGGTGGAGCAAACTCGGTAAGAATTTCATTCGGTTTCACTAACCCATCACTGAGTCGCTCGTGTCGTCCGATAATTGTGCAAGATGAGTTGGGCCTCCGGCGCATTCCGGAAGTTGACTCGCTCACTGTTGACGGTGTATATGCGTATCCAATTTCGTTTGGACTTGCAGGCGGACAAGTCCTCTGTCGTAGTCAAGGGACCCTTCTTCCCTCAAGTGTGAACCCAAGGTATCGAATCCGTGGAACAAATGTGTGATGCAAAATCCTATCTATTAAAGCTGAGAACACTTAGATCTTCAAAGGAGAATCTTATGCATCTAATCTAAAGAACATCCTAAAAATGAATCTAATCTATGAAAGCCGGAGGTAGCAAGAGGTAGAGAGGGATAGGTAAAACCAATCTAGAGAGATTGGATCAAGCTTTTGTTGAAGTTCCGAGCAAAGAAGAAATAGCCAAGTTGAATCTCATGAAAAGCATCTTTAAATCACGGTTTCCCGTCCAACTCCGAAAACGCCCGCCTTTTGGAGCCACCGTTCTATCACAACGCACTCCTATTCGTGTGGGTTAGCCTAGGGCGAGTCCAATGGACAAGTTGAAATCTCTCGGAAGGTCAGGCATGCACCTCTAGCCACCACGGCTACAAGAACACCCTCTATGATCTATCTCGAGAATAGATCTTAAAGTAAGAAAAGCCGATTGAAATCAAAGTCGTAGGAGAAACACTCGATCGCTAGAAATCGGATTGCAACTTGATAATTCAGCATAGTACATGAAACATAAACAAGATCACCACCGGGATCCTACCTTGATCTTGCTTCTAGCTCCTGGAACTCCGACGTGGTCTTCCTTGCAAGGTTCCCACATCGGCTAGGGAAACCCTAGACAACTAGCTCGACCCTCTCCTCTCCGGAATGGTGTTCCTCTCTTCTCTGCTCCTCGACGACGAATGACGAATGAGTTGATGTGTGGCTCTCAGCCAGGGGGCTATAAATAGTCCGAGAGGCAGCTAGGTCAAAGGGGGGCACGAATGGGCCCAGAAGTGGGCCAGGCCGGCCGGCCTGGGCCGACTGGCCTGGGCCCATCCTGGCCCATTTCGTGGCCTCCTTTGCTGGTGATGCATCCCGAGTCTTCTAGAGTATTCTCCCTTCTGCATGTGGGCCCTTGACGTCAGTTTCTCCGTGGTTTAGATGAAGCTCCTTGTCCCGCAAGATTCAGCATTTTCTGTTCAGGTCCTCGGAGTTTTCAATCTTCATGGGTTGGTCCTTGGGCTTCTTGGAGTCATGTTCACTTCATTGCTTGACTCGTACCGGGCTTCAAGGTCTTGTCACGAGGTGCTTGATGAACTTTACCCGGAAGTCATGCTTTCAATGCTAAATTCCTGTATAAACATTAAACTCCAAAACCGACATGCACGAACGAACTTGTTATACCAAGGGGGTTAGTACCAATGGATAAGATATGAAATTCATGCCAACACCAAAGGTAAACTCATGGCTAGGTTGACGGAAATTCACCGTCAATATCTCCCCCATGCTTAAACCTTGCTCGTCCTCGAGTAAGCCTTCGATGGATATCATCGTTGCCCTTCATTGCTTAAACCCTGCACTTGATCATACACGAGAAAACATAATGCTCTCAAAAAGTTTAGTTTGTTAAAGTTCCATAATGTACTAGCCTTCATCCTTACGGAGGGTAGATATCAATTAAGCTCATCCCACAAGTATTAACATGCTCCCAAAATTCAAATGGATCTCAGAAATTTTGAAATAAAGAACGAGATGAAAAGAGCTAAACCAAGTTCAAAAATTTAAACCACCTTGCATCTTGCTCATGAACTCTCATCTCATCTTGTCTCTCAAGCCTATTTCTTCTACTACTTTCCCTCTCAAAACATACATGTAAGTGGTAGGCTTTATATGGAGCTCTTTGGGAAAGTTTAGTCCTACCAAGATATTATAAATGAGATGTTGTCAAAACGAGACAAGCTTCTCATGGTCTTACCGAGACTCGTCAAAAAGGTCATTGGAAAATAATGTTATATCAAGAAGGGGGAGAGAAAAATACACACACTTTGAGATAGGTGGACATGTGCAAATGGCAAAGAGTGATCCCGAGGCACAAAGGAAGTCCTCGTTATCGGATTGCACATGGTTGGAAAGATGAGTTTGGATCTTTTAATCTTGAAACTTTGAAATTCCTAATGCACTTTAGAGAACCGGGGAGTTCACTTTATTTTATTTTTATACATACTCATATTTTTCTTTTTCTTTTCTCATACATATTTTTTTTCTTTATACTCATTTTTTTTCTTTTCTTTCTCCTTTTTTTATTTGCTCCCCTTGATCTCTAAATTGCATTGTACCTACCTCCTCCCCCATGCTTAGACATTTGCTCGTCCTCGGGCAAAGAGGTGATAGAGATAAGGTAGGTACTAGAAATATTTTTCTTTTGGAGAGATACTTGAAATCTTCAATCTTGGCATCATCTTGCGATCTTCCTTGAATTGATGATCCATACTCAATGATAGGTTGTGGTCAAGGAGGTAAACACAAAAGATGATATTTTTGGTTTTAAAGGTGGATATCCGGCGAGGTTTGTAAAATCTCCGGTGTGGGGATACATAATGCACGGATAAAAGGGCTAGCAAAAAGATAGATACGCAAAAACGGAATGACCAGCTTCTTAGTCTCGGGCCAGAGAAATCAAGGCCTGAAATAACTCACCCAAAAATAAACCTTGTATACTAAGTTTTTGCACTCAAATATATATATGGCTCTGGATAGGTAGAGCAACATGCAAGTGGTATTTATGACAAGGTTAGCATTACTTTTAAGAACAAAAATAAATCATCTTTAATCCATCTAAAACTTGAGAGCATATAAAACACTATGGGTCTTTATTTTTATCATAACCTCCGCTAAAGATTAAGCTAGCATTTAGATAATTTCATATTTGTATTTTAAGAGAGCATTAGCTTAATCATGCATAAAACAAGTACAAAGATAAACATAGCGGCAACTATCATCATATATCATCATGGCACAAACTTTGTATCTTTGTCAAAGGTAAAAACAAGGTGGTGACTTTATTTATGATGAAAACAAACACTAACACACATGCTGAAAATTAAATAAGAACTGAAAACACTACGCATACATAGGCGCATACAAGCTGAAAATTAAAGAAAAAGGGAAAAGGAATGATAAGCCAAAGCTCCTCCTCTCTCTAATCTTCCGTCGGTAGTTGATATTGATAATCTTGATTGTTGTACCCTTGCTCATAATAGGATTGAACCACTCCTCCTATGAATTGTCCCAGCGGTGCTAAGTGAAGGCGTCCAAGCTCATAAGCAATGTTTGCATTTTCTTCACCCATTTGGGTTGCATTGGTTTGGATGGCTGCGATATTTTGCATGTTTCTCGCTGCGTATCCTCCAATGATGGCCACACTTTGTTGTGGTTGAGGAAGATGTGCATATGGCTCCGCAAAGGCTACGTTGGGTACCGCAAAATTTGGTTGGGGGATGGCTGCACCACTCCCCCATGCTTGCATTGGTACACCACCGTAGTAACTCGGTGGCGCCAGAATTCCTCCAAATGGTGGCACATAATTTTGTTGCGCACCTCCTTCTTGGGCCGTGGAAGAACCTTCTTCTATAATCCTTCCTCTCTTATTTTTCTTCGCCGGTACAAGAAGTCCTTCCTCTAACCAATCTTCTTTCCCCTCAAGAAAAAGTCTTAATCTTCCATCCGGAAGGGGCAAATTTACTTTGGCCACTTTGAAGCCTCCTCTCTCATCTCCACTTATATATTTGCCTTGCTTCATATAATCAAATCCTAGGGAAGTCCCGGCTAGGAGATGCTCCGGGTTTCTTGGAATTCCCGGTCTCAAAGAGATAGCCAACATGGAGAGATAACACCCCGAGCCAATATCTCCCGAACCCGATGTTGCTTCACAACACCACTGGTTGATCATAAGGTGAGTGGGGTCGATTGGCTGCCTGGCAATCAAAGCCGAGTAAAGCCAATTCACCTCCATGTCAGTTATCTTGGTCTCTCTCATTCTCCCCAAAATCCTCTTACACATCCATGAGTGAAACACTTGGATGATGGGGTTCCGGATACTATTTCTTTACCGGTGAGCTTCTCCCGCGATCATACTCCAAAAACCTTCCAACATGCCTTCTTGCACATCCACTTGTTCCGGGGCCTCCTTTTGAAAACCAACTAACTCCCTAATATATTCATAGGGAACCACTTGTTGAACTCCCTCCAAACGGAACGAGAGACTCGACGCTCCTTCATCAAGGATAGGCGCCATGGTCATGAGAATTTCCAAGGAGAATTCCTTGTGGGTGTTTGCCGACACGCGCCGCCGCCGGCTCTCTCACTCAGCAGATGAGCGAGCTCAACATCCGAGTCGGCGACATGGAGGAGACCGTGCACCAGCACGTCGAGTCCACCCGAGTGTCACACCTGTTTTTCCAAAGAAAACCAAGTGCAAACCTATATGCATGCCAGGATCAATTTTCATGCATATAGTTGACATAAGTGAATAACAGAAACAATATCACGTAAGAAAAAGGGAGATTATCAGAGTTTTACGCTTTATCCTGGAAACGAAGACACCAAACATCACAGGCAGTCGACTGGGGGTTGCGTACGCCTAGCACCAGCAACACCTTCACAAGACTTCAGAGCAGCTTCCTCCTTCTGAGCATCATTATTTATAGCAAGGGTGAGCACTTGTCGTACTCAGCAAGTGTGAGGAAAGATATGAATGCAAAGGCTTTATAGTGGACTGGGCTATGGGCATTTAGCATTTTAGTTGGTCAAGTTTTATTAGCACCTGATTACTAATAAAGTATAAGTTTATACCAACCCACATTAAGCATAAAGATAAGAGATACGCCATAAGCACATGGCAAGCATAATCAAAGAGCACGATTTAAGTACATCTTCAAGTTCAATTATCATGTGAGGGTCCAGGCCGCTCTTGACCGTGAGCACGGCTAATCGATTAGTTTTACACTCTGCAGAGGTTGTACACTTTCACCACAAGTCGCGTAAAAGCTCCGAAGAACTTTGAACCCAACCATGCGATGCTAGCTAGGCACCATACCACACTACCGAGGTGTGGTTGCATAGGGACGCTACAAGGCCTTTACAAAGGTTCTCCAACAAGTAGTGACCCACAAGGTCCGGATCAGTTAGCAAGGTATAAAGTCCCCTAGCAGGTCGATACCCCACCATAGAAAAAAATAACTCACCCAACCCCCTGCTAGAGCGAGTCCATACCCCGCAGTACCGCCGATCCCTTGTCCTTATCAGGTAAGGTCACCCCAAGCTAAAGTTCCTAATTAATTAGCCAAGACCAGTGCCCGTTTAGTTCTTGTGGTTGTACTGTTTTCCTGGGTGGTTCTCCATGTTCCGATTAACATAACAAAGGTGGTCTTGCAATTAAAATAACATAAAGGAACATAGAGCATAAAGAGTAAGCATGTTGATTATTACCAACCCAGTTGAGCAAGCTAAGCAATATCTACCATCAGGATTAATTAAACAACCCGGCTACCCAAGGCAACAGTAAAAAGAATACTAGTCATCCTTAGTAGGAACCCATCAAATTAATGCAAGGCATATGCAATAGTGATTAATAAAGTTACTGGGACAAGAACAAGGACACACTTGCCTTTAACCAAAGTAGTGTTGTTGCTCAGAGTTCTTCAACCTCTTGCTCTTCAAAGTCTCGAACCACGCTCACTCTACTCGCATCAATCATCGGGCACAAGCATACAAAGCAAACAAACAAGCAATACTAAGAACAATACATCAATCAAAAGAAAGCTTTAAAAGAGCGCACTAAAGGAAGGACCCGATTCTAAGGATCACTAAAGCACACAAACCGTGCTAAAAAGAAAGGTTTGGCTGGATGCAGGGAACAACTTGATCTGAGCTAGAACTGGATTTAGAAAGATCTAAAGCTTACACAAGGCTAGATACACAAAACAGAACGTCTAACGAACGATTTGCATTTATGAACATAAAAGACTATTAGCTTAGGTTCATTTTAATTAACAAAACAAATGTAAAGGATATTTTAGAAATAAAATACCCTATGTCGACATTAATTCAGATTAAACTTTATTTGAAGAAACCGGTGTAAAGATCCTAGTCAAATTTTATTTATAAATATTCACATATAAATTACACCAGTTAAATATTAGTTTAATAAATAAACAACTAGGTGAAAAGGTCTAAGCGTACAACTTTATGATTCGTATAGAACTAACAAAGTTACAATTAGAAACACATTTGTGTTGATATTAATCAAGTTAACATTTATTTTAGAAAAGCCGATGTAAAGGCCTAATCAACTTTTAGTTAGAAAAGTTAATTAAACTTTAAGCAAATTAACATTTGGTATAAGAAAACCGAGATAAAGATCTAATTAGATTTTATTTACAAAAGCATGTGAAGTAATCTTTAATCAAATTAACATTGATTATGAAAAACGATGTATAGCACTATATAGCTTTTAATTAAAGAAAGCATGTTTAACAAGGCATTAACAAAATTAATATTAAATTTAATTTTCAGAAAACAAACATGATGAAAACACTCTACTATTACGTGCTTTACATTATTATGAACCTAACGCAACTTGAATGGATAGAAACGGAGCTAAAACAAAGATTCTATGAGCAAAACAAGATGATAAGGACCTATTCATGATTATCTATAGATTTTAGGGGCTAGCAAAGAAGATTCTCGAGACACATCAAACTGTGCTCGCGAATAGATCTAATCCTAGGGTTAGATCTGCAAAAAGTGCTCGGTTGGATTTATGTGTGATAGGTGGTATCTTTCTAGGGTGTTTCCTGGAAAACTTGCAAGACACAAGGAAAAGATCTAAACATTACTAGGAAGGATAGGGGTCTAAATGCAAAACGGAGGGGCCTCTTCTCCTACCTCTGGACACCGGCGGACAGGGAGCTACAGGCCGTCGGCGGTGCCGGCGATTGGAGCGGCCACGGGCTCGACCAAGGTGGGGAAAAGGGAGAGGGGATCGAGGGGATGCTGGGGAGATGCTCACCACGGGCGGAGATGAAGGGAAACAGCCGGAATCTTGGCCGGCGGCGGAGCTCGGGGTGGCCGGCGCTCGGCTTCAAGGGGCAGCGGCGCTCTGGAACTCCTCCGGCGACGGAAAGCGGCGGGGTACGTTCGGCTCGGCGCGTGGATGCTAGTGGTGTCGGCGGCTTGCTCCGGGAGGACCCCTAGCCGGCGAATCGGCGGAGAGAACGGGCGGCGGCGCTGGACTCCGGTGGCCTGGTCCGGCGGCGCAGGCGCGGCACGGGCGGCGGCGGCATCTAGGGCAGCGCGCGGGGCACGACCTCGCCTTAAATAGGCGCGGGGCGGCGCGCCTGGCGTGCGGCGCACGCACGCCGAGGGAGAGAGCCGGCGGCGGCGCGTCCGTGCGAGCGGCCGTGATGGCCGGGCCCAGATGGGCTCTGGCGGGCCTGGCGCGGATCGGCGGCTGGGCCGGGGTGGACTGGGTCGGGCCTTCGGGCTCGGCCCAGGTAGAATAGGAATGTTTTTTTTTTTTGAAATATTTTCCAGTGCAAAAACAAATTCGGAAATTCCAGAAAATGCTTACAAGGCACGAAAAATACTCCGAAAACCCCAAAAATTCCAGGAAAATTCCCAGAGACACATTGGGACATGAGCTATCCAAATAAAGTGATTGAAGCTCATGAAAAAGATTTTTAGAGCCTTCTAATTAATAGATTTAGCTCGGGGAAAATGAGAATAAATCTCAGAAAAATCCGGAAAATTCTCGGGAGGATTTGGACAGCACCTAAACGCATTTTTGAAACCTTTTGCACTCAAGAAGCACCAAGATGCAACGGCATGAATGCAACACTCACAACTTTTTATTTGATTCAGAAAATCAAACAAGGATTTTTCCTATACTATATTTCCTGTAAAGAAAAATAAATGTTGGAAAATTTTTTAAAATTATGAGAAAATCGTTATTTAATTATTCTTTCTATTCACATCCTGAAATTGGAAATTTCAGGGTGTGACACCGAGACTGGCAGCGGATGTCCGACGAGAGACTTCACGCCATCGAGCTGGCACAGCAGCAGCAGCTGGAGGAGCAGAGGGCCTACTACCGGTGGATGGGATTCCCTCCTCCACAGTAGTGAGCCTGAAGCTAGCTTGGGGGAGGACCCCCACTCTGAGGTAACTTGTATCTTTATTTTCAGAATCTCATATGCTAAAAACCCATAAAAATCTGCAAAAATTAAAAAGACCAAAAATATTTATTTTGCTTTCTTAAATTAGTTTGCTTTCATATGCGCGGTAAGAATGCTTTATGTCCCTTTATGGTCGAAATGATGAATAGTTGCTCTATTTATTCCTCTTGTATGCCTTGCTACAGCTTAGTATCCTATCTTAGTTTTGAGTTTGTTGGCTTGTACGATCAAACCTTAGCTTGAAACTTGTGGGTAGCAAAAAGCATGACCTTTGCCTAGGTTGTTGTGAGGTATGATACGGTATAATAGGGTTGCTATGAGCCTGTGCTAAGTGATGCTTGATATCCGAAGTTTTCTTTTGAAAAATAATAAAATGATAAGTTCCTCAATGATGAGAAATTTCTATCTAAAGCCATATGTAGATCCTAGCTTTTGCTAGCCTCTACATATGCTGCTTGTTTTCTTCATTGAGTCTTGTCGAATTGTTGTGACCCTCGGCGAGAAACTTGTCATGCTCCCATGATCAAGATCACATACACAACCACTATTCGCTAAACTTCTACACCGGAAGTTAGCACCCATCATTTCATCCATTCTGCAAATAAAGCTCTGCGCATTATTTCATGATTACTCTCTCTCCAAAAATGTTCAGCAAGGACTATGGGCTATGAAAAAAAGAGAAAAAGAAGCAGTACATGCTCTAGAGCATGAAAAGAAAAAAAAGAAGAGAAAAAGAGAAAGAATAAAGAGACAGCCCAAGTCTCAAAAATCTCAAAAGGAGAGGAAAGAATCTTATAAAAAAGGAGTTTTTTTCATCCATCCACCATATACACACACATGCACATCTTGATCAGGCTGTATGACTTGTTACTCCCAAGGATCCGGTTTTCGACTCGACAATACATGAGGAACAGGTATGCCGCATGTTTTCCCTACCTACAACCCCACATATCAGCTTATTAAAAGTAGGTGGAGAAAGAAGTCAAATCAATGCCTTGGTGAGGAATCATACACACTGAGCGATCCGAGAGTATCATTCGAGGAACTTTGATTTCTTTGCGAAAATTTGCAAAACCTCCGGATTGACGACTGATCAAGGTATTCGTGATTAGTAAATCCTATACAATCGTTCTATCTTTCAACCACTCAAGGCAGGTGAAGCTACAAGCTCCATAGCAATCAAGCGTAAGGTAAGATCAATGCCAACTCATTCAATTCTTGATAGAGTACCTAGTCGTATGCTTGTCACAAACGAGGAATACAACATCGCAGCAACTCCTGATCGACCAACCTAAGTCCTAAGTATCTTGCTCGGGACGAGCAAGAGGCTAACTTGGGGGAGTTGTTGACGGCTGTTAAGTGCTTACTTTAGCCGTCAATTTACTCATGGATAAAGGAGCAAGAGACATTTCTTACACGTATTTTAGTTAAGAATAATGTAGTTCCACTTGTCCTTGGAGATTATGTGATTGCAGAAAAATAAGCACAAAAGAAGTGGCAAACTCACCTTCTATGATTCGTGCCACGTCACCTCAAGGAATGGCTGCCACCTCAGGTGTCATGCATGCAAGCCAAGCCACCTCAGGTGCCACACATGCACGCCATGTCACCAATCCAAGAGAGGCAAGCCCCGACAAATTAGAGCGTGACACATGGACTTCACATGGATCCATGGGCCCACCAGAGCGCCTAAACCGTCTCAAGAACACGTGTACATCGGGGACCGACTTAAGGACCCACAGGACAGCCACCCCGAGGAAGCACACCCCGAGTGGGGCCACCTGGGATCGGCCGACCCTAGGATCGGCCGAACCGACCTTGGGTCGGTTGATCCTGGGCTTCCACGTGGTGCTTGTTCATTGGTCCTAGAGGCCATCCCCGGGGTGTTTAAGCTACGGTATTCGGTGTAATTGGCCGGTTTACCTGGCGGCTCTGACCTGGGTCACAATAGCCCGGCCCGGTCAGGGTCCTACTAACAACGTAAGCGTGGTGCTTGGGTTGCGTAGCTACGTTGCTTATGAGTGTATCCCACGGTTTGTCTTGGGGTAGGCCGCGGTGGTGACAGCCGTTGGACCCTTCTGGAATCCCCCACGTTCGGATACGCTGTAGGAGTGTAAAGTCTAACAACCGGAGTCGTGCGTAAGCGACGCGGGAGGTTAGCTCCCGTTTGTGGCTGGGTGCTTGAGCCAGCATCATGCGATGCCAGTGTGTGACTAACTTGTCTGACTAACTTCGTATGTTTAGTACCTTAGAACCTAGAACTAACTCGTATGTTGCCTCCTAAGCCTAGGACCTTTAGAGAGAGTGTGTTTGTGTGTTCACACTACTATCCTATCTATTTTATCTTACCCCTGCACTTGAGTATCTGGTTTGTCCCCGTCTATGATTTATACTCTTTGCAATAGTGTTGAACTAGTTAATCCGCCCAGCCTTCCTTGGATTCGATACCCTTTGGAATACTCCTTTGGGGAAATGCTACAATGGTACTTCCGTGCGCTTGCGGACTCTTGTAATCGTTAGGATTACCATTTGGATATTTCTAGCATCGTTGCTAGGAACCAGTAACTTAGCATCGAGGTTAAGAAATACCAACACCCTCTTTCGCGCATCAACCAGGTCATGGACTCCATGGCGGGTAGCATCCTGTTATGATTTCTCGACTGCTACTCAGGGTATCACCAGATAGCCCTGAACCCCAAAGATCAAGACAAGACAAGACGATGTTCATAACGCCTAATGACATCTATTACTATAAGGTCATGACCTTTGGTCTGAAAAACGCTGGTGCCACGCACCAGAAGGCAATTCAAAAATGCCTGACATCTCAGATCGGGAAGAACGTCGAAGCATACGTCGACGATGTGGTCGTCAAGACCACCTACGAAGATCAGCTCATCACCGACCTCGCCAAGACCTTCACCAACCTTCGCGCCTATCAATGGAAGCTCAACCCGACCAAGTGTGTCTTCGGTGTCCCTTCTGGATTGCTACTGGGCTTCATGGTTGGGCACCGAGGCATCCAAGCCAACCCTGTCAAGGTCGACGTGATTCACAACATGGTCAAGCCATCTTGTAAGAAGGACATCATGAAGCCACTGGCATGATGGCGGCCCTAGGTCTCATCAGCAAGCTTGACGAAAAAGGTCTACCCTTCTTCAAGCTATTGAAGAAGGCAGATAAGTTCGTATAGGATGACGAGGCACAACAAGCCTTCGATATGCTCAAGGAATCCCTTACCTCTCCACCGATCATGACGCCTCCAATTCCGAAGGAAACGCTCCTCCTCAACAACTCCGCAACCACCAATGTGGTCAGTATAGTTCTTGTCGCCGAACGAGAAGAAGAGGGGCAGGTCTATCCTGTCCAATGACCTGTGTACTACGTGAGCGAGGTCCTGGCCAACGCTAAGACACGTTATACACAGCCTCAGAAGCTGCTCTACGCACTTTTGATCACGTCAAGAAAGCTTCGGCACTACTTCCAAGCTCACAAGATCAAGATGCCTTCTGCATTCCCGCAAGGGGAGATCCTCTGCAACCACAACGCCAACAGCCGCATCGCCAAGTGGTTGGTCGAGCTAGGAGAGTTCAACATTGAGTTCTACTCTAGGCAGACAATTAAATCACAAATCCTATCTGACTTTGTGTCAGAATGGAAAGAAATCCATATGCCCCCTCCCACGCAGAGCAGCCTGAACACTAGATCATGTACTTTGATGGTGCACTCAACCATGAGGGCGCTGGAGCAGGCATGCTATTCATCTCTCCCCAAGGAGAGCAACTCAAATAGGTCCTTCAGATCCACTACCAGGCCTCCAACAATGGAGCAGAGTACGAAGCTCTAATCCATGGCCTTCGCATTTTAGTGTCCCTTGGCATCAAGCGACTACTGGTGTATGGCGATTCCAAGGTCGTCATAGAGCAAGTCAACAAGGAGTGGGATTGTGTTAAGGACACAATGGACGCTTACTGCGCTGAGATCAGGAAACTCAAAGGCCACTTCGAGGGAATTGAGTTCCAGCATGTCCCTCGCAACAACAATGTTGCCACCGACATTCTCTCCAAGTTAGGCTCCAAGCGAGCACTGGTTCCGGCCGGTGTGTTCGTCCAAGACCTGCGCAAGCCCTCCATCAAGATGTTGGATCCGGACAATCCGGACAACAGTCAACCAGACTGTTGACGGTGAATTTCCGTCAACCTAGCCATGAGTTTACCTTCGGTATTGGCATCAATTTAATATCTTATCCATTGGTACTAACCTCCTTAATATAACAAGTTAGCTCGTGCATGTCGGTTTTGGAGTTTAATGTTTACGTAGGGTTTTAGCACTAAATGCAAGACTTCCGGGTAAAGTTCATCAAGCACCTCGTGAGAAGACCATGAAGCCCAGTACAAGTCAAGCAATGAAGTGAACATGACTCCAAGAAGCCCAAGGACCAAACCGTGAAGGCAGAAAACTCTGAGGACCTAGACAGAAAATGCTGAAGCTTGCGCGACAAGGAGCCCTATCCAAACCGCGGAGAAACTGACGCCAAGGGCCCACATGCAGAAGGGGGAAAGTTCCAAAAGACACGAGAAGCGTCACCGACGAAGGCGGCCACGAAATGGGCTAGGATTGGCCCAGACCGGTCGGCCCAGCCTATTCTTGGGTCCATTCGTCGCCCCCTTTGACCTAGACGACCCCGAGCTAATTATAGTCCCCCTGCCAAGAGCCACACATCAATTAATTCGCCATTCGCCGCCGAGGAGCAGAGAAGAGAGGGACACCATTCCGGAGAGGAGAGGGTCAAGCAAGTTGTCTAGGGTTTCCCTAGCCGGCGTGGGAACCTTGCAAGGAAGACCACATCGGAGTTCAAGGAGCTAGGAGCAAGATCAAGGTAGGATCCCGGTGGTGATCTTGTTCATGTATCATTCATGATGTTGAATTATCAAATTGCAATCCGATTCTTAGCAATCTAGTGTTTTCTCTATGACTTTGTCTTCGTTTGGTTTTTCTTACTTCCCAATCTATTATCGAGATAGATCGTTTAGGGTGTTCTTATAGTCGTGGTGGCTAGAGGTGCATGCCTGACCTACCAAGCAATTTCATCTTGTCCTTTGGACTCGCCCTAGGCTAACCCGCACTAATAGGGGCGCGTCGTGACAAGATGAAGGTTCCAAAAGGCGGGCGTCTTCGGAGTTGGAACGGAAGCCGCGATTTAAAGAAGCTTTTTATGAGATTCATTTTGCTTTGTTCATCTTTGCTTGGGATTTCAAGAGCTCGATCTAATCTCTCTAGATTGGTTTTATCTCTCCCTCTCTATCTCTTGCTACCTCTAGTGTTCCATAGATTAGATTCGTTTTCTTGATGTTTTCTAGATTAGATGCATTAGCTCTCTTTTCGAAGATTAAAGTGTTCTTGGCTTTAATAGATTGGTTCTTGCATCACACATTTGTTCCATGGATTCGATACCTTAGGTTCACACTTAAGGGAAGAAGGGTCCCTTGACTATCACAGAGGATTTGTCCGCTTGCAATCCAAACGAACATTGATACACATATACACCGTCAACACAGACCTAGCACCAACACCTCCCCATGACGTGCCGATGGCAGAAAAAGAAGATGATTGGCGCGAGCCTTTCATAGCCTTCTTGGTCCACCAGTTGGTTCCAGAAGACAAGGCAGAACGAGAGAATATCACCCGGTGTAGTGCCAACTACATCGTCATCAGTGACGACCTACACAGAAAAGCAGCTTCCACTGGCGTACTGATGAAGTGCATCTTGCGATCAGAAGGTCTTCAGCTCCTAGCTGAGATTCATGGTGGCGAGTGTGGCTACCACGCAGCATCCGCCAATCTGGTCGGTAAAGCTTACCGATCTGGCTTCTACTGGCCCACGGCCATGAGCGACGCCAAAAACCTCATCAAGAGGTGCAAAGGATGTCAATTCTTTGCCAAACAATAGCACCTGCCCGCTCAGGTCCTGCACACAATCCCACCATCCTGGCCCTTCACCATGTGGGGTCTCGATTCCATAGGTCCATTTAAAACCACTCCAGGCGGCTATAAACATATCCTTGTCGCCGTAGATAAATTCACCGAGTGGATTGAAGTCTGACCTGTCGCCAAGGTCATGTCGGAAGCGACTAAGTTCATCAAGGAGATAATACATCACTTCAGTGTGCCAAACAGAATCATCACCGACCTTGGGTCGGTCTTCACAGGATCTGCCTTCTGGGACTTCTGCCAGGACAGCATGATTGATGTTTACTACTCGTCGATCGCCCACCCTAGGTGCAACAGCCAGGTCGAACGTGCCAACCGCATAGTGCTACAAGCTCTGTAAGATCCCCATCGGTTCTGATGTGTTACGCAGGCCTGCGGGTGCAATAGTTGACGCCTGAAGGCCCCTTACTGTTTGATTGAATTAGCGGCAGTTCACCAACAGTCGTAAAGAAAATTTGGAGGGAGTTGTGGCTAGAGGAGCAGCGGTTACACCGGCAGAAAAGCTCTCAACGAGAGACGTGATTACAGATATACTATAACTGGAGGAGGGGCTACAAATGAAGATAGTGCTATTGTCTGGCATACACAATCGAGTACGGGAAGGTGAGCCGAAAAGAACAATAGGTGACTTCATCTACGTGGTGACTAAGAATGCTGACGAGTTTTTGGAGATGCACAAACAAACCATAGAAACAGAAGCCAGGGTTCAAAGATGGAACAAACCACCTGAGGGCATTCTCTGCTCGATCAGGCTCAGGAGGTTGGGGCTTTGTCATACGAGATGAAACGAAACTAAGGAATCATATCTGCTGGAGGGTAGGGTTGTGTGTTCATAGGGACGAATGTGTGTGTATGTGAGCGTCTACGTCTGTACGTGTGATTCTAAAAAAAAGTTATGTTTCCTATGAATATTTTCTTCATATGCTTTGCTTTTCTCTCGTATTGAAGATTTGAAATTTCGTAAACATCAAATGTATGCTTACTTCTTCTTTTAGTCAAAACAATCAGATTTTTTTATTTTTAATCTTATTTTTTATAATTTTGTAATAATTTCACCAATATTTTTTTCAAAACTAGCCTACTACTGTCGGTTGAAACAACAGAAAGGAAGGGTGCTACAGTACACCTACGGCCAATTTGAAACAATGGTAGGGTATGTAGTCGGTCGAGGGTCCTGTAGCAATCTCTACAACTTTGTAGTTCAAGTTTTTTTTCCAAATCATTGATCTCAAACAATCGACATAATATTCAGATTTAAAATTTGAATTGTAGATCCAAATATTGTGTTAATCATTTGAGTGCGAAAATGATTACAAATGAACATAGTTTGAACTACAAAGTTGGATATTTAGAGTTTATCTTCATCTGAATTTATATGCAGTTTTTTTTAAGATTTGCTGTTGAGAGAAGGGAAATTATGTCTAATTTTAGATCTGAACACATTGTTGATTATTTGAGCACAAAGTTGATTTCAAATGATAAAAGTTTAAACTATAAAGTTGTAGATCTTGACAAAAGCTATAATTGTCGTACAAATTTTATCTCCATCCAAATTCATATGAAAGAGTTATGTTTTTTAATATATGCTGTCGAAAATTCCGTCAAATTTTTTATCAATTATTTGAGCACCAAGAAGATTTTTTTTAAAAAAAGTTTGAACTACAAATTTGTTGAACTCCAACTAGGGCTGGACGCCGAGCGAGCTCGGCTTGGCTCGGCTCGACTTGGTCTGACTCGCTAAGGTAACGAGCCAGCTCAGCTTGGCTTGTTAACAAAATGAGCAAAAATGTTGGCTTGGCTTGTTAGTAGTAGGGATGGCAATTTTCCCCGTGGGGACGGATCCCCGCGGAGACCCGCCCCGAATTGAGCGGGTACGGGGACAAAAATTCCCCCGCGGGGGATCAGGGTGGGGCCCTGAAACATTAGCGGGGCGGGGGTGGGGATTGATTTTCCCCCGCGGAGCACCGCGGACACCCGAAAACAGTGAAGGCCCATCATATTATCAGCCCAATAGCCAATACACCACCATCGTATATAAACAAAATCCCTTCTGGAACCCTAACACTATCCATTTCCTCTCACCCCCGCAGCCTCCTCTCGAGATATTTGCATCTGTGCCATTCTCAAAAGTGGGCTTCGCCCTTTTACCATCCCACAAAATGGCTTCTCTAAAATGCCATTCTCATACAGAGACGAACCGTTGTAATGCCTTTCTTGACCATTCTACCCTCAGCCTTCTCCTTCCTCCGGCCACCCGCCGCCGTGCTCGAGCTCCGGGGGAGGCCACCATGGCCACGGCGCGCACGTCGCCGCCGTATATCAGCTCGAAGAGGAGCTCCCGCCCCTGCTCGTCGCTCCCTCCATGTGTTGCGGGCCCGATGGCCGACGCGTCGCGGCCTGGCTGAATCGATCGGAAGGGGACGTCGAGCTCCGGTTGTGCCCGCCTTGGCGGGGAGGAGGGACGCCGTCGTGCCTCGCGGCCGCCGAAGGTGAAGAGCTGGCCGGGTCGCCGCTCCTCCACCGCCGGGCTCGCGGCTTCACCGGCGGATCTCGGTGATGCGAACGAGGAAGCGAAGCGCAGGGAGGAGGCGGCGCCGCGGAGGAGCTCTCCTGCCGGTGGAGGGACGCGCCGCTGCGGGCTCCGGCGAGCTTCAAGGCGGGCGTGGCTCTGAAGGGGAGAAGGGACGGCAGGGTTGGCTCCAGGGGCGGCGGCGCGCTTCGAGGTCGGCGCGTCCATGGCCAGCTGGGGCGGCGGTGAGCAGGAAGGGAAGAAGCGGGGGCGGGGCCGGCTCCGGGGCGGCGGTGCGTCCATGGCCAGCTGGGCGGCAGCCGGCTCCGGGGCGGTGCATCCATGCCCAGGCGGCGACAGGTGGCCGGAGGAAGGAGAAGGCTGAGGGTAGAATGGTCAAGAAAGGCATTGCAGCGGTTCGTCTCTGTATGAGAATGGCATTTTAGAGAAGCCATTTTGTGGGATGGTAAAAGGGCGAAGCCCACTTTTGAGAATGGCACAGATGCAAATATCTCGCCTCCTCTCATCCCCGCAACCGCCTCCGCCTGCCTGCGCCGCCGCCCCTCCACAAGCGACGAGCTGACGAGCACCACCCCTCCGCAAGTGGCGAGCACCACGCTGCCGAAGGAAAGCCATCGGCGCACAACCCTTGTTGATTTCTCCCCTCGCCTGCTCACCACCGTCTGCAGCATGCTTGCAGCGTCGCTACTCCCGTGCAAATCCTTTGACCATCCGCATCCAGCGACTAATCATTATTGTAATAGGCTAGTGAATAGCTATTTTGTTTGTTTGGCTGAACATCGAATTGGATAGTTGTTTATTGACTTCTTGCGTCGGAATCTTTGGAAGTTATTGGCTCCTTCTCAACTTATCTGTTGATTCTTGTTCCTATGAACTTATGATTTGTTCGTCCTATAACTTCTTTGCTGAATGGAATACTATAGCACTAATCCCCGCGGGGCTCCGATGGGGATCGGGGATCCGCCAGGGCCGGGGCCGGGGCAAGATTTTCCCCCGATTGAAGTTTCGGGGTCGGGGCGGGGACTAAAGATCGGGGATCGGGGCGGGGACGGGGGCTGTCCCCCGGCTCCGCCCCGTTGCCATCCCTAGTTAGTAGCTCGAGCTAACTCGTTAAGCTTGCAAGCTGTATGTAAATTTGAAATTAACATCTAAGCATATGTAAAAAAATTTAAAATAATAACTATAAAGTTGTAAATGATAAAATTAGTCACACGTGGAGCACTTAGGAAAGTTTAGCATAGCTTCAATGACTTGACTCAACTTTAATAGCTCAGTTTTCTATGTTGAAATTAGAACTTTCTAGCTCGTTTGGCTCGCGAGTAGTTTGCGAGCTAGCTCGAGCCAGCTTGTTAACAAAACGAGCAAAAACAGTTGCTCGGCTCGTTAAAAAATTGATCGAGCCGAGCCGAGTCGAGTCAAACTATGAACGAGTCGAGCCAGCTCACGAGTTTCTGGCTCACGGTCCAGCCCTAACTCCAACAAAGTTACAATTTTCTTATAATTTTATCGCCATCTGAGCTCATGTGCAAAAGCTACTACATTACCCGCGATGGGCTACCGTATCGTACCACCGCTTCTATCGTACCACCGCTTCAATTAGCGGTAGGTGTATTTAGCACCATGCCGCCATTTGGACTGGCATTTTCCTTCCCACCATTTCAATTGGCGGTAGTAGGTTGGTTTTGGTAAAAACTTTGTGAAATTATTTTTACAAAATCATCATAAAAGTTATATTAAAGTAAAAAATTTAAACAATCACACACAACCCATTAATGAAGGCTGACTTGCGATAGATTGCGGGCTGACAAGGGAAAATGTCCATTCCACAACCCTCATCTGTAAGCTCAGTCTGGGTTTTAACCCTCAATCACAAAACCGGATATTTGACACCTACAACTATCAAAACCGTCCGATTTACAACCCTTGACGGTTTTGGAGGTGGTTTTCGCCTATGTGGCGCCAAGTGGACCAGTTTTTAGGTTGTTTTCACTTATGTGGCGCCAAGTGGGCTATCCTTGTTGTCACCACTTCGGTGGGGCCCACGTGTCACTGGGGACCTCCTCCTTCTTCTTCACTGCGACGCACCTGTCCTCTCCGCCGCCGCCGCACCCTCCTCTGTGCCTGACCTCCTCTCCCGACGCTGAAGCTCCCCTCCGCCCAGATGCCGACGGCCACACCCCTCCACCCCGACACTAGCGGCCACGCCCCTCCACCCTGCCGCTCTGGAGCTCGATTTGGTTGCTTCCAGCCCGGCGAGAGGCCGCCACCGACAGAGCTGCCCAGCAGGGCTGCGATGGCCTCCAACTCCATGACGCCCAATGTGTTGACCACGAGCACGCCCACACGTCGTCAAGTCCGAGCTCTGCTCCTCGAGCACGACTGCACGTCGCCCTAGGCCGGATCTCGACCACGCGTCGTCAGACCAGCCACAGAGCTCCCACGCAGGGCTGGTCGTGCGCGCCACCCGCGGAGCTCACCCGCGGGACCGAGCTCGCCAGCCACTAATCAGCTGCGGAGCTCGCCCGCGGAGCTGCCCCGCCAAGCTTGCCCGCCAGGCTGAGCGCGGAGCTCACCCGCGTGCGCCGCCCCTAGTCGGTCGACACTCCCTGGTACCTGTGCCACCTCGAGGACGCCGCCGCCGTGTTGAGAACAACGCTCCCTGCCTTCCTGGTACCTCCGACATCATCTCCTTCTCCTTCCCCGTCGCCTCAACTGATGGCGAGGGCCGAGGAGGAAGACCGCGTCGGCCGCCTTCCCTCGATTCGCGCCATATATGGACCTCCACCCTCATCCTCGACGACGGCGCTGGCGGACTCGCTCCCGCCAACGCCGTCGCGGCGCTTGCCGACCACCCGGGCCCGTCCTCTTTGTGCGCCTCACCTTCTTGGGGGACGCCGAGGTCGTCGCCTCCGTCTTCGCTTCTCTCACCGCCAGGGACGTCGAGGACCTCCTCGTGGTGGTCAATGGCTCCTGGCCCGTTGAGTGGCGGTGCATCCCCTCCGACATCCACCGTTGCGCGGCCGTCGGCCGCCTCTGGATCGACCTCTGCCCAGACACATGTGAGCCCCACTAAGGAATTAACAACGAGGGTACTGACGTGGCACCACGTGTGAAAAAATCAATAGCGAGGATAACTGGCGTGGCTCCACATAGGCGGAAACCACCTCCAAAACCGTCAAGGGTTTAAATCGGACGGTTTTGATAGTTGTAGGTGTCAAATATCCGGTTTTGTGATTGAGGGTTAAAACCCAGACTGAGCCTATAGATGAGGGTTGTGGAATGGACTTTTTCCGGCTGACAAGTGCTGTAACTAAAATGGGCCAAAAACTGATTGCGGCCCAGATGCCGACCTCCATCTGGTAACTGACAACCCACACACCTCTCCTACAACACCCGCATCCGCATCGGCCCCGGCCATTCTCGCCCTCGCCGACTGCCCGTCTCCAGCTCCACCGCTTCGCCGGCGCCCGCCCGCGCCATCCGACCATGGGGGTGCTCACGGCTGCGGAGCTCAACTACCTCGTCTTCCGCTACCTGCAGGAGTCCGGTGCGTGCGCCTTTCCATCCCCCTTCCTTCCGCGCGCGTCTTGGTTGCTTTGCTTGAGCCGGGGGGATTTTCCTCATTTTTGCGCGGATTTAGGGTTAGGGGCTTCGCTCCTGCGGGCGGCTGGTTCCCCCGGTCTGATCGTGGCGGATTTGTGTGCTGCTTAGGATCCGTACGGCCGGTGTTTTTGGTACCGGATAAGGTTTGGAGTATTTTCTTGTAGATTTGGGGGTGGGATCGAGATTACGCGGATTCGAATGGGAAATATTGATTTTTGCTGGTTCTTGAGACGGATTGGTGCGGGAATTTTAAGGAAAATCCGGTTTTTGATGCCCCCCGCACCCACCCAGACACACCCCCTCCCAAATACAGAAATAAGACATGTTGGCCGTACACTTGTGAGGAACTGTTGTACCAGTCTTTCGTGCCTCAACCAGGAAAATAGGAATGTTATTACACCTATCCCTTTCTTCCCCCACGGGTTGGTTCCATTGCCCAGGAGAAATTTGCATGTTTCGTTGATTATTTATGGGCTTTTGGGAGTTTGATGGTGCGGAACATTAATCTCTAATCATGAATTGCAGCGCACTCTTGTGGTGCATAGGAGAATGGGGATATGGTAGGAAAGAATGGTAATAGGATCAGATGCCTTTTAGGGTCACCTGATGGTAGGTACTGGGTTGGGGAATATGTTTATTGTGATTGAAAAGGTGATTTTGTTGTTAGTATTTGTAATGAATTGTGCATGTAATTCTGGGAAAAGCAGAAACTAGAAATGTAGCCTGTAACTTATAAGGAACTGTTCTATTAGTTCTGAACAGTCTTTGGTGCCTCAACTGGAAAACCAGGAATGCTATTTAATTTCTACCCCATGGGTTGGTTCTGAGAAATTTGCATGTTATTATGTTTTGTTGATGATTTATGGGCTTTTAGGAATTTTGATGGCGCAGGACATTGAGCTGTGCCCATGAATGAAAGCTACCTCTCGTGGTGCATAGGTGAATAGGATCACAATGAATATGGTGGGAAAAATGGTAATAGGATCAGATGCCTTTTAGGTATGCATGTCATGGTGGGCACAGGGTTGGGGAGGGTTGGGGAATATGTTGATTGTAATTGAGGTGGTGTTTTTTCTTGTTAGTTTTTGTAATGAATTGTATGGGTTATTACGGGAAAATTCAGTATTGATGCTTATTCATGTGTCTGCCATTTTACTGCTGCTGCCCTCACATGAGGAAACTTGGTACAGACCATAGTCAGAACCTAGCTCCAGAAGTTTTGTCATTATGATCTCTGTTCTGTTAGTGCCTAAGAGCCTTCAGTTCTTCAACAAGAATACAAGAAGGTTTTTTAAATGATCATTCAGTGAAATTTGTACCCTGCTCCCACCTTTTCTTACTCTAGCCTCTATGCAGGTTTTAATGATTGTATATTCTGACAATATGTTCCCACCACCTGTTACACTTCTCCTAAATATGTTTGCCAGCTTTCTTCCAAGTATAGGCTGAAGAGCTGCTTACCAACATAATTGACCGAATAGTGTGATTTTAACCACTAATAGTTTCTCTTCTCCAGGTTTCATTCATGCCGCATTTACTCTAGGGTATGAAGCAGGGATCCATAAGGGTGGCATTGATGGAAATGCAGTCCCACCTGGTGCTCTCATCACTGTTGTGCAGAAAGGCCTCCATTACATTGAACTGGAATCAAATACCGAAGAGGTAAGCCTGTTTATCTTTCAGTAGTTATTACTACCAATTGATGTGACACCATCCACCGTTTTTGTTCCAGAACGATGAAGAAATTGAGAAGGATTTTGCCCTTCTGGAACCACTTGAAATCATCACAAAGGATGTTGAAGAGTTGCAACAGCTTGTGAAGAAGAGAAAAAGGGAGAGATCTCAAACTGACCGTGAGAAGGATAAGGGAAAAGAGAAAGAACGTAATGAGGAGCATGAACGGCGTCCTGGAGGTGAACGCGAGAGGGATCGTTATGACGAAGAAAAAGAGCAGGTGAGGGAGAAAGATAAATCTGAAAAAGACAGGGAGCATGAGAAGGAGAAGGAGAAGGAGAAAGAAAAGCAGCATACAGAGCGTACTGATAAGGTTAAGCATGAGGAAGATTCTGTTGCTGGTGGAGGTGATTAATTACTTCCTGTTTGTTATATTACCCTTCTGATACCATTTTCCATTGCACAACTTTTAGCAAATAATGAGTATGCTTGCATCTTTCCTTAAAGAATGTTTGGTGCTCGTTAAATAAATACTGTTTATGTTACAAAATGAACAAGTTTCCAGTTGAAATGGAACATGTAATGAATGTTCGGACATTTCCTTATGTAAGTGTCTATTTATGTCGTGCATATTTTAAGCAAGTTGGTCTTTTATCAGTCAATATGTGATGCTACAACAAATTTGGAGTCTTCCGTAGCAAGAAACTGAAGAGGAATAGCTCCAGGAAAATTACACAAAATTAAAATTATGTTCTAAGCTGCATTAGTGCTCGAAGTAACCTGTTTCTTAATCTGCTCGATAACAGCCAAACATATTATTTGATATTTGTTATAAAAACATAGCCATGGATACTGTGCTTCAAGTTCATGTGAAGTAAGGTGCGGTTCAGTTCATTCATTTCATTTGATAACGAGATAACAATGTGACTTTATTATGTTGTTTATATTTGCTTTGGCCATACCCTAAGGGTGTGTTGGTTGGAGAGCAAGGTAGGATGGAATGGATCCATCCTTGATTTTCATAATGGAACTCATATCTATGTTTGCTTGGAGGGATGGAGTGGTTCCATTTTTGTGTTCAGTTGAAGGGATCAGGATGAATGGATAACAGATTGCGTTAGTGTCTGTCGCTGTTTGGCCCCCTTGTCAGTCAAACAGGCACCCCCTCTCCTTACCTGCGTGAGCCTGCCACCCTCTAAACCTGCAGCACGTGAGCCACCGCCACTGACCGCAGCTGCTTCGTGCCCACAGCCACCCTGCTGTCCGTATCTGGTCTGCACCCCCGACCACCCCGGTACCTGCAGCTTCTCCGCTCCCCCTTGCGCAGCAGCTCTAGCCATTACTGCCTCGTTAGGATCCGCGTTGGCGGCGGTGCTTGGATCGGCGCAAGCACCGGGAGTGCTGGTCTCTTTGCCCTGCGCAGGTCACCCCCATCCGCCATGGATGATCCGCGTCTCCACCCGCGAGCCACCGTGCAACCGAGCATGCTCAGCCGACGAGCTCCCATGCTTCTGAGCCTCTGCGCCCGTTTGCCTCACCTGCATGCTGTGCTGCTCTGCCTGCTTTTTGTGTTGTGCTTATGCGCGCGAGATGCGTGATGCCATGAATGGGAGATGAGCGCGTCCAGGCCTTTTTTTCAGGACAAGCTACTCCAAAATCATGCGGTATGTTCCCCTCCTATGGACAGCTCAACCAAACTATATGAAATTTGGAATGGAATGGCTCCATTTCACCTAGTTATTGAACCAAAGCCAAAGGCACCATTACTGACCAAAATTTCTTGCATCAGAAAATGATAAAACTTGTTGGCACCCTTCCAAAAATCACAACCCTCTCGTTACCGCCCAAACCCTCGCCTCATATCCTGCCACGAATGGCTGGCGGCATCTTATCGCGACCTGAATCGGCCTCTGCTGTCATGTGCGTGTCCCTCTGCTGCCACTCATCAGTCTGCACCTCGTTGCCCATGGCCTCTTGAGCCCTTCTGCTTCCCTGATTTGGCTGCGGCAACCCGCCCGCAACAACCTCTACGACGCTCCGTTCGATGATTTGATTTTGGCTTTCACCACTGCTATTGTCATTGCCCCTGTCATCGTTGTTCTTCATTGCCACCAAGTTCTCAGGTTGCTTGTGATTTTGTTACGTTGTGAGTAGAGCAATCTGCCGGAAGATAGAGGCAGAGTTTCCACTGATCCTCCCTACCAAACAAATTTTGTATTTCTTTTGATTCGCTTCCGTTCCTGTAGTTTTCTGTTACCATTTATGTTATAATTTTTGTACCAAACAGTACTTTGGTAGTAATTAACTTCAGAAGAAAAATATGATTCTTTAGGAGTAACGGATTCGTATGGAATTTTTTATGGAGACTGGATGTTGTATATACTACTTCACCATGTCAGTTTGTACTAAATCTTAATAACCGCAGGTCCCACCCCAATGGATGTTAGTGTAACTGCTCAGGAGATTTGTAGCACCGATGTGACTGTTTTGGAAGGGCACAGTTCAGAGGTTAGCAGTTTCCCTTAGTACACAGTTATTTTGTTCTATTAAAGTTATTGAAATTTGTTACCGTCTCTTACTATTTCTTTTGAATTTCTTTAGGTGTTTGCTTGTGCGTGGAGTCCAACTGGTTCCCTTCTAGCTTCTGGGTGGGTCATTATCTGCTATATTGCATAGACATCTGTATTCTTGTTTTTGTCTTATGTGCTCATTTAACATTGGTTGCCAAAAATGTGAACAGTTGTCAGGTCTTAGCTGCATCTTGGAGTTTCAAATATTATTACCTGTCAATATGAAAAATAGGAAAAATTGGATCTGGGACATCCAAAGGTACCAGTTTTAGAAATATACCATTGAAAATACCTAGTGACACTTCAGTACCATCAAAAGTTTGTGCCATTTAGAAATACATTGTTCCGTCTAATTTTGATGCCAACAATGGAACCTGGGACCTTTTTGCCCGACTTCCAACTGCATTAGGACACTTTTACCTTCTTGTCCCATCGAATAGCCAAGAGCTGCTGTCAGGCACCCATTCCACCACAGTCCTCTTAACCAATGGAATCCGGAACAGTGGCAGCTGGAAGGGCATTGATCCTCCCTCTCACTGCATGTCCCCTAGTCTGCAGTGATGTCGCAGTTGGTGTTTTGGGCTGGATTGGTGAGCATGGACAGTATATCATGCAGGATAAGCCACGGTGGAGCTTCTTGGTGACCACCGTCTGTGCTGCGGACTTCTTTATTCGCTCTCATTCCTGCTGCTGCTGCTGCTGCTGCCTTGCTGGGCAAGTGGCTCCAGCTGGAATGGAAGGATTCATACTACCCATGGCGTAATTCTCCTGTCACCAAGCATGGACCACTACAATGCTTTCCACGGGCTTGCCATACTGCGCTGCCTGGGGGGATATCCGGTTGAGGTTGCTGATGCTGATCTGATTCAAGCACAGCAATGGGAGCTTTGGTGGCATCAGCAGTAGGAACAATGTGACAGTTTGTTTAAGAGAAGGATGAGTCTAGTTTAATGTTCTTGGCCTCGCAAATGATAAGCCCCTGGAGCAAAGAGGCATTTCACCTTCCTAGTTTGAAAAGAAAAAAAAAACTGTTCAGGAAAGTTGACAGAATGCTACATGCCATTTTGTCGGTGTTATTAAAGTGTATCATGTCAGGTCAATGGTATATCTCAACTCGGTATCTTTCAATATCATATAACCAGTTCTGAAAATTAATGGACTTCAAGTTTAGCCCTAATGTGGCTTCTCAAAACTTCCGCTTCCATTCATTTAGTCCCATCCCATCTTTTACTTATTGTGGTTTATTTATATATATGCAGCTCCTCATATTTATATAGAAAGTTATCTATGTCTTCCTATTTTTTGTTGACTTATCGTACTATATTTCGAACTTGCTAGATCAGGAGACTCAACAGCTAGAATCTGGACTATCCCAGATGGTCCGTGTGGTTCCAGCATGCAATCATCCCCTCCTGGTGTTCATGTTTTGAAACATTTTAAAGGTCGGACTAATGAGAAGAGCAAGGATGTCACTACACTTGATTGGAATGTGAGTTTCTTCCTGCTCTAAAATTTTCTTTAAATCACATATTTTTCTTGAATTACATTTTTTCGGGTGCACTTACCAGGGGAGCCATGTGGTAGCCATTCTATTTTAAACATGTTCTAGTGTCCCGTTTGTTTATTGGTTCACCATGCAAAACTATATTTTTCACTTCATGGTTCCTTTACTATTACATACTCATCGTATCTTGTTTGCTGCCATCCTTTCCAGGGTGAAGGTACACTATTGGCTACAGGCTCCTACGACGGGCAAGCAAGAATATGGAGTAGAGATGGTGAGTGAATGAACTACTGTCCCTATATGCATGTTTTGTTCGCTTTGGCTCTTCATTATGATGTTCATGATCGTGTGATTCTTGTCTGACTTACTTTGCACATATTTATTCAATTTGCGTTGAATTTTGCCAACTGCTTTGTTATTCTTATTTAATGCATATGTTAAATTTCACTAAAACTAGAACTGGCATGAATTCATTGTATGCTTAATTCTTATAACAGTTGAAGAAATCATATACTCCATCCCGAAATATAGCTACTTTTAGGTGAATAACTCAAATTATCAGGTTTGACTAAATTTATATGTATAATTAAAATCAACCATGCAATATATTGGTGCGCGAATGTGAGTAATCTTTTGTATAAACTTGGTCAAACATGAGAAAGTTTGACTTTGTACAAACCTACAAGTAGCTATATTTTGGGATTTTAGGACTGCGGGAGTAGGTTATACAGCCTTTACCCCTATTCTTTTGTCTCATCCTTTCATTATGATGAATGGATTTCAGGAGAGCTGAAGCAGACATTGTTCAAACACAAGGGGCCTATATTTTCGTTGAAATGGAATAAGAAAGGAGATTTTCTCCTAAGTGGTAGTGTTGATAAAACTGCTATTGTTTGGGATACAAAGACATGGGAGTGCAAGCAGCAGTTTGAATTTCATTCAGGTATAATTGGCATGCAGGAATGTTTTTTTTTGTTTTTAACTGATAAATTCTTTCTTTATAGCAACAAGATGTATTTACTTTGAATTCAGCTAAACCTAACACTCACCTGTTTTCATGTAGCTCCAACACTAGATGTTGACTGGAGAAATAATAACTCCTTCGCAACATGCTCTACTGACAACATGATCTATGTTTGCAAGATTGGGGAACAGCGTCCAGTTAAAGCATTCAGTGGTCATCAGGTTAGTTTTCTTCAGTGATTATATTGTTAAAATTCATGCTACGAGCTCCACTGTGTTCTTTTTTTCATTTGTTTTTCTTTTCTGGATGATCTATACAACCCAAAAGTAAAAATTCTGAACCTTCTCTTGTTATAAGACACTTTATATGTCATTTCTCAAAAGTTGAAATTTTAAATCATGGTTTGTTGATACGTCGATCATTTATTATATGACATGGCATTGTTTGCACATAAATGTAGTCAACCTGTAACACTAGTATTGGAAAAGTAGCATTCTGTGTGACCTCATAGTGGAAATTACACATTTCAGAGTGAAGTTAATGCTATCAAGTGGGATCCAACTGGTACTTTTTTGGCTTCATGTTCTGATGACTGGACAGCAAAGGTACTATTTCTTTCTAAAATGATGCTATACATATGACTAAATTTTCCCACTAACATACGACTATTTTCCGACTAGCATACGACTAGTAGATCATGTGATACATTGAGGCTTCATGAGGATGTGTTTTTTTATAAACTAGTCTTATGGACATGTCAGATGACTCAGTTGCACGGGCTCTCACTGCTTCTTTCTCCTCCAGCCTCCCCTCTCCCTCTTCTTCCTCCAATTTTTAGAGGGGGCTTGGTGGGGCTGCAATGGAGGCAGCCGGCGGTTGGAGGGGCTCCAGCCCCTCCCGCCCCACTGCTGCCTCCGCCGCTGGTGGAGTGTAAACCTCATACAATGCCATGCACACGCAGCACCGAAATCGATTTATTTACCCATGGGTGCACAGCTGATCTCTTTGCGGATGTGTGCCTTTACTACCTTCAGTAATAAAGCTGTTTGCCCTTTTTGTTACCTTCTCTTTGCAGATATGGAGTATGAAGCAAGATAAGTGTGTATTTGATTTTAAGGAGCATACCAAGGTCTACCAAATCTCTCTGCTTTTATGATTTTTGTAACTTCTGTAACTATCTATAATCTGATTAACTGTATTTTGCAGGAAATATATACTATTCGGTGGAGCCCAACAGGCCCAGGAACAAACAATCCTAATCAGCAGTTGCTTTTGGCTAGGTAAACAGTTGAGATCAAATATACCCTGAGTATAATGAATAGTGTTTGAGTATTGTGAACCAGTTTTCCTTACATAGTTAGTGACTAACTAGGAAAGTGCCCGTGCGTTGCAACGGGCATCCAAATATCTATAATGCAATATACAATAGATTCACTAAAATTATATAGTACGAAAGCAATGCTACTAAATCATAATACTGAATTACAATATGTCATGCAGATACAACATTGTATTTCTTAATTCAAGACATCTTAGGATCATGCTCATTCAACAAACTAATAATAATGTGACAATGTTCTTATGGGATGTGATGTACAATGTTCAATAATTATGCATTTTGGTTCCTTCAACACTATTCTTATTCAAGTTGTTTGATAGAAGGGTCGGAGTTACTGGGTTTAACATGACACCGTCCTTGGAGTCACCATGTACAAATATCTTGTTTTTCCGATCTCAGAAGCATGGGATGGGTCACCGTCACACTCAGCTTCTTTCATCATCACAAAGTGGCTTGCTTGCTTATCTCCATTTCATGTCTTATTACAGATGCTTCTCTGATTCAAACAAAAAAAAAATCACACATTTAGTAGATTCTCCATCAAAGCCACTGACTCGTATTATCATGCAAAATCATTGATTGACATCACAAGTTTTTATAGAAGGAATCAAACGACAATATTATCTCTCTATCTAATAACAAGCGCGGAATATTTCAACCTAATATTTCTTCGTGGATTCTCCACAATTTAAATGAGCACACAGATGCAGCAAAACTGTAACACATCATGAGGCAACTAATCACACATTATATATGGTTAACTGTTTATTCATTCAAGTCCATCATTATTTCGAAAACATAGGAGATCAAATTAAACATTATGTGTTGACAGGAACACATGAAGATCTTAATTTCAGGGGCTCATCCATAATTCAAACTACAAAAAAACCATATGTATAAAACCGGGCATACATTCCGACTCCAAAATATAGTGACAATAAAAAACATCCAAAAGTCCGTGTCCACAGCAGACAACAAACAAAATCACATGCCGTAAGCATAAACCATGAGTTACTAAGTTCACAGATGCATGTGCAAAAAGGCACACCGAAATAATTAATAGTCAACATTCCCATTAGATGAACTTTGTATGCAGGAAATCTTGTCTCATTAATTAATTAATTTTAGACTATTTTTTCCTCGATCAAATTGTCTTCCTTTTGTGCTTGCAATTTGCAAAAAAAAAAAAACTCAGCTTATAAGACTTAACTCCTGCAATTAGCATTCAGCACACTTTTTTATATCTAAGTGGCTAATATAATTTGACTGAATGAACTCCCCCATACACTTGAACAGTGGTAATATTATTTTCCTTTAAGGTAAGCATAAGCATGGGCAATACCATAACTTTTGTTTCTATGTAAATAATATTTTGGTACAACAAAATTGAGTAACCCCATTGCTCCCTAAGTTCTGTATAAGAAAATTTTCGGTCGTGGTGCACGTTTCTCTAAATGTTTGAACTGTAATCCATCTGACATGTATCTTGCAGGAACAATGACATTGCATTTAATACTCCATCAGTAAAAAAAAATAGTGAGAAGTCAGACAGGCTCAAATAGCTATATCTCTATAAATACAAGGTTTATCTGAATGTATGGGGTTGAAGAACAATAATGCAAACATGGAGACAGTAAACTGGCAGATCACAAGTACAGACAGTAGATGTACCTGTTATAAACAGACATGTGTGAAAGAGGCCATAAGGAGCTGGTTGCTACCATCACGGTACCTGAATTGGTTTTTGTACTATAAGCATCCATAAGAACAAAGGTGAGATGGTCTTGAACACCCAGCCTTCACTAAATTTGAGATTGCTGATTGCTTGAAGAAAAATACCAGCAGTGCCCATTTCTCATTTTAATCTTCAAACCCACCTATGCCCAAAATTTGCAAGCCTTTAATTAAGAAGTGTAAGGTTCATATTTTCGATGAACTGACCAAAGAAAACAAAAAATACAATGACCGGCATGTTATAGGGCTCATCAGATCAACATAAAGACTAAAAAATCCGCATCAGGTCTACTAATCTGGTATATTACAAGCATTGATGCGGGAAAGAAATCCTTCCAATTCAACAACATTCATGATGTGTGTTGAATACTAGAAAGATAAAATGGGCAGCGTTCATTTATCCATACCAGAAAAAATCAAATGGTTTTGAAAAACCTTCATTTTCAGTTGTGCTTTCAAACAACAGCCTTTTAGCTTTGTTGTAAGCTACTACAGAGTATTTGTTTAGAGTATCCCACAAGTGTCACCTAGAACCAAAACCAGATATATTGTTGAGGTAAAAGCTTACAAGCAATGACAAATTTCGTTATGAAGTTCAGCATGGTTAACTACTAATAATGGATACTACCACCCTGATAGACATACGCTGTTCAAGTACATCAGCTTTTCTGCTTCTTGCATACTAAGTAGTATGTAAGGCAACAACTGAAAATTAAAACGAGAAAAAAAGGACTACCTATTTCGATATTAGCCAAGCATCTGACCAGCATAAGATGAGGCAATCAAAGGCCACGATCATCTCCTCGAGATCCAATCAGTTATTCCATAATAACTAAGAAGGGATTGCAGCTGTAAAAGGACATGAGGAATATATGAGAAAAGACCAAAAAGCACTATCTTGCTCCTAAAGCTGGACCATGGACAGAGTACATTATGGACCAGTGCTTGTGCCTGCAAGCCAAACATCTAAATACATTAATAGGGGCAGAAAACTCAAAGCATGAACCTGACACATGGTTAATTTTTTTAAAAAATAATTCATTATTGCTGATTCTTGGTTCATGTTTCTATCAAAAGCCTTCCTGCAATGCAGGCTACAAAGAGATGTTGACATTGTTTAATGCTGGGTCAATTTTACTGTAAACAAAGGGGAAGACACCTAACCTTTTTCGCCCAACAATAGACTAATTTAATACATCCTCCAATTCCCCTTCTGTTCCTTTATTCTAGCAAGACACATGATGCTCGTGAATAAGGAAATCATATCATGCATAATAGCCAATCCAGGAGAACTAATCATTAGCATGGTGCCAGATCAAAAGCTTATTTAATTTAGAAATTGCAACACTGGATTTTCAATACGATTTGATGCAAAGGCCATGTAATGTGATGAAACGAAAACTACTATTATTTTCTTAATCCAGTGAAAAGAAGTGGAATTTATTGAATTGTGTTATTCCCACCTTGAATTAGTGAAAATATCAACACATTTGTTAAGTCTAGAAGAGAACAGACTAACAAAAATCTAACCTAAAATTATTCAATCATGTCGCTATCAGCATGAAAAGATACATGCACAACTGATGTAGGTTGAAGCAGGCTTATCACTGTAAATCAACCGGTCAATATTACTAACTCCATTCTACCTGACTCTGATTGAACTCCAAACCAAAGGCAATCAAATGAAGAAATGATTTAGCACCCTGCACCGAGGGTCAATACAAAGCAAGAAGCCATACTTTGAACCATCTTAAATTTGTATGTACCAGAATCAGTTTCAAGTTTGTTTAGGAAATTCCACACTTGATTCATATCTGCTGAATTGAACTGCAAGTTCAACCTTTTCAATTCCAAGATGATAGCACTATATGGAGTCCTCCAATTCCTTCGTTAGCTGGCCAATTTCTATAAAGAATAGCAAGAACCAAAGGATGAAATAAGCACAAGATTGTGATGATCATAAATCTGCAGAAACAGTTTTGTATGCAATTAAAAAATGAAAAAAAACTAATAGAAAAACTGGGCAGTCTTTTGAATGCAAAATTAAAATTTCTTTGTAAGATAAGAAGCAGTAACCAAATAGCATACCATAAGACAAAATTTTCACTACTCTTGCACAGATCAATTCAAGGAGCTCTTCACATTATCATGGTAAGTAACTGAAATCAAGATGCATCTATTATTGTTTTTTGCCTCTGTGAATCAAATGGTATACCTTTCTTCACTTCTGTTAATTATTTTCCATGACGCCATCAGTCAAGTTTGAACTCCACATAGATCAACTGAAATCAATCTGCACTGCCACCCCCTACTCAATGATGCCAGCCCATATGGGATGGTCAAACATAGACATGCCTCCTCCATAACAACCTGTGGGTCGAATCAGGAACAAATAAGAAAGACTACTCATCATAGTCTGGGGCAGGAAAATCAATGGATGAGTAGACCACATGCTAAAACATAACACACAAAGAAAATAAACTTTTATCTAAGAGGCATACAATGTAGAATTACTGCTTGGGGAGGTGAGAGCAGTGCCCATCCTCCTCCTGTCAGATCTTTTAAATACCTAAGATTTGCAATAGTTCGAAGGCTTGTCAATGTGGAACTCCTAATTCATAAAAGAATTGTGCTAGAATGATATAGCATGCATTCTGGATTAACCTTGCAGTCCGGCACCAGGATCGTGTAAAGCTCATTCTACATTTTTTAATGACAGCTCAATTGATGAACCTAGCATTCTATTCTAGAAGCACAATTTCAATGTAAACCTCGTAATTCTGCACACAAGGTTAGTTTAGACAAACTCATGCCAGGCAAACAACCTAAACATAGGCAATCAAGTTGTTAACTGAAGAGTGCTGATGGTCTATTAATAAATTGAACATGTCAAATCCTTTGCAGAATCATTCTCCAAAGAAGCAATATCACCTGCTGAGTAATCGGCGCTCCTCCATAAGCAACAACCACTCTAACACCCATCTGATCATTTGCAAAAGATCTCGTAGTACAGTAATATATGATCATTTGCAGAGACTTTCCTACTAAATAAAGAAAGAATTAAGACCTACTGGGAAATTCAAGAATTATCTTCAAGCAACATAACCTGTAGGAGGTTCGGTCCACACAGTACTGCTAGACATACAGGCGCGCCTGATGACAATGTAGTTGGGATTAGGGTACTGAGATTCGGATAAGAGAGAACGTATACTTGCGTACCGTGATCTGCTCGTTGGAGTACCACTGCGGCGGTTGATATGGATTCAAGATTCAACCGCGACCGTACTGCATGACGAGCCGGAGGTGGGGGGAGAGGATCGGGGGCCGATCTGTTTTGCACGGCCCTCCAAGGCTCACTACGCGGTGGCGGCGGCAGCCACTGGCGCTGGGGGCGTCGCCGTCGTGGGTGGATGGGACGGGGTGGCGAAGGGGCGCGTAGGGATTGGGGAGGCGGCGGCAGCGGATAGGGTTCCGAATGGGGGCGTGGTGGCGGCGCAAAATCGAGCGGAGGAAGGAGGGGTCGCGATCGGATGCGGATGCGGAGGACGCGGGGCGGACGCGCGGTGGGGCCGCGAGCGGAAGGCGGCGGACGCACGGGCGGACGCACGGAGGAGCATAAAAAAGTACTAACGGGTTTTTTTCTCCACTTCATACTTTTTAGGAGTAGAGATTATTCACTACAATCAAGTGGTCATGAAACTTATGCATGGTAACAAAAAATGGCACTGTATATAGTTCCATTCTGTTTAGCATTTGGAACATTGACCGATGTTACTGCTGAGTGCTCATGTACCTGGAAGTTGTTTTCTTTACTCTTAGGAACTCCCTGTATTCCAGCATTGATTTACTGTTGTTTGATGTGCAGTGCATCTTTTGATTCTACTATCAAGCTTTGGGAAGTTGAGCAAGGACGCCTTTTGTACAGCTTGGCTGGCCATAGGTATTGATACCTCGAAAAGCGAACTAGATGCCTGCTCTTGCTTGCAATGTAACATAGCTTTTGCTTGTCTGCAGGCAACCAGTGTATTCTGTTGCATTTAGCCCTGATGGTGAGTACTTAGCGAGTGGGTCCCTGGATCAGTGCCTGCACATCTGGTCTGTGAAAGAAGGCAGGATCCTCAAGACCTACAGAGGGACTGGAGGCATCTTCGAAGTGTGCTGGAATAAGGAAGGCAGCAAGATTGCAGCTTGTTTCTCGAACAACACCGTCTGCGTGATGGATTTCAGGATGTAGTCGAACCAGTAGGGTAGTCCATCTCAGGCCAAAAAACAGGGCTAGATATGTCCTTCCCACGGTTGTGGGAAGGGGGGCCTTATTAGCTTAATGTATACATCTTAGGTGGCTTCAGTTTCTCGTTCCATGTACAGTGTTCTTCTTGGTTACTCTAACCATAGTGTAGCTATGTTGTAGTGCACAAGTCTTTAACAGGGGTATGGATGAAATGTTTTGGTGGTATAATGCTCATCATCCTTCTGAACGCATTGCAGTCAGTTGCCATACTTGTTACTACTTGGTAACGTGTTACTGCAAATGCTGCAGTGCTGTACTTGGATTTTGTTGCCTTCTTCATTCATAACATAAAAATAGCTTAGTTTAGACTAAGAATTCTCTTATTGAGAGGGTTCTAAAGAGAAAAATTGTCACCGTACAGTTGCACATGGACGGAGTCCTACCTATGCTTCTTGCATTATATGGAAGATCCACATGGACCATGAGTCTGATCTCGCCCAACCCACATGTGCCATCATGCTTCGCTTCAGAGTCCAAAATTATCGCTTCAGAGTTCAGATTAGCCACATGACCACATGCCTGCATTGATTCCAAGCATTTTCATTCTTCTGAATCCTGATATGTCCATTGACGTTAGCATAGAACTAGTAAGATGCTTAACTGCAGCCAAACTCAGCATAATTGTGAGCAACATCTGACATCTTGGGAATGTATGGATCAAATCTTCTGGTCAACCAGAGGATTAAGAGAATATAATTTCTTTGTTACATCTTCATGTCAGATGATTAGGCAAAACAGCATTTGCTATAACTCATTCCATGAATTCTACCTACAGCTTAGTTAACAACCATCAGGCCAAAGAACCAAAGAATTTTATCTTCTATGTTCCTGCAAATCTGCATGATGATGCATCATGTACGCATGGCAAGATAAGCTAGCTGCAACGCGCCCATCGCGTTGGCCCAGCCGCCGGTCCTCGCGCCCTGGCGCCGCCGCCGCCGCCGCCGCGCCTCGATTTCTCAAGGGCGGCGACGGTGGCCTCGAAGTCCTCCTCGCGGCAGGGGATGCGGAGCCCGCCGGCCTGGTCGAAGCCGAACTCCTCGGCGGCGCGCTCCATGAGCTCCCGGAACGCCGGCTGGCGGAGGTAGCTCGTTGGCACCACGAACCGCCGGGCCTCCGCGCCGACGTACACGGCGAAGTACCCCTTGGGAACGGCGCCGGCCGCCGCCGCCGCCTCGCCTTCGTCCACGAGCAGGGCGGCGCTCAGGCTCTCCCGCCGCTGCTGCTCCCTCTCCAGCTTCCTCCCGTACAGCTTCCTAGGCGCCCGGAAGTACCCCATCGCCATCATTGTCACCACGATCCAAGACGAGCAGTGTTAACAATCTTCTTGGCGGCAACCAATGAATTGAAGAAGAATTCTTGGTGATCGAAGAGGAGTTCTTGGAGGCAACCAAAGAACCAAAGACTGGGAGAAGGAGAAGAGAGGAGGTGTGGGATGGAAGCATGTGAGAACTGGGTTCCTCTTATATTGTTGGTGCTGGTAGCTTGTTTGTACAGCTGTAGCTAGTACAGCTTTGTATGTAGAAACTGTGCTGCATTTTTTTTGGAGGAATTGAGTCAAATAGCTGTAACAACTAGGTTGCTGTTTTCAGCGTGCTGTATTTTGTTATTATTTTCTGATCAACCATTGTTAGCTAGAGTGATGGACGATGTTAACAAAATGCAGCAACGGACCCACACGCAGAAGCATCTGAGAGACAAATTGACATTGTACTTGGCATGAGTATGGAGGAAGACAAAATAGTACAAAGGAAATAATGTTTGTTTTCTTGGGTAGAGCGTATGAAAGTGCGTCATGAAGTACAAAATTAATGTTTCATTTTTGTTTTTCTCTCAAACAATGAAACGAAGGCCTAGATTAAGCTATTTACGCAAACCCAAATAACAGTGACAGCAGGCTAAGGCCCTATTTGTTTGCAGTTTACAGTGATTTTGGGTGGATAGTTTTTCATATACATTCGAAAGTTGGAAAGCTTCGAAAGTGGAAAGCCAGATGTCTCTTTCCGTGAGTTCTTCAGTTTTCCACTTTCTAGGTCATCTGGTTTTTAGATTTTTGGATATATGGAAAGCTAGCTTTCCAAAAGTGCTCAGAAGCTGAAAACAAGCACAGCCTAAGTTTTCCTTTTTATCATTTGCATAGAGATTATCAGAATGGATCTACTGTCAGCTTCAATTTTATGAGTATAATGTTGGAGGTCATGCATATGATTCGCATAAACTTGTCAAACAAGGTCACCAGCATATGTTTTAATGTCAAATAAGCTTGTCTCAAACTGTCAACGTTTAGTCACATGCAGGCTTAATTCACTCCCCTGAATGGCTGAATCATCACCAGAGACGATCCAAAACACATGCACATTATTGCTGATACGCGTGGAGCTGATCAGACGCTGCAAAAGCAAGCTCAGCAAAGAACAATTAACATGGATATAAAAATGGATGCACAAATTAACAATGATCTAAGCTGGAGATTCGATGAATTCTTTTTCTTGTATTGAGGAATGATTCAGTTAGCTGTACGTACAAGCTGTACCACTTCACCCCACACGCAAAATCGGTTCAGGAAATTCTCAATGAATATAATTTTGAACACGGTTTAATTTATTGAACATGTGACTTGGCTTTGTGACAGAGTGGCTGAAGGAGACGAAATAGTTTTTCTTTCCTTGGATGTATGGTAGGAAAGTATGACATCACATGTCAAGTAGTACGGATCAAACAATGACTGGGTTTGTAGCCAGCCACTTTCTTGCTTCGTTCTTGACCTGATTATTTTTTTCTTGTCCGCTAAGCATAGGCCGTACCATTCTCGGTTTCATAGAAAATCTCCTTGATCTCAGTTTCCTTTTGTCACGAGATTAGCCTTTTGTCTTCTGATATGATTGTTAAGATCGAGACTAGACAGGGCTTGAATTGTTAAATTCTAACAACATCATAGCAATGACCGAATGATCCTAACTGTTTGTTAGGAATCAGTCAGGTCGTCAAGGCATACATGCTTCAGAGTCAGATTGCCGGACAGGGTTCTTATCTTCTCTGGAAGAGTAGCTATGCCATCAGGTAAAATTTTGGTAGTTTGCTGGTGAAAATTACTTGGTCCAGGCACGCTCCACGGAAGCTACACAAGCCGCTGCTGCTCTCTATTCTCTAGAAGAGTTGGTTATACCATCAGGCACGCTCCAGGGAAGTGCTGCAGCTGGCTGACTGAATTGTTCTGAACTGTTAAGTCACATGCATGCATGCCTGAACAAAACTAATTAATACTGATGAACTAACAAAACTGTAATGATGCAACAAACAAGACAACTTCTTCATATTGCTGTTTGGAGCTAGCTTGTATGTAACCAGCAGCTTCGTCGAAAGTGTTCTACAGTTTTTAAGTAGATGAAAATTAGTCAAACAGCAGCACAGACAGCTAGCAGTTCTTCCATGAATTCTGCTGTTTCTGCGGACTGTTTCGATCAACCACTGTCAGTTGTTGTTCGCATAATGGAAGAAGGGACCCACACGCAACACGATCACATCGAGCAAGCTCTTAATAAAGAGCATAAAAAACATAAAATTTTATCGATCTCGTGATACAGCAACGCTAGCGACAGAGTGGCAGAACTGATGAAATGGTACGGAAGAATATTGTATTTTCTGGAGGTTATGAGGGTACGGAAGCATCTCATGGAGTACGGCTGACACTAGGATTAGGCGGCTAGCCATTTGTTTTCTTTCTTCTTATTAAAACGCCTGTTTTGGTCTTTTCCCAAGAACATAGGCCAGCGAGACTAAGCTAAACAATACTTGATGAGCATCCTTGATATCGCCCTGTTCTTCTTATCAAGTGCAATGTTCGGCATTGTCTCCACTTTCTAAGTTTCAGTGTACTTGTAAGATGGTTCTATTAAACTGCAAGATAATGCAATCGTCTAGGTTGTCGGTCTACTAGTAAAAAAATTATGGTAGTGATTATCTTTTTTTTTTGTCCTTTTCCGATAAGGAAAATTTTATTATATTCAAGATACAAATTACTTGAACTATTTTTCCGACTTCTTCATTTTTTCCGACTTCTTCATTACTACGGTGCACACAACCAAAAGAAAGCAATAAAAAAGCATAATCGGTGAGCTAATGTCTGTCAATCCGTAGACTAGACCACCATCCATGTGTTTGGGTAAAAAAATTTCTTAGCCACTTGATCCAGGTGTTGCGACACCACTGCAAGTAAACCCTATGTAACTATTTCTGTAATATATTCCACGGACAAAACCAATGAATAATTGAGAAGAAGATAACCTGCAAAGAAAAAGGATTAAGTTTTTTCCAAAGACAACCATTCCTGCAAAATCATAATGACCAAAGAGTAGCAGCCGCTCCTAACAGAATTAGTGGTTTTATTTCTTTGCTTATACACCAATGTCATAACTAACGATGAAAACAGATCGGATACTAACGGATATTGCGGATACATATAGTCTTTTTTTCTCGAAACAAATTCAGATATGAATAGATCATGATATGTCGAATAGTGATATTCATCATATTCAGATCTTAGAAATCCAACTTTGAATATCCGGATATGAATACAGTACAAATGAGTACAGATATGGAATGCTTGGATTCAGATACGATCTTACCATTTGAGTGTCGGACTCTTTCAGTCGAACGAACGGACAAATAATATGCGTACCACTTTCATCCCTACCCACAACCAATGTCCAAACATGTGTGATATGCTATGTGTAACGCCCGCGTTTTTAGCTCCTAATAAATCACCTAATAAATCACGCGTGTTTTCAAAACTGTCCAGCTGAGCTCATTTGCCCCTTTCGAAACCCTGGTCACCGTCTCCCTCTCACCCTCGGCGCGCGTGCCGCGAATCCCGCCGGCACCGCCCGCACTCAAGCCGGCACCCACGCGTGCCACCCCAGCGCCGCGGTCGGCCACCGTGCCGGGAATCCCGCGCACGCCGCGGTCCCGCCGGTCGGTCCGCCTCGCCATCGCCGCCGCCCCGAAAATCACGCCGACGATCGGAAAAACCCCACAAAACCTTTCTCCCCAATTTCCCTAACAATTTTCCTAATTTTCTAAACCTTTTCCCTATTTCCTTTCCTTTTCTTTTCCTATTTTTCTTTTCCTTCCCTTCCTTTCTTTTTCTTTCTTCCTTTTTCCTTTTCTTTCCTTTCTTTCTTTTCTTTTTTCCCCCTTCCCTTTCTTCCTTCCCTCTCTCTTCTTTCCTTCTCTTTCCTTCCTCCCTGGCCGCGCGCCTGCCACCCGACAGCCGCGCCGGCGCCTCTCCTCCTCAGCACGCCTCCCGGCCGGCAGCGCACCCTCCTCCTCACGCCACCGCGGGCCCGCGCCTGGCCTGGTCGCCGGTGCCAGCCAGCCAGCCAGGACGCGGCTTGGCCGCCATTACTCCCCTGCTCGAGCCGTCGCGTCGGACAGCACCGCCGGGTTGACGCCGCTGCCACCACGGCCGGCCTAACCCCTCCCCTGCACGAGTTGACCCGTCGACCGGCCGATAGGTCACATCGCCGGAGCCGTCGCAGCGCCAATCAAGGCCGACCACCGCGGCCCACCCTGCCGGAGCCGGCGTCGAGGTCGCCGGAGAGATATTTTGGCCGGGAACCGACCTACGGCGCCTATAAAGGGCCAGCACCACCCCCTCGCCGCCCCACACCTCGCCAACCGAGCCTCCACAGCCCTCCCTGCACCCCACCGCGCCGCCACCAGAGCCGCCAACAGGCAAACCGCCGCCGCCCGCCGATCCATCTCCCTGCGCCGCCCCAACTCAAGGTGAGCACGGGAATAGAACCCCCTCGGCGCCCTCTCCGTTTTGCCCCACCGCCCGTCCGCCGCCGTGGCCCGGTTCGCCGGGGATTGGCGCCGGCCGGCCGCCCCCGCAACCCCTCCCCTGCCTGTGTCTGATTCGTGGGGGGGGGGAGAAAGGAAGGGGATGGCCATTTGGCCAAAACCCCCCTGTCCTTTCTCTTTTTCTCTACCGAGCCCCTCCCCTATTCCCTCTCTCTCCCTTTTCTTTCATTTGGCCCCTACCTCTTTAAACAATTCCACCAAAACCCCCTGCCCTTTACAAATAAATCCCTAAGACTATTTTAGTTAAACCCTCACCCTACCTAAATATTATATGTAGGTCCTTTTGTTTTAAAATAAATTACTAACCGGCCCTAATTACTTCTAAACATCTCTTTTAACCCAACATTTCATGCGCGATTTTAATCCAAATCGCGCCCAACCTTCCTCACACCCGTGCCGGATATACCGCCACCCATCCGTCACCCAAAACCCCTGCATAATATTTATTTCTCTATTTTATCTAATTACCTTCCGCGAGCTCAGCCGGAGAAATTGTGTATGCTTTTATTGATTGCTTGCTTGCCTGTGTGTGCGCTATAGCCGACGGAGTAGACGAAGGAAGGTACCCCGAGCCGGAGATCGGAGCCGACTACTGCGAGCAGGAGCCCGAGATCCCGAACGCCGAGCCGGCACTCCCCGAAGACTTCGAAGACGGCAAGTTCAATCTCATCCTTTGATGCATGCTTTGATCCCAGTTTTATAAATATAACCCTATGACCCGTTTTATAAATTGCATATTGTTTTACTGTTAAAAACCCGGTAGGATAGCCACCCTTGATTGCTATGATTGAACATGGTTTGGCCTAAAATATTGCTTTAAAAATGTGTGAGTGCTTTAAAAATGGGAATGGGATATTTTGGAAAATGAGTAAAGCACTGGGTAGACGGGATGGACGCGTGTGTCAGGAGTATGGGTGAGCTCGTACCTTTGTGGTTGAGCGTGTTGGAGATGTCCATCTTGTCGTTAAGGACCGGGTTGCGTGACATCTCACCTGACCCAATTATCGTACTACCACTCGACCGTTGTATGTGGCAACGGCTTAGCATAAATCCCACTAGTTAATCTACTTGCCATCAGGAGTGCGGGTGAGCAGCGGGAGATCAAGGAGTAGGGGTACGATCTGTGTGAGGTACGCCCTGGTTATATAACCCCTTGGTTGCTCCCGTGGTGGCTAGTAGGGTTAGCTAAGGTGGGTAATGGCTTTGATAGGATCCGCGCCGGCACTAAGGTGTTCGTGTGGCGGTACCCTACTTGTGGGTAAAGATGTACAACCTCTGCAGAGTGTAAAACCTATTCGAATAGCCGTGTCCACGGTATTGGACGAGTCACGGTGGGGTCACAAAACTAGTGCTTGGATTTGGATGTTTTCATGGCGTGAGTTGTTTTCTGGAAAAGTGTGTGGCTGTGTGCCTGGGCTACTGCGGACGGGGAGTCCGGTAGTCTTCATTTGGTTTTCACAAAACAACTGAGTTACCTGAGTTATAATAATTGTTTGCGAAAACCTTTTCGAAAGCAAACCCCTGCATGAGTAAATGTGTTTGTAAAATAAACCTTATCCTGATCCTTGATATATTCTGTGCATGATCTGCTTATTAACCCCTCCGTGGGTGGGGTTGAACTTGTTGAGTACGCATGTACTCACCCTTGCTTAATTAACTGTTTTTCAGAGGAGGATCCCGACTTCGTTCCCGAAGACGTCGAGTAGGTCGTTGCCCTACACCCAACCGTGCCTGTGGACTCAGGGTCGCCACAGGGAGCTTCCATGGCGTGGTACTCTGATGAGGCCTTAGAAGCCTTTGCTGTTGTAGTTTGGTCTTTAGCTTTTGTGTTGTTCTTGTGGCAGTGGCGCTCCCGTGCCCACTATGCCGCCGTGATGTAAGGGACTGAACCACCTGTTGTAATAAATGTGTTGCCAGCCTCCTGGGACTGGTATTTGTATCACATTTAGTCACCTCTGATGAGGGGACGCTTCAGGTGGTATCAGAGCCGTAGGTTGGCCGTAGGACACGACCCCTAGGACCCGAGACCTTCTTCTAAGCCTTTCTCTAAATCTTTTCCCTGCTTAGCTCACCTTTCCACAAATCTCTTACCTTAACCCTTGCCTGGTTCCAGATGGCCAACTTGGAATGGAGTGGAGGCGTCTGCCCCGCAGAGCCTGGCCTCCCTAAGTTACTGCTACTCAGCCTAGAGCGCATCGGAGTAAGGGACCCACCGGAGTACCTCTATCGGGAGTATGAACTCAGAAGCACCTTTCGGTGTGAGGTGATGATTTTCGTGTCTAGGAGCACGTTGTACCCCGATGTGAGCCCCTGGTACACCAAAACCACCGGGTATCGCTTCGCCGACACCTACCACAAGGCCGCCCGAAAAGCCCTTCGCCATCTGCGAGTGATCTATAAGCACCACCTCCGTCAGACCCCAATGGGATTCTTTCCGCCTGCTGGAGGAAGAGGTCGCTCATGGATCGCCCGGATGAGGAGACTTGGACGCGAAGAAGAAGAGCTAGAGGACACAGTTTCTCACCTATCCATCTACCTCACCGGCCTAGATAAGCTTTACCGTGAAACAGCAGCACAACTGAAGGAGCAAACTCGCAGAGCAGAAGGAGCAGAAAAAGCATTAATAGCGCAAACAGAGAAGGTGGTAAAAGCCGAAGAAAAAGCAGAGATCGACCAAAGAGCCTACGAAGGTTTATGGCAGGCCTTTGCTAAAGCTCGTGAGGAAGCACGTCAAGCCGAGGAGCGAGCTGCACGAGCTCGAGCAGATCTACGGAGCCTAATTAACTCAAGTGGAACCAAAAATGGGTGGATATCAGAAGAAGAAGAAGAAGAACCCATGGAAACCCATTGGGATAAAGGCACTCAGACCGAAGAGGAGATACTGGAGCAACGCCTTCCACCGAAGAAGCGTCGCATTCAGCCTGAGGAAGAGTCCTCATGAGGGAGTAGAGTACCTAGGTGAGACCTATGGTATAATAAGAATAAAGTGTACCCCTGAGGAGTGTACCCAACCTTTGTGAATAAATAAAACTATCTATCTTTTGTACCCTACCCTTTGCACAACTTGTTCAACTCTACCCTTGTTTTCAGATGGCTGAAGATGGATGGACCCAAGGCGTGTGCCAGGAGGAGCCTGGTTTTGCTCGCCTTCTTATCAACTCCCTGGAGCGCCTCGGTATCACTGAGCGCCCAAGGTACTACAGTAGAGAGTACGAGCAACTCGGCACTCTTCGCTGTAGGGTGGTCCTCTCCATCGCCAGAAGCACCCGCTACCCCAACGTCGAGCCGTGGCGCGTGACCGCCACAGGTTTTCGACATCGGGATACCTATCCCTTGGCCCTCCGGAAAACTCTCCGTTACCTGTGCAGGATCTACGAGGAACACCTCGTCCCTACACCGATGAGGTATTTTCCTCCCGCCATCAGAACCCCAGTTTGGCAGGCCCGCATGAGAAACCTGGAACGACGCCGCCACCAAGAAGACCTGCTGTACCACGTAGTTGCCTACCTTGTCTCCCTGGATAAGCTCTTCGATGACCAAGCCAAGCACTTGAGGGAGCAAATCAGTCGGGCCGAGCAAGCTGAAGTCACAGTGAGGATGCACCAAGTCCGAGTGGCCCAAGCAGAAGCAAGGACCGCAGCCGCCATAAGCAGTGAAGCTGTTGCCCATGAGAGCCTCAGGCGGATCCAGGATCAGCGCATACAGGAATGGACCAACAGTGGAACACCCGTTCCGGCCGTTGGAGAAGCACAAGTCCTAGTTGGGACACCCCTCATAGGATGGGGAGGAGTTCCTGAGACCCCAACACCGTCTGTAGCCGCCGAGCAACCAACATCAACCGCCGAGGAAGGAACTTCCGCCCAGCCCCAAGAGAACGGGAACCCCCAGGATGATGACGGTGATGAGCTGCTCATTCCACTGGAAGCACACTCCGCCCCAGAAGATGGCTCGCCCCGCGAGTAGCCTGCCCAGAAGCCCTTGCCAAGGAATGAAGCCGCGTTGGTCCAAGCTTAGAGTCGCCCCCTTAGCTTTTGTCATGGTACCAAGTCGTGTAGTGTACCAGCGTTGTACCAGTCGAGTAGATCGGGATGTATCCTCCTCTCATGGTTGAAATGAAGTTGTTTGTGCTTGTGTGTCATGTGTGCTTGTTGTGTGCTTGACGGCAGGAGTCAGATCCTGTCTTTTCAAAAGCCCGTCTTAATCAACTTAAACATCACCTAAAATCTCATAGAAACCCGCGCCCCTACAGATGGTTTCAAGGCGTCCCGCCGGGAGCTTCCAAGGCTCCGGTCGTATGGACCCAAATGCGGAAGGATCGCATGCAGAACGAAGGGAGCGCCCTAACGACCAAGAAGTGTATCAGGACGAAAATGGAGGAGAAAACATGGTTCCGCCACCGCCACCACCTGCCGTAGACCTGGCGCAAGTATTGGCTAACCAGACCCTGTTGCTGGAAGCCATAGCCAATGCCATCACCCGCCCAAAGCCCCGTGTTCTGGGCATGAATGAGAAACTGATAGAATTTCTCCGGACAAAGCCACCCACGTTTGGCGGATCCGTGAATCCCTTGGATGCAGATGACTGGCTGAGGGCCATCCTAAGGGAACTAGAGCCATTCAACTGTGAGGATCGGGACAAGGTTCTGTTGGCCACTCACCAGCTCACTGGAACAGCCTTAGCCTGGTGGGAAAACTACTGTGCAGCGACCAAAGATCCCTCCGCCATCACTTGGGATGAGTTCGTGGAAGAGTTTCGTCGCTACCACATCCCAGAAGCCACACTGAAGCGCAAGGCAGATGAGTTCCGTGAACTCCGCCAGGGCAACAAGTCCGTGGAGGAATACACTTATCAGTTCATAGAGTTGGCTCGTTACGCCCCTGAGGAGGTGGATAAGGACTCCAAGAAGCAGGAGATGTTCAAGAAGGGCTTGACTCCGGAACTGAGGACTCTGCTTACCCCTCAGATCTACCCTGATTTCAACACACTTATGAACATGGCCATCCTCACAGAAAGAGCCAAAGCAGAGGAGAAGAAAGAAAACAAGCGCAAGTTCATGGAGCACAAGGCTCAACAGCAGGAACGTTCCCAGAGGCAGAGAAGCTTCGGACACCCCATGTCCAGATTTCAAGCCCCCATGCAGTACAGAACCCAGTCCCAAGCCACGGGCTCTCAAGGCCCCAGAACCCAGTTCAAACCGTACAACAACCAGAACACCATGAAGCCTCCACAGAGCAACACTAGCCAGGTCACTGCCAACAACAACAACAACAACTCCAGGGTGTGTTTCAACTGCCGTGAGACCGGACACTTCATCGCCAACTGCCCATATGCCAAAAAGCCAACAGTTTCAGCCTTCTCCAACTCCGTGAATGGGCCGAGACCGGTTGTATCTGGAGCCAACCGCGTGCCAGTTCGCAGCAACAACAACTTTGGCAATAACAACCAGCAGATGAGGCAGCCCCAGCAGTCTTATGGACGAGCCCGCGTCAACCACATCAACGCACAGGAGGCTCAAGAAGCACAAGGCGTAGTGCTCGGTGAGTTCCTGGTCAGCTCAGTCTTGGCAACTATATTATTTGATTCAGGAGCATCACATTCGTTCATATCTTCAAGTTTTGTGGAAAAGCATAAAATACCTACAGTACTACTAAAAACACCCCTATTAACCCGAACACCCGGAGGTGACATCAAGTGTCAACTGGGTTGCTCCCGGGTGAGAATCATTTTAAGTGGGGTAGAGTTCCTAGCGGACCTGGTAGTACTGAAGTCCAGAGGGATAGATGTGATTCTTGGGATGGACTGGTTAAGCCTTCACCACGGCCTTATAAGTTGTGCCGATAAGGTAGTACACCTAACCAACCCAGATGGAGTGCAAGTAACCTGCCGTACCCGAGGAAGCAGACCAGACATAATGGTTTTTAGCATGGAGGCCAAGTCCCTAGAAGAAATCCCAGTAGTACGGGAGTACCCAGATGTATTTCCCGAAGAACTCCCCGGAATGCCACCAGATAGGGATATAGAGTTTGTTATCGACCTCATCCCCGGAACCTCTCCCATAGCCAAGAGGCCCTATAGGATGGCAGCCCCTGAATTGGCAGAGTTAAAGAAGCAGCTGAGAGAACTTCAGCGAAATGGGTTCATCAGACCAAGCTCGTCACCATGGGGAGCCCCAGTGCTCTTCGTCGAAAAGAAGGATAAAAGCCTGAGGATGTGCGTGGACTATCGCTCACTAAACGAAGTCACTATCAAAAACAAGTACCCTCTCCCCAGGATAGATGACCTATTCGACCAGCTGAAAGGAGCCAAGTATTTTTCGAAGGTGGATCTAAGGTCAGGATACCACCAACTCAAGATTAGGGAGAGTGACATCCCAAAGACCGCCTTCGTCACCCGTTATGGACAATATGAGTTCACCGTGATGTCCTTTGGACTCACTAACGCACCGGCATACTTTATGAACCTCATGAATAAGGTGTTTATGGAGGAACTAGATAAGTTTGTCGTAGTTTTCATTGACGACATACTTGTTTACTCCAAAAGTGTGGAGGAACATGAGCAACATCTCCGAGTAGTACTGGGAAAACTAAGGGCACACAAGCTGTACGCTAAGTTCAGCAAGTGTGAGTTCTGGCTGGAGAAAATATCTTTCCTTGGGCATATTCTGACAGCAGAGGGAGTAGCAGTAGACCCTGGGAAAGTCGAAACAGTTTCCAACTGGCGACAACCAACCAATGTGAGCGAAATCAGAAGCTTTCTTGGTCTAGCGGGATATTACCGGAGGTTTATTGAAGGATTCTCCAAGATTGCCCGACCCATGACAGAGTTGCTCAAGAAGGAGAAGAAGTTCGTCTGGACCGAGTCGTGTGAGAAGAGTTTTCAGGAGTTGAAAAGAAGACTGACAACCGCCCCAGTGCTAACCTTGCCAGACATTCAACGGGATTTTGTCGTCTATTGCGATGCATCCCGACAAGGACTAGGATGTGTCCTTATGCAAGATGGGAAAGTAGTGGCGTATGCTTCCCGCCAACTCAAGCCCCACGAGCAGAACTATCCCACCCATGATTTGGAGTTTGCAGCCGTAGTGCATGCCCTTAAGATTTGGAGACACTACCTGATTGGAAATAAGTGCGAGATCTACACGGACCACAAGAGCTTGAAAGTACATTTTCACCCAGCCCTGACCTGAACCTAAGGCAAAGAAGGTGGTTGGAATTAGTCAAAGACTATAACCTAGAAATCCATTACCACCCGGGAAAAGCCAACGTAGTGGCAGATGCCTTAAGCAGAAAGTCTTATGGAAAAAGCAAGTACCTAAGGAATGCTCAATTACAAAAGGAAATGGCACGACTCAACGTGCACATTGTTCCCCAGGGCTACGTTCACCAACTAAGTGTCCAGCCCACCCTGGAAGACAAAATCAGAAAAGCCCAAGAATCCGATAAGGAGCTGATGAAGATCCGCAAGCACACGGGGGAGAATAAGGCCCCAGACTTTAGGGTGGACAGCCACGGTACACTATGGTATAAGAACAGGATATGCGTACCTGAAGACGGAGATTTCCGGCAGACCATCATGGATGAGGCACACAACTCAGCGTATTCCATCCACCCGGGATCCACTAAGATGTATATGGATTTAAAGCAGAAGTACTGGTGGAATGGAATGAAGGCGGACATTGCACAGTTCGTCGCCCACTGTGATACTTGTCAAAGGATTAAGGCAGAACACCAGAAGCCCGCAGGACTGTTGCAACCCCTACCCATCCCGGTATGGAAATGGGATGAGATAGGCATGGACTTTGTAGTAGGCTTGTCCAAGACACAGAAAGGATATAATTCCATATGGGTGATAGTAGACCGACTCACTAAAGTCGCTCACTTCATACCCGTACGTAATAATTATGACGGAGAGAAGTTGGCCAAGCTGTATATAGCAAACATAGTGAAGCTGCATGGAGTACCTAGCAGGATAGTTTCAGATAGAGGGACTCAGTTCACCTCTAGGTTTTGGGAAAGTTTACATAAATCTATGGGAACCAAGTTGGATTTTAGTTCGGCTTATCACCCGCAGACGGACGGACAGACTGAGAGGGTGAATCAGATTATGGAAGACATGTTGAGAGCATGTGTCCTTACCTATGGCAAAGATTGGGAACAGAGCCTACCATATGCAGAGTTTTCGTACAACAACAGTTATCAAGCCAGCCTAGGCATGTCACCATTTGAAGCCCTATATGGGAGAAAATGCAGAACACCTTTAATGTGGTCAGAAGTAGGAGAACGTGCCTTGGTAGGACCCGCACTTATAAAGGAAGCCGAGGAACGAGTAGCTGAGATCCGAGAAAAATTGAAGGCCGCCCAGTCTCGACAAAAGAGCTATGCAGACAGGAAGAGGCGAGAAGTAAGCTTCAATCCTGGAGAGTTCGCTTACCTCAAGGTTTCACCTATCCGAGGGACTCGCAGATTTCAAGTGCACGGGAAGTTGGCCCCTCGGTACATCGGACCGTACAAGGTGCTGAAGAAAGTTGGAGCTGTAGCATACCGGTTGAAGCTACCAGAGGAAATGGCGGATATACATCCCGTGTTCCACGTTTCTCAGCTGCGAAGGTGTTTGAGAGTGATCGAAGAGAAAAGAGTGCCGGTGGAAACAATTGACTTACAGCCAGACCTTAGGTACCAGGAAGTGCCCGTCAAGATTTTGGACACAGTAGTCAAAAGGACAAGGACATCAGAAGTACGGGTGTGCAGAGTCCAATGGAGCAGACACGGAGTAGAAGAAGCCACGTGGGAACGAGAGGACGCGTTGAAGAAAGAGTTTCCCCACCTGTTCGAAACCTAGCCGAATCTCGAGGGCGAGATTCATTTTAAGTGGGGTAGGTTTGTAACGCCCGCGTTTTTAGCTCCTAATAAATCACCTAATAAATCACGCGTGTTTTCAAAACTGTCCAGCTGAGCTCATTTGCCCCTTTCGAAACCCTGGTCACCGTCTCCCTCTCACCCTCGGCGCGCGTGCCGCGAATCCCGCCGGCACCGCCCGCACTCAAGCCGGCACCCACGCGTGCCACCCCAGCGCCGCGGTCGGCCACCGTGCCGGGAATCCCGCGCACGCCGCGGTCCCGCCGGTCGGTCCGCCTCGCCATCGCCGCCGCCCCGAAAATCACGCCGACGATCGGAAAAACCCCACAAAACCTTTCTCCCCAATTTCCCTAACAATTTTCCTAATTTTCTAAACCTTTTCCCTATTTCCTTTCCTTTTCTTTTCCTATTTTTCTTTTCCTTCCCTTCCTTTCTTTTTCTTTCTTCCTTTTTCCTTTTCTTTCCTTTCTTTCTTTTCTTTTTTCCCCCTTCCCTTTCTTCCTTCCCTCTCTCTTCTTTCCTTCTCTTTCCTTCCTCCCTGGCCGCGCGCCTGCCACCCGACAGCCGCGCCGGCGCCTCTCCTCCTCAGCACGCCTCCCGGCCGGCAGCGCACCCTCCTCCTCACGCCACCGCGGGCCCGCGCCTGGCCTGGTCGCCGGTGCCAGCCAGCCAGCCAGGACGCGGCTTGGCCGCCATTACTCCCCTGCTCGAGCCGTCGCGTCGGACAGCACCGCCGGGTTGACGCCGCTGCCACCACGGCCGGCCTAACCCCTCCCCTGCACGAGTTGACCCGTCGACCGGCCGATAGGTCACCTCGCCGGAGCCGTCGCAGCGCCAATCAAGGCCGACCACCGCGGCCCACCCTGCCGGAGCCGGCGTCGAGGTCGCCGGAGAGATATTTTGGCCGGGAACCGACCTACGGCGCCTATAAAGGGCCAGCACCACCCCCTCGCCGCCCCACACCTCGCCAACCGAGCCTCCACAGCCCTCCCTGCACCCCACCGCGCCGCCACCAGAGCCGCCAACAGGCAAACCGCCGCCGCCCGCCGATCCATCTCCCTGCGCCGCCCCAACTCAAGGTGAGCACGGGAATAGAACCCCCTCGGCGCCCTCTCCGTTTTGCCCCACCGCCCGTCCGCCGCCGTGGCCCGGTTCGCCGGGGATTGGCGCCGGCCGGCCGCCCCCGCAACCCCTCCCCTGCCTGTGTCTGATTCGTGGGGGGGGAGAAAGGAAGGGGATGGCCATTTGGCCAAAACCCCCCTGTCCTTTCTCTTTTTCTCTACCGAGCCCCTCCCCTATTCCCTCTCTCTCCCTTTTCTTTCATTTGGCCCCTACCTCTTTAAACAATTCCACCAAAACCCCCTGCCCTTTACAAATAAATCCCTAAGACTATTTTAGTTAAACCCTCACCCTACCTAAATATTATATGTAGGTCCTTTTGTTTTAAAATAAATTACTAACCGGCCCTAATTACTTCTAAACATCTCTTTTAACCCAACATTTCATGCGCGATTTTAATCCAAATCGCGCCCAACCTTCCTCACACCCGTGCCGGATATACCACCACCCATCCGTCACCCAAAACCCCTGCATAATATTTATTTCTCTATTTTATCTTCCGCGAGCTCAGCCGGAGAATTTGTGTATGCTTTTATTGATTGCTTGCTTGCCTGTGTGTGCGCTATAGCCGACGGAGTAGACGAAGGAAGGTACCCCGAGCCGGAGATCGGAGCCGACTACTGCGAGCAGGAGCCCGAGATCCCGAACGCCGAGCCGGCACTCCCCGAAGACTTCGAAGACGGCAAGTTCAATCTCATCCTTTGATGCATGCTTTGATCCTAGTTTTATAAACACAACCCTATACCCGTTTTATAAACTGCATATTGTTTTTCTGCAAAAACATGGTAGGATAGCCACCCTTGATTGCTATGATTGAACCTTGTTTTGGCCTAAATGATTGCTTTCAAAATGTGTGAGTGCTTTAAAAATGGAAATGGGATATTTTGGAAAATGAGTAAAGAACTGGGTAGACGGGATGGACGCGTGTGTCAGGAGTATGGGTGAGCTCGTACCTTTGTGGTTGAGCGTGTTGGAGATGTCCATCTTGTCGTTAAGGACCGGGTTGCGTGACATCTCACCTGACCCAATTATCGTACTACCACTCGACCGTTGTATGTGGCAACGGCTTAGCATAAATCCCACTAGTTAATCTACTTGCCATCAGGAGTGCGGGTGAGCAGCGGGAGATCAAGGAGTAGGGGTACGATCTGTGTGAGGTACGCCCTGGTTATGTGAGATAACCCCTTGGTTGCTCCCGTGGTGGCTCGTAGGGTTAGCTAAGGTGGGTAATGGCTTTGATAGGATCCGCGCCGGCACTAAGGTGTTCGTGTGGCGGTACCCTACTTGTGGGTAAAGATGTACAACCTCTGCAGAGTGTAAAACCTATTCGAATAGCCGTGTCCACGGTATTGGACGAGTCACGGTGGGGTCACAAAACTAGTGCTTGGATTTGGATGTTTTCATGGCGTGAGTTGTTTTCTGGAAAAGTGTGTGGCTGTGTGCCTGGGCTACTGCGGACGGGGAGTCCGGTAGTCTTCATTTGGTTTTCACAAAACAACTGAGTTACCTGAGTTATAATAATTGTTTGCGAAAACCTTTTCGAAAGCAAACCCCTGCATGAGTAAATGTGTTTGTAAAATAAACCTTATCCTGATCCTTGATATATTCTGTGCATGATCTGCTTATTAACCCCTCCGTGGGTGGGGTTGAACTTGTTGAGTACGCATGTACTCACCCTTGCTTAATTAACTGTTTTTCAGAGGAGGATCCCGACTTCGTTCCCGAAGACGTCGAGTAGGTCGTTGCCCTACACCCAACCGTGCCTGTGGACTCAGGGTCGCCACAGAGAGCTTCCATGGCGTGGTACTCTGATGAGGCCTTAGAAGCCTTCGCTGTTGTAGTTTGGTCTTTAGCTTTTGTGTTGTTTCTCGTGGCAGTGGCGCTCCCGTGCCCACTATGCCGCCGTGATGTAAGGGACTGAACCACCTGTTGTAATAAATGTGTTGCCAGCCTCCTGGGACTGGTATTTGTGTCACATTTAGTCACCTCTGATGAGGGGACGCTTCACTATGAGGTTGTGGGAGACTTGAAGCCGCATGTATGATGCACCATAATGTGTGACGAGGGCCCAGATTAGGGCCCCTTTTGACGGCGAGATAATCACTCTTGAGGTGGAGTCTTCTGACACCATTGATAATGTGAAGGCCAAGATTCAAGACGAGGAGGACTAAGGACCCCTGTCAAGACCCTCACTGGCAAGACGTCTTGTTTCTGACTAGTTGGGAGCTTCTCCGAGAAGTTTCCTACCAGAGTCCGCCTCGCACGACAAGTCTCCGCCTCCGACAACCAGCTTGTTCGCACGAGCACTCTCCGTCTCCGACCAAGACGCGGTCCACGCGACGTGGCGTCGCACCAACACGCGAACTCCTCCACTACGACACGTGGGGCGTCAGTTCCCCATGCCATGCAAGCACACCAGCTGGCGGCCTGTGCGGGCAGCCGGCCCTGACAGAAGCCTTAATGCAGCTCTGCTCAGCCGCGCGGCCATCAACTCGCCGTCAACATCCGACCCTGCAGCACGCCAACTCCGATCGAGGCACTCGAGTGCCCCCTACGATTAACCCTGGCCTACGATTAGGCCTTAACATGGCGAGCTCATGCCGTACTCAGACGGGTTGAGTCAGCGCCAAACTACTCGGAGGAAGCGCTAGGCGTCCCAAAGTGAACAGCCCCGCTCGACCACGCGGCGGCCTCGACGACAACGTAGCGCGGCTCCTCTTCAATGCGTCCTGACGGACAGCGACGCGCGAGAGGACATCCCAACGGCCGACACTGTAACATTTCTTCTATTTCCCTTTTTGCCCCTCTCCCTTGCGTCTATAAAAGGTAGAGGAGGGCAACCGTCACAAGGGCTGGCAAACCGAACACTCATACTCAGGGACTTGGGCTCGACACCCTCTCCCAACCAGTTTGTAACCCCTACTACAAACACCCCCAGCACGGGAACACGACAGCTCGACACTGGACGTAAGGTATTACTCCTCGGAGGCCCGAACCAGTATAAATCCCGTTGTCCCCTGCGCTGACCATCCGGGTTCGACACGCGATCGATACAAATTTACTGTCCGGCGGTAGAGAACCCCGACAGTTGGCGCGCCAGGTAGGGGCACATCGTGTGTCTCGACGAACTTCCCCAACGACTCGGATGGAGGGCCGCAGGGTTTCGCTAACCCCTGGGGCCACCATGTGCTTCGGCTCCCTCGGCTTCGTCTACACCGGGCCGGCGGAGCCCGTCGCCGGGCGTACCTTCGCCCGGCCAGCCCGTCCCAACGTCCTGACTGGGGCAGCGGGACGCGCGGCGTTCATCCGAGGCTTCTCGGACGAGACGATCATAGCCATGTTGGGGCCAAACCCAACGCAGGAGCGTTTTAGGCTCGCCGCCTACCACCTCACCGACCTCGCCTTCTAGGCCAGTGGAGCCGAGCCGCTCGCCTGGGGGGAGTTCATGGAGCGGTACATCGCAATGTACCCCGTGGACAGCCAGGCCTCCCGGACGACCCGGTGACGGCCTACATGGACGCGCTGCGAGCGTCCCGCACCACCTCCGGCTCCGCGATAGCTCGGAGGGCACCTCGGGCGCGCGCGCGCGACTCCACGCGCGAGTGCTTCGTTTGCGTGGCGTCAGCCTCGAGCAGCTCCACTGACCCGGAGCCGGCACCACGCCACCGCGCCACCGACGCCCAATGCAGGGCGCGCCTCGACGAGCTCGCCGAGGCCAGGCGCCAGCTCGACGAGGAGCTGGCCAACCTCCACCAGGAGCTCGGGGAGGACGACGGGCCCCGTAACCCGCCACCGGCCCCGCAGCAGGTCCTGGTGCAGGAGCAACGCCGTGAGGGAAACGGCGAGCGGCAGGAACGCCGTCCTGCCGCCGAGCAATCCCGAGCCCGCGCCCCGACGCCGCCGGCTCGAGGACATGCACACGACAACGACCGACGCGCCAATGAGGGCGCGAACATCGACGCCAACACCGACGGTGACGCCCCGCCGCTCTTTAGGCGGGCGTCGCAGAACCTAGCCGCTGCGGCCATGCTGCTGCACGGCTGCCCGGAGGCAGCGACCTCTGAGGAGAGACGAGTGCGCCAACAGCTCAAGGCGCTACTCGAAGCGGCGGCGGCATAGCAGGCGGAGAGTTCCGCCTCACGCCAGCGGTCGGCGCGAGACCGAGGGGCGGCGCCCTTCGCGCATCGCCCAAACCCGCCCCCCTCCCGGCATCAGGACCATGGAGATGGGGCCGGGACAGCAACGTCGGCAGTCAAGAGTCGCCTTGGGCCCAACCGCGACGCTCGGGACACCATCGAAGCTCGCCGACGGACTGCGAGCGTCGACAACCACCGCGACGGCGACAACCGCGACCGCCGCGACGAGCACCGCTCGCGCCACCACGACGACCGGGGACGCAGACGGTGCTACGACAGCGACGACGACCGTGACCGCAGCTGGTCGCTGAACCAAAGGGGCCCGTGAGCTTTCGGCCAGGGCGTGCGGGATGCGAGGTTCCCCTCACTCTTCCGAGCTCCGACCAACGTCCCCAGGTACGACGGGGACACCAACCCCAGCGTGTGGCTGGAGGACTACCGGCTCGCGTGCCACGCGGGTGGAGCGACAGACGACCTCTTCATCATCAAGAACCTGCCGCTCTACCTCGGTGACTCCGCGCGGATGTGGCTCGAGCACCTGCCCCGCGACAAGATCCACGACTGGACGGACCTTCGCCGGGTCTTCGTCGGCAACTTCTAAGGCACGTACACCCACCCCGGCAAGCAGTGGGAGCTGCGCAACTGCAAGCAGAAGCCAGGGGAGAGCCCGCGCGAGTAAATCCGGTGCTTCTCCAAGCGTTGCACCGAGCTTCTCGGTGCGACGGACAACGACGCCATCTCGGCGTTTCAGAACGGCACGACCTGCACCTCCCTCATCCATCGACTCGGGCGCCGCACGCCTCGAACCACTCGGGAGCTCCTCGACATCGCGAGCAACCACGCGGACGGCGAGGAGGCAGTGGTGGCGACCCTCAACACTCCCTAGGGAAAGGGGAAGCAAGTTGTGGATCATGGCGAGGGGACATCCTCGTGTTTCAAGAAAAAGAAGAAGAACGACAAGCGCCATCGCGATGACAACTTGGTCGCGGCGGTCGAGCACAAGGCATCGTGCCCCAAGGGCAACCCAGCCAAGGCCGGCCTTCCGAAGGACCATATCGAGAAGCTCCTGGATGCGCCGTGTCCCCACCACGAGGTCCCCGTGAAGCACGTGCTCAAGGACTGCCGTTTGATCAAGAACTACGTCAACGGCACCCTCAAGCCAAGGGCGGCAGATCCGCTGAAAGGCAGCGCCACCTCCCGACAACGACGACGATGACGCGGGGGCTCAGTACCCGGGCGAGGATGGCGCGGTCCACATGACCTTCGGCGGGTCACCGGCGTGACCCTCGAGGCGCCACGAGAAGCTGATCCGACGTGAAGTCCTCAACACCGACTCCGCGACGCCGTCCTACTTAAAGTGGTCGGAGGTTCCGATAACCTTCGATCGCAAGGACCATCCCGACCACGTGCCGCAGCCGGGATCCTACCCACTAGTGGTAGCTCCTCTGTTCAAGTCCAAACGGATCCACAAGGTCCTGATGGATGGGGGAAGCGGGATCAATGTGCTCTATGCCCCGACGCTCGACGACATGGGCATCCCACGATCCAAGTTGCGGCCGTCGACCGCACCGTTCCACGGGGTCGTCCCTGGAATGGAGGCTCTCCCGATCGGGCAGATCGATCTGCCCGTCACGTTCGGGGACCTGCAAAACTTTCGCACAGAAACCCTCACCTTTGAAGTGGTGGGGTTCTCGGGGACGTACCACGCCATCCTCGGGAGGCCAGCTTACGAGAAGTTCATGGCCGTGCCCAACTATACGTACCTGAAGCTGAAGATTCCCGGTCCGAAGGGGATCATCACTGTAGGGACCACGTACCAGCACGTATTCGAGTGCGACGCTGAGTGCTTCCAATTTGCAGAGGCACTGATCCGGTCCAAGAGGCTCCGTGCCGAGCCTCCATCCGAGGACAAGGATATCCCCGAGTCGTCCAAGCGAGCGGTCTGCTCTTTCGAGCCCGCCAAGGACGTCAAGGATGCGGCTGTCTCCGACGACGGCCGTACGCTCTGTTTCGGGACGGCGCTCGATCCTAAATAGGAAAGCGCGCTCGTCGACTTCCTGAAAGCGAACCTCGATGTGTTCGCATGGAAACCCTCCGACATGAAGGGGATCCCGAGAGAGGTTGCCGAGCACAAATTAAACATCAAGCCGGGATCGAAACTGGTAAAGCAACGCCTCCGCCGCTTCAACGACGAGAAGTGCAAGGCGATCGGCGAGGAGATCAAGAAGCTCCTTAGTTCAGGGTTCATCTGAGAAGTATTCCACCCCGAGTGGCTTGCTAACCCTGTACTTGTGAAGAAGAAGAATAAGAAATGGAGGATGTGTGTTGACTATACGGGCCTTAACAAGGCATGTCCCAAGGATCCGTTTCCTTTGGCTCGCATAGATCAGGTAGTCGATTCGACAGCTGGGTGCGAAACCCTCTGTTTTCTCGATGCGTACTCCGGGTACCACCAGATAGCGATGTGCATAGCGGACCAACTCGTAACCTCGTTCATCACTCCGTTCGGCGCTTACTGCTACAAGACGATGCCCTTCGGGCTCAAAAACACGGGCGCTACGTTCCAAAGATGCATGCGACGCGTCTTCGGAGAACTCATAGGCCGCATCATCGAGGCATACGTCGACGACATCGTGGTCAAGTCGAAAAAGACTGGCGATCTAGTCCCAGACCTCACGGAGGTGTTCGCAAAACTGAGAGAGCACGGGGTGAAGCTTAACCCCGAGAAGTGCGTTTTCGGGGTTCCGAGGGGTATGCTCCTCGGCTTTGTCGTGTCGGAATGCGGCATTGAAGCCAACCCCGAGAAGATCTCGGCCATCACGGACATGGGGCCGATCCAAAACTTGAAAGGTGTACAGTGTGTCACGGGCTGTCTCGCGGCTCTTAGCTGTTTCATAGCACGACTCGGAGAGCGCAGCCTGCCGTTATACCGCCTGATGAAAAAGTCCGACCACTTCGCGTGGACTCACGAAGCTCAGGAAGCGCTCGACTCCCTCAAGAACATGCTCAAGAGTCCACCGATCCTCACGGCTCCGACGCCTGAAGAACCGATGCTTCTGTACATCACCGCTACAACCCAGGTGGTCAGTGCTACGCTGGTGGTCGAACGGGAGGAACCCGGAAGGTCACTCAAGGTGCAGCGCCCAGTATACTTCGTGAGCGAGGTATTGTCCGACTCCAAGACTCGCTACTCACAAATGCAAAATCTTGTGTATGCTGTCTTGATGACCAAGCGCAAGCTCCGCCACTACTTCGATGCGCACCCCATCACGGTGGTGTCCAAGTACCCGCTCGGAGAAGTTATCCAGAACCCCGAGGCCGAAGGAAGGATAGCCAAGTGGGCGCTCGAGCTGATGGGGCAGAACATCTCGTATGCACCCCGCAGTGCCATCAAGTCCCAAGTACTGGCGGACTTTGTTGCTGAGTGGACGGAGATCCAAACTCCGCCGGCACCCATCGAGCACGAGACATGGACGATGTACTTCGACGACTCGGTCATGAAGGAAGGAGCGAGCGTAGGCCTTGTCTTCATCTCGCCTCTGGGCGTGCGTATGGAGTACATGGTCTGACTACATTTCCCGGCCTCCAACAACGTCGCCGAGTACGAAGCGCTCATCAACAGCCTCTGAATAGCGGTCGAGCTCGGAATCCGTCGTCTCAAGATCAGGGGAGACTCGGAACTTGTCGTGGACCAAGTCATGAAAGAGAAAAACTGTGTTGACCCGAAGATGGTGGCATATTGCCAGGCTGTGCGCGAGCTAGAAGGCAAGTTCCATGGGCTTGAGCTTCATCATGTACTACGCGACTACAACAAGGCTGCTGACGTCCTCGCCAAGACCGCATCAAGTCGCAAGCCAGTACCGCACGGGGTCTTCACAAGTGACCAGCATGCATCCTCTGTACGTGTTGAAGGGGAGTAGCCACCAGAAGCTGAAGGTCCGGAAGTTATGGAAATCGATCAGCCGCCCGAGCTGAACCTTGAGGACCCAGATTGGCGTTTCCCCATCCTCGAGTGGCTTGTCGAGGGGAAGCTGCCCTCCGACCAGACGGAGGCACGCCGCATCGCGCGATGAGCTAAAGCGTTCGTCCTCATCGAGGGCAAACTCTACAAATGGGGCGCAGCGGGCATACTCATGCGGTGCATCCTCGGAGATCAAGGCAAGGAACTACTTCACGAGATCCACGCCGGCACATGCGGACATCACGCCGGTCCGAGGACTCTTGTCGGGAAAGCTTTCCGATAAGGGTTCTACTGGCCCACGGTGGTGGCGAACTCCAAAGACATCGTGCGTCGTTGCGAGGGGTGTCAGTTCTACACTCGACAAACTCACCTCCCGGCGCAAGCGCTCCAAACCATCCCCATCACATGGCCTTTTGCTGTGTGGCACCTCGACATGGTGGGGCCGCTCCGACAAGCGCCCGGGGGCTTCACGCACCTCCTCGTAGCGGTCGACAAGTTCTCCAAGTGGATCGAAGCTCGGCCCATAGTGAACATCCGCTCCGAGGAAGCCGTAGCATTCTTCACCGATATCATCTACCGCTTCGGCATACCCAACACGATCATCACCGACAATGGCACCCAGTTCACAGGGAAGAAATTTCTCAACTTCTGCGACGACAACAACATCCGCGTGGACTGGTCAGCCGTGGCGCATCCGAAGACGAACGGGCAGGTCGAAAGGGCAAATGACATGATCCTACAAGGGCTAAAGCCTCGCATCTTCAAGCGCCTCGAGAAATTCCGAGCAAGATGGGTAGCCGAGCTACCATCCGTTCTATGGAGCCTGCACACCACGCCTTGTCAGGCGACTGGCTTCACGCCTTTCTTCATGGTGCACGGGTCGGAAGCAGTCCTACCCACGGACATCGACTACGGCAGTCCACGAGTACGAGCCTATACTGAGGAAGGCAATCAAGTCGCGCTCAAGGACGCGATCGACCAGCTCAATGAGGCGCGCGACGTGGCACTCCTACGATCTGCAAAATATCAGCAAGCCCTGCGGCGCTACCACGAGCACATCGTACGTGCTCGCGAGTTCCAGGTCGGGGACCTGGTCCTCCGACGAGTTCAAGGCAGCAAGGATCGACACAAGCTCTCGCCCCCTTGGGAGGGGCCATTCATCGTCCACCAAGTGCTCCGACCCGGGACATTCAAGATCCGATACGAGGACGGACGAGTCGTCTCCAACGCATGGAACATCGAACATCTGCGGCTATTTTACCCTTGAGTAACTGTTTAAATCTTATACATCAGTGAATAAATGCCGCATGCTTTGTTCATATGTCTATAAGTTCGAAAACTTCTTGGTTGCCACGTTTCCGTATGTTGCAACTTTTCTAAAGGCTGAGCGGCGAGCGTCCCCGCACCCGTGCCGGAACGCTCCCCTCTCGGGGGCTACCCAGGGCACGATGCCCTCCTTTCATTTTTCACGATTTTTCAAAACAAAATCCGACATCTATGTCGTAACTGATCGCACGGGCGAAAGGTCTTTTGGCGGAAGGCTCGACCTTGCGAGAAGTAAGGATGATGGCTTGCGTGGGGCGCGGTGTTGCTGCTCGTTCAACGTTCCTAGCGCCTACACCTCCGCGGCTACGGTGCGAAGACTTGCGAGCACAGCCCAAGTCCTCAGGCCTTCATCCGACCTCTTTTCAAAAGCGCTCGAGCAACCGCCCAGACTCCGGTCTAAAATGATTTTGACGACAAAATCTCGCAAGTTACTTCTCGAGTTCTCCTAAGTGCTCGGGGGCTGCGAACGTGTGGCACCCCTTAGCGGTTGGAGATAACTGAGCTTCTCGACTCCTACACCCCCGCGGCTCCAGAGTAGAGCTTAGTCATCTCGAGCTCCTAAGGTCTACTACACATTATTGTGGTTGACCCCGGGTGCTCGGGAGTGCTCGAGCAGTAACACTTTTTGAGCAAGTTCCGACAAGATGAAACTGCTCATAGGTTCACACACGAACTGTTCTTAGATCCCTACATCTAGAAATGATACATCTAAGATGAAGGCCTGGAGCTCTCTGGGTCTTCTGGTTCGTCTCTTGGCAGCAGGTCTAGGTCCTTCATGGCGGCGTCGGCCATGTCACAGGCGAAGGAGGCGCAGTCTTCCTCAAGTTGATCGCAGTGCGCATCAGAAACACCAGGGGCCCAGCCGCCGCTCAGCGCCGTGCGGTCCAACCCCTGGTAGTGCGAGTCGAACATGGCGAGCACCCGGTGCACCACCCTCTGAGCGGTTGACAGCTCCCGCTCCTTGATCATCTCCGGGAGACGTCCGACCTCTTCCAGAAGCCTCTCAGCGAGCGTCGGCCCGCCGGGAACACCGAACTCCGACATGACCTTGCCAATAGCCCTCCCGAGCTTGGCATGTTCCAAGATGCTCGCCTTGTGGGACGTCTCCGATTCACGCTGTGCGGTCTTGGCCTCTTCCAGCTCAACCGCGACCTGCTCCCGGGCCATCCGGGACTGCTCGAGCTCGGTCTTGATCTCTGGAAGGGTCGACAAGTCGAAGTCAGCAAACAAGGCACGACCAAGTTCAGAAGAAAAGGGAGATCGGAATCAGAAGAGAGGGCTTACTCTCAAGCTACTCCGACAGCCGCTTGATTGAGCCGTCTTTCTCGAGGAGCTTGAGCAAGGTGGCGTTGACCTCCTGCGTCTTCTTCGCGAGCTTCGTGGTCATCCCAGCGCGATATGCGCGCAGCCCTGACACCCCGAGAAGGCGAGTCAATGCCAACCAAGAATGAACAAGAGAAGAGGAGTTCGCAGCTGGAGGCATCGAGTCTTACCGTTCACATCCTGCGACAACTTAGAGTTGTCCTCCCGAAGCCGAGTCGCCTCATCCGTGACCTCCTGGAGCTTGTTGGTGGCCAAGTCCTGCTCTAGTTCCGCCACCTTCGTCTCGAGCGCCACCTTCTCTTGAGCGGCTACTTGGGCGGCAGCCTGGGCGGCCGTCTCGGCAGCGGTGGCGGCAGCTGTGGCCCGGTCGACAGCATCATTGGCGGTCGTCGCGGCGGTCCGCAACTCCTCGATCTTCGCCTCTGCCTCGGCCAGCCTCGTCTCGAGGTGCTCCCGCTCCGTCGTGGCGGCGGCAGCTGCGGCTTGCACAGCTGTGGCGCGGTCTTCCGCAGACTGCCTGGCGGCCTCGAGCGCGGCCCTTGACGACGCTTCGCTCACCACTGCCCCGGCGGCGGCCATGCGGGCGACTACCAGTGGCATCTCCAGCTGGGCCTTCTCTGCTCGGAGCTCGTTGACGGCGCGCGCCCTCCTTCTGCCGGACTCCGCGAGCGTCTGTTCCGGGCAAGCGTACATCGATCAAAAAATTTGGGAGAACAAAAAGACAAGAGTAGGCTACTATCTCGAGAAGACTTACCGTTGTCGCGGGGAGGATAAGCTCGTCGAACGCACGGCGTGCCCACAAGAGCCCACGCTCGAGGCTGTGACGGGCCGCAGACTCCTCATCCTCATTGACGGACGCGTCCGCCTCGAAAGCGGCCGCCCAGGTGGAGCGGACAAGGTCGGAGATCCGCGCACCACATTCTTCAAGCTCCGGCAGCAGGCCCGCGCCAGAGCCCTCCGCGACCTCTTGGATCTCCGGGGAGGCGACCCCCGCTGCGCTCCCAGGAACATCGTGTTCTTGCGGAGCCGGGAGGGTCAGGCTCGCCACGGGCGCCGCCTCGTCGACAGGGGCGGCGGGCTGGAGAGACGACGACTCCGGTGCGTCTGATGCGGTCGAGACCACCACCGCGGTTGAGGGCGAGGACGCGGCCAGGGTTGACTCCGCGCCGGCTGCAGGTTCCCCGAGGACCTCTTTGGCCGCCTCTGTCGCGGCCGAGGACTCGGGAGCCCCGACAACTCCAGTCGGTCCCGACACCAGCTGTCCCGCCGCGGTTGCATCAGGCGCGGGCTCCTCGTTGGCTGGCTGTGCCGTCTCGGTCGAGGCCGCGGCCACGGGTGCGGCGGACTCAGAGGCCTCGACCCCCGACTCCTCCGACTCGCCCAGCATCCGCTCCAGCACGGCTTCGTAGACGTCCCTATCATTGCTCGGCAGGTTGTGAGCGTCAAGATCGATGATTTTGAGGAGGGCGGCGGCCATGTCGTCGGCCGCCGACGCCTCCGTCACATCCCCACCCGTCTGCACCGCCGCAGGCACTAGAGTTTCCGCCACCGCCGATGCCTCGGCTTCATGTCTCCTGGCCGGCAGTGGCGGGGGCACGATCTGATCGGAGGACGCCGCCACGGCATCACCACTCCCTGAGGTGGCTTCGACCAGCGGCTCCGTTGCCGCCTCGATGACGACCACCTCAGCAGCCGCCTGCCTCTCGCCCAAGTTGTTGGCGCCCGACGCCGGCGGTGGCGCCCTGGCTCTGCCACCTCGGTGGCCACGACCAGCCCGCCCTTGGCCTGCTCCGCTAACGGCACGGCATAGGGGGGCGACGGGCGGGACTCGGGCTGCGGACCACGCGTGCCCAGCGCCACGCGTTTTAGGGGCGTGAGTCTGAGCACGCTAGTATCGCCACGGCTGAAGCAGAAACGAATCGAGATCAAAAGACGAACAAAATGAAGAACTCAAGGGCGACAAAGGATGGCGGGCAGGAGCTTACATGCTGGATCGGATGCGGACCCGCTTCACCGGCCTGTCCGATGAACCCTGCTCGAGGGCCGGCCTCTTGGTCCCCACCGACTCAGGAGCCGGCTCCTGGTGCTCCACCGGCACGGGGGCTGGCCCGTCCTTTCCCGCCGACTTGAGGGTGGTGCTCCAGTCCCTCGGTGGCTCGAGGTCTGTCCGCCCGACCTCCGCCGTGTCGGAGGCCAGCCCCTGACTCCCGCCAGCAGAGAGGGGAACTTGCACGGCCGAGGCCCCGCCGCCCCGGATTACCAAAGATTGGAGGCGCCGCGGGGAGACGCTCGTGTCCCCTCCCTGCGGCGCGCTCGGTGCGGACGCCGGCGTGGCCGACCTCGCCCTGGACGGCGAACGCCTCTTCAAGGAGTCTGAGTCCGGATGGTCGGAGCCGTCGTAGAGATGGCGGGGGGAAGGCTCGTGCTCCATCGTCCACTTGGGCGGGTCATCCCGGCGCGGAGAGTCCTTCCGCCTCTCGGAGGCGCGCGGGCCGCCAGGTGCCGCCTGAGAGCGGGTCACTCTCTGGTCTTCTCGGGCTGGGCGGGCCCCCGACTGCGAGCTCGAGCCCGCACCCTTCTCACGAGCAGCCAACTCTGGCTGCCGCGATAAGCTCACCACCACCGCCCGGTGTGGAGAAGGCGAGGGCGACCCGAACATGTCGCTCCAGTCGACCGCTGCGCTTGGCTCGTCTCCGCTCCACCGCGGCGATGGCGATGAATCTTCGTTGGAGGAGACATTGCGCTCCCCCGCCTTGTGGCGCTTGATGCGGTTGTCGTTCCGATCGCGCTTGGCGATCTCTTTCTCCTTGTACTGCCTTTTGCGCTCGGCCCTTCGCCTTTCCGCGGCCGCTTGGTTGCGCTTGAGGATCGCCTCCTCCGGGAGAGGCGCCCTCGCGGGCACGAGGTGGGAGCACTTCAACTGGAAGAACAAAGAGTGAGGGAGTCAATGGTCGTCGAGGACCTCCGAGAAGATCAAAAACGATTGAAGACACCAAACCAATCGGAAAGCTTGTCGGAAGAGGAAATTACGTACGAATTTTTCTGTCCCCTCGTGGGGGAGCATCGGAAGGAGCCGCGACGGCGGCCACACGAAGGTTGACTTCCCGATGGCCAACGACACGCGGCGCTGGATCTCGTTCAGCGATGGAAGCTCGGTCGCGGTCACGATCCCTGCCCAGGGGGCTCTCCTGGTTGTCATCTCGAAGAGGCGCAGCGGCCGCCTCCGGAGCGGGACGACCTCCCGGGCGTGGTACTGACCGATGACGGCCGCCAGGTCGACCCCGGCGTCGTGAAGACGGGCTAGCACCGCCCAGTGCTCCTTGAACATCTTCTCCTGCTCCGCCTTCGGAGGACTGTCGGTCTAGTTCCTCGGCGCCTGGGCGATGGAGTTCCCGGTGAACTCCGGCAGCGCGTGCTCGGGGTCGTTCCTGAGGTAGAACCACCCCTTGTGCCAGCCACTATTGGAGCTGGTCAACGAGAAGGGGATGTACTTGCTGCCCTGGCCCTGCTTCATCCGGAGATTGGCGCAACCGATGGTCGCCGCGATGGGGCCGTCCTTTAAGCACGCGAACATGAAGAAATACTTGAAGAGGTGCCAGTGGGCACTAATCCCCAAGTACCCCTCGCACAGCGCCTCGAATGCCGCCATCTGCTGGACGTTGTTCGGGTTGAGGTGCTGCAATTGGAGTCCGTGCTCGAAGAGCACCGCCCGGATGAACCGCCCGGCGGGAACGGAGAAGCCGCGCTCGTGGAAGGCCACGAACGAGATAATGTACCCCTTGGGCCGGCGCGGCACGGATTCCTCCCCGGGCACCTTCCACTCCACGGCGTCAGTGAGCAGAGGAAGCTGCCCGGTGGCGACAAGACGGCGCAGCATCGAGCGGGACACGTTGGAGCGCGACCAGTTCGACATGGCGATGGCGAGCGTTCGCGCGCGACTCTGGCGAAAGCAGTGGCGGCGCTGCGGGCTGGAGGAGCGAAGGAGGCGGATGGCTGGGGCAGAGGAAAAGGCAGGGGAGTGAAAGTCCCAAACCCTTGGCCGGCGCGCGGTTAAAAAGGAAGGGGCGTGGCCGCCGGCCTTAAATGCCAGCCCCACCACGTCGCAGAGACGCTCGCCCGTGCGCGCGCGCCCCGGCATACCTGAACCGCGCGACGCCTCAATGCTCGCTGGACCCAAGTACCGGAACCGCCCCCACTCCATCTTTTCAAACTGTCTCATCCGCCACGACGACCATGACTTCCACGATTCCCGCGGCTCCCGCAACCTCCACAACGCCCACGACGGCCACGATCTCCACGACCACCTCGACAAAACAACCCAGGACCACGACAATGCTGATGAAGTTCAAAAGCCCACAAGCGAGTCTACAACTCACTCGTGGGCTCGGGGGCTACATCCGGCGGATGCGCTCACGCGCACCCACCGAGAAGATCAAGAGCAAGAATCGACGAAATGCCTTTTGTCTGAGCCTGTGTGCGAGTCCTTAACTCCCCCTCAGGCTCGGGGGCTACTGACGAGGGCCCAGATTAGGGCCCCCTTTGACGGCGAGATAATCACTCTTGAGGTGGAGTCTTCTGACACCATTAACAATGTGAAGGCCAAGATTCAAGACGAGGAGGACTAAGGACCCCTGTCAAGACCCTCACTGGCAAGACGTCTTGTTTCCGACTAGTTGGGAGCTTCTCCGAGAAGTTTCCTACCAGAGTCCGCCTCGCACGACAAGTCTCCGCCTCGCACGACAAGTCTCCGCCTCGCATGAGGAGTCCTCCGCCTCGCACGACAAGTCTCCGCCTCCGACAACCAGCTTGTTCGCACGAGCACTCTCCGTCTCCGACCAAGACGTGGTCCACGCGACGTGGCGCCGCACCAACACGCGAACTCCTCCACTACGACACATGGGGCGCTAGTTCCCCATGCCATGCAAGCACAACAGCCGGCGGCCTGCGCGGGCAGCCGACCCTGACAGAAGCCTTAATACAGCTCTGCTCAGCCGCGCGGCCATCAACTCGCCGTCACATCCGACCCTGCAGCACGCCAACTCCGATCGAGGCACTCGAGTGCCCCCTACGATTAACCCTGGCCTACGATTAGGCCTTAACGTGGCGAGCTCATCCCGTACTCAGACGGGTTGAGTCAGCGCCAAACTACTGGGAGGAAGCGCCAGGCGTCCCAAAGTGAACAGCCCCGCCCGGCCACGCGGCGGCCTCGATGACAACGTAGCGCGGCTTCTCTTCAATGCGCCCTGACGGACAGCGATGCGCGAGAAGACATCCCAGCGGCCGACACTGTAACATTTCTTCTATTTCCCTTTTTGCCCCTCTCCCTTGCGTCTATAAAAGGGAGAGGAGGGCAACCGTCACAAGGGCTGGCAAACCGAACACTCATACTCAGGGACTTGGGCTCGACACCCTCTCCCGACCAGTTTGTAACCCCTACTACAAACACCCCCAGCACGGGAACACGACAGCTCGACACTGGACGTAGGGTATTACTCCTCGGAGGCCCGAACCAGTATAAATCCCGTTGTCTCCTGCGCTGACCATCCGGGTCCGACACGCGATCGATACAAATTTAGTGTCCGGCGGTAGAGAACCCCGACAATATGCGTGCAAAATGACAACAGTTCATCCTTGGCACGGAAGCAACACCTCTTACTGCCGTCCAAACTACACTTAGTTAAGTTATCTTTTGCTAGCACCACACTATAAAAGATCCTAACTTTTAAGGGGGTTCATTTTCCATAAAAATTTGTTCAGGTTGGGGACATGCATAGATTTCATTGAGAACTATCCAGTATATATGGTGTATGTCCAATGAAATTCATCTTGTATGGCCTCACTATTACTGTTTACATAATTGAGACTGAAAATGTTTTTAATTTCAATCAGTATAAAGGTTTGTGAGGTACACGTCTTTTTCCCCTGCGTCGCCTCCGGTCGGGTGACACAGGCCACCCCCGTGCCGTCCTCCCTCCTCCACCGCTGGAGGGGCCTGCGGGAAGTCCATGTGGGCCCCTAAGACGACGGTGGCGGGGCATTCTTGGAGGCGCATGATGGTCCCAGGAGAGGGAGCGAAGCGAAGCTGCTCGGTGGCCATGGTGGGGGTGCCGACGAGGGAAGGCAGATCCGGGCCCCGACGATGGAATCCAGCCCTCCGGCTGCCGGATCTACGACGTGATGGAGGTGGCGTCCTCCGGTCGGTGGTCGGCAGGCGTGACCATTGAGCTGGCGGCCGCGGTGTCGCTTGCGGCGCTCCGGTCAGTGATGGTGCAGGCTGCACTCGTCGGTGAGTGCGCCCAGCCGACGGCGTGGTCTTGGTCGGGGCGACGACCCGTGGGCATAGACGCAACTCTCGTGGGGGATTGCTGTGACGGCCGTCAGCTGCGGCGGCGCCTTGGTGGAGAGGACGCCGCGGCGCAGGCAGGGACGGCGAGGACGCCGCGCCGCCGGCTCCTCCACCTCCGCCCCGCCTCCTAGCGGTCAATTCGCGTCCTCCCTGCCGCTTCTTCTCCTCCCCTCCCCTCCGCTCTTGCTCCGCCGCCTCGCTCGTCCCCTCCGATCAGCGGCGGGAGCCAACTGCCATGGCCGATGCTCGAAGGGATGCGCATCGGCCGTTGGAAGTCGCTCTGATTTGCGAGAGAGTTTTTTTATCTCTCTCCTTTCTTCACTGAGGCGTTTGCAGCATCGATTTGAAGATCGTTGTTGGAGACTGTCCTGGTCGGCTGCTGGCGCCTAAAGTCTGATAGCAGGAGCTAACATTTGCAAGAAACGGAAACAGAGTCGAAGCCTTTGCAAAAGTTAGCACACAGCAGGGGACCAAGTGTTGTCCTGTTGCCTTGCTAAATTTTGTCTGAGTCGTGACTACAAGTATGTACACGGATCAAGGATTCCGAAATTCTGTTTTCTTCTGTCATGCCATGCTAATTTAAGATCTCTTACAAAACAGCACAGTAATCACCTTGAAAATCTATCTACTGCAGTACTCTGCTCTATAGTATGAAGGAACCAAAGAACTGTTCTCCTACATCTGAAACCAACATGTGCAGAGAGATGAGCAAAAGCTACATGACGCACATTGATCGATCTACCGAACCTTGAGGACCACCGCGTTCATCTTGCCGCCGCTGCCCATGCTGGGCCGCCGCCACCGGCGCCGGACCTCGAGCGCGGCGACCGTGGCCCAGAAATCCTCCTCGCGGCAGGGGATGCGGATCCCGCCGGCGTGGCTGAAGCCGAACTCCTCCGCCGCGCGCTCCATCAGCTCCCGGAACGCCGGCCGGCGGAGGTAGCTCGTCGGCACCACGAACCGCCTCGCCTCCGCGCCGACGTACACGGCGAAGTAACCCTTGGGCACCTCGCCCGCCGCTACGGCGGCCGCGTCCATGAGCAGCGCGGCGTGCAGGCTCTCGCCGTTGAGCTCCCTCTCCGAGCAGTGCTTCCTCCCGTACAGCCGCCTCGGCGCCCGGAAGTATCCCATGTTCATCATCATGATCGGAGATAGATGATGATGTCTGGAAGAAGTGTTCTTTTGGTGATCGATGGAGCAAGAAGCGTTCTTGGCGTGGCCGGTGATCGACTGAGGACTGAGGAGAGGATGGTTCAAAGCATGTGAGCTCAAGGGCTCTCTTATATTGTTGTTTGGAAAGCAGCTTATTGCATAGCTGTAGCCTTGGTATGGAAAGTGAGCATTTTTTTTCTTCTTCTCGAGCTGGAAAGTTGGAGTTATGTGGAGTGCCATGATTGGTTCATTCTTGTACTATACTCTTTTGGTGAGGAATGAGTCAACTAGCTGTACGTCTTGTACAGCTAGTGTGCTTCCATTATTCAATCGCTTCAGTGGCTTGTTTTTCTATTCCTGATCAACTGTTGATATATATTGTTTAGTTACTTTAAAAAACATCCATAACATCATATGTTTGAACACTAATTAGAAAAATTAAATGTGAACTAATGACAAAATTCATTCCATAACTCTCGGATAAAATCGTGAAACGAATCAAATGAGTCTAATTATGTCATGATGGATTAATTAGGCTTAGTAGATTCGTCTCGCGATTTCTCATCCATCAGTGTAATTAGTTTTATAATTAGTCTATGTCTAATACTTCTAATCAGTGCTTCAAAAATGCAAAATCTTTTCACCCAACATTTTTTTACAACTAAACAATGCAAGAGCGAGGGGACCCACACGCAGCAAGATCAGGCAGAGGATTCTCAGAGTACACCAAGCCATATAATTTATCGAATTTTGTGAGTTTGACAGAGTGTCTGGACAGATAAAATGGTACGAAAGCATCTCATCTGAGTACGGATGACACTAGGATTAGGTACGCAGTAGACACCATCTTGTTTCCTGATCTAGAAAGTTCCCACGATGTCAAGAACAATGCAAGTTTGTGAATATTAGGTTTTGTCTTGTGTTGGTTAAGATCGAGGCTGCAAACATGGGATTACCGAACCATACAAACTTCGTGGTAAAAATCGAAGTGCTAGACTGTTATTTGTTTTTGAGAGAGTTGAACCTAGCATCATAGGTCAGCCTGCTTTGTCCGCGTTACATTTCTCCTTGCTATACCACGGTTGCATTTGGTTTGCTACAACTAATAAACTACCTATGTGTTGATGTGTAGTTAAGCAGCAATGTGGAGGCCATTCACTATAGCAAAAAAATTCACCTACCAGCTCGTTCTAGTCGTGTCAATCAAGTTCCAAATAATTGGCCTCATTGTTGAGCGCGTCAGTAGGTTGGTTAGCCAGAGTCGGGTCTCTGTTTTCAGTTGGGAGTCCGGAACGCCCGGCGCGCTCTGCAGTCGTGGGATGGCGCGACATTGACGGAGAGCGCGGCGTGAGTGCGTGCGTGTGTGGAGTTCGTGGCCACGGTCACCACCCTGTAAGTACTTAAGAAAAGACAAAGTCAAGAAATACGATGCAATGTTTGCGGCACAAAATTCTGAGTTCTAGCTGTGTTAGGTTCGTGTGCGTTCGCGTGTGTTTTCAGGGGTTCTTCTACATCTCCGGTGAGACTACGCCGGCGGTGTAGACAACACTAGAAAAGTCAAAATGGGACGGTTTACTTACCAAAAGTTTCAGCAACTACCAATCACATCAATCCCCGAACACTAATTAGAAGTATTAAATGTAAATTAATGACAAAACTCATTCCACAACTCCTACCTTAATTTTCGAGACCAATCTAACGAGCTTAATTATACCATGATTAGACAACATCATGCTACAGTCATGGTTAAAAATCTCAAAAAAACCACACGGTTACCGCTCAAATCGCGCCGGAACGGTAGCGGTTCCGGCCGGTTCGGTAACCGCCCCATTCAAAATTTTGAATTTGATTTTTTTTTAAATCCAAAAAATTTCTTAAAATAGATCAAGTTGCCATGAAACTAATGGTGTCAAATTTTTTCAAATATTCGTTCGCTTAATATACTTTGCGGGCATTAGAAGTTCAACCCGCAAAAAATACTAAATGCACTAATATTTGAAAATTTTTGACACCATTAGATTCTACGCACCTTGAAATATTTTTTGGAATTTTTCTTATATTTTTCAATTTTTAATTCAAATTTGAAAACACATCAAAGTCTTCACCGCGCCGATTTTTTTTGTCCCAGCGGATGGTAACCGCTCAAACCGGAGCGGTTTACCGCTCAAACCGAGCGGTAAACCGCTCGGAACCACTTGCACGGGGGGTTTAGTTTGGAAATTTGAATTCGAGCAGTTTTTTCGGTAACCGCTCGTACCGCTCCGGTAAACCGTTACCGGAGGCCAGCGGTATCACCCTAGCGGTCGGTAAAAAAACCCTGGCTACATTAACCAATCTCTAATGACAGATTAATTAGACTTAATGGATTCGTCTCGCAATTTTCGGTCAATTCGTGTAATTAGTTTTGTAGCTGGTCTACGTTCAATACTTCTAATAGACCTTTAAAGAGGACCCAAAAGTTTCACCTCACGAACTAAACGGGAATATAAGTACGGATGGAACAATTAATTTGTTTGATGTGTTTAGAAACACAGTTAGCAGTGTGTCCGAAAACGTGGTCAGAAGATGTAGTAGTGAATGAATTACTATACACATCGATGGCAGCTCGCATAGGTGTATCTTTGTAAATTGTGGGGGTGTTTGGACGCCCGCCACGCATCGCCACGCTGAGCTGTGGCGCGCCACAACCAGTGGCGGGCACTTCCACTGCCACACTCATATTACTGTTTTGTGGCGGGACCCATCGTGGCGTGGCAAGTTTTGTCTGGGAGCCAAACAGGCCTACATGTGTCATGCACTCGTGCTATATGCTATCTGTGTATTGGGCAGAACAGCGGGCCTGAAACCTTTATTAAGTAGTTAGGCGCAGGATCTTGCTGTCAATCACTTCTGGTTAAAAAATTTGCGTTCACTGTTGAGGGTGGACCGATGGACTGCAGGAGTGTGAATTAAGGTGTTAGTATTTTTAGCCCGAGCTATCATGATTTATTTGATTCTATATCTTTTTTTTGTTTGGTGAAAAATCCGTCAATTAGCTCAGGGCTTATTTGTTTGAGTTTCATGGTAGTTTTTAAGCGTGAAAAAGCTAAAATCTAAAAAAACGAATTTCTAGTGCAGTTTGAGAAAGCTAGAAACTCAGAAAAGCCGAGTTTATATGAAAAGCTGAAAAGTTCAAGTTTTTGAGCTTTTTATAGCCTTTTGAGCTCAGAAAGGTAAATGCATTTTTTAAAAGCTAATGTTAAAAAACTCAAAAGGTACAGCTAAAACATGCTATTAGTTACCTCTTCTTTTGCAGTTTTGCTAGTTTAATAGCTTGGTTATTTCCGAAGCTGCATTGCACGACCTATAAAGAACCATCCATATCTTCACATAGTTCTTACCATAATGCAGGTAAGGACCACGCGTAAGGGTCACATGGTGAAACTTCTTGAGATGTACATGAAAACATAAAATTTGTGGGAAAATGTAGGATTCAGTATAGGGTACGGTATAACAGAAGGAATAGTGTGGCTATATATCCACTTTCTTGTTTCTTGATCCATCTTTTCTTTTTTTTAAAAATCAAATGGGAAGCAAGACTAAACTAAATGATCCTTGATCTATCATGAAGCCGTACAAGATCAAAAGAACAGGTGGAGTTTGCTCACACTGGATCTCTCAAGGAAGAAGATTGGCAACACATGGAATGAAAATTAGCCTACTACCATCTATACTGGATAGAGAGATATTTCTGTGTTGATGTTTGTGAATTATTAAATAAAGGATGATGCTCCTCTTGAGCAAGATCGAGGCTGCAACATGGGACTACTGAACCGTACAAACTTCGTGGTAATAATCGAAGTGCTAGACTGTTAATTTTCACATCTATACTTGAACCTAGCATCATAGGTCAGCCTGGTTTGTCCGCATTATGTTTCTCTTTGTTAGAGCAACTGCAAGAGAATAGCTATCATTTTAACTAAATTTGGAGTTTTTCCAACTCTCTAAATAAAATAGAGAGCCTCCCAAATGGTGAGAAAACCAACAGACTAGGTAAATCTTGAGAATGTAAAATTCAAATGAGGTCCACATAGAAACCAATAGTTTTGTGGACAACAAATAGGTCCCTGGTTTTATGCACTATGCACCCTAAAAATAACTTGATCTTTGCAATGTTGCCCTTTGGCGCTGCCGCAGCAGTGGAGGTGAAATTCCCGACGAGAAAAGGGTTTTCTGGCGTCGATAGGTGGCCAGCATGATGGGATACGGGGAGGCTACGCTAGAACAAACAAAATTTCCCCGTAAAACAAGAACTACTGTTGTTATAGATAAAGGGATTACCATTAGATGCGCAGATGCAACGGAACCGTCTCGATGTTGACAAACGCGTCGAGGGTAGCAGTATCGTGCAGTTGCTCACATCCTTCTCGTCCTTCACGCACGGCTCTTCCAAGTGCTTCAAATGCAACACCTCCAAGATATCCGCACGTATAAGGAAGGAACGCCTATTGTAGATGTACTAGCACCTCAGGAATGACCACGATCCGATGGATATATGGAGAAGAGACGGCAGAAATTACTATTCACCACAGTTACTGTAGCGCACGGATACTGCTCTAGGCGAGGTCGTGGGACACCGGACGCCACGGGGGATGTGCATGTGGGAAGGAAAAGGTCCGTCAACGAGCATCATCCACACGAGCGATCTAGGTTAGTGGATTTTGTGCAAAACCATCAGCAAATAATTCATCATGCACCACATACAATTTAATTAGAAATAATCACGATCTAACCTGGGATCCACGGCCGGCAGCGACAACAAATAATCACCATCCAACCTGTGATCTACGGTCGGCAACGCAGCGTTGAGGAGCAAAAACAATACCTTGACACCTTTTTTTAGATAAAGAAATGAATTTCGGCCTCTACAACCGCACACAACCAAGTTTTTACATCATTCTCAGCTTAGTAGCTGAACACAAATAATAGGCAAATAATATGGTTTTATACCAATGCGTGCGAGAGAGCAAAAGGAAATAATATAAAAGGAATGTGTTAGGAAGGAAAGGAAAGAATTGATGCGTGTTGATAGCCTCGTCATTCAAATGCGTGATTACAGATGCTTTGGTAAAGATAGCGTAAGTAAGGAAAGAAAAATCAGGAAAGTTAAAGACCCGCAACGTTATTAGAGAGAAAGATGCGTGTGATTAGATCGACGCCGGCCATTCGGATGCGATTACAAGGAAAGCTTTTTTAAAGGAAAGGAAAATTAAGGAAAGCAATTGAAAGGAACTTTTACAGTGCAATCAATGTACCAAAATCTGGTAAACCAGATTGCTTTTCCTCTAAATAAATCAGTATGGAAACTGAAAATACCCCTCAAAATTAAGGTATTTGTTTGGTTTGTGCTAAAGGGTGTCATTTTAACTAAAGACAACCTGTTAAAGAGGAATTGGAGAGGTGATGACAAATGTTGTTTTTGTAACAACAAGGAAACCATCCATCATTTATTCTTTGGTTGCCATGTTGCACAATTTGTTTGGAAAGTGGTTCAATTTGCTTTTGGTTTACAAGCACCAACTAATATAGTGGATATTTCTGGAGTTTGGCTCCAACAAATAAACCAAAAAATGAGACCTCAAGTTTGTGTGGGAGTATGTGCAATTTTCTGGTCTATCTGGTTGTGCCGCAATGATGCGGTTTTTGATGAGAAAAGATTATATTCTTATTTGCAGGTTATTTTCAGGACCACTTATTGGACGCGGTTCTGGACCATCCTTCAAAAGGAGAAAGACAGATCGAGTTTGAAGCATGCGTGTCGCATATTGGAGACTGTGGCTATGGAGGTTTGCGCCAAGCACGGGTGGTTGTCATATAATAGGCTTAATTTGTAATTGGCATTATCGTTTCATTTGTTGGGATTGCTTTTTGAAAGCTCACTCTCATTCAGTCAGAGGCTGAGACTGTAACAATGAATGGTTAGGTGCATAACTTATGCAGAGGCCGGAATAAAAATTCCTTTTTCTAAAAAAAATGAAAGGAGAGATTTTGAAAGGACGCGTGAATTTGTAAGGAATGCTACTGAAAGGAAGCTAAAGGCCCGCGTGATTACATGCATATGAATGCCATTGATAGGGGGATGCGGATCACTAAATATATGAGGTTTGACAGGCGGGATTGGGTGGAAAGTGTTAAGAAGGAAAGGAAAAACAAGAAACAATTGACACGTGATTGATTAAGGAAATTCAAACGCATGAATGAAAGCAATTGAAAGGAAAACTTTTGATAGGACGTATGGGTTTGCAAGAAAAGTTAGCGAGATTGATGGGCGGGTTTGGGTGGGAGGGCGCGCGACGATGACCAAATCAATCTCCCCCTATGATCATCGTCCTGGACTTGAAATTTGGGCCACTATGTGAGGATGCAGGTGGGTCTAAAGGTGGGGCCACTCCGTCTCAATTCTCTCGCTCTTTATAGTACAGAGACTCAGAAGGAATGCATGCGTCTGTCGGTGTTTTAGCCCGGCAACCTACCAAGGGGGTTACCCGAGGTAGACGATTGTGGTGGGGATCGCCAGACCTGGAACTCGAAGGTGAAGGCAGAGACGCGGGACACAGATTTATACAGGTTCGGGCCGCCAAGGTGGCGAACCCTACGTCCTGTTTGGGGATCATATGTGGCACACTGCGCTTGGTGTTGGTTGAGATCATCGGCTAGGTACCCAGCCCTCCTTTATATAGTCCAGGGGGCGGGTTCCTAGTCGGTTACAAGGTAGGAGTCCTAATAGGATTACACGGAACGAGTCCTAGTAGGATTACAGGGGAATTCTAGTGGGAGTCCGTCTTCATCTTTCCTTACATGAGTACCCGGGGTGTATGCCCGACAAGCCCCCGAGCACATTGTAGTCGAGAGTAGTAGTCCGAGTAGTCTTGAAGCCTCTTCGAGTAGTTCTTGAGCGTCCTCGAGTACTGCTTGGAGAAGACTTCAATAGTACTTGAACTGCCACGAGGCTGGAAGGTGGTCCAGCTCATCAGTCTTGAAGTCGAGATTATATGGAAGTGCGATTGCAAAATCGCACTCCATATGGAGTAGCCCCCGAGCCTTAGGTTGAGTCATAGACTCTAGCTGAGGGTCAATCTTGCTTCTGAATCTTCCGTCTTGAAAAAATTGAATGATGGGTACAACATAGCAGTCCCCGAGCCTTGAAATGATTAGGTAATCAATCCAAGGGTCTTCAGTATTAGCGAAAGCCATCATCCGAGTACTCTTGCAGCGTGTAGCCTCCGAGATAAGAGAGCCGTATGAGCCACGTCGAGTAGTTGTTGTAGTAGAGCCTCCGAGCTTGAGAGCGAGCAAAGTCTGCTAGAGTTGTTCTTGAGTAGTAATTTGAATGCAGCCCCCGAGTTGGAGAGTTTCCGAGTAGTAATTTAGCATCGAGCCGTGGAGCTTGAGAAGTAGTCGTGCCGTCAGAGTGGACTTTAGATGCGACCGAAGTCGACTTTAGATGCCGGCAGAGCGGACTTTAGAATGCGACTTGAAAACCGAAGTCGACTTTGTGCCGCGCGGAGTGGGCTTTGAGATGCGACTTAAAAACCAAAGTCGACTTTAGTTGCCGCACGGAGCGGACTTTGAGACGTGACTTGAAAACCGAAGTCGACTTTAGTTGCCGCACGGAGCGGACTTTGAGACGCGACTTGAAAATCGAAGTCGACTTTAGTTGCCGCACAGAGCGAACATTGATATGTGACTTGAAAACCGAAGTCGACTTTTAGATTGCCACGTTAGAGCGAACTTTGAGATGCAACTGAAGAAGTCGACTTTAGATTGCCGCGCGGAGCGGACTTTAGATGCGACTTGAAAACCGAAGTCGACTTTTAGATTGCCGCGTTAGAGCGGACTTTGAGATGCGACTGAAGAAGTCGACTTTAGATTACCGCGTGGAGCGGACTTTAGATGCGACTACAGTAGTCGACTTTGTGCCACGCGGGGTGGACTTAAGATGCAAAAAACGAAAAGCACTTCTGGTAAGCAAAATCGAATAAAAATCAGAAAAAATGAGTAGTTTTGCCGTCGGAGTGGGCTTAAGATTGCGACCGAAGTCGACTTGAGATTGCGACTACAGAAGTCGACTTGTGCCACCTGAGTGGGCTTGGGTGCGACCGTTAGCGTCGACTTGTGCCACTAGAGTGGGCTTGGGTGCGACCGTTAGCGTCGACTTGTGCCACCAGAGTGGACTTTGGTGCGACCATTGACGTCGACTTTTGCCACCGGAGTGGACTTGAGGTTGCGACTAAAGAAGTCGACTTGAGTACGTAGGATACTAGGACCCATGGTACGGAGCGCGAGTACTTAGTGTACTTGGACCCATGGTACGATTACCGCCAGAGCGGGCTTGAGATTGCCTCCTTGGGATACAACCATTGTGACATCCGAAACTCGGTACACCCAAAGCCGTGGCGAGAGCCCCCGGGATGTAATGTATCGAACTCGTGGTGGAGCCTCCGAAACTTAGCATACCAATTCGTGGCCGGAGCCCTCGAGATTCAGTGTTGTAAGCCCCGTGGCGGTTTGGTTGATATACCCCAAGAGTAGTCGGCAGAGTGTAGCCCTCGTGAAAACCCGCCGAGAAGCGTACACCGATGAGTAGTCGGCATGTTGTCCTGCATGATGAGGAGAACAAGCCAAGAAAAGAAAACAGTAATCATTTAAATAAATGACTTAGCTGTTGCTGCCTGGGCAGACTGTTGATGCGACCGTTGGAGTCGAGTTGTGCCGCCGAGGCGGACATTAGATTGCGACCGTTAACGCCGACTTGTGCCGCCGTAGTGGACTTGAGAGTGCGACCGTTGACGTCGACTTGTGCAGCTCTGGAGGATAGTTCCTATGTAGAAGCGTGCACAGATGAGTAGTCTTTGGCGTGTTTGTCCTGCGCACAGAAAACAAACCAAAGCAGGAAAAAGCAATCATTTGAATAAATGACTTAGCTCTTGCCGCCATGGTAGTCTAGTAGATGAAGTCGTGACGGTCGGCGATGGAGCCGCGACGGTTGTTGCTGAAGTTGACTAGTCAGAGTTGATTCCGACTAGTTGTTGGGGGCGCGACTGCTGTTCTCAACTAGTTTGAAAAACTAGTCGAGATGAGTGGTCGACACGATGCAGCCAGAAGACGATGTCGCGGCGGCTCGCGGTGTACTCGAAGAAGAGCTTGTTGACATTGTTTTTTGGAAAAACAGGTCAAAAGGAATAAAGAGAAGCAGCCGATGAAAAACAGAGTGCAATCGGCCGATTGAAGGAAGAACAGGGCAGTCAACGAGATCCGCCGATGGTCAGAGGAACTCAACCCTGACAGTGGGCCAGCGGGTCAGAAGGATCGACCGATGGAGAGAAAGAAGGCGGTAATCAAGGAGATACGCCAAAAGGAAAGCATGGTGGAGGCGGGTCAATCTACAATTGACAACGGGTCAAAGAGTCAGTTTTAGGAAGTTTTGACTCCTGCGAGAGTCCTTTTCTATTTTTAGTAGTTTTTTGTCTTTAGATGCAAGTAAACAGTGCTGTGATCGGCTAGGAGTTGGAGTTGTCCTCAGGACATAAATAGCGACCCTACGTGGTCGAAAAATCTGTACACACCAATATCAAACAAACCGCCTCCGGGCAAAACCTTTACTTTACTGCATCTACTTTACAGCATCTACCTTTACAGCATCTACTTTTCGATGACTTCGCCATTGCGATTTTCTTTTTTCTACAACGACGTGCTTTGAGTTCGTCGGGCTGCATCAACTGACCTCCGGCAAGTTTGTGAGTACCGTTTTACCGAATAACCCTAGGCTTTAACCTCCGGGCGCATCGCTGAGGTTTCGTCTAATTCTTTATTCACCCCTTACCGATATTAGCTAGATCTGCAAGTCTTTGTACCAATTCTTGTGGATTTTAGCTATTATCATTATCCTCCACTCGATCTAGATGCTGTCGGCTTCTAACACCGCAGCCGATTCCGACCTACTCGAGTGCTGACGTCACGATCGGCCGATCCAGCCGATCTATCTACTTACACACCCGCGCTTCGGTCGCTCTCGAGCCGGCCGATCCCGCTTTATCCTGTATCAGCCGATTGACTGGTACACGTGTCGCCACAAGGCCATCGGTTCTCTAGCTGATCCCTAATATTTTTCGTTGTCAATCAACAGGTCAGATTGGCTGGCACGCCTCGCTACAGACCGGGGAGTCACGTGTGCTGCGCGCGGAGGTGACGTCCTATTTTCGCATCAACACACTTTTGGCACGCCCGGTGGGACACAAAAAAGTCAACAATGACGAAAACTATGAAGACTGGTCCTCACGAAGTTGATCCAGAAAACGTTCAACCGATCACCAGGGATCAGCTAAAGATACAGACAAAGCTGAGTTCGAAGCTCACATGAGGCATTATGAGGAGCTTTGTCTGGCATCATATGGTCAGACTAAAGGTGGAGTCTTCAAGAAGAATCCTTTGCCAACACCTAAGCAAGTCACCTTCTCAGCTGATCCTGAAGGGCTTCAAGACATGATGACCAAGGCGATGCATCAAACAATGATTGATCAATCTAAGGTATTCGCAAACACTATTCAGAATGCCATAATTGATGCACTCAAGAAAGGAGCAGAAGGAGGATATCTGGGGCCTGCTTATTTTCAACCAAACCGAACTCCTCCAATGTTCCAACAAGACAAATCGGCTTCCCCGCCGATTGATGATCCAACAGTAGGGATCTCACCTTCTCCACAGGTCAATACAGTCGCTCCTGGTTCTTCATCGGACTCTCAGCCGATTCAGAACAAAGGTGTTGGGGAAAAAGCCAAAGATCCTGCTGTTACCACACCTGTGGTTCAAACACATGAAGTACAGTCCAGTGCCCAAGATCAGGTCTTTCCAGTGCAAAATCAAAAATATCCTCCCATGAGAGATCAAGATGGAAGGCTTGCAGGATGGGGTTTACCTCGTGATCATTTTGATACTAACATCTCAAACTTTCTTAAGCCTCAGCCTGAAGAAATCCCAGAAGTGAAGTACCCACAGTCTTATCAAGCCATGTTTGGGGGTACTCCAGGGACTGTGCACATGAATGGGGATGGAGTGGAGTTCGTCTACTTCAATCACGGGAGCAAAGCTTTTGAAAGAGTCAAAATCAGTCCAGCTCATGCTCATATGGTCATACCAACAGAGAAAAAGACTCCTGTTCCACCTCAGAGACTAACTCCCCAGAGATTGGCTCAACAGCCGACACTCGGAATGCCCGTGCCAACTGCTCCACTATAGCAGCCAACATTGGGGATGACTGTACAGACTGCCTCGTTACAGCAGTCAGCATCAATGCAGCCTGTCCCCAACACAATGGCTCATACAAGATCATCGCCTCAGCAGCCGATCAACCAAGGGGTAACAGGACAGCCAGTATTTCCACAAGTGGATTATGCACAACTACTGCAAACACTTCTAAATCAATTGGCTATCTCAAGCCAATCGAATTTGCAGCAGCCAACTCCATCGGCTGGTCAGCCGATCGGACAAGCTCCACCTGTTTCAAATGTGTAGGGTTCTTCTGGGACAGGGGCATCAACAGTACCAAATCCACAGCCAAGAATCTTAGAAGAACGGCCTCCAGAAACTCCAGTTGAGATACAAGCAATTGAACAAGCATCTGCTGAGTTGAAGACGCACATGAAGCAGGAGCTGATCGACCACTTCTTGGAGGTGCTGCAAAAGCAATATGGGATGAAACCCAAACAGCTATCCTGCATGTATAGGACACCATATCCATCTGGCTATGACCAGATACCGTTCCCTCCAAGATTCAAGGTGCCAGATTTCACAAAATTCTCTGGGCAAGATGAAACATCCACTATGGAGCATATCACTCGATTCATCATCCAATGTGGAGAAGCAGGGAACGTTGATGCACTCAGAATACGCTTGTTCTCTTCATCTCTGTCAGGGCCAGCATTCTCATGGTTCACTTCACTGCCAGCTAACTCTATCATCAAGTGGTCCGATTTGGAACAGCAGTTCCATAACTACTTTTTCTCTGGCATCCATGAGATGAAAATCACTAATCTGACCAGGCTCAAGCGAAAGAACGATGAAACAGTAGCTGGATTCATTCAAAGATTCAGAGAGGTCAGAAATAAGTGCTACAGTCTGAATCTGGGAGACAAACAATTGGCTGAGCTAACTTTCCAAGGTCTCTTGCCGACCTTGAGGGAGAAATATGCATCACATGACTTCGAGAGCCTCAGCCAGTTGGTCAGTCGGATGAGTCAGGAAAGTGCAAAGTCCTATGAGCCTAGAAGAAACTTTCAGAAGAAGGTGTCCTATGTAGATTACTCTGATTCAGAAGATGAAGATAATATGATAGGGCTTGCAGAGTGGGTCAAAGGCAAGAAGACAGTGTCCTATCCCTTTGGCAAGAAGGAGCCTGAGAAATTCGGCTTTGATATCACTAAGGCCGATAAGATATTTGATCTGTTGCTTCAGCAAGGGCAGATTAAACTGTCCCAGTTCCATACCATACCATCTGCAGAGGAGCTGAAGAGGATGAAGTATTGCAAGTGGCACAATGCAACTTCGCATGATACCAATGATTGCAAGATCTTCAGACAACAGATCCAATCAGCTATTGAGCAAGGAAGGCTTAAATTTGAAACTCCTGCCAAAGCTGAGAAGCCGATGAAGATTGATCAACACCCCTTCCCAACTAACACAGTTGAGGTGTCTAGCAAAGGCACGTCACAAGTTAAGTTGCTGACATCTGATTCGGCTCAAAATAAAGGAGCCGTTGATCCCAAAGTACAAGTAACCACTGCTGATGTCAAAGGGAAAGGGTTACTACTTGAAGAAGAAGACTTGAAGCCACGCCGACTTGTCACTTCCCAAATGCTAATGAACAAGTTCCAGCGCCGACAAGAGAAAGCAAGGGGAAGAGAAGAGTGGGCACGACGCAATGAAGGACATTGGAGATGTCCGTTCTTCAAGTACTGCTGGGAAGAAGGGATCAAGCTGCCGACGGCAGAAAACTGTCCAGAGTGCAATGGGGCTTACAACAATAGCAACTCATCCAAAAGGGTTTGCTTTGATGACAGAAGACCTTCAGCCGGGGATCACTGTGAATTCAGGAATCAACGGGTCTCAGTCCACGATCGGCTGGGGGGCAAAGCCAGTGTTCATGATCGGCTGGGTAGCCGAGTCAATGAAGGGTCAAACAATCGGCTGGAAGAGATGGCCGATTCTCTAGTCCCTGATGAAGATATCATGTGCCGAGCTCCTGAACGTCGACGCACATTGCAACTGGATGATGAAGGGTCAAGCCAAACACGTAAGAAGCTCAATCCGCAGTGGTGTCAAGATGGCTTGACCAAGTCCCAGAAGAGAAGAGTCCAGCACCTGCGGTAGCTAGAACAGCATGAAGAAGCAGGGAGACACGTGTTGGACAAGAAGAAGGTGCGGTCCAAGGTTTGGCGCCCAAAGCCTAAGGCCGATGAAGTAAAGGATGACAAACCACACGCTGATATAAATATGGTTTTCTTCCTACCAAAAGAGTTCATGGCTCCAGTTGATTCGAATATGTCCGATGAAGAACTTGGCATGGCTCAATTAACATTGGAACCTAGACAAGCCATCTTTGAGAAGCCAGAAGACGTGAAGAGGCAACACTTGAAGGCTTTGTTTCTCAAAGGATTTGTCAATGGCAAACCAGTCACCAGGATGCTAATGGATGGAGGAGCAGCAGTCAACCTGATGCCATACACCATGCTGCGCAAGATTGGGAAATCTGATGAAGATTTGACCCAAACCGACATGATGTTGGTGGACTTCGAAGGCAACGTCTCTCCAGCTCAAGGAGCAATCTGTGTAGAGCTCACCATCGGCAGTAAGACCCTTCCGACCGCTTTCTTTGTCATTAAAGGGAGGGGATCTTATAATCTACTGCTGGGTCGGGATTGGATACATGCCAACTGTTGCATACCATCTACAATGCATCAATGCATCATCCAATGGATCGGAGATTTGGTAGAAGTGGTCCAAGGAGAAACCTCCTTGACAGTAGCAGCTACAGAAGCACAAGGATGGACTTACGATCAAGTGAGCTGCATATCTGGAAAAGCCTGGAATACCAAGTATCTCAGAGTGTCCGATTTTGGACTAAAGCCGGTTCAAGCAGTCGGCTCTGATGATGAGGCTTAATGGATCAATTCATTGAAGATGAAAAGAAGCTCGGGCTTGGAATCACAGCAGCCGATGGATTGGTCGTCCAAATATATCAACAGTTCTACAAGCCGATTGTCTTATCGTGCCTATCGGCCGATTGAGTTTTCAAGCTACAGCCGATTGCAAATGTAATCGTAGAATAGCCGATATCTGTAAAGAATCGCCTTTAGTGCAAAAAATGTAAAACCGATTAGTATATTCGGTTATAGCCGATACATGTATCGCCTTCAGAATAAAATGAATATAATTTTCATTTCCTTTGTCTTGGAATACAGCAGTGATATTACAACTCAGATCTACGGATTACATGTGTTCTCAAAAGGTTACAAGAGATGTGCTGTCCTAACTCCTAGTGTGATGAGGATATTGAATCGATGAATGGGAGAAAGACACACACGAAGAGGAAACGGAAGATTAAGATCTTCACCCGATTCTGCAATCTTCCGCCGAAAGGAGCCCGAGTTGATGACCAAGATGGTCGTTCCTTCGGCACGCTCTTCCTCTGATAAATGTGTAGCAAGACACCCTACCTGTGTTCTTTCCCCAAAGCCAGATCCTCACAAGGATTCTTCTAGCTATGGTGCCTCCTAGCTTTTTAAAAGGAGGCAAAGAAGAAGAGGGGTCACTACACTACTTCACAAGAATTCTTCTAGCTATGAAGGAGAGAAGGAAGAAAGGAACAGTCATACAGCAAGAGCCTGTAATCTATCTGAGTTGGTTGCGCCATGGCCGATGAATGGGTTTCCTCATTGAGCTTCAGGCCTATTTATAGCCTCAAGATGCAGAATGGATAACTACAAGAGGGAATTGAAAAAGGGAAAATGAAGAGCATCCGATGCAGTCAAGGCGAGAACAGTTTCCCCGTGAAAGTCTCAGACTGGACAGTGGGTAGGCATGCAGTGATACATTTCCCAAAAATCAAGGGTTGGCTTTGAAAGAGTATTGAATAGTAATGCGTGGCCCTACTCTGTACTCCAGAAGAGGAGACTATCAGGATTCCCCTCTCTCTAAATTTCCAGCAACGACGATAAGCTTTGATGCATCATTAGAATACAAGAAATCTTCGAAGAGAAACTTGTCAAGGAGGGGAGATAGCTACATTTTCCTGAAGGCACTCTAAAAGAGGTTTGCCTCTTATTCCTAATGGAAAATCGGTCTGGTTCATAGTCAGAGGATTATGGTGCTACATAAGGAGTGGGCTACCATTTTATAGTAGAGAAGTTGAACCAGATCGTAAAAGCAGTACCTACAAATATGGATGGAAATTCATTGCTGAAAGGTGGTGCTTAAGATAAATATCCAGAGCTGGTGATTTTCATTAATAAAAGGTCGATCACATCGGCTGATAGTACATCAGAGTTTAAAGGAGGCTCTTGGCCTTGTCTAACTCTACCCTAGTTTGTGCTATTTCTTCACCTACGCGGTCCAGTTCTTGAAGAAGAGCTGTCCTCCTGGCTTCAAGGACCTCCAACTTCTCCTCCTTGTTGGCAATCACCAGACGGAAACCACGTTCTTGTCTAGACGAGTGGTTTGGCCGATTTGCACCAAAGGTGTTAATGTTCAAAACAATCTTCTCCACTGTATCACGATTTGGAGACTGAGAAAAGGAAAGACGTCAGGAAAAAGAGATCGTGAAAACAAGGAAAAGAAAGAAGAAACCAACCTGATTCACGGAGGAGGAAGAAGAAGAAGCCATCGCAAAAGGAAGATGATAGTTCCAAAAGACTAAAAGAGGCTAGCAATATATAAAGACCGATTGAAATGTTCGGTCAAAGCATTCAATGCGGAACGTTGGAAGTTGGCCAGTAAAGGCCAATCGCAGCTTACAAAATTACAAATAAAGTTTAAACTATGCCTAAAAAATGGATGGCATTGATGAGATCCAGGCGCAGCTGGTCAACCGCTTCTATCTCCTGACGATCGGCATCGGCCGAACCAGGAATCAGCTGTTCTTGTCCACGTAGAACTTGAGCTTGGCGTGCAACAGAGTCCCTCTATTCTTGCATGGCAGCAATGGTGCCTGGGAGATCTGCGAGCTTCTGCTCTTCAGCTTTTAAGTCCTGATCAACTTGACTGAGTTCTTTCATAAGTTCAGCATGACGCTTCTTCAAACGGTCAATACTATTGACAATGTCAGAGAGAGAAGAAGCCAGAAGCTCAATTCTATTGTCCAGATCGGCCATACTGCTATCCAGGTTCTCCCTGTCCTGAGTAAGTTGCTCTTGATGTCTTCTTTCTTCCAACCGATCTTGGGCTTCCTGGACCACGAGCTGCCAATTCTCGATGAAAGCAACTAGGAGCATCTTCGCCTTAAGATCTCTAGGCAACTGACCCTGGATTTGCTTAAAGATGGCTCTGATCGGCTCGGCATCTTGTACTAGTTGACCAATGTCCTGATTCAACAATGGCAACACCTCGGGAAGCTTGGCCTTCACTTCATCTGGGAGAATGACTGCTACTGTGCCCTGAAACAGAAGGCAAGTTTATTAAAACCTACAGAAAAGGCAAAAGAGCTGAGGAAGAAATATGAAGAAATCAAGAAGTTTACCTCTATAGCGGAAGGTGTTGCTCGAATCTGGGCAGTCAGATTTCCGGCTGATGATGATTCAGAGACTTCAACGATCAGTAACTGTGGTTGATCATGAACCTCAGATGATATATTGACAGTATCCTGGAACAAAGACAAAGAGTTAGAGGATGAAAGTGATAAATAAACAACCGACGGAAATTGTACCTCAGCTGATTGAAGATCGGCTTGTTCAAGAAGACACTGAGGACGACCAACAGGAGCATCTGGGACATTGACTCTTTGAGGATCAGGTTGTTTAATCAAGACAACATCAATTGGGTTATTCGTGGCTTTATCTGATTCAGGTTGTTCAGATGACTCGACCAAAATATCATCGGCTGGGACTTCTTGAATTGGCCCCAATACTGGGCTTCTATCAAAATCAGTGACATTGGCCTGTCCTGATCGTCCAATTAACCCCGAAGACTGTGCAAAGGAATGGATTAATGAAAAAATGCGAAGAGAAAAGGAATGAATTGAGCAAATGACGTACCTCAAAAGCACCTGCCAGTTTTTCAGCTAAGTCGGGGATGTCAACAACCGTAGAGTCAATCTTCTTCTTCTTTCTGTGAGCAAGAGCTTTACGAGGCATATCTTTCCTTTTGAGGGTCGACAGAGGCAAATTGTCTGGAGAAGGATTAATCTTGGGGCCCTGCATGACTGAAGAGATTGAAGGGGCGTTATAGCCGATATATGGAGTTCGTCTTGGTGGCCAATAATAAATCGGGTTGCCACTTCTGCTAGTAGCAGGGGGCTCAGTGGTTTCAGGCTGAAAAGGAAAGGGAAACCAATCAGCATATTAATCAGAATATGATTGAAAGATACACAAGGCAGACAAGAAAAATACCTCATCAGCCGATGCTACATAATCAGGATCCAGCTTTTCACAATAAATCTTTGGGGATACACAGAAAAGAGGAGAAGAAAAACTAGAAAACTTCCAGGAATCAAGATCAATGGTGGCAGAATTAGGAACCCGGTCTAGAAGATGCCGGTAATGTATATTATCAGGAATAATTTCCCGTGGCTTGATCAAATCAGAGAAATAGAGACCAATCAGTAACTGACCAAACCCCAGCTGACGAGCACTCGTTGAGGGGTTATAAAATTCATAAGTAGCCGATTGATCTTTGCCAAAGGCGCAAGCAGGAAGAAGCCCTGGTTTGATTATTTCCACAAAGGCAATCCTGTTCTCATTATCTCTATGAATATCATCAAAGCTGAACAAAGTCTCAAAGTTGTTATCATCGTCCCTATACGCAAACCAGATGATGGATCCTGGGTTGAAGCCAAGATAAAAGCTCCTAAAATGTTCTGCTATGCGAGATGGAGTTTTCTTATGTCCAGGAAACATAGAAACAGCTTCTCCAAAGTTCATGCATCGACGTTTGACGACTGGAACACCATCTGGTTGGTCTCCCGGAAAACGCATGTTAAAGATGTCTTGTTCCAATTTATCTCGAAGGTAAAGATTCAACCACATGTTGATAAACCACCAAGGACCCCCTGGGGTACCTATTGGGGAATTGGTTGACAAGCTAACAGCCACTTGATGAAGGAGATTGTACACAGCTCCCAAAAGGTATTTGCCAAGAGGGATAGAGGAACCAAGGGCCAATCGTTCGGCCACAATCTGACAATTAGAGGTGGGGCCGAAAGATTTTCCGCAGAAGACGAACTTTTCAAGCCACATGTTTAGAAAGGCCACATGTTCTCTGTCACTAACGGTGTCATCCTTCATATGCTCGACGATATATCTAGCCCAGCCACCCACGTTTTTAGTTTTCAGACGGTGGGAAGGTTTGACGTCACGATAACTGAAAAGGGTATCTGAAGAAGATATGTCCAAGCCAGTCAACAGAAGAACATCAGCCAAAGTCGGGGCCATCGGCCCATGGCCAAATAAGAAGGCATTGAGCGCATCGGACCAAAAATAAGAGGCAGCTATTAGGAGAGATTCGTTCTGAGACATATCAGACAAAGACAGGGTAATGCATTGGTTGATCTTATACTCCTCCCAGAGACCTCTGTTTTTAGCAGATACCCTACGGTACCAATTTCTCCACCCTTTGACATAACCTGTCCAAGACCTAAAGCAACCGTCCCAATCAGTCAAGTTCAGAGAAGCATGCTTGAAAGGAATTCGGCCGGTTTCAAGGTTGATCATCTCGGTGGGGTCAGTATCACCCATTGGTCCAAGGAAGGTGAGCCCGGGCTTATCGTCAACAGGAATAGTGAGATGGGATCTAAGTTCCTGGAGAGATGGATAAATCTAGGCTTCAGGCAATGAGGGACAATGGTATTTAAAGACAGATAAAAGCGAAAGATCAAGAGAAATATCGGGGGAACTGAAGAAAGAGACGCCTTCGGAGGTGCAGAAGCAGAGCCAGAACCTCCAGCGGAGCTTGAGGACGCCATGGATCAGCAGAAGCTTTGAAGCTTAGGGTTCGTCGCTTGAAAGCTCGAGCTGCTGGAACAACAAGATTTGGGTGAGAAGAAAGAACCGGGGCGGTTGTATTTATGACCCCTGAAGATTTGTTGAGATTCTACGGCCGACTTTGAATCGGGGAAGATAACAGATTCGAGGAAATTTCGGAGCAAAAAAGATTATTTACTCCGAAACTAGGGGGCATGTGTTGACACCGTTTTTTGGAAAAACAGGTCAAAAGGAATAAAGAGAAGCAGCCGATGAAAAACAGAGTGCAATCGACCGATTGAAGGAAGAACAGGGTAGTCAACGAGATCCGCCGATGGTCAGAGGAACTCAACCCTGACAGTGTGCTAGCGGGTCAAAAGGATCGGCCGATGGAGAGAAAGAAGGCGGTAATCAAGGAGATACGCCAAAAGGAAAGCATGGTGGAGGCGGGTCAATCTACAATTGACGACGGGTCAAAGAGTCAGTTTTAGGAAGTTTTGACTCCTGCGAGAGTCCTTTTCTATTTTTAGTAGTTTTTTGCCTTTAGATGCAAGTAAACAGTGCCATGATCGGCTAGGAGTCGGGGTTGTCCTCAGGACATAAATAGCGACCCTACATGGTCGGAAAATCTGTACACACCAATATCAAACAAACCGCCTCCGGGCAAACCCTTTACTTTACTGCATCTACTTTACAGCATCTACCTTTACAGCATCTACTTTTCGGCGACTTCGCCATTGCGATTTTCTTTTTTCTACAACGTCGTGCTTCGAGTTCGTCGGGCTGCATCAACTGACCTCCGGCAAGCTTGTGAGTACCGTTTTACCGAATAACCCTAGGCTTTAACCTCCGGGCGCATCGCTGAGGTTTCGTCTAGTTCTTTATTCACCCCTTACCGATATTAGCTAGATATGCATGTCTTTGTACCAATTCTTGTGGATTTTAGCTATTATCATTATCCTCCACTCGATCTAGATCCTATCGGCTTCTAACACCACAGCCGATGCCGACCTACTCGAGTGCTGACGTCACGATCGGCCGATCCAGCCGATCTATCTACTTACACACCCGCGCTTCGGTCGCTCTCAAGCCGGCCGATCCCGCTTTATCCTGTATCGGCCGATTGGCTGGTACACGTGTCGCCACAAGGCCATCGGTTCTCTAGCCGATCCCTAATATTTTTCATTGTCAATCAACAGGTCAGATTGGCTGGCACGCCTCGCTACAGACCGGGGAGTCACGTGTGCTGTGCGTGGAGGTGACGTCCTATTTTCGCGTCAACAGAGCCGGTGTTGCCGCGAGACAAGTAGTCGCGACGTACGGCGTGGCTGAAGTAGAGCCAGTGCGACCGGATAACAAGTCGAGCGGCGGCGCACGGAGTAGTCGAGCCGCAAGACGGAGTGACCGGGCGCACGGCGAGAGCCAGTGCGATCGACCGACGAGAAGTCGAGCGGCGAGACGGCGCGTCCAGATGCACGGCGTAGGCGTAGTAGAGCCGGTGTAGCCGGGCGACGAGTAGTCGAGGTCATGCCAGTGCGAGACGCATGGCATAGACGAAGTAGTCGACGACGAGCCGCGTGAGGAGCCGATGCACCCAGTCGCACGGCATTGGCGAAGTAGTCGACGATGAGCCGCGCGAAGAGCCGATGCACCCGGTCGCACGACATAGGTGAAGTAGTCGACAACGAGCCGCGTGAAGAGTCGATGCACCCGGTCGCACTACATAGGCGAAGTAGTCGACGACGAGTTGCGCGAGAAGCCGAGGCACTCGGACGCGCAGCGCAGTTGATGTAGAGCCCGTGCGGTCGGGTGATGAGTACTCGCGGCGCACGGCGAGGTTGGCGTAGAGCCGGTGTGGCCGCAAGACAAGTAGTCGAGACAGTGCGCAGCGTAGTTGAGGTAGAGCCGGCGCAGCCGAGTGACGAGTAGTCGCGGCGCACGGCAAGGTTGAAGTAGAGCCCATGCGACCGGTCGTCGAGTAGTCGCGGCGCACGGCGGAGGCGAAGTAGATGCAGCTGGATGTAGGCGTAGTATTGCTCGCGTACGTTTGCTGTGTACTCCAAGCGATGGTCTTGAAACCTTGTGGGGCTTCCCTGGTGCACCTCCGTGTGCGTGTAGCTGATTTGCACAAGTTGAATTTTTTGGACGCGTGAAACAGAGGCATCAGCTGCTCGGTGCTCTGTTCGTGCTTTTGTCTTGATGTGCATGTGTAGCAATTTTGCCAACCAATTTATTTTTGCAGCCGTACGAGAATAGAGGAAACTATAGATGGCCTCCGTGCTGTAGTGTTGATGCGCACACGATGACAGGTGGGCACGCTTGTGTTTTCCTGTCGACTCGATCTTCTATCCGTATAAAAAATTGTAGCAGCAACAGCAGTCATGTACGTCTCGGTCTTGGATTGGCCTTGGGTCGGTCGCGGGGACGGAGTAGTCCGGGTCGACTTCGATCTCCGTACCTGTATCGTGCTCGCGTAGGACGCTGCACACGACCCGATGCCGTGCAGATTGATTCGACGAGTGCTGATTCGACGATGTTGAAGCCGCTAGTAGATTGATTTTGTTGATGAAGGTCCTTCGAATCCGCCTGTGATCATGACGATCACCCCTACCTGGCGCGCCAGTTGTCGGTGTTTTAGCCCGGCAACCTACCAAGGGGGTTACCCGAGGGAGATGATTGTGGTGGGGATCGCCAGACCTGGAACTCGAAGGTGAAACCAGAGACGCGGGACACAGATTTATACAGGTTCGGGCCGCTAAGGTGGCGAACCCTACGTCCTGTTTGGGGATCGTATGTGGCGCCCTGCGCTTGGTGTTGGTTGGGATCATCAGCTAGGTACCCGGCCCTCCTTTATATAGTCCAGGGGGCGGGTTCCTAGTCGGTTACAAGGTAGGAGTCCTAGTAGGATTACACGGAACAAGACCTAGTAGGATTACAGGGGAATTCTAGTAGGAGTCCGTCTTCATCCTTCCTTGCATGAGTACCCGGGGTGTATGCCCGACAGCGTCTATGCTCTTAAAAACAAGAAGCTGCCATGACCATAGAGAGCCACCGACGATGAACTCAGGTAGTAACCCTAGCCAAGATTTCATCCAACCGCATGGAAGAAGAACTCACTTTTGTATCACTGACCAGAGACAGAGAGCCGGCGACGAATCATAACGTTGGGCGGTGATCGTCCGTGACGAAGCTAAAGCTACTACGATGCATGGGCGTGCTCCAGCCACCTGCCTCCTCCATCTTCTACCTGCCCGCCACCGCCACCCCCTGTTGACCCGTATCGCCGTTGCGTCCACGTATGGCCCAGCCCCACACGCCAGCCTCCCCGCGCGGCTGCAACAGCTGCGGACAACCCACCCCCATGCGCTGCCACTGGTGACAGCCCAGCCCCACACGCCGGGCTCCCCGATCCACCGCTGCGGTCGTGATTGGCGGACGGCCGCGCCGCCGCCCCTTGCTCTCCGACACCGCCGCTAAGGACAACATTGACCGATGATTCGAGGCGATGAATAGTCAGGAGCCAGACTCATTGAGGATGCAAAATTACTCCAATACCCTTTCTCAATTAAAAAATTAATTAAAATTTGTTATGGGTCCCACCAATTTGGTACTTCCTAGTACTTCTCTATAGGAACTTTCTGATACTTCCACCGTTGGATTTCGTCGGATGAACGACTCATAAAAAACAAGCACACTAAAATTTCTCAAAAAAAATTATTATCTTTGGTGGTAATAGTAAAATCATTTTTCCTTTGAATCTTGGCAAATAATTTAAGTGACTATGGAGATTGTTATCTTGCACAAACATTGTGATTTCAAATAATTCTAAACATTTCCTCTTCTCATGTACACCATATTTCCTAGCCGATCGACCAGCTGTGGAGAACTCATAAAACAGTGTAACTTTGAATATCTTTAGCTTCTCATGGTTGTGGATATTTTTCTTTTGGAGGTGTGCGCAAAATGCCATGGCTACTTGCTACTTAAGGATGAATTCAGATTGGATATGCATGGAATCAAATTCAGATATCACTAGTTATCACATTATAATATGAATACAAATATTATTGAATATGAATACAAAATGAAAGATTGAATTCGAATTCGCATTCAAATACTTGCTCGACTTATAACATAATGTTATAATGAGTATCAATTTTGTTTTGTGTTTTATAATTGATCAGAAATCATGATACAAGTTGGATAAAATATGAGCATAATAGTTATCTTATTGACCTAAATATACTCCCTCCGGTTTCGATTACAAGGCGCCCAGTTGTGGTGCACATAGACCCATAGTTATTAGGACCGGACCGGTAATCGAACCGGTGAGGCTTTCGGTTCAATGGTTCAACCGCTATGAACCGGTTGAACCGCCGGTTCGATAATAGTGAACCGTTGAAGCGAACCGGCCACACATACAATTGAACCGGCCAATATACAAATGATAATTAAGTAATTAACAGTACATAACCTATTATGTAGCTGATCATTAAGAAAAAATATGGTCATAAAAAACACAATTCATATATGAAATGGCAAGTTCTCGACCACGAGTAGCACAGCCAGACATGACCACATTGCAGGATCATACAATGCCATATCAGGATTCAGAATCATCAAACATATTTTCATGGCCAGAAATCATTTCTTCAGTTTCTTCCATGACATCAGCCTCAAACTCATTCTGATTAAGCACCAAATCTAGATGTATAAGTTTAAACTCTAAATCCATGAACAAGCCTATTAAAATGAAAGCAAATTCGATTCTCTGGATCTGCAGAACATTATCCACTATACAAACGAGTGATTGGATATTGGAGTGTGGAACTTTGAAATCCATACTAATCGGGGAGGACGAGCTGACGCGCAAGGCACACGCACACCTGCTGCTGCGGAGCTTCCTGCTGGGCGGACTGCTGGCCTGCTGCGTGCTACATCGCCAGACCCCCAGGGCAAAGCGGCCGTCGCAAGGCTGCACGCACGCGTCTGCCGCAGCCGCCCCGCAGTTCTGCTGCACGCCGGAGTGCCGGACCCCGCGGCGGCGCGACCATCGCAGGGCCGCACCCGCGAGCCTACCGCTGCCCGCCGGAGACCCTCGCGCCTCGTCTCGTGGCCGCCGCACGCTCGCGCCTGCCACTGGCCCGCTGAGTGCGCCGCTGCCTGCTAGGATGCGCCGCTACCCTCTATTTGGCTGTAGCAGATGATGTGAGGAAAACACGCCATTTCCGTTCACACCCCTGAGCGGATAAGGTTCTAGTGCATGGACAGAGGGGTAAGATTGGGTAAAAAACAAAATTGCTCCGGTTCGCATGGAACCGCCCGGTTCGCCGGTTCCATAAAAAACCGGCCGGTTCAGCCAGTTTTTACCGGTTCGATTGCAGGGACGGTCTTTTAAGTGAACCGAGCCGTTAGAGGCTCTGATTCGGTCTTTTGCCGGTTCAACCGCCGGTCCGGTCCGATCTTAATCTCTACTCCTAAAAAGTATGAAGTGGAGACAAAAATCCGTTCCTACTTTTTACTCTCCGCCCGCGCGTCCACCCCCGCGCGTCCGCCTTCCGCTCTCCACGAGTCCGCCCCCTCTACCCGTGCATTCCAATTTTGCCCCCAGCTCTCACGCCGTCACGGCCAATCGCTCCCCATTCGCACGCTACCCTCGCGTCCCCCCTCCGCACACCGCTCCCCTCCCGCGTCGCCGCCGTCCCCCGTCCTCCTCCTGCGCCGCCGTTGTTCAGTCCCCCGCGGCATCCACGCTGTGCGCACCCCCGCGTCGCTGCCCCCTCTCGCGGCATCGAATCCGTCACCTCGACCCTCCACTATCCCCCTCAAACCCTAGACCCGATTCCGCCGCCGCCTCCCCAATCCGCATCTTCGTCGCCTCCTCCGCGCGGGGAGGGAGAATGGCGGCCGTGCGGAGGGCCCTACAACTCCTCCGCGTCTCCTCCGCGACGCCCTCGGCCGTCTGAGATGCGCCGTCGGTCGCCCCCAATGCCCATGGACGTCACCGCAGCCGTCTCTGGTGGACATCGACGCTGCCGTCGTCTCGAGCGCCTACCCCGCCACGAACACCGCGGCGCCATCTACGAGGGAGGACGGCCTCGATGCGACGATGGAACAAAACAGGTATCCCCGTCCTCGCAGCATAGCCAGTACACGACCCAGTGATCCCTGACCACACTCCCACAAGCACGAAGCCGTCTTGCCCCCATTAATCTCTCCTATCCCAGCGGCGGTGTGGTGGTGCCGACGGCCTGGTTGACGGTGGCAACATGACATGAAGAAGCCGAGGGGCAGCACAGTTGTCTCGCCGCTGGAGGCATCACTTCTTCCGCAACAGTAACTTGGTATTCTCCAAAGGCCTCTACCTCCATCCATTGATTCTTGAAATGGCATTGCGCTACTGCCCGACCTTGACCTCTATTATATTGACGTATCCGTGATGGCAATGGAGTCAGGCAGCCCATCTAGGCATTTACTACCTCCTCCAGTTGGGACGGGTGGATGCCCCAATGCTGATTCCTTTTGCGGATTGCATAGTTATACTGCATAGCATCGGAAGGGTTGCTTAGAGGTCTGTTTATTAAAGCTTGTGTAAATATGCCTCTAAATGCTATGCATCTTAGCTTTCTTTTATGATGATATCCCTATCGCTTGCTCATTGTACTAAAATATTGTTGTCATCACAGGTGAAGCTGATATGGTTCCAATGTTTGAAAATACTGGCTTCAATTTGTTGGCAAAGATGATACTAAGGATGATGGAGGTCTGGCTTGAACCGTGACTTGCTTTAGACTTTTTTTATGAAATGAAATCTCTCAATCAAAGTATCTTCTAGATGAGCAACAGCTGTGTGGAGCACTGCAGGTTTAGTGAGTTGGCTAATAAATGGGTTAATAGCAAGCATGATATGGTCACTATTGAGTTGATATATTTGTCTGTTCTTCTTGCTATTCCAGTGAGATTTGGAGAGGAAGTCTGATGTGCTCGAGAAAAAAAAATCTACTTTGGGGACAGGTAAGTCAAAGAATCAAGTTAGCATAAATTATTAGAATCAACTTCTTTTTAATTACAACAGTCTCATTTTTATGTTGCATCAGATTGCTTTCAGTTAAATCTTTCGTTTTGTATGAAAAGTAAGTGAGCTTTGAAGCAAGTTTCCAATCCCCAAAATTATTCACTCGAGCTTTTGCACTGTAGATTTATTAGTGAATGTTGTTCAAACTAGAAATAAGTGAGTACTGATTTATTTCTTCACTTTGAGGTTTACCAAGATGCTATGTGATGCCTGACCTTCTCTATATCCTGAAATGGTTCTTCCTTATTGCTTCAAACAAATGCGCATTAAAGTTTGGTAAAGAGCAGGGAGCTCTATGTACACTCTTGGTTTCTGTCGATTTACATGTCATGGTCATTGTTACCGTCAACTCGAAATGGTAACTTCTTTGGTCACTGTTATTTCAAGAAATGTATCTTCTTTCTTTATATGACGGAAATACATCCTTTTATGAAACACAGTGTTGGCCCGTGTTTCATTTTTTTAGTGAATCAATTATCAATCTGATCCTAAATGTTTGCATTCATCCAACAAGTCTATTGCCATGTTCTTTTAGCATGATTCTAAACTACTTGCCTTTTATCTGAAAATGCAACATTCAGCTTGGCATTGTGCGAAAAAATAGGAAATAGTTTTTTATATTATCCCTGTTTTCATCTTTTCATTGAGATCTGTCTTTCACAAAACTTGAGTTACATTTGATATATGACCTTTTGCAATGTGTTTGTTTCACCACACGATGGCACAACAAACACTTGAAATTAAGGACTTATGTCAATCCTATAGTTCCTGCCAGTTTCTTTGTTCATGTTGATCCGCAATCGAGCCGATCCTGTAGTTCCTGCCAGTTTCTTTGTTCATGTTGATCCGCAATCGAGTGAGTAGTATTTTCATATTTGCTCATGCTTTTTGCTACTTTCCTTATCCAAGTTAGTTTAGTAATTTACATGTTAGCAACTAATCCATGGAGGGAGGGAGAACAAGGTTGCTTGTTGCTGCTTGCTAGCGGACTGCTTGGAGCTCTGCTATCCAAGTTAGTTTAGTAATTTCAGCTGTTCACTTATAAATTTTTCTTGCAGGCTCTTATCTTGCGGTACCAATAAAGGAGGTGATTCACACTTGGTTGAGTGGAATGAAACTGAAAGGGCTATTAAGAGGACATACAATGGCTTTAGGAAACGTTTGCTCTGTGTTCAGTTTGACACAACCAGGAACCACTTCTTGTCTGTTGGAGATGAGTTCTTATTTCTAATGGTTATCCTATGGAATGGCACAAATGTGCTGCATGTAAGGTATATATGTGACAGCAACATTTCTGTCTCTCGGAGTGCTCACTGTCAGTCTGAAAAAATAACAATGTCAGGCTCTTATTATGTTTAATTAACTGTCGTATATTGTCTGGGGAATTAGTCACATTATTATTATTTTTTGCAAGTTGACATAGAGAACATCCAAGTGCAAAGTGATTTCCACAGTGGGGCATTTGGCATGTTATTACTCAATGCTAGGTTTTGTGACTTGATTAAAATGTAGTATTGCAATTAGTTGAAACCTTGGAGAAACATAGTACTTATGGAGGAAAATAAACGCCTTGTGTTATTGTGTTTACAACAAGAAATATTTCACATGATGATGTTTGATTGCTCAAAAATGAAAATTGTCATGCTAGCAACGCACGGGCACGACCCTAGTATTAATAACTTTGCATAGACCCTGCCTCGATCGGATTCATGAGAGCGCCAGGTCGCAGGAAGTTTGCATGGTGGCATGCAACGGTGGACTGTTGGTCCCTAGGCTGTTTAACTTCGCGTCTTAATTACCCGCGGAGAAAACAAGATGCGGCGCCCTATAAATCCGAAAAACTCAAAAACTGATGCACGCCTCGTAAACACGAGTATTTATAATAAATAATTAAATATATAAAAATTATAATAATAAGTATTTCCATAAACTTATATATCATTTACTACAAAATAAGTTTAAATATGATTTATTCCTTAGTAAATAATACATTATATTTAAAATTAATGTGATTAGTCATATTACAATTAATTAAACTTTATCGTTATATATCTAGTAACATTATGTTAACATAATTAGTCATTGTCACATAGTTAATTTTTAATTATTTAAATGGTATAAATAATTATTTATTAAAAATTGAAGTTAACATCATTTGTAATTACTATTTAGTAATATAAATAAGTTGTAGATGGCTTCATTGGGTACTTTATTCTTTGTGGATACCGATAATGTCAGATATTTTATATTTTTGTCGAATACAAATGTGGAAATAGATAGAGAAAAACACTGGAAATCGAATATTGATACATCCATTTGATATTCACATTAAAAACAACTACGGATATCCATATTGACGTTTTTTTAGCTGATACAAATTTGGATAACTCAAATTTCCAGAGACAATCCATATATGTCCCCATTGCTATTATCGTGTTCATGCACGAAACTGTCCTGGTCGAATTTATTCAACTCAAAGCATCATGCTTCCCTAAAGAGCAATAAAAAAATCAAGTTGGGTTGCACGCTTTCTGAAAGGGAAAACGTAGCTTGCTGTGTTTTCTATGGCTGCTGCTTGTCATTCAGGCATCTTGCTGATAAAAAGTAGAATTATTTTTTCCTTTGTACCTTGGTGAGCTATGTTAAGTGAGTAACACCAAGGTAATTTTGGTTACGTTCAAACATGGCGATTTCAAAGAATTCTGAACATTTTGTCGACACATGAGCCCAGTACTCACGAAAAAAATTGGTGAATTTCCGACCATAGCTCGTGAAAGTTAGCAGCTGCGAGATCACCGGAAAACAACAGACCACTTGGGGAGGGAGTCATAACTCCCTTTTCCGTTGTTTTTCTTGCTTTTAAGATCCGGATTAGTTTATCTGTTGGAGTTTTAGATCAACTCGATGGCTCAAATAAATTCAAACTTGCATCCCTGATCTGGTCTGGTAATTGGTCGCCCTCTCTACCGTAAGCAAGCACCTTCACACTCTCTACTGCATCATGGAAGCGAGTTGTCACGATAATCATGGCCAGCATGATGATCTCTCACTAATATTGCAGGGGAAGCAACATTAGTGAGAGATCACAGATTTTTTTATTTTTTTAAAGACGTGCAAAGCACGTTTTTCATTAATACATGACGCGATTTTAGAAGAACCTCTAAAGTGCAGAAAAACAAGAACGACAACCCGAACAAGAAACAAACCAACAAAAAAGGCAACAAGACAAGAGGAATACAGAGAAGATCACCACACCACCATAACTACTGAAGAAACAACATAAGACCACGAATGCGTGCAAGGAAGAGATACTAAGGAGATATGCACATCACCACTTGCCCAAAATCCCGGAAGTCGCGGAGGCAGTGAAGAGGTCTTGCAACACGACACCCTCAAGAAGGAAGCGACGACAACGCCGCCGTCGTCTGCCCACCCACGAAGGAGCAGGCCAGGTCTTCACCTGGCAAACCAAAGGGAATTGGAGGCCGCGACAACACCCTCAGCAGGGTAAGTTACGAAAGATAGTGAGAGCCTGTGTGGTTCGAGGACCGGTGGTAGGTCGCTTCCTGGTGTGATAAGTGATTAATAACGTGGTGTGGACTGATTCTTGGCTAAGTATTGCAGGTGCAGGTTGCAGCTTGACTGGTGTTGGTGCAGGTGAAGAACAAGCGCGAAAGGTCGTTACCGGTGAGGCCTCCAGGTGTGGAGAAGACAAGTAGGCTTGGTTCGAGGGACCCGGTGGCCAGCGGGGTCAAGTGCGGACCGCATGGTGACAACAACGGCAAGATGAAGTCATGAACGGTTTCTTGGTTGAGCCTCAAAACCAAGGTCCAGTCGGGACTACGTGGGAGCCGAGTCATGAGTGGTGATTGGCGGAGGCTACACCGAGTTCGCGGGGTTTCCGGTGGTCCACCAGAAAACCACTGGGTTCCTTGGTTGATCCACAAAACCAAGACCGAAGACCGAAGGCAGAGGTGCAACAGCATCGGACCGGTCTGACCGGTGGGTACCGGTCTGACCGGTGAGGAGCACCGGCCTGACCGGTGTGCGACGACGCAGTCCGGTGACTTCGAAGCGGAGGACACGCGTCGGGATCGCAAGGCTTGAGTCGAGGCTAAGCAAGTTTGCGGTCGCCGGGCATCCGTTTGATGGTGCGAAGACAAAGATTCCCAAAGTACCCCTCGGGGGTGTGTATCCTAGTATTAGGCCTTAGGGGTAATTTAGTCTTTCGGCTTGCCTCCATATAACCCAAGTGGTGAGAGGATGGCAGCCATCTCTTGGAACCCTGGCTCATTTTGTTTTGCTATTTTTCTCTTGCTTTTTCCTTTGGAATTTCTAGGACTAGCTTGAGAGCTTCATGGTGAGATCTTGTGAGAGGGAAGGATGATCGGGCGGCAAGCTAGACCTTGTATGAACCTCTTTGGTATGTATAGATGATTCGGCGTGGTTCCTCAAGGCTTGGATGTGTCTTTCCCGTTTCTCCTTTTTGGTGATTTTCGGAGCCCTTTCTTGACGATTTTCTTGTGGCGGATTCGAGGCCTTTCTCTTTGGGATTTGGTGGGGGGTGTATGCTTGAACCCTTCTTGGTTCTTTTCCCTTTGATTCCCCTCCCAAATCCGTGAGCAAAGGCGCTCGATTTTGGGGTTTTCTCCTCTCTAGGGTTAGATGCGTTCTTGGTGGGATTTCTTCGAATTCTCTCGATTTAGCAAGTTTTGGTGGACCAAATCTTGGCTATGGAGTACCCATGAGGTGTTCCTACTATCCCCAAAGTCTTGTACAAATCCGTGGAGCGATTCGGGAGATCAGGAGTTGGATTTGGGGGAGTTGACCCGCGGGTGCTGTTCATCCTGAGCTGCCCAGTCTGACCGGTCTGACCGGTGCAGAGGCCTTCTAGGATTTGCCTCGGGTGAACGTCTTGGTGAGTTCCCTGTGTGTCTTGTGTTGCTGCTGTTTCGAGTTTGGTTCGGTTTGGAGCTCGGAAGGTCAGGTTTGTGGCTTTGGGGCTTCCTAGCTTAGACCGGTCTGACCGGCGTGCTACACGGGCCTGACCGGTGTAGGGGCCTTCTGTGGAAGTTCTCAGGATCTGTCAGGGTGCTCCAGCAGGGACCGGTCTGACCGGTGTGTGCAACCGGTCTGACCGGTGTAGTCCAGTAGCTGCTCGAGTTGGTTTTTCCGCTGTGTTCTCGGGTTAACTTCGGTGGTTGTTGGTTCCTAGGACCAGTAGCATCCAGTGGCTGCGTGGTCTTGGCCAACTTGGGTAGTTGAGTCGGAGACATGCTTTGGAAGCTGTGTTCATCTTGTTGGAGTTTCCATCTCCTTCGAGAAGAATTTTTATCGGCTCCCATTCACTCCCCCTCTCTCTGGTCGCCAGTTTCGGTCCTTCAGATAGCGCAACTGTTGTCAGCACTGGCAAACACTAGGCAAAGCTTTCGCCAAAAGCCTCCAAGACCCAAACCACATAGCCGACCGCCGCAAGCGAGATTGAGAGCCAAAGCGATGGAAATTGCAGTGAGACTCCAACGTGATGGCAACGAAGGACAAATGCAGGCACTGTCGTGGAGGAGGAGGGCTGCAACTCGGAGCAGCCTCGCCGAACGACCGCACAGGGGTGAGGCACCAGGAAGCCCAAAGGTGACTTGCGCCGGTGGAGGAGGAAGAAGGAAACACCGTGGAGGATGCTACAGCTCGGAGCAGCACCCCACACCCGACCGCCCCGCACCCAAACCGAGAGTAAGGCTGCGACCGGCGACAGGAGGGAAGCGCCGGCGTGGAGGAGGGGCCGCGGCCACTGGCGGGAGGGAGGAAGCCGTGGCTGACGACGACGTGGAGAGGACGCACTCCACTAGAGCGTCAGCGGAGAGTGGCCCGCAGCAGTCGGTGACGGCGACAAAGCAGGGTGAAAAGGAGGAGGTCGGCGGTGACAGCACAGCCTGCCAACGGCGGCAATGGCGACGGTCAGCAGGGCGGAGAGGCCGCTGGCGCGACACCCTGACACGGCGGAGCAGCACCTACGGTGACGCCTCGACCAAGGGGAAGAAGGAGAAGGCGGCGGCCGTCACCGGCCCTGTGGGCGTGCCTCAGGCGGTGAGGTGGGAGCCCCCGAGACGCCCGCCGAAGCTCGTCGGAGGCGGGCACGGCGGCGCCGGACCCACCCAGATCTAGGGTTGGTCCGGCCGCAAAAGGGGAAGGGGGAAGACGACGCCACAACACCCCGTCGGTATCGAAGGGAGGTGGCGCGCGCTAGACGCGGGGGGAGCCAGGTGCCGACGCAGGACGCCCCCGGCAGCCCAACAGAGGGGCGACAGCGTCGGGAGTGGGCCCTAGCCAAAGACGTGGGAGGCGACGCCGTGCCGGAGGGAGTGGGCGCTAGTGCTGCCACACTCGACCATTGGCAGGCCGCTGGCAGAGGTGGAGCCCACCGCGGCCCGCCCGAGCCGGCGCCGCCCGCAGCGTCGAGGTCTGGTCGAGAGCCTGCGCCCGATGTGGCCCTTCGGCGTCGGAGGTGGGGGCGGTGCACGCCAAGAGCAGGAGGAGCCGTGCACCAACGCGCCAGCCCGCCGGCACCCGACAGGCCTGACTCCGGAGGCAGCGACGGAGGGGGAGGCGAGACGAAGGAGGGTGGTAGAGGAAGGCTTGACGGCGCGGCCCGCAAGCACCAGGGGCGTCCACGGCCTCGGGCTCGTGCAACGACGCGCCGACCCGAACCAAATCTAGGGTTGATCAGGCGGGCCGGACCACTGCGCCTCACACCAGATCCGCGAGAGGGGAGGCTGGGCGCGCGTCAGAGAAGGTCGGAGCAGGCACCAGGAGGGCGCTCCGCCACCGACAACCATGAAGAGCGATCTCGTCGTGGTGGTGGTGTGTAGGAAGGAGGAGGAGGGAAAAGGGGAGGTGGGAGAAGAGGGGAGCGTGGGAGCGACGGTTGTGCGTTGCGGTCGCTGGCCACCGCCGCTGACAATGGGGGTGGCGGCGGCGACCATCGATGGCTTCGGCGGGGAGCCTGGCGGCACGGGGTGGGAGCCCCCGAGTCACCCTCTGTGTGAGAGCCTGGCGACGCGACCCGCCTGCTTCCCAAAGCGGCTCAGTGAGAGATCACAGATCAAACAGCATACCAACAGTTCAAGCGATGATATCAAACAACATACTCAGTTATTGAGGTCACAGATTAAGCTGGACACCTCGCCTACCAGTAGTTCTGCCCGTCAGCAATGCAAGCAAGGACCTCCATCTCTTACAAGAGCAGGGCAAACAGCAATTTTTCAGGCTCAAGAACATGGTCCTGCTGTAAAGGATACAGTTTGTAACACATACTACCAAGCAGCTCAGATCTATGAGTAACACCATTGGTGTAACCAGGTGTTGCTCTTCATTTCAGTCAGGCATCTCCAATTTCTCAGTTACAAAAATAAGTAGGATCAAGGTGTGGTGACAACCGCCTAATGTCACAGGTCATCCATGCACCAACAGCAACAAGTCTGGGGTGCAAGTTAACAAAAGTTTTGAACATGAGGATTGGCATCTATATCCTATCACAGAAGCAGCCTAAAGAGCGCTACTGGTAAAATGTCTACATGTCAATGGGTACCTTCAGATCGCTAACATCATATAGTACTGAAATTATGCCTACCAAGGGGCAAACACCAGGATGTCATGTAGCCCACCAGGAATGACTGAAGACTACTATAGATAGTAAGTGAAATTAGAGGTCCAAGATGCAGCCTGACATACTATTCATCAACACCACAGTCATCACCATTGTTGTCATTATCGTCAGACTCTTCTCCATTCTTCTCCACTTCTTCATCCTCTTCCTCCTCCTCATCATCAGTGCAATACTCTTCTATAGCAGATACAGCGATTCCTGTCAATTACAACAGAGGCACAAATACATTATATTATATGCATCTTTATAAAAAACAAGTGATTAAGTTTACAGAGGTATATCAACAACAAATCATCAAATTTCACAGAGCATAATACAATACCATTTCTGTCTTTTGGACATGTCCAGTCATGGAGACAAATCAGCATCTCAAGTAAGTCTGAACTAAGTCCGCTTCGACGTTGATTCAAGAATTTCTCCCCCATGGTGAATGCAGATTTAGTAGAAACAGTGGAGGCAGGAATGGCAAGGATATCACAGGCCAAGCTTGCAAGGATAGGGTAACACTTAGACATGCCACTCCAGAACTTCAAGATATCCAAATCAACACTTATATCCATCACTGGTGATTCCAAATACCAATCCAACTCTGATATTTGTTTTGGTGGAGAATAATCATCAAACAAGTCATCCTTTGTATGGCATTCAAGAACATTTGTCCCAACTGAAGATGAGCAGGAAACCTTTTCATGTTCAGTAAATAATCTGTTAAGCAATGCAACAACTCTAGTGATATAATGGCTAGCATCAGCATCACCATAGATCTTCCTAAAGCAATAGCTGATTATGCTGAACTTGTAACGAGGGTCAAAAACAGCTGCACAAGCCAAAATCAGGCTATACTCTGACCAATACTTATCAAACTTGGCTTTTATTTCTCCCACCATAGCAGACATGAAATTCTCTTGACATTTTGTCACATCTAGCAGTCTGTAAACTTTAAATACTCCAAGGAAATATAAACTGGCAGTTTTGGACTCTTTGCTTAAGAAAGTGCAAGTTATGTCATATAGTACCTTTAGAAACTTTTCCATGCTTTCTACCTTGTTCCACTCTTCATCACCAAGATGAAAGTGAGCTAGAAATGTTTCATCTGTTGATGCAAAATGGTTTAAAGCATCCTTATAATATAAGGCACATCCAAGCATTTTGTAAGTCAGGTCCCAATAAACAACAATGTCAGAATGTAACTTGGTGTTAACATCCAAATGAAACATGTCTTCAGCACACTGGTAGAACTTAACCTTACGTTCAGGTTTAGCAGAATAATTGATATAATGAATTCCATGACGGATCTTGTCAATAACATCAGAAATCAGCTCAAGACCAGCTCTCACAGCCGAATTCAAGATTTCTGTGCAACAGTGTACATGACATAATTCACCATCATACAAGAACTTGCCCTCTTCGTGCAAAAGTGACTTAAGTGAATTAGCCACAGAAGCATCATCTAAAGTATTGTCAAAAGTAATGCTCAAGACTTTCTTGTCAACACCCAAATCAACATAGCATGATGCTATATTTTCAGCAACAGATGGGGCATCATCAGGAAATCTCAAGAATCTGAATCCCACAACTCTTCTCTGCATGTTCCAATCAGCATCAACAAAGCAAGCAGTGACACAAACATAGCTGTCATCTTTATACTTATCTCCAGTGGCTTTCAACTTCCAGTGATCAACAGAGAGACTCAGTCCTCCAGATGCCTGAGCTATGATGTGTAGCAATGTATCCTTTTCCCTTTCATAAAGATTCATGACATCTCTGTCCAAAATGGCACGGCACATTGGGAAAGTTGGATAGAGAGAACGAGAAAGTTGCTGAAAATAATAATCTTCAACAAGTGAAAGAGACTGCCCACTTGAAATTATAAACATAGCCATAGCTCTTCTAGCAGCATTGAAATCAGGACCAGTTCTGTTAACACCTGAATGAAGAGACATCAGGAGAGCAGCACCGCTTTTACCAGAGTTAGCAAGGATTCTCCTACAAGCAGAACATTTGGAAGAATTCCCACGCTGCTTAAGTATCCAGAAACCTTCCCAAATATCAGATGCTTTGTGGCGTTTGCCACTCGGTTCTGATTCATCTGACACATATTCTTCATCCTCCTCCACCCGCTTGCTGACATCACCACCAAACAGCCGAGGACCAGCCACACTTCTCTGAGACATGAGTTTATAAACTGCAAAGAAACATAAATCTCAAAACAATTCTTCGTTGCTTACTTATACGGAAACGAAAAACAGGTGCCTTGCAGGAGGAATTGGCTGCTCACAAGGTTTTAGATTTTCAACAATTCTTCTAAACACTCTAAGAGCCTCAGTTCTAGTTGCCATCTGAACCTTTTTCTTCTAAAAAGGATGGAATGTTGTATCACAATGAATCAAATAAAATAAATGAAGCCACTTTCATACTCAGGCCCGTACAAGGCACAGTGCAAGTGGAGCGACCGAACAGGGCCACCAAATGTGAGAGGCCTCCACAAAGATCAATAATTAATGCTTAATTAGGCTAGGTACTGAGAGATCAGTTCTGTTTTGTTCCCCTGGTAGTATTTCACGTACTACTTCCTCTCCACGGCCCTCACTCTATATCTCTCCCCTGGCTCAGTTGGCTGTCAATATCGATTTATTGCTTTCACAAACAACTTAATCACTGTGAAAAAAACAATTACGTCCATGTAATTCTTATCCTACCAATTACGGAGCAAGCACAATTTTCCTAGAAAAAGGATGTGCTATCTATGATTAGTGCACTTCTGTGCCTTCATATTTCTTAGTGCACTGCATTGGTGTCTAAATCTTTAGTTTTGTTCTTATATATATTGTGAAACAGGGAGGTGTTTTCTCACACCTTCGTGTGTTCAGAAAATATGATTATGGTGATGATGCTTTTCGCTTGAAGTGAAGGTGTACAGTAAGCCTTTGCAGATTATTGTATTAACCTACTCTGCTAGCATATGCTGAATGATAAATGTGTTTCCTTATTGTAAACAAACATGTGGTTATATAATGGAAAAAAATATTTTGGTTCTTAAACTCATTAGCATTTTCCAAATGAGGGCCACCATTTTGTTTTTGCACCGGGGCCTCAAATTCTTAGGTACGGGCCTGTTCATACTAGAACAAACTGGGGCAAAGAACAAAAAAACTACAGGACACTATTAGCATGCGCCTCTATCCAAATTATCAGCAAAATTCTAACTGTTCCAAGCCACACCGGGCTGTAGATACTGGGAATTTCCTCGAGCTGGTCCACGGAGGAGAAATTACGGGGAGGGAGGATCGATGAAACCTAGGTCTGACGGAGGATCGATCCCAAGTCCGGCCCTGTCCCAAGCGGGCGGCGACCGGGGAGCAGAGGCGTCGGGGGTGTGGCTGCGCGCCGGAGCCGGGCGCCGCTGCCGAGGAAAGGAGGCGAGGCGGGCGTCGCCGTTGCGGGGGAGAATCGAGGATTCGAGGGAGGAATGGAGGCGCGAGGCGATGCGCAAGTGGGGGTTTAAGAGGGAGTGGTTCCGGAGATTAGCGTTTTTAAGAGCAACTTCAGCAGCTTCCCTATCTCATCCTCAGTAAAAAAAATAGTTATATAGGGATGAAATGAGAAAAAAAAACTTCTTCAGCAGATCCCCTGTAGCCCCCGCTTTTTTCTCATAGACTAAAAACCCCTCTCCATCCCCTTTATAGAGGGATCTCTCCTCCATCCCCTACTCTGTGGGACCCACTCCAAAACACTGTAGATCGCATCTCGAGCCACCGTCGCCCGCCTCCCGGTCTTGCCGGCGGCGCCAGCGGGTCGCAGCACGGCCGCCTCTCGGCCTCGCCCCCCTCCTCCTCCTCCGCACGGCGCGGTCCTCCCGACCCGGAACGGTCCTTAAGGTAGTTGAGCTCCCGCACATCGCGCTCCGCCACCAGCCGGTGCCGCAGGCGTTCGCTGCCATCGGGGTCGACGAAGGCGGTGTCGTCACCGCAGGCCTCCCCCTCCTCGAGCTCGGCGTCGTCGTCCATGCGCCCCGGCCGGAGCAGCGCAGGGTCCAGGCGGTCCTTGTAGTTGGTGGTGAAGACGATGATGCGCTCCTCGCCGCTCGTCGACCACAGCCCGTCGATGAAGTTGAGTAGCCCGGACAGGGTGATGCCCTCCGCCGGAGGTGCCTAGACGGCATTCAGGAACGGAGTTGCAGTCAGTACATCTCCGTCATGCAGAAATTAACATACTACTGGAATTAAGATTCAATAGCTGCTTAATCTACCGATCAACATTGCATGACTTTGTGGTTCAGACAGCTGTACTTTACCTGATTGTTCTTTGATTTGGATTTGGATTTGGCCGGAGCCAGAGGTAGGGGAGCGTCGGAGTCCGACGCGATGCCGGTGCCGATCTCGTCGTCGCCACCGCCGTCTCCGGTGCGCGGCGGCGCCTTGTCATCTTCCCTGGACACGGTGGCGTCGCAGCAACAGTCGATGTCCTCGATGACGAGGATCGACCTGTTGGGCATGCCGACGAGCAGCCACTGCAGCGAGGCGTTGAGGTGCACATGGGAGAGGTCGAGGTCGTAGCGGATGTGGTTGGCCATGGCGGCGACGAGGCTGGACTTGCCGGTGCCGGGCGGGCCGTAGAGCAGGTACCCGCGCTTCCAGGCCTTGCCGATGCGGTGGAGTCCCCGGGCTCGAGGAAGAGGACCTTCCGCCAGCTGGCGCGGCTGTCGCCGTCCCGGGAACGGGCCAGCGTGATGCCCAGGCGGGGCATGGTGCGCGGGTCGAGCTTGGAGGCCAGGTACGTCCGCGCGGCGTCGAAGAGGAGGTTCTCCTCGCGCCCGGCGCCGCCACCGCCCCCCTGCAGGCTCCAGACGACAAGCGTGCGGCGCTCCTTCTTGGCGCGCCCGAGGAGCTCCAGCAGCGCCGACGACTAGCGCGCCGCGGCGCGGAGCTCGAGCGGGAGGAGCTCACGCGCCATGCTGCGCGCCATGACCGCGTACGCCGTCGCCGAGGCCGCCGTGGCCAGCGCCTTGCGGTACGCGTCCACCTCCTGCACGCCGCCCACCCCCGACTGCTCCATCCCCGCCAGCAGCCCGCCGATGGTCCTTGCCGCGCTGCGACTGCGACTACGACTGCGAGTGGGCTGTTGGTGTCGAGGCATAGCACGCACACCGCCTCGTGCCCGGCCAAAGATCCAAGATTTGGGGAGGGGAAGAAAGGATGATGTGGCATGGTGGGACCCACGAGTTGGGAAGGAGAATTGGGAAACTGCTGGAGCAAATTGTGTTTTGGGATGAAAATATTTTTACTCCACTCCCAATAACTTAATATAGGGGATGAAATTTACTCCATCTGCTAGAGTTGCTCTAAGGCCCCGTTTTGTTCGCAAGTTGAAACTTTTGTGTCTTTTTTCAAAATCGAGGCGATGCGCAAGTGGGGGTTTAGAGGGAGTGGTTCGGGAAACTAGCCTTTTTCAGGCCTCGTTTAGTTCGCAAGGTGAATGTCACACCCGGATTTAAGGGCAAACCCGAATGCATAGAATACATGTGCACCAGAATCAAAGTTCACACATGCATTGACTTAGTGAATACCAAAACACAGTGTAAAAGCGTAAAGGAAGAATTAAACATTTATTACATGACCGAATGTCTCATAATCGTAACAAAAGCGAGCACTAGCAGCGGAAAGGACGCCTCCACAGGCAGCTGACTGGTGGCACGCTCGCCTAGAAACCGTCGAACTCTCCAGGAAAGTCTTCAAAGCGTCCGTCTGAGCAGCAACCGGGTTGTGTAGATGCAATATAAAATAACAACAAGCATGAGCACATGTCGTACTCAACAAGGGAAAGATACTATAACAACATGCAAAGGCTTTATGGTGGAAGCTTGTGGTTGCATAGCAGGTCAGCATTTTAGTTGGTCAAGTTTTATTAAGCAAGCTGAATTACTAGCAAATGTAAGTTTATACCAACCCAGAGATTAACATAAGCATCATCATCATGAACGAAAGTAAATGCAACAAGTTTAGTCCATCTTCCATAGTTTACTCATGTGAGGGTCCAGGCCGCCCGTGACCGTGGGCACGGCTAACTAGTTAGTTTTACACTCTGCAGAGGTTGTACATCTTTACCCACAAGTCGCGTAAAAGTTCTAGGAACTTTAAACCCAACCATGCGATGCCGGCCAAGCATCATACCACACTACCGAGGTGTGATTGCATAGGGACGCTACGAGGCCTTTACAAAGATTTCCTAGCATGGGCTGCTCGCTAGGTTACCTGATCAATGCAGCGCATAAACCTCTCTCAGCTGCGAAGCTACCATAGAGCAGATCAGTCTGAGGGCCGGGCTATACACCATCTACCGTCAGCCCCCAACCCCTTTCAGGTAAAGCATACCACAATACTAAAGTTTCTAATTAATTGGCCAAGACAGAGCCATATGTCTTGTGGTAGTACTGTTTTCCTGGGTGGTTCTCCATGTTCCGATTAACAAAGGTGATCTTGTTTAATGAAGGTATAACATAAGTAAAGCAAGATTAACATTGTTGTTCATTTAAAACCACCATGGTCCCAAGTTGAGCAACTAAGCAAGATCTACCCAACATAATCATAAACCCAGGTTGACAAGGAATGATAATCAAAACTAGGCAAACCTTAAACATGGGTCCCATCACATTAATGCAAGCAATAAGTAAATAACTGTGTAATTAAAATGCATGTTGTAATAGGATAACCGGGAATGCAGCAAGGACTTGCCTTCTACCAACGCTTGCTGCTGCTCAATGTCTTGAAAATCTTCAACTTCAGCGTATTCCACGTACGGATCGTCTTCTACGCACCACATCATTCACATACAAGCATTCAATGGAATAAAATAAGAAACAATCACCAAACAGTACTAACAGAACAAAACAGAGGCATAAAACTGTTCTACGCTTCGATACGATCGCGTGGATATAAAGAACGCTAAAAACGGAGCTAAAACGCGTATTCTACGGCCAAAACAAGGTATAAGGGCTTAACTGTGAGAGAACTGAGCTTACAGGGGCCTATCTGCAAGAAACCGAGGGTTAAAACCTAATTAAACATAAAAATAGAAGGTCTACGGTGCAAAAAGATACAGGCTGGACCTCGGGCAGAAAAACCGGAAAGGCTAGGGTTTAAAACATAAAGAAAAGGACCTATCCGTAGGGTTCTTTGCACGTGGAAGGGCATACTTGTGAATCTAAGAAACAGAGGGACCTTTTTGCAAAACAACACGGTGCAGCGCCGGGGTTGACCGGTACGCCCCTGGTTGACCCGGGGTCAGACTCGATCAGCGCCGCAGGATCGAGATCCGACGGCTGTGGGCGACCACGGCGCGACGGGGCGGCGGCGCCAACGCCGGCGAGCGGCTGCGCGCGGGTAACTCCGGCGAGCGCGTGCGGGTTCGAGCTAGGGGGCTCGTTTTGACCTGCGGTTAACACCAGGGCCAAGCACGTGGCAAGGGAAACCGATCTATGGCACCGGAACGGGCGGTCGGGCAACGGAGACGGCGGGTGGCTCGGCGCGGCGGACGGCACGGCGGCGCCAACTCCGGTGAGCTCCTACGGACGGTGCAGAGCACGAGAGCGCAAACAAACAGCACCGGTGACTTGCTCTCCTCTTTGCGAAGCTCCTAGGACAATTCTCGATGACCGCAAGGCGGCGGTGGCCCGGATCGATGACGGCGGTGGCGGCTATGGTTTCGCGGCGGCGGGACCGGGCACAGGGCAGCTAGGGTTAGGGGAAAAGGGGGCTTCGGCGGAGGGAGCGGCCTTAAATAGGCCAAGGGAGGCCTTGGCGTGCAGGCCAAGGGGGAGAGGCGGCGCGGCACGCGGGATCGGCGCGGCTCGGACCCGAGCTCGGGTCCGGCTCGGTGCGACCGGAGGTAGGAGATGACGACCGGGGCCCGCCTGTCGGCGATCGCGGGAGAGAGAGAGGCGGAGCGGACAGCTGGGCCGCAAGTTGGGCCGAAAGGCCGGCTGGGCCGCAGAGCTGGGAATGGTTTGCGGGTAAGCGGTGGAGTCTGGGGTGGAAAAGGAGACTTTCCAAGGATGGGCCGAGTTGTTGAGCGGGCTGCAGACTGAGGGGTGGCGAGCGGCTTTAGCGGTGGAGTTCAGGGGCCTTTGCTAGACCTTGGAGACTGGGCCGCGAACAAACCAAAGGAAGAAGGGTTTTGTTTTTTTATAAAAGGATTCAAACACTTGAATTCAAATAACAATTTGAATTCAACAAAACAAAAATAATGCATCAGCTTGTATGCAACAAACATCGAACTATTTATTTATTTTCGGAAACAAATAATGTTTTTGTTTTTTTTCCTGTACTATATTCCCTGTAAAGAATTAAATGTTGGGAAAATTTTAAAAATTAAGAGAAAATTGTTGTTTAAATTTTCTTCCTATTCACATCCTGAAATTGGAAATTTCAGGGTGTGACGGTGAAACTTTTGTGTCCTTTTTCAAAATCTACTTGGAGTATTTGATATGACTATGCTTATGATACCGACAAGCATGCCGACTTGTTCAAGCAAGATGACTACTTCTTCAACCAAGATGACTACTTCTTCAACCAAGAAGACTACATCTCCAACCTAGATGACTACGTCTCCAACCAAGAAGACTACTTCTTCAAGTCAAGCTACATCAACTACACCCGCTCATGTTTTTGATGGACCAATTACTCGTAGTCGAGCTATGAAGCTACAGCAAGAGGTGCACGCGCTACTTTGTGAATTTCATTTTAATATTGATGAGAATTATATACTACCTAAATCGTGCATGTTGCTTTTGCTCAGGTTCACCGAGGATGACAAGGATACACCAAGAATGAACCAGAGAGATGGACCGCGTCGAATCAGTTCAGCCTGACAGAACCGTCAAGAAGAACTAGTCATATCTTTAGACTCCCTAAAGCTATGAAGGTGCATGAGTACAGGTTGGAAAGATCTTGAAGTTAACTTTCTAATGCCACCAGTCTCGACTAGTTTGGTGATTCCAGTATGGCAGTTGAGTACTTTTAGTGCAGACTGGCCAGAAGGTCAACAGCCAACCTAATGTTCAAGTTTCCGTGCAAAACTGTACCATTCTACAATATCTCGTGGTACATGCTGCACATGCTATGAACGAGCATCAAGTTAACTTTCCAATTCAACTGACGGCATGTCTTTTAGAGTTCCCTAGATGGAGTTATTGCCAAAACATTGAAGACTGCACAGAAGTCCAACAGCCACGCGGGAACAACTCCAGAGCGTGGAGGCCTTTTCACATTTCGTCTTTTCATTTTCTGTTTCATGTTTTCACCTATCTAGGAGGGCTGCTACTTGTATAAATACTCCTTTGCTCCGTAGCAAATGGAGAGACTTTGATATTTGAAATACAGAACCCTTTGTTTAGCTGTGTGCTAGCAATCCCTTGAGAGAAATCTCTACCCCCTTTGCTCTTGTGATCTCCTTCGCGGGAATACAACAGCGGCGGCTTCATCCGCTCCCAATTGGTGCTCCTACTCCCTTCGAGGTTTCCTCGATTGATTGTAGGCTGTGTTGGTTGGTTCCTTGAGAGTGTGGTTGGGCGAATCCTCGATTCAGGTTGCCGGTTAAAGACGGTGGTTGGCTTCGAGTTTTATTTGCCAGGTTGCACTAGTTATCGCTGCTTGCAGCAAGTTATCTTGGCTTCTTTGAAGCTAGTTATCTGGTGATCATCCTACGTCGTGAAGATCGGGACCCCCTTGGCGCATCAGTATTGAAGGTAGATTAATTATAAAAATAATTACACGGATGGACCGGAAATTACGAGATCAATCCATTAAGTCTAATTAATCCGTTAGTAGAGATGGGATGCTGCAGCACAACGTTGTCTAATCATGGCATTATTAGTCTTGTTAGATCCGTCAATTAAGATAGGGGTTGTGGAATGAGTTTTGTCATTAATCCACATTTAATACTTATAATTAGTGTCAGGAGGTTGATGTGATGGGTAGTTGGTGAAATTTTTAGGAAGAAAACAGGGTCTTAGACTAAGGAGGTGTTTGGATCCACCTATCTAGAAGAAATCAAACTAATTTTAGTCAATTTCACCACCTAGGGTTCCAACCGAAATTCGTGAATCAAAGGCCAAATCTGACGTTTGAGGGGTCAAGATCATCCATAAAGATGCACAAGGAATCCACCAATGGTCCCCTCAAAGAAATCTGAACAGAAACACGTTCAAATCAACGAATCAAGCGATGCACGAAAATTTTCAAAAATAGTCCAAAAAAGACACGAAAATCACATGAGCTAGGAGAGTGAAATCAACACAACGATGAACACTTCCATACATCCAGAGGTCAGATTCTTTACAAAATCATGGAAAAATCAAGCCTAGAGAGCAAAGGAATTAGGAAGCAGTCCGGATGGATGAGTTACCATCCAACCCTAGAGCTATATATATATGAAGTCTCTCCGGGTGGGGTAAATGACCATGCTACCCGTACAACTTAAAAGAAGATACATACCCCTCAGGGGCAATATGGTCAAGACTTGGATATTCTCATCGGGTGGCCACGCCTTCGTCGCAGTCCGTGTCCTCCTGACGCAAGCCCCGCGATCCCTCCGCGTGTCCCCGGCTTCGAAGCTTCTCGACGTGCCCGGATCTCGTCCCCGCCCGCCGAGACTCCGGTCTTGGTTTTGTGGCTCAACCAACCCAACGGTTTTGTGGTGAACCGCCACAAACCCCAGTGCAGACTCCAGTTGTGAGCCACTACCCTGCACCGGCTCATGTCCACGACTTTGTCTTGATTTTCTTACCATCATGCGGCCCGCACTTGATCCCGTTCGGCCACCGGATCCATCGAGCCAAGCCTACTTGTCTCTCCACTCCTTGGAGGCCTCGCAAGGCTAAGACTTTTCGCACCCGCTCTTCACCTACACCAACGCAAATCAAGCCGCAACCTGCACCGGCAATACTCGACCAAGAGTCAGTCCACACCACGTTGTCAATCACTCATCACTAGGGAGCGACCATCTACCGGTTCTCGGACGCTGCAGTCCTCAATCTCCCCCTTGATGAGTGCATTGACAACATCCATAGTCACCAATTTAGGAAGGAAAGAAAAAGAAAAGAAACGAACAAAAATCTCAAACAAGTGATCAAAAGCCAAACAAAAGCCAAAAACAAGATCACTTGAAGGGCAACGACTCAACACAACCGAGACAACATGCTCACAATGCTGACTCAACACAACCAAGACAAAATTCTCCCAATGCCGACTCCTCGAGGGGAGGCAAAAGGGCTCGACACCATCGGCAAAAGAGCAAAGAACAAAGCACAACTCAGATGACACAAAGAGATCCCAATGCATGAATGCAAGCTCCCTCTGAACAAATGTGTGCAAAACTCAAGTTCTCCCCTGAACTGAGTAACCATTTCCTCACAAAATTTTCTCCCCCATGCACATAAGCTGAATTGGATGCATTTCCCCCCTTGTTGGTAATGTATGAATCAAATCTACAAATGCAAGCATGAGCTTCTCAAATAGACAATGATCACTACAAGATGCTAGGATTGAGACATTGAACAAGTAAGATAGCCCAAAATTCTGTACAAGCATCGCCAACAAGATAGGAAGGACATATACATGTTACATTGCCATGATCAAATATAAGCAATATTCATCAAAAAAATCCCTCCCATGAGCATAGGACCTCAACATGACCAAAAATAGCACAAACAACATACATCCTACAAACTTCATGCGAGGTCACAAGATCTCATCACAAGGTCATCATAAACACCCACAAACTATCTCATGTCATGTCAAAGCCACCGGGCCATGTGTCTACTTCTAGATATGAGACTTCTCATTGGTCGACATCATGCAACGGTTTAGCACCCAAGATAAGGAATTTATAGCATGATTGACATGATACACATGAAAGCATATTTTTTTAAGCATAAACATTTCATAGATACCAAATTAATTTTCAAGATTAAGCATGGTACATGAAATGCCTTTGCGGCAAAAAGGAAATTATGCTCCTCCACAAGGTAAAATGTAGGCTAAACATTCACGATGACACAAGGTCTTTGACCTCAAATGAAAAAAGCATGATTCCCAAACATGAATTAAGATTGACATAGCCATTTGAGCACAAAATGAGCATGTAAGGGATTTTACTCACAGGAGAGGATCAATTTAGCATTTCACAAAAATATAGCCATTTCACATGCATACACATCCCAAACTACCAAGAGCATAGCTATACATCAAAAGAGCTCAACAAGCATGATCATAGGCTCACATCCAACATATCATAGTGATCAAAGTATATGAGAGAAGCACATCCTCCAAAGCATATGATACAAATACAGTCTATTGTTGATTGTCGATTTCTGTCAACCAAGAGCACTTGTTACACTTTGGTTTGAGCTTTGAATTATAACTAATAACCCGCCACTAGGCATAATAATGATGTAACAAATTCACACTTGCATGTGGTTTTTGGAGTTTATTGTTTACGTAGGAAATCAACATTAAAGAGGAGACTTTTGGGACAAGTTCATCAGGCACTTTATGAGAAGATCATGAAGCCCGTCACAAGTCAAGACATGAAGTGAACACGACTCCAAATGACCCAAGGACCAAAGCATCAACACGTAAAACTGAGGACCGGAGCGTCCGAGGACCGGTGGATGGTCGCTCCCTGGTGTGATGAGTGATTGACAACATGGTGTGGACTGACTCTTGGCTGAGTATTGCAGGTGCTGGTTGCGGTTTGACTCGTGTCGGTGCAGGTGAAGAGCGGGTGCGAAAGGTCTTAGCCTTGCGGGGCCTCCGAGGAGTGGAGAGACAAGTAGGCTCGGCTCGATGGACCCGGTGGTCGGATGAGGTCAAGTGCGGGCCGCATGGTGGCAAGAAAAGCAAGACGAAGTCGTCGACCGGAGCCGGTGCAGGGTAGCGGCTCACGACTGGAGTCTGCATGCGGGGTTTGCGGTGGTTCACCACAAAACCGTCGGGTTACTTGGTTGAGCCACAAAACCAAGACCGGAGGCTCGACGGGCGTAGACGGGATCCGGGCGCGCCGAGAAGCTTCGATGCCGGCGGACACGTGGCGGGATCGCAGGGCTTGCGTCGGGAGGACGCGGACTGCGGCAAAGGCATGGCCGTGCGATGAAGAGGAGTGCTACTTGGCCATATTGCCCCTGAGGGGATTGTATCTTAAGTTTAAGTGCTAGGGGTAGCTTGGTCATTTTCCCAACCCAGAGGGACTCATATATATAGCTCTAGGGTTTTCTGGGCAAACCATCCATCCGGATTGCTTCTCATTTCCTTGCTCTATAGGCGTAGATTTTCTTCACCATTTTGTAGAGAATATGTCCTCTGAGTGTATGGAAGCATTCATGGTTGCGTTGATTTCCTTCTTGTAGCTCGTGTGATTTTCGTGTCTTTTTCGAGCTATTTTCGTTGGATTTTCGTGTGCGCCTTGTTCCTTCGATTTTGAGGTGTTTAGGTTTGGATTTGTTGGTGGGGATCATGGATAGATGTCTTGTGCATCTTTGTGCTTGATCATGACCCCTCAAACACCGGATTCGGCCTCCGATTGAAGGATTTCGGTTGGAACCCTAGCTCTTTGTGTGAGCTCGGTAGAATCTCTATTCCTCTCAATTCAGTGGGTTTGAGGCTACAAATTCGTAGGTATAGCATCTCCTAGAGGCGCTTCATCTTCACCTATGATTTGGTGGCAATCCCTTGGTTGATTCGGGAGATCGGGCAAAGGGAAGAAGGTGTTGACCTTTGGGAGGTCGGGCTCGGGCTGCTGTTTCCGTGCCTGGCAGACCGTCCGCGCGGGGTCGGCGGACCGTCCGCGAGGTGTTGACAGGCCAGGTGTTCGTCGAGTTCTTCACGAGTTCTTGAGCCGCTTCGTTTTGATCAGTTGGGTCAGTAGGTTTTGGTTGGAAGTTGTTTTCCGGACCGTCTGCCCGGTGAGGCCGGACCGTCCGTGAGGAGCGGACCGTCCGCGGTGAGCTCGCGGACCGTCCGAATTTCGGAGGGTGCATACTGGAGGTTCGGGGTGTTTTTGCGGACCGTCCGCCCCTGACCCGCGGACCATCCGCCTGCCTCTTACGGACCGTCTGCCCGGTCACCTCAGACTGTCCGCCTGGGACTTCGCAGATTGCCTAAGTCCTTTGTTTCTTGAGTTGTGCTTTCGCTTTGGGATTGTTTGAGACTTGTTCCTAAGGTTGGTAGGTCCGTTGTGACTACGTGACCTTGGCAAGCTCGTGTGGGAATCCTAGGTTGTGAAGTTGGGGCATAGGCCGAGTTCATTCGTCGGGAAGAATTTTTATCAGCTCCCATTCACTCCCCCCCTCTCTGGTCGCCTAATCGGTCCTTCAAAAACTTTGGGGACTAGGAGGTTTACCAACGAGATCAACTCAGCCCGAGAGATATTCGCGCAGCCCAGAACAATATGATCTTTCGGTGCAGATTCGGAGACTTAAACGGCCTCTAATGGCAAAAGTTTGACTACCAAAGTTGTGGGCCTCGACGATAGCTTCGATTTGGACATATGGAAGACCCAATTCGGGTCAACGAGCTAGGAGATATGGCCCCCGAAATGCCAGCTGCGCAGACAAGTCCGAAATCAGACAGATTATCTTCCGAGGCAGTTTTGGGGATCTTATCTTCGTTTTCAAGTAAAGCAATAAATACCAAAGTTGAAGATAATTTCGTGGCACACAACCTGGACACCGAATTTGTATTATTTGGAGTCCGGATGTGGGAGATATGGTGCCGGAAGGAAGGGCTGCGAATCAGGAAAATCTGGACGAGGCTGAGTTTATGGAAACCAAGTTCGCTTCTCTCCCAAGGAAGATCTCGTGCAAGGCAAGGTGGAGCATGCCCCAAGGCTCCCGAAGGGTATAAATACAACCCCCTACGTGCCCCAAGAGCGGGACCCATTCAGATCCATCCATCAGAGAGCCGCCAAATCGAAGGAGACATGCCGAAAAAAGCCGACAGCTGCCGCGAGTCCTCGAGTTGCCTAGGAGATGGCCTAGCCCATGCCCTAGCTGCCATGGTTGGCCCTGTGTGGTGAAGCCATGGTGGAGTTCCGGAGCCATGCCTTGGATCCATCATGGCATTTGTACTTTCGACATTTCGATGGTGATATAAATCAATCCTTGTCCTTACTTTGATCTACTACGAGTTGTGGTTATTCATATGTGTAGCTACCATATGCTTTTAGTATGATTAGATCGAATCATGGTGATTAGTCTTGTCTTGTGGATTCATCGTAGTAGTGCACAGGAAGTCGGTGGTTGATTACCCTCGTGTGGTGACAGCATGCAGGAGGGAAAAGGTCGAACGAATGTGTAATGTCGAATAGGATCGACGGCGAGCACCATGGTAGTCGATGCGCGACTACCAAGAGGAGGAGCTGCGAGTAAGAGCGCTTGGTGGACGTTTGAGGTAAAGCTTTGGGGAACCTTAGGCGTCAACATGCACCTTGCAAAGGCGTCCATGAGAAAGTTCCAAGAGACGATTCTTTATCTTGGTAAGGGATTAGATTGATCTTCATCTTGGCTGGAGCTGCAACTAGAAGATGGTAGGCTAGGGTTACCTTCGGTAGTGTTACCTTATGGCTACCGAATGTGATCATTTATCCTTACACACTCATATTCACCCTCATATGCAATCTATGCCTAATGTTGGATTAGATCCGTTAGCTAGCTAGGTAGAAAACCTTAGATAGAAATGGAGCACTGGATTTTTGCAACGCTTATGGCACTGGTGCTATCACACAAGAGAGGGACGTAGGTGCACTCCTCACCAAAATCACTCAAGGTATAGGTGATCTAAAGCAACTGGGAACAACAACTACCAGCAGCTACGTACTTAGCCTCGGTGGTAGATTGGGCTACACTTGACTGTTTGCGAGATGACCAAGAAACCAATGAGGAACCCAAAAACTGACAAGTACCCAAGGTGGACTTCCTATCCACACGACAACCAGCGAAATCGGCATATGAAAAACCATGAAGCACAAGAGAAGAGAACGCCGAGTACCAAAGCCCAAGCTTAGAAGTATATCGAAGATACATGAAGATTCTCTTAACGGCCTGCCGATGCGAAGTTCTCAACGACGCCTGAAAACGAGCGCACAGACACACACTGAACTGTATGTCTAGCCTCGTCGCCGTCAGGTAGAGGAGGGAGCTGATCATGCTCCGGTACTCCTTCTGGTTCTCGGACTCTCCGTCCTCGTTCGCGTCCAACGCTGTAGTCATACTCATCGGTGTCGATAGTGGCTTGGAGTCGTCTGTCTTGAACTTCTTGATGATGTCTCCTTCGTGTACTTGGCTTGGTGCACAAATCTTCTCTCCTTGGCCTGCTTGATCTGAAACACGAGAAAGAACTGCAATTCTCCCATCATAGACATCTCGAATTCTCTGCTCATGTCCCCTGCAAACCTTGGAACCAAAGAGTGAGATGAGCCACTAAAGATAATATCATCCACATACACCTGAACAATCAGGATATCATTGCCTTGCCTAAGGAGAAAGAGTGTCTTATCTACCTTACCCATCTCGAACCCCTTGCTGAACAAGAACCCCCTCAACCTGCCATACCATGCCCTGGGAGCTTGTTTCAGCCCATAGAGAGCCTTCCTCGACTTGTACACTCGGTGTGGGAACTCTACACTCTCAAAGCCTGGGGGTTGCCTCACATACACTTCTTCCTCCAACACTCCATTCAAAAAGTTGCTATTCACATCCATTTGGTATAATTTGAATCTTTTAGTAGACATGGGTACCCCTGGGTCCCCAGCGACTAGGCTCACGGCCGTCCCCGACAAGTGGGTCCGGCCCAGCAAAAGACCCACCGACCTGACAGTGGGCCCGATAGACCTGATATATGGCCCACACGACCTCCTGAAGACCTTCTAGAAGATTCCCTAGATGACCTTATCCGATCCGTTCGGGTAACTTGACGTGCAAGACAAGTCAGAAGACGTCGGCCGCGTCGCCAATCAGTCCAAAGATCACGGGATTGTGTTGTAAATTACCTTAGATTGGTTTCTATGTTGTAACCAACCTGGACTCTGGGTCCACCGACCTTGTCCATCAGCCAATATAAGGCGGGCAAGGGTGTTCCCCCGAGAACAAGTCGCAATCCATCCAAAGCAATACAACTAAGTGTAGGATGGTAGGATGCATGTATACCGTGGTCGATGTATTGCAATGAGCCCCTAGGGCGGTATATATGAGAGTACAGAGTCTTGGAGGGCAAGGCACCTCTGTGGATACATATGGCAGTCCGGGATTCTATCCTATCCTACCATCTATACTCTAACATCCCCCCGCAGTCGTAGCGGCAGCAACACAAACGGTCAGACTGGAGAACAATGGTGACGTATCCCCCCGCAGTCGGAACGCCGATGCGAATGCTTTGACTGGAGACTCATGCAGATGATAGCCCTTTAGTGCCGTAGTAGCCGAAGTTGAGGTGGACGTGGTTGAAGCCGTGGAGGGGGCGCGAGTCAAAACGTCATTGAGGTGCTCGAGTGCACAAACTCAACAGCTTCTTGCTGAGGACAGCAGCAGGACGGTGCGGCGGATGATGAAGGTAGACGGCACAGTTTGCGACTTAGGTCACGCTCAGGACAGGGGTGGCGACGGCGCAGGTTGCAGCAAATGTCACGCTCAGATCAGGGGTGGCGACAACGTCTTCCTTCAGGAACATCGGCGGCGATGTCCGCGCGAGAACGACTGGAAGCGCGGAGGCGGATCGAGTGCCTGCTTGACGAAGACCGGCGGCGAGTAGGACCACCGCTTGAGAAGGTGGTGACACCAGTAGATGGCTTGACCACGAGCGTCATCGCTGCACCCTGGAGGGTGCAGCAACAACCTCATCTTCGGGAGTGTCGACATTGAACGGCGACGAACGGCAGGGCGACGCAAACCCGATAGCAAATCGGGAAAAAAACTAAAAAAATCACACAGCAATAGATGGAACCTCGGGGTACAATCTCGGGTGCACGTAGCGCTGCCCCACCCCACCTTTTCCTTATTTCAACCACCACCGATCAAAAAACAGGGGAGGAGAGAGGCATAGTGGATAAAGGAGCAAGACCCGAGTGGCGCCCTCCTCCTGCTACGCGGTAGGTCGGCGGCCTCCTGGGTCTCCCCCCCGCAGTCACGTCCGCGCGCACCTGGCAGTGGCAGAGGTGGGGCTGGGGGAGGAAGGGGTAGTGCTCGCCGGCGCGGCGAAGGGAGCCGGTGATGGAGGGCGAAGGGGCGGAACCCCACGGCGTTGCGCCCCGGCGATGACGTATCCGGCGGTGTGACGACCCGACAGCCCCAACGGCGCGGTGGCCTGGCGACCTCCCCTTCGCAGCCGCGTAAGTCGCGCTCCTGGCAGCGGTACGACAGCGCTGGTAGGGGGTGCCTGGCCTGTGGCGCGGGAAGGGGCGGCGAGTCCAGATCGGAGCCGGAGTGACCATGACGTGGAGGCAACAGCGGCCCAAGGCGGAGCCATGGCGACAACGACGAGCGACGCAGTCATGGCGGTGACGACGAGCGATGCAGCCATGGTGACGACGATGAGCGACGCAGCCATGGCGACGGGGAGAGGTGCGCCCTTCTGTTGCTGGTGGATGACAACGGCGGCGCGGATCAGAGGGATCTGCGGCGCATCCTAGGTGGGCGCTGCCCCCAGCGGAGATCAATCTCGATCTCCCCGGGGGCGCGCGGGTGGAGCGGAAGCGGCGGCGCGGCTAGAGTTAGGATCTAAATCTAGGCGTCTGATACCATGTATGATGGTAGGATGTGTGTATACCGTGGTTGATGTATTGCAATGAGCCCCTAGGGCGGTATATATGAGAGTACAGAGTCTTGGAGGGCAAGGCACCTCCGTGGATACATATGGCAGTCCGGGATTCTATCCTATCCTACCATCTATACTCTAACACTAAGAACTGGACATAGGGTTTTAATCTCCGGAGGCCTGAACCAGTATAAAATTGCCGTGTCTCCTTTGTTCCGTGTGCTCTTGCATAACCTTCGAGTTCTTAGCCCTAGATATCCTCCCGCCGAATAAATAAACCACCGGGGTTGACCCCCCTTGGACTGCTGTTGACGGTGTATATGCGTATCCAATTTCGTTTGGACTTGCAAGCGGACAAGTCCTCCGTCGTAGTCAAGGGACCCTTCTTCCCTCAAGTGTGAACCCAAGGTATCGAATTCGTGGAACAAATGTGTGATGCAAAATCCTATCTATTAAAGCCGAGAACACTTAGATCTTCAAAGGGGAATCTTATGCATCTAATCTAAAGAAGATCATAAAAACGAATCTAATCTATGAAAGCCGGAGGTAGCAAGAGGTAGAGAGGGATAGGTAAAACCAATCTAGAGAGATTGGATCAAGCTTTTGTTGAAGTTCCGAGCAAAGAAGAAATAGCCAAGTCGAATCTCATAAAAAGCATCTTTAAATCATGGTTTCCCGTCCAACTCCGAAGACGCCCACCTTTTGGAGCCACCGTTCTGTCACAACGCACTCCTATTCGTGCGGGTTAGCCTAGGGCGAGTCCAATGGACAAGTTGAAATCTCTCGGAAGGTTAGGCATGCACCTCTAGCCACCACAGCTACAAGAACACCCTCTACGATCTATCTCGAGAATAGATCTTAAAGTAAGAAAAGCTGATTGAAATCAAAGTCGTAGGAGAAACACTCGATCGCTAGAAATCAGATTGCAACTTGATAATTCAACATAGTACATGATACATGAACAAGATCACCACCGGGATCCTACCTTGATCTTGCTTCTAGCTCCTGGAACTCTGACGTGGTCTTCCTTGCAAGGTTCCCACGTCGGCTAGGGAAACCCTAGACAACTAGCTCGACCCTCTCCTCTCCGGAATGGTGTCCCTCTCTTCTCTGCTCCTCAGCGACGAATGACGAATGAGATGATGCGTGGCTCTCGGCCAGGGGGCTATAAATAGTCCGAGAGGCGGCTAGGTCAAAGGGGGGCACGAATGGGCCCAGAAATGGGCCGGGCCGGCCAGCCTGGGCCGACCGGCATGGGCCCATTCTGGCCCACTTCGTGGCCGCCTTCCTCGGTGATGCTTCCCATGTCTTCTAGAACATTCTTCCTTCTGCATGTGGGCCCTTGACGTCAGTTTCTCCACGGTTTAGATGAAGCTCCTTGTCCCGCAAGATTCAGCATTTTCTGTTCAGGTCCTCGGAGTTTTCCATCTTCACGGGTTGGTCCTTGGGCTTCTTGGAGTCATGTTCACTTCATTGCTTGACTTGTACCGGGGTTCAAGGTCTTGTCACGAGGTGCTTGATGAACTTTATCCAGAAGTCTTGCTTTCAACGCTAAATTCCTGCATAAGCATCAAACTCCAAAACCGACATGCACGAACGAACTTGTTATACCAAGGGGGTTAGTACCAATGGAAAAGATATAAAATTCATGCCAACACCGAAGGTAAACTCATGGCTAGGTTGACGGAAATTCACCGTCAACATCTCCCCCATGCTTAAACCTTGCTCGTCCTCGAGTAAGCCTTCGATGGATATCATTGTTGCTCTTCATTGCTTAAACCTTGCACTTGATCATACACGAGAAAACATAATGCTCTCAAAAGTTTAGTTCGTTAAAGTTCCATAATGTACTAGCCTTCATCCCTACGGAGGGTAGATATCAATTAAGCTCTTCCCACAAGTATTAACATGCTCCCAAAATTTAAATGGATCTCAGGAATTTTGAAATAAAGAATGAGATGAAAAAGATCTAAACCAAGTTCAAAAATTTAAACCACCTTGCATCTTGCTCATGAACTCTCATCTTATCTTGTCTCTCAATCCTATTTCTTCTACTCCTTTCCCTCTCAAAAAATATATGTAAGTGGTAGGATTTATATGGAGCTCTTAGGGAAAGTTTAGTCCTACCAAGATATTATAAATGAGATGTTGTCAAAACAAGACAAGCTTCTCATGGTCTTACCGTGACTCGTCAAAAAGGTCATTGGAAAATAATGTTATATCAAGGAGGGGGAGAGAAAAATACACACACTTTGAGATAGGTGGACATGTGCAAATGGCAAAGAGTGATCCCGAGGCACAAAGGAAGTCCTCGTTATCAGATTGCACATGGTTCGAAAGATGAGTTTGGATCTTTAAATCTTGAAACCTTGAAATTCCTAATGCACTTTAGAGAACCGGGGAGTTCACTTTATTTTATTTTTATACATACTCATATTTTTTCTTTTCTTTTCTCATACATATTTTTTTCTTTATACTCATTTTTTTCTTTTTCTTTCTTTCTCTTTTTTTATTTTGCTCCCCTTGATCTCTAAATTGCATTGTACCTACCTCCTCCCCCGTGCTTAGACGTTTGCTCGTCCTCGGGCAAAGAGGTGATAGAGATAAGGTAGGCACTAGAAATATTTTTTCTTTGGAGAGATACTTGAAATCTTCAATCTTGCCACCATCTTGCGATCTTCCTTGAATTGACGATCCATACTCAATGATAGGTTGTGGTCAAGGAGGTAAACGCAAAGATGATATTTTTGGTTTTAAGGGTGGATATCCGGCGAGGTTTGTGAAATCTCCGATGTGGGGATACACAATGCACGGATAAAAAGGCTAGCAATAAGAAAGATACGCAAAAACGGAATGACCAGCTTCTTAGTCTCGGGCCAGAGAAATCAAGGCCTGAAATAACTCACCCAAAAATAAACTTTGTATACTAAGTTTTTGCACTCAAATATATATATGGCTCTGAATAGGTAGAGCAACACGCAAGTGGTATTTATGACAAGGTTCGCATTACTTTTAAGAACAAAAATAGAACATTTTTAATCCATCTAAAACTTGAGAGCACATAAAACACTATGGGTCTTTATTTTTATCATAACCTACGCTAAAGATTAAGCTAGCATTTAGATAATTTCAGTTTTGTATTTTAAGAGAGCATTAGCTTAATCATGCATAAAACAAGTACAAAGATAAACAAAGCAGCAACTATCATCATATATCATCATGGCACAGACTTTGTATCTTTGCCAAAGGTAAAAACAAGGTGCTGACTTTATTTATGATGAAAAATAAAGACTAACACACATGTTGAAAATTAAATAAAAACTGAAAACACTACGCATACATAGGCGCATACAAGCTGGAAATTAAAGAAAAGGGAAAAGGAAAGATTAAACTAAAGCTCCTCCTCTCTCTAATCTTCCGCCGGTGGTTGATATTGATAATCTTGATTGTTGTACCCTTGCTCGTAATAGGATTGCACCGCTCCTCCTATGAATTGTCCCGGCGGTGCTAAGTGAAGGCGTCCAAGCTCATAAGCGATGTTTGCATTTCCTTCACCCATTTGGTTTGCATTGGTTTAGATGGCTGTGATATTTTGCATGTTTCTCGCAGTGTATCCTCCAATGATGGCCACACTTTGTTGTGGTTGAGGAAGATGTGCATATGGCTATGCAAAGGCTACGTTGGGCATCGCAAAATTTGGTGAGGGCATGGCTGCACCACTCCCTCATGCTTGCATTGGTACACCACCGTAGTAACTCGGCGGCGCCGGAATTCCTCCAAATGGTGGCACATAATTTTGTTGCGCACCTTCTTCTTGGGCCGCGGAACAACTTTCTTCTACAATCCTTCCTCTCTTATTTTTCTTCGCCGGCACAGGAAGTCCTTCCTCTAACCAATCCTCTTTTCCCTCAAGAAAAAGCCTTAATCTTGCATCTGGTAGGGGCAAATTTACTTTGACCACCTTAAAGCCTCCTCTCTCATCTCCACTTATGTATTTGCCTTGCTTCATATAATCAATCCCAAGGGAAGTCCCGACTAGGAGATGCTCCGGGTTTCTTGGAATTCCCGGTCTCAAAGAGATAGCCAACATGGAGAGATAACACTCCGAGCCAATATCTCCCGAACCCGATGTTGCTTCACAACACCACCGGTTGATCATAAGGTGAGTGGGGTCGATTGGCTGCCTGGCAATCAAAGCCGAGTAATGCCAATTCACCTCTATGTCGGTTATCTTGGTCTCTCTCATTCTCCCCAAAATCCTCTTACACATCCATGAGTGAAATACTTGGATGATGGGGTTCCGGATACTATTTCTTTGCCGGTGAGCTTCTCCCGTGATCATACTCCAAAAACCTTCCAATGTGCCTCCATGCACATCCACTTGTTCCGGGGCTCCCTTTTGAAAACCAAGTAACTCCCTAATGTACTCATAGGGAACCACTTGTTCAACTCCCTCCAAACGGAATGAGAGACTCGACACTCCTTCATCAAGGATAGGCGCCATGGTCATGAGAATTTCCAAGGCGAATTCCTTGTGGGTGTTTACCGACACTCCGTTGGAGAATTGCACCCAACCTAGGTGTCCCAACATGTAGTAAATATCCATATGAAAACCCAACACTTGGAGAGCTTGATCGTCGAAGTCGACGTTTGCCACAAGCCTCTTCTCAAGGCGAGTGAGCTTCTTCTTCTCCTCCTCCGTCATGATGATAAACCCATACTCGGAATACCGCGGAGCGTATGGAGGTGGAGCGGATGATCGTGTCGAGCGGCAAGGTCGGACGGGCGGCTCCTCCGTACGTCCTTGAGGTTCGGTGAACCTCATAGACGAGCTTCGTGTGGCTCTCATGCCACCGAGGAGAAGAGTGTCGTTCCTCCTCGGCGGTGCCGTGTCCTCCTCCATACTCCGAGGAGACTCGGAGACCGAGTGCCTCCTCGAAGAGGTTGTCGATGAGACGACGATGATCCCTTCTTCTTGGTGAAAAGACTTGTAGTTTTCTTCCACATGGTTGCTGCACTCTCCTCACTAATATAAACCCGGGGTTTTCAACCGGTAACAAGGCACACAAATATTATTTGGAGTATGGACTTTGAGTGGATATAGGATGGATTTTGTTGGACGAAACAAACTCGGAGTGGAAAACTAAGTCTAAGGTGGTTCTGGACTATGAGCTCAAGCACACGAACAAGGAACTGGGCAAGTGACTTACCTGAGGAAGACGGGCACCGGGGGGCTTTTAAAGGGGGTAGGCCGGCCGGCCTGGGCCGACCGGCCTGGGGGCCTCGCTGCTCCTCCTGGCTCGGTTCTTCTCCAGTGCACTCATGCTTGCTTTGTTGCTTTGTGACCGCGTGCTCCACGGGGTTGCACCGCCCAAATGTTCTCGTCCACTCCTTTGCTTGCATTATTGATCCCTCCACTTGATGGTTTTGCTTTGAGTCACTTCCATGCTCCCTTGCCTCACATGCCTCCATGATATTCCTGCAAAACAAAGCCTTGGCTGCCCCCATGCTTGTCCTTTGCATGTGGTTTGATGAAAGATGTTGGAGGGGCATCCCGTGATGCATCATGTGCATGCATGGTTAAGTTAACTAGATTGCCTCCCTCTAAGCATGTCTTAATGCTAAGTACTCCCCAAATTTCGAAAAATAAAAATAAACTCAGAGCTTGCAATGAGTTCAAATATAAATTTAGAGGAGTTTTTAAAGCATTAAAAACAAATGTAAGTCAAAAATGTTTTCCGACTACTTTTATTTTGGTCTCACCGGTATTGTTTGCTTCCATTAGTTCAGAGCAAGCTTTTCCCGGCTTGATCATGGGGGCATAGGTTTAGGTTCTAATTTTGGTTAAATGAGAGAGATTTTGAATGAAATAAAATTGAATGAGGCTTAGAAAAATACTAACTCTAGAGAAACCAAGGATATGGATTTTTAAACCAACCAAAAGTGAAGTTTCTAGGTTCACGCGAGTCCTACCATGCGCTGAAATTTAAATAACATCTAGGTACAAGGCGTGGCTCTACTCGTGTGTTTTTAACATGTAAAACAAGTCAACCATAACATCATGAAGAGGATGAAAGGTTGAGATAGGTTCTGAATTTTTTTGGTTTTGGTTTCTCGAAAAGAAGCAAATAATACATAGGATGGCTCATATAAAGGGTTTATGATCCAAATAAAATATCCAACCAAGAATTATGTCTCTAACATTATTCAACCATTCTAAGTTTAATGTCTTGCGTAGCAAATTTCAAAACTAACTTACTTGAAAAGACTCGAAAAATCTTGAATCGGGTTGTCCTCCCGGTAGCTTATTCTTGACTCGACGAAACGGGTTGCCTCCCGCCTAGCACTTCGTTTATAGTCCATGGCTAGACTTCTTCACTTGATTACTTCGGATCAATGCTCTTTGCTGGTGTTGCAATCTTGGGTACCCACTTTCGCACCATCTTGGGCGCAGGCTTATTCTCCGGCTTAGTCATCTTTTTGGTCTTCACAGGCGGCTTTTGTTCCTTTATCTTGACGGATGCAACAACCTCTTTGATTTCCTTCGCTTCCTTCTTCTCCGGCTCTTCCTTCTTCCTTGGCTCTTCCTTACTAACGTGACGATGAGGCGGAATATATTTAACTTTGATCATATTGCATACCTCGAAGCGTGGTCGAAACTTGAAAGAACTTCTCTCGCCGTTGATGTCAAACTTGATCTCCCCCTTGCCGGCGTCGATGGTGGCTCCCACGGTCTTGAGGAAAGGCCTCCCAAGGATGAGTGGTGGCTTATCCCTCTCTCCCATCTCGAGCACCACGAAGTCGACGGGGATGAAGTGGTGTCCGACCTTAACAGGCACATCCACGGCGATGCCCAAAGGGTAGCGAATGGAGTTGTCACCCAACTCTAAGCACATGGCTGTAGGCTCTAACTCTGGTAGGCGTAGCTTCTCGAACACATCTCTTGGCATGACGCTCACACTTGCTCCAAGGTCGCATAATGCCTTCTCAAACTTGAATGAACCAACGGAACATGGAATCGTCGGGCATCCGGGGTCTCCTTGCTTCTCTAGTCCGTTTGCAATAGCGACGCTACATTGCTCGGACATCTTAACATGATCTACCCCGAGTGTTGCTATCTCATACTTGTTTGCAAGAATATCTTTGAAGTAGCGAGAATATGTAGGAACTTGAAGGGCATCCAATAGCGGCATGTTGATGCTTAACCTACGCACAATCTCCACAAACTTCTCAAAATGATTATCAAGTTTACCTCGGAAGTAGAGTGGCTTAAGTTGCAGTATCTTCGTGTCTTCTCCCGGCATCTCAAACTCGGGCTCTTCGGTGACGATCTCGGTAACCTCCTCCTTAGCAAATTCCTTCGCCTCGATGGATGGTTTTCTAGCTCCTGCAGAACGCTCCGGATCTTCAGTCTCCTTCCCCGAACGAGTTTGAATGGCCTTCGCCGTCTCGGGACCTTGAGGTTGTCCCGGAAGCTTACCTTCATTAGCGGATAGGCGCCCGGCAAGTTGTCCCACTTGCGTCTCGAGCATCTTCATCATGTTGAGCACTTGATGGTTGGAGCTTCCGACTTCCGTCACCTTGCTATTGATGTTCTCCAACACCTTGTCTATGGCTTTGAACTCGGTGACGGTGTCCTTGTTGATCTTAGCTTGCTCGTCCATGAAGTCCTTCAATTGCATACGAAGCGGAACCGAATTCGGAATGGATGAGCTTGCATTAAATTGAGGTCTACCTTGCCCGTAGCGGAAGTTCGGCAAATCCCCCTTCCTCATGTAGTCGAGCATCTTGGCTTCCTCTGGGCAATCCTTTTTGACATGGCCATATTCTCTGCACTCTTCACATGTGGATCTTGCTTCGGCAGCCTTTAAATCTTGAGCTTCTTTCTTCTCTATCTCCATCTTCTCCAACCTCCGCATAAGCGAATCAATCTTGCCTTCGAGTATAAGTAAGTGTCTGGATGATGCCCATGTGTCATTGTCCGCGACCTTCTTGAATAGAGTGAAAGCTTGGGTCGGCGTAAGCTCGATGATGGATCCTCCCGCCGATGCATCGATGATTGTCCTTGACGCCATGGTAAGTCCTTGATAGAACTTTTGAACGAGATCCTCCTTCGGGAACTTGTGATGTGGAACCGCCCGAGTGTACTCATTGAAGCGCTCGAATGCCTCCGATATAGTCTCCGTAGGATATTGAGCAAAAGTAGCAATCTTATTGCGCAAGCTTTGAGTCTTACCCGGCGAGTAGTATTCCTTCATGAAGGCCCTCATCAAGGTGTCCCAATTTTGCACCGTCTCCGCCGGTTGAGAGTAGAACCATTGCAAAGCCTTCCCGAGTAACGAGAACGGAAAGAGCCTTGCCCTCATTTGATCTTGAGTCACCCCGTCCATGTTGAATGTTTGACAAAGTTGAACGAACGCTTGAAGGTGAAGGTTCGGATCCTCTTTACCGGTGAAGGGTGAATGTTGCACCATGCAGATTGTTGAGGTCTTGATCTCGAACGGCCTTCTGATCTCTGCAAGGTTCAAGATTGGTAGGTCGACGATGTCCGGGGTGCATAGCTCCCCGATCTTGCGCTCCGGCTGTGGTTGTTCTCCCATTGGTAGCGGTGGAAGTTGATTCTCCCTAGGGCTTTGAGGTCGTGATTCCTTTGGAGACTCCGACGATCCTTCGGCCTCCGCTTTTGGATCTGCAGATTCCAGCATTTTAGCTTGTGCTTCACGTCTCCTTAGCCTGTAAAGTTTTTCTGGATCATCCACAAAATTTTCGGGTTTGTTGGAGAGGTAGCCGTCCATCTCCTGTTAGGGTTAGCAATAAACAAAATATATACAAAACGAAAATAAAAACAAATCTAAGAAAACTAGGGTTAGTCAAAAACTAGATTAGATTGATTTTGAGGATGATCAAAAGTTAATAGATGCAAAAAGAAAAATCAAAACAAAACTGAAAATATTCACAAAAAGCAATAAAAGATCGAATCTTGATCACTTGTTCCCCAGCAACGGTGCCAGAAAAAGGGGTTTGTTGACGGTGTATATGCGTATTGTCACACCTGTTTTTTCAAAGAAAACCAAGTGCTAACCTATATGCATGCCAGGATCAAGTTTCATGCATATAGTTGACATAAGTGAATAACAGTAACAATATCACGTAAGAAAAAGGAAGATTATCAGAGATTTACGCTTTATCCTGGAAACGAAGGCACCAAACTTCACAGGCAGTCAACTGGGGGTTGCGTACGCCTAGAACTCAGCAACATCTTCACAAGACTTCAAAGCAGCTTCCTCCTTCTGAGCAACATTGTTTATAGCAAGGGTGAGCACTTGTCGTACTCAGCAAGTGTGGGGAAAGGATGAATGCAAAGGCTTTATAGTGGACTGGGCTCTAAGCATTTAGCATTTTTAGTTGGTCAAATTTTATTAGCACCCGATTACTAATAAAGTATAAGTATATACCAACCCACATTAAGCATAAAGGTAAGAGATACCATAAGAATATGGCAAGCATAACCAGAGAGCACGATTTAAGTCCATTTTCAAGTTCAATCATCATGTGAGGGTCCAGGCCGCTCTTGACCGTGAGCACGGCTAATCGATTAGTTTTACACTCTGCAGAGGTTGTACACTTTCACCACAAGTCGCGTAAAAGTCCCGAAGAACTTTGGACCCAACCATGCGATGCCGGCCAAGCATCATACCACACCACCGAGGTGTGATTGCATAGGGACGCTACGAGGCCTTTACAAAGATTCCCTAATGTGCAACAACCCACTAGGTTTCAGGACGAAGCAGGGCATAAAGCTCCCTAGCGGGTACCGTGTCTTAGAAAAGCCCAGCTCCCCGCTAGAGCAGGTCTATACTCCGTCAACGCCTCCCCATTTGTCCCTTTCAGGTAAGATCACTACAACATCAAGGTTTCTAATTACTTGGCCAAGACAGAGCCATATGTCTTGTGGTTGTACGGTTTTCCTGGGTGGTTCTCCATGTTCCGATTAAATATTGTGATCTTGTATTAAAGATTATCATAAAGAAACATAGAGCATAAAAGGGTAACCATGTTCATTATTACCAACCCAGTTGAGCAAGCTAAGCAACATCTGCCATCAATATTAATTAAACAACCCGGCTATACAAGGCAATGGTAAAAAGAATACTAGTCATTATCCTTAATAGGAACCCATCAAAATTAATGCAAAGCATATGCAATGGTGATTAATAAAGTTATTAGGACAAAAGAACAAGGACACACTTACCTTTAACCAAAGTAATGACGTTGCTCAGAATGTCTTCACTTCTTGCTCTTCAAGCTTCTCGAACAACGTTCAAATATACTCGCATCAATCATCGGCACAAGCATACAAAGCAAACAAACAAACTAACTAAGGACAATGCACCACTCAAAAGAAAAGCTTTAAAAGAACGCACTAAAGGATAGGCTTGATTCTATGGATCACTAAAGCACACAAACCGTGCTTAGAGGAGAAAGGCTTGGTTAACTTTAAAGAGATGGTTGTGGAAGGTTGAGCATGAACTAGGACCGAAAAGATCACACTGAGATTGAGCTTGGTAAAGAACGTCTATCGAACGATTTGCATATATGAGAGAACAAGACTATGAGCTAGGTTTATTTTAATTAGCAAAAGGTATGTAAAGGATATTTCATAAAGAAAATACCCTAAGTTTGAATTGATTCAAATTAAACTTTATTTGGAGAAACCGAGGTAAAACCTAATCAAGTTTTAATTAGAAAAGATTAATTAACTATTAAATAAATTAACATTTGGTTATAAAAACCGAGGTACAGATCTAATTAGATTTTATTTACAAAAGCATGTGAAGTAAAAATTAATCAAATTAATATTGATTATAAAAACGGTGTATAGCACTATATAGCTTTTAATTAGAAAAGACATGTTTAATAAACATTAACAAAATTAATATTAAATTTATTTTCAGAAAACAAGCATGATGAAAACACACCCCTAACGCGTGCTTTACATTATTATGGACCTAACGCAACTTGAACGGATTAAAACGGAGCTAAAACAGAAAAGATATGGATAAAACAAGATTGAAGGACCTAGTTGTGATTATCTATAGATCTGGAGGGTTAGCAAAAAGATTCCCGAGACACAAGGAACAGTGCTCGCGAAAAGATAAAAGGTTGGGGTTGGATCTGTAAAGATGCTTCGGGTTGGATCTGTTTGTAAGGATCTAATAGATCTAGGGGGTTATCTGTGAAAAGAGCTAGACACAAGAAAGCATCTAAAGATTAAAAGAGATTACAGGGACGTAAACGCAAAACTGCCACAACTTCATCCCCTACCTCTGGCCGGCGGACAGAGGCACTGCTTGTTGCGGTCGCCGGCGCCCTGGGCGGTCTCTGGCTCGGCCGAGGCGTGGAACAGAGAGGGGAGATGAAGGGCATCTAGGGGTGGTGCTCATCGGCGGAGGAGAAGGGCGGGAGCGGCCGGAATCTGGTGGCGGGCAGAGCTTGGGCGGCCGGCGGCACTGGTGGTTCCAATCACCGGTGATTCAGCGGCCAAGAAGCTCGGGTGAGCGGCGCAAGATGTAGAGGGGGTAGAGAGGATCACGAGATTGAGCTCACCAGCGGCGAAGACGGGCGGAGGTGGCCGGATTTGGAGAAGATGGCGTCGGCGGCGGAGTACGTCGGCCTACGGGTCTTCAAGGGGTGGCGGTGCTCCGGTGTATCTCCGGCAGCGGGCGGTAGCTCCTCGGACTCGGCTTGTCGTCGCAAAGCTCCTGGCGGACACGGCCTCGCTTGACAGCGTCTCAAGCCAGCGAATCGGCGACGGCCGGCGGACGACGGCGCGGCTCTGCTCCCCAACGATGGCGGCGCTCCGGTGACCTAGAAGCTCGAGTGAGGCAAGAAATTGAAGGAGGAGGTCAATGTGATCAAGTGGAGCGGCTCACCGACGAAGAGGATGTATGGGGGCGGTCGGAATCCAGTGGCGGCGGAAATCACGGCGGCCGGCTCGGTCTACACGCGCGGGCGAGGCTCCGATGATCCTCCAGCACCGGGAAGTAGCTGGCTGCGCTCAGCTCGTCCTCGAGAAGCTCCTGGTGGCGCTCGCTTGGCCTAAAGTTCGACGGAGATAGCGAATTGGCGGAGGAGACGCCGATGGTTCCGCTCGGTGCTGCGGGGCGCAGGACAATGCAGGCGACGGGTGGCGACGGAGGGAGCAGGGGCTAGGGCACGCGGCGCACGGCGGCGGCTGCTTATAAAGGCCGGGAGGCGTGCCTTGGCGTGCGGGTCACGCCTAGGAGAGCGCGCACGAAGCGGAGTCGACCGGGACATCGAGTCCTGGTCGGGCACGACTGAAGGAAGGAGATGACAGGTGGGGGCCACTCGTCAGCGACTGCGGGAGGGGAGAGGCGAAGCGGGCCGCTGTTAGCCGAGCTGGGCCGAAAGAGGCTGCTGCGCGGACTGAGAGGAGGAGACCAAGGAGTGGCTGCGGACTTTGTCTGCTCGGCTGAAAGCAGCTGCGGGCCAAAAGAGAGGAAGGAGGGATGGATAAAGAAAAGGATTTCTTTTTATTTTCAGAAAATATTTTCATGAAAAGAATAATCTAGAAATAGTTAGATCATTCATTAAAGTCACGAAAAATATTCTGAAAATCCCAAAAATTTCAGGAAAATTCCCAGAGATAAATTGGGATACGAAAACTCCAAATAAAGTATTTGGAGCTCATGAAACAGATTTTAGAGGCTTCTAATAAATAGAAATAGCTCGAGGAAAGTGAGAATAAATTCCAGAAAAGTCCGGAAAATTCTCGGAAGGATTTGGACAGCACCTAAACGCATTTTTGAAACCTTTAGCACTCAAGAAGCACCAAGATGCATCGGCATGAATGCAACACTCACAACTTTTTATTTGATACAGAAAATCAAACAAGGATTTTTCCTATACTATATTTCCTGTAAAGAAAATAAATGTTGGTAAAAATTTTAAAATTATGAGAAAATTGTTGTTTAAATTTTCTTCCTATTCACATCCTGAAATTGGAAATTTCAGGGTGTGACACGTATCCAATTTCGTTTGGACTTGCAAGCGGACAAGTCCTCCGTCGTAGTCAAGGAACCCTTCTTCCCTCAAGTGTGAACCCAAGGTATCGAATCCGTGGAACAAATGTGTGATGCAAAATCCTATCTATTAAAGCTGAGAACACTTAGATCTTCAAAGGGGAATCTTATGCATCTAATCTAAAGAAGATCATAAAAACGAATCTAATCTATGAAAGCCGGAGGTAGCAAGAGGTAGAGAGGGATAGGTAAAACCAATCTAGAGAGATTGAATCAAGCTTTTGTTGAAGTTCCGAGCAAAGAAGAAATAGCCAAGTCGAATCTCATAAAAAGCATCTTTAAATCATGGTTTCCCGTCCAACTCCGAAGACGCCCACCTTTTGGAGCCACCGTTCTGTCACAACGCACTCCTATTCGTGCGGGTTAGCCTAGGGCGAGTCCAATGGACAAGTTGAAATCTCTCGGAAGGTTAGGCATGCACCTCTAGCCACCACGGCTACAAGAACACCCTCTACGATCTATCTCGAGAATAGATCTTAAAGTAAGAAAAGCCGATTGAAATCAAAGTTGTAGGAGAAACACTCGATCGCTAGAAATCAGATTGCAACTTGATAATTCAACATAGTACATGATACATGAACAAGATCACCACCGGGATCCTACCTTGATCTTGCTTCTAGCTCCTGGAACTCCGACGTGGTCTTCCTTGCAAGGTTCCCACGTCGGCTAGGGAAACCCTAGACAACTAGCTCGACCCTCTCCTCTCCGGAATGGTGTCCCTCTCTTCTCTGCTCCTCAGCGACGAATGACGAATGAGATGATGCGTGGCTCTCGGCCAGGGGGCTATAAATAGTCCGAGAGGCGGCTAGGTCAAAGGGGGGCACGAATGGGCCCAGAAATGGGCCGGGCCGGCCGGCCTGGGCCGACCGGCATGGGCCCATTCTGGCCCACTTCGTGGCCGCCTTCCTCGGTGATGCTTCCCATGTCTTCTAGAACATTCTTCCTTCTGCATGTGGGCCCTTGACGTCAGTTTCTCCACGGTTTAGATGAAGCTCCTTGTCCCGCAAGATTCAGCAACCCCTTGGTAGGGTTCCACCGCTGCCGCCGCTGCCTGCAGCAGCCTCCAGCGGATACCTCAATCCGTCGCCGAAATCAGAGGTATGCGTCCGCCTCCAGGCTCCAGCAGATACTGCAATACGCCGCCGATTTCTTGGAATGGCACTAATTTGAGAAATTTATTGCAGATGGGCCAAGATGGTGGCAAGAGAGATGGAAAGGCGCTTGATCCTCCTCCGGCGAAGTGACAACGAAAGTCACAGCTGACTTCTGCAGGCACGTCTGGTCCTCAAACGAGGCTAAGGTGCAGGCCTGCTGTTGACGGCTGTTAAGTACCACTTTTATGCCATCAACTCCTGCATAAAATAAATGGAAAGTGATCATCAACACTAGGATTGGGCTTTATACTGATAATTTCCACAAGTGTTGGTGTTTCTAGCTTTTGATGCAGGACATGCCAAAATACACATGAAATGATATAGCTGAGAGCAAGTGCATTAATGACATGAATATGGCATCATCGTAAACAGTCCCAAATGCCAATTTGGACTGCACCATTGTGACGGGCTCGTCGAGACGATCGAAACAGATATATCATTTGCATACATCGGAGCCCAGATGAGAGAGATATGCACAGGACATCATGTGGGCCCGGTGGGACCCACACCAGGCCACGTGGCGATGTGCTGGCACGCAGATGCCATGTGTCCATGACACCTCATCAATCCAAGAGAAACACCTCCCGACGAATCAGACGCCGCCACGTTTCAGCACAAGGATTCAAGGGCCCACAACCCGAGCAAACCGCCTCCAACCGACCCATACACCGGGAACCGCCTTGGGGACCCACCTGGCAGTCACCCAGACGAAAGGCGGCGCAAACGGAGCCAACCCAGGATCGGCCGACCCCACAGGTCAGCCGACCCCACCTTAAGGCGGTTCGCGCCCATCTTCCACGTGTCGTCTCCCCATTGGATCCTAAGGGCATTCCCGTGGTGCTTAGGGTGTTCTCGCGCAGTGACCCGGGCCTATAAAAAGAAGGGGAGGGGGTAAGAATAGGGACACACCAACTCACTCAAGGATGAGATCTTCCCTTCAAAGGAGAGGCCTCTCCTTTTTAGATTAGAGAATAGGAGAGTGAGAGAGAGATTTGTATCTCTATGGATGCTTCGTTCTTCATTTAGAATAAAGTGAGTACTTCCGCATTTTCTATTTAGACTAAAGTAGCATTCATGCATAGGTGAATAGTTCTTGTGTTCTTCACTTGTTCATGATTTAGAGGCTTGTGTTCTTCATGAGCTTAGCCTTTGATCTTCTAGTGTAGTTCATAAGTTGCTAATTCCGTTTGTATGCCTGCTAGTCCAATTAGAGTAAAGTGGATGCTCCTGCATTCTAGTTTAGACCAAAGTCCTTCCTTGATCCTTGTATAGATAGCGGTTACCTGAGTGAGTTCTGGTCTCTCCCTCGTGGGTTCGTCACTTCATCTTCCTACGGAGTGCTATAGTGTTGTTACGGGCTAGCAGACGTAACCGTGCTATAATAGTAATCGGTGGTGTAGACGTGGTGTCTAGACAACGGGTTATCCTCCGATTGCCCTGTATCCCACGGTTTGTCTTGGGGTAGGCCGCGGTAGTGACAGCCGTTGGACCCTTACGGAATCCCCCACGTCCGGATACAGGTGTAGGCAACCCTTTGCTGTGAACCGACTGTTATAGCCAGGAGGGTCCGGTGTCCGAAACGACCGAGAGACTGTTCTCAACTCTGCCCACTATCAGCAGGATCCTCTCCATCTTCATCTCGTCCTATAGAGTTGTGTCCTTGGACCGTTCTCCTAGGGTAGAAGGTAGTACACACCGTTCCTTGGATTCGATACCCTTGGGAATACTCCTAAGGTGAAGTGCTACAACGGTGTATCCATGCGCTTGCGGATTTATCCGTGCGCTTGCGGATTTGTTCGCACTCGTCAGTGTACCCGGGTGTTTCTTACACGCTCACGCTAACCCGGCGCCATAGTGGTGAGGTTAAGAAATACCAACACCTGCGGCACAGGATTCTTGCTCTGCCCCTACACGTCGCACACGGGGTGGGTGAAGCTCGGCGCCTTCCTGCCGCACACGGGGTGGGTCAAGCTCGGTGCCTTCCTGCCGCACACGGGGTGAGTCAACTGCGGGTTGTCACCCGCCCCGCCCTTCAGAGTTTCTTGCGCCAGATCCCAGGAAGGAGAAACAGGTACAACTTCATCCTCCACCAGAAGAGCCGCTTAAGATGACGGACCTGCGCAACCACACCTACCAAATGATTAAAGGTCTTAGATGGGTGCCTGAGAATCAGTGGTGGGACAAAACCAAGGACAAATAGGCCGAACCAAGATTTAGAAATGTCCTTCAGCAAACTTTCTATTACAACAACAAATACCTGCCCATGAAACTGTACCAGCACAGGGTTATAAATTGGGATCATATGACATTGGCCGCGGGAGGGGATGTTAAGGCATACTTCGATGATCATTCCGGATTGGCTGATTTGGTCTCAATGCATCATAAGTATGTTGAGGATTGGGTGAGAGTTTTTTATGCTACTGTGTACATTGCCGATACTAGGGAGTACATCATGTTCATGTTTCAGGGACGCCAGTATACTCTTTCCGACACCATATTGCTGACAAACTTGGATTGGGGGATTCGGAAATAGGAAAGTACGACCATAAGACATCCCTACATAATATTGTCTACAGGGATCGTGAACCACCTCGGCGTAGTTTGCTCGGTGGGTCGTTCCCGTCCGACGCGGAGATGGCCGGACTTTTTGTTGAGTCGTTCACAGGTAGGCGAGCATATCGCACGCCTGACATGCTTACCCCTGAGGCAAATGTGGTATACCCGAGCACTACGGAAGACATTGTTACCACGGATTGTCAATGTAGAGTCGATCACTAGTCTTCAGCAGTGGCTTCTCCTTCACGTCATGACTGGCCGGACCTTCGACATCGTGGACTTCATTTTAGCCGAGATTGAAGATGTTATCTTTGATGGGTTGACCATGGCCTGACATATGTCATATGCTCACTGGATCTCCATCCTGAGTAGTGTTACCAGAGTAGATGAAGACGGGGAAAGGGTTCGAACCGGACCCAAAGATTGGTGTCCCGAGTACATGATGTCCGAGACACATTTCAAGGAATACAGGCCTGCGAGACCAGGAGACAGACGTCGTGGCCTAAGGGCTACAATTGAGCCATCTCCTGATGACATTTGTTCGTCAGACAGTGAAGGCAATGAGGCGTCTCCAGTGAGACATCTCCGAGTACATGATTGTGCATTGCTACCCACTAAAAAACAGAAACAGTTCCGGTCACTCTAGCAACAACCAGTGAGCCAATGGACTCTTCCTTCTTTCTGAAACTAATCCTTGAAAATCAGCGCGAGCAGCAAAAGTTCCAGTGAATGATGGAGATGAGGATGGCACAGCTGGAGGAGTTAAACCATGCACACTCGGAGCAGATAGTACAAATGGTAACACAGCAGCAGCGCACTATGGAGAATTTTGTGAATGTTTCACTTAGTCACCTTCACCAAGTTAACGGCTTACCGCCACCGCCCGCTCTACTCGCACCTATTGGTCAGACCCCCTTGCAACTCATGCCTCCTGCTAACTTGGGTAAATCATCTGAAGTCTATGAGCTGCCTCACAGTTCAGCAATTGGTTCACAATGAATGACAGAAAAGGATTCCAAAGAAGAAAAGGAAGCAGATGCAACAATACTCAAGGTTCTATCTGATATTGCAGCAGAGGAAATGAAAAAGGAAGATCCTTTGGTGGCAACAGCAAATGGTCCGGAAGATCCTGCTCCAGCTACCTCAGAAGGCTCTCGTGCAGCTTATACTGCTCCAGCTCCTGCTACGTTAGAAAGCTTTCCTGGTCCTGCTCCTGCTCCTGCTACCTCAGAAGGCTCTCCTCCTCCTGCTCCTGCTACCTCAGAAGGCTCTCCTGCTCCAGCTCCTGCTACCTCAGAAGGCTCTCCTGCTCCTGTTCCTGCTACCTCAGAAGACTCTCCTGCTCCTGCTCCTGCTACTGAAGAAGGCTCTCCTGCTCCAGCTCCTGCTACCTCAGAAGGCTCTCCTGCTCCTGCTCCTGCTACCGAAGAAGGCTCTCTTGCTCCTGCTCCAGCTCCAGCTCCTGATGACCCTCTTCACAATCTTGTTACATCGGCTCCTTCGAACACCGACGAAAAAGAGGTAGAATGTTAAACATTCCTTTTATTGTCATTGATTCCATTTGATTGTTGTATTCGAGTTGAATAATACATTTTTCTTCACGTGTGCGAACCAGCCATAAATAATCGTTTTGCCTGGGCTTTGTGCTTAGGTTGTCACAATTGCTGACCAAGATAAAATTGTACCGGAGTCAGAAGACTCCCAATACTCTTGTACCGGGTTGCAGAATGAGATACAGGTACCAGCACGTCGTTTCTAGAATAGAACATCGTACTTGTGTCATGACGTTGAAGACTGCGACTTCCATACGATTGAATCCTCCGATTGGATTAATGGCTTGGATCAATGTGGGATTCCTACAACCAAAACGGAGAGTTCTACGGCATCGATATCACACAATGCATGAGTCGTGCTATGCATAAAACGAACCCAACACTCCCTACACATGCTTTTGTTTGTAATTTTCGATGTAATCCTCAATACAGATGTTTGATGAGAGGAAGGGATGTGTTGATCTCCAATGTGGGCATGATCGAGGAGTATGCAATGTGACGTGCTCATAATCTTGTAGTACTAAGCGAATCGAATAGACGAAGGAAGGGATGTGTTGATCTCCAATGTGGTTAAGATCGAGGAGTATGCAACGTGACGTGCTCATAATCTTGTAGTACTAAGAATCGAATCGACGAAGGAAGGGTTGTGTTGATCTCCAATGTGGGCATGATCGAGGAGTATGCAACGCTATGTGCTCATAATCTTATAGTACTAAGCCAATCGAATCGATGAAGGAAGGGATGTGTTGATCTCCAATGTGGGCATGATCGAGGAGTATGCAACATGACGTGCTCATAATCAGTACTAAGCGAATCGAATCGATGAAGGAAGGGAGATGTGTTGATCTCCAATGTGGGTATGATCGAGGAGTATGCAACGTGACGATTTCATAATCTTGTAGTACTAGGCGAATCGAATCGATAAAGGAAGGGATGTGTTGATCTCCAATGTGGGCATGATCGAGGAGTATGCAACGTGACATGCTCATAATCTTGTAGTACTAAGCGAATCGAATCGACGAAGGAAGGGATGTGTTGATCTCCAATGTGGGCATGATCGAGGAGTATGCAACGTGACGTGCTCATAATCTTGTAGTACTAAGCGAATCGAATCAACGAAGGAAGGGATGTGTTGATCTCCAATGTGGGCATGATCGAGGAGTATGCAACGTTACGTGCTCATGATCATGTAGTACTAGGCGAATCGAATCGACGAAGGAAGGGATGTGTTCATCAATATAAGGGGAGCAGTACATAAACGAAATGAGTAGTTCCTGATCAAGGAATATCCTATGTGGTAGTATCTTGATAAGAGGAACATCCTTTGTCGCCATTATATAGCACTGACCAGCCCTCAGAACAAACCGGCGCGCGATTCAAATATTCGGAATTTCGGACGCCCGGGCAAACCAGATGTTAAATGTCCTTTTTGCTTCCCCCTTCCCAATGCACCCCGTTTCAGTCAACACCATAATGAAAGGGTATATTGGTAATCTGACAATGCCCTCCACCGAAATGGATAAATTACCCCGCCCCTGTCCCTTCCCTCCCTTCTACTCCCCTCCTCGCCATCTCAAATCTTTCCGCCCCATTTCACCTTCCCTCCTCGCCGGCAGCCCAAATCTTCACCTCCTCTCCTCCATCATCTCAAATCTACCGCTCATAGCTTCAGCCCCTTTCCCATCTGCCTCTGTCGTAGCAGAGGCATCGACACAATGGCACCAGGAGGGAAGGTCGTACGAAGGAAATATCCAGAACAAGGTACAATGTTTTTCTCCTCGGTTCAGCTTCCCCGGTGGATTCGTACTTGCGTGTTTTCCCATGTGGCAGATCCCACGTGTGCACTAGTTTTTTTATCAGGTAGATCCCATGTCTACACTAGTTCTTTTTAGGATCTTGTTTTGACTAGGAACATCCTTTCAGGATCTTGTTCGGCTAGGAACATCCTACTGGTTCTTATAGAAGTTTTTAGATCTGACAGATCCCATGTCTACACTACTTCTTCTCAAGATCTTGTTTTGACTAGGAACATCTTTTTCAGGATCTTGTTTCGGCTAGGAACATCCTACTAGTTCTTATAGAAGTGTTTAGATCTAGTTTTATTTACAGTGGTAGGCCAACCTTACAGAAGTTTCTCTGCTTTCCTAACAGAAGTAGACGAGCGCAGCGATTACGAGCGGCAGAGGGATATGAATGTTTTGAAGAATCACAATTTCTTCTCTAGTCTTGGCATCGAGAAAATGAAAGCACTTTTAGCAGCTGACCGACCAAGCAGAAAGGGTACCAACAATACAACAATACAAGATTCAGATCTGGAGTACAACCCTTCTGATGAACATGAATCTGACCCAGAGACATGTCAACAAGAGGTAATCTTATCATGAACTCATTTCATGTACTAGTTATGCAGGATTGCTTCTGATCTTCTCTTTCTTTGTTGAATTTTGTGTAATCAGGTCACTCATAGCATACCTGTCAGTGGAGGAAGAGAGACCAAGAGAATTCGGGCACCAGATGACCCTACTAGAATGCCTCCTAGACTAACTAGGACCAAGGCAAGGGAATTGGCTTTAGCTGATGGGAGTGGGACAACTCTTGATACACAAGAATTACCCACTGAAGGCCAAGCAACAACAACCCATGATGAGAACATCATCGACATGACGACTGCAGAAGACAAGTCATTTGATCTCATATTGAATGTCCCAATTACCAACCGAATAATTATTAACTTGTATGGCTGTAACAAACTTGTTAGGTGATGCACGCCCTTCCAGAGCACAATGGCGGCCGCGGGATTCAAGAAGATTGGGCAGAGATCTGGACCGAATTAGCCGAGGCTTAAATGGCAAGATCCCTATACACATTCAAGAAGGGCTCAAACGCCCAGAGGCACCAATGCAAGCTGCAAAGTTTGCATCAGAAGGTGGGATCATAGTGCGTGGGCACATACCGATCCTTCCTAGCTGGAAGGACTACAAACCAAAGAAGAACCAGCAAGATGGTGAAAAGACTGAAGACCATCTCAAGAACTACATGGGCAAACTAGCGGTGTGCATATGTCCACTCATCTACTACCATAGTTCTTTGCATCCATTCTTGTCATCCACTTTTCTGATAATTGTCTTGTGCTAGGGGCAATTCGACATTGACACCACCAGTGAGCCTGTAAGGGTGGCATGCACTGACATGCTGAAGTCGATACAGAGACAGGCCTGAAGCAAAAGTACTTCAATGATGTTCCAGCAAATGCAGTCCCAACTAAATCTCTTGTGCCCAATCTGACTAATGCCCAATGGAAGGCACTGGTTAACATGTGGTCTTCCTCTGAGCACAGGGTATGATAGAACTTCAACTTGCCACTACCACATTTTCATGTACTTATATATTGTTGTTAATCTTATTTCTTACACGACTTCTTATTATTGTAAAGGCGAGGTGTAGTACAAACACCGGTAATCGAGGAAAGGTCAAGTACCATCAGCGAACGGGATCTCGAAGCTACATTGTACAAGCTAATCTTGTGGTAAGCATGTGAACAAGTCATGTTTTTGCTCTGTAGTTCATTTCATGAACCATTTTACAATGCTAGCACTTTAATAATTATGCCTGTTTTCGAAACATATTTAGAGGTAGAAGTATATTGCTGAAGGAGAAGGGCTAAGTCCACTTTATTATTTCAAGTCCTTTCACTACAACAAGAATGGCTTCACCGCTCCAGTACAGGCAGTCATTGTAAGTACTTGTATGCTTTTGCATTTTTCTTTGCAACAATACTAGAAATATGTGTGACTATTTTAATTTAAACATTTCATTTTATTTCCTTTTTTTAGGATCGCATGGAACAAATTGTCGCTGAACCTCAAGGCGACCAACCAAGAAAGACTGTTGTTGAAGTAGTGGCTAAAGTTGTCCAATCTAGGACTTTTCGGGAGGTTGCTGGCATTCACCCGCCCTCCATGAAAAAGACTAGGGTTACTACTGCACTTCAGGTTCAGGAAATTCGAGCTGGACTTAACAATGAGAAGCAAAGGGGGCACAACTGCGGCAGAAGATTGTTGAACAGGAGGCCAAGATAAGCGAACTGAGATTAAAGGCTCAAGAACAGGAGACAACATTGAAGTCTCAAACAGAAGCGCTTTGAGCTTTGAAGAAGAGCACAACTGACATGCATAATCTGATCCAAGGCTTGATAAATTTCAGCCAGGTTTATACTCCTCTCAACTGAAGTGTGGTCCTGGTGAACTTGTGTTGCTGATGACTTGTTATATGTTGATTCGATTCGATGCTAACTTGATGTATGTTGCATAATTGTACTAGTTGAACTATGCCTTGAATGTGGTGTGAATTATATGGAAGTGGGAAATGTTTTGTTTTGTTGTCTGATTATGTGCTGACGATCAGTATAACACCCTGAAATTTCTTGATTTCAGGATGTTAATAGGCAGAATAATTAACGAACGATTTCTCATAATTTTAAAATTTTACCAATATTTATTTTCTTTACAAGAAATTTAGTATAGGAAAATACTGATTGTTTTTCTAAAATAAATAAAATATTTATTTGAGTGTTGTCTATCTTTCGGTTGCTTTTGATTTTGTTTTGTTGTGTTTTCAAAATCTTTCCAAAAGATCTAATCACAATCTCGTCCTCTCTCTTTATCTAGCTTCCCTATATATCACTCCCTTTTTAATCTAGCTAGTCGATCTTTAACTAGCCCATCTTTCTCTTTTCTTTTTCCAGATCGCTTTCTCGGCCCAGCATTGTAGCATCTCAGCTTGCTTGGCCCGTTTTCCTCCGCAGGCTTCCGCTGGTCCATCTCACTTTCCTCTCTATCTCACCGACAATTGGGTCCCGCCCGTCAGGGCCTCTTTCCACCTGCCTCGCCCGGACATTGCGCCGCCAGCGCAGCCCGTGCGCCAACGTCGCCCTGCGTGCGCTTCGCCCACACCACTCGACCGCTTAGCTCTTGTGCGTCGTGCTTCGCACCCGAGCCGCGAACCCCTGTGCGCCTGCATGGTGCGCCGCCCGCCTCACCGCCGTGTACGCACACCCCTAGCCACCTAGCTCGCGTCGCACGCCTCGTTCGGCTTTGCACACCCGTGCGTTGCGCCCGAGCAGCTGGCTACCTCGCGGACCGCGACGCTCGCCCTCCCGCACGCATCTCTGCCCTGCGCCTGCTCTCCTTCCTGGTCGTGCGCTGCGCCAGCGCCACTTCGCCACTCGGCCGCCCCGCTCCGGTGCGCGGCACCCACCGCTCGTCGCCGGAACGTCGCCAGCCACGCGTACCCGAGTCGGCTGCCGCACGTCTGCCCGCGTCGTGTCACCAGCGCGCCGCCGCGCCGCCATGGTCCTTGGCCTCTACGCATCGCGCGCCTCTCGCATGCACGCCGCGTCCTCTCCGCTTTCTCTCCCCAAAACTGCTGCCCTCGATCTTTACTCCTTTCCAGTCGTAACAGCCACCACCATAATCACCATAATGGTCTTCAACTCTTCAATGGCCGGCCGCTGGCCATCATAGCCGCTGTCGCCGTTTTTCTCTTTTAACCAGTGCCGCCATCCATTTCCTTCTCCTCCACCATTAAACGCTCCACCTCCATCGGCTAGTTAATAGCCGAGCCTGCTCACTCCCACGCATGCATGCGGCAGCACCCGAAACCGTCGCCTCCTTCACTCCATCAGTAACGGGCGTTGCTACTAAGTCCATCACCAGCTTTCAATCTCCATCAAAGCCGCTGGACGTTTCCTCCTCTCCTTCCTGTACCGCCTCCAGTTCTCCTCTTGGCCTATATAAGACGAGCTCGAGGTCCCTCGCGCCCCTGCTGCTCAGTGCTCACAGCGCCCGTGCCTCGCCTCTCTTGCTCTGCGCCGCACGTGTCCTAGCTGAGCGCCGCAGCCTCGCTGCACAGTTCGCTGCCACCTGCCGTGGTCCACATCTCGTCGCCGGAGAAGCTCCCTGACTCGTGCACCGAACCGGTCGTCGCCTCTGCTGTATGATGTTTCCAGCCATTTGCCGTCGAATGCGCCGCCGGGACGCTGCCCGTCGGAGCAATTCTGCACCCCAGATCGTCGATGATGTCGAGGCACGGCTCCCATCACCGGTTCCCGTCGTTGTTTCCTCAATGGAACACCACCGTCTCGCGAAAGACCAAGCCACTGCAGAACTGCCGGCAGCTGCCGGTGTTCGTCGCCATTTCAACCGGCCAGAAGCTTCCTAAAGCCAAGCCGGCGCCATCACAAGAACCACGACGTCCTGATGGAGCTCCGCCGTCACTGCTGGTCCGCACCACGGCAGCCTGCATCACTTCTCGAACCGGCCGCCGTCTCTTCGATCTGTTCAACTTCGTTTCCGGCCGCATATGATTCCGGCCACCACTGAGCACCTTCCCCACCGGTGAGCACCCCACACGGTCTCCTCATCCTCTTGTTTCTTTCTTTCCCATCGATTTCTAAGTCAAGCCTGTGTTTATCTGTGTTAATGCAGATGAATGGCACCATCCCATCACATCATGCCGAATCACCACAACACTGATATCAGTTGCTACTAGATGTCTCGGCCTCATCTTCACGCAGCCAAGATGCCCATGTCCATCGTGGCCGATCTGCTGACTGGTGAGAACCTTTCTCGTGCGCTCCATGCTTTGTATCTAACACATCATGTTCTCGTGAGCTACCACAAGTCATCATGATCAGGTTCTTCAGCAGATGTCTCCGTTTTCTGTTTAGTGCCAAACAACAGCTAGCATCTACTCAGATACACATACACACCATCATGATGTCAGCATTGCATCATGCTTATGTCATATATATTCTTTTTCCTTCAAAAGCCAACATATTGTACAGATATCTATCTAGTCAGTAATCTAAGCCATAACTCTATCTACTCTTTGATTTGTAAATCTTCTTCGCTGGTCATTCCAATCTACATACAGTTAATCACGATTAGATCCCTAACCTTTGTTTAATCTTTAGATCTCACGTCTTAGCCCGTTTAAGCTCGTTCTTGTTACGTTAGTTTCGTCTCACAATAAAATACACGTTAGTGCTAATGTTTACCTAAAATGTGTTTTAAGAATTTAATCTTGAATTAATTTGATTAACATCTATTGAAATGTCTTTTCTTAATAATAATTGATTAGAGCCTATATAACGGTTTTTCACATCTTATGTTAAATTGACTAATCTTATATTTAATAATGTTTTCTGAATAAAATTAATTAGAATTACGCTTCGGCTTTTTATAATATAAATATTAAATTGGATTAATATTTATTCAATCTGCTTTCTAAATAAAAGCAACATAGGCTATCTCGAGTTTTCTTAATTAAATGTTAATTTGACTAATATGAATATGAATGTGTTTTTGAATTATAAATTGTTTAGTTCAACCGAGATATAAAGTTGCACGCTTAGATGCTTTACATGCTTCTTCTAAAATTAAATGTTTAATTTGCATAAATCATACTTGAATATTTATGAATAAAATTGGACTAAGTTTACATCGTCTTTTATATAAAAATATAACTTGCTTAATTCTAAATAGGGTATTTCTCTGAAATAGCCTATACACATTGCTTTATTCAATTAAAATATATCTAGCATATAGTCTTTGTGTGTTATAATACAAATCTCTCGATAGATGTACCTTTTCAACGATAGTTCCGTTCTCAGCGTTTCTGTCGGTGTTTTAGACCGGCAACCTACCAAGGGGAGTACCCGAGGTAGATGAATGTGGCCTCGCCGAGATCGGTAACTCGAAGGAGAGACACGTGGCACACAATTTAGACAGGTTCGGGCCGCGAGGTGCGTAATACCCTACGTCCTGTATGCTGCGTAGCTCTGGATTGATTGGGTGAGTTTACAAGATGATGCGGATGAAGAGATAGGGGTCCCTGCCTCGCCTTATATAGTCCGGGAGGCAGGGTTACAAGTCGGTTTGAGGGGAGAGTACTAGTCGTGTACGGCTAGGAGTACTTTACATGGATCCGGACATGTGTAGCTTCCTAACCGAGTACTATCCCTCTGTAGTCCTTGCGCCCCACGCCAGCAGGTGCCGTGTTGCCCAAGTCGAGTAGTCCCAGGGGCCCACCGAGTAGTCGGTCCTGGTACCCACCAGAGTAGTGGGCCCAGAGATGTCCATACGACAAGCCCCCGAGTACTTTGTAGTCGAGCAGGATGTCTTCGAGTAGTCTTGATGGCCTTGGCGAGTAGTCCTTGAGCGTCCCCGAGTTCCACAAGCCGAAAGTCCTCAAGAGTGCTTGAACCATCCCAAGGTTGGAAGGTACTCCAGCTGATCTTTGAGTAGTCTTGAAGTCTTCTCGAGTAGTCCCCAAGCGTCCCCGAGTACTTCTCTCGAAGGTCTTCAATAATACTCGCGATGTCTTGATGAAGAGACCATATGGAAAATGCGATTCGGAGAATCGCATTCCATATGGAATGTAGCCCCCGAGCCTTAGGTCGAATCGTAGATTCAAGCTGAGGGTCAATCTGAAGTTCTGCCAATCTTATCCCAAAAAATCCGGAGAAAAAACCGAAGGACACGTGGCATGGAGCCCCCGAGCCTTGAGTCGAGTACTTCCTCTCGAATTAAAGGGTCATCTTGACTGTAGAATGTGTCCTGAGTGGGTCTTGAATCTGGTTGTATCCCACTGAGGTCATCTGAAGTAGTCGAGCCCCCAAGATGGAGAGCATCGAGTACTGGAAGTTGAAGAGTCACGCTGCTGCCGTTAGGTCACCCGTCTGGCGCCGTATCTGCCCGTTGAGAACCGAGCCGCCAGGGCCGGTTATAAATAACCGGTGAGTCCCTTAGGGTTTTCACTCCTAGCAGTTGCATTCCTCAGATTAGATCTGAATCGCCGCCTCCCCTGCTCCTCTGCTGCCGCCGCCGCCGCGCAGAGACTTAGCTCCATTTGCTCGCGTCGCCGCAGTTCCCCCACCGCTTGTAGCCCCCGAGCGAATGCGAGTGAAGACACCCGTCACTTGGAGAATGAAGGGGTCTCCAGCGAAGGGCAAGAAGACCGGCGTGTCGAAGAAAAGGAGCCGCGATGAAGAAACCGGGGATGCCAGCCAGTCGTCGACGTCGCCACCCTCGTCCCCTCGCTCCAATCCGGCGAAGGAGTGGAAGAAGGCGAAACTGAAGACCGAGGACCTCCTCGCCTTGGTCAACAGTGGGTTCCGTCGTGAGAAGGAGGTGAATCTATGGCGCACCGCCTCCGGCGATCCATACCCGATGGAGAAGAACCCGGACGAAATCCCAATGTTCGCCCGGTTCGTAGAGCGCAGATTGGCGCTCCCCGCCAGTGATTTCTTCAAGGGTCTGCTCAGGTACTACGGCATCGAGTACCTTAATCTCAACCCCAACGGAATCTTCCATGTTTCTATTTTTGTCCACTTATGCGAAGCATTTGTGGGTATCAAACCCCACTGGGTGCTGTTTCGGAAGTTCTTCCGGTTGAAGCCGCAACCGAGCACCAACGATACACGAGTAGTCAGAGGTGTCGGTATCCAGATGCGTGAGGATGTCGCCGACCAGTACCTGCCGTACAAGTTGATAGACTCCAACCAGGACTGGAAGGCCAAATGGTTCTACATCAGCAACCACCATCCTGAGCTGCCGAAGCCGAGCGGGTGTCAACCGAAGCACAAGCCGTGGTGGAACACAGAGCCCACCATGCAAGAGGGTATTCAGCTTCCCGAGTTGCTGAAGAAAATCAAGGCCTTGCGAGAAGCCGGACTGAGGGCCGAACACGTGGCCTTCAGCTTCATGAAGAGGAGGGTGCAGCCACTGATGGCACGAGACACCCTCGGGTACCAGTACACCGGCGACAAGGATACGTCCCGGATGCCTGGCTTTGAAGTAGAGGACCACGTCATCGTTGAGAGGCTGGGCAAGATCTTCAAGGATATGCCCCCGTACACACCGTGCCCGGTGCCAGAGTACTCTGCGGCACGACCGCCAAATCAGGTCAGTAGTCGTGACATAAGCCCCGAGTACTGATTAGCTTGAAGTAGTCATACTCATATGTGCTACATGTTGTAGGATGATGTGGCGAAATACGTCTCAGTCCCGACTTCCCCTCCGCGACTTATGGAGCAACCGGAGGAGAAGGGCAAGAAGAAGGAACGCCGCGAAGTCGGTGAAGGCAGTGACGCCGTTGTCATCGAGTCCGGCTCTAATGACGATGAAGATGAAGAAACACTGCAGCAAAGGTTCCAGCTGCGCTCCAGGTTCAGCCGAGATGGGATGCCAGACGTCCCAGTCATCATCGAGAGGCCGTCTAGTCTCGAGGCTAACCTGCTGGTGCCGCCGAGGAGGCCTCGCAACGTGGCGCGGAAACACGCCGTCAAGAAGCTGAAGATCTCCGAAACGACCAACTAAGAGGTAAACACCACGACTAGAGTAGTCGAGCACAGCTGATAAGTAGTCGTGTGCTGATGAGTTGTCTTGTAATGTTGCAGGATATCCCCTCCCTGGACCTCGTAGATCAGGGCGACGAGGGGGTCCTGGACACCGTGGGGGCGGCAGCTGAGAGGAGTATCAGCCCGCCTCCGTCAACCGAAAAAGTCGTGCCAGCAGCGGCACCGCAGGAGACCGACACTGCGGAGCCGCAACCATCGGTTGAAGAAGGATGAAACCCTCCGCCGGCTGCAGCTATGGAGCAACCAGAGGAGGCGTCTGTTGAGGCCAGAGCTGCCACCGAGGCTAGCATAGTTGATATTGCCAGTATACTAGGTGCTCCGACCGTGACCGTGGTACGGTCAACACTGTAAGTGCTTATGAACTTTCAAGTAGTCGTGTAGACGGCAGACTTGTATTGCTGACTTGATTACTTCGTGATGCAGGAAATCCACGGACCTGTTGTGGGACGGTGGGGAGACCAGCACTCCAGCCGGCGGAGAGGGCCGCTCGGCGGAGGAGCGCGAACCCACGCCGCCGCCACAGACTGAAGTCGCGGTGGGGTCGACGTTGGAGGAAGCCACCTTGGTTGAAGGTATGTGTCCTGTCACCACTGGTAGTCATCATGCATAGTAGTCGGAGCCGCTGAGATTGACGGTGTGTACTCATTGTGCTAGGAGCACAAGCTGAGGGAACCTCGATTCCTGAAGCCGTGGCCATGGAAACGGCTACTGTGGAGTCGGAGCCCACAGGACCGATGGCCGGGACGGCGGAAGAAACAGCCCCTGAGCTGGGGACTGCGGTGGCCCCCGAGTCGGGTGCGGAAGTGCAGGACGATCCGCTCCACGGGACGAGCACGGACGTAGTCGTCCGCTCGCCCATCATAGAGGAAGCCGCGCCGATCCGTTCGGCGGCTATGGCAGAGGAGGCATCTTCGAGCCATGGGGGTCTTGAGCTGCTAGAAGACAATCTTGTCGATCCGGCCATTGTTGCTCTGAACATGGAGTCATGGCGGCGCACCCAGCAGTGGGTCAAGGTACGTTGCGAGTACCTCGAGTAGTCTTGTACGACGAAATACAAAGTACATGTTTGACTGTTTTGTCTGCGCAGGATATTGTTGAAAGATCCCGCGAGAAGTCCGAGCTTCTGAAGGGGTACGGCGACACAGTCCTACGTGCCAAAGCCTTGGAGAAGGAGCTCGATAAGTCGAAGAAACATTCCGTCCTGCTCCAATCCAAGCTTGACGGCGCCTTCGCCCAATATCATAACGAAGTGCAAGAGATGCAGGCGAAGAGGGACGACTTGATTTGGAAAAACAAGTCGCTGCGCCAGAAGAATAAAGGTATGCTTCCCGGCAAAGCCTTTGAGTACTTATTAGGGTACCTTGGTGTAATCTGACAGTGTGATGAGTTGTCTGCAGAGCTTGAGGAAAGGGTCGACCAGCTGAAGGCATCGGAGACGGACTTGAAGAACATCGTGTATCGTGAGACCGACAAAAGAGAGGTACTTGAGAATGAGTACGCTCAGTTGCGCCATGAGTGTATCAAGCACATGGAGCTTCGTGAAGCCTCAGACTGTGACCTTGTCAATTGCTATAAATCTCTGCAGAAGCTCAATGAAGATTGCGAGAAGCTGCGGGGCCAGCTGAAGGAACTTGAGGAAGCCGCGCTACCCATTGCAAGGCTGCTGGTGCCACACCCGGGCAGGCCGAAGATTGCTCCACTGGTGGACCGGTTGAAGGAAGCCCCCGGCCGTCTGGCGACGTATGTCAAGCACTTGGCGAAGTCGATCCCGAACCAAGTCTTGGCATACATGAAGTCATATTTCCCCAAGGCTCCAGTGAACATAGTTGCCGGTGGACTTGCAGCGAACTGTACTGACGATCAGTACAAGACCCTCCTGGAGGAGATGGCGCCCATTGCTGAACAAGTGGCGGAAAAGCTCAACCTTCAGTAGGAGTACCTGTAGGAGTAGCTTAAAGTAGTTGATGTAAAACAAACAGAGTTGTTAGTAACTTGTTTGGATTATCAATGAAAGTTGTCCACGATATATCTATGAAATAAGTACTCGTAGCCGCCACTTGCAACGAAGTGTGCGGAGTACCAAACCGTGGTGGAGCTTGTGAGTAGTAGTACTCAGTAGGAGATGCCTGATTGGAAGGCACAGTAAATAAGTTGGATGAAAATCAAACTTTATTACTGATGAATAAGTACACCTGGATGGTCAGGGCCGTTTACAAGTGTATTCGCCAGGACCCGGAGGCCGCCTACGGCTAAGTGGCGCTAGGACCCTTAGGCCGCTTACAGCTAGAGATCCGTTAGTAGTCGTATAGACTGGATCTAGAGTACATGGTCTTGCAGACCGCCGCTAGAGTCCTCAGCGCTCTAAGCAGCCCAAGATCCGTTAGTAGCCGTTGACGCTGGATCTTGGAGAAGAGTAGTCCGGAGACTAGTGCCAGGACCGGAAGGCCGCTTACAGCGAGGAGTCCGTGAGTAGTCGTGTAGACCTGGACCCATAGAGTAGTCGAGCGACTACGCGTAGAAGCGACACAGCTGGTCGACGTTCCACGAGTTGCTGATGTCGTTGCCTCCAAGTGTTTGGAGGCGGTAGGAGCCTGGTCTGATCACCTTGGAGATTAAGAAGGGACCTTCCCATGGTGAGCTAAGCTTGTGTAGTCCATCCGTGTTCTGGATACGACGGAGGACTAGATCGCCGACGTTGAAGGAGCGTTCCTTGACGTTGCGATCATGGTAGCGTCGGATACCCTCGAGGTACCTTACTGATTGGACGAGGGCGGCGCAGCGGGCTTCTTCGAGGCCGTCGATGTCAACCCGTCTGCTGTCTTCTGAGATGCCTTCATCGTATTGCTCTACTGCCGGGGATTCCCACATCACGTCAGCAGGTAGAATAGCTTCGGAGCTGTAGACCAGGAAGTAGGGCGACTGCCCCGTCGGCTTGGTAGGCTGAGTACGAAGCCCCCAGAGTGCGTTGGGTAGTTCCTTGATCCACTTGCCTCCTTTGGTGTTAGCTGCGTCGTGCAATCGCTTCTTGAGGGCGTCGAGTACCATCCTGTTAGCGCGCTCAACTTGGCCGTTGGCGCGGGGATGGGCGACTGAGACGTACCGGACGTCGATCCCGCTATTCTCGCAATACTCCCAGAACTGATGGTTGTTGAAGTTGGAACCCAAGTCTGTGATGATGCGATGGGGCAGCCCGTAGCGATGCACGAGTTCATCCAAGAAGTCGAGTACTCTGTCGGCCTTTGGGCAGGTGACCGGCTTGACTTCGATCCACTTGGTGAACTTGTCGATGGCCACCAAGACTCTGTTGAATCCTCCTGGTGCAGTTGGCAGAGGCCCAATCATGTCGAGCCCCCAGCAGGCAAAGGGCCAGGTTGGTGGTATGGTGACTAGCTTGTAGGCCGGGACGTGTTGCTGCTTGGCGAAGAATTGACATCCTTGGCACTTTCTGACGAGTTCTTCAGCGTTGGCCAGAGCTGTGGGCCAGTAGAAAGCTCGTCGGAAAGCCTTGCTCACCAGCGTTCGAGAAGACGCATGGTTGCCGCAGACGCCTTTGTGGATCTCCTCCAAGATATCCTTGCCTTCTTCGCGAGGTATGCACTTCATGAGTACTCCAGAAGTGGCACCTCGCCTGTAGAGCTTGTCTCCGACTAGTACGTAGGCCTTGGCTCGGCGGACGAGTTGTTCGGCCAAGTTCTTGTCGGATGGGACCTTCTGCTCGCGGATGTAGTCGATGAAGGGTTGTCTCCAGTCCCCGTCAACCATCATGACCTCCTGGCCGGATTGTGGTGGGACAGGGTCAGTGGCCGTTGGCGCCGACTCCGGGATGGATGGCGCGTGAAGCTCGTGGACGAAGACTCCAGCAGGTACTTGCGCGCGAGTAGAACCAAGCTTCAACAGGACGTCCGCGGCGACATTGTTGTCGTGGACGATGTGGTGGAACTCGAGACCGTAGAACTTGTTCTCGAGCTTGCGGACTTCTAGACAGTAGGCATCCATGTTCTCCTTGTTGCGATCCCAAGACTTGTTGACTTGGTTGATGACCACTGCGGAGTCGTCGTAGACTAGTAGCCGCTTGATGCCCAAAGAGATTGCGACGCGGAGCCCGTGAAGTAGTGCTTCGTACTCGGCTTCGTTGTTTGAGACCTTCCAGAAGATCTGCAGGACGTACTTGAGTTGTTCGCCCTTTGGAGAGATCAGTAGTACCCCTGCACCTGCCCCTTCGAGCTTGAGTGAGCCGTCGAAGTACATCACCCAGTGTTCTGGGCGCTCGGTTGGAGTTGGTAGCTGATTCTCCTGCCACTCTGCCATGAAGTCGACTAGTGCCTGGGACTTGATAGCAGTACGTGGCTTGAAGTCGATGTTGAGGGCGCCGAGTTCGACCGCCCACTTGGAGATTCTTCCAGTGGCATCCTGGTTGCAGAGTATGTCGCCGAGCGGGTAATCGGTGATGACGACAATCGAGTACTCCTGGAAGTAGTGTCGTAACTTCCGCGAGGTGATGAGCACTGCGTAGAGTAGCTTCTGGACCGGCTGGTACCGTGCCTTGGACTCTGACAGAACCTCACTAACGAAGTAGACTGGTCGCTGGACTGGGTAGGCGTGGCCTTCTTCCTGCCGCTCGACGACGATGGCAGTGCTGACCACATGAGTAGTCGCAGCGAGGTAGAGCAGTAGACAGGAAGTCTTTAAGCTGCGCCAGAGCTTGATCAGCCTCCGCGGTCCACGCGAACTTCTCTTGATGCTTGAGTAGTTTGAAGAAGGGTAGTCCCCGTTCTCCAAGCTTCGAGATAAATCTGTTCAAGGCCGCCATGCACCCGGTCAGCTTCTGGACATCCTTGATGCAGGTTGGAGCTTTCATGTTGGTGATGGTGGAGATCTTCTCGGGGTTGGCTTCGATGCCACGATGGCTGATGATGAAGCCGAGTAGTTTCCCAGATGGTACGCCGAAGACGCACTTGTTGGGATTGAGCTTCCATTGGTACTCTCCCAGGGATGCGAAAGTCTCTTCAAGATCGGCGATGAGCGTATCGGAGTTTCTGGTCTTAACGACCACGTCATCCACGTAGGCTTCGACGTTCTTGTTGAGCTGCTTCTTGAAGCAGGCCTGGATAGCTCGTTGGTAGGTGGCGCCGGCGTTCTTCAACCCGAACGACATTGTCGTGTAGCAGTAGGCGCCGAACGGGGTGATGAACGCGGTCTTCTCCTGGTCTTCTTCCTTGATAGCGATCTAGTGGTACCCGGAGTAGCAGTCGAGGAAGCAGAGCAGGTCGCAACCCACCGTGGAGTCGATGACTTGATCAATCCGCGGCAACCCGAAGGGGTCTTTGGGGCAGTGCTTGTTGAGGTCGGTGTAGTCGACGCACATCCTCCACTCGTTGGTGTTCTTCTTGCGGACGAGGACGGGGTTGGCGAGCCACTCAGGGTGGAAGACTTCACGGATGAAGCCCGCCGCGAGTAGTTTGGCGAGTTCCTTCTTGATGGCATCCCGTCGGTCGTCGGCGAAACGGCGAAGGTGTTGTCGTTTGGGGGTAGCTTTAGGATCGACGTTGAGTGAGTGCTCGATCAGCCTCCTGGGCACCCCTGGCATGTCCGCTGGCTTCCATGCGAAGATGTCTCGGTTAGCCCGGAGGAAGCTGACGAGCGCGTCTTCCTATTTCGGGTCAAGACCCGCCCCGATCATGGTAGTCTTGCTGCTGTCGCCTGTCCCAAGGTCGATGGCCTTCACTTGGACTTCCTCTGATGGCTGAGGCATGTTTGCGATGTCGGTCTTCTCGGGAATCTCGAGTTCGGTTGGGGCGAGCCTCTTGGACGCAGCAGAGATCTCCATCATTGCATTGGGTACTTGGTTGGTTGCTGCGAGTTCCACGGCTTCGGTGTCGCAGTCGAACGAGATCTTCAAGTCCCCTTGCAATGTGAGTACTCCGGCAGGACTTGGCATCTTGAGTACCAAGTAGGTGTAGTGTGGTACCGCCATGAACTTGGCGATAGCTGGTCTACCGAGGATGGCATGGTAGGAGGTTTCGAAGTCCGCAACCTCGAACTTGATGTACTCGGTGCGGTAGTTCTCCCTTGTCTCCCCGAAGGTAACTGGCAGGACCACTGAGCCTAGTGGAATAGCCGCGTTACCGGGGACAATGCCGTAGAAGGGTGACGCGCTCTTGGTGAGCATGTCAGTGATGTCGAGCTTCATCTTCTTCAAGGTCTTGGTGAAGAGGACGTTGAGTCCGCTCCCGCCGTCGATGAGGACCTTGTTGAGTCTAGAGCCCGCGACTACAGGTTTCAGGACGAGTGGGAAACGTCCTGGTTAGGAGAAGCTTGTCCATTGATCCGCGTGGGAGAAGGTGATGGGTACCTCCAACCACCTCAGAGGTGTCGGCACCGCTGGTTCGATGTTCAAGACTTCCCGTCGGGTGGCCTTCTGAGACCGTCTGGTGGGTAGTCCGCCGAATAGGACATTCACCATCTTGTCAGGTTCCTGGAAGTCACCATTGCCCTCGTCGACTTTTTTCTTGCCCTTCTTGTCGTGAGGAGGCCATGGGTCGGGAGTATCCTTGAGTGCTCGCCGGAGCTGGTAGCACTGCTCGGTGGTGTGATTACCATCCAGATGCCACGGGCACTTCTCTTTGAGCAAGTCTCTGAAGCCGCCTGAGGTCTTTTTCGAGTTGTCCTTTGCAGGGCGCTGTATAGCCGCGACTGTGTTGTTTGGCTTGCGCTTGCGGTTGGAGCTTGAGTAGTTGTTGTTGTGGCGACCCCCTTGATCTTTGTTGTTGTTGTTGTTGCCGCCCGTGTTGCTCTTGTTCTTGCCGCGAATGGAGTCGTACTTGGCGTTTGCCTTGTCCTCTTCGTCAGCCCATGACGTGATCATGTCTTTGAGCTTGGTGATGGAGCTCGGGCGGCGGCGACCGAAGTCTTCGAAGGTGCGACGGTGGTAGAGCCCATCTTGGAAGAGGTCGATGACTTCTTTGTCGGTGACGTCGACTACGGTCGCGCGCTTGTCGAAGAAGCGCCGCATGTACTGGCAGAGTGTCTCGCCTTGTTCCTGCTTCACCATCGCTAGGTCCATGCAAGTACCCGAGCGCCCCATGGCGCCCGCGAAGTTGCTGGTGAACTGAGCCTTCAGCTGGTCCCATTGGTCGATCGAGTTCTTTTCAAGTGACTCGATCCATGTGAGTGGAGCCTAGTCCAGGCAGAAGGGGAAGAAAAGGCACTTCGTGTTGTTGTTGCCACCAGCATTTTCGATGGCCAAGGCATAGCACCTGAGCCACTGAACTGGATCTTTCTTCGCGTCATACTTGGAGATCCCGAGAGGTTTGAATTTCTCGGGAAGAAGCAGGTTGCGAAGTCTTGCGGAGTATGCGGGGAAGCCGTCGCTGTCGCTTGCTTCAGTAGCCTTCTTGCGGCGGATCTCGTCGATCTTGTGGCGGGTGTCATAGCCGCCACGTGCGTTGCCGGTGGCGTGGCTGGTCGCATGGCCTCGGCCGCCGCGATCGCCACCGCCACCAGCTCTTCTGCCAGCGTCATGGGATGAACTCCCGCCGCTGCTGCCACCACCGCCACCGCCGCCGCGACTACCTCCGGTGCCACCCTGGCTGATGCCGCCCTGTGAGGGTCCTCCAGCCGAGGCCCTAGAGCGGTTGGGATTTGGCTGGTGTTCACCACGGACACGGTTGCGTCCGACGTCTGTCGGGCTGCGGCTAGTGGCTTCGTGGTTTCTGGCGTCGTGAGTTCTGACGGGGGGTACTTGAGCAACCCTGTTGTCGACCCGCATGAAGTAGGCGTCTTCAGTGAGTTTGGCGATGACTTCGCCCGCGCGGATCCCCTGGGCCTGCCGTGCTATCGTGGTGATAGACATGAGGCACTGCTCAGGAGTAGTGTGTACCCGGTTGGCAACTTGCTCCAGGGCCTCATTGAGGTTCCGGATAGAGAGAGTTTCCCGGAGACGTCTGCGTCGATCGTTCCGCTTCCTGTTGCAGTCATGCCGAGCGTTCTTGTCTTCGGTGGTCTCGTTCGGAGGTGCGTTGGCAGACAACTCATCCTCTGAGATGTCGTCAAGGTACCGGTCGGGTCGGTTTTCCGAAGTCCCAACATCTGTGGCCGTCATGAAGACTTCACGGTCGGGAGTGCAGAGACTGGAGTCAGTAGTCGCCACCTCGGTGGGGGTGTGCTCGTCGTTTAGAGCCAGCGGGGTCCCCTCCTGGAAGGGGAGTGAATCGAGGTAGGCGACGCAGCGTGAGTTGTCGTCCGTCAGGTCTGCAGGCTTGCGGTCGGGCCAATAGACGAATCTACCGGCGGGAGTAGATGTAATGACCAGGCCAGTGGCAGGACCTGACAGCGGTTCCTCAGTCATGTTGAGCTCGGACTCGGACTCGATTGGGTCTGATCCAAAGTCGAACTCCTAGGAAGAGTCCGAGTAGTAGCCGGTTGCGGTGTTGGAGTCCGAGGAGTACTCGGAGGCGATCTCCTTGCCGGCCCGGCGTGCGGCGAGGGCTTCCGCGTGGGCCCTGCTTGAGTTGCAGAGACCGTATGGGAAGTGCTCGTGGAGAGGGGCCGCTTCACACGATGGCTCAGGAGCCGGCTCGTATGAGGCGATCCAGGGTGACGTCGAGTTCGAGTTGGAGGCGGATCCGAGCTCGAAATCGGCGACTTGGTTGTAGAGCAAAATTTCGCCGAATTATTCGACGAGTGGGCCCGTGGAGTCTTCGGGAAGCGTCACAAGCCCGGTCTTTGGGTCCGGGGTCTTGGTGAGGTAGCGCTGGAACGATCTAGCGTCGTCAGCGGTGCAGACCCAGGAGCCGAAGACGAAGGTATCGCCGCGGTTGAAGGCGGCGGTTGGCTTAATGACGATTGAAGCCGTCGAGTTCGCCATGTGATCTTCGGCGAGTTTCCCTACCTGGCACGCCAGCTGTCGGTGTTTTAGACCGGCAACCTACCAAGGGGAGTACCCGAGGTAGATGAATGTGGCCTCGCTGAGATCGGTAACTCGAAGGAGAGACACGTGGCACACAATTTAGACAGGTTCGGGCCGCGAGGTGCGTAATACCCTACGTCCTGTATGCTGCGTAGCTCTGGATTGATTGAGTGAGTTTACAAGATGATGCGGATGAAGAGATAGGGGTCCCTGCCTCGCCTTATATAGTCCGGGAGGTAGGGTTACAAGTCGGTTTGAGGGGAGAGTACTAGTCGTGTACGGCTAGGAGTACTTTACATGGATCCGGACATGTGTAGCTTCCTAACCGAGTACTATCCCTCTGTAGTCCTTGCGCCCCACACCAGCAGGTGCCGTGTTGCCCAAGTCGAGTAGTCCCAGGGGCCCATCGAGTAGTCGGTCCTGGTACCCACCAGAGTAGTGGGCCCAGGGATGTCCATACGACAGTTTCTTGCGTTTGCGTTCCTAGAACCAAACCTTGTTCTCTTTTTAAGCCTTTCTTGTATGGTGTATTGTTCTTAGTTGTGCTTGTTTGCTTTTGCATGTTTGTACCCGATGTTTGCTTTGAGTAGAAGATCGAGCTGCTCATCAGAAGTCTTGAAGTTTAAGAGTTTCAAAGAGCAAGAGCGGAAGAGCAAAAGAGTAGCTTTTCGTTGGATAAAGGCAAGTGACCCTAACCATCCTTCTACCTATGCTTTAAACAAGAATACTATGAATTAATTGGAACATGGAGAACCACCCACGAAAACAGTACAACCACAAGACATATGGCTCTGTCTTGGCCAATTAATTAGGGAAGTCTTGTGTGGTTATTAGTCATGGTAGCTTGGGGTACGGAGGAATGCTTTTATGACTCTTCTACTCTGGACAGGTATTGGAACGGAAGTGCTCTTCTAGGCTTACCTGGTCTGAGGGTAGAAGGAGGGTACGAAAGATAGCCTCTAGGACGTGCTACTATGGACTAATACACATAGGAGGACTCTTTGTAAAGGCCTCGTAGCGTCCCTATGCGACCACACCTCGGAAGTGTGGTATTGTGCCTACTTTTGCACAGCATAGTTGGGTTCAAAGTTCTTCGGAACTTTTACGCAACTTGTGGTGAAACTGTACAACCTCTGCAGAGTGTAAAACTGTTATAACAGCCGTGCTCACGGTCAAGAGCGGCCTGGACCCTCACATGATTAATGAACTTAAAGATGGATTTAAAATTGCTTTCCGATTATTTCTGTGGCCTTGCTGAGTACCAACCATAAGTGTACTCATCCTTGCTAAAACGCTGCTCAGAAAAAGAAGAAGGTGTATGAAGTCCAGAAGATGGTGCTAGGCGTACGCAACCCCCAGTCGATTGCCCGTGAAGTTTGGAGCCTTTGCTTCCCAGGATTCTGCTGTAAATCTCTGATAATCGCTTTTCTTTATGTGATATTGTTTCTGTTATTCACTAATGATGTCACTATATGTATGGAACTAGATCCTGGCATACATATAGGTAACACTTGGTTCTTTTGAAAACCGAGTGTGACAGAAGTGGTATCAGAGCTGTATCGACTGTAGGACGTAAGCCTAGATAGAAATGGTCGCTTCCTAAGGTCTGTTTTACTCTAAAAATAATTCCTACCTTATCCTTGACCTATCTTGTGAAAAGTTATCACCCCTTAACCATTCTCTTTTGATAAATCCTCCTTGATATCTTACCTCTCCTTCTTGATGTTTTTTTATTTGCTCATTCTTGCTTTGCAAATATTAAACCCTCAAACCTTGTTTATATATTTCCTATCTCCTTAATTTCCTAAACAAGATCATACATATCTTTTGATGAATAATCTTATTCTCAAGCATCTCACCTCCTTTTGATTTATGGTGAAATTGCTTACTCATTGACGCTTTATTTCTAACTTGTCTTCCTAGACCTATCCCCTCCTCGACTTATCTTCAACGTATCTATCTTCTCCATTGCACCTTCCCATTGCTTCCATGTTTTGTCACTTTGGATCCTTTTCCTTGTTTTTAATTCCAAAGTGATATGTATCCTACTCTTCTTTTTGTTCAAAATGTTTAGATGATCCATGCCACCTGACCTAAAGCCTTCTCAAGTCATTCGAAGAATGGAGCTACTAGTACATTTCTTGAAGATAGCCCTCAGTGAATGAAGAAGCAAGTCTTTGCAAAGGAAGTTGAAGTCTGATGTCATAACCAAGCTTAGGAGGATCCCTCTAACCCTAATAACAACGTTTAGCATCGATCCTTGGCTGTTTGCTGGCTGGTGAAGTTTTGTGTTTGCTTGATGATGTTTGTCTTTATGACATTGTTTGAGTTGGCTCTTTGTGTTGATTGTTGATGTATCGTGGGTCTTATACCTACAATGACATCAGTTGCGCCTAGTTGAGTTCTTCTTTTGTACCTCCCACCTCCTTGTTTCCCTCTTTCTTTCTACCCAATCCATTGGAGGATGTTAGAAGATGAAAGTTTGGAAGGCAATGACATCATCAACAGCAGAAACCTACAAAGCATGTGTAGACATCGACACATGAAAGAAGTTGACGAAAAGGATGATCGATATCTTTTGTTACCCCCTGTTATTCTCCTCTCTACCACAATTTGATTTGTATCACAACAACCAAGAAAAGATGAATATGATATCAAGAATTCTACCTGCTCTTCAATTATTTATTCTCGTTCTCTTCTGATCTTGAAATTTATCCACCAACCAGATGGAAAAGGGCAACCAAGACAAAGATAATGATAGCAGTTACAACCATGGATACAACCAATATGTATCACCATATCCAAACCCGGAGGATACATACTCAAAGTTCTGAAAGACTGAGCCACCTATGTTCTCTAACACTATGGATCACCTAGAAGCTGATGATTGGATCACAACAATTGAACAGAAGCTTGACATGGTACAATGCAATAATAGAGATAAGGTTTTGTTTGCCTCAGGACAACTTGTAGGAGCAGCCTCGGAATGGTGGAATTCCTACATCTACGAACATGATCAACCAGATAGCATTGTTTGGAAGGAATTCAAGGACAACTTTATCTCACACTTTATTCCTGTAAGCGCGATGAAGCTCAAAAGGAAGGAGTTCCTTAGCTTGAAGCAGGGACAAATGATAGTGACTGAGTATAGGGATAAGTTTATCCAATTATCTAAGTACGCTCCAAAATCGGCTGAAAGTGATAAGAAGAAACGAGAACATTTCATCAAAGGGTTGAATGAAGACCTTTAGAGTATACTAAGCTTACATGAATATTCCAATTTACAACATGTCATCGACAAAGCTATTGAGCTAGAAAACGAACTACAGGAGATCATAAGTAAGAAGAGGAAAATGGAATTTCTAGAGAAACGTGATAACAATTCACACATTTACCGTTTGTCTCAAGCACCAAATTATCCTGAAGATGAGTATGAAGATCTGCCACACAATCGTCGAAACATTAAAGAAAGTGGAGCTTGTTTCTACTGCAAAGCTCATGGACATTTTATTAGCAGGTGCCCAAAGAAACGTGTGGATCGAAATGAGAAGAAGGCTCAGCAGAGACAGAATAAGCAAATCAATGTACAAGAAGTGTTTGGATCAAATTAGAGAAGAAGAATAATGAAGGGATGTGTATGAAGAAGGATGATTCAAGACAAATAGCTCTATTCAAATCACTTTATCAAGACAAGAGTATTTTCAAATATGAGCAACAACGCTGAGGAAAGAAATGGATAGTTACAAGTGGAGCTAGACTAAGTATCCCTAAGGTGTTTTACTGTGAAGAATAAATAGTGTGTTTGAGGAGTTCATGTAATGCCAAACAATAAAGAAGAAAGTTAATCGGTGCTGGATGCTACCCACCTAATCCCTTGTTTCTTGCTGGCCTTTGCGAATCTCGGGACGAGATTCTGTTTAGGGGGTAGATTTGTAACACCCTTAAATTTCTTGATTTCATGATGTTAATAGGAAGAATAATTAAAGAACGATTTCTCATAATTTTAAAATTTTACCAACATTTATTTTCTTTACAAGAAATTTAGTATAGGAAAATACTGATTGTTTTTCTAAAATAAATAAAATATTTATTTGAGTGTTGTCTATCTTTCGGTTGCTTTTAATTTTGTTTTGTTGTGTTTTCAAAATCTTTCAAAAAGATCTAATCACAATCTCGTCCTCTCTCGTCATCTAGCTTCCCTACATATCACTCCCTTTTTAATCCAGCTAGTCGATCTTTAACTAGCCCATCTTTCTCTTTTCTTTTTCCTGGTCGCTTCCTCGGCCCAGCATTGTAGCATCTCAGCTTGCTTGGCCCGTTTTCCTCCGCAGGCTTCCGCTGGTCCATCTCACTTTCCTATCTATCTCACCGACAGTTGGGTCCCGCCCGTCAGGGCCTCCTTCCACCTGCCTCGCCCGGAAATTGCGCCGCCAGCGCAGCCCGTGCGCCAACATCGCCCTGCGTGCGCTTCGCCCACACCACTCGGCCGCTTAGCTCTTGTGCGTCGTGCTTCGCACCCGAGCCGCGAACCCCCGTGCGCCTGCATGGTGCGCCGCCCGCCTCGCCGCCATGTCCGCACACCCCTAGCCGCCTAGCTCGCGTCGCACGCCTCGTTCGGCTTTGCACACCCGTGCGTTGCGCCCGAGCAGCTGGCTACCTCGCGGACCGTGACGCTCGCCCTCCCGCACGCACTCTCCTTCCTGGTCGTGCGCTGCGCCAGCGCCACTTCGCCACTCGGCCGCCCCGCTCCGGTGCGCGGCACCCACCGCTCGTCGCCGGAACGTCGCCAGCCACGCGTACCCGAGTCGGCTGCCGCACGTCTGCCCGCGTCGTGTCACCAGCGCGCTGCCGCCGCGCGGCCATGGTCCTTGGCCTCTACGCATCGCGTGCCTCTCGCATGCACGCCGCGTCCTCTCCGCTTTCTCTCCCCAAAACTGCTGCCCTCGATCTTTACTCCTTTCCAGTCGTAACAGCCACCACCATAATCACCATAATGGTCTTCAACTCTTCAATGGCCGGCCGCTGGCCATCATAGCCGCTGTCGCCGTTTTTCTCTTTTAACCAGTGCCGCCATCCATTTCCTTCTCCTCCTCCACCAGTAAACGCTCCACCTCCATCGGCTAGTTAATAGCCGAGCCTGCTCACTCCCACGCATGCATGCGGCAGCACCCGAAACCGTCGCCTCCTTCACTCCATCAGTAACGGGCGTTGCTACTAAGTCCATCACCAACTTTCAATCTCCATCAAAGCCGCTGGACGTTTCCTCCTCTCCTTCCAGTACCGCCTCCACTTCTCCTCTTGGCCTATATAAGACGAGCTCGAGGTCCCTCGCGCCCCTGCTGCTCAGTGCTCACAGCGCCCGTGCCTCGCCTCTCTTGCTCTGCGCCGCACGTGTCCTAGCTGAGCGCCGCAGCCTCGCTGCACAGTTCGCTGCCACCTGCCGTCGTCCACATCTCGTCGCCGGAGAAGCTCCCTAACTCGTGCACCGAACCGGTCGTCGCCTCTGCTGTTTGCTGTTTCCAGCCATTTGCCGTCGAATGCGCCGCCGGGACGCTGCCCGTCGGAGCAATTCCGCACCCCAGATCGTCGATGATGTCGAGGCGCGGCTCCCATCACCGGTTCCCGTCATTGTTTCCTCAATGGAACACCACCGTCTCGCGAAAGACCAAGCCGCTGCAGAGCTGCCGGCAGCTGCCGGTGTTCGTCGCCATTTCAACCGGCTAGAAGCTTCCTAAAGCCAAGCCGGCGCCATCACAATAACCACGACGTCCTGATGGAGCTCCGCCGTCACTGCTGGTCCGCACCACGGCAGCCTGCATCACTTCTCGAACCGGCCGCCGTCTCTTCGATCTGTTCAACTTCGTTTCCGGCCGCATATGATTCCGGCCACCACCGAGCACCTTCCCCACCAGTGAGCACCCCACACGGTCTCCTCATCCTCTCTGTTTCTTTCTTTCCCATCGATTTCTAAGTCAAGCCTGTGTTTATCTGTGTTAATGCAGATGAATGGCACCATCCCATCACATCATGCCGAATCACCACAACACTGATATCAGTTGCTACTAGATGTCTCGGCCTCATCTTCACGCAGCCAAGATGCCCATGTCCATCGTGGCCGATCTGCTGACTGGTGAGAACCTTTCTCGTGCGCTCCATGCTTTGTATCTAACACATCATGTTCTCGTGAGCTACCACAAGTCATCATGATCAGGTTCTTCAGCAGATGTCTCCGTTTTCTGTTTAGTGCCAAACAACAGCTAGCGCTGCATGCAGTAGCAACAGGACGCAAGCCGAGGTGTTGCATGCAGGTGATGGCATGCATGTTTTATCTCTGTTTATCAGCACCATCATGCACAGCAGCACAGGAGCATTCTACACATGCGCACCCAGTTCAATCCATGCCTGCATGCATTGTTCAATCCATGTCTGCATGCATGTGGTTGCCAGAGGCAAGTACCCGCCGGAAAGCAAGCAATTAGTACAGATGTATACACATACACACCATCATGATGTCAGCATTGCATCATTCAACATATTGCACAGATATCTATCTAGTCAGTAATCTAAGCCATAACTCTATCTACTCTTTGATTTGTAAATCTTCTTCGCTAGTCATTCCAATCTACATACAGTTAATCACGATTAGATCCCTAACCTTTGTTTAATCTTTAGATCTCACGTCTTAGCCCGTTTAAGCTCGTTCTTGTTACGTTAGTTTCGTCTCACAATAAAATACACGTTAGTGCTAATGTTTACCTAAAATGTGTTTTAAGAATTTAATCTTGAATTAATTTGATTAACATCTATTGAAATGTCTTTTCTTAATAATAATTGATTAGAGCCTATATAACGGTTTTTCACATCTTATGTTAAATTGACTAATCTTATATTTAATGATGTTTTCTGAATAAAATTAATTAGAATTACGCTTCGGCTTTTTATAATATAAATATTAAATCGGATTAATATTTATTCAATCTGCTTTCTAAATAAAAGCAACATAGACTATCTCGAGTTTTCTTAATTAAATATTAATTTGACTAATATGAATATGACTGTGTTTTTGAATTATAAATTGTTTAGTTCAACCGAGATATAAAGTTGCACGCTTAGATGCTTTACATGCTTCTTCTAAAATTAAATGTTTAATTTACATAAATCATACTTGAATATTTATGAATAAAACTGGACTAAGTTTACATCGCCTTTTATATAAAAATATAACCTACTTAATTCTAAATAGAGTATTTCTCTGAAATAGCCTATACACATTGCTTTATTCAATTAAAATATATCTAGCATATAGTCTTTGTGTGTTATAATACAAATCTCTCGATAGATGTACCTTTTCAACGATAGTTCCGTTCTCAGCGTTTCTTACGTTTGCGTTCCTAGAACCAAACCTTGTTCTCTTTTTAAGCCTTTCTTGTATGGTGTATTGTTCTTAGTTGTGCTTGTTTGCTTTTGCATGTGTGTACCCGATGTTTGCTTTGAGTAGAAGATCGAGCTGCTCATCAGAAGTCTTGAAGTTTAAGAGTTTCAAAGAGCAAGAGCGGAAGAGCAAAAGAGTAGCTTTTCGTTGGATAAAGGTAAGTGACCCTAACCATCCTTCTACCTATGCTTTAAACAATAATACTATGAATTAATTGGAACATGGAGAACCACCCACGAAAACAGTACAACCACAAGACATATGGCTCTGTCTTGGCCAATTAATTAGGGAAGTCTTGTGTGGTTATTAGTCATGGTAGCTTGGGGTACGGAGGAATGCTTTTATGACTCTTCTACTCTGGACAGGTATTGGAACGGAAGTGCTCTTCTAGACTTACCTGGTCTGAGGGTAGAAGGAGGGTACGAAAGATAGCCTCTAGGACGTGCTACTATGGACTAATACACATAGGAGGACTCTTTGTAAAGGCCTCGTAGCGTCCCTATGCGACCACACCTCGGAAGTGTGGTATTATGCCTACTTTTGCACAGCATGGTTGGGTTCAAAGTTCTTTGGAACTTTTACGCGACTTGTGGCGAAAGTGTAAAACCTCTGCAGAGTGTAAAACTGTTATAACAGCCGTGCTCACGGTCAAGAGCGGCCTAGACCCTCACATGATTAATGAACTTAAGGATGGATTTAAAATTGCTTTCCGGTTATTTCTGTGGCCTTGCTGAGTACCAACCATAAGTGTACTCATCCTTACTAAAACGCTGCTCAGAAAAAGAAGAAGGTGTATGAAGTCCAGAAGATGGTGCTAGGCGTACGCAACCCCCAGTCGATTGCCTGTGAAGTTTGGAGCCTTTGCTTCCCAGGATTCTGCTGTAAATCTCTGATAATCTCTTTTCTTTACGTGATATTGTTTCTGTTATTCACTAATGATGTCACTATATGTATGGAACTAGATCCTGGCATACATATAGGTAACACTTGGTTCATTTTGAAAACCGAGTGTGACAATCAGCAGCAGTCAGAACAGTATACAGTGCCCTGCGAAATGAAATATGGGTTGATCTAAAAAAAGCAATATGGGTCGAGGCCCAGGAAAAGCCCTGTGGATAATTGCCCAAAATCAATTGGCCAAGCATATGCAATATGGGCCAAGTTCGTTAGATTGCTAGGGCCCAAAATAAAATAGCCCAATATAGCGTGCAACAAACATTTCGGGAATGGCAAAAAAAATAACACGAAAACCTGAAACGGGCTAAAATTGGTCCAACAATATTAGGCGCACAAAGGCTCTTACATGGACCGGGCCTAAATTTGTGACGAACCAAAATCGTCATAACCCCCTGCCACATCGGAGCCATGATGAATCTCTGTCCGACGTGGCATGTACCTTATGACGCCTTAGTGTTATGAATTTATACGCGTCATTAAACTCATGACGCCGCGAAATAAGGTCTCGTCATTAATCGCGGGTTGTGACGCTCGATTAATGACTGAGCATTTTCGTAACAACAGGCGTCATTAATCACGGTTTATGACGAGAAATGGCCTTTTTTGCGTCATTAGTCGGTGTTTTTCTTGTAGTGTTTAGTACTAACTTTCACAGGAAGGAAATAAGTGATACATACGTTAATCTCATTGTCATGTTGCAAGGCGCGACAGGGCAACTTCTTGTCACCGCAGTAACTATTCCACCCCTACAATAAAATATGCAACAATGGTTAGGGCACTATTAATAAACTCTGTAAAGTTTGTTAAGGAAGTTTACAGGTTAAGAAAGAAAGAGCTTACTCATCAATGACTTTTGTCAAAAGGGAAATATCAGTGTTAAGGCTCTTCAATGAATTAAGATACAAGACCCTGTTCTGCTTCAGAAGGATCGCCACTGCAATCCAGTGGTTGTCACTAAGATAAGCGGAAATGATGACTCTCTTTTGAGCATATAGTTGGTAGGCACGCTTCATATAGGACGCAGCGAAATCGAAAGATGAACCATGTCTCCACATTGTCAAGTTAAAGCATTCAGTATTAAGGAAGCCAACTTCAGCACCTGTCTTCTCAACTTCTACAGCCATATTCCTAATATTAAGAAAAAATAAAGTGTAGAGAGCCAAAATACATGGTAAAAATGAATTGAGGAAAAAACACATTTTGATAGAGAATGATTAGTGAGAAGAAGATTAATTTTTCAAGCAATTTAATGATGAGAGAGATGTGAAAACATAGAAACCAAGTCTAAGTGAGACACCAAGTATACGCGCAAAACGAGGTCCATCCGGATCCGGTGCGGCTGTCCACATGCTCAACATGTCCGCTTATTTAATAAAATAGTAGCAGAAGATCTGAGAGGAATATTAGATAGACTCCATAATACAAAATATGCATTGGAAACTGTGGTTTCTTGTGATAGAGTCTTCAATTTGTAGACTTTATGGGTAGAGTCTGGATTGGGAGTGCCATGAGTCCACGGCCGTCGTACATATTGATGCTTGTGTCATGATGGTATCGGATGGACTTCCCTCCGTAGTCCGTCCATAGGATTGAGATAGATGGACTCATGGCCCGCATTCCCATGTGCCTAGCTGATTTTTCTCGGCATCTCTATCCATAAGGTCGAGCAAGCCCAATAATTATCGAATGGCCCAACACGTCTTTGCTTGTGTGGTGGCGAAGAGAGCTGTGTGGTGGCGAAGAGAGCTTGGTGCTGCTTCCGTCGAACAGCTAAACACGAACTCCAAATCATTCCTTCATGTGTCGTGTTTGTTGAGTGGAGAAAGGCTAATAAATAAAGACTTGAAAGTGAGTCCAAAGCATCAAATAATATGTAATGGAAGAGCAATGTTGTTGTATGAATTGACTCTGCAGCTGACATGTCTTGTTTTATAGACAAGGTTTTGTCCCAACTATACATCATTGGTGTGGATGTCGTTGTCACTCCAGCTGATGCTTTCGTTTTGTTCGGAACCAGTGGCGACGGATTTTAATACCTAAGGTCACTCAGTAAATATTTATACCACTCAATCTTAGTGTAGTACACATAATAGCGATAGTTCATATATTGATAGAAGTGATTAAAATGCACAATTTAGACCAATACATCACAATTTAAGACACATTGGCATAACAAATTTGATAAAATAAATACCTAACTAGTGTCGGTCTGATTCATCGTCGATTCCCCGCATATCACAGATATCACAGAAGGAAGGACACCCGAACTTACACATGGAAACAACCAAACCAGTAAATTTTCAATGAATTGGATAAGAAATATGCAAAACATGATTGAATAGCAGGAAAATGACAATTGAATATGAAACATACCACTTGGACTAGAGCCACGAGATTGTAACTTTTGCAACCGATTCTTCACATCTTGCCAATGGTACAGAATATCATCATCTTTAATGCTTGCAAAAATCTCTCGCTCAATATAGCATATCATCCTATGATTCAACCAATCATTCCCCATCTTATTCCTCAACTCTGTCTTGATGATTTTCATAGCTGAGAAAATTACAGATGTAGGAGCAGGAGAATAAAAGGATCTCAATGTCCTACCAGTCACCTGTGTCCTACTCCTCTTATTCATTGACACCAATTGGGTATTGGGGAATGCAAATCTACAATATACAAATTAGTAGATAACTAATATCAGTTAATGATTCAATCTCCATTCTCGTCTACACTATCCTGCCTCATGTGGATTGGGGAATGGAAATTCCAATTTCCAAACACAAGTGAGTAACTGACTTACTGACCGATTTAGGGAGCTAGTGAGGCAGTGAGCCACCGAAGGGAGCTCGAGCTCCGGACGCCACCGCCCACCCTGGCGCCTTGCTGCTTGCCGCCTTGCCGGTGCTGCGCGACGCCGCCGGCCGCCCTGCTGGTGCGCCCTGGTGTTGCCGGCCCGCTCGGCTTGTGCGCGCTGGTGCTGCCGGCCGCCCGCCACCCTGCTGCTGCCGTGATGTGTGCCAGTGCTGGAGGACGCTGCCGCAGCGCCTCCCGCGGTCCCGCCCTGCTGCGCCGCCCGCCGCTAGGTTACGCGAGGGGTCGAGGCCTCGAGGGGATGGAGAGGGGAGTGCGGCGCTGCCTGCGTGGTGCCGTGGTGGCCTCTGGCCTGGGCTTGGGTGGCGACGTGAGTTGGAGAAAGGAGGCCGACTGTTTTACTGGGTCATAATCCAACTTGGGCCAAGAAAAAATACCTGGGTAGAAGAGGGTTTTTGGGCTACGCCTAAGGCCATGGCCTGCGCGGCCTTAGGCCCAGCTCCGCCCTTGTTTGGAACTACATACCGACACATGAGTTTGTCGAAATACATGGATCAACATCATACACACACGCAACAACAACAAAGGAAACTCCGTATAAAGTGTACATGTACTTGTACTGTACATACTTTGTATCTGGTTTGGTTGGGCACGAAAGACGTCCAACAGCGTGACAAAAGCACAAAACATGCATATCTCTACCTAATATTAAAGCAAGGATTGCTTCTGCTCATAATTTTCGTCCGTCCTGACAGGTGGGGCCCGCATGTCATAGGCGCTGTCTCTCCCTCTCTGACTTCCCCGACGTCGCGTGCCTCCGCCTCCTATCCCCATCCAGCCCGTCTTTCTCTCTCCTTCCCCGCCGCCGCGCGCCTCCCGTCCTCCGGGTCCCTCCCTCCCCCGCCACCTGCACAGCGACCATGGCGGCCGTGGTTCTCACTGTGCCCGCGGCCGGCCGTGGTTGTCTCCTTCCCCAACCCTTCTCATTATCCGATCTGGAAGCGTCCGCCTTTGGTCGGAATCCGCACAATTCACATTAATCAAGGAAATCGAAGAAGTAATCAAAGAAATCGAAGAAGAAATTTGTCACAGATTCACATCAATCACCAAAGTCCATGAAATAGACCACAAATCAAATACATTACACAGAATCCACCGAAAATGAGCTGACGATGAGGGCAGAAGCACCCCTGCGGCAACCGGGGGTGGCAAGCATCGCCTGGTGATGACCCCAGCGCCGACGACGACCGGCGCATGTCCAGGCCGGCGACTGGCGCGACACTGCAGCGGCGACGGTCAGCCTGTCTCTGAGTAGCATGCGCGGGGAGCAGAAGGGGCATAGGCAGGAGGGGGAGGCAGGAGCGCGGCACAACCAGCGCAAAGGAAGCTTGATGTCAAAGCTCACCGAAGGAAAGGGTGCGCCGGCCAGAGAGCTGCTGGCCGCGTCACCGAGCTAGCTCGCTGGCCGTGCTCTCGATTCGTCGTCGGAGGGGCGTGGGGAGAGAGGAGGAGCGGTGCAGGAGATGGGAAGGGTGCGGGAGGACCCACCCGAGAGCGCCGCCGAAGAGAGCCGTCGTAGGGGAGGGAGGGATGTCGCTCCGCCGGGTCCCATGGTGGGCGGCGCGGGCTGGACAGCGGCAGGTGGAGGTGAAGAAGAAGCTCATCGACGCGTCCTCGCCGGAGGAGCTCCTCGTCGCGGGGCCGTCGGTGGCCCGTAGGAGGAAAGACCGAGAGAAAGAGGGGTCGGGCTCGGGGGTGGCGGCCGGCGGGTGGGAGGGTGTGGTGGGGAAGGGATAAGGTCCAATTTTTTGTTTTACTCCTTTTCTTTGTTAATCATTATACAAGTCCCTAGAATTTCAATCTCTCACACTATAACCCTTAGAACTACTAATTTCTCACATTTTCGTCTCTAGAGAGGTATTAAAATTTTGAATTACATATGTTTGTTGGAAGTGGATGAATAAAATATATGGTTGTTAGATATAGAGTAACGGGAGTGCGGAAGAAGCTGATGTAGAGTAAATAATCCTAGTAACGTGGTTAGAATATTTCTTTTAGAGTAAAAATATAGAGTAGTATGAGTGCATATAGTTTTGACGTGAGGGGGGGAGTGAGGGGACAGACAGTGACAGAGGCGTGACGAGGAGGGGGTGGCAGCTCCTGGGAGATTGGGAGAGGGTGATTGAGTTAGGATTTTTTTTATGTATCTATATGTAGCACTACTGGGCTGCTACCATATTGTCGTCCGCATCCCGTGCTTGGCTAAACATAAGTGACTAAGTGAGGTTAGGGTGACACGAGCCTAAACAAGAACGTCGATGGGGCCGAGGAAGAGAAGGCCAGACAGATGACAACGAGGTCGAGGTAGATGGTGGTGAGGTTGGAAAGGCGTGAATGACGGCGATCGGGGTTGGGCTACGCAACCTGGAAGTACGGGGACATTGGAGGATGGTGTTACAAGGAGAGAGGATCGCATCTGACACAATATTTTCTCCCGTTGCAACGCACAGACATGATTGCTAGTATGTAATAAGGTCTTGATTTGTTTTTTGAGGGCATGTAATAAGGTTCTGTTGATCTCTTACTTAGATCATGTTTAATTCCGTGAACTACACTGTAGCGAATTGCGAAATTTCAATCCGCGAGCATATTGTCTAATCATAGTCTAATTAGACTTAAGAGATTCGTCTTGTAAATTAATTCGAAGATTATGGAATGAATATTGTTATTAGTATACATTTAATACTCCTAATTTGTGTCCCAACATTGGATGTGACGGGTGAATTAAAAAAAATCTTGGAAACTAAACAAGATCTTACCTTTAGCTTCCAGGGGACAAAAGATGGAGTTAATCGGATAATTGACTGACAAGCACGCGTGTGGTATAGGATGGATGTTAATCTTGTAGTGAGTTGGCCCACTGACATGATGGATCGATGTGACTATAACAAAAATCTTATGTATAGTATATATGTGCGTCCAAAAGGCAAGAAGGTGCAATTCACGACGCAGCTGCTAGGATGAGTCGCCTGGACTTGCTCATCATGCACGCCACCACACCTCTACTAATCATGCTCATGCTCGTCGTCCCACCACTCCTCCTGATGCTGATCCCTCTTCTGAACTTGGCAGCATGCCGCCGCCGTTGACGTCGTGGCGGCAAGCTCCCGCCTTCCCCTCCAGCGCTGCCCATCATCGGCCACCTGCTGCACCTCGTCGGTGACCTCCCGCATGTCTCCCTCCGCGACCTCGCCGCCCGCCACAGCCGCGACGGTCTCATGCTCCTCCGCCTCGGCACGGTCCCCAACCTCGTCGTGTCATCCCCGCGCGCTGCGCAGGCGATCTTGCGCACGTACGATCACATCTTCGCCTCGCGCCCGGCGTCCGCCGTCGTCGACACCCTCATGTACGGCCCGTCCTCCGACATAAGCTTTGGCCCCTACGGCGAGCAGTGGCGGCAGGCCAGGAAGCTTGTCACCACGCACCTCTTCACCGTCAAGAAGGTGAACTCCTTCCGCCACGCCCGCAAAGAAGAGGTGCGCCTGGTGATGGACAAGATGCGGGAGGCGGCGGCGGCGAGCACGGCTGTGGACGTCAGCGAGACGATGAACGCTTTCGCCAACGACGTCGTGACGCGGGCCGTGTCCGGCAAGTTCTTCCGGGCAGAAGGCCGGAACAAGCTCTTCCGGGAGCTGGTTGGGATAAACATTGACCTGTTTGGAGGATTCAACCTGGAAGAGTTCTTCCCGGGCCTAGCAAGATCGCTAGGTTTTCTCAACAGATGGTTTCCACGCTACAGGCAGGCCCAGCAGACACACAAGAGGTGGGATGAGTTGCTTGAGACTATCATAAGCGACCACGAGACAAGAAACTCTAAGCGTCGTCGTGGCCAAGGCCAAGAGAGTGACTTCACTGATGTGTTGCTCTCAGTTCAGCAAGAGTACGGTATCAACAGAGATCATATCAAGGCAATCCTGATAGTGAGTAGTGGTGCAAGTAGTATATATCACCGTTTGATTTGATTTTTTTTCTCAGACAATATATATAATAATCATGCGTACTAAACCTCACGTGATTAACGAACTACATTTTTATGTATATATACAACAGGACATGTTTGGTGCGGGCACGGACACATCATCTCTGGTCCTGGAAGTCGCCATGGCCGAGCTCATGCGCAACCCTCAGCACATGACCAAGCTGCAAGCTGAAGTCAGGAAGCACACACCAGAGGGCCAAGAAATGGTCGAGGAAGAGAACCTGGCCAGCGTGCCTTATCTGAGAGCCGTCGTGAAGGAAACGCTGAGGCTGCACCCGCCTGTTCCGCTCCTCCTCCCTCATCTGTCCATGGCCGACTGTGTCGTCGATGGCTACTCCATCCGCTCCGGTACTCGGGTCATGGTCAACGCATGGGCCATTAGTAGGGATCCAGAGTCATGGGAGAGGCCAGACGAGTTCATGCCGGAGAGGTTCATGGATGGTGGGAGTGCTGCCGCCATCGACTTGAAGGGGAATGACTTCAAGTTCCTGCCATTTGGAGCTGGAAGGAGAATTTGCCCTGGACTCAATTTTGCATTGGCCACTGTTGAGATCATGCTGGCAAATCTCTTGTATTGCTTTGAATGGGAGCTGCCAAACGGCATGGAGGCCGAGGATGTCGATACGACGGAAGTGTTTGGATTGACAATCCATCGAAAGGAGAAGCTCATGCTTTTTCCGAAACCATGTGGAAGACGTAGTACTAGTGATGATCACTCAATGGAACAAGCTAAGGCTGCTGATCCCGTAATCTTTGAGTGATCTGTGTCGCACCCAATCGATCATGGAGTATGTTCGGCTTATCTCGGCTTGGCTTATTTCGGTTTATCTCCTCTCACATAACACTATTCAATCTACCAGCTGAATATTATTCTTCGTATCAACAGACCAAACTCATGGCCACATACATATATTTTCTATAGCAGCAGTATGTACATTAATTAGTGCTGCTTTTAAACTAGCTAATTATTGTAGATGCTATGAGCACATGCATATATACACATCTTAGCTCACCATGCATACAACTACGTATATTATTTATAGGTGGTTTGAAGCCATGCTGTCATGTTATATTGAAACATGCACTCACACAATAAAAGAGACAGTTCTTCCACGAGTCGATCATTGTCATTAATATAACACTACTTGAGAAATACACATTTGTACCGGTTCTAAACCTCCATTAGTACCGGGTATCGAACCGGTATTGTTCATCCGGTACTAATGGGGGCACATTTGTACCGAGTGCGCCACCCGGTACTTATGTAGTACCAAGTGGTGTTACGCCCCGGTACTAACAAGGTGCTCCATCAGTTGTCCGTCCCATGCCGTCTCGTTCTCCTTTTTTCTTTTCTTTTCTCATCTCATCTCATCTCAACTCAAATCTAGAATGCAAATCACACACACAAATAAATAAATAAATATATATATATCACATACATCTCATACATATACATCTATCAACCACATACATCTCAGATTTTACAGATCAAAAATCAAATCACAAGAACACAAGATTTCACAATAGTGTTTACAATCACAAATAATTCACGAGAATCGCACACGCATACATTGCACAAACATCACGAACAAAGAACAAGAAAAGAAAGAGGGAGAGGCATCATAGAAGAACAAAAAAAACTTCGTGGGCAGGGCAGCCTGCGCCACCACGTTCGCACCGGCCGGCCAGGCAGCCCGCGCCGTCGGACTCCGTCCCTGCATGCGCGGTCGTCGGACTCCGCGTCGACGGGAGGCCGCGCGCCCACGCGTCGGGCTCCACGTCGTCGTCCGGCCTCTGCACCCCCAGCTGGCCTGGATCTAGAGAAGAGAGAAGAAGAGGAGAAGTTAGAGATGAGGAGGAAATAATGGGTGGGTAGGAGATGGATGAGTGGGAGATAATGCAGAGGGGTGGGCGCGCGGCTGAAAGAAAAATGGCGCACACGGACGGCGTTGGGGGCATGTTGGCAGGGGGCTGCATTAGTACCGGGTTTTTTTACCTGGTATTGTACTCCCTTCAATACCGGGTTGTGTCTAGGACCGATACTAATGTGCAAGTCTCACATTAGTACCAGTGCAAAAAAAATACCCTGTATTAATAGCATTTCTGGCCCAGGACAAATGCTCAATTCTCTAGTAGTGTTACCATGCAAGTCAACTTCTCAGTCCCATTCGATGAAGCGAAATCATAAGGAACCGTGGAACAGTACAAGGAATTCACTACATGCATGGCCGGAGGCCATCAATGGAGGATACATACTTTGCTATCCTACGGGTATCCACTACTGCAGAAATTACTATCACCACTACTTCATCACCAATGGTTTTATGTTAACTAGTGGTAATGTTCTTTCACAGCCAGTTTACAAGGAAATAGAGGCAGCAAGAATAAAAAACGGTAGTGATAGTAAGCATCACCGAGTTGAAAACGGTCAGGATATATTCTAAATTGATCGCTTTCGTTTTCTACATTATGATTTCATTCCCATTTTTACCGAATTATAAAAGTTGTTAGATTCAACTAATTTTAATGTAGTAGTTTATTTTCATAAATGTGGAAAATGCCGAACCGATTGCTTTTTGTTTTTGACCGTTTTCAACCTGTTGGTGACTGCAACCGATCAACAAGGGTTTCAGCCACCAACTAGTGGTGATACATGGACTGGATCCGAAAGAAACATTCAATCTACTCACAGGCTCCCTCAGGTTCGCTAACACATTATCCACACACACACCCATCTACCACCCTGTCCACAGGCACCCGTCTCTCCCTTACAACCACACGTCGCCCCTTCCTCTCCCGGCCTCGTCGCCATCCCTCTCCCCCTCCTCCCGCTCTGCCATGCCGTCACTCTCTCTCACTCACTCTCACTCTCTCTCTCTCTCTCTCTCTCTCTCTCTCTCCCTCTCCCCTGTATACGTGCTTCTCTTCCCCTCCCCTCTCTGTTGCGCAGTCCCTTTCTCTCCCTCCCTTGCCTCGCCAGTGAGCTCCATCAGTTTCCCATCCCCTCCACCCCTTTGCACACTGCTCACTCATGGTTGTGAGGAGCGGCAGTGGGTCGAGAAGCGGTGGCAGCAAACGGCGAGCTACGGTGGTGCATCTGGATCTGGAGGCGGTAGTGCATTTGAAGGAGGTGGCGGTGTAGATGGATGCAGCGACGATAGTGCAAGTAGAGTAGCGACGGCACAAGTCAGGATTCTCTCTCACCCCCTCCCCATCCTCCTCTTAGGCCCTGTCTGGGGTCGCTTAACTTAGATTATAAGCGAAATAATCCCGCCAAACGGGACGCTTATTGGTTTGCGTTGGTGGGTTGCGGTCGTAGGAAAATCCTCCTCAACGCGGTGTTTCGAGAAGCGGTTGGAACCCCACGATACAAAAAAACGCCTCGCTTTCCCCCACCTGCCCCTCGGCCCATCCGCTCCACGGGCGCACAACACAACGCATATCTCCCCGCGACCCGCCGGCCTTCCCTGCCGCCCGCGGCGGCAGAGATCCTCTACCCGCGGCACCTGAGCATCTCCCGCCGGCCTGCTTCCCTGCCGCCCACGGCGGCCGAGCTCGTTTTGCCCGCGGCACCCGAGGCCGCTCCGCCCAGCGGTTCCGCTCCCGCCCGGCGACCTGCGCCCGACGACCTGCGCCCCTTCCGTTCCCGCCCAACGACCGAGCCCAGCGGCCTGCGCCCCTTCCGCTCGCGCCCGACGGCCTGCGCCCCTCACATCCGGCGGCCCGAGCCCCTCCTGTCCGGCAGCCTGCACCCCTCCCGCCCGGCGTACGAGCCCAGTGACCGAGCCCCTACCACTGCGGCAGCCTGCTCCCCTTCCTCGATCCGTTTTTGCAAAGGTGAGCTTCCTCGATCCAGTGTAGAAGGATTTATTCTTGCAATTTGTGGTGCCCCTAGATCTGCCTCCCTAGAATGTTCAATGAAATATTGGTAAAAAATTTTTGTTGCTGCAGTATTGTTCTTGCAATTTGTGCAATTCCATATGAACTATTGGTCATATTCTTGCTACTAGAAATTTATAGATGGCATCAAAAGTTCCTGCAAGATGGGATGCATTTGCAGCCAAAGTGTACAATGAAATATGTGCAGAAGAAGTCCTTGCGCTAAACAGGCCACAACATTGCTTAAATGTTGTTGGATATGCTAATTTGGTGAAGAAGTTCTATGAAGGCAAGTATTATCTTGTTGATTCCGGGTACCCAAATTCAAAAGGATATCTAGCACCATACAAAAGACAAAGGTATCATGTGCCCGAATGGCAGCATGGTCAGCACCTAGTGGGATTGAAGGAGACGTTCAACTATCATCATGCGTCCCTTCAAAACGTGATTGAGTGATCATTTGGAGCTTTAAAAATGAAGTGGCGCATTCTCAGGCAAATACCTAGCTTTTCACCTCGGAAGCAATCAAGGATCATTATTGCTTGTATGGCTCTTCATAATTTCATTAGAGAGAGTGACATGAATGATGAACATTTTGTAACCTATGTGCAAGACAGTAGTGATGAAGACCCTACAAATGATGATGCTAGTCTTGCAGAGGATGATACTGATATGTGTGCTTTTCGTGATGCACTAGCTGCTGCTTTGGTTGGTTGATTTATTGATGTAATCTTATTTTGTAGCAATTTCTATGGACAAATGGTAGTATATGACTTCTATTATACTTGCATTGTATAACCAGATTTCTATCTCAACCTTTTTTTACACCATTGCGTTCAAATCATTTAAACTAACTAAAAGAGGTATTATCAGACTTAGGGGTATATCAGACATTTTACACTCAGAACAGATAAGCTACCAGAAATAATTAGAACAGTCAAACACTTCGCTTATTTCAGAAAGTAGATTCTCCAGACCGCGGTGTATCAGATAAGCCTGCTCAGCTTATAAGCGAGTTCCAGAAATGGGGTCCCAAACAGGGCCTTATCCTCTTCCCTCTACTACCTCTCTACCGACCCCATCTTGTCAGCAAAACCCAACCGTCCCACCGCTACACCTCGTCGACACCGGCCGCCCCTCCCCAGCGACCCGCCCCTCCTTCCCGGTAGGCCACCTCTCCTCCTCATCGCCAGAGGAGGAGAGGCGGTCTACTGGGGAGAAGTGGTGGCTAGTATGTCGCGGGGTAGGGGTAGTCAGTGTCGAAGTGGTGAGGCGGTGGGGTAGTCGGGCGCTGTTGTTGGGACATGGGGCGGAGGTGATGGGGGTTGGAGGCCGACAATGATCCTACTTTGTATATTATGATTACTCATCTTTGGATAGAGCAAGTAGAACCACAAGGCATTTCTATCGTCGTCGTTCTTATGAACAGCACCCAAAAGATAGGTGTCATGTTGCTATATTTGAACACACACATTCTCACACATACGCTCTCATTGTTAACTGTGTGAATGCATGCTTGCACGTAGGTACGAGTAATATTTCATATGGTGGATGATATCCATTCGATAACGATGGTACATTTCGAGTTCAAGTTGCAAAGGAACTTGAATTCGGAAATGGGGATCTACAACAAGGCTTTGATTGCATCTTGGAGCATCAAAACATTAAGGGTGTGTGGGAAGAAGGAGGTTCTGTCAGCATATCCTGCATTGTTACAGTACTGGAGGACGAATGCATTGAAGTTCCACCTTCATCGACATACAAAAGCATATGCGCAACAATTGCAGCCCAAGCTCCTATGGATGTTGTCTTCGACATATGCGGTCGGGTGATTCGAGTGAGATGTGCCGATGCGGTGGCAGTATCTTGTGTGATGGAGGCATGTCTTTGTGGTGCAGAGTGAAGTCAAAGTCTAATAGTGTTTCAGTTAAAGATACTCACTCTAATGACTTCCCGCTTCTGATCATATATGCTAGCGAAGGATCAGTCCCGAAGGAGGTTGATTTGTGGGACACCCCCGTCAATGTTTGGCTTGTGTTCCTCCCACTTGTTGGCATGTACTGAGTCGAACGGTTGAAGCTGCATTGTGCTTCACGGCATGCGTGCAAATTGTGAGAACATTTCTACAATGGACAACTAAGGCTAATTGCACCCAATTATAGGAGAAGTGCATATCCCTCATAGTATGAATCTGGCCGAAGGGAATATTCACAACCATCTCGAAGTTATGAACAATCTCGAGATGTTATGAATGATTACATAGAGGCTTGTATCAGGACCCCTGGTAGGCTATAGATGTACTAATTTATTTAAGTGTGTTTAGTACATTAATTTGTTGTGGTGAAGTACATTTATGATGCAATAGTCGGATCATCCGTCGAGCGTGAATACAAAAAGGAGGATAATCCGTATGGTGCTGATCAATGCCACGATCCATGAACACCCCATCTAACTGGTTTGTCTATGTATGGTCACTAACTCTTGGGTCTGACACCCAAGCGGTCCAACGTAGTAGTGACCAAGGTCTCGCGGTGGCTTTAAAAGTCTTTCATCCCTCACTACGAAGCATAATGGCAGGATCTGAAATTTTGAAATTCCCAACTCCTCCTCTTGGTCCTCCCCCATTATATATAATTAAAAGAGGGGAACTAGATGGCAAGATATGCAGCAGAGGCAACATGCACGGCCTCGGCAATGCCATCAAGATCGATTGGTTGTGGGTTGCCTCGACTACGAGCAGCATGCTTACTCAACAATGACCTTCAAGATGCAAGATGGTTTGAGGCAATCGCTCTGTCAGCTTCTCTGAAGATGGTCACTGCAGTGCTGCAATACGTGTTAATATCGCGTTCAAGGCGTGGGCTTCGGCTGCTCAATCGAGACGTCATTCAACACCTCCTTCCCTTCCAGTTCGTCAGGTCTGTGGTCTCCTCCCTGTATTACTAAATTCAATTATTAGATTACTTCTCATACTATTTGGCTTTCAATATAGTTGTTGCATGCTTCGTTGATTGTGGATTTATTGCACCCTGTTGCAAGAGTTTGTGCCAAGTCAAATTATTTATGAGGTTTGTAGAACTGAATAGATGAAAATATTAGATTGCTTCCCCCACACAATTTGACTTACACTAGTATATTGAATGGAGTACATCACTTTCGGGGATGATGGACAAGAATGAGTGATTTCTGAAGGAGTGGTCAAGCTAAGTAGATTTGTGACTTTGAAGTGTGTGGCTCTGGTGAAGCTACTCGATTTCTTTTGCTCTTTTCTCTATCACATGTGTTTAGGGTGAGCTTTGTATGCTCTTTGGCCCTAGTGCATGTGTTTAGGGGGAGCTTGTGAGCTTAGTGTGCTCTTTGCTCTATCACGTGTGTCTAGGGTGAGCTTTGTATGCTCTTTGTCCCTAGTGGATGTGTTTAGGGGGAGCTTGTGAGTTGTGTGCTCTTTTGGCTCTTTTGGGGCGAGCTTTGTTTGTGTTTGTTTTCCTGAGTTGGTGTTGGGAGGTCCTTTGTAGCATATGTATAGCTTTCCGGTTGTGAATTTTGCATTGCATATGTATCATGATGTATAAGCATCTTTGTATCTTATGTATGCATTGCATTTGTAATATATGCATTTTGGTAAGAAAAGCTTCTCTCATATACATTGTTCACTATGATATGCTATGCGTGAGCTTATTTGATATGATGTGGTTAAGTTTGGCTATGATCTTTATGGTCTAGATTTATATCCATGTGAGAATGCTATGTTTTTGAAAAAAATGCTAGTTTTAGGCTCTCTTGTGAGTAGAAGCCTTTTTCATGATCTTGATATGCTTTGGTGGCTAGGTCATGCTTAATTTGTGATTGGATAGCATGTTTTGATCAATTGGGGTCAAAGACCCATTTGTCATGATAAATGTTTAGCCCATATGTTTACCTTGTGGAGGAGCATAAGCTTCTTTTTGCCGCAAAGGCATTTCATGTACCATGTTAAATCTGAAAATGAAATGCCTATGCTTGGAAAATATGCTCTCATATGATTCATGTCTTGTATGCTTTATTTAATTTACTTTGGGTGCTAAACCGTTGCATGATGTCTACCAATGAGAAGTCTCGTATTTAGAAGTAGACACATGGCTCGGTGGCTTTGACATGACATGAGATAGCTTGTGGGTGTTTATGATGACCTTTTAATTAGAATATGTGTCCTAGCATGAAGTTTGTGTAATTTAGTTCACTTTGGCTAGATTTTCTCATGTTTAGGTTTTTGCTCATGAGAGGGAAATTTTTCGCAAAATTGCTCAACTTGTTGTTAGCTTTGTCGTATGGCTATGAAACTTTACTACCATGAAGGTGATGCTCCTACGAAGCTATCGAGTATCTAACTTGCTCATTTGGTCACTTGTAGCATCTTGTGGTGAATTTTGTCTATTTGAGAAGCTGTGGGTTGAATTTTTCCGAGTTATGCCTTGATTCATGCATTGTCAACAAAGGGGAGAAGTTTGTGCATGATTTGTGCTTCTGGGCGCTTTTATAAAGTTTTCAAAGTGGTTCAGCAACATTCGGAGAAACTTTTTGTGCAGAACGGTCATATGGGTCGGTTTAACCGCCTGGTCAGGGCGACCAGATCACCTGGGCGGTCTGACCGGCCTGGGCAGGCAGTCTGACCGCCCTGGGCAGTATGAGCAAAGATTCCTCTTTGTCATGCATTCCCAAGTTGTATTCTTGCATGCATTGGTTCATGGGGAGTGTGCTTTGGCTGAGGGGGGAGTTTGCATATGTGCAGGGGGAGCTCTTGTGTGAGTTCTTGCTCTGGTGGTTTGCTCCTTGTTGTGAGCTTATTTTATCTCGGTTGTGTCGAGCTGTTGCCCTTGCCTAAGGGGACCGAGACCTTTCTCATTCAAGTGATCTTGTTCTTTGCTTTTGGTTCGGCTTTCGATCACTTGTTTGATTTTTTTGTTCATTTGTTTTCTTTTTCCTTTTCCCTTTGTTTAGCGAATGTGTGTGTTGTCAATGCACTCACCAAGGGGGATATTGACGACCTGTGTGTGTCCGAGGACCGGTGGTTGGTCGCTCCTTAGTGATGAGTGATTGACAACATTCTGTGGACTAACTCTTGGCCTAGTATTGCAGGTGCAGGTTGCAGCTTGATTTGCGTTGGTGCGGGTGAAAAACAAGCGTGAAAGGTCTATGCCGGTGTGGTCTCCAGGTGTGGAGAGACAAGTAGGCTTGGTTCGAGGGACCTGGTGGCTGACGAGATCAAGTGCGGACCGCATGGTGGCAAGAACAACAAGACGAGGTAGTGTACGGTTCCTTTGTTGAGCCTTAAAGCCAAGACCGAGCCGGGACGACCGTGGCAGCCAAGTCATGAATGGGATTAGCGTGAGGCTGCACCAAGTCCGCGGGGTTTGTAGTGGTTCACCACAAAACCACTGGGTTTCTTGGTTGAGCCACAAAACCGAGGTCGGAGACTTGACGGAGGAGGGGCGGACACCAAGGTCGGTCTAACCACCCAGGTGGGGCCGTCTAACCGCCTGGGCCGGTCTGACCGCCTTGGCCGGTTTGATCACCCAGGTGGGCCGGTCTGACCGTCCGGGTCGCAGCGTCGAGAAGCTTCGAAGCGGAGGACACACGACATGATCGCAAGGCTTGCGTGAAGGCTACGCGGGCTTGCGGTGGATGCGCATCCGTCCGATGGTGCTACGACGAGAATTCCCAAAGTGCCCTTCCAGTGCGTGTATCTTAATATTATGTCATAGGGGTATTTTAGTCATTCGGTTGGCTCCATATAAACTTGTATAGAGATGATGGCAGCCAACTCTTTGAAACCTAATTCATTTGCTCTTTGGTTTTTCTCGTTCTCTTCGTTTCTATAGGCTAGCTAGAGCTCTATTGCAAATCTCTAAGGGGTAGGATGAAAGGAGATGTATGGAAGGTTTGGAGTTCATCATTGTGCATCTTTGTGATTTGCTTGTTTTTCCCATGGCTATTTTGGTGAATTTTGGAGCCCTTTCTTGGTAAATTTGTGGTGAGTTGTTGGAGGTGTTTCTTTGCGAGATTCTTGGTGGGTATCACGTATGAGGACCTTGTGCCTCTTTTCTTGGTGATCTTACCCCTCCAAACCCGTGGGAAAGCCTTCAATTTTAGTGGTTTTCGTGGTTCTTCGAGTTCATGACCTAGAAGCCTAAGATTCACGATTTCTTTCGATTGAGAGCGTTTCGGTGGAGACTAGGGAGGGAGAAAGGTCGCTGGCCTACTACGAGTAAAAAGGGGAATGCTGACATGTGGGCCCACCAAGAGTAGTTGGTATAGAGGAAGAGATATAAAGGTAAAGGGGTAAAAAACATGATATGAAGTAGAGAATCTTGGTGAACAATCAAAAATATTCTTTTTATATGAGGAAATTAAAAGAAAATACCTCCTATAGCTCTGGTTTGTCTCTTTCATAGTTTATTTTATTTTTTCCACTTTTGCTATTTATTACATAAAATATGTTTGTTTTATATCAAGTTAACTTATTTAATATTTTCTCAACACACAACACTATTTAATCTAGAAGCCGAATTCTATTTTATAAGTTTGCGTTCGGAGTGGGATTTCGCCATGGAGGATTCGAGCGGCAGCTCACCGTCGCCGGCCATCCTACGGAATAGGTACTGGATCCTTCGCCACGGTCGGAGCGTCCCCAACGAGCGCGGCCTCATCGTCTCATCTATGGTGCGAATCCTCAATCCCAGCAGCTGTGTTTGCTCCTTCTCTAATTTGCCGCTCCAAAAGTCACCAATTTCAATCTTACAACTGATGCCACTTGGTCTGCTGCCGGCAGGAGAACGGCACGAAGCCGGAGTTCGGGCTGGCCCCGCAGGGATTCGAGCAGGCGCGCGCTGCCGGCGAGCTGCTCCGGAAGGTACTGGATTTGGCTTGTCCGTGCTGTGGATTCTTGGGGTTGAATACGCGGTAGTGACTGGTGACCCGGGCCCGTGATGTTATGCGTGTGCAGGAGCTCGAAGAGATGGGTGTGCCGGTGGATTCTGTCAACATCCGTTACTCGCCTTTCTCGCGGACCACTGAGACGGCCAGAGAGGTTGCCCGTGTGCTCGGCATCCCCTTTGAAAGTCCTAGCTGCCAAGTGAGTTTGGTTTTACCCTGGATGTTGAAATTTCGTGGTGCTTGTAATTCTTCTCAATTTTTCTTTGCTGGCTGGTTGTATGCATAATCATTTGAACCTGCGCAAATCTAATATTCAAGTTAAAATTTTATTTTTTGGGGGGGATTTGGTATGTGAATGATTGGTGATATAGACTTTAGATTAGTTTGGAGCAGTAATGAATATATATACAAAACAATTTACATTCTGTTTGGTCTGATAAGAAAAAAACTTGAAAATGAATTGTGTCTAACATTTTCTTGTTCTGGAATTTTGTTAATGGAACATTTGTAATACAGTCTTTATATTGGTTTCAGTGCTATATGAAATGGATAAAATGCGATACACATTATGTTTGGTTTGATGAAAAAGAAATCATGAATATGACGTATGCTAACATTTTCTTAGGCTGGAATTTAGTTTGTGGAAGATTTGTGCTAACGGTATATGAATATATGGATACAAAGCATGATTAGATTCGGTTGTCTTTGACAAACATAAATCATGAATATGAAGTATCCCTAACATTTCCATAGGCTGGAAACAGTTTTGTTTACAGAAGACTTAATACGGATTTTAGAGTGATCTGGGTGGCATATCAACATAGGTACAAAGCAAGTTTACAATCTGTTCTGCCTGACGGATAAGAAATCATGAATATGATGTCTAAAAACTGATTGACTTCAATCTACCTGCGCAAACGTTTCAAACACCTGTTGTGGTATCTCATTCGCACACAAAAGGAGAAACAGCAGCATATGTAATTTGCAAGATATCGCACCACGAGTGTATGCTTTGGTTTCTAAGAGAACAATTGGGAGACGTACGGTGCTGGAGGCTTTGATTAATGAGCAATGGATTGGTGATATTCAGGGGTCTATTTCCTCGGAAGCAATGGTGGAATACCTGACATTGTGGGATTTGATTGCTGTAGTAGAACTCTAAGTGGGGGTGCCGGACAAACATATCTGGCGCCTATCCTCACAGGGCAGTATACTACACAATCTGCATATGATGCTCTTTTTCAGGGTGGCATTTATTTTAGACCCTATGAGAGGATTTGAAAATCTTGGGCTCCCCCAAATGTCGATTCTTTATGTGGTTGGTTGCTCATAATAGATGTTGGACTGCTGACCGGTTAGCACGGCGCGGCCTCCAACATCCAGAATTCCAGATAAGTGCCCCCTGTGTGACCAAGATGAAGAAAGCATTCAACATCTGCTGATTGGATGCGTGGCTGCTAGACAATTTTGGTTCTCCCTCTTCCATCAAGTTGGCTATTCTCAGATTGCTCCAGCAGGAGCAGAACCTTCCTTTGATGCTTGGTGGCAAGGAGTGGATGCTGCTGTTTTGGGTGATGCACGCAAAGGACTAAATTCTCTAATCATTCTTGGAGCATGGTGCATTTGGAAACATCGCAATGATTGTATTTTTAATGGTGCCTCCCCTAGTGTTACTGCTATGATAGACATGGCTAGGATTGTAGTGCATTTGTGGAGTCTAGCAGGGGCTAAAGGTCTTGCCTTTGTCTCTTTCAGAGAGGCTGGCTAAGATCTACAGGTCTAGGGTCATGGGCCGTTCTGTTTTTTGCTGTATCAGGTGATTTAGCTCTGTGAGTGAGAGGGGTGGGTGGGTGTTGTAGGAGTCTTTCTCTCCGACTCCAAACTTTCTTCTTTTAATATAATGATACGCAGTTCTCCTGCGTGTTCAGTTTAATTTTTTTCATGTAATTTGCATAACACGATAAGGGGATATACACACAATTTGTATGACCAAAGTATGTGAGCCGTCCAAATATGGCCTGCAGAAGAATTCCTTCTACGAAATGACAAGGAAGATCTTTCTGGTTACAAAAATAGGAGGATTAAGCCCTGCTACTTTTTTATTTTCGTTAAATACAAATTGAGCAAACATGAAATTTTTCTTTATGTTTCCTTTCGTTTTCTTTGTGACCAGGTGGCAGAACTGATTACAATCAGCTGTGGCTGCATAATAAACAAGGCATGAAAACTGTTACATATGAAAGCATAAGGTCTCATAAGTACATAAATTTTGGAATATCCCTATTTGGAATGCCGTCCTCATGGTTTAAATTTTTCGCTGTTCTGAATTATGATTTCTACGGCATCCTAGTACAGTACCTGGATATATCAGAATGCATCTAATTTGCTTTGGTGTTATAGATCATATGGAGAAATTTTCCACTCCTTGCATTTCTAATGTTTCTCTTTTTGCATCTCTAATATGCTTTCCAAAGTTCATATAGTTGCAGCCAACGGTTCTCAAACAAGATGTCTCACGATTCTTATCATTTGTTAGGCTCATCAAAGACTTTTGCAGGTACTGATGGGACTCCGTGAGCGCTACTTTGGATCATCATATGAGTTACTTTCACATGATAAGGTGATTTGGTGTTTATTTATTTATTTTTATATTTTTTTGCTCTGGTTCGCTGGTGAAATCTGACTTGTTAGACAGAATGCAGATATATGTGGGTATGTCCGGCTGGCCCTTTGGGCCTTGGTTAGGCTGCCGCACAAGCCTTTGGCCATGCACGCCTCCCTGCGATAGATAGGTAGATAATCTCTAGATTAGGCAAGGATCTCCTTTTATTGGTTCTATTTTTATAAACCCTAGGACATCCTTACCTATATAATCTGTACGTGCCTTGCACCTCATTATCAATCTGTTACTTTCCCGAGCCATATTGCTTTCACGAGTGATGCTTTATCCACTTTTATCTAGGAAATTTATTCATTTCCCAGCAACCTCCCCTTTCTCAGGCACATAAAAATTTCTTCTTGTGGGTCTTCATTATCTCATCCTTTCTGTTTACCAGTTGCTGCAACAGAACAAGGTTATAACTGAACACATCACCTTCGATGCCATTTCACTTAATTTCGAAAAAAAAATCAGAAGAATCTCCCGTGTTCCCGGCCCAGTCCAGGTGGAGCATAATTTGTCTGGTAGTAGTACGGGGTATGCTGATTCACAGGACGAGGAAGCTGTGAGTTGTGTTGTACAGGAGCTTGGTTTCGCAGGTGCAAAATTGACTTTGGATTAGGCCAACAGAGCAATGGCTCAAAGAGCATAGCTATTCGCTCATATTTGAAGATCCACCGATGGTTTTATTATGATTAACAAATATAGTGACATACTCTAAATCAAAACTATATCACTCAAGTATCTTTAAATACAGTTATCAGGGCAATTGATAGACCATCAATTTTGTTAGTTTTCATATATATATATAATTATATATTCAGTCAATTTTTTCAGCTATTACATCTGACATTGTTTAGTAGTATGAAGAGGTATGGGCAGTAGATGAAGCACATCCTTATATTGCTCCAGAAGGTGGTGAAAGTGTTGCGGATGTTGCTAATAGACTTTCAGCTGTGCTTTCTTCTACAGAGTCAGAGTTTCACAGGTACATTAGTATAATGTACTTTGTTTTCACAGAATTTGAATTTTTTATCTGTTTTCCATGTTCCATTACTTATCTTTTTAATTAATGTATATTACCAAAATGGTACATAATTTACCAAGTATGGTTAGCATAATATGTGAAATGAAGAGTAAAGAACCATATTGTCATTGTGTGTCCAGGTACCTTTTGCATAGAATATTTACATGACCAAATATATGATGAATTATCGAACGTACTACAAACACTAACAATTACAGTGTCATATATAAACAGACTCTACAAATTGGTTAGCAGGGATTCGGTATTCTACTAGTAATAAACAACAAAACCTTTCAGTCCTAAGGAAGTTGGGTAGGCTAAAGTTGAAACTTAATAGGAACCACTTAATTAAGTTCAGGTATGTGAATAGCTGTTTCCCATGCAGTCCTATTTAAGGATAAATCTTTGGTTATAGTTTATCCTTTCAAGTATCATTTTATTGCCTCTTCCCATGTCAATTTTGGCCTCCCCCTTCCTCTCTGCACGTTAGTATTGCAACTTAGGATTCCACTATGAGCTGGTCTCTACAGAGGCGTTGGACATGTCCCGAACCATCTCAATCGGTTTTGGACAAGCTTTTCTTCCAGACTCGATCCTTTCTTGTATGACCATAAATCCAATGCAACATACACATGTTTACAATACTTGTTTGCTGAACATGTTGTATTTTGTAGGCAAACATTCTACACCACATCATAGCAGGTCTAATCGCGTCCTATAAAATTTAATTTTTAGCTTCTTACCCTTTCGTCTAAAAGGATGCCAGATGCTTGGTGCCAATTTATCCACCCTGCTTTGATTCTATGGCAAACATCTTCATCACCATCAATGCCAAACTTCTCACAATGGATTGGTTAGAACGTTGAATGCTAATTGAGGATTTGGTTGGTAGGGGAGAGATATTCTTATAACCATGTAAATTGTGTACTATATAGAAAAATGATACGACCATTCTAGAATGCAACCATTCTAATAATTGTAGTTCATTTAGAATATTGATTTAAGTGACCAAAACGTAGTATACCAAGTGGCTACATTGCATCTTTTCTTTTTCCAAATTATCAACATTTGTTAACTCATGCTGGATCCATTTTGCTGACATTTACGGTTTAATACGGCTCAGCAATTTTTATTGTCATAGGTATAGGTTCTCATATAGTAATAGAATTAATATTTATATTTTTTTCATGGTCTGTGACATGTCTTTTTAATTAAAGGTCTACCAAAATGGTATCGATAATTTGCCAAAAGATGGTTAGCTGAACATGTAAAATATAGGACCTTTGTTGACAGCCCACATCTTTTTGTCGAGTTTCCAGGTGCTTTTGGAACATAATCTTTACATGAACAAATTACAAATATAAAATAAATTCTCCAATGTATTTGTAACACAGTCAACCTGCAATCAGGCATAAATAGACATTAGTTAGCAGGGCTTTGGTTGCCCATTAGTAATAATAATTCTGAATCCAGTGCACTTCATAAACACCAAATGTGGACCATGAATCATTATACCAGCAGGAACTGATTGGGGTTGATTAAATCTAGTGGTTTGATTATGTGCTCTAGTTGCAACTGATTGGATTGCTCAGTAAATCTACTTGTCAGTTAAATTGAACTGTTTGCTGACCTTGTTATATGTTAGATTAGTCAATACAATTAATTATACATAAAGTTTCAATGGCCACACTGCCAACCAAGATGATTAATTCTGTGAAAATAGGAAACAGTTAGAAACCCTCCAAATCCTCAAAAAAACAAGTGACTAGGACTGGGAGCAACTGTGATTTTACTTGTGCCTGCTCAGGCTCTGGCCTCTGGCAGGAGTCAAGAAGATACATGATGGTGAATAGTTACATGGTTTGTGGCTTGTGAGGGAACATGCATCCTCCAAGCTACCATGTATTGGATTGAGGATTTGTTTGTTATGTATTCATATAATTTATGTACTGGTCTATGCAAGTATGTAAATACTAAATAGGTACAAAAATCTTATGGACCACCGACAGGGTTTATTAGGTCAATTGAAGTCTAGTATGCAAAGGTTTTGCTAATTGCAGTTAATTTAGAAGAGTAGGGAAGTTGGGGGAATCTCACTAAAGCAAACACTGGCCAGTTGCCACATTGTTCCACCTTTATTTTCTCCAAATTATCAACATATATTAACTCATGCTTGGATCTGTCACACACTGACTCATACTGAAGCTGACTTGTGTGTTTGTTTTTTGCAGCTCAGCAATCCTTATTGTCAGCCATGGGGACCCACTGCAAATCTTTCAAGCTGTACTCAGTGCAGCCAAGGAGAATTCATCTTTCCTTGACGACGTGAGCGACTTAAAAGTGAAAAGCACGACTGTGGCATCTGTGCTATCACAGCACCGCAAGTTTGCACTCGCCACAGGAGAACTGCGCCGAGTTGTGTGACTAACTGCTTCTTGGTTTTTTCTTTCCTATTCAATAGGTAGTTTGTAAGCCCAAACTTCATCTGGCTCATTTTGCTGTGACTAGACTGGGATTTGAAAGCATACAGAATCCATGGTTATTCAACTTTACATGAATATTCGCCCCCAACCCCAACACCCGGCAATCTGCCAGGAGCGCCAACCTTGTGGAGCTCACGAAACATGCTCGACTAGCCTACTCGCTGAGCCTCCACAACCACCAACCACTGCAGAGACATCGCCATGGTGTGATTGACATGTTGATTTCTTTGCTTTTTGAAATCCTGAGAAATTATCTGGTGTAAGAATTTGCCTGTTGAGTTCACTTTTTCATGTATTGTTTTCTTTACCTTTTCAATTCGGACTACCAATCTGGTGCCAGATTGATTGTTTTTTCTTGTTGCTGAATACAGAGAGGAACTAGTTGTGGTAATGTTACTGTATCCAGTACAGAGTGTCAGTTTTTGCGCATGTAACCAAACATGATTCGAGTATATTGTGTACATGTACATATTGAGTAGTGTAAAATGCTTTGATTTTATAAATTTCATTCAAATAAGCAGATTAAAATGAGATTTTTGCATCATGCCCTTGGTTCCCACCCAACTTGTCCCAACCAAGCCGAAGGGAAAGCCACTCAGGCCTCCGGTCACTCCACTCTGCTTGCGTTCAGGCTTCAAATCCAACCAGACTTGTTGGTAGCCACTAGCATCACCATCATCCAATATAATCCAACATTTAGTCCAAGCAGTAGTACATTCTTACAGCTTGTCAGTAATGACTTTTCTGCACACGTTCTACCACCCATGTCCCTGTTCTATCTTGACGATCTGATGACTCTGCTCTCGAACTACACGGTCTCGCAAAACAGCTTCAGGTCGATCAAGAAACAATAATCCACACGATGCAGCAGCCGGAGATGGATCATGAAGCGGACGGAGAGGAGTCGTCGCTGCCGGCGGCGGCCTCAAAGCCAGGGCTCCTCCGCTGCAACTCCCCGCTGGCGCAGGTGTCCCTGATCGGCCTGGTGTGCTTCTGCTTGCCCGGCATGTACAATGCGCTCAACGGCCTCGGCGGTGGCGGGCAGGTGGACCACACCGTCGCCGACAACGCCAACACCGCCCTCTACGCTTGCTTCGCCGTCTTCGGCGTCCTCGGCGGCGCGATCCACAACCTCCTAGGCCCGCGCACCACCCTCTTCCTGGGCTCCCTAACCTACCCGCTCTACGTTGGGGCGTTCCTCAACTACAACCACCGGCCCGGGTCCCAGGTCTTCCCCGTTGTCGCCTGCGCGCTCCTCGGCGTCGGCGCCGGTTTCCTCTGGGCGGCGCAGGGCGCCATCATCTACGTTGCACCGATACGGGATACGGGATACGGATACGCCGATACCGATACGGCGATACGTTGATACGGCATTTTTCGAAAATAAGGATACACAGATACGGTAAGTACATATAATGTTGTATAATAATTATTACTAATATACATAAATATAACATATATTTAATAGCAAAGAAAATAGCTAAAACTAGTAGTACTCAATATACCAAACGGTAAAGCTCACGCTCGGTCGTCCGACGTGGCCGCATCCCCTCCACATCTGTCCGGTAGATATTTCCTCAACGTATCACCAGTTGACCACTCGTTATCTCATCCCACCGTTTCTTCTCTTCTTCCACCAGGAGCAGGAGACAGAGGACATGCTGCCTCCCCGCCGCACAGCTCCTCGTGGAGCTCGTCTCGGTCGGCGCTCTTCTTCTCTCTCCCCCATTGATGGTGCTGACCTGCTTGGCTCTTGGGGAGGAGCTGCTCTACCGGGCTTGGCTCTTGGGGAGCTCCTCTGCGAGGTGGGCGTCGGGCGCCGCTCGAGCGCCGGGGCTCGTCCGTGTGCCGGCCACCGCTCCCCTGATGACGAGCTGCAGTCTGCAGGCTACACGGGCAAGCCTCCATGGCAACCGAATCGAGCTGTAAGTCGATGGATCGATCTGCACCCCTCGAGTTGCTCGCCTGTGGTTCTTGGCCCTTCTCGCTGCACCGATACTTCCCAGATACGGTATCGGAGGGGTATTGAGAGGTATCGGAAGTGCATTGAGAAGTATCGAGATTGATTTAATTTTTCTTTTTATTCGATACTTCCCGATACCGTATCGGAGGCGTATCGGGAAGTATCGGTATCGGATACGTATCGCGATACCGGTACGGCAGTTGGGCAACGTATCGGGGTAACGTAGGCCATCATGACCTCCTACCCGCCGCCCAATCGCCGGGGCACCTACATCTCCCTCTTCTGGTGCCTCTTCAACCTCGGCAGCGTCCTCGGCGGCCTCCTCCCTCTGTCGCTCAACTACCACCGTGGGAGCAAGCTCGCCAGCGTCAACGACGGCACCTACATCGCCTTCATGGCCGTGATGCTCGTCGGCGTGGAGCTGACCCTCCTCTTCCTGCCGCCGCACAAGATCGTCCGCGACGACGGCAGCAGGGCCACCGCCGTCACCTACGACACCTCCGCCGCCACCGAGGCCGGCGAGGTCCTCCGCCTCTTCGCCGACTGGAAGATGTTGCTGGTGCTGGTCCCGGCGTGGGGCAGCAACTTCTTCTACACGTACCAGTTCAACAACGTGAACGGCCTGCTCTTCACGCTCCGCACCAAGGGCCTCAACAACGTCGCCTACTGGGGCGCGCAGATGCTGGGCTCCGTCGGCCTCGGCTACCTCCTCGACTTCGGCTTCGCCAGCCGCAAGAAGAGAGGGCTCGTTGGGGTCGCCGTCTTCGCAGCGCTCGGCACCGCTATCTGGGGCGGGGGATTCGCCAACCAGCTCAGGTACTCCGACGGCGAGTGGCCCGCCGGCGACCTCATCGATTTCATGGACGGCCGCCACTACGCCGGGCCGTTCCTGCTCTACTGCAGCTACGGCCTGCTGGACGCCATGTTCCAGAGTCTGATCTATTGGATCATCGGCGCACTCACCAACGACTCGCAGGTCCTCAGCAGGTATGCTGGGTTCTACAAGGGTGTGCAGAGTGCAGGAGCGGCCGTGTCGTGGCAAGTCGACTTCCACAAGACACCTCTCATGGCCCAGCTGGTTGTCAACTGGGTGCTCATCACTGTCAGCTATCCCTTGCTTGCCCTGCTCGTGTTCTTGGCTGTGGAGGACGAGGACAGCTCGGCCTCCTCGTCCTCAATGCAAGATGGCAAAGACAATTAACGAAGGTAGAGTTTGCGTCATCCGGCTGCTTGAGGCTTTACAGTGTCGTACGTAGTAGAGATAAGCATGTACACTAGAATTCGATCCATATAGCCTATGTGGCAGGCAACGTTTGCTGTTACCGTGTGTGTTACTGGTTATGTAACGTGTGATTTACTGTTGCTTTGTCAAGCAAACTAAAACTAGTGTCTTATTTAATCATTTCCTCTGGGCCGGGACGGTTTTCCTCTCTTGACATGTGTCATCCAAAATTTTGCCGTGTCCGTCATTCTATTGCTTTTCCCTGCTCTCAATAAAAACCGTGGGGCGGTCTATACTCCACCGGCTTAGTTTTTAAGCAAACAAAAACTAGTGTCCTCTTTAATCATTTCCTCTGGGCCGGGACGGTTTTCCTGATCTCTTGACATGTGTCATCCAAAATTTTGCCGTGTCAATCATTCTATTGCTTTTGTGGATTTTGCTACTACATGTACACATAAGCGAATGATATTGTGGATGCTCTTCTTAACATTAAAACATTTAAAGTTCAAATACTATTTTATTTAGATTTTATGTGGCTCCCAAACATTTAGGAGCGGTATAAAACCACTTTGTCGAGTCAATACATGTGGCGTGACAAAAGAGAGAAGTCCACCTTACCACCTCCACTAGCATGGCAGATTTCTCACACCAAAGCATATGGCATATAGATGCACTACTAAAAAAAAGGAGCATTTGTCCCTAACTGTTAGTATCGGTCGCATTTTCGCCTGGTACTAACTGGCAAAATTAGTACCGAGCATGGCGAACATTACCCCAAAGAGCAATTTAGTACCGGCCGGTGTCCCCAACCGGTACTAAGTGGAGGTTTTTACCTAAGAACCATTATAAAAGTTCCTCATTCCCTGTGTACCATCCAAAGTTTCTAAAGTACCTCAGCACCATCCACTGAAAATTTCTTTCCTTATGAACCATGGCAAAATTTCATTCCTTATGAACCACTGCCATCTACTGCCATTTGTTCTTGCCGTTTTGCTCCTCCTGACATGTGGGCTCGGGCCGGCGGAGCCAGAGGAGGAGACCCATCTCCATCTCGACGGCGGGCAGTAGCAGCACCACCACCACCGCGGCACGCCGCCGCCGCTCGTCCACCTCCGCCTCGGAAAGCTGGGGAAGAGGAGGAGGCCCATCTCCATCTGCAGAGGTGCAGAGCAGAGGAGAGGAGAGGAGGGCTCTGCGTCGGGAGGCAGGCGGCGGCTAGCGAGCACGGGCACGGAGCTTCGCCCGCTGTCGCGCCCCTGCTCCGCGCCGGAGGCGATGGCCCGCCGCGGGGAGCTGCAGAGCATCTGCAGCCGTGCTTCGCCCCTCTCACTCTGCATATTCGTACGTGTGCTTCCCAGACATACACGTCCGCGTCAGCTCGTTTGATAAGACGGCAGGCCGAGATGCTAGCTGACAACCTGCCTGCATGCCTACAGATCCAAATTATTGTCACATGCCTACGCCCGGATATGATCCATGTATGTACTTCGTGCATGCATCGCCTACAGCCTACAGGTGCGCAAAACAACCTTATCGCTGGGTGAGAGGTAGGGACGACGAACTTATAAAGCACATGCTGACTTGCATGCCTCATGTCTGCTTCACGAGCTACACACTAAAGCTATTATTGGTACAATATAAACAACCACTGGCTCCTTTCTCATTCTGCTTGCTGATAGACCCTCACAACACAAGCTATAGCCGCCATGGACAAGAAGCGGGTGGTCGTCGTCGGCGCCGGCGTGAGCGGCCTGGCGGCGTGCAAGCACCTCCTGGAGCGCGGCTGCCGCCCAGTGGTCTTCGAGGCCGAGGCCGTCCTCGGCGGCGTGTGGCGCGCGTGCCGGACTGCACGGCGCTGCAGACGCCGCGGCCGCTGTACACGTACTCCGATTTCCCGTGGCCGGAGTCCGTCACGGAGGTGTACCCAGACCACCGCCAGGTGATGGCCTACCTGGACGCGTACGCGCGCCGATTCGGCGTGCTCGGCTGCGTCAGGTTCGGCCGCCGGGTGGTAGGGATGGAGTACGACGGCGTCGACGAGGAGGAAGTGGCGGCGTGGGAGGAGTGGGCCGGGAACGGCGAGGCGTTCGGCTCCGGCGACGGGGAGTGGCGCCTCACGGTGGCCGACGACGAGGGACACGTCGAGGTGAGTACGGTATTTCGATTCTATTTCACACACCAGAGATTCGCTGGATGCAGCTGATTAATCATGGATAGTACTTGCAGTAGTAATCGACTCGAATATATAGTGCTATAGCGTTGGCCTAAACAAGCTCTTATAATCTCGTTAATTAACTTGTTATTAACTGAGGTTAGTTCAAGTGATGATAAAGGTCGGAGCACATGGTAAGAGCGAGTAATAACCTCACAAGAACGATATGCAAGATCATTCATCCTAAAAAGGGCAATGAATATTATGCATATTGTGTCCATTTCAAAATTATACACATATATTATGTGTATTATTGCAAGATACAAAGAGACACTAATAGGTAGAATTTCGCGTTACTACTTATTCAATAATGGATGATTTTGCACCATAACATTAACCTAATGTCAAAATGTTCTCCATCCATTGGATGGAAATACTACATGCATGAAAGTTGTTGCATCAGAAGATGTTCATTTGTTCTTTCTCTTTCCTCGTATATATCCTTTATTTGTCAACAAAATCTGTCTTTTTTTTTTGAAAAGACAACAAAATCTGTAAGAATGCCGACGTCTTTCAAGTTGAAAATGACAAGTGCAGTCCAAAAACTCAACCCATGCGCAAGATCCACTGACTCCAGAGGTTGGAAGAATGTAGCACAAACGTCCAAGGTGGCGGCGAACCTCTGCTGGTCGCGCACCTATCAGCACCCTTACGTGTTAGACTTGAATGAGGCAGCTGTGGTGAAAGCTTACGCGACCTGTTTGATGCATCATCCATGATGCAGAGGAGACGCCGGATTAGACTTCCGCCAGTTTATCGGTTCCATGCATATTATAATTAAAATTATTAGTAATTCAAACTTAAAAATTTTAATATAGAGCTATAATAATTACAGACTGTTCTTTGTCCAGATACACAAAGCAGACTTTGTCATTCTCTGCATTGGGAGGTTCAGTGGTGCGCCCAACATACCCACATTCCCTCCAGGCAAAGGTCCAGAAGCATTTGATGGGCAGGTGTTCCACTCCATGGACTACGCCAAGATGGGCACCAAGAAAGCCAAGGAGATGATCAAGGGCAAACATGTCACCGTGGTTGGCTATCTGAAATCGGCAATTGACATTGCTGCTGAATGTGCTGAAGCTAATGGTACAAAGCAGAGTCCTCTTCACTCCTTAATGCTGGTCGTATTCGAATATATATTGGCCCATATAAATTGCATTATTTCAGGCTATAAAAGCTGAAGAATACGCATCACTTTTTTTTTAAAAAAACTCTGCTAGCAGCATACCTTTTCCTTGTTATGTTGATGGATTATTTATCGGTATGTAGGACCTGACCATCCATGTACAATGGTGGTCCGAACAAAGCATTGGATCATACCAGACTTCTATGCTTGGGGAGTCCACATATCGCTGCTATACCTAAATCGCTTTGCAGAACTCCTTATTCACAAACCTGGTGAAGGAATTCTCCTTTGGATCGTGGCGACCCTATTGGCTCCATTGGTAATAATGCATTCTGATACCATTGTAAGAACTTTCGCATTTATGTTAGCAGTCTAGAATCACACAAGCATCATGTGAGTTTTGCAGAGGTGGCTATTTTCGAAGTTTGCTGAGAGCTACTACTCCATCCCTATGAAGAAATACGACATGGTGCCTGATCACAGCCTTTTTGAGGCATTTGCTACATGTTTGGTTGCCATAGAACCAAAGGGTTTCTACAAGAGGTTAGAAGAAGGAAGCATAATTCTCAAGAAATCAAAGACGTTCACCTTTTGCAAAGAAGGTGTTCTTGTGGAAGGTGAATCCTCACCGATAAAGAGCGATATAGTGATATTTGGAACCGGGTTCAGGGGAGATCTGAAGATCAAAGACATGTTCAAATCAGAGTACTTTAGAAGTATCGCAGTTGGGTCCACCTCCACGACTGTACCTCTCTATAGGTAATTATTACACCTCTTTTATGGTGCACAATACAATGTTGTGAGTGGGTTTAAACCATTTTCATTGATCTGCGACGTATAATTCACAGGGAGTGTATACACCCTAAGATACCGCAGCTTGCTGTTCTCGGTTATTCAGAGAGCATTGCAAATCTGTACACCTCAGAACTTCGTGCCAAGTGGCTAGCGCATTTCTTGGATGGTGGCATCAGATTACCAATTGTGACATCAATGCAGAACGATGTCCTTGAATGGGAGAAGTACATGAAAAGGTATGCTGGTAGGTACTTTCGCAGGTCCTGCGTCGGACTCCTTCACATCTGGTACAATGATCAGCTATGCCGAGATATGGGGTGCAACCCTAGAAGGAAGAAAGGATTTTTCGCAGATTTATTTGGAATCTATGGCCCTGGTGATTATGCTGAACTTCATCCCAAAGAAGACTAGTACTCTAGCAGACCATTGGGCTTCCACTCTTGTGCCATTTATCTAGAACTTCTCTTCTGATTTGAGTATTACTGGTTCAACAAAGTAGGTGTCACATGTAGGATATAGAAGAACAATAAGGCATGTATGGCACCGGCATTATGTTATCTTCAACTTATTTTAACTATATTTGCTGACTCAACAAAATTGATTCAATATTTTTATTTGAGATAAGTTAGTTCAACTCATTTTGCAATAATTACTGGATCAGCATTTTTTCTTGTTGATTACTTTTTACATCAAGTGGTCAAATAATTTACAATTGTAGAAAAAAATATTTATTGGTGACTACTTACTCAACCCTCACTAGTGGTGCACTGCAAGCTGGATGGGCCTGTGTCGAATAGGCCTGAGTGTCAGCCCAACCCATTAGAAGCTCTGACAAGTTGAAATAAAATTCTGAAGAAAACATTCGCGATGTTTGTTGAACTTAAACTTCTTCGTGAAACTCACGATGACTCGATGAGATATACAAGTGCCATCCAGCTCATGGTGATTGCTACACTAGACACAATTGAAATTAAAACGAAAACATAACTCAGTGAAAAATGTGCTCGGGACCAGATTGAATCGAAGGTTCAAGTTTCAAAACCACAAACTTCCCTCTTGTCCTTGAAGCACAAAGCTTGATTATATGAAATTGTAAACTGAAGAAGAGAACGTAGAGAATATACCATTTAGTAACCTGCTGCGTGTGGCTTATTATAGTCATCATGATGAAATGACTGAAGTTAATTTGAAGCAGGAACAAATTAGTGGCACGACCTTCCTTCGGTAGCTGCAGTTTCGGATTTTACAGCAGGTGATTTGACATTCAATCAGATAAGAAGGAACGAAAGTGGTAGAAAGTTCTGCAACCTTGAGAATCCAATCAAAACAAATCAACGTAAGATCCTCCCCTCCAAAAACACGTTTGCTACGTCTGGAGACATCCCTTGCTTTCTCCACGCCTCCACTCCATTCGATTCTTCTTTTCCCTCCCTTTCCTACAAAACCAGAGCTCCCCTGCTCTAAAGGCCAGACCAGAGCAGAGATCCTCTGTTTCTTGTCTTTACCAACTGCTGCATCCTCCGTTCTTCTGCTTCCACAGAGCGATCAGTTCAGCAGCAATGTCAGAGGCAGCGCCCGTGCTGGACGCAGAGTACACGGCGGAGATCGAGAGGGCACGGCGGGACCTCCGCGCCCTCATCGCCAGCAAGAATTGCGCGCCCATCATGCTCCGCCTCGCGTACGTCCTTAGCCTCATGTCCCCCCATGTGTTGTGATCTAATTTGCAAACATTTCCTTGTGGAACAACCAATGGTGATCGGTCTTTGCAGATGGCATGATGCCGGCACTTACGACGCCAAGACCAAGACTGGAGGCCCCAACGGTTCCATTAGGTTCCCACAGGAGTACAGCCATGGTGCAAATGCAGGGATTAAGATTGCCATTGACCTTTTAGGTCAGTACTTCTTCCGCCAGATACATCTTGCTCCTCTCTGTAGTCCCAAGTGAATATATTTCGAGTAGGCTCTTGGTGCTTTTTGACGCCTCAAATAAATTGATGGATGAACCTTAGTCCTGCTTCCTCCTGCGCAGAGCCAATAAAACAGAAGCACCCCAAGATCACATATGCAGACCTGTATCAGGTAACACAACTACATCCGCACAAGATTATTACTCAATGATATCATACCATATCTAATACTGTTTTGCCGACCAGCTCGCTGGAGTTGTTGCCGTCGAAGTTACTGGTGGACCAACCATCAATTTTGTTCCTGGCAGAAAGGTTAGTCAGTACACTAGATTAGGACAGCTTATCATCGAAATGGAAGGAGTATATCATGCAGCTTATCATCGAAATGAAAGGAGTATATCATGTCAAAATTTCTTATTATACCTTTTCATGCTTGACCAGGATTCTTCGGTTTGTCCAGAGGAAGGACGCTTGCCGGATGCGAAGCAAGGTAGCTTCACAACATATCACTGGCAGTATCTAGTAGTACAGTGCTGTTCAATGATTTTCGATATGATTTTTCGGCATATATTTGCTCTTTGCGAACGAAACAAGGGCTGCAACCTCACAAATGGAAATTTGCAATGCAGTGTAATTTTGGCGATATACTGTAATTAAGAAGTTGGTTCCAACAAAATTACTGATAATGTTTATTTTCCTTGATCTTCATATTGGTGCTAAGGTGCTTCACACCTTCGAGATGTCTTCTACCGGATGGGCTTGTCTGACAAGGACATTGTTGCACTTTCTGGTGGCCATACTCTGGTACATAACATAATAACACTGTTTCACATACATGTATATAGTAAGCACGTTTGTTTTTAGTATTGAAGGATTAACAAAGATTAACATGTTCTGAATTGGAGTATCATGGTTTGATTCTTATTTTATTCAAAATGTGCAACCCAACGGTACAATTTTCAGGGCAGGGCACGTCCAGAGAGGTCAGGATTTGATGGAGCATGGACTAAAGATCCACTGAAATTTGACAATTCCTATTTCGTGTAAGCCTAAATCTCACTTAGTTCAACAAATGGGAGCCAGATTGCATTACCTTTTCATTTAAGGCTGTGTAGTAATTTATACTGTTTTCATTGCTTTGTCTCCTACATACAGCGAACTGCTGAAAGGTGACTCTGAAGGGCTCTTGAAGCTCCCTACTGACAAAGTTCTTGCGGAAGATCCTGAATTCCGTCGCTACGTTGAAAAATATGCTAAGGTTCATACAGTTCAGTTACCATCTTCCATTCATGCTCCAATGGCTCCTGAAATAGTAGCATTTGTTTTCTCATAAGCCCAAATTGTTTAGCTGAAGCATCTATCATGTTGACAGTGATACTTTCTCCATTTTATTTACTTTTCATTTTCTTCCCATGGACTGACAGAATTTCTGCAATCTTAAGCTTCAATGCGAAAATACAGCAGAAATGTAGAAGCCTTACCAATCTATTATGCACTAGGCTCCTTTGCATACTACTTGACATTGATCCTTGTTAGTTCACTGATCATTTTTTCAACCTTCACTTGCAGGATGAAGAAGCCTTCTTTAGGGACTATGCGGAATCACACAAGAAGCTCTCCGAGCTGGGCTTCACACCCCCTCGCTCTGCTTTCTCGTGCAAATCCGGAAATAAACAGAAGTCCTTGCTGGTACAAGCTGCAGCTGGGGTTGCAGTTGCTGCTGCAGTTGTCGCATGGGCATACCTCTGCGAATCCAACAAAAATATTGGCTAAGTTCTGTTCATACAGCAGCACTCATGGGAGAATTGAAACTAAAGTACTTGTAACATTTCGATGTATGCACTTGTATATTGCATCTAGTTGTGCTACCATGCATGTTATGGTGTGAGCTGTGAATGAAATAAAGACAATTATGGAAAAAAGAACAACAGTGAAACCGACCAATTAATTATTGGTGATAATACTGATTATTTGTTTCTCTGTGTAATTACTTCAAACTTGAGTGGAAATCCACCATTGGTTGAGTGGCACATAGTTCATGGCACCCCTTTTTCTAGATAAAAAGCTTGACCAAGTGGTATGCTGATCTCACTGCTGTAGTTTGGGGTTTCATGTGCTCCATGTTTTGGCGAGAAATATAGTTTATTAAACATTGTTCATCGAGGGCATGTGTATACATAAAGAGACCCTTGTAATTAATGACGGTGTTCAGCCCCAAAATTATGATCCTAATAATATGTCGTAAATCAGAACCATCAATGCGTGAACTATATTCAGCCAGAATACGTTAATAACTAAATACAGAAATTTGAGAACCATGCTTAAATTTACCTGGAGAAATCACATTTATGCATGTGACAGAGCTTGAAACTTCAGCAAAAAATTTCACATTTCAGTATCTAGAAACATGATCATCCATGCTCTTCGTAAACTGAGACATAATTCTACTCCTAGAATCATATAAAAAATAAAGACTTCAGTCTTCAGAGAACCAAGTCCAACCAACATAACCTGCGACAGGGTAAAACAAGGGCTTACAGCCTTACAGTGAACTGAATTGCAAGGAAAAGTCTGTGGCTCTGTCTCACGAATTTCTCAGCATTTGGATTATTCATGTTCCATTCACCTTCATTTTCTTGACCTTGACCTGTCAAATAGATGCCGGCATAGTGAATATGCTAAAATAACTTGAAAAAAAATGTGGTGCATGATATATGCCAGATTGCCAACCATGCTCACATTTGCAAATCACCATACAGACCTTTTCTAACTTAGCGAATGCTCCCTCCATCCCCCAAAAATTAAGTCACCTGAAGAATTTAAGGACAGATTAACAAGGAGGTAAAATGATCTCGATTTCCCATATCTATTAGCCACATTTGGCACTAATTGACTGCCACATGCCCACATGCACACATGCCAAATTGAGTATAATGACTTGTTTTCTTTGGTCAAATTTTGAATCCCCAAATTGAGTACAGCTCAAGGTCACTTTTTGCATCACAAATAACCAAACAGATTTTAGACCAATAACTTCTACATTAGTTCATATAGAATAGGCCTTACTTTGTTGATCTTACCACAATTAACCACGAAGTTATAACGGATTCTTGAAATGGATTGTGGCACCATACCAGTTTCACCACTCTCTTTGCTTGGTTGCAATCCAGATATGACCAGAAACTGCCTAACAGCCTGCAAATAACTCACAATTAGTGAAAGAAACATAAAGTATTTTGGTGGAATATAAAAAAGGATCAGGAGAGTAAATGTAAAATGTACTAACCTACATTAGTACAATTTGAGTTTTTGAACTTTCAATTTCTTGCAATGTTCCTTCAACTCCTTACTGCAGTTGTAGACTTCTAGTTGTTCAAGTGAAGTGGGGAGCCCCTCTTTAGGCAGTGATTGAATGCCAGGACATGTATCGATCAGTAGCACTTTAAGGGAAAAAAGGCGATATAACCCTGCAGGCAGGGATTGCAGACTCTGGCAGTCCCTAAAATAGAGATTTTGGATGTTGGTGAGGAGCTGAAGTGCCCGCTCTTGTTCTTCTGTGAATATCTGCATTCGGTTGTCAAACTGGAAGCATAATGTATGGAGGGTGGCAGAGAGGTGCTCACAAATGGGATATATAAGAACTTCAGAAATGCTATCTATTCTCAGTTCTTCCAATTGAAATGAACCTGTCACCTTTGTCCTTGCTACTTCTGAGATCAAATTAGCTGTTACTGTGGAAAATTGATCGTGACGGTTGATGAACACAAGTTTAGCAAGGCATCGAGTGAGGAGAGGATCAAATCCATCAATGTTCAGATTATTACAGTCAACTATTTCTAGATGGGCAAGACATTTGAGATTTGACAGTAAATACATTGCCTTCAAGCTCGATACTTCTCTAATAATAAGCTTTCTGAGGAATGTAGGGAAAGGCTTGTGGACAATTTCTTCTTCCATGGACCACCATGACAATAACTTGTCACATCCGTGTATTTGTAATGACTGGAGGGATGTGAGATGCCCTATTCCTCCATCCTCTGGATGCAGAAACAGTTCCTTACAGTTGCAGATCTCTAACTTGAGCAATGAAGTGGAAAGATGGGAAGGGAATGAAAGCAAGCCTTCCTCATCCTCATCCTCATCCTCCCTTTCCATGTCATGTATTCTGCACAATCTTGTTACATTTGGGCAGTCAAATATCTCCAAATATGTAAGATCAGAGCAACATTTGAGAAGGTTTGACAATTCTTTTCCTGTGATAGCAGTGTCATAAATCATGAGAGATTTAACAGGAAGGGCAATAACTCCACCCAGATTAGCATCACATAGCACACTGCCACAATACCTTATATCCAATTTCCTCAAGGAAGTTAGCTCTTGGAGACCTATCAATGACAAAAGTGAAATCTTGCAAGCATATAGCTCTTCCAGTTTATGCATATTGTGGAAAGCCAGAGCTCAGTTGTAAGCATCAATCACCAGGTCCTTCCTATGATAGGAGAAGCAGCCTTCTGTAGTTTGGACACTAACACGATCTATTGTCGAAGTATGTGGAAGGGGAGGTAGAGACAACTGTGGACAGGCCTCTATAACAAGCTCACGCAAATTGGGAAACCAAGTTGTATTAGAATCTTGTGGGGAGGAACCAGTGCAAACTGAGAAAGGAAGTTCAGTAAGTTTTGGGCAATTTGAAATAGCAAGCTTTCTGAGCTGATGAAACAAACTCTGAGTACCTTCTGCAACCCATTTTTCAAGTTGTGGCATATCAGTCAACTTAAGTACTGCCAAATTTTGGAAGCTTCTATCAGTAATATGTCCAAATTCAGTTCCTCCAAACTTAAGCATTGAAGAAATTTTCTCCAACTTGAGTTCCATGAGATATGACATCTGCCCAAAAGGTGGTAAAGTTGCCCATGAAACACCATGTAGATGTAGGGAGTTTAACATTTTAATGGATCTGTCAGCACGCAACCATGTTGGACATGTTGTGCCCCCATGATCTTTAATGCAAAGCTCTCTAAGATTGGGATGTGGCCTAAGACTCTCAAGAACGTCTGCTTCCAGAGTTCGTTTCCTGTTCCTCTGACTATCCCAGACTAGTTTCAACTTATCTAACTTATCTTTCAACATTAGTTTAGCTCTAGCAGCATCTCCCATTGTTTTGACATTTTCGAGATTACATATGCTGAGTGACCCTCCGAGTTCTTTTAGTTCTTCCAACTCACGTAGTTCAAATCCAATGTCATGTTTCCTAACTTGGAACTTTCTCAACTCTTGTAAAAATATCATTTTTCCAACCCCAGGAATTTTGCAGTGCAGTTCTTTGTTAGAAAGAAGATGGCGTAAGTTGACAAGACGGCTCATGCCTCTAGGTAAACTAGAATCACCATCCCAGCCCTTCAGATCCAAAAACTCCAAGTGATAAAATCTTGTGATTGTGTCAGGCAAAGAAGTAACCGAACCAAATGGTAGCTGGATTTTAAGATAACGAAGGTGGATGAGTTTTGAAAATCTGTGTGGTAAAAAGTTTGAAGGTATTGAAACTAAGCTTAGAACACGCAGAGCTTTCAGTTCTTTAAACATGTCTTGGAAAATTTTATCAAAGCTTGCATTATATTTTCCAATAAACAACAAAGTACGTAAATTTCCAATATCTAGTGTCTGTTTGAGTTTGTGTGTTTCCTTCCTAATGTTTTCATAAAACTCTGATTCCTCACTGTAGGTGGTGCTATCTTGTGCAATGAATGATATATGGCGGATTGATGATTGGGCACTTTCATATCTGAAATTGGAGCAATCTATTCTAATGCAATCATAGGCTGAAATGCATTGTGCTAATTCGTGAAACAAATCATGCACAACATAGTAAGAATATGTTTCTTTGTTTACTTTACTGAAGATGCAGGTATTCACTAATGTGTTAAGATATTGCAGCCCTACTTGTTCGATGCTAGTGTTTTGACCACTTAAATCAATAATTCCCAGTGCCTTCCACATATTAATCAATTCTAAACCATCAAACTTATAATCCTCAGGGAAAAGAGCACTGTTGTGAATTGGGGGAAAACTGGTGTGGTGCTCACTGGCTGCCCACACTCTCTTCTTTTTATTCAACTATTTGCACATTAGTCCTTTACATATGCTCTATTTACACCAACACTCCCCCTCAAGATGGGCTAAATATATTCAACATGCCCATCTTGTTACATGCCAACTCATTATCCTTAGTACCTAGACCCTTTGTGAGACAATCAGCTAGTTGATTACGAGACTTGACATATTCTAGCTTTAGAGCCCCACTATCCATTTTCTCCTTGATAAAGAATCTATCAATCTCCACATGTTTCATCCGATCGAACTGGACTGGATTGTTAGCGATGTTGATCGCTGCTACATTGTCACAATGCAGCAACAAAGTCTCATTCCTCAACACCCGAAGCTCCTTTAGGAGACCTTTTAGCCACATCATTTCACATAGAGCTAATGCCATTGCTCTATATTCAGCCTCTGCAGTAGATTTAGACACCACTGCTTGCTTCTTGCTCCGCCATGAAACAAGATTACCTCCCACAAACACACAATAACCAGTTGTGGATCTTCGGTCATCTCTACAACTAGCCCAATCTGCATCACAATAACCCTCCACATTTAGATGTTGATTTGCCTTGAACCACAACCCTTTACCTGGGGTTCCCTTTAAGTATCTCAGAATTTGATAAACCACCTCCATATGCCCTGTTCTAGGGTCATGCATATATCTACTTACCACACCCACTGCATATGAGATGTCAGGTCTTGTGTGGCAAAGATATATCAACCGACCGACTAGCCTTTGATATCTTTCCCGATCCACAGGGTCACCAGATTGAGCACAAAGTTGGTGATTTCTATCAATGGGAGAGCCACATGGACGACACCCAAGCATTCCCGTTTCAGCCAATAGATCAAGGACATACTTCCTTTGAGAGAGAATAATACCCTTTGATGATCTGGCAATTTCAATCCCAAGAAAGTATCGAAGTGGTCCAAGATCTTTTACCTCAAAGGCCTTCCCCAACCTTTCCTTCAAATCTTTGATTTCCTTCACATCATCTCCAGTTATCACTATATCATCAACATAGACCGCCAAGATAGTGATACGAGAGCCCTTATGTTTGTAAAATAATGTATGGTCTCCATTGCATTGAGAATAACCCATATCACACACAGCTCGTCTGAATCTATCAAACCATGCTCGTGGTGATTGCTTCAAACCATAAAGTGACTTCTTCAATTTGCACACCTTACCCTTTGTTTGGTTATTTTCAAATCCAGGTGGAATCTCCATATAGACCTCCTCTTGCAAATCACCATGAAGAAATGCATTCTTTACATCCAACTGATGATGAGGCCAACCAAAATTAGCTGCACATGAGATCAAGGTTCTCACTGTGCCCATCCTTGCCACAGGTGCAAAGGTTTCATCATAGTCAATTCCATATGTCTGACTATATCCCTTTGCAACTAATCTTGCCTTGTACCTTTCCACCTTTCCTTCAAGGTTCTGCTTTACTGTGAAAACCCATTTACAACCAACCGCCTTCTTTCCCTCTGGAAGTTGGACAAGTTCCCATGTCTTATTCTTTTGGAGAGCACACAACTCTTCCTTCATTGCATCCTTCCATTTTGGATCCTGTTTAGCACACCTCCAATCCTTCGGAATAGGCACTGTTTGTAGAGATGCAATGAAAGACCTATATGCAGGTGAGACATGAGAGTATGAAAGAAAATTTGCGATGTCATTTTCAAAACCATAACGGGAAGGAGGCTTTCCTGCATTGACTCTAGAGTCTCTACGTTGTGCAAGAGATAATTCTATATGGTCAAGGGTAGAAGAGATGTTACCATCCGAAGTCGGTGAGCTTGGTGGAGAGGGACCCGAAGGGATGATTGGGACTGGAGAGTCAGTGTCACTTTGTTGTAACAGTGGTTGTTCAACCTGTTCCTTATGACTTTTAAACCGCCTCCTTTGATATACAATATCACTAGTCCTCTTATTCACCGTCTCTTGCTCCTTATCTCGATTATCCCCAGTATTGCCACCATCTCCCACAATGTCGCCATTACCACCATTAACATCAGAATTGATTGTCTCAACAGGCTCATCATCCACACCATTAACATCAGAATTGATTGTCTCAACAGGCTCATCATCCACTGGACATGGGATTGTTCCAACAATTACCTCCCCCTGAGTAGCACCTCCACTTTGCTCCCCCTGAGCAGCACTTCCACTTCCAATTTTCTCCCCCTCTCTACTGTCATTGACAGAAGAGAACTCCTCCAAGAACTGATCAAGATCACATCTATTCCTGTAGTATGGTTCCGTCTCACGGAAGGTCACATCCATACTCACAAACAATTTCCTTCCTACAGGGTCCCAACATTTGTACCCTTTTTGTGTAGAAGCATAACCAACAAATATGCACTTGACTGCCTGAGGGTCCAACTTTCCTACTGAAGGCCTATGATCCCTCACAAAGCAGACACAACCAAACACTCTTGGTGGGACTTTAAACTCTCGTTGCCCCAATAATAACTCAGCAGGGGATTTCATTCCTAGAATCCTTGATGGCATCCGATTGATAAGATATGCTGCTGTCATCACTGCCTCACTCCACAAATATTTTGGCACATTCATGTGAAACATCATAGACCTTGCTACCTCCAACAAGTGTCGATTTTTCCTCTCAGCTACACCATTCTGAGGTGGAGTACCAGGACAAGTGGTCTGATGAATAATCCCATGATCTGAAATGTATGACATGAACTCATTATTCACATACTCTGTCCCATTATCAGTGCGTATGATGCGTACCTTTGCATTAAATTGATTGGACACCAATTTGTGGAAGTCTTGGAAGCACCTTAAGACTTCACTCTTATGTTTAAGCATATAAATCCAAGTCATACGTGTGTAGCAATCAATAAAGGTAACAAACCACTTGGCACCACTCACAGAAGTAACTGGACAAGGGCCCCACACATCAGAGTGTATTAATATGAAAGGTTCACAACTACGAAGTCCAATACTAGGATAGGTGGATCTCGTATGCTTTCCAAGTTCACATGTATCACATACAAGTCTACTCTTGTCCAACTTCACAAACATATCAGGATACAATCTGCTAAGACTCTCAAAAGATACATGGCCTAACCGACAATGGAGTAGCATGATGTCCCTTTCAGCTCCTTCTGCAACTGTCGCCAATGCTCTCACCCTCGGCGCGCGTGCCGCGAATCCCGCCGGCACCGCCCGTACTCGGGCCATCACCCACGCGTGCCGCCCCAGCGCCGCGGTCGGCCACCGCGCCGGGAATCCCGCGCACGCCGCGGTCCCGCCGGCCGGTCCGCCTCGCCATCACCGCCGTCCCGAAAATCACGCCGACGCCCGAAAAACCGGAAAACCCACAAAAAAACCCTTCCTCTAATTTCCCGAGAAATTCTCCTAATTTTTCTAAAACTCTTTCCAATTTTCTTTTCCCATTTTTCTATTTCTCTTCTCTTCCTATTTCTCTTTTTCTTTTCTTCCTTTTCCTCCTTTTCTTTTTTTTTCTTTTCTTCCTTTCCCTTCTTTTTCCCTCCCCCTTCTTCCTCCCGCGGCCAGGCCGCGCGCGACCCCCCGACCCCCCCGCGCCTGCGCCTGGCTCCAGGCCGACAGCGCCGCTCCCCCAGTCTCCCACGCAGCCCCCTCTGGCCCGCGCCTGGCCGACCAAGTCGCCGGCGCAGCACGCCATCAGCCCGCGCCAGGGGCCCCCGCCCGAGCCGCGGCCTGGCAACCGGTGACCGCCATTAAGGCGCTGCGCGACTGGTCACACCACCGCGCCGGCCTTGCTCCACCACCGCACACGCCGCGCCGAGCTGTCCCTTCACCTGCGCAAGTTGACCCACCGCCGCTCGAGCCGTCTCATCGCCTGACGCCGCAAAATCCGGCCGGGCATCGAGAAGCCGCTCGAGCTCCGCCGGCGACCTCCCCGCCGGAAATATCTCCCCCGAACCGCCTCATCCCGGCTATAAATAGCCCCGCCCCGTCCTCGCCGCACCACCAAACCACCACTGCCCCTCCATTGCCTCGCCGGACGGCCACATCGAGCCACCACCGCAAGCCATCACCACCGCCGTTCCCCCCACGTGGAGCCGCCTCCACAGCACGCTCTAGCCCAAGGTGAGTGAGGGAGAAGAACCCCCTCGTCGCCCTCCTTCTTTTCCCCCTCTCGCCGTCCGCAGTCGTGGCCGGGAGGCCGGCGGGCCGCCGCCGCCCGAGCTCCCCCCTGCCTCTGTCTGGGGTGCGAGCCAGGGGAGGAAGATGGCCATTTGGCCAAAACCCCCCTGCCCTTTTCCCTTTTCCAGACCAAACCCCCTCCCCTATTCCCTCTCTCTCCCTTTTCTTTCATTTAGCCCCTACCCTTTAAGCTATTCCACCAAAACCACCCCGCCCTTTATAGATAGGCCCCTAGGCTATTTTAGTTAAACCCTCACCCTATCTAAATATTATAATTAGGTCCTTTTCTTTTAAACTAAATTACTAACCGGCCCTTAATTAACCCTAGACACCTCCTTTAACCCGTCATTTCATGCGCGTTTTTAATCCAAATCGTGCCCCACCTTCCTCACACCCGTACCGGATATACCGCCACCCATCCTTCACCCAAAACCCCCTACATAATATTTATTTCCCTATTTTATTTTATTACCTTCCTCGAGCTCAGCCGGAGAAATTGTGTGTGCTTATATTGATTGCATGCTTGCCTGTGTGTGCGCTATAGCCGACGAAGTAAACGAAGGAAGGTGCCCCGAGCCGGAGTTTGGAGCCGACTACTGCGAGCAGGAGCCCGAGATCCCGAACGACGAGCCGGAACTCCCCGAAGACTTCGAAGACGGCAAGTTCAATCTCATCCTTTGATGCATGCTTTGATCCCAGTTTTATAAATACAACCCTATGACCCGTTTGATAAATTGCATATTGTTTTACTGTTAAAACCCGGTAGGATAGCCACCTTTGATTTCTATGATTGATCTTTGGTTTGGCCTAAATGATTGCTTTAAAAATGTGTGAGTGCTTTAAAAATGGGAATGGGATATTTTGGAAAGTGAGTAAAGAACTGGGTAGACGGGATGGACGCGTGTGTCAGGAGTATGGGTGAGCTCGTACCTTTGTGGTTGAGCGTGTTGGAGATGTCCATCTTGTCGTTAAGGACCGGGTTGCGTGACATCTCACCTGACCCAATTATCGTACTACCACTCGACCGTTGTATGTGGCAACGGCTTAGCATAAATCCCACTAGTTAATCTACTTGCCATCAGGAGTGCGGGTGAGCAGCGGGAGATCAAGGAATAGGGGTACGATCTGTGTGAGGTACGCCCTGGTTATGTGAGATAACCCCTTGGTTGCTCCCGTGGTGGCTCGTAGGGTTAGCTAAGGTGGGTAATGGCTTTGATAGGATCCGCACCGGCACCAAGGTGATCGTGTGGCGGTACCCTACTTGTGGGTAAAGATGTACAACCTCTGCAGAGTGTAAAACCTATTCGAATAGCCGTGTCCACGGTATTGGACGAGTCACGGTGGGGTCACAAAACTAGTGTTTGGGTTTGGGATGATTTTCATGGCATGAGTTGATTTCTTAAAAAGTGAGGCTGTGTGCCTGGGCTACTGCGGACGGGGAGTCCGGTAGTCCTCAACTGGTCTTCTCAAAACAACTGAGTTACTTGGGTTATAAAAATTGTTTGCGAAAACCTTTTCGAAAATGAACCCCTGCATGAGTAAATGTGTTTGTAAAATAAACCCTATTCTGATCCTTGATATATCCTGTGCATGATCTGCTTATTAGCCCCTCCGTGGGTGGGGTTGGACTTGTTGAGTACGTATGTACTCACCCTTGCTTGATTAACTGTTTTCAGAGGAGGATCCCGACTTCGTTCCCGAAGACGTCGAGTAGGTCGTTGCCCTACACCCAACCGTGCCTGTGGACTCAGGGTCGCCACAGAGAGCTTCCATGGCGTGGTACTCTGATGAGGCCTTAGAAGCCTTTGCTGTTGTAGTTTGGTCTTTAGCTTTTGTATTGTTTCTCGTGGCAGTGGCGCTTCCGTGCCCACTATGCCGCCGTGATGTAAGGGACTGAACCACCTGTTGTAATAAATGTGTTGCCAGCCTCCTGGGACTGGTATTTGTGTCACATTTAGTCGCCTCTGATGAGAGGACGCTTCAGGTGGTATCAGAGCCGTAGGTTGGCCGTAGGACGCGACCCCTAGGACCCGAGACCTTTTCTAAGCCTTTCTCTAAATCTTTTCCCTGCTTAGCTCGCCTTTCCACAAATCTCTTACCTTAACCCTTGCCTGGTTCCAGATGGCTAACTTGGAATGGAGTGGAGGCGTCTGCCCCGCAGAGCCTGGCCTCCCTAAGTTACTGTTACTCAGCCTAGAGCGCATCGGAGTAAGGGACCCGCCGGAGTACATCTATCGGGAGTACGAACACAATGGCACCCTTCGGTGTAAAGTGATGATCTTCGTGGAAAGGAGCACACTCTACCCCGACATAGATCCTTGGTTCATCTCCACCACTGGGTTTCGCTTCACCGACACATACCCAAAGGCCGCCCGAAAAGCCCTGCGACACCTACGAGTGGTCTATAGGCAACACCTTCGACGGACTCCGATGGGATTTTTCCCACCCTCTGGAGGAAGAGGACGCTCATGGATCGCCCGGATGAGAGGACTTGGAAGAGAAGAAGAAGACCTAGAAGATACGATTTCTCACCTGTCCATCTACCTCAATGGCTTAGACCACCTTTTCCATGAACAGGCCGAGCAGCTGAAGCACCAAATCGACAGGGCAGAAAGAGCAGAACAAAGGATAGAATTAGAAAGGATAAAGACGAGAACGGCGGAGGTTTCCCTAGCTAACCTGCAGCGAGATTACGCCAGAGAAAGGGAACGCTCTGAAGTATTCCACAAGAACCTATGGGATGAGCTCCACGAGGAACGTAGGAGAAGAGAAGAAGCTGGGTTGATGGATGATGAACCCGAAGAAACCCACTGGGATAAGGGAACCCAGACCGAGGATCTGATGTTGGAACAAGATCTTCCACCGAAGAAGCGTCGCATTCAGCATGAGGAAGAATCCCCATAAGAAGAGAGTAGAGTACCTAGGTGAGAGCTATGGTATAATAAGAATAAAGTGTACCCCTGAGGAGTGTACCCAACCTTGTGGATAAATAAAACTATCTATCTTTTGTATCCTACCCTTTGCACAACTTATTCAACTCTACCCTTGTTTTCAGATGGCTGAAGATGGATGGACCCAAGGCGTGTGCCAGGAGGAGCCTGGTTTTGCTCGCCTTCTCATCAACTCCCTGGAGCGCCTCGGTATCACTGAGTGCCCAAGGTACTACAGTAGAGAGTACGAGCAACTCGGCACTCTTCGCTGTAGGGTGGTCCTCTCCATCGCCAAAAGCACCCGCTACCCCAACGTCGAGCCGTGGCGCGTGACCGCCACAGGTTTTCGACACCGAGACACTTACCCCTTGGCCCTCAGAAAAGCCCTCTGCTACCTTTGTCGGATCTACGAGGAACACCTCGTCCCCACACCGATGAGGTATTTTCCCCCCGCCATCAGAACCCCAGTCTGGCAGGCCCGCATGAGAAACCTGGAACGGCGCCGCCACCAAGAAGACCTTTTGTACCACATAGTTGCCTACCTCGTCTCCCTGGACAAACTCTTTGATGACCAGGCCAAGCTCTTGAGGGAGCAAATCAGTCGGGCCGAGCAAGCAGAAGTCACAGTAAGGATGCACCAAGTTCGAGTAGCCCAAGCTGAAGCAAGGACCGCGGCTGCCATAAGCAGTGAAGCTGTTGCCCATGAGAGCCTCAGGCGGATCCAGGATCAGCGCATACAGGAATGGACCAACAGTGGAACACCCGTTCCGGCCGTTGGAGAAGCACAAGTCCTAGTTGGGACACCCCTCATAGGATGGGGAGGAGTTCCTGAGACCCCAACACCGTCTGTAGCCGCCGAGCAACCAACATCAACCGCCGAAGAAGGAACTTCCGCCCAGCCCCAAGAGAACGGGAACCCCCAGGATGATGACGGTGATGAGCTGCTCATTCCACTGGAAGCACACTCCGCCCCGGAAGATGGCTCGCCCCGCGAGTAGCCTGCCCAGAAGCCCTTGCCAAGGAATGAAGCCGTGTTGGTCCAAGCTTAGAGTCGCCCCCTTAGCTTTTGTCATGGTACCAAGCCGTGTAGTGTACCAGCGTTGTACCAGTCGAGTTGTTCGGGATGTATCCTCCTCTCATGGTTGAAATGAAGTTGTTTGTGCTTGTTTGTCATGTGTGCTTGTTGTGTGCTTGACGACAGGAGTCAGATCCTGTCTTTTCAAAAGCCGTCTTAATCAACTTAAACATCACATAAAATCTCATAGAAACCCGCTCCCCTACAGATGGTTTCAAGGCGTCCCGCCGGGAGTTTCCAAGGCTCCGGTCGTATGGACCCAAATGCGGAAGGATCGCATGCAGAACGAAGGGAGCGCCCTAACGACCAAGAAGTGTATCAAGACGAAAATGGAGGGGAAAACATGGTTCCGCCACCACCACCACCTGCCGTAGACCTGGCGCAAGTGTTGGCCAACCAGACCCTGTTGCTGGAAGCCATAGCCAATGCCATCACCCGCCCAAAGCCCCGTGTTCTGGGCATGAATGAGAAGCTGATAAGAATTTCTCCGGACAAAGCCACCCACGTTTGGCGGATCTGTGAACCCCTTGGATGCAGATGACTGGCTGAGGGCCATCCTAAGGGAACTAGAACCATTCAACTGTGAGGATCGAGACAAGGTTCTGTTGGCCACTCACCAACTCACTGGAACAGCCTTAGCCTGGTGGGAAAACTACTATGCAGCGACCAAAGATCCCTCCACCATCACTTGGGATGAGTTTGTGGAGGAGTTTCGTCGCTACCACATCCCAGAAGCCACACTGAAGCGCAAGGCAGACGAGTTCCGTGAACTTCGCCAAGGCAACAAGTCCGTGGAGGAATACACCTACCAGTTCATAGAGTTAGCCCGCTATGCCCCTGAAGAAGTGGACAAGGACTCGAAGAAGCAGGACATGTTCAAGAAGGGCTTGACTCCGGAACTGAGAACTCTGCTTACCCCTCAGATCTACCCTGATTTCAACACACTTACGAACATGGCCATCCTCACAGAAAGAGCCAAAGCAGAAGAGAAGAAAGAAAACAAGCGCAAGTTCATGGAGCACAAGGCTCAACAGCAAGAGCGTTCCCAGAGGCAGAGAAGCTTCGGACACCCCATGTCCAGATTCCAAGCCCCCATGCAGTACAAAACCCAGTCACAAGCCACGGGCTCTCAAGGCCCCAGAACCCAGTTCAAACCGTACAACAACCAGAACACCATGAAGCCTCCACAGAGCAACACTAGCCAGGTCACTGCCAACAACAACAACAACAACAACTCCAGGGTGTGTTTCAACTGCCGTGAGACCGGACACTTCATCGCCAACTGCCCATATGCCAAAAAGCCAACAGTTTCAGCCTTCTCCAACTCAGTGAATGGGCCGAGACCGGTTGTATCTGGAGCCAACCGCGTGCCAGTTCGCAGCAACAACAACTTCGGCAATAACAACCAGCAGATGAGGCAGCCCCAGCAGTCCTATGGACGAGCCCGTGTCAACCACATCAACGCACAAGAGGCTCAAGAAGCACAAGGCGTAGTGCTCGGTGAGTTCCTGGTCAGCTCAGTCTTGGCAACTATATTATTTGATTCAGGAGCATCACATTCGTTCATATCTTCAAGTTTTGTGGAAAAGCATAATATACCTACAGTACTACTAAAAACACCCCTATTAACCCGAACACCCGGAGGTGACATCAAGTGTCAACTGGGTTGCTCCCGGGTGAGAATCATTTTAAGTGGGGTAGAGTTCCTAGCGGACCTGGTAGTACTGAAGTCCAGAGGGATAGATGTGATTCTTGGGATGGACTGGTTAAGCCTTCACCACGGCCTTATAAGTTGTGCCGATAAGGTAGTACACCTAACCAACCCAGATGGAGTGCAAGTAACCTGCCGTACCCGAGGAAGCAGACCAGACATAATGATTTTTAGCATGGAGGCCAAGTCCCTGGAAGAAATCCCAGTAGTACGGGAGTACCCAGATGTATTTCCCGAAGAACTCCCCGGAATGCCACCAGATAGGGATATAGAGTTTGTTATCGACCTCATCCCCGGAACCTCTCCCATAGCCAAGAGACCCTATAGGATGGCAGCCCCTGAATTGGCAGAATTAAAGAAGCAGCTGAGAGAACTTCAGAGAAATGGGTTCATCAGACCAAGCTCGTCACCATGGGGAGCCCCAGTGCTTTTCGTCGAAAAGAAGGATAAAAGCCTGAGGATGTGCGTGGACTATCGCTCACTAAACGAAGTCACTATCAAGAACAAGTATCCTCTCCCCAGAATAGATGATTTATTTGACCAACTAAAGGGAGCCAAATATTTCTCGAAGGTCGACTTAAGGTCAGGATACCATCAACTCAAGATTAGGGAGAGTGACATCCCAAAGACCGCCTTCGTCACCTGTTATGGACAATACGAGTTCACCGTGATGTCCTTTGGACTCACTAACGCACTGGCATACTTTATGAACCTCATGAATAAGGTGTTTATGGAGGAACTAGACAAGTTTGTCGTAGTTTTCATTGACGACATACTTGTTTACTCCAAAAGTGTGGAGGAACATGAGCAACACCTTCGAGTGGTACTGGAGAAACTGAGGGCACACAAGCTGTACGCTAAGTTCAGCAAGTGTGAATTCTGGTTGGAGAAAATATCTTTCCTTGGACATATTCTGACAGCAGAAGGAGTAGCAGTAGACCCTGGGAAAGTCGAAACAGTTTCCAACTGGCAACAACCAACCAATGTGAGCGAAATCAGAAGCTTTCTTGGTTTAGCAGGGTACTACCGGAGGTTTATTGAAGGATTCTCCAAGATTGCCCGGCCCATGACGGAGTTGCTCAAGAAGGAGAAGAAGTTCAACTGGATTGAGTCGTGTGAAAGAAGTTTCCAGGAGTTGAAGAAAAGATTGACCACAGCCCCAGTGCTGACCCTGCCAGACATTCAACGGGATTTTGTCGTATATTGCGACGCCTCCCGACAAGGGTTAGGATGTGTTCTCATGCAAGATGGGAAAGTAGTGGCATATGCTTCCCGCCAGCTCAAACCCCACGAGCAGAATTATCCCACCCATGATCTGGAGTTTGTAGCCGTAGTGCATGCCCTTAAGATTTGGAGACATTACCTGATTGGGAACAAGTGTGAAATCTACACTGACCACAAGAGTCTAAAATACATCTTCACCCAGCCCGACCTGAACCTAAGGCAAAGAAGGTGGCTAGAGTTAGTCAAAGATTATAACCTAGAAATTCACTACCACCCAGGGAAAGCCAATGTAGTGGCAGATGCCCTAAGCCGGAAATCCTACGAGAAGGCAGCACCCAAGAGTACCCGGTTGCAAGAGGAAATGGCGCGACTCAACGTGCACATTGTCCCCCAAGGCTACGTCCGTCAACTAAGTGTTCAGCCTACCCTAGAAGAAAAGATCAGGAAGGCCCAGGAGACCGATGAGAATTTGATGAAGATCCGCAAGCATATAGGAGAGAATAAGGCCCCTGACTTTAGAGTGGATGACCAAGGCACCCTGTGGTATAAGAATAGGATATGCGTGCCTGAAGGCGGAGGTTTCCGACAGACCATCATGGATGAGGCTCACAACTCGGTGTACTCCATTCACCCGGGATCCACCAAGATGTACATGGACTTAAAACAGAAGTATTGGTGGAATGGGATGAAAGCAGACATTGCCCGGTTCGTCGCCCACTGTGATACTTGTCAGAGGATTAAAGCTGAGCACCAGAAACCCGCAGGACTGTTGCAGACCTTACCAATCCCGGTATGGAAATGGGACGAAATAGGCATGGACTTTGTAGTAGGTTTGCCAAAGACTCAGAAAGGACATGATTCCATATGGGTGATAGTGGACCGACTCACTAAAGTCGCTCACTTTCTACCCGTGCGGACCACTTATGGAGGAGAGAAGTTGGCAAAACTCTACATAGAGAACATAGTGAAGTTGCATGGAGTGCCTAGCAGGATAGTCTCAGATAGAGGGACCCAGTTCACCTCTAGATTTTGGAAAAGCCTGCATAAAGCCATGGGTACCAAGCTGGATTTCAGCTCAGCATATCACCCGCAGACAGACGGACAGACCGAGAGGGTAAATCAAATTTTGGAAGACATGTTGAGAGCATGTGTCCTCACCTATGGCAAAGACTGGGAACAGAGCCTACCGTATGCAGAATTCTCCTACAACAACGGCTATCAAGCAAGCCTAGGAATGTCACCGTTCGAAGCACTATACGGGAGGAAATGTAGGACACCCCTGATGTGGTCAGAAGTAGGAGAGCGTGCCCTGGTTGGGCCCGCGCTTATAAAGGAAGCCGAAGAGCGAGTAGCCGACATCCGAGAAAAGTTGAAAGCCGCCCAATCCCGACAGAAGAGCTACGCAGACAGGAAGAGGCGTGAAGCAAGCTTCAATCCTGGAGATTTCGCTTACCTCAAGGTTTCACCTATCCGAGGGACTCGGAGGTTTCAGGTGCACGGAAAGTTGGCCCCTCGGTACATTGGACCGTATAAAGTACTAAAGAGGGTCGGAGCAGTAGCATACCGGTTGGAGCTACCAGAAGAAATGTCAGATATACACCCAGTGTTTCATGTCTCCCAGCTACGCAGATGTTTGAAGGTCCTCGAAGAAAAGCGAGTACCGGTAGAGACCATCGATCTACAGCCAGACCTTAGGTACCAGGAAGTGCCCGTCAAGATTTTGGACACAGTGGTCAAAAGAACAAGAACATCAGAAGTACGGGTGTGCAGAGTCCAATGGAGCAGACACGGAGTAGAAGAAGCCACGTGGGAACGAGAGGACGCGTTGAAGAAGGAGTTTCCCCACCTGTTCGAAACCTAGCCGAATCTCGAGGGCGAGATTCATTTTAAGTGGGGTAGGTTTGTAACGCCCGCGTTTTTAGCTCCTAATAAATCACTTAATAAATCACGCGTGTTTTCAAAACTTTCCCGCTGAGCTCATTCGAAACCCCGGTCACCTTCTCCCTCTCTCACCCTCGGCGCGCGTGCCGCGAATCCCGCCGGCACCGCCCGCACTCGGGCCATCACCCACGCGTGCCGCCCCAGCGCCGCGGTCGGCCACCGCGCCGGGAATTCCGCGCACGCCGCGGTCCCGCCGGCCGGTCCGCCTCGCCATCACCGCCGTCCCGAAAATCACGCCGACGCCCGAAAAACCGGAAAACCCACAAAAAACCCTTCCTCTAATTTCCCGAGAAATTCTCCTAATTTTTCTAAAACTCTTTCCAATTTTCTTTTCCCATTTTTCTATTTCTCTTCTCTTCCTATTTCTCTTTTTCTTTTCTTCCTTTTCCTCCTTTTCTTTTTTTTTCTTTTCTTCCTTTCCCTTCTTTTTCCCTCCCCCTTCTTCCTCCCGCGGCCAGGCCGCGCGCGACCCCCCGACCCCCCCGCGCCTGCGCCTGGCTCCAGGCCGACAGCGCCGCTCCCCCAGTCTCCCACGCAGCCCCCTCTGGCCCGCGTCTGGCCGACCAAGTCGCCGGCGCAGCACGCCATCTGACTCCTCATGGTTGACGTACCACAGTCCATTACGCCTGACTCCAGTCCCAATCCTCCTCCCGGTCCCCTTCTCCTGAAAGACACAACAGTGTTCATCAAATATAACATAACACTTAAACTGATCAATGATAGAGCTGACAGAGAGGAGGTTGACTGGAAATGAAGGAACATGCAAGACGGATGAAAGACTAATGGATGGTGTACACTCTACAGAACCTACACCATTGATGGGTTGGGAGGTACCATCAGCAATTTGAATAGTTTCAGGATGAGCATATGGAGTGTATGTTCTAAAAGAGTGAAATACACCCGTAACATGTTTGGATGCCCCTGAGTCTATCACCCAATCTATGGAATGCCTACATGAGGATGCAAGTGCCTGCGCCTGAGTACCTTCGCCCAAGTGGGCGTAGTTGGCGAAGTTACCGAAGTGGCTGGTAGATGCTGCTGCACTAGGATCGACAGAAGTGTCAGTAGAATTCTCAGAGGCTTTGCTCTTCTTCCATTGTTCCCACTGTTTGATTTCTTCCCCTGTCAGAGTAAGAGAAGGAGTCTCCTCGGTCGCAGCCACATTGGCTCTAGGGCCACCACCACGGCCTCTACCTCGGCCTCCACCACGGCTGCCCCGTCCTCCTCCATAGCCTCCACGAGTACCACCTCGGCCTCTACCTCCACCACGGCCACCACTACCTTTTGGCTTAGGGCAATTATAGCTCAAGTGCCCCTTCTCCCCACAATTGTAACACTCTCTATCATCGACCGCAACATAGGCCGGTTTCACAGGATTGTTGCCACTCATCATTCTAAGCCTGCTCTCCTCATTGACCATGGCTGAAATAGCCTCATCCAGGCTAGGAAGGCTCTCCTGGTGAAAGAAGGCACCCCTCCTATTCTCAAATTCGGAATCAAGATTCGTCAGGAAATGAATCACTCTTCTACGTTCCAACCATTTATGACAAGCCTGGGCATCTTGAGGAGTCTCCATTTGGAGCGGATCGTAGTGATCCAACTCACCCCACAAAGACTGAAGCTCACTAGCATACTCCTCAACCGACCTTCCCGCTTGTCTCACTGCATTCACCTTACTTTCAATTTCCACCATCATCATCACATTTCCTTTCCTGGAGTACATAGTACTCAAGAACTTCCATATCTGCGCAGCAGTCTCCATGGCCTCCACCATCTTACAGTTTGCTGGTGACATAGATGCCAGCAACCATGCCACAATAGTCTCATTTGTAGCGTGCCATACCCTCCATTCTGTGCTAAGCTTATCGGCCGGCTCAACACATGTCTCCTCCAGATAATGATCCACTCCTTTTCCCCCTAGGAGCCTTCGCACTCTCCTAGACCAGCTCAAATAATTCTTGCTGCCCTCTAGTTTCACATCATTAGGTACAAGCTCCAGCTTCAACTCCTTCACCTTAGAAGAACTTGCACCTGTCTTGGCACCAATCAGGCCCAACTCCATGAGCTCCAGGATCATACTCCTCATTTCACCCTTTGTAACCAGTGAACCATCTCCACTAGTTCCAGTTGCTGCTTTCTTTGCATCTTCTTCCGCCTTCCTCTTCGCCTCCAACTCTTCCGGAGTAGCCATCGTACAAGGATCGGACCAGGCTTCTTCCCAACAAATCAACCAAACACAGAGCAGAGCAGCAGCAGCAGCACAGTTCCAGTCGTGCTCACCTTCCCTCTTCCTACTCTTCCCTCTGCTCCTCCAAGTACTCACCACATAGAGCACCACCACGGGAAGCAGCCAACACCAGTACACCAACCCTTCCTCACGGACTTCACCAAGCAAGCAGCAGCCAGCAGGACGGACAGCCCTTCCTCACGCACGGCCTCACCAAGCAAGCAGCAGCCAGCGTACAGCAGCACGGAGCTCGCTCCTCCACGCACCAATCGCAGTCCTCCACGGACGCCTGCGCCGTACGCCGCTGCACGCGCCAGCGCCCGCACGCCGCCGGGTACAGCAGCTCCTGTGCTCCACGCCGCGGCTGTGCGCCGCTCGCGCACACCGCGCCGCCCGCGCACGCCTGCGCACGCACACGCGCGCGCGCTCGAGGCTCGCCGCTGCTCACGCCGGCGAGAGGAGCTCGGATTTCGTCGGGATCGAAGGTAGGCCACCGGACGCCCTAACCCTCGCTCTGTATACCATGTTGTGAATTGGGGGAAAACTGGTGTGGTGCTCACTGGCTGCCCACACTCTCTTCTTTTTATTCAACTATTTGCACATTAGTCCTTTACATATGCTCTATTTACACCAACAAGCACATAATTGGAAACATTTTTTCAGATGAAAAGGAAGGTAGTGATAGCTTATCCTCAGTGCCGGCATGATATCCTCATCGCCTTTTTGACATCCCCACTCTTTTCTTTCAAGAACTCTCATCCAGTGTTCCCGAGTGAAATCTTTCTTCAGTAATCGACCGACAGTTCTGGCTGCAAGAGGAGAGAATTTCAGTTTCTCTACAATCTTTCTTCCAATATCAAGTAAATCCTCGTCCTTCTCTGTTCTGTAGTCATCAAATGTGCATGCTAGAAAGAACTTCCAGAACTCTTTAGGCTCCAGACCGTCCAGAATTATTGGATTCGTAGTTTTCACCAATTCTGCTATGTTGTGAAATCTTGTAGTGACCATAATCATGTTGCCATCTACTTCCGCCTTTGTGAGTGGAGCTAATAGTGTTCTCCATTCAATCTCACTTTTGCAAATCCACATATCATCCAAGATGACTAAGAACCTTTTTCCCTTCAATCTTCTTTCAATTAATTTTTGAAGTTGATCCAAATTTGTCGGTTCATGCTCTCCACTGCTGCCCTCATTTTCAGTGCACCTGAAAATTTCCTCAGTGAGCCTGTGCACACTAAAATTATGTGACACACAAATCCACATTATGATGGAGAAGTGGTCCTGTATTCTTGGGTCATTGCACAAATGCTGAGTCAAAGTTGTCTTTCCAATGCCAGGAGGACCAACAACAGGAAGAATTGAGAGTCTTTTAAGGTGATATTCACCAGCTGTCATGTCATTAACCAGTTTATCAAACAAGGTTTCTCTTCCAAACAGCGTGACTTCTGTAAACATTGAGGTGGTAACAGGTCGTCGTGAAGCAACTGCCATGTCCTGTGGAAGGCTGGGAATGTTCAGTTTCAACAGATCCGAGACCTGACCACAGAGATCTTGCATGTTCTCTATCAGTAATTTGATTCTCTTGGACATGTCCACTCTGTTAAAAACTGGCCTAGGTAGACCAGTAATAGTGTTGACATCATTGCCACCATTGTCATCACCATGAGCATATTCAGATCCTTGAGAAGATGAGCAGCATGAGAGCCATTTACGCATAAAATGGCGACCAACATGGCCTGCATGAAAAGCAGAACCATCAAGGACACCATGCACATCTGCAGCAGTCTCACGGGTGTTATCAAGCTTGTCCTGGATGAGGTAATAGTCCAACTCATCAAGTACATCCTCTGCCTGATCGGCTGTGTTGCTTAACTGGTGCAGCAGCACCATTAAGCCATGGTTATCGCTCACATCTCTCTTCTGGGCTTCATGCAGGATGCCATGTGTGTACCACAGCTTTCTTTTGATAGCTTCCATATTGCTATTGAGTCCCGAGCTTGCGACCCACGCTTCCACTAACTTGCTGGACAGCTTGTTTAGCACCTTCCCGAGGAGCCAGTTTGCTGTACCAAGAGCAAGCTCCATTTTGCTAAATGGAGGCAGTGCAGTCGTAACCTTTTGGCTTTGGAGGTTGCTGAATTTGCTTATGCAGTCAGGACCTCAGAAGACCTGCTAAATTGCAGGAATTAAGGATTAAAACTGCAAACTTCAAAAAACATGATGCAGTTGGTGATAAATGGAATGAAGAGTAATTGAACTGTGCCCAATAAGAAGATTCTAAGATATCTACTATGATATTTAGCTATAAACTGTGATATGCAAGAAAATTTTGTGCAGGAAACGACTTAATAAACATGATTGCGCTTTATGTTCTGAAATCCAGTTAATTTGACCTGGATAAGTGATTCTGCATATCTGAAAACAATAGTTCTTGAAAATCATTGGACAATTTAACAGTCTAGTCAAAATGAGTACCATGCGTTTTATTTACCGCCAACACAAAATGGAGAACTTCAAGTGCACCTAGCTTCATAAATAATGACCTCTAGCTTCTTTCAAGTATATATGTAAAATGTCTCTCAGTACTAACTGGAAAATCAAACCAAAGAAAGGAGTGAGATAACCAAAAGGCTCTAGTTAATCTGAAAACAGAAGAGTTTCAATAATAAATAGATTGAGTCCCCAATTCCAACCCAAGGTTGAGGATGGTATTGAACAAGGATGAGAGGAAAAGGAGCTCAGCTCAATCCTAAACCAAAGCTATGAAAATAGTTTTATACACCCACCATTCAACATGGCTTTCAAGCAAGAGATCCATATGATGGAACAATAAAGTTCCTCATTAAGCATTATAGACTGTAACTGTACCAGCACATACCTTCAGAAAACAATCCCAGTGCTCAGAGACCCAAGGAGAATATTTCCATTCCTCTGGTTCATGCCAGTGAGCAATGACACACAGAAGGATCTGCAGGAGTAAGAGAAGAGGTTGTACTGGCTGGGTTTGTTGAGATCTGAATGGAAGGGTGAGGGAATTGATATACTGCAGTCTGCAGAACAAGTCAAGCTGTCAGAAAGAAGCAGACAGACTGTGTGGAAAAAAAGAATTTTATAATGGGCTGGGACGTAGCAATCATCAATAGTGACATACGGACCAGGTAAAGTCCACCAACAATGATTGAAGCCAACCACCGCAGAAAGCCTCCGCCAGGTTCCCCAAGTTCGCCTCCTCCCCGCCCCCTCCCTCCAGCTCTGGCGAGCGCGGGCAGGGAGGGGGTCCCCCACGGTGGTCTTTAGTTCTTATAGCTCTCGGTAGTAGCTCTTTGTAGTATATGCCGATATGGCCTCTCCACTCCTCTTGTTCGTCGGTGTCGTCGCCGGTGAGCTCGCCGCCGGAATCTTCCTCGGCGCTCTCTCCGTCGCCGCCTCTGTCGGAGCACAGGTATGTGGCAATAAAATAAATCCCCACCTCCCTTCAGCAGATCCCTATTCCCCCTTCCCCTTCGCCCTTCCACATCTCCACCGATGGGATCTGCTCTTCCGTTCCGCCACCGCCACCGCCCCCCGAGATCTGCCACACCACCAGCCTACGCGTCTTCACCAGCTTGGATCTCCTGTTCATCTTCCATCCTTCCACCGATCTAAGCTTTTCCGCCTCGGGCTCCGCTATCCTCCGTCTGCCTCCGCCCATACCCATACCCACCAAGCAGCGAAGTATCCTTCGGCTTCTGGTCCCCTCAAGATCCTTCGTCATTGATTCGGCAGTGAGCCCCCCACCGGCTCTGAAGACGACGACCTTCTACCCGCCGGCGCCGGTCTCAACCTTATCTGTGGGTCGTTGGTGATGTCTCACCTCGACGGCATCTTCAACCACTTCAGACCTACGCCTGGCGAGGTCCTTCCGCACCACTGCATCCATGCCGACGTCTCTGCTGCAGTTCACCGGCGATCTGCCCTTCGACGGCGTTCCAAGATCTAGATCTAGGGTCTGGTTTGTATTTGGCTCCTTTTTCAAGGGCCTGGATGTAACTTTGCTGCTTTAATATATATATGCGGTATTTGTCAAAAAAAAAACAATGATTGAAGAAAACTATATATGATCTTAGGCTATTCGCACTCGTCAAACTCCAAATCAACCTCTAAAAGGAATATTCCTGCCTCGTCATCAAAAATTTCCAGTCCTTTTTCCACACCTGTCAACCTCTATATCTCAAACTCCATACCAACTACCAACACATGGGACCCACCTATCTCTCTCCCTCTTTTCTTTCCCTTTCTTTTTTATCCACACGTCCCCCTATCTCTCTTCCTCTTTTCTTTCCCTTTCTTTTTTCTCCACCCGTCCGAGCTCCACCAGGCCATTCATCTCCCCAATTCCCCGTCCATCCTCCCCATCTACGGTGCCTGCCACCGGCCGGCGGCTGAGAGCGAGGGAGCGGCGGCGGCGGAGGCGGCCTGCCGGCCGGCCGTGTGGGTATTTCCGCCTCTCGCTTCCTCCGTCCCCTCCGCCGACGCGCCGGCCCTCCGACGGCGCGACTGCTCCCCACCGGCACCGCCCATCTCCCCCACCTCCTAACCGCCTACATCGCACACTCTGCCGTCTGCCCGCTCCCCTGCTTCGCCGGCGTCGGCACCCTCCCCGACGAGCGGCGGGAGCGAGAGGCGGAGGCGGAGGCCTGGCTCCCCCGCGCCATGGCGCCGGACGGCTCCTCGCAGTGCGCGATCCGTGCTCGAGGCAAAGCTGCGTCCATGGAGGAGCTCGGCGCCGGCTCCTCCCCGGCCTCCCTCCCCGGATCTCCCCTAGCGGCTCGTCTTCTCCTCACGCTGCTCGTCACGCCTCCACGCCCCTGCTTCGACTCACTGATGGTGTTCGACATGGTGACGGTGAGGCACTGCTGATGCTCGATGAGGGAGAGGGACTGCGGCCCTCTCCCTCCTCTGCAGCGGCAGCGCGAAGGGACGGTGGCGGCCCTCGCAGCGATCTCCTCCGGCTCCGCCTCTGGTCTCCTCACCTCTCCCCTGCTCCCGGTCCCGGGTCGAGCAGGCCGGCAGCGCATCTGCTTCCCTCCCTTCTCCCCCCTTCCGTTCCGAGCATCCGCGCCAAAGGGTGGTGGTTGGTGGTAGGCGCCGACGCGAGGCGATGCCGTTCGTCCCGTATCGCGCTGAATTTGGCGTTGCCGCGGCCGAACGGAATGCTCCCGTCGTCTTTACCGGTCCCCGGTGCAGCAGGAGAAACTGGAAAGGGCGACGGCACCTGCAACGGTGTCCCGGCGCGTCCCTTTTAAAGGCACCGGTGCGGACAGCCTTACCTTGCTCAGCCTGTCACCTAGCGTTATCTACAAACAGCATAAAGAAGAATCGGATTCCAAACCAAAGCTCCACGTCCCCCACTATAATTATATAATAAATTATTCATCAATCGTGCTTTATATGGTAGAAAAGCCAGGCTAATAGGATCATCATTAGCTTTCCTGCCTACCAGAATGTAGTTTCTAAAAGCCATTCAGAAAAAAATAAAACATGTTTCCTAGCCTGTAGTTCTATGAGCATCAATCCCTTGCCTGTCACTTCTGGGTGAACACTAAAAAGTAAAAACTTATAATTTACATGTCCTGTTCCCTCCGCCATAATCTTTGGCTACACCGCTACAGTGATCATAGAATCCCCAATTCAAATTCATGGCAAAATCGGCCAAAAGAGAAGGTTGGATAAAACGCATAACTAACAAGAATGAACTACTGCCGTCCTGTTATCCCGTACCAATCCACCGACCACAGTAACCTGACCTGCTCAGCGCTGCAGAAATCATCACCTGTAGGAGATAAGATTCCACGGGTGGTCGCAGAAGTGCGCCGCCGCGTCGCACTTGCCCTGGTATAATCTGACGGAGGAAGCGAGGGCGGGAGAAGGTGGTTGCGGCGGTCGTGCTGAGTGCTGACCGACTGGGACGACGAGGCGGCGGCAGACGGAGAATTTTTTTTTATATTTTTTCTATCTCGATTTTGCAAAAATATATGATTCGTTCGAAATTTTGCAGAACTATACATCTGCCGCCGTGGCTTACGGCGTCAGGGACATAACGTCGTAGCCCACGGCGTTAGGAGCCGCCAGCAGTAAGCCCGTAGCGTGCGACAGACATAACGTCGTAACCCACGGCGTTAGGGACATAGTGCCGTGGGCTACGGCGTTATGCCCTAGCGCCGTGGGCCATAGCGGCAGCAGGCCTGCTAGCGCCGTGCCCCACGGCGCTAGGATCTAGCTGTCTATATAACACCGAAATTCAGCCGAAAATGTCATAATAATTCGAAAAAAGAAAGAGAGGGGGAAGAGGAGAAGGGAGTGAGGAGGAGGTGGTGAAGCTGCGAAACTCTGCCGGTTTTTCGTCTCTTTAGAGGTAATACTCTGATACTTAATAGTTTGAACTGCGATAATAATAAATATATAGTTTTAGTGTAGATCTGCTTAGTAAATATATAGTTTTAGTGTAGATCTGCTTAGTAAAATTATAGTTTTAGTGTAGCTCTAAATAGATATATTTTGTAGTTGCAGATCCACTTGTTAATAGTGTTTTTTTTTCATGCTGTCAGACATGTCGGATGATGTCAGTGTCAAGTTGTATTTCGGTAATGGGCAGATTAGATATGGTGAACATGGAGTTGACTTGTCAGAATTTGATTCGGTTGACCATGTGATTAGAAGAGCAGCCTCAAGAATTTGGGGGTCCATTACCGACTTTTTTTAGGGCATTCCATGTAGATGCAGAGCAACATGACTTGTCCATTATGGCTCTAATCAACAGGAGTGAGTCATTATATTAGGAGCTTATGTCACTTCAAGGCACTGAACATTGGAGGAGTTATATCAAAACAGCATGTGAAATAGGTTTGCCTGTGATGTTGTTTATCCACGTTGTTCATAAGGCTGGGTCTAGTAGTCAAGTGCCTGAGGAGGGTGAGGCTGAACTACAAGCAGGAGATGGTCTTGCAACTGAGCCACAAGAAGGAGATGGTGCTTCCACTGAGGAAGAAGAAGGAGATGGTGACACACCCTTTGAGGCCCGTGGTGAAATTGACGAGGGGGAAGTTAATGAAGAAGTACTCATGCGGTACGAAATGGAGGCTGATGAGGATGAACGTGGGTCGGAAGAGGACTCCTCAGATGATGAGGATGACCCGCTAGTTCCAAGGGACTGGGACAGTTACAATTTCTCACAGCTATCTGTCAATCCTGGTGAGAATGTGTCCTGGGAGTATAGAGACAATAAGGTTTTTGTTGGCGCCATGTATAAGAGTGCAGTAGAGGTGAAGGATGCAGTGAAGAGGTGGGCCACCCTTACTCTGCAGAGAGAGTTCAGGGTACTGAAGAGTTCTCCACATATATATGATGTACAATGTCTGAAGCCCAACTGTCATTTTCGAGTGTATGCTTCCAAGGGCAAGTGGAAAAATTACTGGGAGATCAAATCTGTTGTGGATCACACTTGTGTACTTGAGCAGCTGGATGCAAGCCATCGTAATTTGTCATCCGGTTTTGTGGCCAGTCAGATGTTTGCTAAGATTGTGGAAAATCCTGCTTATGAGCCTAAGTCCATTATCTTAGCAATTGAGGAGAAATTTAGGTACCAGATAAGTTATGGTAAGGCATACATGGCAAAGAAGAAGGTAATGGAGATGAGGTGGGGAACTTACGAAGCATCCTACGACAATCTGCCTCGATTGCTGAACACAATTGCCACGCTAAATCCTGATAGTTATTATGATATCAAGACTTATAATCTTGTATCAAGGCCAGGGAAACAAGTCTTGCAGCGGGCATTCTTAGCATTGGGTCCCATTATTGCTGCATTCAAACAGTGTCGACCAGTTATTTGCATAGATGGCACATTCCTAACAGGAAAATACAAGGGCACAATCCTTACAGCTGTGGCTGCAGATGGCAACAACTGATTGTTGCCATTGGCAATTGCTTTTGCAGAGGGAGAGAATGGTGACAGTTGGTATTGGTTTCTGGAGAGATTGAAGTAGATGGTGGTGGGAGATGTGTCAGACGTGTGTGTGATACACGATAGACACAAAGGTATTTTGCAGGCCATTAATGACATCAAAGAAGGTAGTGAAGAGCGTAACAGAGCAGCACAATGGCCAGATGTGCATAGCAGGTGGTGCATGAGGCATATGAGAGCAAACTTTCATAGTCAGTTCAAGAACAAAGAACTTACACAATTGTTCAAGCGCTTATGTTCGACCAATCAGGAGAAAAAGTTCTACGACCTATGGCAAAAATTAGATGATCTGACGAAGAAAGCATCAGAAGAGATAGCTAAGAAGCCAGTAAGTACTGAACCCGGGGAAGAGCCAGTTTCTCTGGAGGACGTGGGGCTAGATGCTCCAAATGTCAGAAGGAGAAGGGGACGTGCTGTGAAGACCTTCAGCCAGTGGATTCAGAATGAGCCTAAGGAGAAATGGTGTCTCCTGTTTGATAAGGGAGGTGTGAGGCATGGGATAATGACAACAAATTTTGCTGAGGTCTACAACGCTGTTTTGCGTGGTGCCAGAGCTCTCCCTCTTATTGGTATCATTGAGTTCTTCTTGTACCGCACAATGAAGTACTTTCTTGACCGTGCTACTGCAGCACATGCAGCTATGCAGGACTGTCAGAAGGTGTATTCAACATGGATGACTGAGTACTTGAACAAAAAACAGAAGGCTGCTCTTGCTCACAGAGCTTACCCACAACCTCTACGTCGTGATCCTGGCGAGGAAGTGCAGTGGAAATATCAGATAAGTTGCCAGTCCAAATCACAAAAAGCAAATGGTGAAATAACAATACAAAAAACAGTTATTGGGAATCAGACATGCTCATGCTCTTGCCAGAAGCCACTGCTGCTACACTACCCCTGCTCACATGTGATCGCTGCATGCCTTGCAACAAAGAATAAGCATTGGGGTCGCTACGTGCCTAAATACTTTCTGAAGCAAACCATTCTAGACACTTGAAACTACACTATTGAGGGTTACCTGCATCTTGGAACTTTCACTCAAGACCCCAAAGACAGTGCGTTGTACATACCAAATCCAGATCCAACCATGTGCCATGGTGTCGGTCGACGCAAGAAGAAGAGGATTAGGAACAACATGGATGAGGCTGAAGCTGGACCTCGGGTGCAGATATGCTCTAAGTGCAACAATCAAGAACACTCCTACAAGAAATGCACCGAAGCATCTTACTTTTCCACTGCCACTTCTACACCACCTTCAGCTAGTGCACGTGGACGTCGTTCCAGTCGCTACAACGAAGGAATGCAGTAACCGTACTTGTTTATGCTACCGTGTTGTAATATTTAAAATACTTATGCATGTTATCGTCTTGTAATATTTGAACCATTTTATCTGGCAAGGTCTTGTAATATTTGAACTTATACATGTTATCGTGTTGTAATAATTGAACTACCTTTTCATTTTCTTGTTGTTTTATTCTTGTCGTCAAATTTAATATCATATCCTGTTATGTTTTGTTCTCTAATTTCAAATGAAACATGTAATGAATTATCATATTTCTCATCTTTTTTGTAGGCTTTCAATGGCTTTCTCGAGTCCTGAGTTGGATTTGGAGTTGCTCACCAGTAGGAAGGACAAGGTTGCGGTGCCAAAGGGGATCCACACTCCTATGTGCTACTGCGGTGACAACTGTAAGGTTTTCAAGTGCAACGTTCTCGGGTACTGCTACGGGATGAGGTTCTTCATGTGCGTGAACTACGAGCATGACCCCCTCCCACCATGTCGCAATGTTAGACCAAAAGTAAGAACTAACTGCATTACTAAATAAATAATATGTCATTGCTATTTTATTATGTGCTAACTTGTCTTTGAAAAAAGACTCCACCTCCTCTCTGTGATTTTATGCAGTGGCTAGATTGTGAGCAGTCCGAACAAGACAAGCGTTACATCAAGGAGACGGGTCGTTCAGCACGTGAGAGGTGGCAAAGGATGGTTGAGGCAGAAAAATAAGAAGAAAAACGTAAGGAGCAGCAGGAGGAAATTCGCATTCGCCGGGAGATCAAAGAACGTGAAGCGGCTGCGGCCCGTGAAGCAGATAGAGAGAGGAAGAGGGAGAGAGCTCACCGGGCTAAGGAAGCTTGGCCGGATGCTATGAGGAAGGGGAAATACCCCCGATGTACCCAGTAGACGTAGAGTACTCGACGCTGAGTGCTACTGTATCCATAAAAAATTATGATTTCATTTCATCATTCTCTAGAGTCGGGTTGTATCTTTAAGAACTTGATTTCAGATGCATTTCAGATGCGAACAGTAAAACTCGTACTAGGGTGTGTTTTCTGTGAACTGCACCAAACAGTGAACACATAAGGTGTGTTTTCTGTGAGTCACTGCACCAAACAGTGTACCTAGTACTAGGGTGTGTTTCCTCTGAGTCACTGCCCGTTTTCTTGCCCCGGATCGAATGGCCCACCGTCCAGTCTGCTTTATTGCCTACATATATGTGAGCACTCTTCTCCAGTCTCACTTCACAACACAACAAGCACCAATGAGTTCCTGAACTGGGGATGATGATGATGACTCCCTCGGTCCAGCACTGTGGAGCCAGCAAGATCCAGAGTTCAACAGCAATTTTCCAGTCTTAGACAAGAGAGATTTCAAATCCATGCATGATGTTAGAAAGTACGCACCAAATCAAACGGTGAACTGGCCAAGGTGTGCACACGATGAGTTCTGTGTGATGCAGGTTTATCAGGGATGGGACAACTCTGGTCGACACTTCTGGCATTGCTCACGAGCATGGGTAAGCAAAACTCCTTGACCTCTGTCCTTCATCATTTTATGATTTACTAATGTAATCACGGTTTCTGCAGTACTCCGAACAACCAGATAACTGCGGTTTCGTGCAATGGGTGGATCCCCCAGCTATTGACCCGTATCAACAGTACATCAACTACCTCGAGGATGTTGTCATCTTCAATCTGAGGCAAGAACTCGCGTCGGCATTGGCTTCTCTAGATCCGACATCTACCAACGACGACGACGGACCGGTGACCGGACCAATGGTGGTGAAGACGAACACCGGGTGTGAGGACGAGTTCTGCTGTTGTCCGTGCCACGAGAAGAAGGACAACACTCCACCAGCAACTCCACTCCCGCCACCATCTGATCCAACTCCACCCCCATCGGGGTACTACATGCCCTCCCAGCACTCCGGCGGGTCTATGATGTCCGGGTTCTCCGGGTACTATTCGTACAAGTAGACTACAAATGTTGTAATCGTTTATCTAAATTCCCTAAGGCACGTTAGGACTAGCAGCGGCACAAAGTTTGGGTACTTGTGTTGTACGTGCCATTGCTTGTTTCTGTAATTCATCGTTAAGTATTAATGGTTCGTCGTTTTATCAATGCTTCAAAAATTGAAATTCACCAAAAAAAACCTAACGCCGCAGCGCACGACGGTAGGTCCATACATACCGCCGTGGCCTGCGGCGCTACCTGGGGGTCACGCTGCCGCCTGGCGGTAGGCTCCTACCGCCGTGGCCCACGGTGTCAGGGACATAACGCCGTGGCCCGCGGCGGTATGTCCTACGGGCCCACTGCTGGCGGCTCCTACCGCCGTGGGCCACGGCGTTATGTCCCTGACGCCGTGGGCCACGACGTCAGATGTATAGTTCTGCAAAATTTTGAGCGTACCATTTATTTTTGCAAAAGAGAGATAGAAAAAATATAAAAAAAAGAGGTGGAGGCCGGCGTTTGTGACAGAACGAGCCGAGGAGAATAGGCTCATCGCCTATTCGCCTTTTGCAGTTTGACGGCCCTTGCCTAAACTAGGTGAGCTTCCGAGGTAGAACCACATTTTTTTTCGAATTGGTTAGATCCACATTAAGAAAGTCATTTCTTACTATAAAGCCCATTTCTTGATGCAATTTAAAATGATTGGGTCACTCTCTGCTCTATCCATCTTCTAAAAAAACTAGGATCGTGCCCGTGCTTTGCTACGGTCAGAGAAATATTGATATCGCAAAGCCTAGAGCATTCAACAATATAATGGTTAAACTTGCAGGTTTACATCAAATCCAAATCTTATTCCAAGAGCCCGAAATTATGAGAATTCATCCCATGATAATTTCATTTAAAGGAACAGGTCATCTGGTCCCAAAACTTTGCTATGACTTTGTCGGTTTCCATGGCGTGATTGATGACATGGAGTATTTTTGCCGGTGATTTGGCAAGCTATGGGAGTGCTCGATACCGGCAATACTACGCAAATTGGACTTAGTACATTTCACGAGTTGAAAATCCATTTGAAGAAATAAAGAATCATGTGGAGCCCACCAACCTGGCTGTTACTAAAGGCACATGAGTTGCAATTGGCGTAAAAATCTGCACAAATATAAATCTACAACTAAAGCATCTTTTTAATTGAACAACTATTTGCAAACCTAAAATCAATAATGAGAGTAACTGGTTTTTAAAAACAACAGCTGTTGTGACTATAAATATCAGTTTCTTTACTTTACACTGCATATGATAGGATTACGGATCCTACCAGGGATTTCTCTAAGCGAGTAGGGATGAGCGGGAGGCGGAGGCCGGCGGCGAGGACGGCGCTTGGGCGCCGTGGGAGATCGCGAGGGAGAGCTGCGTGCTACAGTAACGCTGGTACTGTTCATGCAGGGAGGCTGCGAGGGACAGGAGGCTAGGGTTTAGGGCGCAGATGAATCTCCCGGCTCCCTTCAGGAAGCCGGAAACAAAAGATTGTTTCTGCTTAATCCAAAACGAGAAGTTTACAAAAGTATTTATGACTCTCCCACTTTTCTAATCAAACCCCTAAGACTCTAAAAAATAAACGAACTAGGCCCTAGGCCCCACCCGCTGGCGCACCCTCCTAGCCACGTCATGTGCGGCGGCGACCAAACGTGGTGCCCGTCATAACATCTCTCCCCGCCTGCGCGAACAGCTCGTCCTCGAGCTGGAAGTCGGGGGTAGTGGCCGCGGAACTCGATGACCTTCTCCCAAGTAGCATCGTCCTCTGGAAGTCCACGCCACTTGATGCGGACGTACCACACCCCATGGTGCTGCTCTGCTCATAACGCCCCCTCCGGCTCTGGAAGGATGCGGCGGTCCAGCAACGGGGGGCATGTCACCTGGCGCAGCTGGCGGGTCCCCGCGGTGAGGCTTGAGTAGTCCCACATGAAAGACATCATGGATGCGGGCACCGTCCGGCAACTGAAGCCGGTACACATCGGCGCCGATGCGCTCGAGCACCCGGAACGGCCCTGCATAGCGAGGCCCCAGCTTGCGCCGATTCTGGGGGTCCAGCGACTGCGCCGTCCTGTGGAGGAGGCGCAGCCAGACCCAGTCGCCGACGGAGAGCTCCAAGTCGCAGTGGTTGGCGTCGTAGTACTTCTTGGAGAGTTACTGCGCCTGGAGGAGACGCTGACGCACCTCGGCTAGCATCTCGTCGCGGCTACGCAGGCGCACGTCAGCCACCTCTGTCTTGGTGGACCCCACTGTGTAGGGCAGGATGGGCGGCGGGGGTCGGCCGTAAACCACCTCGAATGGCATGGCGCGAAGGGCGGTGTGAAACGAGGTGTTGTAGCAGTATTCCGCCCAAGATAGCCAGTCCACCCACGACCGTGGGCGATCAACTGTAACACAGCGTAAATACATAGCAATCACCTTGTTCACCACCTTGGATTGGCTGTCAGTCTGCGGGTGGAAGGCCGTGCTCATGCGGAGCTTGATGCCCGCCATACCGAAGAGGTCGCGCCACACATGGCCTGTGAACACGGGGTCCCGATCGCTGACGATGGAAGATGGGAACCCGTGCAGGCGTACGATGCCGTCGAAGAAGGCGCGGGCGATCGAGGCCGCTATGTAGGGGTGGCCGAGCGGGATGAAATCGCATACTTCGAGAAGCGGTCGACCTCCGTCAGGATCATCGACTTGCCCGCCACCTTGGGCAAGCCCTCAATGAAGTCCATGGAGATGTCCGCCCACACCTGGAGGGCACCTCCAGCGGCTGTAGGAGACCTGCAGGCTGTCGTGTCTCCGTCTTGTTGCGCTGGCAGGTGCTGCAGGTACGTACCCAATCCTGTAACAACACACAATCGCCTGGAATGTAGAAGTCAGAGCGCAAGCGATGGAGGGTTTTCTGGATCCCCTCATGTCTGGCTGCGTGCGCCAGGAGGAGGGCCTAGTGGCGCAGGTCCCCGTGGTCCGGAACAAAGATGCGACTGTCGTGCAGTAGTAATCCGTCGTCGAAGCGCCATGGCGCCTGCAGCTCGCCTGCGCCCAAGCGTCACAGCATGTCCTGCGCGTCCGCGGCCTGGGCTGTCGCGTGGCGAACATCGTCGATGAAGGCAAAGGACGGGCCGGAGCAAACGCACGTGGCGCCCAGTCTGACGGCATCCTCTGAAGCGTGCTCGGCGTCGCGGCGGGACAGTACGTCGGCCACCGTGTTAAGCCGCCCAGGTCTGTACTCGACTGTGAAGTCGAACCCGAACATCTTGTCCAGCAAGTACTTCAGGCTATAGTGTTCTGTCCGGACGAGGAACTGGCGCCCCACAAGTACGGGCGCCAATGGTGCACCGCCTGCACCAGGCCGATGAGCTCTCGCTCGTATGCTGCCAATTTGATATGATGGGCAGCGAACGGGCGGCTGAAGAATGCGACGGGGCCGACGCCCTGGTGAAGAACGGCGCCGAACCCGACACCCGACACATCACAGTCGACGATGAACAGCTTGTCGAAGTCCGGCATCTGTAGAACGGGGCCCGTCGTGAGGGCACGTTTGAGCGCCTGGAATGCGCCCTCGGCCTCCGAATCCCAAGTGAACGCGTCTCGGTGGAGGAGACGGGTCAGGGGCGCCGCGATGAGGCCGAAGTCCCGGATGAATTTCCGGTAGTACCCGGCTAGCCCCAGGAACCCGCGAAGGCCACGGGCGGAACGTGGATGCGGCCACGCGGAGACTGCGGCCACCTTGTCCATGTCCATGGTGACACCATCCGCGGAGATGACGTGGCCCAAGTAGGCCACGGACGACGCCCCGAACGAGCACTTGAAGCGCTTAAGGTGTAGCTAGTGCGCTCGAAGCTCATTGAGGACGATGGTGATGTGCTGTAGGTGCTCCGCCCATGACGAACTATAGATTAGAATGTCATCAAAGAAAACTAGCACAAACCTCCTCAACTATGGGCGCAGGACATCATTCATCAGGGCCTGGAACGTTGCCGGGGTGTTGGAGAGCCCAAACGGCATGACGAGGAACTCGTAGTGGCTGTGGTGAGTGCGGAGCGCCGTCATGTCGATGTCATCCGGGAACATGCGCACCTGGTGGTAGCCGGAATGCAGGTCCAGCTTGGTGAAAAATCGGGCGCCATGGAGCTCGTCTAGGAGCTCGTCCACCACCGGGATCGGGAACTTGTCCTTCGAGGTCTTGGCGTTGAGGGCGCGGTAGTCGATGCAGAAACGCTAGGATCCGTCCGGCTTGTGAACGAGGAGGACTGGCAGAAAGGATCTTGATGTCGTCTAGAGGGGGGGTGAATAGACGAATCTGCACTTATTAAAAACTTCAACCCTCTATTAGTACCAAAACCGGTCAGACCGGTTTTGCTAGGCAGCAAACCAACAGTCTAAGAAATAGCCCTCCACGAGTTCTAGCACAAACCAAACTTGGTGTAGGACTTCCAAAGGTGTTTCCAAGAGTGTCAACGAAGTCCCTGCACACAACACAAGCACACCAAGGTAGATCGAAGCGGAAGCACAAAGATTAAGCTAGAAACAACTTAAGGTAATGCAAGTGAATGTAAAGCGAGTAAGAGCACAAAGACACCGGATTTATCCCGTGGTTCAGCTCGCCACTAAGGCTGGCCTACGTCCACGTTGTTGAGGTAAGCCACAAGGGCTTTGGGATCTCTTTCAATCTGCTCCTCCCTCACACCTATCGCCAAGGAAATAGATGGAGTGTTCCACTATCTTTGATTTGCAATTACAAACTTCTTGGAGCTGCCACACAACGATCGGGAGCTTCCAAGCGACTTCTAGCCGTCTAGGAGCCAAGGGCTCCAAGAGTAAAAGATGCTTCAAAAGATCTTCAACGAAATCAGCAGGTGCTCAAGTGTGGGATGCTCACTAGGCTTCTCAAAGCTCTCTAAAGCTCTCACACAAGTCACTCTCTCAACCCAACTCAAGGATAGGGCACTAAAGGCTTGAATCTCACTTAGAGAGGTTGGGGAGAGCTCAGCTGGGGTTCTGGAAGGTGTTAGAAGTGTGGAGAACTAGCAGCCCCTCAAAGAGGAGCTCATGGGTATAAATACCCAACTCCCACGAAACTAGCCGTTAGTCTGTCAGACAAAACCGGTCAGTCAGGCCGGTTTTCAAACCAACTAGCCGTTGGATGGTGTTAGTGCCCAAACCGGTCAGACCAGTTTGGGCCAGAGAGCTCTACTAAGGTTTGATCTCACGGGTTAGTCTCTCATGGGTTCACTTGAGCACTTTTTGATATTTGTTGTCCAACCAATGATTCATCCCTCTTGATAGTACGGCATACCTAAAACTCAAGATAAAAGATAAACCCTAATTAATCTACTTGAGCTTGAACCACCAAGGTAAGCCGGTAATTGATCTTCAATGATTCGAGGGCGTCCAATATTGTATACCAACTGAGCACATGTTATAGATGAGTAAATATATGCATGTGCTTGAGCATGTCCACCTTGAGCTAGTGACTTAGAATTCTTTCATAGAGTAGAGAATTAGCCACTTTGAATTCTGAAGCCACTCCAATTTATCAATCATGACACTAGGTGCAATTTATCACTTTCCTCGGTAGGCTTGGATATGATACTTCGAAATCCTTGACGCTCTCAACTTCACCCTAGCAACTTTGCTTATGGTCGCTATCCATAGCCTTTGCTTAGTTCCTCGTTTTAGCCATCTTGGTCTCTTCATCACTTATCCTTGCCACAATTGAGTCAAGTCTTGCACCATAGAGATAATTCCATTTGAGATGCCTCAAATAATTGTCCTTTGATTGATAACAAATATTCTTGCTTTGCAAACTTCTATTTATAGGTCCACCACAATAGAGATAACCAAATGACCTTTGTCAACGCTATACTTGAAGTCTTGCAAATAGCTTCCTTGTATGAGTCAATATACTTCATATGATGTAAGAGTGAAATCCATTGGATATTGTACTCGGTAATCCCATTGTGTAGATCATCAAGTTCCATCTTGTATCAATGGTGAAATCCGCTTGATGCTATTCACAACATAACCTTTAGTTTTCCCATTTATATCACAAGCTTCTCCTATCTTCACAATATGCTTTGCTTTGACATAGAGAGGCCAACCAAGTACCATATATAATCATGCCTCTATATTTGCTTTTCTTTAGCTTAGGATTACTTGTTGTATGTCTTATATAGACTCCAATGGGAAGAACACATTAACCAACTCATGACATTCATCTTTAGTATGCTTGCATACATTCCATGTATAATGCCATGAACCACCCTTGTCATCTTTGCAATATGAGCCAAAAACATGATCTTACATATAAATATCATTTGTCAATAATTAACAACCTGCTCACATGATTTACAAGAGTGTTAGTGATTAAATCAAGTTGTCACTCAACTCACCAAAACCCACTTAGGGTTTGATTGCACTTACAATCTCCCCCTTTTTGGTGATTGTTGACAACCTTGATTAAAGCTTACAATATATGTAAAAAAAGAAGCTCTTAAAGACTAAGATTTAGGTAAGGCTCCCCCTCAATGTGTGCAATGAATGGAATTCATTAATTTGGCCTCAAAATGCCAATTTGCACATATTCAAGAAAAGCATGGAGCTCCCCCTAAATCTTAGCAAAGTGGGGTGCAACAAGTGTGTGTGACAAGATGAAGCAAATGTGTGATGCATATGTCAAGAGTTATCACAAACAAAAGACAAGAACACAAAGAGATGTGTGCTGTCTGGGGCAAAACCGGTCAGACCGGTTTTAGAAACCGGTCAGACCGGTTTCACCCAGTCAGCCCACAAAACAGGGAAAGCTCAAGAGACAACTCATTCACCATACAAACATGTATCACAAACTAACATTAAGTCACTTAGAACATTTAAAGTACGTTACACACATTGTAGCACACAATACAAGAGTTCTCAAGTCCAACACATAGATAAGGTTCAACAGACAATTATTACAGATCCAAATCTCTCAACAAGTCTCTAAGATAAAAGATAACTGGATACATAGGAGCTTGGGAGTGCTCAGCACAAACAGGTCAGACCGGTTTGAGAAACCGGTCAGACCGGTTTCACCACTACAGCACACAGACAGATGAGCTTTAATCTTCTTTTCTTCTCCCCCTTTGTCATCCATCACCAAAAACTTGGAGAAGAAGTGCTGCTGAGCATCACTGACCACCATACTCCGGAGGAGCACCACCATGCGGAGGAGGGTAGTCTAAGAGAGAATTTTTAAGAATTAGAGTTAAGAACTTGAGAAGAAATGGTAGATGCTAAAAGATAAGAGTTAGAGACCCATCATACCATCGATGTTGCCAAAGAGTGACTGATAAGCTTGAGATACTATGCTTTGACCACTAGTAGGAGGACCCATAGGAGGAGGTGGAGGAGGAGGCACTTGATATCCATAGTGATGAGCATATTGTTGAAAGTAGCCTTCGGAACCCAGCTGTGCCACCATGCTATCTACTGAAGGAATCTCGGGCTCCTCCGTCTCGGGAGAGGGTGGAGATCTAGGAGGTTCAAATCCATAATGGTTATGCAATAATTTGAGAGTGCCCTTCATTTGTTTCCTCTTTCTCCTAGACCTCTACTGCTCGACCAATACATCCCTCTGACTCCTACACATAGATGTGAAAAAGTTCAAAAGCTTGCAAATAGGAGAGGGAGGATTGTCCCTAGGCTGACTGCTGCTGCCAGCCCCAAACCGGTCAGACCGGTTTGGTCTTGTCTAGTGGCAGCAGCTGGCTGGTATTGCTCCTGCTGCTGTCCTTCTCCTTCCTCCATTTCTATCTCATCATACCTTCCAGGTGAGGGAGTCTTTATCCTCTTGGGTACCGGGACTTTGAAGGGCTCATGCTTAGTGTCTTTGAGAAATTTCCGTTGTGACACCTTTTCAATGATATGCATGATATAGGGTGCATACCCACACAACCTCTGGGGGCTCTCGCTAATGATCTTGATTTCCTCCCAAATGAAATCACTCACTAAGAATGGAAGTCCGGGAGGCCTCATATGAACGAGCAAGTCCTTAGCATAGTTAGAAATATCTGCCGGGTTTCCGCCCCTAGGTGTGAGTGTCAATCGGAACATGCGGTTAAGCATGCTATAGTAAGAGTAAAGCCCCGCTGCATAACCCGCATTCCCTTGTTTGTTTCTTGGGTACATGAACTTCATCTCTGAAGGCTCCATCGGACGAGTGCCACGGTGAATGCAAGGAAGAGTCAAATCCGCCGGGCTAGCTCCAAGGAACCTAGCAAAGTGTGTGAAAGTGACACTGTATCTAGTGCCCTCGGTTATCCAATGCATCTTTCTTGTACCCTCATTTTCCTCAAAAGCGACAGTGGCATAGAATTGTGCAATGACCTCCGTGTTCCAACTGTTCCTAAATCCCATAAGAGGCTTGATCCTCAGAGTAGTACAAACCTCAATGATATCTCTGAAAATAGTGTTGTTTGTCTTCTCCATATAGCCCCAATCTATCCATCGAGCCTTTGCAATAATGCCCTTCTTCTTAGCTATGATGGTAGTGGAATAGTAGTCCTGCTGAAAGAAAGTGTGAAATCTGTAATCTATCCCACTAGCCATGTCCTTAGGCTCACCATAGGGCCACTCCCTTCTCTTCCTCCTAGCTGCCTCAGTCTTACCCATGCCAAGATAATTCACTATGCGATGAGTGCCGGGATTGACTAGCCTCCTGATCTCAAGCATAACCTGCTCTTCTCCTTCTTCTTCTTCTTCTTCTTCTTCTTCTTCTTCTTCTTCTTCTTCTTCTTCTTCTTCTTCTTCTTCTTCTTCTTCTTCTTCTTCTTCTTCTTCTTCTTCTTCTTCTTCTTCTTCTTCTTCTTCTTCTTCTTCTTCTTCTTCTTCGTCCCTTCCACCATAATCTTCTTCCTCCTCCTCATCATCATCATCACCAGCTGGTCCTTTCCCATGCCTAAATTCCATTCTGTAGTTCTCATCACTCTCCTCATCATCATTGCTAGAAGTCTCATGCCCTTCTTCCATAATCTCGTTCACAACATTTGACTGAGATGCTCTGGACATCCTAGGCCTCAAGATAGGGCCACTGGAGGTACTGGAGGGCTCAATCGGATCAGGATCGCCTTCGGACTCATCAACCCTCTTTTTCTTCTTTGACCTAGTGTAGGTCCTCGAGAAGTCCGACATGTTATTCCTGACCACAAATAAGTGGAAAAGTATATATAAGGTCCATAGGAATTGATTCGAGACTTGACGTGAATTGAATTTGAAGTTATGGATGAAAACAGGGTTACTGTCCTAATAAAACTGGTCAGACCGGTTTCAAAAACCGGTCAGACTGGTTTCGTCGGCTGAAACCCTAGATCATGGAATTCGAAATGTAGCCATCCAAATTGATTCAAAACTTAAAGATAGCTTCCTGGGCATACTAGTAGATGATTGCTTAAAGGAATCCGAGAGATATGCATGGAGCTAAGAGATCGGGCAAAGAGAACCTTGAAGTACCTTGAGAGGATGGGAGAAGATGAGTAGAGCCTCAAAAACGGTCTCCAATCCGGTCAAGCCGAAGTTTAGCACCCCAAACTCTTAATCTCCAAAGGGGAAACCTTCTCCTTGAGCCATCTTCAAGAATCCATGGTGGGAGAACTTGTGGAGAGGGAGAGCATGGTGGAGAGGAGTGTAGGGTCGTGGCTGGCCTGGTGGGAGTGAAATGAGGATTGATAGGGAATATTCCATGCGGGATACCCTTAAAGGGGTGGACCCGGGGCAAACCGGTCAGACCGGTTTCAGAAACTGGTCAGGCCGGTTTCCCTCAGGGAACCAGATGAAGTTAAGAACCTGAGATTTGAAGCTTGATTTGAGAACTAATATGAGAATTGAGTTCAAGATATGTCCAGATACTAGTTCCTTTTCTAAAAAACCTGAAGCTTCAACTCTTTATCCAAAAACCCCTTTTTCTCCGCGAGAGGTGAATAGAAGAAAGGATAAGATATTGAAAGAATTTTGCTCCTTTTCCTTTTGAGATAGATCTAGTGAGATGAAGAGATAAAGTTATGAACTTTGGTCACTAGATGACTCCCATAGAGAGATTTTCCAATTAGGTCCAAAAGCTCCTTGATACTTCCAAGAAACTTAGAAAGAGATAGATATGGAGAATATGTTGGACTTAAGAAAATCTCACCACTTGTGACTAGCCATCAATCAAGCAAGGTTAACTATAGTCACAAGTGGGTCGATTGGGTCATAAAGACCAACAACCAAATATTTTCAAAATTCACACAAATCCTATCATGCTAGTTGAGTTTTTCAAAAATCTAACCTATGACACGCAAACATGTGGCTAAACAAGTTTTAGGACCATATTGGGATGTTTAACTCATGCCTCTCACATTATAATAAGCATTTGACATAAAGTCAATATAAAGGTAGGCATCAATTAAATATCCAATAGGCACACACGAGAGAACCTTGAATAGATCACATGCTAAGAAAATGCACACACTAGCATGAATAAATCCTAGATGATAAAGGTAGAAGAAGAGTGAGTGTGAACCATACCTTTGCCTCTAGTTTATCACAATTTTTACATTGGTGAATTGTGATTTTCCTTCACTTGTGCATTTCCAAGTTAAGTCCAAGTTCTAGCTCTCATTTTGATAGACCTTTTAAACACAACACGAGAGAGACACTTAAATAGCACAAGCACTAGTTTCAATCCTTAGTGACCTTTTGGGTTAGAGAGACAAGAGGTCCACCAAAAATTGAAACCTCACAATATAGATCAAATTCCCTTTGTTTATGGAGCATATGAAATAATGTGAACGACTAGGGTCATATGCACCATTTTGGCAATTAAGTCCAACTCGAGGAATTTAAACTATATTGTGGTGAGTAGCTATGCTTAAGGTTAGTTTCATAATCCAAAGAGAAGGATTGGGTCAATATTACCACTTTGGACTCAAAGATCATAGCATACTCCATGGAGAGAGACAAGCTCTCATTTTGAGACTACAAAAATCACTAGATGAAAGCATTAGTCTCAAAGACACAAATTGTAGAGTGATCTCCCCTAAATAGGTGCATCATGGGTTTGTGTTGCATGAAACGAGCACTTCATCAATTTAATGATCTAGGAGAGGTCACTTCACAATTTGGTCAAGGCACAAGAGAAAATAATTTACAAATATTGAAATTGTGCCAAGAGTACTTACTATCACCAAGATAGTGTTTGTATGATGCTAAACAAGATCTGAGAACATTTATTTGAAATTCTTGAATTAATCTTGAAGTGTATTCCTCAGTTGGGCAGCACTGGGCCAAAACCGGTCAGACCGGTTTGGCAAATCGGTCAGACCGGTTTTGCCAGTCAGTCCAACTAAAGCTTTTCTTCAAGACTCAATTAGCTCCCGATGCAGGCATATCTTCATGAATCTTTAATTGCTGACAATCACCCTGATTCTAGAAGCTCTATAGGTCTGAATTCCCAGATCCCGGAACCTCTGGGGTCTGCACTTCCAGAAAAATAGGGATGTTTGGCCCTTGGAGTTGGTGTTGAAGCTTGGAAATTTTCTTCATCTTTTCTTATACTTCAACTTGGTCTAACGCCTAAGGCCAAACGCTTGATTGACTTGCAATTTTACTTCTTCTTTTAACCTGCATCATTTAAACCAATATGCTCTACTAGAGAGCGGTTACAAGCATCATATGGTAAGAGGAGCATAAATGTACACAAAATTACTTAGTCAAGCCAAGTGCACAAAACCAAGGTCTTGAGCACAAGTATCCACTTAGGATCAATTGACTAAGATGAAAGATGAAGCTTATGTTACCGAGATGTCATTGGAAGAGGGATATAAAAGTTTATTCTTGACACTTGGTATTATTCTAGCTCATAGTCCATTTCTTGAGTTTTGCCAAGCCTCCAATGCATCTCCATGCTCCTGCAGTCTTAGCAAGCTCTTTTTGGTACCCAAATCATGTTGGGTCCTTTAGGGTTAGTCACAAGAGATTTGGGAATCCAAATGGCTCTTATGCTAGTTTGAGGTGAGTTAATCACTCTAGTAGCATAGGTACCATTCTTGTCATCCCTAAGTCTAGAAAATGCATAATCGACGAGTTTTGACTTAGGAATGTTACCATTTGGACAATCATTACTCTCATGTCCCTTTGACCGACAAGTGTAGCAAATACGGCTTTTGATCTTGCTTGCTGAAGCCTTGCCCTTATTCTTGCTCACCTGTTGCTTCTTGGTATTGTGGCTTGCTGTAGAAGCTTGATTACGCTTGATATGCTCCTGAGGCGCCACTGTTGCCAAAACCGGTCTAACCGGTTTCCCAAACTGGTCAGACCGGTTTGGTGCAGGCAGCACCCCAGTCACCTGTGGACACGCTTCAATGAAGTGTCCATGTTGCTTGCATTTGTAGGATATCCTTCGACTTAGCTTCCTTTGCCTTTTCTTCTTGCCTTCGAGCTGAGGAGAGCACATGGATGCATAGTGCCCCATTTTTGAGCACTTGAAGCATTGTATGTGATCAAGCTTCTTTTTCTTGATTTCTTGAGCCTTGTGATTGTTGCCTTGCTTCTTCGGTTGGAGGGTTGAGCTAGTGCGGTTTGAACCCTTCTCAAGCTTCTTCACCATGTTGTCACGGTTGTCTTGAGAAGGTTGCACTTGACCTTTTACCTTCAACTTACTCAAGTCTTCTTTAAGCTTTTCAACCTCTTGCATGAGTTGATCATTTTATTTTGCAATGAGGTCATCACATGTCTCTACAAATACATGCTCAATACTAGATTGGCTTGCTTGAGAACAACGAGGTTTAGTACAAGACAATTCAATATTGACATGTGAGCATGTGCATGTGTGTGAGAGAGGTTGAGTGGATGTTACCGATGAAAGCACAACCTCATGAGCTACTTATAGACAAGTATATGATTCTACAAGCTTGTCATGAGAGCACTCAAGCTCCTTGTGACATGCTTGCAAAGCCATATGCTCGCTAGTGAGCTTTTCAAGCTTATCATTGAGCACCTTCTTTTCTTGTTCCAAAGATGCTACACATGTAGACAAGTTAGTAGCACAAGCAACTTTGTTAAGCAAGACATCATATTTATTAATCAAGGTAGAGTGTGAGAGTTTGAAGGCTTCAAGCTTTTGAGTTAATGTCTTTATGGTGTCAACTTGATCTTCAACTCTCTTTGCCATTTGATCTTCCTTGGTTTCCTTGCTCTTCTTGGCCATCAAGCACTTGTGATCATCAACACTGGGAGTTGAGGATCTAGAAATCACCGATGCTTGTCTTGATCGCCTTCTTGAACGCTTGTCAGCCTTCACTGCGTTCATCCTGTGAAAACCGGTCAGACCGGTTTTGGAAACCGGTTGGACCGGTTTCCCCACAGGGTCACCCGACTTGCTTTTCTTGTCTTGTTGATCCATGAGTGTGGTCACTAGAGGATCAGTGTATGCTTCTGAGGTAGAGCACTCTTCTAAGGATACTCTTGTCACTTGATCCTCACTAGTTGATGGCTTGTCCTGCTCAAACCCCAAATCTTCATTTTGGCTTTTGATTTCTCTTCTCTCATCATCCTTGGCCAAAATGTCATCATGAGCACATGAAGATGAGTGGTTTGCAGCTGTGGCTTCACTTTGCATGCTTGCTCTTTGATCTTGGTCTTTGCATTTGGGTATATCATAAAGATCTTGAAAAATTTCCCTAACATCATGTGCATCAATTATGTCATCACAAATTAATTCCTGCACATCACAACTCAAGGTACTACGAATGTAGTTAGTAACTTGAGCGTTGAGTTGCCAACATTCTAACTCCTCTATAGATAAGCCCGACAAGTCAATGTTGTCTACTCTAGTGTGAGGAGGAAGAATACTAGCAACTACAACCTGCTCGGCATGTGGACCAAAGGTCCTAATTCCATTAAGTACATGAGCTGACCAAGAATAATAGTTTGAGCCACCTAGAGTCAATGACTCAAAAGATTCCTCATATGTTGTCGACATCTTTTCTCCAAGCGGTTAAGCTCGAATTGGAGTTCCTTGCTCTGATACCAATTGAAAGGATCTTGATGTCGTCTAGAGGGGGGGTGAATAGACGAATCTGCACTTATTAAAAACTTCAACCCTCTGTTAGTACCAAAACCGGTCAGGCCGGTTTCCAAAACCGGTCAGACCGGTTTTGCTAGGCAGCAAAACAACAGTCTAAGAAATAGCCCTCTACGAGTTCTAGCACAAACCAAACTTGGTGTAGGACTTCCAAAGGTGTTTCCAAGAGTGTCAACGAAGTCCCTGCACACAACACAAGCACACCAAGGTAGATCGAAGCGGAAGCACAAAGATTAAGCTAGAAACAACTTAAGGTAATGCAAGTGAATGTAAAGCGAGTAAGAGCACAAAGACACCGGATTTATCCCGTGGTTCAGCTCGCCACTAAGGCTGGCCTACGTCCACGTTGTTGAGGTAAGCCACAAGGGCTTTGGGATCTCTTTCAATCCGCTCCTCCCTCACACCTATCGCCAAGGCAATAGATGGAGTGTTCCACTATCTTTGATTTGCAATTACAAACTTCTTGGAGCTGCCACACAACGATCGGGAGCTTCCAAGCGACTTCTAGCCGTCTAGGAGCCAAGGGCTCCAAGAGTAAAAGATGCTTCAAAAGATCTTCAACGAAATCAGCAGGTGCTCAAGTGTGGGATGCTCACTAGGCTTCTCAAAGCTCTCTAAAGCTCTCACATAAGTCACTCTCTCAACCCAACTCAAGGATAGGGCACTAAAGGCTTGAATCTCACTCAGAGAGGTTGGGGAGAGCTCAGCTGGGGTTCTGGAAGGTGTTAGAAGTGTGGAGAACCAGCAACCCCTCAAAGAGGAGCTCATGGGTATAAATACCCAACTCCCATGAAACTAGCCGTTAGTCTGTCAGACAAAACCGGTCAGACCGGTTTGCCAAACCGGTCAGGCCGGTTTTCAAACCAACTAGCCGTTGGACGGTGTTAGTGCCCAAACCGGTTACACCGGTTTGCCAAACCGGTCAGACCGGTTTGGACCAGAGAGCTCTACTAAGGTTTGATCTCACGGGTTAGTCTCTCATGGGTTCACTTGAGCACTTTTTGATATTTGTTGTCCAACCAATGATTCATCCCTCTTGATAGTACGTCATACCTAAAACTCAATATAAAAGATAAACCCTAATTAATCTACTTGAGCTTGAACCACTAAGGTAAGCCGGTAATTGATCTTCAATGATTCGAGGGCTTCCAATATTGTATACCAACTGAGCACATGTTATAGATGAGTAAATATATGCATGTGCTTGAGCATGTCCACCTTGAGCTAGTGACTTAGAATTCTTCCATAGAGTAGAGAATTAACCACTTTGAATTCTTAAGCCACTCCAATTTATCAATCATGACACTAGGTGCAATTTATCACTTTCCTCGGTAGGCTTGGATATGATACTTCGAAATCCTTGATGCTCTCAACTTCACCCTAGCCACTTTGCTTATGGTCGCTATCCATAGCCTTTGCTTAGTTCCCCATTTTAGCCATCTTGATCTCTTCATCACTTATCCTTGCCACAATTGAGTCAAGTCTTGCACCATAGAGATAATTCCATTTGAGATGCCTCAAATAATTGTCCTTTGATTGATAACAAATATTCTTGATTTGCAAACTTCTATTTATAGGTCCACCACAATAGAGATAACCAAATGACCTTTGTCAATGCTATACTTGAAGTCTTGCAAATAGCTTCCTTGTATGAGTCAATATCCTTCATATGATGTAAGAGTGAAATCCATTGGATATTGTACTCGGTAATCCCATTGTGTAGATCATCAAGTTCCATCTTGTATCAATGGTGAAATCCCCTTGATGCTGTTCACAACTTAACTTTTAGTTTTCCCATTTATATCACAAGCTTCTCCTATCTTCACAATATGCTTTGCTTTGACATAGAGAGGCCAACCAAGTACCATATATAATCATGCCTCTATATTTGCTTTTCTTTAGCTTAGGATCACTTGTTGTATGTCTTATATAGACTCCAATGGGAAGAACACATTAACCAACTCATGACATTCATTTTTAGTATGCTTGCATACATTCCATGTATAATGCCATGAACCACCCTTGTCATCTTTGCAATATGAGCGAAAAACATGATCTTACATATAAATATCATTTGTCAATAATTAACAACCTGCTCACATGCTTTACAAGAGTGTTAGTGATTAAATCAAGTTGTCACTCAACTCACCAAAACCCACTTAGGGCTTGATTGCACTTACACTGGTGCAGAGAATGGCGACGTATTCGGCCGGATGATGCCCTAGGCGAGCATAGCCGCGACCTGGCGTTCCAGCTCGTCCTTCTGTAGCTGGGGGTAGCGATACGGCCTGATGGCGACGGGAGCTGTACCCGGCAGCAGGTGGATGCGGTGGTCGTACGGCCGAGCTGGAGGGAGCCCCTGAGGCTCGTCAAACACGGCGACGTGCTGCTGAAGTTGACGGTCCAGCATGGGCCGCCCCTAATCAGCCGACATGGTCGCCACGGCGGGCTGCGGTGCGGCCGACTGTAGAGGGCTAGGCGCTGCACACCATAGCACCCGGCGCCCCCACGGTGGAAGGCCAGTGTCCGCGCGTCGAAGTCCCACGTAGCCGGGCTGAGAGTGTGTAGGAAGTCGACACCGAGGATGAAGTCGAAGTAGCCCAAGTCGATGCCGACGCATGTGATCGCATAGGGCTCGCCTGCGATGGACACCTCAACATCGCGGGTGACCATCACACATTAGAGGCGGTCACCGTTGGCGACCGTGACACGGAGGTGATCGCCGTCGGAGGCCGCGAGCCCGAGGCGGCGCATGGCAGCACCCTGGAGGAAGTTGTGTGTGGAGCCCGTGTCGAGGAGGGCCAAGAGTCATTCGCCCTTGATCGTGACGTGCACGACCATGCTGTTCTCTGCCTGAATACCTGTCAATGCATGCAATGAAACCACTAGCGCATTAGCCATGGCATCTAGGGGCGCGTCTGTCATGTCGGCGGTCCCCGTGTCGTCTGCCTTGTCGTCGTTGACAAGGTAGTCGCCCGACTCAAGGTAGAACAACCACTTGCACTGATGGCCGCGGACGAAAGGCTCGTCGCAGTTGTAGCACAGCCCCTGGCGGCGGTGTTCTAGCTGCTCCGCTGGAGTGAGGCGGCGAAACTGCCTGATGGGCGGCTGTTGGGCCGGCTGTGGGGCGCAGTGGGCGCCGGGCGTGCGGTCGGCGGAAGGGGAAGGCGGTACGACTGCTGTTGACGGCCTGTACGCGACGGCTCGAGCGGTCGTTGCGGCTACGTCGTGCGAGCGCACAGCCCGAACGACCGAGCGAGGTAGACCGCTGTCGACAAGTCGCAGGGGGCCTGAAGCTCGACGTCGACCCGAATGTGGTCCGGAAGGCCCCCCACATACAAGTCGACATTCTGTGTGCTGTCGAGGTTCCGAGCATGGCAGAGGACAGCGTTGAAGTGCTCGGTGTAGTCCTAGACAGTCGAAGTGAACTGAATGCGGCCGAGTTCTGCCAGGCGGGAGCCGCACACGGGAGGACCGAATTGTAGATGGCACAGCTCCTTGAAGCGCGACCACGTCGGCTGTCCCTCATCCTGCACGAGGGTGAAGTACCAAGTCTGGGCCGCTCCGCGAAGATGATACCCCGCCAGCCACGTGTAGTCCGCCGGCGGAGTGTGCTGGCCGCCGAAGAACTGCTCGCAGTGGTTGAGCCAGTTCAGCGGGTCTTCCAGGCTGTCATAAGTTGGGAACTCCAACTTGTAGAAGCGCGGGGCAGCCTGGGCGGGAGCCTCGTCCCGTGGGTGTGCATCGAACGGCGCCGAAGCTGCGCCCAGGGGGGCGCCCGCGTCCGATGAGAACAGGGTCCCATCGACGCTGCCGTACAGGACGCCTAGGGCACGTGGTCCGCCCAGGGGGGCGGTCGGTGCCCAGGACAGCGATGCCACCGTACGAGGCTGTGGGGACAAAAACACAACAACCTGCGAGCCACGGCGGGATGGGTGACGGCGACGGCGGGAAGGAGATGCGATGGATGGGGACTCCCGCTGAAATCGGTGCCCCCGTCATCGGCGGGCGCAGAGAAGCCCAGGGACGAAGCCGGTAGCGCTGGCTGCGTGGACACCGGGAGCACCGGCCGCGTGGTTGCCGGCTGGGACGCACGCTGACCACCGAGGATGAAGTTGCGGATCACCGCAAGGTCCGCCTGCATCGCATCAAGGTGAGTATTCGTCGCATCGAGGCGAGTATTCGTCGCGTCCATGTAGTGCGCCTGGTGTACCAGCAGTCCTATCACCTCCTCCGGCGAGAAGATGTGGGTGCCCGGCGGTGCGGCGGTCCAGGTGGGAAAAGCCGGGACGAGGGCCGCTGTGCTGGATAGGGATAGCGACGACGTGACCGGCGGTGGCACCGTCGATACAGGTGGTGGCGCTAAGGAGACAGGCGGCGGTGCCGAAGAGTTGGATGCCGGCGACTGTGACAGTAGCGGAACGGAGGCGGATGGGAGGGATCCTGACATCACTGATACCAGGTTGATAGGATTACGGATCCTACCAGGGATTTCCCTAAGCGAGTAGGGATGAGCAGGAGGCGTCCTGTACGTTGACTCTGTAGTGTGAGCCATGCATTAGTAGTTATGTAGTGCAGAAATGCCAAAAAGCTCTTTTATGGGGCGTGATAGGGGGGTGCCCGATCTTTCGGTGAGTGGAGATAAATCCGATTCAGCGGGAGTAGACCCTCACGATCCGACTACGACGAGCAAGCCTGAAGTGCCAATGCAATCGCTGAACCAACTCCCTGTGGTTACCGACCTTGTTGGAGCAAGATCGGCCTGATCACGAAGATCAATTCCTGTGCGCAATCGACGAACGAACAAGAATTTGAGGCGAGCAATCTTAATATCACTCGAAGGTGGAGTCTGCAATACACGAAGGTAGCGCTATGCGGCTGTTCGATTGTAGCTAAAGCTAACTTGTAAAACAAACTCAAGTTTCTAAGGTGGCGGCTACTGAGTATAAAAGGAGGGGCGTCCTAGGAAGGGGCGCCCACAACTTGGGCCTAAGGCCCATCAAACTGGCGACGCAGCACCTTGGCAGATTCTGGACGTCAACTTGTTTCAACGATTCCTGTTGACTCAGGACGAATTTTGGCATGAGACTAGTGCCATTGGAAGCTCTATGAAATTGTGCTTCCAACCATATATAGAACGTCCAAAACCGACTCAATATGCGACCTGGACGTCCATTTTATTGCGCACTACTCCTGGACTCCGAACTGGGCTCGAACTTGAATCGCTTTAGGCCTCCACCTCGGGGACTCGAACCGGATTGGCCTCGTGCCTCCTCCTCGACTTGAACACCCTTGTTGGACATCTTTTACTCCATTCCATGAACCAATCATGGTTGTATACACGGGTGTCATGTCCTCATCATTCTCCCCCTTTTGAAGAAAAGTCGTCCTCGACGTCGATTGTACCTGAAAGCGAGCCTGCACAACACAAAGGAGAACGGGGTTGCGGAAATAAAACAAACCAAAACAAATGGGAGGAGGAATGTGACCATGTTTCCAAATATGTATCATATCATGTCGCATAAAATTGTCAGCATCTTTGGAGACTTTGTCATTACGATCCTGCAAAAGATTAGTACCAATAAAAGACACAACAGGAATAGTTGGTTGATTGCACGAAAATTTAGCACCAAAAACCATAGGGAGTGACCAGCAATGCTTCCGTTCTTGTGAAAAATAACTATTAGAGGAACATGTGAATATGTTTGTATGAAGGTTACCCTCTAATCGATCACAATCTTGCACAACAACAGGAAAATTCAGATTTGAACAAATGTAAACCCGATGTACCATATATTGTCCCTTGTTATATTTGCCAATAACATGATATGAATGTCTAGACAACCATGGCAAATTAGCATATGAAAAAATTCTCTTTTCCAAACAATCTAGATTACACAAATCATCAAATTCAATGTAACCCAAGGTATGTAAAGAAGACAACAAATGTAGCTCATCATTTTTACTAGCAACATGCATAATATGTTTATTTTCAGGACTAGCATGTAAAGCGGAAGTAGTGGCACATAATTCATCTTTATCACAAGAAACATCAAGTAAATCACCATGTGACAAGGATAAATCAAGAGATGGTTCCACTATTAATTGCTCAACTAAAGCATGATTTGTGGAAAAATTCAGCACATTAACACAATTCTCACCTTCCGTGAGTGTAGCACCATGGACATTAGCTATGTTCTCAGTAGGAGTATTAGGTGCATTGTGAAGTGATGGTTCTGAATTTGCACATGAGGATGCGCCTGCAGGTTCGTCCGTCCTCTCGAGCGGTGTAGTGGTGGGCGTGGATGGCGCTGGGCTCTTGAGCACTGTAGTGGTGGACGTGGATGGCGCTGGGAGAGCGGCCGCTGAGCTGGATGTCGAGCTTTGTCCTGCAAAAGAGTTAGAATATTGCTTCGAGCGACGTCCCTGCACTTCACGTTCAGCTTGGCAAGCGTATTCAAATAATATGGTCATATCTGCATATTCCTTATGATCTAGTATGTCCTGAATTTCACGGTGTAAACCACTACGAAAACGTGCCATAGCAACGTCGTTTTTTCCTAATAACCCACAACGAATTATGTCTTTTTTTAACTCCTGGTAATAATCCTCTACAGATTGGGAACCTTGCTGAAAACGCTGCATTTTTTAAGCAAATCATGCGCATAATAAGAAGGTATAAATCTATGTTGCATAGCAGCTTTCAATTGATCCCAAGTGGTTGGAATTGAACAGGGATGTCTTTTATTGTAATCACGCCACCACATTAAAGCAAGATCCGTAAACACACTAATAGCAGTTTGAACTTGAGAATTAGCAGAAATATCATGGTATGAAAATTGCTGTTCAACTTCTAATTCCCAATCAAGATATGCAGCAGGATCATATTGGCCATTATAAGGTGAAATTTTAAATTTAGGCTTAGCAACGGAATCATTACTGGATTGGCGTGGCACATGGCGGTCACGACTACGGCTGTCCTTCTGCAACCCTCTTATCGTAGTGTGCAATGCATCGAGTCGTGCCACGACAGCATCGAGTGTGGTCTTAGTAGACGTATGTGCGAACTTGATCCGATCGAAACGCTCGTTCGATGAAGTGGTCATCGAATCCAGTCGTGTATGTATCGTCTGAATGTTCGTAGCAACTCCATCAACTCGTGTCCGCATGTCCTGCACCTGGTCATTCCTCTTGTCGTCGCCTGCCATGGTTAGCGCAGACACAAAAACAAAATCGACGACAAAATAGGGGTGTAGTTGCTCACACAGGCGCTCAAACTAATGCTGTTATCAAATTCTTATCCGTTCTTACCAAGAACACAGGGGCGAACTGCAACCAACTGGTGGAACCTGCGAAAGATTGGAGGAGCGATTGCCAGGCGGGACAAAACCTGCTCGTCAGAGAACTTTGTGGAGTTTTGTGAAGGCTGCACTCAATTGAAGGATTAGCACAATCAAACAATAATGCAAAGCTGAATTATAGTGCTAAACACGAACAAACGAGTGCAAAAGCGGAGGAGAACAAAGGGAAAAATTTGTGGGAGGGAGGGAAAGTGCAGCACGTGCCCAGGGATGAACTGCAAGCTGGGGGCTCAGCTTCGAGAGAGAAAGAAAAAAAAAGCTAGCAGGATAGCCTCGGGGAAACACCGTGAGGGCTCGGCGTTGCCACGAGCAGAAAGGCAAACGTGTGCCCAGGGGGAACGCACGGCACCAGGGGTATCGTGAAGCAGGGGGCACAACGTGACCGATCCTTGTCCCTGTTGGAGTCTTTCTCTTTTTTCCCTTTTTTATAGACTTTCCGTTTTTCTTTTGACTTTCCAACACACACGAATGGGAGGGGCGATCACGAGGGGATGGTACGCGGTGCAACCGGTTCGGTGCGAGGGGAGTCCGAACCAGACTTTGCTTTCTTTTTTTTCTGCACAGAGGGGGGGGGGGAACGATCGCAGCAGCACGGGGGGTGTCACGGCGATCAGCGTCGGGGGGAAGGTTCGGCCCAAGGGAAAAAACAACACCCGGTCGCGACCAGATGTGGATCCCGACGGCTTGTTTCTTTTTTTTTACGCTCCAAGGGACACACGCAGGAAAGGAAAATCGAGGGGGCGTATCCCGCGGTGTCCGCGTGCGCGTCACGCGAGGACACGGCCAGGAAGTTGATGCGCAAGGGGTTGCGTGGTGGCAGGCAGCAGAGAAGGAAAAACAGCGGCTAGGGTTTAGAAGGAAGGTAAACCAAAACAAAGCTAGAACACAAGCAACCAGTAACGATTGAACGAACAAGCACACAAACTCAACAAAGCAAATTATTGAATGAAAGTGCGAGGCTAAATCGGGTTGCTGGAACAAGGATCTAACCTAGAACAAATTTTTGTTTGGTTTTTGTGGACTATAGGTGTCGGGGTTCTCTACCGCCGGACAGTAAATTCCTATCGATCGTGTGTCGGGCTCGGATGGTTAGCGCGAGAGACAACGGGATTTATACTGATTCGGGCCTCCGAGGAGTAATACCCTATGTCTAGTGTCGAGCTGCCGTGTTCCCACGCTGGGGTTTTTTGTAGTAGGGGTTACAAACTGGTCGGGAGATGGTGTCGGACCCAGGTCCCTGAGAGTGAGCGTTCGGTTCGTCGGCTAACCCCTGTAACGGTTGCCCTCCTCTCCCTTTTATAGACGCAAGGGGAGGGGCAGAGAGGGAAACAAGAGAAGAGTTACAGTGTCGGTCACTGAGATGTCCTTTCATGCGTCGCTGTCCACCAGGGCGCATTGAAGTAGAGTTGTGTTGCGTTGTCGTGGAAGCCGCCACGTGGCCGGGCGGGGCTGTTCACTTCGGGACGCCTGGCGCCTTCTCCGAGCAGTTCGGTGGTGACTCAGTTCGCTTGAGCACGGGATGACCACGCCACGTTAAGGCCTAAGCATAGACCAGAGCTCGTCGTAGGGGGTGCTTGAGTGCCTCGGGTGGAGCTTGCGTGCGGCAGAGTTGGAGGTGATGGCGATTTGACGGCTGCGCAGCTGAGCAGAGCCGCATTAAGACCCTTGTCACAGCCAGCTGCCCGCGCAGGCCGCCAGCTGGTGTGTTTGCATGGCACGGGGAACCGGTCCCCCACGCGTCGTGGTGGAGGTGTCCGCGCGCCGAGATCGTGCCACGTGGTGTGGCTCGCGCCTTAGTCAGAGGCGGGGACTGCTCGTGCGAACGAGCAGCTTGTCGTGCAAGGCGGAGACTTGTCGTGCGAGGCGGAGACTTGTCGGAGGGGGTCCTTCTAGTGGGGAACTGGTCGGAGAAGTTCCCAACTAGTCGGAAACAAGACGTCTTGCCAGTGAGGGTCTTAGCCATGGTCCTTAGTCCTCCTCGTCTTGAATCTTGGCCTTCACGTTGTCAATCCTAGCCTTCGCACTGTCAATGGTGTCAGAAGACTTCACCTCAAGACAGATTATCTCGCCGTCAAAGGGGGCCCTAATCTGGGCCCTCGTCAGTAGCCCCCGAGCCTGAGAGGGAGTCAAGGACTCATGCACAGGCTCAGTCGAGAAGGCTTGGTGCTGATTCTTGTTCTTGGTCTTCCCGGTGGGTGCGCGCGAGCGCATCCGCCGGATGTAGCCCCCGAGCCCGCGAGTGAGTTGTAGACTCGCTTGCGGGCTTTTAAGCTTCATTACTGTAGTTGTGGCCCCAAATTGTTCCATTGTGGCAGTTGTTGGCGTCGTGGGCGACGTGGACGACGCGGACGACGTGGGCGATGCGGATGATGCGGGCGGCGTGGGTGCCTCGGCCGTTGTAGCGAACGAGACGGTTCGAAGTGACCGTGCAGGGACAGTTCAGGCTCCCAGGTTCGGCGGGAATCGAGGCGTCGTGCGGGCGGGCGCCAGTCACGCCGGGTCAGGCGCACGCGGGCGAGCGTTTTCGCTAACGCGGCGGGCCCAGCATTCAAGGCGAGCAGCCGTGCTCCTCCCTTTTTAACCGCGCGCCAGCCATAGATTCGGGACTTTACTCCCTCATCCTCTTCCTTCGCCTTTGGGCCTCACCTCTCCTGCCTTCTTGCGCCCACAGCACCACCACAACCCGCGCCGTAGCTTCGTTCGAAAGCTCGCTGCCGCCATGTCGAACTGGACGCGGTCCAATGTGTCCCACGCGATGCTGCGCTGCCTTGTCGAGGCCGGACAGCTCCCTCCTCTCACCAATGCGGTGGAGTGGAAGGTGCCCGGGGATGAGTCCGTGCCGCACCCGCCCAAAGGGTACGTCGTCTCGTTCGTGGCCTTCCACGAGCGTGGCTTCTCCGTCCCCGCCGGGCGATTCATCCGGGTGGTCCTCTACGAGTACGAGCTTCAGCTGCAGCACCTCAACCCGAACAGCATCCAGCAGATGGCCGCGTTCGAGGCGATGTGTGAGGGGTACTTGGGGATAAGTGCCCACTGGCACCTCTTCAAGTATTTCTTCATGTTTGCATGCCTGAAGGATGGCTCCAAGGCGGCCACGATCGGCTGCGCCAATCTCTGGATGAAGCAGGGGCGCGGCGACGGCTACATCCTAACCTCGTCGACCAGCTCCAACTCCTTGTTGACCAGCTCGAACAGCGGCTGGCACAAGGGGTGGTTCTACCTGAGGAACGACCCCGAGTTCGCGTTGCCAGCGTTCACCGGGATCTCCATCGGGCAGGGGCGGAGGAACTGGACCGACGGCCCCCCGAAGGCGGAGCAGGAGAAACTGCTCAAGGAGCACTGGGCGGTGCTGGCCTACCTCCGAGGAGCTGGGGTCACCCTGGCGACCGTCATCGGTCAGTACCACGCCCGGGGGGTCGTACCGCTCCAGAGACGGCCGCTACGTCTCTGCGAGATGACGGCCGACAGAGCCCCCTGGCCAGGGACCATGACCGTGCTCGAGTTCCCGTCGCTGAACGAGATCCAGTGTCGTGTGGCGCTGGCGATCGGGAAGTCGACCTTCACGTGGCCGCCGGCCCGGCTTCTTCCGATGCTCCCCAACGGGGAGACCGAAAAAATTGTGAGTTGTCGAGAACTTATTCGAGAGTCGTTACATCTCGAACATTCTCAAGCACCCGGGGTCGACTGTCATAACGTGTAGTCGACTTTAGGAGCTCGAGAGGACCAAGCTTTACTCCGGAGCCATGGAGGCGTAAGAGTCGAGAAGCATGGTCTCCTCGAACCGCTAAGGACTGCCACTCGTTCGCAGCCCCCGAGAACTTGGGGAGTTCGAGAGGTAACCTGCGGGTTTTCATCGCGAAAGTTGTTTTAGACCAGAGTCTAGATGGTCACTCGAACGCTTTTGAGAAGAGGTCGGACGAAGGCCAGGGGGCTCGAGTTGTGCCCGCAAGTCTTTGCACCGTAGCCGCGGAGGCGTAGGTGCTAGGAGCTTTGAACGAGCAGCAACATCTTGCCCCACGCAAGCCGTCATCTTTACTTCTCGCAAGGTCGAGCTTCCCGTCAAAAAACCTTTCGCTCGTGCGATCGGTCGCGACACAGATGTCGGAAGATTTTTTGAAAAATCACGAAAAAACGCAAGGAGGGCATCGTGCCCTGGGTAGCCCCCGAGCAGGGAGCGTTTCTGCGCAGGTGCAGGGATGCTCACTGCTCAGCCTTTAGAAGAGTCGCACACTTAGAAGTATGGCAACCGAGAACTTTTTCGAACTTATCGACATATGAACAAAGCATGCGGCATTTATTCATTGATGTATAAGATTTGAAACAGTTACTCAAGGGTAAAACGGCCGTAGATGTTCGATGTTCCATGCGTTGGAGATGACCCGTCCATCCTCGTATCGGATCTTGTACGTTCCGGGTCGTAGCACCTGGTCGACGATGAACGGCCCCTCCCAAGGGGGCGAGAGCTTGTGTCAATCCTTGCTGCCTTGAACTCGTCGGAGGACCAGGTCTCTGATGTGGAACTCGCGAAAGCGCACGTTGCGCTCGTGGTATCGTCGTAGAGCTTGCTGGTACTTGGCGCAGCGCAAGAGCGCTACATCTCGTGCCTCATCGAGCTGGTCGATCGCATCCTCGAGCGTGACCTGATTGCCCTCCTCGGTGTATGATTGTACCCGTGGGCTCCCATAGTCGTTGTCCGTGGGCAGGACCGCCTCCGAGCCGTGCACCATGAAGAAAGGAGTGAAACCTGTCGCCCGGCACGGCGTGGTGCGCAGGCTCCATAGCACGGATGGTAGCTCGGCCACCCACCTTGCTCGGAACTTCTCGAGGCGCTTGAAGATGCGAGGCTTTAACCCTTGCAAGATCATACCGTTGGCCCTCTCGACTTGTCCGTTCGTCTTCGGGTGCGCCACGGCAGTCCAGTCCACGCGAATGTTGTTGTCGTAGCAGAAGTTGAGGAATTTCTTCCCCATGAACTGGGTGCCATTGTCGGTGATGATCGTGTTGGGTATGTCGAAGAGGTAGATGATGTCGGTGAAGAAAGCAACGGCTTCCTCGGAGCGGACGTTCACGATAGGTCGACCTTCGATCCATTTGGAGAATTTGTCGACCGCAACGAGGAGGTGCGTGAAGCCCTCGGGCGCTTGTCGGAGCAACCCCACCATGTCGAGGTGCCACACGGTGAAAGGCCATGTGATGGGGATGGTTTGGAGCGTCTGTGCCGGGAGGTGAGTTTGTCGAGCGTAGAATTGGCACCCCTCGCAGCGACACACGATGTCCTTGGAGTCTGCCACCGCCGTGGGCCAGTAGGAACCTTGTCAGAAAGCCTTCCCGACAAGCGTTCTCGGGCCCACGTGATGTCCGCACGTGCCAGCGTGGTTCTCGCGTAGCAGCTCATGGCCTTGATCTCCGAGGATGCACTGCATAAGGATGCCAGGGGCTCCCCGTTTGTAGAGCTCGCCGTCGATGAGGACGAATGCCTTTGCTCGCCGTGCGATGCGGCGGGCCTCCGTCTGGTCGGAGGGTAGTTTTCCCTCAGTGAGCCACTCGAGGATAGGGAAACGCCAGTCGGGATCTTCAAGGTTCAGCTCGGGCGGCTGGTCGATCGCCATGGCCTCTGGCTCCTCAACCTCGGGCGGCTTTTCCCCCTCTGTCCGCACAGAGGGTGCGTGCTGATCACTATCAAAGACCCCGTGTGGTACCGGCTTGCGGCTTGATGCTGTCTTGGCGAGCACGTCGGCGGCTTGGTTGTAATCGCGCAGCACGTGATGAAGCTCGAGCCCGTGGAACTTGCCTTCTAGGTCGCGTACGGCTTGACAGTACACCGCCATCTTCGGATCTATGTAGTTCTTCTCCTTCATGACTTGGTCCACGACAAGCTCGGAGTCTCCTCTGATCTCAAGGCGGTGGATCCTGAGATCGACAGCTATTCGGAGGCCGTTGATGAGCGCTTCGTACTCGGCGACGTTGTTGGAGGCCGGGAAATGTAGTCAGACCAAGTACTCCATGCGCACGCCCAAGGGCGAGATGAAGACAAGGCCTGCACCCGCTCCTTCCTTCATGACCGAGCCGTCGAAGTACATGATCCACGTCTCGTGCTCGATCGGCGCCGGCGGAGTTTGAATCTCCGTCCATTCGGTGACGAAATCCGCCAGCACTTGGGACTTGGTGGCACTGCGAGGTGCATAAGATATGTTCTGCCCCATCAGCTCAAGCGCCCACGTGGCTATCCTCCCTTCGGCCTCGGGGTTCTGGATGACCTCCCCGAGCGGGTACTTGGACACCACGGTAATGGGGTGAGCATCGAAGTAGTGCCGGAGCTTGCACTTGGTCATCAGGACAGCATACACGAGCTTCTGCATCTGTGAGTATCACGTCTTGGAGTCGGAGAGTACCTCGCTGACGAAGTACACGGGGCGCTGCACCTTTTGTGATCTTCCGGGGTCTTCTCGTTCGACCACCAACGTTGCACTGACCACCTGGGTTGTCGCAGAGATGTACAGGAGCATCGGCTCTTCAGGTGTCGGAGCGGTGAGGATCGGCGGGCTCTTCAGCATATTCTTGAGGGAATCGAGCGCCTCTTGAGCCTTGGGGGTCCACGAAAAGTGGTCGGACTTTTTCATCAATTTGTACAACGGCAAGCTACGCTCTCCGAGTCGTGCTATGAAGCGGCTCAGAGCCGCGAGGCAGCCCGTGACACACTATACGCCCTTCAAGTTCTTGATTGGCGCCATGTCGGTGATGGCCGAGATCTTCTCGGGGTTTGCTTCAATGCCGTGTTCCGACACGACAAAGCCAAGGAGCATGCCCCTCGGAACCTCGAAAACGCACTTCTCGGGGTTTAGCTTCACCCCATGCTGTCTTAACTTCGTGAAGACTTCTGTGAGGTCGGGGACCAGATCGCCAGTCTTTCTTGACTTGACCACGATGTCGTCGACGTACGCCTCGATGATGCGTCCTATCAACTCTCCGAAGACACGTTGCATGCATCTCTGGAACGTGGCGCCCGCATTCTTGAGCCCGAAAGGCATCGTCTTGTAGCAGTACGTGCCGAACGGAGTGATGAATGAGGTTGCGAGTTGGTCCGTTATGCACATCGCTATCTGGTGGTACCCGGAGTACGCATCGAGAAAACAGAGGGTTTCGCACCCAGCTGTCGAATCGACTACCTGATCTATGCGAGGCAAAGGAAACGGATCCTTGGGACATGCCTTGTTAAGGCCCGTATAGTCAACACACATCCTCCATTTCTTATTCTTCTTCTTTACAAGTACAGGGTTACCAAGCCACTCGGGGTGGAATACTTCTCGGATGAACCCTGAACTAAGGAGCTTCTTGATCTCCTCGCCGATCGCCTTGCACTTGTCGTCGTTGAAGCGGCGAAGGCGTTGGTTTACCGGTTTCGATCCTGGCTTGATGTTCAACTTGTGCTCGGCAACCTCCCTCGGGATCCCCTTCATGTCGGAGGGTTTCCACGCAAACACATCGAGGTTCGCTTTGAGGAAGTCGACGAGCGCACTTTCCTATTTAGGATCAAGCGCCGTCCCGATACAGAGCGTACGGCCGTCATCGGAGACAGCCGCATCCTTGACGTCCTTGGCGGGCTTGAAAGAGCGGGCCGCTCGCTTGGACGACTCGGGGATATCCTGGTCCTCGGATAGGGGCTCGGCGTGGAGCCTCTCAGACCGGATTAGTCCCTCCACAAATTGGAAGCACTCAGCATCGCACTCGAATGCGTGATGGTACATAGTCCCTACTGTGATGATCCCCTTCGAGCCGGGAATCTTCAGCTTTAGGTACGTATAGTTGGGTACGGCCATAAACTTCGCATATGCCGGCCTCCCGAGGATAGCGTGGTACGTCCCCGAGAACCCCACCACTTCGAAGGTGAGGGTTTCTGTGCGAAAGTTTCGCAGATCCCCAAACATGACTGGCAGATCGATCTGCCTGATGGGGAGAGCTTCCATTCCAGGGACGACCCCGTGGAACGGTGCGGTCGACGGCCGCAGCTTGGACGCAGGATGCCCATGTCGTCAAGCGTTGACGCATAGAGCACGTTGATCCCGCTTCCTCCATCCATCAGGACCTTGTGAAACCGTTTGGATTTGAACAGAGGAGCACGTGGTCGGGATGGTCCTTGTGGTCGAAGGTTATCAGAACCTCCGACCACTTTAGGTAGGACGGCTTCGCGGAGTCGGCGTTGAAGACTTCTCGCCGGATGAGCTTCTCGCGCCGCCTTGAGGGTCGCGCCGGTGACCCGCCGAAGATCATATGGACCGTGCCATCTTCACCTGGGTACTGAGCCCCCGCGTCATCGTCGTTGTTGTCGGTACGCGGGGCCGCCTTCTTGGGTGGATCCGCCGCCCTTTGCTTAAGGGTGTCGTTGACGTAGTTCTTGATCAACCGGCAGTCCTTGAGCGCGTGCTTGTCGGGGACTTCGTGGTGTGGGCACGGCGCGTCCAGGAGCTTCTCGAAGTGGTCCTTTGGGGCGCGACGCCTTGCGCTCGACCGCCGTGACCAGGTTGTCGTCGCGACGGCGCTTGTCGTTCTTCTTCTTCTTCTTGAAGCGCGAGGACGTCCCCTCGCCGTGGTCCATGACCTGCTTTCCCTTGCCCTGAAGGGTGTTGAGCGTTGTTGCGACCGCCTCCTCGCCGTCCGCGTGGTTGCTCGCGATGTCGAGGAGTTCCCGCATGGTCTGGGGTGTGCGGCGCCCGAGTCGATGGATGAGGGAGGTGCAAGTCGTGCCATTCTGGAACGCCGAGATGGCGTCATTGTCGGTTGCTCCGGGAAGCTCGATGCTGCACTTGGAGAAGCGCCGGATGTACTCGCGCAGGCTTTCTCCCGGCTGCTGCTTCCAATTGCGCAGCTCCCACTGCTTGCCGGGACGGGTGTACGTCCCCTGGAAGTTCCCGACGAAGACTCGACGTAGGTCGGTCCAGTCGTGGATCTTGTCGCGGGGTAGATGCTCGAGCCACGTCCGCGCCGAGTCACCGAGGTAGAGCGGCAGGTTCTTGATGATGAACAAGTCGTCTGTCGCCCCTCCCGCGTGGCATGCAAGTCGGTAGTCTTCCAGCCATACGCTGGGGTTCGTGTCCCCGTCGTACCGGGGAATGTTGGTCGGAGCGCGGAAATGCGAGGGGAACCTCGCATCTCGTATGCCCTGGCCGAAAGCTCGGGGGCCGCGCTGGTTCGGCGACCAGCTGCGGTCGTGGTCGTCGTCGCTGTCGTAGCGTCGTCCGCGCCCCCGGTCGTCGTGGTGGCGTGATCGGTTGTCGTTGCGGCGGTCGCCGTTGTCGCCGCGGTGGTCATCGACACTCGCGGCCCGTCGGCGAGCTTCGATGGTGTTACGAGCATCACAGTCGGGCCCGAGTCGTCTCTTGACCGCCGACGCCGCCACCCCAGCCCTCTCCCCGTGGTCCTGATGCCGGGAGGGGGGCGGGTTCGGGCCGTGCGCGGATGGTGCTCCCGCTCGGCCGCGCTCGGACCGCTGGCGTGAAGCGGAGCTCTCGGCTTGCTGCGCCGCCGCAGCTTCGAGCAGCGCCTTGAGTTGCTGGTGCACTCTTCTCTCCTCGGAGGTCGCTGCCTCCGGGCAGCCGCGCAACAACATGGCTGCAGCGGCCAGGTTCTGCGATGCCCGCCTAAAGAGCAGCGGGGCGTCACCATCGGCGTTGGCGCCGACGTTCGCACCCTCATTGGTGCGTCGGTCGTTGTCGCAGGTGCGTCCCCGAGCTGGCGGCGTCAGGGCGCGGGCTCGGGGTTGTGCTGAGGCAGGTCGACGGTCCTGCCGCCCGCTGTTCCCCTCGCGAAGCTGCTCCTGCACCAGGACCGGCTGCGGGGCTGGCAGCGGAGCGGGCTGCCGGTTGTGGGGCTCGGGGTCTTCCCCAAGCTCTTGATGGAGGGCGGCCAACTCTTCGTCGAGCTGGCGCCTTGCCTCGGCGAGCTCGTCGAGGCGCGCCCTTCGTTGGGCGTCGGTAGCGCGGTGCGCGGTGTGGGCTCCGGCTCGGTGGAGCTGCTCGAGTCCGGCGCCACGACGATGTTGCACTCGCGCGCAGGGTCGCGCGGGCGTGCTGACGATGCCCTCCGGGCTGTCGTCGAGCCCGGAGCGGAGTGGGTCTGTCGCAGCCCGTTGATGTAGGCCGTCACCGGATCGTCCGGGAGGCCGGGCTATCCACGGGGGTACATGGCGGTGTACCGCTCCATGAACCCCCCCAGGCGAGCGGCTCGGCTCCGCTGGCCTGGAAGGCGAGGTCGGTGAGGTAGTAGGCGGTGAGCCTAAAACGCTCCTGTGTTGGATTTGGCCCCAACATAGCCATGATCGTCTCGTCCGAGAAGCCTTGGACGAACGCCGCGCGTCCCGCCGCCCCCATCAGGACATTGGGACGGGGTGGCCGGGCGAAGGTACGCCCGACGACGGACTCCGCCGGCCCGGTGTAGTCGAAGCCGAGGGAGCCGAAGCGCAAGGTGGCCCCAGGGGTCAACAGAACCCTGCGGCCCTCCATCCGATCCGCTGGTGAAGTTCGTCGAGACACACGATGTGCCCCTACCTGGCGCGCCAACTGTCGGGGTTCTGTACCGCCGGACAGTAAATTTCTATCGATCGTGTGTCGGGCTTGGATGGTTAGCGCGGGAGACAACAGGATTTATACTGGTTCGGGCCTCCGAGGAGTAATACCCTATGTCCAGTGTCGAGCTGCCGTGTTCCCACGCCGGGGTTGTTTGTAGTAGGGGTTACAAACTGGTCGGGAGAGGGTGTCGGACCCAGGTCCCTGAGAGTGAGCGTTCGGTTCGTCGGCTAACCCCTGTAACGGTTGCCCTCCTCTCCCTTTTATAGACGCAAGGGGAGGGGCAGAGAGGGAAACAAGAGAAGAGTTATAGTGTCGGTCACTAAGATGTCCTTTCGTGCGTCGCTGTCCACCAGGGTGCATTGAAGTAGAGTTGTGTTGCGTTGTCGTGGAAGCCGCCGCTTGGCCAGGCGGGGCTGTTCACTTCGGGACGCCTGGCGCCTTCTCCGAGCAGTTCGGTGGTGACTCAGTTCGCCTGAGCACGGGATGAGCACGCCACGTTAAGGCCTAAGCATAGACCAGAGCTCGTCGTAGGGGGTGCTTGAGTGCCTCGGGTGGAGCTTGCGTGCGGCAGAGTTGGAGGTGATGGTGATTTGACGGCTGCGCAGCTGAGCAGAGCCGCATTAAGACCCTTGTCGCGACCAGCTGCCCGCGCAAGCCGCCAGCTGGTGTGTTTGCATGCTACGGGGAACCGGTCCCCCACGCGTCGTGGTGGAGGTGTCCGCGCGCCGAGATCGTGCCACGTGGTGTGGCTCGCGCCTTAGTCGGAGGCGGAGACTGCTCATGTGAACGAGCAGCTTGTCGTGCGAGGCGGAGACTTGTCGTGCGAGGCGGAGACTTGTCGGAGGGTGTCCTTCTAGTGGGGAACTGGTCGGAGAAGTTCCCAACTAGTCGGAAACAAGACGTCTTGCCAGTGAGGGTCTTAGCCATGGTCCTTAGTCCTCCTCGTCTTGAATCTTGGCCTTCACGTTGTCAATCTTAGCCTTCACATTGTCAATGGTGTCAGAAGACTTCACCTCAAGACAGATTATCTCGCCGTCAAAGGGGGCCCTAATCTGGGCCCTCATCAATAGGAATTTAAAAAAACACTCGATAAACTCACCGATCAACCTGGAAAGCTGATACCACTTGATAGAGGGGGAGTGCCCGATCTTTCGGTGAGTGGAGATAAATCCGATATGGTGGTTGTTGACCCTCACGATCCGACTACGACGAGCAATCCCGAAGCGCCAATGCAATCCCTGAACCAACTCCCTGTGGTTACCGACCTTGTTGGAGCAAGATCGGCCTGATCACGAAGATCAATTCCTGTGCGCAATCGACGAACGAACAAGAATTTGAGGCGAGCAATCTTAATATCACTCAAAGGTGGAGTCTGCAATACACAAAGGTAGCGCTATGCGGCTGTTCGATTGTAGCTAAAGCTAACTTGTAAAACAAACTCAAGTTTCTAAGGCGGCGGCTACTGAGTATAAAAGGAGGGGCGTCCTAGGGTTGGGGCGTCCTAGGATGGGGCGCCCACAACTTGGGTCTAAGGCCCATCAAACTGGCGACGCAGCACCTTGGCAGATTCTGGACGTCAACTTGTTTCGATGATTCCTGTTGACTCAGGACGAATTTTGGCATGAGACCAGTGCCATTGGAAGCTCTATGAAATTGTGCTTCCAACCATATATAGAAAGTCCAAAACCGACTCCGTATGCGACCTGGACGTCCATTTTATTGCGCACTGCTCCTGGACTCCGAACTGGGCTCGAACTTGAATCGCTTTAGGCCTCCACCTCGGGGACTCGAACCGGATTAGCCTCGTGCCTCCACCTCGACTTGAACACCCTTGTTGGACATCTTTTACTCTATTCCATGCACCAATCATGATCGTATACACGGGTGTCATGTCCTCATGAGGGCGGAGGGATTACAGCATAATGTTGGAGCTGGGAACGTGGAGGATATGGGGCACGTGGCATCCTGTACGTTGACTCTGTCACCATTGAGATCTTTATTTGAGGAGGGAATGTATTAGGTTTTTTTGTTTGAATCAGTTTCAGAATTTTGCATGTACATTCCACTGGTTGATTCCAGGAAGGATCATTCATTATTAATAAAAGAAAACATAATGGGATTCTTTTGGATGATAGCTTTTCAGATTAGCGGTAGTTAGATATGATGTTATGATGGGCATCACGTTTGGTCGCCGCCGCACACGACGTGGCTAGGAGGGTGCGCCGGCGGGTGGGGCCTAGGGCCCAGCTCGTTTATTTTTTAGAGTCTTTCATTTTAGAGTCTTTCATTTTTGAGCCATAACTACTAATGCATGGCTCCCGCTCTTTCATTTTGGAGTGCTCTTGCATGTACGTTGGCATTAGTGTTGAAATTAACAATAAACTCAACTTTCCGAATGAGACATGGTGATAATGAGTCCCATACCAAAAGTGTATATGTGCTAAAAAAAGTTTCCACAAGCCAATGAGATGCCTTCCCAAGTGAGAAAGGAATGAACCCAACCAAAATATATGCTTCTCTGTGTCGTAAATCCATGGGGGTCTTGGAAATTTGTGACAACAATTAAACTGCTATCTGCTTAAAGAGAACTTAGTGAATCCAATTTGTGGCAACAATTAAACTCTTTTAGTCTGGCATTATCTGTCTTAGTAATCCGATTAGTATAATTGAAGTGAGAAAGAAATACTGCTACATGATGCAATAAGCAAGCTCACAACTGAATTGAGATAGGATAAACATTTAAATTAACAACACACTCAATGTAATATCATAACCAGGATCTGCAACTGCTAATCTAAATGGAATACCATGACATTTAAATAGTATGCTCAAATCAATTGCAAGTTGTAACCTATTTACATGCTAAGATGACCCGATGCCTAATTATCTTAGATCCACATCTACTTTTCTGGTTGAGCACAGTGAAAACATGACAGAGGAGACTTCATGGGAGGAGGGAGGATGTGAATCTATTGGAGTATAAGTGAATTGCCCACCGTTCCCCATCAACTTAAGATTTTGGGTTGAACTGGTTGGTGCATGCAACTCAATATGGTACCAGAGCTAGAGGTCTCGAGTTCGAATCCTGGTGGGCGCGTTAATTAAAATAATTACAATCCACTCCAATATCCACATATGCGGGTATAAGTGAATTGCCCACCTTTCCCCATCAGCTTAAGCTTTTGGGTTAGAACTGGTTGGTGCATGCAACTCAATAGAATCACCTTGGCCTGATGGACGGCAAGCAGGCTCGACGTCCCCACCGGCTCGAACTCCATCCCGTTCCTGGTGCAGCAGATGGCGCAGGAGAGAGTCAGGGGACATCTGCGTGCCGTTCCTCAGGCAGCAAATGGTACAGGCAGAGTCGGATGTGCAGGAGGAGGTGGATGTGTGGGTTTGGTGGCGACGGTTGTGATCTTGGCGAGGTGGACGGCGACGACATCCATGAGCGATGGCTGTGGCGGCATCAATAGGCGGCGATAGTGGCCACAGCGACGGTAGCGACGGCGGCAGAATCGATGTTTGTGGGCAACGGCGAGTGACGGTGGCCACGGCTAGGGTGCGGCTTCCGCGGGATTGGTGGAGGAGGCCGCGGAGAGGCGGACGCGGAAGGTGGGCGGGGGCGGAGGTTTTTTTCCTGAGATATAGGGGTGGAGGTGGGAGGCAAACACGCAACGAAAGCGGGATCAAATTTTTTGTCTTACTTTCATTTTTTTAGGGGCGGAGAAAAGCTCATGTTAGTAGATGAACGGCTAAAATAAAATGAAGGCGAGGCATCCTCTGGTAATTGAATTAGACATCCGTAATATTAACTAACGGTTGTAAAAATATTGAAGCATGTTCGTATTGCTGATGCACGCAATATGACCGATCCAATGAAATGTTGAATCAACCTATCCGAAATATTGACATTGAGTTTTGACGACCTGTGTGCGTCCGAGGACCAGTGGATGGTCGCTCCTTAGTGATGAGTGATTGACTACGTGATGTGAACTAACTCTTGCCCTAGTATTGCAAGTGCAGGTTGCGGCTTAATTTGCGTTAGTGCAGGTGAAGAACAAACACGAAAGCTCTATGCCTGTGTGGCCTTCAAGGTGTGGAGAGACAAGTAGGCTTGGTTCGAGGGACCCGGTGGCCGACAGGATCAAGTGTGGGCCGCATGATGGCAAGAAGAGTAAGACGAAGTCGAGGACATGGAGTCGACACAGGGTAGCGGCTAACAACCGAAGTCTACGCGTGGGGTATGCAGTGGTTCACCACAAAACCACTGGGTTCCTTGGTTGATCCACAAAGCCAAGACCAAGCCGGGACGACCGTGGTGATCAAATCATGAGTCGGATTAGTGTGGAGGTCGCACCTAATCCGTGGGGTTTGTAGTGGTTTGGCCACAAAACCACTGGGTTTCTCAATAGAGCCACAAAATCGAGACTGAAGACTCGACGAGGAGTGGGCGGACACCCAGGCCGGTCTAACCGCCCAGGTGGGGCGGTCTGACTGCCCGGGTTGGTTTGACCGTCCGGGTCGCAGTGTCGAGAAGCTTCAAGGTGGAGGACACACAACATGACCGCAAGGCTTGCGTGGAGGCTAAGTGGACTTGCAGTCGATACACATCCATGCGAAGGAGGTTCAATGAGCAAAATCATGTGTTAACCAAAACACCCTTGCATGGGCTTGTGTTGTAACTCCTAGTGTAGGGGCACTTCAGTCTTTTGGCCAGAGGCATCTATATATGGGAGGAGTAGCTGGTTGGGCAGCTATCTCTCTAGTTGGCTAGAAGGGTGGGAGTGCTCTTTCATTTTGGAGTGCTCTTGGTGAGTGGATGAGAGGAGAAAGTTGGCTCTTTGTTTGAGCTTTTTGCCATCCAAGTTTTGTTGTTCTTGTGAGTGGCTTGTAACCGGATATGGCTAAGTGATTCATAGTGAAATCTTCCTCTTAATCTTGTGCCAAATCCTTTAATACCATGCGTTTTTCTTTTATGCGATTGTCGAAGGTCTTTTTGGTGGATTTTCCATTTGTCGGATTTGAGAGCGTTTTGGTGGGGATCTCGCATAGGTCTTGTATGACCTTTCTCCAGGTGATCTTGTGCCCACAAACTCCACAAATCAGCTCAAATTTGGAGTTCATCACAAAATCCTCGATTCCGCGAGTCTGAGTGGGTTTGGGGCCATGAGATTTTAGGGATAGCTTCTCCTTGAGGAATATCTACTTCCCCTAAATTTTGGCTTCAATCCGTTGGGTGATTCGGGAGATCAGTGGTTTTGAGGAAAAAGCTCTCTCTCTCTCTCTCTCTAGGATTCATACACTAAATCATTTTTCTGGTGGTGAAGACTTGATCTTTTGAAGGAGATGTTTTGGGAAAGCTTCTTTGTGTTTTTGTGAAGCCATGGTTTTAATTTTGGGATTTTTGGAGGTAGTTTGACCGAGTTTTGGATTTTCCCCTCGTGTTCTCATACGCTGTTTTCTGGGAGCTACAGAAATTTCGGAGGTTGTTGCAGAGTTTCCGGAGTTTGCGGAAATTCTAGAGGTTGGGACTATTTTGAAGTTTGCGGTGTTTCCGGAGTTTGTTGCGGAGTCTCCAGACTTTCTAGTTAGGTTTGCCTAGACTTGTTCTTTTGTGCTTCCGCTTTGATTCTAGGCATTCCTAGCTTTGCTCCTATGGTTAGTAGATCTGTTGTGTCTACATGATCTTGGAAAAATGCTAGAGGTTCGTGTGGATTTTATTGGAGGTCATTTCGGGATTTAGGCCGAGTTCTTGGAGAAGAATTTTTATCGTCTCCCATTCACTCCTCCTCCCCCCTCTTTGGTCGCCAATCCGGTCCTTCAAGTGGTATCAGAGTCGGGTGCAGGTCTTTGCGACTCTAACCATTCTAATTAAGATTCATAGGGCAACAAAAGAGAAGGGGTGATTTGCTTGCGGTTTTGGTTTGCACGATTTGAGTTTGTTATGGGCTAATCCTAACAGGTGCTTTGAGTTATGGCACCAAGCTCTTTGCCATGTGTGTCATTGTCTCTAGAGATTGATGAGATGGAGAGTGCTTCAGGGGATGACCGCAAGTGGAGGAGGAAGTGTAAGGAGTTGGAGAAAGACACAAAGGCGATGGCGTTGTTGTGTCTCTTGGTGGCTCAAGATGATGATCTCCAAGACAAGCTCATGAATAGAAGTAGAGTCAAACTCTCTAAAGGTATCATTGGTTTGTTCACTCGTCTTTGTGACTATGGCGAGATGCTTGTTGAGCTTAAGAACTCCCCTTTACCATGCAAATTTTGTGATGCATTGCTTGCTGAAAATAAATTTGTTAGGGGGGGAAATCTTGAGTATGCTAATGATGTTGGTACCTTTCTTAGAGAGAACGAAGATTTAAAGTTATCTCTTGATTGCTTGAAATCTGAAATTGCCTTGTTAAGATCCAGTGCTTCCTTGCCTTGCAATTCTTGTGTTGCTTCCAATAATGATCTTGATGTGGCTACAAGTAAGCTTACTTTGTTGGAGACAAGTGCTTCCTCACCATGTGTTTCTTGTGAGTCTTTGCTTGCTAAAATTAAAGAAATAAAATTGACTCACACCACATGTGTAGATGAACTCGAGCATGCTAGGGCTGTAATTTGTGATATGAAATCCATGCCTTGTAGCAACTACTCTTTGTTGCTTGTAGATGATGCTTGCCACACTTCTTGTGATGATGATGATGTATTGATTGATGTGAACGATGATACTTGTTCATGTGGTCTCATTTGCACTTCATGCATTGATTTGGAAAGTGAAGTGTTGGTTTTGAAGAAAATGCGCGATGAGATGAGTGCCAACCTTGAAAAAGAGAATGAACTCTTGCGTACCACATATGCTAAGTGCATAGAAAGAAAGTGACAACTTGAGAAATTTGACATGTGGTACTTGTGAGCGCCTAAGATTTGAAAATAAGGTTTTGTGCACAAGGTGCAAGAGTCTTTGTGCTAAGGGTTTGGATTCTCGCATTTCTTATCACTTCGATGTTGATGCTTTTAAAACTGCTTCTTCTTAACTGGAGTTGGCTTCTTCTCTTGAGCGTGAGTCTTTGGATGGTGGCAATTGTGCTAGTGCTTTGGATAGCTCTTTCATAGCTACTCCTAAGCTTGTTGCTTCCTCCGGTATTGCCCAAGATGTTTCGGATGACAAAGGTGCTTCTCCCATTTTTGGAACTCATGCTCTAAACCGAAGTTCCAATGCACCTTTTACAAGAAGGATGGGCATACCGTTGAGTTTTTCTTTCTCCATGTCAAGCACGAGCGACGTGTGCGTGTCAAAGCTTTTAAGAAACCACGTAGCCTCTCTCATGGCACATGTGATTCTAATGTGGGCACCAAGTCGAGTGTTGGGGTTGATGCTTCTTGCTCTAAGTCCCAAGGGACTTCTCACTTACAAGAGAATGGTGATTCGACCACTTAGACCATGCCTCCCGATAGGCCTTTGTACCATTGCTCTCATTGTGTGAAGGATGGGCATCAAGAGAGCTTTTGCTACCGCTAGGCAAGGAGAATGCGGCGATCCGGTGCTTCTAGGACTTTGGTTGTTTATAACCCTTCTCATGGCATGAACACTTGTGCGCCTAAGAAGGCACAATTTGCGGACGAGTTTTATGACACTCTTTCTAGTGAGTTAGGCCATGCTCGTGGACATGCTTATAGTACTTCTTGTGTTGGTCCGCGACATGTTTCTCGTGGTGCTAGTGTTGGTTCTTTTCCTACAACCTCAAAGGATCTTTGCCTTTTTGCTTGTGGTGGCACTCGGTTTTCTTCGCGGGTTGCTCCTTTGAGGCATGGTTTTAAGAGTGTTCGAAAACCTTTTCATTCTAACCAACATTTGCATCATGCTAACCTACATGATAAGTTTAGTGCATCGTTTACCCGTGTGACCAAGTATTGGATTCTCAAGTATGTGTTTGCTAACCCTTTGGGATCCAAGGCTCGGTCTTTTTCGTCTCCTTGTATGTAGGTATGGAGACACGGTTGGAGAACATGGGTTGGATGGTACTTGATCTTTGCACATGGGGTGATCAAGACAGGATGGTTCTCCACGCCGCTTTGGATGGCTCTTGAAAGCCTTTGTACACATGTATAGTGAGTTTTCCTTTCTCCTTGTGCTCACTTGTATATACATATGTCATGCTTGTGTGTAAACCATGCTTGGCTAGCCACCTTGTTCATGATAGATTTGTGATATTGTATATCTATCTTGCTATCTTTTGTATGATTTTGTGGTGGATGATATATATGAACATCATGTCATGCTTTATGGTTGCTCTTTGGTGGTTATGTCATGTTGTTCATCCATATCATTTTTGTCTAGCTCTATGGTATCGTCTCTTGTTAGCATCTTTGTCCCTCATGAATATCTTGTCATGCTAGTTTGTAATATATGTAGGTGGATGATCCATATGAACTTGTATCATGGCTTTGCTTAGTTCTTGTATCATGTTTGGCATGTTCTTCTTTGGTATCATTTTGGTTTAGTATCTTTGTATAGGTTTGTACCTTGCTGACATACTTGCTAGCCCATGCTTATTCATATACATGGAATCATGTTACAATGCTTTATTCATCTTAATTGGTTTGTCAAATGCATTGTGTAGCATGTTTTGAGCGTTTCTTGTGGCTTTGGGCTTGTCTTGTCTTCGGGTTGTGTTTTTGCTCCATTTTGGCTTCTTTCGGTTGGCTTTAGAGCTTTTCTTTTGCTCCCTCTTTTCTCTAGCTTTTGCTTGTTTGTCGGCTTTGGTTGAGGGGGAGCTTGGCTTCTTTCGATGGGGATTTTGTTTTTGAGAGAGTGGCTTTTGGTAGCCATTTGTGATCTTTCAATTGGTATATTTTCTATGGTACTCAGTTGGGATCTTTGGTGGTTCTTTTCTTGCTTGGAGATTTTACTTGGTTGGTGTGCTCTTTGCTATATCGCATGTGTTTATGGTGAGCTTCGTATGCTCTTTGGCCCTAGTGCATGCGTTTAGGGGGAGCTTGTGCTTTTTGTGCTCTTTTGCTCTTTAGTTGAGAGCTTGGTGGATTTCCCTTTTTGGTTTGGATTTGAGCTCCTTTGTAGCATATGTATCATATTTGGGTTGTGCATTATGCATTTCATGTGTATCATGATGTATAAGCATCTTTGTATCTTAGTTTTGCATTGTTGACAGTTAAAAAACGTGTCGAATTTCGCTATGCAAGCGTACGGATCACTTGTAGCCTTTTTTCCTTGAGTACTACCCAAGGTATCGAATCCGTGGACCATGTGCAACACAAGATTCAATCCAATAAAGTGGAAAACACCCTCTTTCTTAAGAGATTGTTTTGCATCTAATGTACTAAACACATGAGGTAGCGAGAGAAAGCATAGAGATAACCGATCTAGAGAGTATAGATCATGCTTTTGTTATAGTTCCAAACAAGAGATGAAGATAACAATGCGAATCTCATAAGAAGCATCTTTAAACCGTGGCCTCCGTCCAATCCTCAAAGGCACCTACCATACACGTGATCGACATCCTGTGTCATGATGCCCCCCGTTTATTGTGTAGGTGAACCTAAGAGCACATTCACGAGGAACATGATGAAAACACTTGGTAGATCCAGTATGCACCTCTAGCCACCATGGCTACAAGAACACCCCGAGCAATCTATCTCAAGAATAGATTGAGGAAGAAGCAAAACCAAGGGAAGACAAAATCGTAGAGAAGGCAGTTGATCGCGAGAAATTTGATTCACAATATAAATTCACCACTAATGTTTACATGAACAAGATCACCATCGGGATCCTACCTTGATCTTGATCCTTGCTCCGGAACTCTGATATGGTCTTCCTTGCAAGATTCCCACACCGGCTAGGGAAACCCTAGACAACTAGTACAACCCTCCTCTCTGGAATGGTGTCCCTCTAGCTTCTGTGCTCCTCGGCAGCGAATGACGAATGGTATGATGCATGAGTCTTCGCGTGGCAGCTATAAATAGCCCGAGAGGGAGCAAGGTCAAAGGGGGTGGCGAACCGCGTGGATGGGCTGGACTGGCCAGCCTGGGCTGACCGGCCTAGGCCCACCTCGGCCCGGTTCGTCCCCGGGTTCGCTCCCCGATGCTTCTCGTGTCTTCTAGAACTTCCACCCTTCTGCATGTGGGCCCTTGACGTCGATTTCTCCATGGTTTAGATAAGGTTACTTGTCGCGCAAGGTTCAACATTTTCTGTCTAAGACCTCAAAGTTTTACGACTTCATGCTTTGGTCCTTAGGCCATTTGGAGTCATGTTCACTTCGTGTCATGACTTGTGTCTGGCTTCATGATCTTCTCACAAAGTGCTTGATAAACTTTACCTGGAAGTCCTACTTTTAGCACTGAAATCTTGCGTAAACAATAAACTCAAAAAATGACATGGAAGAGCGAACTTGTTATATCAAGGGGGTTAGTACCATTGGATTGGGTATCAAATCAATACCAACACTGAAGGTAAACTCATGGCTAGTTTGATGGAAATTCACCGTCAACATGCATGCATTTGTATCATATGCATTGTGGTAGGAAAATCTTCTCTTATATACATTGTTGACCATTATATGCTATGTGTGAGCTTGTGAACATGTTTGATATGGATTGGTAAAGTTTAAGTAAGCTCTTGATGGTCTAGTTTTATATCCATGTGAGAAAGCTATTCTTTTGGAAAATGCTAGTTTTAGGCTCTCTTGTGAGTATAAGCCTTTTCATGCTCTTGATATGCTTTAGTGGCCTTGTCATGCTTAATTTATGGTTGGATTGCATGTTCTTCTCACTTGGGGTCAAAGACCCATTTGTCATGATAAATGTTTAGCCCATATATTTACTTTGTGGAGGGCCATAAGCTTCCTTTTGCCGTAAAGACATTTCATGTACCATGTTTAAATCTGAAAAATGAAATCTCTATGCTTGAAATATATGCTCTCATATGGATCATGTTTTTTGTGCTTTCTCTAATTTATTTTGGATGCTAAACCCTTGCATGATGTCTACCATGAGATGTCTTATATTTAGAAGTAGACACATGGCTCGGTGGCTGTTGACGTGAAAATAGGACGTCACCTCCACGCGCGACACACGTGACTCCCCAGTCTGTAGCGAGGCGTGCCAGCGAATCTGACCTGTTGATTGACAATGGAAAATATTAGGGATCGGCTAGAGAACCGATGGGCCTTTAGCAACACGTGTACCAGCCAATCGGCCGATACGAAAAAGCGGGGTCGGCCGGCTCGAGAGCGACCGAGGCACGAGAACGTGGATAAGGAGATCGGCTGGATCGACCGATCGTGACGTCAGCACTCGAGTAGCTCGGAATCAGCTGTAGTGTTAGAAGCCGATAGGATCTAGATCGAGTGGGATAAATTTGTGATAAAAGCTAAAACCACAAGAATTGGTACAAAAACTTGTAGATCTAGCTAACATCAGTAAGAGGTGAATAAAGAACTAGACGAAACCTCAGCGATGCGCCCGAAGGTTAAAGCCTAGGGTTATTCGGTAAAATGGTACTCACAAGCTTGCCGGAGATCGATCGATGCAACCCAATGAACTTGAAGGACGGCGTTGTAGAAAAGAGAAAAAACGCAATGGTGAAGTAGCCGAAAGTAGATGCTGTAAATTGTAAAGGGTTTGCCCGGAGGCGGTTTGTTTGATATTGGCGTGTACCCTTTTTGTCCGACTACGCAGGGTCGCTATTTATGTCCTGAGGACAACCCGACTCCTAGCCGATTACGGTATTGTTTACTTGCATTTAAAGAAAATGATCACTACTAAAAATAGAAAAAGACTCACGCAGGAGTCAAACTCTCCTAAAACTGACTCTTGACCCGTTGTCAATCCTAGATTGACCCGCCTCCGCCGTGTTCTTGCCTTTGGCGTATCTTCTTGATTTTCGCCTTCTTTGTTTCCATCGGCCGATCCTCCGGTTGACCATCGGCTGATCGATTTGACCTGCCAGCTCTTCGATAGACAGGGTTAGACTTCCTTTGACCAGGCGAGTCCTGCTGACCACCCTTCTCTCTCTTCTATCGGCCGATTGCACTTTTTTTATTGGCTACTTCTCCTTATACCTTTTTGACCTGTTTTTCTAAAAAAACGATGTCAACACATGCCCCCCAGTTTCGGAGTAAATAATCTTTTGATCCGAAATTTACTCGAATCTGGCATCCTCTTCTTAATTTGAAAGATAGCCAAATCTCTACATGTGGCCGATGCGATCAGTCTCCATTGCTTTCACCGATGGTGTCCTATCCTTTCAATGGAACAGATCGTCTGACACTTCTCTAGGACTGTTCATCATGTGACAGTTTCGTTCTCCTTCCCTATAAGACTCACCCTTTTGTCCGGGGGTTTTTCCATGGCTTCTCTAGACTTTTGGATTTTCCTGATGTAGGCATTGGCTTCTTTAGCTTCTAGGCATGAGAGGCATCTTTTCCTGGAAAACTCTTTAGGGGATAATGATTGCCACTGGCCATTGACAAACTCTCGCTTGAAATGACATTTCTCCTAGGTGTTGTTAGTGAGCTTGCCAACTCTGTCTGCGATGCTGGGCAGAAGATTTCTGTGAACCATGCCCTGTAGTTTGTAGATGTATTAGAGAAAATTCTCCACTATTCGCGACGTGCACATGCCAACATTATTTTTGGGAATTGTATCTCTGAATCAGTCATCCTTTGGAAACTGAACCATTCACGGGTCTTCTGTTTCCCCTTCTACCGGTCTCGGTGTTTTAGACCGGCAACCTACCAAGGGGAGTACCCGAGGTAGATGAATGTGGCCTCGCTGAGATCGGGAACTCGAAGGAGAGACACGTGGCACACAATTTAGACAGGTTCGGGCCGCGAGGTGCGTAATACCCTACGTCCTGTATGCTGCGTAGCTCTAGATTGATTGGGTGTGTTTACAAGATGATGCAGATGATGAGATAGGGGTCCCTGCCTCGCCTTATATAGTCCGGGAGGCAGGGTTACAAGTCGGTTTGCCAGAGGAGTACTAGTCGTGTACGGCTAGGAGTACTATTTATGGATCCGGACATGTCTAGCTTCCTAACCGAGTACTAATCCTCTGTAGGTCTTGCGCTCCACGCCAGCAGGTACCGTGCAGCCCAAGTCGAGTAGTCCTAGGGGCCCACGGAGTAGTCGGTCTCAGTACCCACCTGAGTAGTGGGCCCAGGGATGTCCGTACGACAAGCCCCCGAGTACTTTGTAGTCGAGCAGGATGTCTTCGAGTAGTCTTGACGGCCTCGGCGAGTAGTCCTTGAGCGTCCCCGAGTTCCACAAGCCGAAAGTCCTCAAGAATGCTTGAATCATCCCGAGGCTGGAAGGTACTCCAGCTGATCTTTGAGTAGTCTTGAAGTCTTCTCGAGTAGTCCCCAAGCGTCCCCGAGTACTTCTCTCGAAGGTCTTCAATAGTACTCGTGTTATCTTGATGAAAAACCATATGGAAAATGCGATTCGGAGAATCGCATTCCATATGGAATGTAGCCCCCGAGCCTTAGGTCGAATCGCAGATTCAAGCTGAGGGTCCATCTGAAGTTCTGCCAATCTTATCCCGAAAAATCCGGAGAAAAAACCGAAGGACACATGGCACGGAGCCCCCGAGCCTTAAGTCGAGTACTTTCTCTCGAATTGAAGGACCATCTTGACTGTAGAATGTGTTCTGAGTGGGGTCTGGATCTGGTTGTAGCCCACTAAGTCCATCTGATGTAGTCAAGCCCCCGAGACTGAGAGCGTTGAGTACTGGAATATGAAGAGTCAGGCTGCCAGCGCTGAGTCAGACGCCTGAAACTTAGCCGCCCGCTCAGAATGGAATCGACCGGTGGCTTATAAGTAACAGGGGGGCCCCTTAGGGTTTCTCACTTCCAGCAGTTGCATTCTCGGAAATTAGAACTAAGTGAGTACCCCCTCTGTTCCTCTGCTACCACCACCGCCGCGAAGTAGATTAGATCTACACTCGCCCGCCGCCGTGGTCCGCCCACCGCTGTAGCCCCCGAGCGAATGCGAGTGAAGACACTCGTAACTTGGAGGATGAAGGCGTCCCCGGCGAAGAGCTCGAAGACCGGCGTGTCGAAGAAGAGGAGACGCAGTGAGGCCGGAGAAGCCGGCCAGTCGTCGTCGTCGCCGCCCTCCTCCCCTCGCCCCAATCCGGCGAAGGAGTGGAAGAAGGTGAAGTTGAAGACCGAGGACCTCCTCGCCCTGGTCAACAATGGATTCCTCCGCGAGAAGGAGATGGATCTCTGGCGCACTGCCACCGGCGATCTGTACCCGATGGAGAAGAACCCAGACGAGATCCCAATGTTCACGCGGTTCGTGGAGCGTGGACTCGCGCTGCCGGCCAGCGATTTCTTCAAGGGGATGCTCAGGTACTATGGCATCGAGTACCTCAACCTCAACCCCAACGGTATCTTTCACGTCTCCATCTTCGTACATTTCTGCGAAGCGTTCGTGGGGATCAAGCCCCACTGGATTTTGTTCCGGAAGTTCTTCCGGGTGAAGCCGCAGCCAAGCTCAAATGATCCACGAGTAGTCGGAGGTGCCGGGATCCAGATGCGAGAAGACGCCGCCGACCAGTACTTGCCGTACAAGCTCATGGACTCCAACCAAGACTGGAAGGCGAAGTGGTTCTACATCTGCAACCACCATCCCGAGCTGCCGAAGCCGAGCGGGCGTCAACCGAAGCATGCACCGTGGTGGAACACAGAGCCCACCATGCAGGAAGGTATTCAGCTACCTTCACTGCTGAAGAAGATCAAGGCCCTGCGAGAGGCCAGACTGAGGGCCGAGCACGTGGCCTTCAGTTTCATGAAGAGGAGGGTGCAGCCGCTGATGGCGCGAGACACCCTCGGGTACCAGTACACCGGCAACGAGGATACATCCCGGATGCCTGGCGAGGAGAGTGATGATGATGTCATCATCGACAGGCTGGGCAAGATCTTCAAGGATATGCCCCCGTACACACCGTGCCTGGTGCCCGAGTACTCCGCGGCACGGCCGCCGAACCAGGTCAGTAGTCATGACATTAGCCCCCGAGTACTGATTTACTTGACGTAGTCGTACTCATGCTTGCTTGATGTTGCAGGACGATCTGGAGAAGTATATTGCCATCCCACCCTCCCCTCCGCGACTTGAGGGACAAGCGCAGGGGAAGGCAGAGCACAAGGCGAAGGAGTGCAGCGAAGTCGGTGAGGGCGACGATGCCGTTGTCATCGAAGACAGCTCTGATGACGAAGATGAGGAGACGCTGCAACAGCGGTTCCAGCTCCGCTCAAGGTTCAGCCAGGCTGGGATGCCTCATATCCCCCTCATCGAGAAGCCATCTGGCCTGGAGGCTAGCTTGCCGGCACCGCCAAGGAAGCCGCGCAACGTGGCGCGGAAACGCGCCGTGAAGAAGTTGAAGATCTCCGAAGCCACCAGCCAAGAGGTGCGTACTGTGAGTAGAGTAGTCGAGTACCACCAATGAGTAGTCTGTGGCTCTAACTGTATGACTGTGTTGGTGCAGGACATTCCCCCGTCGGACCCCGCCGATCAGGGTGATGAAGATGCTTGGGAGACGGGGGGGGCGACGGATGAGAGGAGTATCAGCCCGCCTCTGGCTACTGAAGACGTCGTGCCAGAAGAGGCACAACAGCAGACCGGCGTCGTGCAGCCGCAGGCGTCGGTTGAAGAAGGACAAGGCCCTCCTCCGGTTGCAACTGTAGAGCAGCCAGAGGAGACTTCTGTCAAGGCTGGAGCTGCCGGCGAGGCTGGCATAGTCGATATTGCCAGTATATTGGGCGCTCTGACCATGACCGTGGTGCGGTCAACGCTGTAAGTTCTCTGAACTCTCGAGTAGTCGTGTAGTCGTCAAGCTTTACATGGTTGACTGAGTACTTCGTGATGCAGGAAATCTATGGACTTGTCGTGGGACGGTGGGGAGACCAACACTCCGGCTGATGGAGAAGACCGCTCAGCAGAAGTGCGCGAACCCACACCACCACCACAAGCTGATGCCGCGGTGGAGCCAATGCTCGAAGAAGCGACGTTGGTTGAAGGTATGCCTCCCTGCCACCACGAGTAGTCATTATGGACGGTAGCTGTAGTCATTGACTTGACTTCTTGTACTGATCTTGACAAGAGTAAAAGCCAAAGGAGCCTCGATCCCTGAGGCTGTAGTCATGGAGACGGCCGCTGTGGAGACGGAGTCCACAGAACCGGTCGTTGGGGCGACGGCAGCAACAGCCCCCGGGCCGGGGACTACGGTAGCCCCCGAGCCAAGAGCGGAGGCGCGGGTTGATCCGCTCCCCAAGGCAAGCACGGACGTAGTCGTCCGCGAGCCAATCATAGAAGAGGCTGCACCGCTTCGCTCGGCGCCCATGCCGGAGGCGGCATCTTCAAGTCGTGGAGGACTCGAGTTGCTAGAAGACAATCTTGTTGATTCGGCCATTGTCGCTCTGAGCATGGAGTCATGGCGCCGCACCGAGCAGTGGGTCAAGGTACGTTGCGAGTACCCTGAGTAGTCTTGCTTTGTTGAATACAGAGTACCCATTGACTGTTCTGTCTTGCGCAGGATGTGGTTGAAAGGTCCCGCCAGAAGTCCGAGCTTCTGAAGGGGTATGGCGACACGGTTCTTCGTGCCAAGGGCTTAGAGAAGGAGCTAGACAAATCGAAGAAGCATGCGGCTCTGCTCCAATCCAAGCTAGATGGCACCTTCGCCCAGTACCATAACGAGGTGCAGGAGATGCAAGCGACGAGGGACGACTTGATCCGGAAGAACAAGTCGTTACGGCAGAAGAACAAAGGTATGTCTTCCGCCAAAGCACTGAGTACTTATTGTAGCACATGCGAGTATTCTGACCTTGAAGTGAGTTGTACGCAGAGCTTGAGGCAAAGGTTGACCAGCTGAAGGCGTCAGAGACGGACCTCAAGAACATCGTGTACCGAGAGACCGACAAAAGAGAGATACTCGAGTACAAGTACACCCAGTTGAGACATGAGTGTATCTACCACATGGAGCTCCGTGAAGCCTCAGATCGTGACCTTGTCAATTGCTATAAATCTCTACAGAAGCTCAATGAAGACTGCGAGAAGCTTCGAGGCCAGCTGAAAGAGCTTGAGGACGCCGCACTGCCCATTGCGAGGCTGCTAGTGCCACATCCGGGCGGGCCGAAGATTGCGCCACTGGTGGACAAGCTGAAGGAAGCCCCCGGGCGCTTGGCGACGTACGTCAAACATCTGGTGAAGTCGATCCCGAACCAGGTGTTGGCGTATATGAAGTCATACTTCCCCAAAGCACCTGTGGATGTGGTGGCCGGTGGACTTGCGACGAACTGCACTGATGAGCAGTACAAGGCTCTCTTGGAAGAGATGGAGCCCATTGCTGAGCAGGTGGCGGAGAAGCTCAATCTCCAGTAGATGTACCTGTAAAGGTAGCTTAGAGTAGTAGATGTAAAACAAATAGTAGTCAGTAACTTGTTTGAAACATCAATGAAAGTAGTCCACTGCTTGTATATATAATGAGTACTCATGACCGCCACTTGCAGCGAAGTGTGCGGAGTACCAAGCCGTGGGTGATGTGGTGAGTAGTAGTACTCGGTAGAGTCTACCTGGTTAGAAGGCACAGTAAAGAAGTTGAGTAGAATCAAGCTTTATTACTGATGAATAAGTACACCTGGATGGCCAGGGCCGTTACAAGTGAGTAGTCGCCAGGACCCGTGGGCCGCCTACGGCTAAGTGGTTGCTAGGGCCCGTGAGCCACTTACAGCTGAAGATCCGTTAGTAGCTGTATAGGCTGGATCTAGAGTACATGGTCTGTAGACCACCACCAAAGTCCTCGATGCTTTGTGCGGCCCAAGATCCGTTAGTAGCCGTTGACGCTGGATCTTGGAGAAGAATAGTCTGGAGACTAGTGCTAGGACCGAGAGGCCGCTTACAGCGAAGAGTCCGTGAGTAGTCGTGTAGGCTGGACCCGTAGAGGAGTAGTCGGAAGACTACGCGTAGAAGCGACACAGTTGGTCGACGTTCCACGAGTTGCTGATGTCGTCGCCATCAAGTGTTTGGAGGCGGTATGAGCCTGGTTCGGTCACCTTGGAGACTGAGAAGGGACCTTCCCATGGCGAGCTGAGCTTGTGTAGTCCGTCCGTGTTCTGGATACGACGGAGGACTAGATCACCGACGTTGAAGGAGCGTTCCTTGACGTTGCGATCATGGTAGCGTCGGATGCCCTCCAGGTACCTTGATGATTGGATGAGGGCGGCACAGCGGGCTTCTTTGAGGCTGTCGATGTCAACCCGTCTGCTATCTTCGGAGATGCCTTCGTCGTACTGTTCTACCGCCGGAGATTCCCACATCACGTCGGCGGGTAGAATAGCTTCGGAGCTATAGACCAGGAAGTAGGGCGACTGCCCCATTGGCTTGGTAGGTTGAGTACGAAGCCCCCAGAGTGCGTTGGGTAGTTCCTTGATCCACTTGCCTCCTTTGGTGTTAGCTGCGTCGTGCAATCGCTTCTTAAGGGCGTCGAGTACCATCCCGTTGGTGCGCTCAACTTGGCCGTTGGCGCGAGGGTGGGCGACTGAGACGTACCGGACGTCGATCCCGCTGTTCTCGCAGTATTCCCAGAACTAATGATTGTTGAAGTTAGAACCCAAGTCTGTGATGATGCGATGGGGTAGCCCGTAGCGGTGCACGAGTTCATCCAAGAAGTCGAGTACTCTGTCGGCCTTTGGGCAGGTAACCGGCTTGACTTCGATCCACTTGGTGAACTTGTCGATGGCCACCAAGACTCTGCTGAATCCTCCTGGCGCAGTTGGTAGAGGCCCAATCATGTCGAGCCCCCAGCAGTCAAAGGGCCAGGTTGGTGGTATGGTGACCAGCTTATAGGCCGGGACGTGTTGCTGCTTGGCGAAGAATTGACATCCTTTGCACTTTCTGATGAGTTCTTCAGCGTCGGCCAGAGCTGTGGGCCAGTAGAAAGCTCGTCGGAAAGCCTTGCTCACCAGAGTACGCGAAGACGCGTGGTTGCCGCAAACGCCCTTGTGAATCTCCTCCAAGATGTCCTTGTCGTCATCCCGATGTATGCACTTCATGAGTACTCCAGAAGTGGCACCCCGCCTGTAGAGCTTGTCTCCGACTAGTATGTAGGTCTTGGCTCGGCGGACGAGTTGTTCGGCCATGTTCTTGTCGGAGGGAACCTTCTGCTCGCGGATGTAGTCGATGAAGGGTTGTCTCCAGTCCACGTCGATCATCATGACCTCCTGACCGGGCTGTGATGGCACAAGGTCAGTGGTCGTTGGCGCTGGCTCCGGGATGGATGGCGCGTGAAGCTCGTGGACGAAGACTCCGACAGGCACTTGCGCGTGAGTAGAACCAAGCTTTGACAGGACGTCCGCTGCAATGTTGTTATCGCGGACGACGTGGTGGAACTTGAGACCATAGAACTTGTTCTCGAGCTTGCGGACTTCAAGACAGTAGGCGTCCATGTTCTCCTTGTTGCGGTCCCAAGACTTGTTGACTTGGTTGATGACCACTGCGGAGTCGCCGTAGACTAGTAGTCGCTTGATGCCTAGTGAGATTGCGAGGCGGAGCCCGTGCAGCAGGGCTTCGTACTCGGCTTCGTTGTTTGAGACCTTCCAGAAGATCTGCAGGACGTACTTGAGTTGTTCGCCCTTTGGAGAAATCAGGAGTACTCCTGCGCCTGCGCCTTCGAGCTTGAGTGAGCCGTCAAAGTACATCACCTAGTGCTCTAGTCGCTCTGTAGGAGTTGGTAGCTGATTCTCCTGCCACTCTGCCATGAAGTCGACGAGTGCTTGAGACTTGATAGCGGTGCGTGGCTTGAAGTCGATGTTGAGGGTGCCAAGTTCGACCGCCCACTTGGAGATTCTTCCAGTAGCATCTTGATTGCGGAGGATGTCGCCGAGCGGATAGTCGGTGATGACGACAATCGAGTACTCCTGGAAGTAGTGTCGTAGCTTCCGCGAGGTGATGTGTACTGCGTAGAGTAGCTTCTGTACCGGCTGGTACCTTGACTTGGACTCTGACAGAACCTTGTTGACGAAGTAGACTGGTCACTGGACTGGGTAAGCGTGGCCTTCTTCCTGCCGCTCGACGACGATGGCAGTACTGACCACATGAGTAGTCGCAGCGAGGTAGAGCAGTAGCTGCTCCTTTTTGCGAGGAGCTGTGAGGACCGGTGGCTTGGACAGGAAGTCTTTGAGTTGCGCCAGAGCTTGATCAGCCTCCGCGGTCCACACGAACTTCTCTTCGTGCTTGAGTAGCTTGAAGAAGGGTAGCCCCCATTCTCTGAGCTTCGAGATGTGTCTGTTCAGGGCCGCCGTGCACCCGGTCAGCTTCTGGACATCTTTGATGCAGGTTGGAGCTTTCATATTGGTGATGGCGGAGATCTTCTTGGGGTTGGCTTCGATGCCGCGATGGCTGATGGTGAAGCCGAGTAGTTTCCCAGATGGTACGCCGAAGACGCACTTATTGGGATTGAGCTTCCATTGGTACTCTCGCAGGGATGCGAAAGTCTCTTCAAGATCGGCGATGAGCGTATCGGAGTTTTTGGTCTTGACGACCACGTCATCCACATAGGCTTCGACATTCTTGTTGAGCTGCTTCTTGAAGCAGGCCTGGATAGCTCGCTGGTAAGTAGCGCCGACGTTCTTCAACCCGAACGACATTGTCGTGTAGCAGTAGGCGCCAAACGGGGTGATGAACGCGGTCTTCTCCTGGTCTTCTTCCTTGATAGCAATCTGGTGGTACCCGGAGTAGCAGTCGAGGAAGCAGAGCAGGTCGCAGCCCGCCGTGGAGTCGATGACTTGGTCAATCCGCGGCAACCCGAAGGGGTCCTTGGGGCAATGCTTGTTGAGGTTGGTGTAGTCGACGCACATCATCCACTCGTTCGTGTTCTTCTTGCGGACGAGGACGGGGTTGGCGAGCCACTCAGGATGGAAGACTTCTCGGATGAAGCCAGCTATGAGTAGTTTGGCGAGTTCCTTCTTGATGGCATCTCGTCGGTCGTCAGCCAAATTGCGGAGGTGTTGTCGCTTGGGGGTAGCTTTAGGGTCGACGTTGAGTGAGTGCTCGATCAGCCTCCTAGGCACACCTGGCATGTCCGCTGGCTTCCACACGAAGATGTCTCGGTTAGCCCGAAGGAAGCTGACGAGCGCGTCTTCCTATTTCGGGTCGAGCCCCGCCCCGATCATGGTAGTCTTGCTACTGTCGCCCGTCCCGAGGTCGATGGCATTCACCTGCACTTCCTCTGTTGGCTGAGGCTTGTTTGCGGTGTCGGTCTTCTCGGGTATCTCAAGTTTAGTTGGGGCAAACTTCTTGGACGCAGCGAAGATTTCCATCATTGCGTTGGGTACTTGATTGGTCGCTGCGAGTTCCACGGCTTCGGTGTCGCAGTCGAAAGAAATCTTCAAGTCCCCTTGCAGTGTGAGTACTCCGGCAGGACTTGGCATTTTAAGTACCAAGTAGGTGTAGTGAGGCACCACCATGAACTTGGCGATGGCTGGTCTGTCGAGGATGGCATAGTAGGAGGTTTCGAAGTCCGCAACCTCGAACTTGATGTACTCGGTGCGGTAGTTCTCCCTTGAGTCCCCGAAGGTAACTGGCATGACTCTGAGCCAAGTGGTATAGCCGCGTTACCAGGGACGATGCCATAGAAGGGCGACGCGCTCTTGGTGAGCATGTCGGTGATATCGAGCTTCATCTTCTTCAAGGTCTTGGTGAAGAGGACATTGAGTCCGCTCCCGCCGTCGATGAGTACCTTGTTGAGTCTGGAGCCCGCGACTACAGGTTTCAGGACAAGTAGGAAACGTCTTGGCTCAGAGAAGCTTGTCCATTGATCCGCGCGGGAGAAGGTGATGGGTACCTCCGACCACCTTAGAGGTGTCGGTACCGCTGGTTTAATGTTCAAGACTTCTCGTCGAGTGACCTTCTGAGATCGTCTGGTGGGTAGTCCACCGAAGAGGACATTCATCGTCTTGTCGGGTTCTTGGAAGTCACTGTTGCCTTCGTCAGCTTTCTTCTTGCCCTTCTTGTCGTGAGGAGGCCGTGGCTCGGGAATATCCTTGAGTGCTCGCCGGAGTTGGTAGCACTGGTCGGTCGTGTGGTTGCCATCCAGATGCCACGGGCACTTCTCCTTGAGCAAGTCTCTGAAGCCGCCAGAGGTCTTTTTCGAGTTGTCCTTCGCAGGGTGCTGTATAGTCGCGACTGTGTTGTCTGGCTTGCGCTTGCGGTTGGAGCTCGAGTAGTAGTTGTTGTTGCGACCCCCTTGATCCTTGTTGTTGTTGTTGTTGCCACTCGTGTTGTTTTTGCTCTTGCCACGAATGGAGTCGTACTTGGCGTTCGCCTTGTCCTCTTCGTCGGCCCATGATGCGATCATGTCCTTGAGCTTGGTGATGGAACTCGGGCGGTGGTGACCAAAGTCTTCGAAGGTGCGACGGTGATAGAGCCCGTCTTGAAAGAGGTCGATGACTTTTTTGTCGGTGATGTCGACAACGGTCGCGCGCTTGTCAAAAAAGCGCCGCATGTACTGGCGGAGCGTCTCGCCTTGTTCCTGCTTGACCATCACCAAGTCCATGCGGGTACCCGAGCGCCCGATGGCGCCCGCGAAGTTGCTGGTGAATTGAGCCTTCAGCTGGTCCCACTCGTCGATCGAGTTCTTTTCGAGTGACTCGAGCCATGTGAGTGGAGCCCGGTCCAGACAGAAGGGGAAGAAGAGGCACTTTGCGTCGTTGTTGCCTCCAGCGTTTTCGATGGCCAAGGCATAGCACCTGAGCCACTGAACTGGGTCTTGCTTCGCGTCGTACTTGGTGATCCCGAGAGGTTTAAATTTCTCAGGAAGAAGCAGGTTGCGAAGCCTTGCAGAGTATGCGGGGAAGCCGTCGTTGTCGCTTGCTTCAGTAGCCTTCTTGCGGCGGATCTCGTCGATCCTGTGGCGAGCGTCATAGCTGCCGCGTGCGTTGCCGGTGGTGTGGCTATTCACCTGGCCTCGGCCTCCGCGATCGCCGCCGCCACCAGCTCTTCTGCCGGCGCCATGGGATGAACTTCCGCCACTGTTGCCGCCACCACCGCCGCCGCCGCGATTACCGCTGGCGCCAGCTTGGCTGTTACCGCACTGAGAGGGTCCTCCCGCCGAGGCTCTAGAGCAGTTGGGATTTGGCTGGTGTTCGCCATGAACGCGGTTGCGTCCGCCGTCTGCTGGGCTGCGACTAGTGGCTTCGTGGTTTCCAGTCGCGGGAACTGGGGCGACCCTGTTGTCGACCCGCATGAAGTAGGCGTCTTCAGCAAGCTTGGCGATGAGTTCGCCTGCACGGTGCCCCTGTGCTGTTCGTGCTATCGTACTGATAGACATGAGGCATTGCTCAAGGGTGGTGTGTACCCGGCTTTCGACTTGTTCCAGAGCCTCTGTGAGGTTCTGGCTGGGAAAAGCTTCTCGGAGCCACCTGCGCCAATCAACTCGTCTTCTGTTGCGCTCGCGCCGGGCATTCTTGGCCTCCGTAGTCTCATCTGGAGGTGCATTGGCTGATTCCTCATCAGTTGAGATGTCGTCAAGGTAGCGATCAACTTGGTAGTCATGAATACTTCGCGATCAGGCGTGCAGATTCCGGAGTCGGTAGTCGCCACCTCGGTTGGCGTGTGCTCTTCCTCGATCGGGTTCAGCGGTGTCCCCTCCTAGAAGGGGAGTGTCTCGAGGTAGGCGACACAGCGTGAGTTGTCATTGATCAGGTCTGTGGGCTTGCGGTCGGGCCAGTAGACAAATCTGCCAGCAGGAGTAGACGTGGTGACCAAGCCAGCAGCAGGACCTGTCAACGGTTCCTCGGTGGAGTTGAGCTTGGACTCAGACTCGATCGGGTCAAGGCCGAAGTCAAACTCATAGGAAGAGTCCGAGTTGTAGTCGGGGACGGTGTTGGAGTCCGAGGAGGATTCGGAGATGATCTCCTTGCCGGCCCGACGAGCAGCGAGAGCTTCCACGTGGGCCCTGCTGGAGTTGCAGAGGCCGTATGGGAAGTGCTCAAGGAGGAGGACCGTTCCACATGATGGCTCAGGAGCCGGCTCGCATGACACGATCCAGGGCGACATCGAGTTCGAGTTGGAGGCGGATCCAAGCTCGAAGTCGGCGACTTGGTTGTAGAGCGAAAATTCATTGAATTTCTCGACGAGTTGGCCCGTGATAGCTTCAGGAAGCGTCACGAGTCCGGTCTCTGGGTCCGGGGTCATGGTGAGGTAGCGCTGGAAGGATCCAGCGCCATCAGTAGTGCAGACCCAGGAGCCGAAGACGAAGGTGTCGCCGCGGTTGAAGGCGGCGGTTAGCTTGATGACGATTGAAGCCGTCGAGTTCGCCATGTGATCTTCGGCGAGATCCCCTACCTGGCGCGCTAGTTGTCGATGTTTTAGACCGGCAACCTACCAAGGGGAGTACCCGAGGTACATGAATGTGGCCTCGCCGAGATCGGGAACTCGAAAGAGAGACACGTGGGACACAATTTAGACAGGTTCGGGCCGCGAGGTGCGTAATATTCTACATACTGTATGCTGCGTAGCTCTGGAATGATTGGGTGTGTTTACAAGATGATGCGGATGATGAGATAGGGGTCACTGTCTCGCCTTATATAGTCCGGGAGGCAGGGTTACAAGTCGGTTTGCCAGAGGAGTACTAGTCGTGTACGGCTTGGAGTACTCTTCATGGATCCGGACATGTCTAGCTTCCTAACCGAGTACTAATTCTCTGTAGGCCTTGCGCTCCATGCCAGCAGGTACCGTGCAGCCCAAGTCGAGTAGTCCCAGGGGCCCACGGAGTAGTCGGTCCCAATACCCACCTGAGTAGTGGGTCCAAGGATGTCCGTACGACATGCACATGCCAACCCTATTTTTGGGAATTGTATCTCCGAATCGGTCATCCTTTGGAAACTGAACCATTCACGGGTCTTCTGTTTCCCCTTCTACCAGATCTAGCATCTTTGGCTTCCGTCTTTTCTGATTTCCTCATCTTTATCTCTTCCGGTGCCTTGGCTATAAATAACCGCCCTCATCCTCCATGGAGAACACATCTCTCCTTTGCTCATGGCTCGAAATATAGATCCAGTAAGCTTTAGGCTCTTACTCTTCGGTCTTCCTCTCCTTTTCTAATCTTTGATGGCTAGAAGAATTCTTGTGATATAGCCTAGGACATGCTCCTCTCTCTAGTCTCCTTTTGTGAAGCCAAGAGGTCCAACAGCTAGAAGAACCCTTATGACGCGTCTTGGGTGCATCAGCTGATGGAGGAGGGCGGAGATCGTCCCTGGGCGTTTCGGAAAGAAGAACAACCCTATGTCTTCTTTTCCAACAATCCTGACGGGGAGAGTCACATGATCTGGTGATTCATCTTCGTCAAATTTACGCTTCCTTTTTTGTTTTTCTCTTTCTTCGTCTCGTCACCCGTCCAGTGATGATGAATGTAATCGACCTGTCGTGATTCATCTCGACTTGTATTCTTCAGATCTACACTGTAACATCACCATTGTAATCAAAGATGAGAAATATATATTTTTTTTTGTTCTAAGGGCGATTTGTACATTGGCCATGGTTTGGAGCCGAACATGTTTTGATGATCGGCTACTTTATACTGAAGATGATTACACTTGCAATCGGCTGTAACTTGAGTCTTCAATCAGTCGTTTTAGGCTCTGATTTGACTAAGCGTCTACCCATATGCTTGGATAGTATTTCTTCATGTATTTTCCATTTAGTGCTCTGGAAAACTTTTCACCTTCCAACGTTTCTAAGATATATGCATTGCCTGGCACACATTGGCTGATACCATACAGTCCTTCCCATGTTGGCGACCACTTCCCGTACTTTGGGTCTCTAGAGCCGATTGGTAATATAAGTTTCCAAACCAGATCTCCTTCGGCAAACTCTTTAATTTTGACTTTCTTATCATACCATCTGGCTACTCTCCATTTATTCTTCTCAATATTCTCCAAAGCTCTCAGCCGATCACCAGTAAGGTCTTCCAGTTCTTCTTTCATCATGGCTGAATAATCATCGGTTGATAACTGATCTTGTAAAGAAGTCCTTCTGGATCCAGTTTTTAATTCCCAAGGCAATACAGCATCATGACCATACACTAGTTGATACGGTGACACTTTGGTTGCCCCATGGCATGCCATCCTGTACGCCCATAGCGCTTCATTAAGGATTGTGTGCCACTGTTTGGGATTCTCATCGATCTTACGTTTGATCAATTTGATGATGCCTTTGTTTACTGCTTCTGCATGTCCGTTTGCTTGGGCATAGTAGGGGGACAAGTTCAACAGCTTGATCCCCAAGGATTTTCGTATTACTCAAATTCCCCTGAAGTGAATTGACTCCCTTGATCGGTCGTAATGATTTGAGGTATACCAAACCGATAGACGATATGTTCCTTAACAAAATCAATCATATTGCCTGATGTCACAGTCTTGATTGGGATGGCTTCAACCCACTTCGTGAAGTAATCCGTAGCCACTAGTACGAATTTATGACCTTTGCTCGATGGTGGATATATTTGTCCGATCAGATCGATTGCCCAACCCCTGAACGACCATGGCTTGATTATTGGGTTCATTGCTGATGCCAGAACTCTTTGAATGCTTCCAAACTTCTGACACTCCTGGCACCCTTTGTAGTATTTAAAGCAATCTTCCAGTATCGTTGGCTAATAATAGTTGTTATTTCTGATCATCCACTTCATCTTGAATGCCAATTGATGGGCTCCACAGACTCCCTCATGAATTTCTCCCATTAAGATTTTAGCCTCCTCTTCACCAAGACATTTGAGCAAAACCCCGTCGATGGTGTGCTAGTATAACTTGTCTTCTAATAAAATAGATTTAATAGCTCTGTACTTCAATTGTTTGTCAACCTTCTTGGATGGATCTTTCAGATAGTCCATTATCTCCTTCCTCCAATCCTCGGTTGGTAACCCTACAGCTAGAATCGGCCGATAACCTGACGCCCCTTGAGCTAGCCGATTAGCTTCACTATTGTGACACTTAGGGATATGTTCAAGTTTTACTATCTTGAACTCTCTAAGTAGTTGAAGACACTCTTCATGATAGATCCTTAATATGTCATCTTTGCATTCATACTCTCCTGCCAATTGATTTATCACTAGTTGAGAATCTCCAAATATCTCAACGGCTTCAGCATTAACTTCTCATAACAGCTTTATCCCTTTTAATACCGCCTGATATTCAGCCTGATTGTTGGTTGAAGTTTTCTCAATTGGGATTGAAAACTCATAATTTGCTCCTTGAGGTGAAATAAGGACAATTCCAATCCCATCTCCTACTCCACAGGACGATCCATCAAAGAACATGGTCCATGGAACGGGTTCTACAACTGCAACCTCGGGCCCACAATGCTGAGTTACCAGATCGGCCATTACTTGTCCTTTGATTGCTTTGGCCGATTGATAGGTCAAGTCAAATTCTGACAAAGCTAAGATCCACTTCCCGATCCTTCCCTTCAAGATTGTTAATGATAGCATATACTTGACCACGTCATCTTTGCAAACCACGATGCATTCAGCAGTTAATAGATAAGGTCTCAACTTTATGCATGAGAAATACAAGCACAAGCATAATCTTTTCACCACCGAATATCTTGTTTCTGCATCCAAGAGTCTTCTACTTACGAAATATATGACTCGCTCTCTTTCGAACTCTTGTACAAGGGCCGATCCAATAGCCTGCTCATTAGCCGAAAAATATAATTTGAATGGCTTTTTATCTTGAGGAGGCATTAGGACATGAGGAGACTTCAAGTACTGCTTGATGTTATCAAAAACCTTCTGTTGTTCTTCTCCCCATACAAATTTCTGATCGGCCTTGAGCTTCAATAGAGGTGTGAACGGCTGAATCCTTTTAGATAGGTTAGATATAAATCTTCTGATAAAATTGATCTTGTCGATTAGTGATTGAAGCTCTTTCTTGTTTGATGGTGCCTCTATTTTATCAATTGCGCTGATTGACTTTTGACCAACTTCAATTCCTCTTTCATGTATCAAGAAACCCAAGAATTGACCGCCTGAAACACCGAAAGCACATTTGTTGGGATTCATCTTCAAACCATGCTTCCTTGTGCATTCCAATGTTTTTCGTAGGTCGGCCAGATGCTCCTTGTAGCTCTTTGACTTGACAACTACATCATCAATGTAAATCTCCACTATTTTGCCGATGAGCTCGTGGAATCTATAATTCATGGCCCTTTAATATGTGGCACCAGCGTTTTTCAAACCAAAGGTAATGACAATCCACTCGTACAATCCAACGTGACCAGGGCATCTGAAAGCAGTTTTTGCAATGTCTTCTATAGCCATGAATATTTGGTTGTATCCAGCATTACCGTCCATGAAGCTGATGACTTTGTGCCCTGCGGCGGCGTTGACCAATGCGTCGGCTACTGGCATCGGATATCCGTCCATTGGCGTCGCTTTGTTCAAGTCCCTGAAATCAATGCACACACGTAGTTTGCCATTCTTGTTGTAGACAGGGACTATATTAGAAATCCATTTGGCATACCGACATTACCGAATAAAACCAGCTTCGAGTAACTTTGTTATCTCGGCCTTTATATCGAGGTAAATCTTGGGATTGCATTGCTTGGGATGTTGTTGGAAAGGTCGATATCCTGGCTTAATGGGTAACCGAAGTTCAACGATGGATCGGTCTAAACCGGGCATCTCATAATATTCCCAGGCAAAGCAATCTTTGAATTCTTTTAATAATGGAATCAGCTCTTTCTTGTATTCTGCATCTAGCTTGGCACTTACGTATGTTGGCCTTGGTTTGCTTCCATCTCCAAGATCTATCTTTTCTAGTTCGCCGGCCGATGTAAACCCATGCCCAAGCTTCCCTTCATCTTCTATGAACTGATTCATTAAATCTTGTCAGAGCCGACTGCTTGAACCGGCTTTAGTGTGAAATCGGACACTTTGAGATACTTGGTATCCCACGCTTTTCCTGATATGCAGCTTACTCGATCATAGGTCCATCCTTGTGCTTCTATGGCTGCCACTGTCAAGGAGGTTTCTCCTTTGACCATCTCCACTGAATCTCCGATCCATTACATGATGCATTGATGCATTGTAGATGGTATGCAACAATTGGCATATATCCAATCCCGACCCAGCAGTAGATTATAAGATCCCCTCCATTTAATGACAAAGAAAGCGGTTGGAAGGGTCTTACTGCCGATGGTGAGCTCCACGCAGATTGCACCTTGAGCCGGAGAGATGTCGCCTTCAAAGTCCACCAACATCATGTCGGTTTGGGTTAAATCTTCATCAAACTTCCCAATCTTGCGCAACATGGTGTATGGCATCAGATTGACTACCGCTCCCCCATCTACTTGCATCCTGGTGACTAGTTTGCCATTGACAAAACCTTTGAGAAATAATGCCTTCAAGTGTTGTCTCTTTTCTTCATCTGTTTCTCAAAGATAGCTTGTGTAAGTTCCAGTGTTAACTGAGCCATCCCAAGTTCTTCATCAGACACGTCCGAATCAACTGGAGCCATGAACTCTTTTGGCAGAAGGACAACCATGTTTATATCAGCTTTTGGTCCACCATTCTCATCATCGGCCTTAGGCTTTGGGCGCCATACTTTAGACCAAACATTCTTCTTGTCCAGCACACGTCTTTCTTCTTCCTCTTGTTGTTCTAGCTGTCGTAGACGCTGGACTCCTTTTCTGGGACTTAGTCAAGCCATCCGGGCACTATTGTGGATTAGGCTTCTTAAGTGACTGACTTGATCCTTCATCGTCCAGTTGTATGGTGCGTCGACATTCAAGAGCTCGACACATGATATCCTCATCTGGGACCAGAGAATCGGCCATCTCTTCTAGCCGATCGTTTGATTTTTCGTTGACTCGGCTTCCCAGCCGATTATGAACACTGGCCTTGCCCCCCAGCCGATCGTTGACGTTGGCTTTGCCCCCAGTCGTTGATGAACTGGGATCCGTTGGTTGCTGAATTCACGGTGATCTCCAGTCGTAGGCCTTCTGTCATTGAAGCAAACCCTCTTGGAGGAGCTGCTATATTATTATAAGCCCCGTTGCATTCTAGACAGTTTTCTACCATCGGCAGCTTGATTCCTTCCTCCCAGCAGTACTTGAAGAACGGACATCTCCAATGTCCTTCATTGCGCCGTGCCCACTCTTCTCTTCCTCTTGCCTTCTCTTGCCGTTGCTGAAATTTGTTGATCAGCATTTGGGACGTGACAGGCCGACATAGCTTCAGGTCTTCTTCTTCAAGCAGCAACCCTTTTCCTTTATCATCGGCAGCGGTTGCTTGTACTTTGGGATCAACAGCTCCTTTATTTTGAGCCGATTCCGACGTCACAACTTAACTTGTGATGTGTCTTTGCTAGACACCTCAACTGTATTAGTTGGGAAGAGCTGTTGATCAATCTTCATCGGCTTTTCAGTTTTGGTAGGGGTTTCAAACTTGAGTTTCCCTTGCTCAATAGCTGATTGAATCTGTTGTCTAAAGATCTTGCAATCATTGGTGTCGTGAGACGTTGCATTGTGCCACTTGCAATACTTCATCCTTTTGAGCTCTCTGCAGATGGTATGGTATGGAACTGGGAGAGTTTGATCTGCCCTTGATGAAGCAACAGGTCAAATATCTTATCGGCCTTAGTAAGATCAAAGCCGAATCTTTCTGGTTCCTTCTTACCAAAAGGGCAGGATACTGTCTTCTTGCCTTTGACCCACTCTGCGATCCCTATCATATTGTCTTCATCATCAGAGTCAGAACAATCCACATAGGACACCTTCTTTTGGAAGTTCTTCCTGGGCTCGTAAGATCTTGTAGTCTCTTGACTCATCCAACTGACCAGTTGGCTGAGACCCTCGAAGTCATGTGATGCATATTTTTCCCTCAGGTTGGCAAGAGTCCTTGAAATGCTAATTCAGCCAGTTGCTTGTCCCCCAGATTCAGACTATAGCATTTGTTCCTGACCTCCCTGAACCTTTGAACGAATCCAGCAACAGTTTCATTGTTCCTTTGTTTGAGTCTGGTCAGATAAGTGATCTTCATCTCATGGATACCCGAGAGAAATAATTATGGAACTGCTGTTTCAGATCGGACCACTTGATGGTAGAGTTGGCCGGTAATGAGGTAAACCATGAAAATGCTGGCCCTAAGAGAGAAGAAGAGAACAACCGTATCCTGAGTGCATCAACATTCCCTGCTTCTCCACACTGTATGATGAACCGAGTGATGTGCTCCATTGTGGATGTATCATCTTGTCCAGAAAACTTGGTGAAGTCTGGCACCTTGAATCTTGGAGGGAACGGTATCTGATCGTACCCAGACGGATATGGAGTTCTGTACATGTAAGTTTGCTGCTTGGGCTTTATCCCAAATTGCTTTTGCAGTGTCTCTGAAAGATGGTCAATCAATTCCTGCTTCATATGAGAGTTCAACTCAGTAGATATCTGTTCTATTGCTTGCATCTCGGCTGATGGAGTCTCTGGAGGTTGTTCTTCCGAGGTTCTTGGTTGTGGATTTGGTACCGCCGATACCTTTGCTCCAGAAGAACCTTGTGTATTTGATTGACTTGTCACGGGTGGAATCTGTCCGATCGGCTGTTCAGCCAATCGAGTTGGTTGATGCAGGTTCAACTGGCCTGAGATTGCCAATTGATTTAGGAGCATCTGCATCGTTTGCATAGGATCCACCTATTGCTGTGGTGTTGTTGGTTGTCTTGTCATCCCCTGGTTGATCGGCTGCTGAGGCGGCGATCTTGTATGAGCAACTGTATTAGCTAGGGTTAAGACAGGCTGCATTGACACTAACTGTTGCAGTGGAGTAGTTTATATGGGCATCCCCAAAGTTGGTTGAGGAACCGGTCTCTGAGGTGGAACGGGAGCTTTTCTTTCCATTGGTATAACCATATGCGCATGAGCTGGACTGATCTTTAACTCTTTCAAAAGCTTTGTTCCCATGATTGAAGTAGATAAACTCCACTCCTTTTTTGGTCATATGCACAGTCCCTGGAGTACTTGATTTCTGGAATTTCTTTAGGGTGACACTCGAAAAAGTTTGAGATATCAGTCTCAAAGTGATCATGAGGCAGGCCCCACCCTACAAGTCTTCCATTCTGATCTCTCCTCGCAGGATACTGTTGGTGATGATTCTACACTAAGAATGTCTGATTCTGGACTTTGGACTGTGCTGAATAGGTTTGAACAATTGGCACTGTGACAGTAGGGTCTTTAGACATATTCCCAATATTCTGATTCTGAATCGGCTGGGCATCCGATGAAGAATCAGGAGCAGTTGCATTGATCTGTGGAGATGATGTAACCCCTACTATTGGATCGTCAATCGGCAGGGAAGCCGATTGGTCTTTTGGGAACACTGGAGGAGTTCGCTTTGGCTGGAAGTATGCAGGTCCCACGTATCCCTCTTCTGTTCCCTTCTTGAGTGTTTCAGTTAGACAGTTCTGGATGCTATTGGCAAGGACTTTAGATTGATCGATCATCGTCTGATGCATAGCCTCGTTCATCATATCTTGAAGTCGTTGAGGATCAGCTGAGAAGGTGATCTGCTAAGGTGTTGGCAAAGGAATTTTCTTGTAAACTCCACCTTTAGTTTGACCATATGAAGCCAAGCATAGTTCTTCATATCGCTTCATGTGAGCTTCAAACTCGGCTTTGTCTGCATTCTTCAGCTGATCTCTAGTGACTGTCTGAATGTTGCTCTGGTCAACTTCATTATTCTTCGAATTCTTCGACATTGTTGACTTTTTCGGGTCCCACTGGGCGTGCCAAAAGTGTGTTGACGCGAAAATAGGACGTCAACTCCACGCGTGACACACGTGACTCCCCGGTCTGTAGCGAGGCATGCTAGCCAATCTGACCTGTTGATTGACAATGGAAAATATTAGGGATCAGCTAGAGAACCGATGGGCCTTTAGCGACACGTGTACCAGCCAATCGGCCGATACGAAAAAGCGGGATCGGCCAGCTCGAGAGCGACCGAGGCGCGAGAACGTGGATAAGGAGATCGGCTAGATCGGCTAATCGTGACGTCAGCACTCGAGTAGGTCGGAATCGGCTGTAGTGTTAGAAGCCGATAGGATCCAGATCGAGTGGGATAAATTTGTGATAAAAGCTAAAACCACAAGAATTGGTACAAAAACTTGTAGATCTAGCTAATATCGGTAAGGGGTGAATAAAGAACTAGACGAAACCTCAACGATGCGCCCAGAGGTTAAAGCCTAGGGTTATTCGGTAAAACGGTACTCACAAGCTTGCCGGAGATCGATCGATGCAGCCCGACAAACTTGAAGGACGGCGTTGTAGAAAAGAGAAAAAACGCAATGGCGAAGTCACCGAAAGTAGATGTTGTAAATTGTAAAGGGTTTGCCCGGAGGCGGATTGTTTGATATTGGTGTGTACCCTTTTTCTCTGACTAAGCAGGGTTGCTATTTATTTCCTGAGGACAACCCGACTCCTAGTCGATTACGACATTGTTCACTTGCATCTAAAGAAAATGATCACTACTAAAAATAGAAAAAGACTCACGCAGGAGTCAAACTCTCCTAAAACTGACTCTTGACCCGTTGTCAATCCTAGATTGACCCGCCTCCGCCGTGTTCTTGCCTTTGGCGTATCTTCTTGATTTCTGCCTTCTTTCTTTCCATCGGCCGATCCTCCGGTTGACCATCGGCTGATCGGTTTGACGTGCCAGCTCTTTGATAGACAGGGTTAGACTTCCTTTGACCAGGCGAGTCCTGCTGACCACCCTTCTCTCTCTTCTATCGGCCGATTGCATTATTTTTATTGGCTACTTCTCCTTATACCTTTTTGACCTGTTTTTCTAAGAAAATGGTGTCCACAGTGGCTTTGACATGACATGAGATAGCTTGTGGGTCTTTATGATGACCTTTTGATGAGGATATGCGTCCTTGCATGAAGTTTGTGTGATTTAGTTCCCTTTGGCATGCTTTGATCAAGTTTAGGATTTCGCTCATGAGAGGGAGAAACTTTACCATCATGAAAGTGATGCTCTTACGAAGCTATAGACTATCTAACTTGCTCATTTGGTCACTTGTAGCATCTTGTGGTGAACTTTGTCTATTTGAGAAGCTCTAGGTTGATTTTTTCTGAATTATGCATTGATTCATGCATTGTCAACAAGGGGGAAGTTTGTTCATGGATTGTGCATCTAGGCATGTTTAGAGGGTTTTCAAGTTGGTTCGGCATTTTTCGGAGAATGTTTTTGCAGGGCGGTTCTTGGGGCGGTTGAATCGCTTGGCCAGGGGCGGTCAGACCGGCTTGGGCAGGTGGTCTGATCGGCCTGGACTGGCTGAGCACGAGTTGCTCTTTTTCATGCATTTCCAAGTGGTTCCAAGTGGCATTTTGCATGCATTGGTTTAGGGGGAGTTTGCATTTGCTCAGGGGGAGCTTGCATATGTGCATGGGGAGCTCTCTTGTGTCATCTTAGCTTTTGCTTTGGTGGTTTTGCTCCTTTGTTGTGAGCTTGTTTTGGCTCGGTTGTGTCGAGTCGTTTCACTTGCCGAAGGGGACCGAGACTTTCCTCATTCAAGTGATCTTGTTTTCGCCTTTTGTTCGGTTTTCAATCACTTGTTTGAATTTTTGTTTGTTTCTTTTTCCTTTTCTTTTTCTCTTATGATAATGATTATGTGTGTTGTCAATGCACTCATCAAGAGGAAGATTGAGGACCTATGTGAGCCCGAGGACCAGTGGATGGTCTCTTTGTAGTGATGAGTGATTGACAACGTGGTGTGAACAGACTCTTGGCCTAATATTGCAAGTGCAGGTTGCGACTCGATTTGCGTTGGTGTAGGTGAAAAACTATGACGAAAGGTCTATGCCTGTGTGGCCTCCAAGGTGTGGAGAGACAAGTAGGCTTGGTTTAAAGGACTCGGTGGCGGACGAGATCAAGTGCGGGCCGCATGGTGGCAAGAAGAGCAAGACGAAGTCGGGGACATGGAGTCGGCGTAGGGTAGTGGCTAACAACCGAAGTCTGCACGCGGGGTTTGCAGTGGTTCACCACAAAACCACTGGGTTCCTTGGTTGATCCACAAAGCCAAGGTCGAGCTAGGATGACCGTGACAACCAAGTCATAAGTGGGATTGGCGTGGAGGTTGCACCTAGTCCGCGGGGTTCGCAGTGGTTTGGCCACAAAACCACTGAGTTTCTCGGTAGAGCCACAAAACTGAGACCGGAGACTCGACGAGGACAGGGCGGCCACCCAGACCGGTCTCACTGCCCAGGTGGGCGGTCTGACCGCCCAGGGTTAGTAGATCTATTGTGTCTACATGATCTTGGAAAAATGCTAGAGGTTCCTGTGGATTTTATTGGAGGTCATTTCGGGATTTAGGCTGAGTTCTTGGAGAAGAATTTTTATTGTCTCCCATTCACTCCCCCTCCCCCTCTTTGGTCGCCAATTCGGTCCTTCAAGTGGAATCAGAGTCGGGTGCAGGTCTTTGCGACTCTAACCATTCTAATTAAGATCCATAGGGCAACAAAAGAGAAGGGGTGATTTCCTTGCGGTTTTGGTTTGCACGATTTGAGCTTGTTATCGGCTAATCCTAACTGGTGCTTTGAGTTATGGCACCAAGCTCTTTGTCGTGTGTGTCTTTGTCTCCAGAGATTGATGAGATGGAGAGTGCTTCGGGGGATGACTGCAAGTGGAGGAGGAAGTGTAAGGAGTTGGAGAAAGACATGGAGGCGGAGGCGATGGCGTTGTTGTGTATACATATGTGGGGTTTTTCGCAACATATAACTAAGTAATGATGGGCATTTGGAACAGGTTGATTTATGCAGAAAATGACAAATCTCATGTGCAACTTATGGCTTATAGGTTGTTTAAGAAATTTTAACTTATAAAGAACAAATTGATCACATGTGTGTTTCTTTATAAAATAAAAAAATTGTATCCCTCTATTCATAAAGTAATGCATTTTACACACATCACTGTGGTGTGTGTGTATATGTGTGTATATATGTATGTATACATACTCCAATTTATAAATGGGTATGTACACATACGCAAAGTGGTATTTTGAACGTGGGAGTAACTACACCCGGGAGTAGATTGGATTTTTCCGATATATATATATATATATATATATATATATATATATATATATATATATATATATATATATATATATATATATATATTGGGAGCCTAGGGCTTCCAATAATTATTGGAAGCCCCAGCCAACCAGCCCAGGCAGCACCCGCGCCCATGCACCCGAGCCTGGCCAACCAGCGGTCCGGTCACGCGCTGCCCCATTCCCACCAGCCCACCAGCGGGGCCCACCTTATCTCCTCCCCCCCACATTCCCACCAGCGGGAACCACCTTATCTCTATCCTCCCTTCCACCTTATCTCCTCCCCCCTGATTCCCCACCAGAGCGATTCAAAATCACCCACCGTGGCGAGCTTCCTCCAGGAGGGCGGGGCGCACGGCACCGGCGACCTCCCCACCTCTCACCTTCCTCACCGTCGTGGCGAGCAGCTTCCCCATTGGCGGCACAGCGAGCAGCCCCTACCGAGCGAGCGTGACCCTCGACGGCGAGCTCCAGGAGACGGCCGACGCGGGCGAGCTCCCCTGGGGTGCTGGGGAATCCCCGACGACTGACGACGAGCTGGTGCGCAGGTGGCCTTCCTCGCGCGACGAGCTGGTGAAGTGCCGGCGACCTCCAATCTTGTCCCCTGCGTCGCCCCTCCGCCGGCCGCAGCCCACGGCGTCGACTCCGCCCCCTCCTCCCTCGTCGGCGGCGCACATCTAGGTAGGAGACCCGTGGAGGTCGACGCGCACGGGACCGGCGAGCTCCCGCAGCGGTGCACCCAATGAGCTGCGGGAGACTACTGCCGGCCTTCGACCACTGCGGGAGCCAAACGGCGACGGGATGCTCGGCCGGCTGTTGGAGCGGCCTCCACCATAGCGCGAACGGCCGGCGGCTTCATCAGGTATGCCCGACAACTCGATTTCTCCCTCCCCTTTTTACTTCGCTGATTTTCCCCTTTTCTCATCCCTCTCTCACTCCTCAACAGCGGATGCGGATGGCCACTCCGGCGACCTGTCGGCCGTGGCGGAGTCCCTGGCGGACGGCGCCGGGACCGACGAGCTCCCCGACACAGATTCTTGCTTAGCGCGGGGCGAATCCTGGTTCGGCACAGCGGACGGAGCAGCACACGGGACCGGTGACCTGCCCACGCGGGAGCTCCCTGCGAGTTCCCCATCACGGCTGGCTAGCGACCTCCCTGCGTGGACGCGGAGCTCCCCCGGCGAGCGTGGGGCATCGAGAGTGGCGGCGTTGGCCGGACGCGGTGCTTCCTGGCGCAGGTGCTTCCCCATGCCCTCTCCTCCTCCTCCGCCTGCAACATGTTCGATGCATTGCCTCTGCCAAGCACCTCACGACATCAGCTTCACTTCTGCACCACCTCCTCCACGTCGCCGGTGAGATTTTTGAGCATACAAATCTGAGTTTGAATGATTGATTGTGCTAAAAGGATTCTATGACATTTGTGCTCATGTTCAGCCTTTGTGCCGATGCTCTTCATCATTGCAGGGGATCCGGACATGGAGGTCACCTGCAGTTCCTCTTCCTCACTTCCGGATGAACCAAAATGCCTCTCTGTCCGGCCATCGAGCCGTGTTTTTAGGATTGTATGACTGACTTAACAAGAATCTACGGTGCTTGGTTGATTTCTATGCTTGAGATATATGAACATGTTGCACAATTTTCTTCCAAGTATATATGATCATTCTAACCGGTTTGTATGATTGCCAAAAATTATTTAATTCTTTCTTCATCTTTTTTCCCTACAGATATGGAGTTCTTGTAATGGGGGATGGAGTGCTTGATGTGCTGGTCACGTTTTGGTGGCCATGGCCACTCCGCCGACCACCTCCTTGACATCGGCTGCATCCTTCACGTCGCTGGTGAGCCTCCAATGCCAAAAGCTTCGACCTTTTCCCTTCCTCGTAGCATTCTTGCTCATGGCCGGCCTTCGTGCCCCTGCTCTTCGTCGTTGTAGTGGAGCTATAGCCTGCAACGCAACTGTATTGGTTTCTATGCTATTATACAAAGGTTTCTATACTTGTTACCACCATAAACATGTAGCTGCGTAGATATTTGTGATTGGAATCATATATTTGTTAGATGATTTTCCTCATATTTCTATGATCGCCTTCACTGATTTGTCCTGTGTACGGACCATTCATTAATGGCTTTGCGCGGAATCAGTTAGGCCTTTAATTTTTTGAATCATATATATGTTTGTGTTTGAGCATAGGAACTATGAGTTTGCTGTGTTCACATGCTTGTAATCATGTACATGCTAGTGCCTGATCATAGATACTGTAATGTGCAATCAAGTGACAGTAGTTTGTTCGATGTTTCTATGCATTTTCCATGCACCATTGAGCATCACTTATGTTGAGATGTAGGTTTATATGATTTGGTCCTATTGTTTCTATGCCTTCAATTTTAATTGAAAAAAGTGGAATCTTTCCTACATAGAGATGTACGCTGTCCAAGTATTTTGAATCTTGTTTGATCATAGATACTATCTGTTTGAATCTTGTTTGACCATAGATACCTTTTTTGCATCTTATTTCTTGATCATATATGTGCTAGCATATGAGCATAGATACTATATGCTGTTGAGTGCCCTGAATAATGATGTAATATTTAGGCTTGTCACTGGTTTGAGCATAGAAATCTTAGTTGCCTAGTTCTATGGTTGTGCTAACAGGATTCTATGACATTTGGTTGGTGCCGGTGCATAGTTGAAGCTGTCAGAGGTACCGCTCGGCCCATGGCAAGAACAACTCCAAGCTCGTGAACATGTCGAGGATGTGTTGCTCGCTGTCGTCCATGTGTGTCGGCCTTCGTGCCGAGATTTTGTTGCTAAGGATAGAAATTGTACTCTTTGTCATATATCTCGAATCAATTTTGCATGTATGTAAATTCTTGTTTATATGATGGTCCTCACCCGATTTATATGACTGTCAATATTGTTTTCTATGACTTCTGTTGTGTGGTAAGTTAGACATTATGTGTGGAGCTTTGATCAATTTCAAAATTTGAACTTTGCTCTTTTTGCTGGTTCCGCTGCATAGGATAGAAATAGTTTTTTCCATAGATCTCGAAACTTTTGTGCATAAATGCAAATTCCATGTTTGTATGATGGTTGTCACTTGTTTATATGATTGTAAATACTTGTATTAAAATTTAAAATTCTGTGGTTGCATACGTCAGGTTTATATGATTGCATGTGTCAGGTGCATTAGAAGTCATGTGTCGGTTCTATCCACTTGTATTCAAATTTTAAATATAAAAAAACGAGCGACTCAATATTTATATGCTCGTGTTGTAGGTTTATATGCTCGTTAGAGTTGTAGAAACCTACCGTCCAGGTCATATAAATGTTCGCAGCAAGTTTCTACTGGAAGCTCTGGTTTCTATGGCCCATGACGCCAGATTTCTATGACCTAGAGTTCAGGTTTCTGGGATCCGCAACAACATGTTTATATGACCGGTACTACATGTTTCTATGACCTGGAGCAATTTTCTATCACCCGGACATCAAGTTTCTATGACCTGAACATCAAGTTCGTATAAACCAATCTATATGTTTCTATGACCCAGACGACATGTTTCTATGACCCAAACTTCCAGGTCATCCAAACGACATGTTTCTATGATATCCGGGTCATGGAAACATTTTCTCCATGTCATAGAAACCTGATGTCCTATTTCAACATTTGAAATTTGAATCGAAGTGAATCCGATTCATAAAGTGTTGAAGGTCTTTCATTTTCCTCTAAAGTTTAAGATTTGATTCCATTTTTCTTTGAAAATTACATTGGAAGAATTTGACTTCTTTATTTCTCTCTAAAGTTTAAATTTTGTAATTGATCAGAGCTTAACAAATATTGTCTAACGCACCACACATCGGAAGTCATCCAAAGTAGTGTTGGAACTCATATAAATCAATGATGATCATCATATAAACATAGTAAATGACTATAAATCAATGATGATCATCATATAATCAATGATGGCACTCATATAAATCAATGATGATCATCATATAAACATTGGAAGTTGTAGAAAGAAATAATCAGATTCTGGTAGTCATATAGACCAGTGAGGATGATCATACACACTTGGGACTTGGGAGGGAAATTAGCAAAAAAAAAAATATATGACTATAATCAGCATTTACATGTATATGTGTATGATCACCAAAATACTAAATATGCCAGTTCGACAAGCACAATAGCTTATTCACAGAAAAGAGCATTAAAACATTTTTTGCGATAGCATACAAACTAGTGAGGGCAATCATAGACACGACGGCAGCGGCAGCATGACCATATAATGTTTGGCCATGTCGATCTGCATGAAGCAAAAATGAAATCCAGCAAAAATTCAAGAACGCCACCATCAATGTGCATATGGTTGTTAGTGCATTCTATCAAACATGTTGTGGACGGTGTGGATGGCAGTCCTGTCGTTGTACAAAAGAGGTAGGGGCAGCAAGTTGGAGCAGTGCCATGGCTCGTGGCTCGCTAAGGGAGGCCACCTTGTTACCACTCGTCGGGGAAGCAGCCTCCGCGCCGCCAGATGCCGGAGAGGTGGCCTCCGCGCTGTCGCTCGCCGGGGTGCCGCTCCAGCGGCCGCGTCGAGCCAGGATCTGCAGCCGAACGAGGAGTGGAGGCGGGTAGCTGCCGGTGCGTCGCCGAGATGCCGGACGAGTAGTGGAGGTGGTAGCGCCCACCGCGTCGCCGCCGAGTCGGTAGGAGACGAACCGGTACCGCATCCGCCGAGCGGGGAGTTCGCACCACCGTTCACCGTGGGCTCCTACACGGGGATCTCACTGGGCGTGCCGCCGCGTGCTCCCGCGAAGGAGTTCGTCGGCCTGCCGCCGCTCGCCAGGCTCCGCGACGCCGGTCCCGTGCTTCGTCCGGAGAAGACGGTGGCGTCTCTGAGGAGGCCCCGCGCGGAGCGGCCGGAGGAAGAGGGAAGGAGCCTGAGGTAGGACCGCTGCCGCGCCGGAGAGTAGCCAGAGGCAGGTCGTAGGATCCATCCCCGACGTCGATTTTGAACTGAGAGAGATGAGAGGTGGCACCGCAGCCTGCCCCGTCGTCGTGTACCAGGCCGAGCCGACCACCGTCGCCTTCACTCCATGGTCGCACGACGTGTGGAGGTGGCCAGCGGCTGATGTGTCGCTTCCGAATCGCGGTAGGAGGAGCCGGTGCCGCATCACCGGGCGCTTCCACGGCCGACCGAGGGAACACGCTGCCGGTGGTCTCTTTGATTTGAATGAGGAGAGAGAAAGTGAGAGCTTGAATGAGGATAAGAGATTGAGGGATGTGGAGGACCGATTTGTTTTTATCGTGCGATTGGTGTTGTGGCCGGTCAGGATGGTGGTCAGTGGGCTCCACAAGATTTGAATTGAGAGATGAGAGGTGGATGGAGAGTCAGAATTTGTCATTTGGATTATACAAACTCGTCAATACAAATCTGTCGTTTGTGTCGTAGAAACCCGTCGACCGAGTCGTAGAAACATAGTCATAAAAAAATGTCCTCGTGGGTCATACAAACTTTCAATTCAGGTCAAACAAATCTGCAGTCGGATCAAACAAACATGCACTCCAAATCATAGAAACCTATCGTTGTAAATTTTTGAATTCAGAAAATTAAATTATTCATAAAAAATGTCACGAATCTTATGGTGAAATCATTTCTGAATTGAATTCTCATCTGAATAATTATCGTGAAAATTTTGAGAAACATATCGTCACAGGTCATACAAACCGTAAGACCGGATCATACAGACCGGCAGTCGGAATCATACAAATATGAGGTCCGGGTCATACAAATCTGTCCTTCGCGGTATCTATGGTCACGTAAAATTTTGAATTTGATTTTTTTTCAAAAAAAAATGTTCTCAATGGTTTGTATGACCAAGGGCGCGGGGCTGGGGGCGCGGTGTCGCGCGGGGCCCGCGTTGTCGCGGGGGTGGAAGCGCGTGGCGCGCGAGGGTCGCATGGGGTCGGGCGCAGGGGACCGCGGGGCGCGGCTGGTGCGCGCGACTGGGGGGTCGCGGGGCCCGTGTTGGCGCGAGGTCGCGGGGGTGGGGGCGCGTGGCGCGGGAGTGCGTGCGGCCGGGGGGTTCGCGGGGCCCGCGGTGGCACGAGGTCGCGGGGTGGGGGCGCGTGGCGCGCGGGGCACCGCGGGGCGCGGGGGTGCGCGGGGGCTCGCCTGGCGGGGCGCGCGGGTGGCTTGCTGGTTGGCCGGGGCCTCCAATAGCTATTGGATGCCCTGTGCTCCCATTAATTTACTCTCTCCTCTATATATATATATATATAGGACGTGGATATTCACCACGCTGCGTGGTGAATATAATTCAGCACGCGCTGTTTGCCACAGACGGAGCTCCAGCAAGCTAAGGTTACTCCTTTTCACTCTTAGTAGTAAAAGCGGTTGAAAACGTAAGTTGCCTCCATTTAGCTTCTCTTGTTGCTTTCGTATGGGCTGGTGAACCTGAAAATGCACCGCCTGTGCTCCTTGCCACACCTCCGGTAAGCCTCGACGGCCGTAAAAATCTTTTTTGTTTTATTCCTTTCGTTGAAGTTTGCCTCAGTTTCTTTGCCAGAGGTCGGAAGAGGAGGATGGCACCAAATCTCGCAGTGCGGAGGGCGGCGGTATCGAGCGGCTCCAAAATTGTTGTATTATTGTGGCCGAGGCATGACAAGCGCGGCAGTGTGACGCGAGTGACTTTTGTCGTGCGACGATAACGCGCTACACTAGGCGTCATGCCTACATTTGTGCAGCGAGCACAAAGAAGCTCTCAAAAGTTCATATTTTGCAATTACTTCATAATTTTGTTTTGTGACCCATATGCTATAAAAAAAGTACAGGTAAATTGTAAAAAAAAAATACTATGTACAGGCGTACAACTAGAACATGTGGTCCATTTTTCCATATTTTTCACCATTAATGTGTTATTAAACCTTGTTGTAAGTTGTCAACCTTTCAAATTCAAACTATACTTTAGTTAACATAAAATTGCAGCAAGAGAGGTGTTTCTGCATGCTAGCTCGGCGAGATTTTAGGAAGATTCCGGTGAACAAGGATTGCATGCATGTATTATTCAAACGGGATTTGGGCAATTACATTGGACACGCCTAATTCATGTGGCTTCAGTCATGCGTCAACCTGCCCGGAGCTACGACAGCCTTGCATGCTGATGCTAGAATTTTTACTCTGTTTTGATTGCCGACATTAAAAGCCAGAATGATGCTTGGTTTGGACCAGCTAATAACTACATTGGAGATAATTTTTATTATTTCTTCATGGACATTACTCGTGGCCCCATTTATGTTTTAGCTTTATTGTCAATGTGTGACAAGTCTTGAACAGTACGCATGAAAGCATCAGCCCTACCTAATATGAAGAATATTGCCCTCCATTGTCTTAGAGAAGAAATAATTATGCTGAGATTGTGCACTCCATCACAGATTATCCAATTGCATTAGCTCAACATGTAAATGTGTAATTATGTTGAGATTGTGGATTGCACGAGACTTTACTCCTTGTTCCGCAAGAGGAGTATCTTCTACAGAGTTGTTTTTTAGTTGATTACTTATTAGTTCCGGAAAATTACTCCTTGCACCCATGACCAAATATTTATTGGCAAAATTACTCTCTAAATGTATAAAGTTCTCTTCTGACGGTTTTACTTCATTTCTAAATTACTTCTTATTCTACAAGGGGAGTAAGGCCAAGACGCGGTGGCGGCCATCAAAGTGCAGCACCCATATGTAGTCCTTCAGACTACATCAAAGCAATCCTGCATGGTAGAGTGGTAGCATGCATGTCGCGATTAGTACAGAAGGAAATCAAGCGCTTCTCTATGATGTGTCAATATATTAGGCTAGGTAAACCTTGTTGAGTTGCTTGCATAAGTATTGACCGATATTTAATATGAGAGATTTGAGTTAATATATGCATTTGCATGCAGAAGGAAGTAATAGCCTCTTTCGTGCTACATGCAAGGCTTGCCATGTGTACGGATATAACTTGATGAGTAATTTGTGTGAGCCATTATATCTTAAGGGCTTCGTGAATTTCATCCCTGGATGGCGTCAATTTACTCCTTTCTGGTTGCCAGAACTAAATTTACTTCTAATTTATGGACAACATCCCTATTGATGATGATTTTCACCTTTTCGAGACGTAAAAAAATATCCGCACACTCATGTTGTCTCCTTTTTTATATTTTCATTCATTCTACGGTACTAAAAATCATTAGCACAGTTATTCTTTCACCATTTTGCATGCATGTGTTTTTTCTAAATCTTAATTCGCCCTTGATTATAGCCCGGTGGCATCCTTGCCTCCCGACGGTGGTCTTGTCCTTCGGCGATTATGGAAGAAGATTTTTTTGAGTGGTGTTGTTCACATTGAAGACTATTTTTTAATCATGTGCATTCAATCAGAATAACGCTATATCAGTGAACAGATAAACCATGCTTACTTTCTTGCATGCATGCAAGGTTGACCGATTTTAAGTATATGAGAATTCATAGGTGTTAATACACTTGCATGCATAGAGGGGGAGATTTCAGGGAGGTTGACCCTTTCTCCAACTTGGAGAGTGATTTTCCAGTGTTATGAATGTTTTTTAAAAGTTAATTATCAAGCGTATTTTCAAATAAAGTAGGAGTATTTTTTTTTCATTTCTCAACAAAAATTTACAAGAAAATGCCTTTCACTTCTAAGGAGTAATTTGCAATTGATGAAATGAAGTATTGACAAGATTAGTATTTAATCCACGTCAGGAGTTTTTTTCTAATTTACAACAGGAGCACTTCCCAACTGATGGTGATACAAGGAGTATTTCTTTATCAATCTTAAGGAGCATCTTTCAAATCTAATAAGAAATTCCATTCGTTGCCCTTATTCAATTGTTGTTATGGTCAACAGCTCAAGCACGCAATTCAATTTTTTGAATGGTGTGTTCACATTGAAGACTATTATTTGACTCATGTGCGTTCAATAAGAATAATTAGTCCATTAGAAACAAGTGACCAGACTGCAACGACAATGCATATTATTGTTTCATGAAAGAAATCAACGAAGAAAACAGAGTAATTAAGTTACGAAACAAGTAATTTGCATGCAAAAGAAAGTAATTTTATATTCTCTTTGTTTGCCCATACGGAGTAAATTTACATAGAAACAAGTAGTAAACACGGACTACATATGCATATGAAAGTAGTAATCAGAGTACCGAGTGGTTTTGCAATGGTGTAATTTCTATGTATTTATTTATTTATTTATTTATTTTTGTAGAAGTACTTAATTAGTCAAATGAACAAGGAGTAATTTTCTAGCCACTATTACATTGTCATCCTTCTCGGCGTCACCTTCGCCGTGTGGAGGCCACAGCCCCTCAACAGAGCTCCAACAAGCTCAGGAGGGCACATAAATACTCAATTTTGTTCCTAGAGAGTACATATCAATATCGTCAAAAATTTGTAAAAGGAATCCATGAAAATAAATTAGCTAACTCTTTTCTTGGAGTTAAATTCCAGAGTTGTAACCCAAAAAATAAAACATCAAGCACAACCATATCATGATTCCCACAAGACAAATTAGAACATCAAGGAAATATTCGTATCTCAATTTAATGAATGAAAAGAAATGCTAGTAACGTGCCAATTCCTCCTCTTTGTGAGTTTACAATCTGCATACAAGATGAAAAAAAGGGAATATGCATGGCTGGATCTGGATGTGTTGATATTTGAGGGATTATGTATAATTAAATGTTGAGATGCGCTCACAGGTACAACGGAGAGGTATGCATGGATGCGCTGCCCAACCCGTCAAATCGGAGCACGGCCGTGCCGCCGTCCTTGATTCCATCGATGACGGTTCATTGCGACTCGCCTTGACATCGATGCCTACAAGAGGGCTGCACCATTCCCGGGATGTCGATGCTCGGGGATGAGTTGCCGACAAACGATGCCATGGCGCGAGGAGGACATTGCCGACCGGACACTATCGGCATTTTCGGCACCACCATTTGCATGTGGCTGACTGGCGGTGCAGGACGAGGTCTAAGAAATCCAAGAAAGCCGGCAAAGGTGCCTACTAGCATCTAGTGCAACCTGGGAAAGAAAAGAAGAGGGAGTGGAAAAGAGATAGATCAACTAAAGACGTGTATAGACTCCATCTTTATATTGACCCATGCAGAATTATTGATTGTGGCAATTAATCTTTTTTAATGATTACATTTGATGTGCGCATACAATTGGTTTAGGAGTAAATATTGAAGGTAATTACAGTTGAGCTATCATAACGATGTTTGACGGAAGGGTAGTGCTCCGTTAGGGGTTGTTCAATATTATTTAACATGCTGGTAGCTAAATAGCAGCTACCCCATAAATAAATAAATATATGTATGTATGTATGTATGTATGTATGTATGTATGTATGTATGTATGTATGTATGTATGTATGTATGTATGTATGTATGTATGTATGTATGTATGTATGTATGTATGTATGTATGTATGTATGTATGTATGTATGTATGTATGTATGTATGTATATTGGGAGCCTAGGGCTTCCAATAGCTATTGGAAGCACCAGCCCAGCCAGCCACCGGTCCAACCACCACCACCACCGACCCCTCTCCCTCTTCTTTATTTCAAAAAATTTTGAATTCTCTCTCATCCCTGTCTCTCCTCTCCACGATCGTGGGCCCACCTTATCTATACCCCACCCCCTAGCACCCCACCCCCACGTCATTATCCACCAACGCCATTCAAATCACCCACCTACCCTAGCGAGGTGCAGACCGCAGGAAGCAGACGACCTTCCCGGCGAGCTTCCGCGGGAGCAGCCTCTGGAGACCTCCTTGGCGGGACCGGCGACCTCCTACGCGGTACCACACGGAGGCGCGCCCGACCAGTTGCCCGTGTGGGAGCCCCTGACGGAGGGCGCAGGGACCGGCGAGCTTTCCGGCGCGGATCCTGGCTCGGCGCGGCGGGCGTGGGTCTTTCCGTCGGGCGAGCGCGACCCCCGACTGCGAGCTCCAGGAGGATGGCCAGGCGACGGCGACGACATCCCTAGGCGCAGTGGCGCGGGGGAGCTCCGGCGGCGCCCGTGGACCCCGCAGCCCAGCGCGGATCCTGGCGCGGCCCTTGGTAGCGGCCGCCCGGCAAGCGGCGGCGCGGAGGCCACCTTCCTGACCAGCTGCGGCGTGGAGGCCGCTCCCCCGACGAGCGGTGACGCACAGGTGGCTCCCTCGGCGAGCCACGACGCGGAGGACTCCTCCTCCCACCCCCATTCACCGCCGCATCTGGGTGGGCCCGTGTCAGCGGCTGGATTGGGGCGGAGGAATGCGTCTGGAGAGCAGCTCCGGCACGGCAGCATCGGCTCACGCGCGGTAGCCACCAGCGCCCCCGGCGACGGCGACGTGCTCACTGTCTGCTGCCGCACACGGGCGCAACGGAGTAGAGGGCGGAGGCGGACCAGCGCGATGCTGCTCCACATGGACCGCGCGACCCCCCTGCAGGTAAGGTGTTCGACCATATGTTCATGAGGCAAACGCCAGGCGAGGTGCTGGTGCTTCAAGGATTTGTGCAGCCATGCGAGGTGCTGGTGTTCTTCAAGGATTTGGGGAGAAGGTAGCAACCTACGACCAAGTGATGGAGGTCACCATGTTCATGTCGGTTGCATGTTCGACGAAATGTCCATGAGGAGATAGCAAATAGTTATTTTTTGTTTTTTCTCTGTTTTTCATGCATATCCACACTTTTGATTTTGAATTCGTGCCTGGGCTGTGTCCGGATCGAATCGTATTTTTCTGCAATATTTCGTTAACATTTGCATGATTCTACGACTGTGCTAATAGGATTATATGACATTTGGTTAGTATCGGTGTCAAGTATAGAAATCGTACATTTTTGCATATACCTTGAAACTCTGGTGTAGGTTTATATGCTCGTTCCTATATGTTTCTATGCTGAAATCCTATATGTTTCGCATATAGATTGCTTTGTATGACTTATGATGATGTGTTACACAATTTCCCGAGTATATATGACATTGGCTAGGTTTTGTATGACTAATAGGATTATATGACATTGGCTAGGTTTTGGATCATATATCTGCTAGAATTTGAGCATAGATACTATCTGTATGACTAATAGGATTATATGACATTGTTCTCTTTAAGATTTGGGAACTCTTGTCATGTGTTACTGCTTTAGATTACCCACCCCATTTATTTATGTGGTCATTAAATCAACTGGAACTTACTGTGCTTTTGGTAAAAAAATTATCAATTTGCATTGTTGAATCATTTGCAATGATCCAACGAAGTCCTGCTGTGAAAATGAATAATGGTGCTCGCCGGCCAAAACTGATTTTTGCTCATTTTCTTTTTCCTATTCCTTTTTTTGTGTATAGGAAAATTCATGTGTTGCATTTTCGGAGTATATATGTGGTGCTTGCAAGTTTCTATGCACATGAGAGTTGCAAGTGGAAGAGGAGCTCTAAGTTCTGGAACAGAATGGAAAAACATCATTTTCGTTACTTGTTCTTAATCTCGTATTTGTAATGTGTGGTTCTAACAATTAGGTTTTTTTTGAGATTATACATACGCTTGTGTTTGAGCATAGAAATTATTGTGCGTACAAATTCCATATTTGTATGATGGTCCTCGCTAAATTGTATGACTGAGTTTGAATTTCAAGATCATATATACGCGTGTGTTTGAGCATAGAAATTCTTGTGCATGAAAATACGATGGTTCTCACTAATTTGTATTACTAGCAACACTGCTTTCTATGGTCCTTTGTGTCGAGCTTGTGTATGAATGCAAATTTCATGTTTATATGATGATCCTCATTGGTTTATAACGATGAGATGTTCCATGCATTTTCATGAACCTACGAGTATCACATACGATGAGATGCATTTTTATATGATTTCATCATGTTGCTTCCATGGCATAATTTAAATTTCTATGCTCATGTCATTGTGTTTCTATACTCCAAAAATGACAAGTTAAAAATAATCCCGGCAGATCATGAATTTTTCCCGTTGAATTTCAAAATTCTATAAAGAGATGTTGGTTTATATACCAAGATGCATAGGTTTCTATGATCCGGACTACAAGTTTATTCACTTGGATTCAAATTTCAAATGTTGACATCTGGTTTCTATGATCCGGACTACAAGTTTATATGACCCGAATGCCAAGTTTCTATGACCCGGACGGTAGGTTTCTATGACCCGCGTCATAGAAATATGTCGTTCAAGTCATATAAACTTGTTGTTGGGATTGGGATCATACAAACCCGTCGTCTGGGTTCGAGTCATACAAACATGTCGTTTGGGTCGTAGAAACCTGTCATCCGGGTCTTAGAAACATGTTGTCGCAGCCTCGCAGGTCATAGAATCTTGTAGTCCGGGTCATAGAATCCTATCATTGCGGATCATACAAACCTGCAGTTCGAGTCATGCAAACTCATAGTCCAGATCTGACAAACATGTCGGCTGGGTAATACAAACATGTAGTCCAGGTCATACAAACCTGCCGTTCGGGCATCTATGGTCATATAAAATTTTGAATTCAAAAAACAATATTCACAATGGATCTCAAATTGTGCATAAAAATGTCACGAATCTTATGGTGAAAACCGTTTCTGAATTGGAATCTCGTGTGAAGAATTATCGCGAAAAAATAGCTATTGGAAGCCCCGGTCAACCCAGAAACGGAGGTTGCAACCCAAAAAATAGCCTCAGGTTGGAGGGAGATGGAGGTGGGAGGTGGGCACGTGGCTGGTTGGTTGGCTGTGAGGGAGATGGAGGTGGGCACGTGGCTGGTTGGTTGGGTTGACCGGGACTTACTATTGGAAGCCCTGGACTCCCATTAGTCTCACTCTATATATATATATATATATATATATATATATATATATATATATATATATATATATATATATGGTATAGCTATTGGAATTTTAGTCTCACATTTTAGCCTCGCAAACCACTCCTCTGCGCCGGTCGGCGTGCATCCCGGGAGGCCCCCACCACTACCGGCTGCCGTGCCCCCATGGGAGGCCGAGCCCTCCCCTGGGCTACCGTGCCTGGGAGACTTGCGCTGGGGGAGACTCCGCCGTTGGTATTGTTGCGCCCGGGCCGCAGTCGTGCCGATGTGCACTGCTGGGCGCCGCTGCGGAGACCTGGCCGGGGGAGCGCTGGGGGCCAGGCCAGACAGGGAGGCGCTGCCGCTCTTCGCCTCTTCCGTTGGTAGTGGTGAGCAGCTGGTCGCTGTGGACGTAGGAAGGGGAAAATGGATTGATGGGAGATGTTGCGGCCCACCATGTGAATGCCGCCTGTTACGACTGAATCACTGCATTAATTGCAATACTCGACCCTCCAAATTGCAATTAGAAAAATATCCTTACAACTTCATTAGCACACACCATCGCGATTATAATTGAAAGCTAATTCAATTACAATTAAGATAATTAAATTAGAAAGCCACGTAGGCCCGCAATAGTTGCAACAGGAGCAATGAATCTGGTCAAATCAGATGAATTGCAACTGATTTATTGTGATTATGAAAGCTAATTGTGACACATGAATGCTTAGGTTGAGCTGTGATAAAAAAACAAATTGCAACCGGTACTACGGGTCAGTTGCGACAAAAAGACTAAATCAATTACTACTATGTGTATGAGCACATTTGCAACGATAAAATCAAAAGGTGAACCGAATTGCCACCGGTACCACGGGTCAGTTGCGACAAAAATACTAAATCAATTACTACTATGTATATGGGCACAATTATCACGCATATGAATGTGTGGGTTGAGTTTCAATAAAAAATCAAATTGCAACTGATACCACGGGCTAATTGCGACAAAAAGACTAAACCAATTGCTACTATGTACGATCACATTTGCAAGGATAAAATCAAAAGTAAACCGAATTACCACAGATGCCATGAGCCAGTTACAACAAAACTACTAAACCAATTGCTACAAAGACTCCTTTTGTGTTTATCACCTCACGGGATCTGGGGCACCACCGGGTCAATAGGCAGTTTAGTTCTCTAAAATTTCACCAACTACCCGTTACATCAAATCTCCGGACACTAATTAGGAGTATTAAAACAACAGGTGCACTTATATATTTAGAACCAAAACAATTGCAACAGGACAGGTTCTCCAAATTGCAACTAGAGCAATAACTAAGTTACAAGTACACTAGGAAGACAGTTATGTAGGCGAACGACCATGGATGGAGTGCAATTGCCAATCTAACGATTACTAAAATTTCTTTCATCAAATATTGAATAAAACCATGGAGGCCAATTGCAATCATGGAGACACAACGATTGCAGGTCCTTTGGTAACCCAATTTCTACATGAGATCAAACAAAAAAAAATTGGACGACTAATTCAGGACAAGGGTTGCTGCTATCATATTGATGTAGCTAAATTTCGAATCTCAAAGTGTGAAAAAGGCAAAGGCACTCGTAGAAAATTTTAAGTCGGAACCTGAAATACACCAACATAATATAACAAAAATCAGTTTTTGTTGTCAAACGTTCGAGCGCAGCGGCATCGAGCGAACTAGGAGCCGGCAGCGCTCTGGTGCGCGGGAGTGCGGCCATGCAGGAGGAGCAAGCTAGGTGAGCACCGAATGACTGGGCTGTGAGCTTAGGCTTCAACCGAATCACGAGTGGGCGCGCATGAGGACCAATTACAACTAGTCAGAGTCCACCAATTACACCAGGGCACACTGACCCACCTGCCAAACAAATACTGAAAAATTGTTGGACACTACGCGCATGTCAGGGAGGACGAGTGGCACTCTGGTTACAACTGTATCAATTGCGACTAGTCAGATCATCCAGTTGCAACTAAGAGAATAACCCAATTACAACTAAAGTACTGAGCTAATTACTATATCAATTGCGACTAGTCAGATCATCCGATCGAAAGCTTTTTTGTTCCTCTTTCCAAACCTTCTCGGCATAAATTCAATACATGAATGATTCACGCATTTATCGAGCAAAAATGGTACGCATATTTCAGAATTACCGAATTACCTAAATCGCTAGGAATTACAAATTGCAGCAGGAGCACTGATCTAGTTACAACTGTTCGTGTCCTCTAATTGCAACTACGATAGTAGCTTAGTTACAACTAAGTCAATGAGGTAATTAATATGTCGTTCAAAACCCATTTACAACTAGGGAAATAGCCCAATTACAACTAAGGTAATAAAATAGTTGCAACTGGTCGAGTCCCTCCACTTGCAACTGATCAGAGCTGCCGTGACTGGTCGTGCTCATACCGCTGATGATGGCTCAACGTGCCCATGTCTGTCGCTCCCTTTCTGCTCGTCAACGAGGACAATAAGAGATAGTTTTTATCTCCTCCTCTCATCTCCATGTGAGCAAAATGTCTGAGCTGGATTATTATGAGTTAGCTAACGTGAAAATTGTTGGAAAAGGCTATAGTCCAATTGCAACTAAAAATGCTTCCTCTGGTTGCAACTAGGTTAATAAGTCAGTTACATCTACACTTTGAAAATGGTTGCAACTAAGTTATGGCTGGAGTAATTACAACTTCTCGAGTCCTCCAATTGCAGCTAGAATAGTAGCTCAATTACAACTAAGGTGATAAGCTACTTATTATGTCGTTGAAAAAACATTTATCACCAGGACAATAGCGATAGTTGACTTCGCGGGTCCTCCAGTCTCAGTGACTCAGTGGTGGGCCTTGAGCCTAATAGAATAGAATAGGATGATGTTGAGAAATTTTGTACAAAGCAAAGCATACACACTCGGCACTCCTTTGAAAAAAAGGCAAAGCATACACACAATTGCAACTCCAGCTCTAATCTACTTTCAGCTTACAACTAGAGCAATTGCAACGACTGAGATTTTAAATGATTGTAACTTGTAAGTACACTAGTTACAACTAATAAGATAACAAGATAGTTACACATGTCAAAAAAAAATTACAACCAGGACACTAATCTATTTACAACTGGAACACATGTAATTGGTCGGGCCCTCCAATTGCACCAAAGGATAGTAGTCTAGTTACAACTAAAGAAACAAGCAAGTTACTATATCATTGAAATGCCATTTACAAAAAGAATAATATCATAATTATTACAACTAATAAGATAATAAGACACTTGCAACTGATCAGGTCTTCCACTTACAAGTAGGACAAAAATCATTTAAATATTTAAAAATGTCCAAAAGAAAATGAGGCAATAGTCCAACAGTCATGCAATAGTAAAAGAGGAGAGGAGAGGAGAGCAAAGAGTGTGTATGTCTGTTTTGTATATTCTGTTCTGATCTATGAAGTAATTAAAAAAATCAAGTGTCAATATCTTTTCGCTGATTTCATCCCGTGGGTCACTGGACGTCTATGCATGCCACAAAATCTTTTCATTGATTAAGACTGTTAAATACAATATCCTCCAAGCCATAAGCCTCATATTGATCAAACCGTCTAAATCAGGGGGGAGTTCCCTGCAACACTTCTTTTTCTATTAAGATTAGTGGTTAGCGAGTCATACTTACCAATCCGTCTGAAACATATTATTGGAATAAATATGCTTAGCAAGATATCTATGAAGACCTTATTATCTGCAGCTCACACTCTTGCTCTCCTAGCCTGAAACCAGTTGCCACTGGATTATACCAAACTAAAAATAGAACATAATACATACTAGTTGCAATAGAGGAAAACCAACAAGTTGCTACTATGTATATGCCACCACAGTTGTTTCTAAAAGTGGAGTACACTAACGATGTCTTGTAAATTGTATCATTCTATATCATTTGTAAATTATTAGACATATACTTGATTAGGGATGGGGCACGCAAATGGGACTAACCTGGTGCTCCATTACTGGGACAGAGGCCTGACGTGGGGAACCTTTGGCCGCACATCAACAAACTTTGCTCCAACTTGGGAGGCATATCTTCTGATTAGCTCTAGTAACAGAAAAAACAATTAGCGATCCGGAAGTATGAGAGGTGCATTATGATCACCACCTCCATCAACACTAACCATGGAAAATAGAACCAAATAGTAACTAATTACTCATTCACTCAGAGCATCAAAGGGGAATTAGGATACGAAAAATCAAAATCTGAATCTGCATATGTGCACCGCTGCAACACAAATGAGGTGACATCGATATGCTAGTTACTATGTTGTTGAAAGTCCATTTACAACTAGGATAATATCCCGGTTGCAACATGGTAATAAGACAATTGCAACTGGTACAGGCACATTTACTGAACCAATTGCAACATGTTGCAGTGAGCCAATTGCAACACAACCTTAAAACAAATTACTACGAATGGGGTGGATGAGTTCCAACATGAGAAAGGGGTGTGTTTTTGCTAAAATTATAATAAAAAATGAAATTAATTGCCATTGATGCACTGGTCTAGTTGCAAACAATTAATCTACACCAATTACTACTATGTATATAGACACACTTGCAACACATATGAGTGTGAGGTTGAGCTCCAGTAATAAAAATTATTCGAAGTGAAGTGAATTGCCAATGATACAATAGGCTAGTTGCAACTATAAATGTAAATCAATTACTACTGTGTATATGGACAGTTCTGACACACATGAATGTGGTGGGTTCAACTCCAAAAAAAATCAAAATAAACCGAATTGCCACTGTTGCCAATTGCAACAGAACTATCTGAGAAATGCTTGAAGCTGGAGTAAATACTAATCACTACTGGCTACCTACTTCATATCCCTTTTCTTATGAATTTGTCATACAAACTTTCATTATATGGGTAATAATGGTTTAAAAAAGTCAATTATTTCCACTTCAGTGCTGCTATATGTCCAACAGATGTATCCAATCCACGTCTGACAAAAGACACAGCATGTTCGTAATAGCTGGAAGACAATAATAGGATTGGCTGCACACCAACAGAAAAAGGCTGGGAAATTTTTTGGTATGATGTGTCGTAGAATCATATACTAAAAATAGTGGAAATGACACTTCTTCAGTAATCCTGATCAGTATGCAAATGAGACATATTTTCTTATAGAATTTTAAATTTGTGAAACCAATTTTCAGTGATTGGCCCAAAAAAATAATATATCATTTCCAGACATGCAGAAATTGTAAAATTAGTTTGACACATTATTCAATATGTGCATAGATAGAGAATGAAATCAAGGATCCCCAATAAGTAAGTAAAATACAAAATAGCAACACCAAACTGTTCATGACAAAGAGAACTAAAAAAGTAAAAAGACATAATCTCACCTCAGTAAAGATGGCACCTCCATTTCTATATAACCATGACAAAAAAAAGCAAGTGATCAATGGCTCACATCAGCAAAGAAAAATCAGACATTTTCACCATAGCTTGCTTGTCTCCCAACACAGTGCATGGATTTGGCCTAACATATAACATCGATCTAAGAAATGGTAACAAGACGACACATAATACCTAATTTTGCTCAACCAGATAGTGCGCATACTGAAAGCAGCGTGTGTCAGCATTGCACAATATTCATCATCCCCCAAAACATACATACATAACACTAGAAAACTGGTAACCATAATCCTTACAACCACATGAGGCCATTTGCAACCATGGAGACGCGGCAATTACAAGTCCTGCAGGAACCGAATTTCTACATGAGGCCGATCAGAAAGAACTGCCACTAGTGCCATGGTCTAGTTGCAACAAAACTAGAAAAATAAATACTACTATGTATATGGCTACAATTGCAACATATATGAATGTGTGGATTGAGCTCCGATAAAAATAGAAGTCAAATTATAACAAATTGCCACTCGTGCTATGAATCAGTTGCAACAACAAAACTAAACCAATTGCTACTATGTGTATGGTCACAGTTACAGGGATATAAAAAAGATGCCTAGATAAAATTGACACCAGTAATGGGGAAAAGGAACTAATTATTATGAAGATTTTACATCCAGCGATCGAGCGGTGGTCGGTGCATTAATGCCTCTATCAAATGTTTAATCAATACCAAGACATGAGGTTAGTTGCAACCACAGACACAAGGCAATTGTCAGTTGTACAAAAAAATAAACAATTGCTAACCATAACCCTAACAACTCCACGAGGCCAATTGCAAGCATAGAGACACAGCAACTGCAAGTCATGCACTAACCCAATTTCTACATAAGGCTAATCAGGAAAAAATAGTGTGATGACAAATTTGGAATAATTAAGGGCTGAAGTTGGCATATTGATAAAGCTAAATTTCAAAATCTCAAAGCATGAAAAAATACACAGGCGCCAAATATGCAGACCCAAGAACTCAAGCGCATAACTACAATATGAATCAAACATCATCAAGCGTGAGGCCACAAAAAGCCATTGGGAGATTTGCTCTGTGGCAAGCAAATCCTAAAGTCTTCAGAATTTCATTATATTTTTTTAACTCATCTCCAAAAGCCAAAGCAACGTAGGTCTGATTGGATGATGGAGAGGGCAAACGAAATTAATGGATAAAAAGGGACGGACCTTGGCGTTGTTGTGGCAATGGCAGCAGCCAAATACCACTGCAGCAGAACACTGCAAGTCCGCAACCCAGCACCTATGTCTGTATTGCTCGCAGGCTCGCAACTTCAGAAAACAGAAAAGTGGATGAGTTTTCTCCTCTGCCATGATCAAATGTTTTCTCGTTGACCCATATAATCGAATCGAATTAATTTAATTTGATTGCTTACCTGTGCTGCTCGCTTGCTAATTCCATCCGGATGCGCCTGGCTCTAATTACACGGGCACAGCAGGGCGCAGCGGCTCCACTGAAGAAGCTTGCCTGGGTGTGCGCCACCTCTCCCAGCAGACCGAGCTTGCCCCGACCTGGCGCCGCCGCTCCCCACGGGGGACATCGATCCAGGTGGCTCGAGCGCCGCCGCTCCCCATCGCGCCTGCGTCCGAGCTCGCCGCGCGCCGCTGGAGGAGTCGCTCTACCGACGCCGCCCCTTCCCGCCGCGTACGTGGGCATGCGCCGCCATCCTCCCAATCGCTGCCTTCCATCGTTAGAGCTTCAAGTTGTGATTTGGATCGGAAAGGGAAGAAGAAGATTTTTTTTTGAGAAGCCGAAGTGATAGGGTTGTGTCGTGTGGTTGTCTGCTGCGATGGAGTCGACTAGAAGCAAGAGATGGTGTGGGCGCGGGCGGGCGGGTGCGGGGCCAGGAGCGCGCACAAGGGCTGGACAGCGGGTCGGATGTGGATGGGTGCAGCCGAACCAGGCGCGTCGGTCGCTCTGGGTGCATCGTACATAGTAAATGCACCCAGGTATATTATATACATACAGTATATATATATATATATATATATATTTTTTTGAGAGTCTAGGGCTTCCAATAACCCAGCCAGCCAACTAGCCTCAGCTAGTGCAACCGAACCTGTCGGCTAGCTCGCACCGGACCGCACTCACCGGACCAGCGGCCCAGCCACGTTTGCGGGCCCCACCTTATCTCCACACCTACCCTCGATCCCCTACCGAGCACCAGCCACCAGCCCCATTCGAATCGCCCCCCGCTCCCCCACCCCTGCGAGCTCTTGCAGTCCACGGCGCCGCGGCCGTAGCGTGGTGCCCCCGGCCGGCCGTGGCAGCTCCCGGCGCCGCGGCGAGGTGGCCCCCATCGAGGCCGACCGCCTCCTCTGCGTGTGGCGGCGTGGAGTCCCAGCGAGGCGTTGGTGCCGTCACCTGCTGCAGTTGACGGGGAGATCTGGCGTGGGCAAGCTCCAGCAAGACGGCCACCGCGTGGTACCTCTCCGGATGCGAGATCCGCAAGACGGCCGCCGCGGGTGAGCTCCGGCGAGCCGCTGCCTTGCGAGTGGCTGCGTGGAGGCTTCCCATGGCGAGCGGTGACGCGCCCGGACGCGGGTCCGTGGTGCGGCCTCTGGAAACCTCCCCGGCGAGACCCTCCTCGTGCGCCCCCTCCCCCCGTCGGACGGCGCCGGTACCGGCGAGCTCTCTGGCGCAGCGCAGATCCTGGCGACCTGCGTCCAGGAGGTCGCCGGTCCCAATCCTCCGCGGCGAGGTCCACCACCAGTTGTGGCCGCGCGCCCCTCCTCCTGCTTCCTCGTGCATTTCAATCGGACGTCTCCAACCAGGTGCTTCCCCGTGCTCTCCCCCCATCCTCTGCCTGTAATGTGTTTGATGTATTGCCACTACAAGCCTGTCCTTGCTGTTCCCCTGCTTTAGGTGCTTGTTGCGTCGGATTTCACGGCGGCGGCAGCGGATCCAATCCAAGAGGAAGCGGCGCACTGGACCGTCGACCTCACCACCGACCAGCTCACCGAGGCCGCGTCCGTCTCCTCACCCGGCGCCCCCTCCTCCCTGGATCTGCGGCACGACCCAAGACGACGGCCCGATTGCACGCGGCTGGCCCGACAGGTGGTGCGCTGGTGGCCTGACGTCTTCAGTCGATTCGGCTCGGTTCCAGTCGCACGAATTGGAGGTTCGTGATCCGTCGTCCCTGTTCCTTCTATCCAGAATTATGCTTGAGATATACGATTGGGACAAATCATACCATTGTGAGATATCCTGAAATCCCCTGTGGGACATGGTGTATGGTGCTGGTGCTGGTTTGTATGACTGCATGGTGCTGGTGCTGGTTTGTATGACTGCCAGAAATTGGTGCAGATCGAGAGTGCGATCCTGTAGTTTGTCTTCCTCACCACCAGATGAACCAAATCATTTGTGCATCTTTTAGCATACTAAATGGCTGCTTGAAATTCATTTGTTTCTTGCATATATATGCACATGTACTCTTGGAGCGTTGTAGTTTGGGAGCCTTGCAGCGTTCTTCTTCCTCACCACCAAATGAACCAAAACATTTCTGTGTTCGGCCATCGAGCCGTATTTTTCTCAGGATTGTATGACTGTTAATATAGAATTGTATGACTGTTAAGATACTATGGCCAGGTTTCTGCAGGATTCTACGACTGTTCAGATAGGATTGTACGACGCTTGTTCCTTTGTATTCAAATGAAAGGATTGTAAGACGTTTGTCCACATGTATTCAAATTTCAAATGTCCACGTGTATTCAAATTTCAAATTAAAAAAATGAACGGCTCAACATTTATAATCTCTGTAGGTTTATAAGCTTGTTTATGTATGTGTCTATGCTTGAATCCATATATTTATATGATCTGTATGGTTGGTTTATATGACCCAAAGACAAGTTTCTATGGTCGGAACTACATGTTTCTATGACCTGGATACTAGATTTCTATGACCTTGATGTTAGATTTTTTTTACCTAGACGGTAGGTTTTTATGACCCATATAAACTTGTCTGTGTCAAAGAAATTTGTCATGAATGTACATTCTCACTATGTTTTGTATGATGGTTTTCATTTATTTATATGACCGCCAACACTTGAATTCAAATTTCAAATTTAGTGGCTGTTTTGCGTCTTGTTTACATGATTGCATTTGTCAGGTGGCATGTGTCATTGTTCGTCCACTTGTATTCAAATTTCAAACTATTTATATGCTCGTGCTCAGGTTTATATGGCTATTTTTGTATGTTTGTATGATCGACTTCGTAAATTTCTATGACTCGTATGGTATGTTTCTATGACTTATAGTCGAAGCTAACAGAGGTTTTGTATGACTTTTGATGATTTTTTTCAAAAAAAAGACTTATAATTATGTAGTTGACAATAGAAAAATATCGTCGCGGGTCATATCAACCTAGTCCGAGTTACAGAAACCTATCGTCGTGGGTCATACAAACCTTCAGTTTGTGTCATACAAACGTGTAGTTCGTACCATACAAACCCGGAATTCGGGTCATAAAATCTGCAGTAATACAAATCTACTGTGTGAATAAAAATGTCACGAATCTTATGGTGAAACTATTTCTGAATTGAATTCTCGTGTGAAGAATTATCACGAAAAAATTGAGAAACATGTCGTCGCGGGTTATATAAACTTGCAGTCCGGATCATAAAAATCCGTCATCGTGGGTCGTACAAACCTTCAGTCCGGGTCATAGAAACCGGTAGTTCGGATCATACAAATCTACGGTCCGGGTCATACATACCTAGCGTCTGGGTTTCTATGATCACCTAAAATTTTGAATTCGAAAAATTGAAAAAAAAACATAAAGCACTAATGTAAGTTCTATGTTTCTATGATCACCTAAAATATAAACTTTTGTGCATTAATGTAAATTCTATGTTTATATGACGATGCTCGCTGATTTATATGAGCACCAACATTGCTTTGCATGACTTCTGATGTGTGGTGCGTTCTACATTTTAAACTTTAAATGAAAATGAAATCAAAATTTAAACTTTAGAGAAAAACAAAGAACTCAAACTCTTTCAATTTAAACTTCAAAGAAAAAGGAAATCAAATTTAAACCTTAGAGGACCATACAAATATGTCGTACAAAGAGTTTCTATGACCATTACGCTCCTGATTCACTTGGATTCAATGGACTCAAATTTACACGCGTGTCATACAAAGAGTCAAATTTAAACTTCAACACATTACGTTCCGGATTCACTTGGATTCAAATTTCAAATGCTGAAAAAATGACACCAGGTTTCTATGACCTGTACAATAGGTTTCTATTACCCGGACGCCATGTTTTATATGAACCGTATCATAGAAACATGTTGTTTAGATCATACAATCCCATCATCTAGTTCATGCAAATTGAGCCCTGACAAATTTAAAATTTTGAACTTTGCTTTTATTGTTGATGTCGCTGCCTAGGATAAAGCCTCCAAGTTCTTTTCTTTTCCTCTAAAATTTTGAATTTAAATTGATCAGAGCTCAACACATAATGTCTAACATACCCGACATCAGAAATCAAATAAACCAATAACGGTAGTCATATAAACCAGTGAGAGGACTGTCATACAAATATGAAATTCACATAATGCACAATAGTTTCGAGATCTATATATGCTGAAAAAAGACGATTCTCATACTCGACAACATCACATGCAATAAAAGCAAAGTTCAAAATTTGAAATTCACTGAGCTCAATACATGATGTCTAGAGCAACAAAAGTCATAGAAAACAGTATCGATAGTCATGTAAACATGAAATTTACATCCATACACCAAAGTTTCGAGATATATGCCAAAGAGTACAATTTTATCCTCGGCACCAGTCAAATGTCATAGAATCCTATTAGCATAGTCATATAATCGTGCAAATATCCAAGAAATCATGTAGAAAGATACGGATCGATGGCCGGACACAGCTCGATTTCAAAATCAGAAGGGTGGATGGACATGAAAAAGAGAGAAAAAACAAAAAAATCACTGTTTGGTATCTCACGATCATTTCCTCGAACATGTGCCCGGCATGAACATGGTGACCTCCACTTGACCTCCATCTTGCTACAAAGCAAAGCACAACACGGAGAAGATTTGAAAGAACATGCATAGTTTATGAACGGTCCTTGCACCTAACTCATCTCCACAAACACGAATCTCGCCAGAGGAATTTATTTCGCGTCTGCTCTGCTCTTCTTGTGAACTCCAAAAAAAACAATAAAAAGAAATCTTTAGCAGCTGTTGCGATCAACCAAGGGCGTTCAACACCCAACAACAGGATTGCAGGAAGCTTCCTTACCAGGGGGCCGGCCGTCATCTCCTCCGGAGAAGGGGCAGCGCTGCAGTCGGGGAACAGGTGGTATCGCCGGGAGCCAGGGGCAGGCCGCGCGCCCGCCGAAGACCGTGTGTGCCTGTTGCGCACCTGCGGAGCCTCCACCCGCCGCCAACATGCGCCGGTGCGGCCCCGGCGCTGCCTCGTCGAGCCCGCACGCGGAGGCAGGAAGGGCGGTGGCGGCGCGCTGCTCCTCCGTGGGCGGCTTGCACTGGCTGGACTTGTGGCCGCCCATGCGCTCGCCAGGGGACGCCGTAGATGTTGAAGATGTCGCCGCCGATGTCGAAGATGGCGCCGGGATCTCCTCTGGTGCATTGCCGACGCGGTGGGGCTGCGACCGGCGAGGGGCCAGAGGAGGGGCGCGCCGTCGGCCGCGAGCTCGTCGTCCTGGACCCGGCGTGGATGTGTCCGCGCCGGTAAGGGCCGCGGGCTCCCTCGCGCTGTGGCGGAGCACCGCCGCGCCACGCGCGCTCCCGAAGCTCCCGCGCCGCTGCGCCTGGGCCACCATCGCCGTCCGGGAGAGGAGAGACGAGAGAGAGGATGCTGATTCAAATGAACAGGTGGGGAGAGGATAGAGATAGGGTTACATTTTGAAACAGTGGGACGGCATGAACACGTGGAGCGCGATGGTGTGGGGCCCACGAGGAGTGTGCGCGAGAGTCATAGAATTTGTCATTTGGATCGTACAAACCCGCGGATATAAATTTGGTCATAGAAATCTGTCGATCGAGTCGTAGAAACATATCATTTGAGTTATACAAACCTGTAGTCCAGGTCGTAGAAACATATCATTTGGGTCGTGTGAAATATGTAGTCCGAGACATAAAAAATTGTCGTTGTGGGTCATACAAACCTTTAGTCCAGGTCAAACAAATATGCAGTCAGATCATACAAATCTGCAGTCCGGGTTGCGGTTGTGGGCAGGCGCTCGTGTTGCGGTTGCGGGGGCCGCGTGTGGGGCCCAGGGGGCGCGGTGGTGCGGGTGGCCTATGGTAGGTTTCTATGACCCAGAGACAGATTTCTATGGTATGTGGCATAGAAATTTGTTATTCGTGTCATAGAAACCTTTCCTTGCGGGGTCATCGAAACCTGTCGTCACGGGTCTTCGAAACCTGCCATCGTGGGTCGTACAAACCTTCAGTCCGGTTCATACAAACCTAAAGTCTGGATCATACAAACCTTCAGTCCGGTCATACGATCGGCAATCCGGATCATACAAAGTTGCGGTTCAGGTCATACAAACTTACCGTTCCGATAAAATTTTGAATTAAAAAATTGAAAAAAATCAGCCGCGGCGCGCGGCGCGGCACACAGGGGCGTGGCACAGCACGCGGAGGCGCGCGGGGCGGCACGCATGGGGGCGGGGGGCGCGCGAGGCCGGGAGCGCGCGGGGGCACGCGGGGGGCGCTGCGTGCGGCGCGCGGCACGCGTGGGGGCGGGGGGGGGGCGTGCGGGGCGCGGGGTGCTGCGGGTGGCGCGCGGGGCTGGCCGGGGCTTCCAATAGCTATTGGAAGCCCTGGGCTCCCATTAGTCTCACTATATATATATATATATATATATATATATATATATATATATAACAAGGATATTCACCACACTGCGTGTTGAATATTATTTACCGCGTGCCGTTCCCACGGCGTTGAAGCTCCGGCGAGCCCAGTTAAGCACCAAGTTACTCTTTTTCAATCTTGAGTAGTAAAACGGATCCCTAGTGCCCTTCCGCATCAGTTTTTGACATGCCGGTGATGGCCGGAATGCCACCGCGCTCAACGGCATCCGCGGTCGTCATCTCGGCGTCGAGCGAGCCACGGCATGGACTCACCACCGCAGGTTAGCGAAGCTCATCCACCATCCATGGTCATCTCAAGGCGGCAGCAATATATGGACATCGAATCCTTAGAGGCATTCGCATCCCCTCGTCGAGGCCGCCCTGCCCCTCGCCCCCGCCTCCGGCGCATCGGCTGCTGCCGCCTCGAGCACCGGCTCCATCGCGGATTCTGAGCTCCCCACCGCGGTCTCCGTTTCCATAACTTGTAGTAAAAATCGAATGCCCATCCGGTCTGCAGCCTATTTTTTGTGCTGATTGGATCCAATTTATGACAATAGAGAGCATGCAAATTTATTCTCTCTTCTGCCCATGGCCATGAGGTCCATGGAATCCACCAACTTGGAAATCGTTGTTATCGTGGCTATTACAGCATCGTCTTTCTCTAGTGTCTTTGACAATGAGGTAGATGGACGCAGTGCAATCGCGTAATTTTCTTGTGGGATGTCACTCATGCTACGACAGTCTGGCCAGCGAGCGACGTAGGTCTGTTCGTCAATGGTGGCATGACTACGTTTTGATCTCTCCCATAGTGAATCTTGCATTCTTGCATGTAATGCTGTAATCATTCTTGCATGTAATGCTGTAATCACGGGCATCCAAATTAGACAGGGGGGGTTTCAAGGAGCATTTAGTATTTTGCATGTGCTGCTAATTTGGAGAGAAGTATCATGCGTATGTTTCGGGGGAGAGAGATGTGCCGTGGAATGCATGCATGCAAGTTGAAACTTTTTTTAGGAACGCTTGATCATGCAAGTTGAAACTTGCATTGGTTGCAGGGTGCTATATTGATATCAATAAAAAAGAAGTAATTTGCAGATGATGGAGTAATAGTCATTTAAGTTTGTATCCATTGAAAGTAGTAATTTAGCATAAAAAGTACTATTTTGTGCTAAAAATAGGAGTATTTTTCTAATAAAAATAGTAGTATTTTTTTCTAAGTATCAGGAGTATTTTCACTTGTTTTCCATTTGATAAAAAGGAGTACTTGCATGATTTAGCGATGTCGAGTGATAGGTGGGGCTTAACGTTGATGATGAGTGGGCATGGTTGCATCTGACAATCACCGTCGTTTGATAGGCAATTGATTCCATTCACTGCTTATTCGCTTTGCGTAGTGTGGTACCATCGATTTTTAGCTTCTGTGATTCAAATCAATCTGACGAAATTTGTTCATCGAGCAGTAAATACTTTGTATACGACATGATGGCACACTTCGGATTTGTGGATGCATGATGACCAGATTTATGGGAGAAATATACGCATCCATGCATGTTTGTTTGGGATATGTGTAGCGCATGTTTGTCTTTTGGCAAAATTTTCGAAGAAAATGTTGTTCACTTGTAAGGAGTATTTTGCAATTGATCAAATGAAGTATTGACAAGAGTAGTATTTAATCGACCTCAGGAGTATTTTTCTAATTTACATCAGAAGGACTTTCCAACTGATAGTGATAAAAGGAGTATTTTTTTTTCAATTTTAAAGCAGCTTTCAAATCTAATAAGAAATTACATGTATTGCCCTTATTCAACTGTTGTTCCTGTCATCAGCTCAAGCATGTATTCCTCGTGGAACATTGTATTTTGGTTACCTAAAGTCCATTAGAAACAAGAGACCAAACTGCAGCGACGATGTATTATTGGTTCATGGAAAAATCAACCAAAAAGATAGTAATTAGTAAGGATAAACAAGTAATTTGCCAGCAAAGGAGTAATTTTATATTTTCTTTGTTTGTTCATATGGAGTGATTTTTTATAGAACCATGTAATAATTAAACATGTGATCCGAGCAAGGTTACCTTAGAAACAAGAGACGAGACTGCATCGATGATGCATTTTATTGTTTCATGGAAGAAATCAACCAAGAAAACAGAGTAATTAATCATGTTAAACAATTATTTTGCAAGCTAAGGAATAATTTTATATTCTCTTTGTTTGCCCATATGGAGTAAATTTTCATAGCAACAAGCAGTATTAAACATGTACTACATAGGCATATGAAAGGAGTATCCGGACATCAAAACGAGTGGTTTCGCCATAAAGTAATTTTCAATATATTTATTTTTTTGCCCGTAGAAGTTCATAGTCATATGAATAAGGAGGTAATTTTCTATGCCGCTATTATGTATCATCCTTCTCGGCGTTGCCTTCCCCCATCTGCATCATCAGCAGAAATAAATCCTTCTTATGAGCAGCAAATTTAATAATCCTGCAAAATTATTTTCTCCAAGACCTCTGATACAACCATACCGACCGCGGAGGTGGACTGCTATGCTCCGTCCCGTGGATAGAATCACCGGTCGCCATTGTCTATCTGATCATCAGCCTGAATCTCCTTGACAGCCTCAACAGAGCATCTCTAATCGAAGATAGCTGCTACCAAGACCAACAAATTAGAGTTCGTGATTGAAAATCAAAGCAAACTAATTTGGATCGGGATTTGGGGGCCCATACATGGAGTTTGACTTGCAGGAACTTGGAGGAGCCACAGTAATGTGTAGGACTAGATCTGGGGCAACCGAAGATTGTTCAGCAAGAGGCATCGTGGCAGATTAGCTTGTTGTGGAAGATGGATAGGTAGCCGAGGTCGCCATCATGGGAGTTGTTGTGGTTGCCGTACCAGCAAGCTCGAGGACAGGGACAAAGGATCTCGCTCCAACCGCCAAGGATCAACGCGCCGTGCTGGACCTGGAATGACTAGCCGTCTGCATCACCCTTCTACCAACGGTGGTTTTGACGGAGCCGAGTTTAATATAAGGTAATTAATCCCCCTGAATTAGGGAACGGAAAGGCAGCGAATGAGGAATATACGTGTTCAATTCCTGCCATCAAACAATATATGTTTGACCTGCACATAGATATGATTGACGTGGAACAATGGACTACAACTACATATTTATAGGTGCAGATTTCCAAACTTGTAATTATTGGCTTAATAACGTCAATTAAAATGGTCCCAAGTATTCGGTTAATATGTGTGCATGCATGCATAATTATTGGTCCATGCAATTAATTGCTATAGGGGTAAATATTGGAAGCATTTTACTCTTTAGTGATTAGTAGCCAAGATAACGGAGGGGGCAGCACGCCGTGAGGATGTTAAATATTATTCAACGGCCAGGCTGCTAAATATACATTACCTATATATATATATAGAGTGAGACTAATGGGAGCCCAGGGCTTCCAATAACTATTGGAAGCCCCGACCAGCCAGCCCCGCGCCCACCCGCGTCCGCGAGCCCCCACGCGCCGCGCCCCGGTCCCCACGCGCTGCCCCCCGCGGTCCCCTGCGCGCCGCACACGCCTCGCGGTCCCCCGCGCCGGCACGGGCCCCGCGGTCCCCCGCGCCTCGCGCAGGCACGCGCACCCACGCGCTCGGTGGTCCCCCGCGCCGCCCCGGGTCCCGCGCCCCAACACCCCACGCGCCGCGCGCCCCGCACCAGGTCGCGCTGATTTTTTTTTTTGATTTCAAAATTTTACGTGACGAAAAATTTGTATGACTCGGACGCAAGTTTGTATGACTGCAAGTTTATATGACATACATATTGAGAATTTACATTCAAGACAGATTTCTTTGACTATAACAAGTTTCTATGGGTCATAGAAACCTACCATCTAGGTAAAAAAAACTAACATCCAGATCATAGAAATCTAGTTTATATAACCCGGATTCACGGTTTGTATGACCCAAAATGAAGGTTTGTACGACCCACGACTGTAGGTTTTGATAACTCAGACTATGTTTATATGACTCGCGACAACATGTTTCTATTGCTAGGACTACAAGTTTCTATGACCTGGACAACATGTTGTTATGACTTGGATGGCAGGTAGGTTTCTATAACGAGCATATAAACCTACAACGAGCATACAAGTGTTGAGTCGTTCATTTTTTCGAGATTTGAAATTTGAATACAAGTCAACTAGCACATGTCACCCGATGCACGTGCCACCTGACACAAACGGTCATATAAAAGTGACGTGTGCAGCCGCAAAATTTGAATTTTTGGATACAATTGTTGGCAATCATACAATCTTGTTTATTCAGTCGTAGAATCCTGAAAAACACTAGCTTAATGGCAGGACACAGAGGTACTGCAGAAAAACACGACTCGATGGCCGAACAAGAGTTTCGAGATATATGCCCAAAAAGACAATTTCTATATTCGCAGCAGCACCTCAACAAAACCTCAGCACGAACATCATACAAACACCTAAATGTCATACAAATCTTATTTATTCGGTCATAGAATCCTGGAAAAAACAACTATTGATGGCCGGACTTGTCACCAGGGTCATAGAAGCGCGTCGGCCGGCTCATATAAACCTGTCATCAAGGTCATAGGAACTTTTCATCCGGGTCGTACAAACCTGTTTAGAGTCTAAAACCAGAACGCTTTGATCTCATATGGGGTCGTACAAACATTGTGATACGAGCATAGAAACATATGGGTGCATCTGGGTGCTCTGGCTGCTGTCATACATACCTTGCAGGGAGGGTGCCGTCGTCTCCACGCTGCTTTGCCGAGAGGAGCACAGGGCAGCTGCGCCACCCGCGGCCGCCGGCCACACCTCCTCCGGGATGGCCAGCGCGTAGTCGCTGGGGGGCATCCACTGCTCCTCTAAGGCGAGCCGCGCGTTGCCGCTCGTCTCCACACGGCGTGACCTCGCCGGGACCACTCGCCAGTCGAGGTCGCGCTCGCCGGGGACCCGGCGGAGCTCAGGCGCCGCGGATCTCGCCACCTGTCGCGCCTCTGCAGCTCTGCTCGTTGGGGGAAGCGGCCAAATCACCATAGCTCGCCAGGAGGATGCTCTCACAGGCTGCAACACACGCCACGCCGCCACTACCCCGCGGTCCGCAGGGGGCAGGCCGTGAGCCCGAGGAGGACGCGGGCCAGAGGGTACGCCGCGAGCCGGGTGGTGAAGACCTTGAGGGCGTACCAGCTGGAGAGTCGACATCGCTGAGCCCGTCGTCGGCCACCGGGATGTCGCGGAGCGCCGCCGCAAGGCTGGGATGCGCGTCGTCGTCCGTCCGCGCGGGGAGCTCGGGGTAGGGGACGAGCCGGTACTGGGTCCACCGCGCGGGGAGCTCGCCAGTAGACCGCCGCTCGCTGGGGATCCCGCATGGGGATCTCGCCTGGGAAGGTCGCTCCAGCACCGCCTCCGCGCCGCTGCTCGCCAGGGGGGTCCGCACCAGCACCGCCTCCGCGCCTCTGCACGCTGGGGGAGCCCCGCGTCCGCGCCGCTGCTCCAGCCGCAAGGTCCTGCACGGGGAGCCGGACCAGCCGCCGTCCGCCGGGGGGTCGCTCCCGCGTGCCGTTCCCCCTGGTCGGCAGCTCGATGGGTGGGTGCGGGATTCGAAATGGGAGGGGGGAAGGTGGGGAGTGAGAGGAGGGGGAAGATAAGGTGGAGCCCGCGCACGTGGAGGGGCGCGGGTGCTGGCTTGGGTTGGACCAGCTCGTGCAGGGGCGCGGGTGCTGGCTGGGCTGGTTGGCTGGGGCTTCCAATAATTATTGGAAGCCCTAGGCTCCCAATATATATAATATATATATATATATATAGAGTGAGACTAATGGGAGCCCAGGGCTTCCAATAGTTATTGAAAGCCCCGGTCAACCCAGCCAACCAACCAACCACGTGCCCACCTCCATCTCCCTCACAGCCAACCAACCAGCCACGTGCCCACCTCCCACCTCCATCTCCCTCCTACCTGACGCATGCATGCATGCAGATCCATCTTTTTGCTTTTTAGTTTTTCCGCGATAATTCTTCACACGAGATTCCAATTCAGAAACGGTTTTCACCATAAGATTCGTGACATTTTTATGCACAATTTGAGATCCATTGTGAATATTTTTTTTATTTTTTGAATTCAAATTTTTATATGACCATAGATGCCCGGACGGCAGGTTTGTATGACCCGGACTACATGTTTGTATTACCAGCCGACATGTTTGTAAGATCTGGACTATGAGTTTGCATGACTCGGACTGCAGGTTTGTATGATCCGTGATGATAGGATTCTATGACCCGGACATGTTGAGCAGCTAGTTTTTCGAGATTTCAAATTTGAATACAACTAGACAGAACTGACACATGCTACCTGATGCACCTGACACATGAGGTCATATAAACCTGACGCATGTCATCACAGAATTTGAAATTTGAATACAAGTGTTGACAGTCATATAAACAAGTGAAAACCATCATATAAACATGGAATTTACATTCATGCACAAAAGCGAAATTCATAATTTGAAATTGATCAAAGCTCATCACGTAATATCTAACGCACCACATGACAAGTCATAGAAACCTATTGCCCGAGTCATAGAAACCTATTGCCCGAGTCATAGAAATCTATTGCCCGAGTCATAGAAATATGTTGTTCGAGTCTACATTTGAAATTTGAATTTACAGCACCATGCATAGAAATCTATGCACACAATCATATAAATCTATGCTTGATCATATAAACCCGGTAACATGACCGTAGATTTTTTTAAAAAACCAACTTTAGAATGTTATGACTCCGAATGTTTTGGCAAGTCATACAAAACATCATAATAGAATCTTGTACTGATAGTCATAGAATCCTACATCATAATATATATGGTGGCAACAAGCATAAATACCAGCAAAAGTCATAGAAAAGAATATTGATGGTAATATAAACCAATGAAGGTCATCCTACAAGCATAGAAATGTGCAAACATGTGCTCAGATCTTTTAACTATACTTTCACATGGCGTACAAACCTACCAATGGAATCATAGAAACTAATATCCATATAGAATTTGAACAAAATACACGTCAGGACCACCATTGGCAGTCATATAAACCAGTAAGGCCCACCATATAAATGTGAAATTTGCATTCATACACAGTTATTTTGAAATATATGACAAAGTGTACTAGCAGATTCCAAACAGCAAAAATGAAAACCAGCAAAAATTCCAGACAAACATCCCTCCGGCGTGCTCCGCCGATCAGCTCGAGGTTTTGGCAACTACCGACAACATCCCTGCAGAAAAACACGGCTCGATGGCCGGACACATAGACTTTGAGGTTGATCTGGTGTTGAGGAAGAGGAATTGCGGCATGGTGTCCACGTCCGGCTCTCAAACCACGGAGCTGCAGGGCTGCAGCTACCCTGCAACAATGAAAAGCAACAGCACGAACGCCGGACATGAGCAACAACGCAGCCTTGTGCAGCATAGAAAATAGAAAAAAAAGCATAGATCACTGCAAAGAAATGATTTATTTTTAACCACTGCAAAGAAAAATCATGTTTCTATATGTTGCATATAATCCTTTCTACAATGGCATATAAACCATTCAATCCAAGGTCTAGAACCAGCGTAATACATACCTCTGAAATTGAATGCCGACTCCTCCATGACTGCAGTTTCCTTGCCTCTGTATCTGTCTGTCAGATGTAGCAAGACACCGTTTGATGTCAGTCGGATTCAGATTGATAGAGATAGAATGCAGATTGAATATCCCTACATGCTCCCAATGGCCCCGCACATAGTCATATACAAACCAGTGAGTATCATATAAACATCAAATTTACATTTATGCACAAGAATTTAAAAATATATGCCAAGAAGTATGTCATAGCATGTCGTACAAACAGTTGTAGAATCCTAATAAACTACCAGTCAATCTTATAGAAACCTATGTACAAACATCTTAATAGAACCCTATACTACTGGTCATAGAATCCTAAACTACCAGGTCATAGAATCCTAAACTGCAATCGATCTGCAAGAAGCAAAAATGAAATCTAGCAAAAATTCAAGAACTAGTCATCTCAGCCATTGCACATCACAAGAACTCCATATCTGCGGGGAAAAAGATGAAGAAAGAAATAAGTAAATTTTGGCAGTCATATGAACCAGTGAGGGTGATCATATATACTGGGGAAATCGTGTATCACATCATCATAAGTCATATAAAGCAATGTCGGTAGTCATATCAACCAATAAAGATCATCATATAAACGTGGAATTTGGATTCATGAACAAGTTGTTGCTGCAGAGAATCGATCAAAGGAGCAGACAACTATAGAACAGAAAAAAGCAAGGCACACACACGCACGGGTTCAGCAGCGCACAACAGCACATTCATCAGTCAACAACTATTTCATTATAAGTCTTTTTTTGCAAAATCATCAAAAGTCATACAAAAACTCTGGAAGCTTCGACTATGGGTCGACACTAGCCAATGTCGTATAATCCTATTAGTCAGTCATAGAATCCGACAACTGGGTTTGTATGCTCTGTCACAAGCACATATATTACCCGGCCAATCTTGTTAGGTAAGTTATAGGATACTGCAGATAGTATATATGCTCATATGCTAGCACATGTATGATCAAAATGTCATAGAATCATGTTAGCACAGCCATAGAATTCAAATGTCAAAGAAATCCTACTGAAATCCTACTGATCAAAATGTCATATAATCATGTTAGCACAGTCATGCATGTTCTCTAATAAGATTTAGCACAATCAAAAGAAAATACATGGATCAATTCCCCAGATTTTGAAAGAGACATGAGGATCGGTTTGAAGCCTAAATTGAAGCCTGCTGCCTTGATCATAAATGGATCAGGATTTTTTTCCATATACAAAGGTTGTAATAGGTAGACAGGAGCCAAGAATTTGAAATCAGACTTGGAGTCATACATTTTGAGGATGAGAACAAAGGGATGCTTTGATAATTGATATGCAGTTTGATTTAGACAGAAGAATTGCTTTGATAATTGATATGCTAAAATGCAGCATCGTAACTTGAATGTGGCAACAATTGCATCTGTAGTGGACAGGGAAGGGGCGTACCAGGTGGTGAAGACGTTGAGGGATGTTTGTATGACCCCGGGGCGAAGCAGGACGAGCCGGCCGTCGCTCAGCCCGTCGCCCAGCCCGTCGTCGTCCTCGTGGATCTCGCTCACGCGGTGGCCGCCTCACTGCACCTCGCCCGCATCGGCGCTCCCGGTTCCCGCGGCGGCCGTGTCGAGGTAGGGGACGACCAGTACTGCGTCCGCCCACACCGTCACTGCCCCGCGGTCCGCAGGGGCAGGGCGTGAGTCCGAGGAGGATGCGCGCCGCGATGCAGATCCAGGGAGGAGGGGGCACCAGGTGAGGACCGGTCCCGCCGCGGCTCGCCAGGGCGCACGGGCTCCGCCTCGCCGGAGCTGGGTACCGCCGCTCCCGCGTGCTTCGTGACGGGAAGGTTGCCGTCCTGCCGTCGTGAGAGTCGGTGGCCCCGAGGAGCTCCCCCGCGCCGACCGTCTCCTGGAGCTCCCCGTCGGGGTCGCGCTCGCCCGGCAGGGGCTGCTCTGCCTGCGCCACTACTCGCCGGGGAGCCCCACGTCCGCGCCGCCACTCCCCCACGGCCGTCAGGTCGCCGGAGTGGCCATCCGGATCTGCTGGTGAGGAGTGAGAGGGGGATGAGAGAGAAAGCAGGATTCAAAATAAAGATGAGGGAGAGGGGCGGTCGGTGGTGAGTGGGGGGGATGTGGGGCTGATATTTGGTGACGGGCCTAGTGGACCCGGGAGGGTGGTAGGCTGGCCGGCTCGGTTGGACCAGGTGGCCTGTCGGCCGGCCGGTTCGTGGCAGGTGGCTGGGGCTTCCAATAATTATTGGAAGCCCTAAGCTCCCAATATATATATATAGTAAGACTAATGGGAGCCCAGTCCGACCAGCTCCCGCCCGACCCCACGCCAGCATCGACGGTCCCCCCGCACGGCGCGGGCCCCTCGCGCGTCCCCCTGCCCACGCCCCCCGCAGGGTCCCGCACGCCCACCCCGCACGCTAGCCACGGTCCCCACACGGTCATGCGCGCGCCTAGCCCTGCAGCCCCGCACCTGCTCATGGTGTCCTAGATGTTTATTAATCATATAAATTTGGCGTGAGCATCATAGAAACACTAATAGGTAGGGGAACCAACCAACCAAGCCTCACCTAGGCAAGGTCTTTTCAAAACGGAATAGAAACCATATGCAAAAGAGCATATATATCTCTTATGCGTAAAATTTGATGTGAGGGTCATAGAATTTAAAATCATCGTACAATCTTAATGAAGTAGTCGTAGAAAGTAGTCGATCAGGTCATAGATAGGAGTCAAAGAAACTTGTCGTCAGGTCATAGAAACCTATCTTTTGGCTCATAGAAATCTGATGGCCAGGTCATAGAAACTTGTCATCAGAGTCATGGAAGCATCAGGATCATAGAAACTTTCCATCCGGATCATACAAACCTAGTTTGAGTCGTAGAAACCTCTTGTCGTGATCATAAAAACTTACTATTGAAAAGTCAAAAGAGCACTTCCACCCGCCGCGCACCACGACCCGCACATCTCGCGCTCCAGCACCCCGCGTGTCCATGCGGTCCCTACACGATTCCGCTACCGTTCATTTGAATCACCACTCTCTCTCTCTCTCTCTGTCCTCTCCTTACCCATGAGGCGACGACGCGGATCATAGAAACATACTCTGAATAGTACAAATGCAGTTTGTATGCTCAAAAACAAGCATATATATGATGCCGGTGCGAAAGCCGGCCTCACATGTGCAATGGTGACCAGCACATCATCAGCTTGTAGTTGAGTTGCCATTAACCAAGTTGCACCTCCAGCAGCTTTGACTATGTACCAACACCTGTCAAAAACCATAGAATCCTGTAAGCATAGTCATAGAATCATGCAAATGATGTCTGTATGCTCAAACACAAGCATATATATGATGCTAACATAGAGGCCTAACAAGGTCAAGAACCAGCAAAAGAAATGATTTTTTCCATTCGCAAGATCCAGACAAGCACAGACTAAGTGAAACAATGGTGGATCAGCAAAATCTATACTTGGTTGTACCATAATCTATGCCACCATGTGCAATCGATAGTATCTATGATCAAACAAGATTCAAAATCCTTGGTCAACATACAATATCTACGTAGGAAAGATTTCACATTTTTGCAATTAAATTCAAAGGCATAGAATCCTGTTAGCAGTCATAGAAGTAACCATGCAATGAGGTTTCTATGCTCAGGCACAAACATATATATGATACCCAAAAGACAAGCCTAATTGATGGAATCCAGCAACTTCGACTATGCATAGGTTTCTATGACACAAACAACATGTTTCTACGGCAACTTCTACGGAATCCGCTGTGCCAACCAAAAGTCTTTTTTTGTGCATGTGCCAACCAAAAGTCATAGAATCTTGTTATCAAAATAATATAATCATGCATATGAGATTTCTATGCAATGAGGTTTCTATGAAATTAATGAATGGTTTGTACGCAGGCCAAATGAGTGAAGGCGCAGGCCAAATGAGTGAAGGCGATCATACAAATATGAGAGGAAAATCATCTAAACAAATATATGATTCCACAAATATCTACGAAGCTACATGTATACAGTGGCAACAAGCATAGAAACCTTGGTATGATGGCATAGAAACCAGTACAATGGCGCTGCAGGCTGCAGCTCCCTTGCTACCACGAAGAGCAGGGGCACAAAGGCCGGCCATGAGCAAGAACGCTGCGATGAAGGGAAAGGTGGAAGATTTTGTCATTGGCAGCTCACCGGCGACATGAAGGATGCAGCCGATGTCGAGGAGGTGGTCGGCGGAGTGGCCATGGCCGCCAAAACGTGACATTGGTCTTGTTGGGGGCTACACGTTCACCTGCAGAACTGAACAAAGCTCAAGATGCAGAACTGAACAAAGCTCAAGATGCAGAACTGAATCTAAAAAAACGAGATGACCACCATGCCACCGAGCAAGATCGAGTCCCCACCGGAGCAAGTGTTCTGGAAGGTGGTGCAGGCGCAGCAGATCCACGACTGGCGCGACGGCTGTCGTCCGCATCCGCGCTGCAGCTCCAGGGAGGAGGGGCAGCGCTGGCGCGGTGGGCCTGCGACTGGCGAGGAGCAGGAGGGGCGCGCGGCCACAACTGGTGGTGGAGCTCGCCGCGGAGGACTGGGACCGGCGACCTCCTGGACACAGTTTCGCCAGGATCTGCGCCGCGCCGGGGAGCTTGCCGGTACCGGCGCCGTCCGACGGGGGGGGGGAGGGGGGGGGGGGTGGGTATGGGAAGCCTCCACGCCGCCACTCGCAAGGCAGCGGCTCGCCGGAGCTCGCCCGCAGCGGCTCTCCCGGCTCCCGCAGCGGCCGTCTTGCGGATCTCGCATCCGGAGAGCTCGCCGCCAGGCCGGGATGCGCTCCGCCCATGCGCCCCGGGGGGAGCAGGACGGGCCAGCCGTCGCCGCTAGCTCCCACGTGAGGAGAGGGGCTCCTCGTCGGGGGGTCGTGTCGCTTCAGGCCCCGGCGCCAACGCTCCCGGCTCCCACAAGATCCCGCCGTTGACCGCCAGGTGGGAGGCCTCTGCTCGCCGGGAGGTCGCCGGTCCCCTACGGCGAGCGTGCTGCCTGCATATCCTGCGCGGAGACCTCGCCGCTCGCCGGTCCCTCGCGGTCGCCAGCTTGACGGGATGGCCAGGTGACCCTGTCGGGAAGGGCCCACCCGCCGGCCTGCCACCGCACGCCGCGCCCCGCGGGATCCCGTCGGTGAGCGCCGAGCGGCGGCCTCGGCGCCGGTTCTTGGTGAGGCGGCCTCTGCCGGTCGTGCTGCCATCCGCCGGAGAGCTCTCGCACGGGAAGGTGGCCGGGCGCGTGGTGCTCACTGGGCCCATGGTTGCTGGCGATTTGAATGGAGAGAGAGATGCGAGAGACGGGGAGAGAGACGAGATGTGGGTCGGCTGGTGGGAGCGAGTGGAGGGGGAGAAGATAAGGTGGCCCCGCTGGTGGGAATGTGGGGGGAGGAGATAAGGTGGGCCCCGCTGGTGGGCCGGTGGGAATGGGGCAGCATGTGACTGGACCGATGGTTGGCCAGGCTCGGGTCCGTGGGCGCGGGTGCTCAACCGAGCAACGAGGTGGTCCAACCCAACCAGCTTCACCTCCTTATGTGGGGCCCACCATCGGAGCCTACTACCCCCGACTTGGACCACCACCCACCCCTCGCAACTCATTATTTCAAAATTCTCTCATCCCCACTGCAGATCTCAACGAGCTCCCCCGGCGGTCTGCCTCGACGAGCTCGCCACGATGGAGCATGCCGCGGGCGCAGCAAGCGGCTTGGAGGCCCGGCGAGCCGTGGCCCTACGAGCGGCGGACGACACGCGAGGCCGTCGACCTCCCCGCGGCGACAGGCCGTCGACCTCCCACCGTCAGGAAGGCACGCCGTGGCGCGCCCGGCGAGGTCCCCGTCGCCCCTCCACCGGCTCCACGCGACGGCCTCCACGGCTCCACACGTCCGCGTCCTCCATGTCCTCTCGCCAGCCGCAGCCCACCGCGCCGGCGGCGCCCCCTCCACCCTCGTCGGCGTGCGCGCGGGACGGCGGCGAGACCGGCAAGCTCCCCGCGCGGGAGCTAGAGGCGGCGCGCCCGACCACCTCCCCCGCGCGGATCTGGGCTCGGCGCGGCCCACGGGAGCAGCTCGCTGACGACCTGGGGCGTGGAGGCCGCCTCCCCGGCCAGTCGCGGCGCGGAGGCCTTACCCCCGATGAGCGGCGATGCGCACTGGCGAGGTCCTGGTGGACGGCGACGGCACTAGCTCCATCCCGACGGACGGCGATGGCACTGGCGAGGTCCACGCGGGGGATTGCAGGCAGCACACGGCGCCTGCTTGTGGTGAGCCACACCTCAAGCGCCGACCCCCGTAGCCGGTCCACCTCCCTGTCCACTGGCTCGGGCGACGTGTCCCGCGCCCCCATGTCCCCGCTGGAGAGGGGAGCTCGAGGCCTCGAGCGCTATTGAATCCCGCAGCTAGGCAAGGTGCCCTCCATCCTTACCCCCTTCAATTGGCACTCAAATCCTTCATAAATGTTGAATCTGCTTGTTGGATCTTTCCGTGGAAAAAAGTAAATCATTTCTGCTTGTTGGAGCTTGAGAAGAAGATGCATATCATCTGTTTGATGGAATGCCTCTGAAGATGAAACTGTTGTTGACGGCTGAACGTGCTGTTGTGTGCTGGTTTATATGACTACCAGCATTGCTTTTGTATGACTTATGATGATGTGGTACACGATTTCCTCCCAACTATATATGATCATCCTTGCTAGTTTATATGACTGACAAAATCTAATTATTTCTTTGGCTGTTTGTAATTGTTTGTGACATTTTGATCATACATGTGCTAGCATATGAGCATAGATATTATCTGCAAGATTGTATAATTGACCTAACAAATATGATCTGAGCACCTTGTTTTGTTGATGCAGTGATGGGTTCGGTGGTGGTGTTCCTTCTAGATGGCAACACGGGTGGCAGCCAGGCCTTGTGATGGAGCTCACCATGAGATGCATGTTTTTTTTAATCTGAAATCCCCCATCTTTGTGCTTCTTTTCCTTCTAATCTAGATGACGAGATACTTCCTGATGCATGTATAATAATGAGATGCATGTTTTGTAATGATGGGTGTGGGATTGTGGCTGTGAGAAATGAATGGATATCTGTATGACAGCACTGCATATTTCCTATGAACTGAACATGGATATAAATCTCATTTTCATGATTGTATGATCATGCTAACAAGATTCTATGACTTTTAGTTGGATATGTCTAACAAGATTCTATGAAGTTTTGATTTTGATGCATAGAAATTTGTATTTATTGGCATAGAAATGATGGATTTTAGAAAAGTTCTCCTGCATTTGCTTGTATAGAAACCCCATTTGACAAGCACAAAATTTGTTGCTATGTGCAGGCCTTTAATTTTTTTGAATGATATATATATTTGAACCATAGATATTTGTGATTGGAATCATATATCTGTTTTGGATCATATATATGCGTATGTTTGATCATATAAACCTCGTTTGCAGGATTGTATGATTGTATGAACCAAAACATCTCTGTGTCCGTTGTGCGGCCATCGAGCCATGTTTTTAGGATTGTACGTCTGACTTACTAGGATTGCATGATGTTTGGTTGCTCGCTGTCGTCCATCTGTGTCGTACTTTGCATCGAGCTTGTGTTGAAGATGTCCTGCTTTGGACATAGAACTTTTCTTTTTTGGCATAGATAAAAGCTCTTGTGCATGGATGTTAATTTTTATGTTCATATGATGATTCTTACTGGTTTATATGACTGACGACGCTACTTTCTATGACTTCTGATGTGTGGTGCATTAGATATTATGTAATACGCTCTGATCAATTTCGAATTTTAAACTTTGCTTTTGTTGCTGGTGTCACTGCCTTGGATAAAAATATTTTTTTTAGATCTCGAAATTTGTGTGCATGAAAGCAAATTCCATGTTTATATGATGGTTTTAGTTTGTTTATACGACGGTCAACACTTGTATTCAAATTTCAGTTTTTGTGGCCGTATGTGTCAGATTTATATGCTTGCATGTGTCAGGTGGTAGGTGCATCAGGTGGCATGTGTCAGTTATTTTTTTAAAAAAAACAAGCGGCCCAACATTTATATGCTCGTGTTGTAGGTTTATATGCTAATTTCTATAGGTTTTTGTGCTCGAATCCGTAGATTTCTAAGATCCGTGTGGCAGGTTTCTATGACCTGAAGACATATTTCTATGGTTCATAGTGTCATAGAAACTTGTTGCTCATGTCAAAGGAACTTCTCGTTGTAGAGTCATAGAAACATGTAGTCCAAGCCATATAAACCTGCCATATGGGTCATAGAAACTTGTCATCCGTGTTGAAAAGAAACTTTCACTGGGGTCATACAAACTTATTATCCAGGACATAGAAATATGTTATCGAGATCATAGAAACATATCATCCAGGTCATAACAACGATTTTGACACTTGCATCAAATTTTGTTAATGAATTTAAAATCCTGATAGAGTGTTAATGAAGCGGACGTAGAAAGTAAGTTGACCGGATATAAATTTTTATTGTCTGTGTCATGGAAATCTGTCGTTGCGGGGTCATATAAACATGCAGTCCAATCATATAAATATGTCATCCAGATTTGTTGTCCATGTTAAAGAAATATTTGTCCGGACTTGTCGTCCATGTTAAAGAAACATTTTGTCAGTGTTATAGAAAAACTTACCTGCCATCCAAGTCATAGAAACATGTAGTCCTGACAATAGAAGCATGTCGTCACGGGTCATATAAAACTAGTCCGAGTTATAGAAACCTACCGTCGTGGGTCATACAAACCCTCAGTTCGGGTCATACAAACCCGCAGTTCGTGTCATACAAACCCGCAGATTGTATCATACAAACTTATTATTCGGGTCATACAAACTTGTCGTCCGGGTATCTTACGGAGAAAACCATTTTTGAATTTGATTTTTGTGTGAATAATACTAAAAAAAAGAGACGGTGGGGCCCGGTGTCCTGTGCCACACGCGTGGCGCGCAGGACCGCGGGCGCGTAGCGCCGGGGGCACGCGCCGTGGGGGCACAGCGCAGGGCCCAGGGGGCGGGCGTGGGGGCACGCGGCGCACGGGGGGGGTGGGCGGTGCGGGGCCACGCGGGGCCCAGTGGTGGCGCGCGGGGGCACACGGCGCGGGGGTCGAGAGGAGGGACCACGGGGACGACGTGGTGGGACGCGCGGGGGCAGGGGCGCGTGGCTGGCTGGCCGGGGCTTCCAATAGCTATTGGAAGCCCTGGGCTCCCATTACTGTTTTGCTATAGTGCACCTAGGTGCATTCTGTATAGAGAATGCACCCACCCTTGTTGCAACTAGTTCTTGTCTAGTTGCAACTGGGTTCATTCTGATTGCAATTTGTTCACGTTGGGTTGCAACTAGGAGTCTAGTTGCAGTTGGTTTGTATCCAATTGCAACAGAGTCAGATTTGTTGTAATTAGTTCCGTCGACTTGCAATTAGTGTAGTGTCACAGTTGCAATCGGTTAGTCTCTTGGTTGCTATTGGTTCGTGTGTAATTGCAACTGTTCACGCCTAGTTGCAGCTCGGTTGGGTCTAGTTGCAATTAGTTCGCGTCGAGTTGCAATTGGTTCGTCAAGTTGCAATTGGTTCAGCTGCGAAGTTGCAACCGCAGGGTCAGTGTATTTGCTATACAGGATGCACCTGGGTGCATTTTAGTATCGCCCTATGTATGTATGTATGTATGTATGTATGTATGTATGTATGTATGTATGTATCCAAAATGTAACTTTATTTGACCCACGCTATTTATACGAAATGGTAACGATTAAAAAAGATCCAAATTACAATTTATGAAAATCTGTTTTCTTCACAAATCAACGTATAACATTATGGTATTAGGTCATACACTTACAAACGGATCGGATGTAGCCGTATTTATTTTTGAAATACAATACAAATGCAGAATTAGCTCGTAAACACGCATGTACACTTGCCTCCTACAACACATATATGCACACAACATTATCCCTACAATCGCCTTTGAAACACAGCCGATATCCTTAGTATTGGCAAAGTAATCGACAGACACGTCTGTCTACTACTGAAACTAGTGCCGAGTTGGTGGGTATGTTCCACATAAGGAAGCATGGTTGTACTAGAACTTGCTACAATAATCCTATGGCTCAGCGAGGCTTGCCCGCTTGCATCTCATTTATTTATGTATTATTTTCAAATTCCTTTAATTTATTTGTAGTGCGTGGTAGCGTGAGAATTTAATTACAACTGTTCGGCAGTTCTAGGATTGAATAATATTTATAAGTATTTTTTGAAGCGGATAATTTTGAGTAATTTTAGTTGGGGTGCAGATATGCAAGACATTCTAAGCTCTTACGGTCTGGTCTGGATCGATCGAGGTGCTGGTGAATGTGTCAGGGCCCATCCTAGAGTCCCCAACTTAGGGCTAATTAGAAGGGTCAGGGCTGTCGAGCAGCAGCACGTTGCCGAACCAAGAGTTGTGGCATGGGTAGGCGGAGCAGAAGGCCTCGAGCCCCGTCATGACGAGGAGCGCGACGGAGGCGAGCAGCGTCAGGATCTTCCACGACCCGAACACGTACCTCTTGAGCATCTTCTTCAGCCGCACCGCCGGCGTCCGGTCCCGGTGCTCGTTGACCTCCCGTATGACGTTGTCGAGCAGTGACACCTTGCTCACCCTCGCCGCGCGGCACATCCCGTTCCACATGTCCGCCGCCTCGCGGTTGCTCTTCATGCGGTTCACCAGCACGTGGCTCTGGCGGAGGATCTTGACGTCGCGGGTCGTGTCGATGATGCCGTTCATCAACTCCGTGTAGCGCGCCAGCACCAGCGGCCCGCGCACGGCGACGGCCTCGTACGCCACCAGGTTGCGCAGTACCACCTCCGTGGTGGCGTCCAGCGTGATCACGGGGAGCCGCAGCGTGGCCGCGGCGGCATCGAAGTGGATGCCCTGGATGCCCTCCGTCGTCGGCAGGAACCGGACGCCGCACTTGGCCAGCTGCTCCACCGACGGGATCTTGATCTCCTTCGCCAGCGGCGCGCTGCCGCCGGCGACGCCCTCCGTGCTCATGCCGCTGAGAATTCCATTCACGTCCACGGACCGCAGGAGCCTCCCGACCACCGACACCACCCCCGGGAGCGCCGGCAGCCGGCGCGTCATCTTCCCGTAGAGCTTCGACACGGACCTCATCGGCCCGGAGACGAGCAGGCTCTCCATGTTGACGCGAGACGACACCTGCGAGCAGGCTATCTTCACCGTGTTCTTCTCGTCACCTTGAGGCGGCTGGGCACCTGGTTCCAGCACTGCGTCTATTGGCTGCTCCTCGACATCGTAGAGGGAGCGGTTGTCCTGATGGGCCGTCAGATTCTTGCCGCTGCCGGTGTTCTCGTCGAAGATGACGCCGGGCGGGACGAGGAAGTGGTAGAGGAGCTCCAGCAGGTGGGCTTCGTTGCTGATAGTGACGGGGCCACGCATCTTGATGGGAGACACGTGCTTGATAAACTGGTCGAAGACGGTGCACATCATGGCACGGGGGTCGGCATGGCGTCGGAGCTCGAGAGCCTCGGCGAAGAGGCGGAGCGGGACCTGGTTCTCGATCATCATGGCGTCGCGCACGGTGGCGTTGATCCAGTTGGCGGCCGACGACACCATGTCCGTGGCCTCGTCGCGGTTGTAGCCCTCGAGGAAGTCGAGCAGGAAGCACGTGTCGATGGCCATCATCCACGCCAGCGTCTCCTCGTCGAGCTCCAGGATCCGGTGGTACGGCGCCTTCATCTCCTCCTGGAGTTCGCGGACGCGGAGGCGCTCTACGAGGCGCTCGATCGTGCCCAAGTGCCGCTCGGCGCGCTTGGCGGCGGCGAGCTTGTAGCGCTCCATGTCCCTGAGCTCGGGACGCTGGTGGTGGTAGGGGCCCAGGGCGAAGTGCTGCGGCGTGTAGGCCTCGGGCTTGGTGTCGCGCAGGGCGCGCGGGACGTCGAACACCCTCGCCGCCTCACCGAGCTTCTCGGCCGACTGCTGCTTCAGGGCCGCCCGCACCCGACACAGCCACTGCACGTCGCCGTCCGCCGCCACCGCTACCGCCTGCGCCATATCTAGGTTCTAGCAAGCTAGACCCGTTAGCTATATATATGCTGCGCGCTTAACTAACTTAGCTTAATGCTATAGAACCCTGCAGGGCGAGGTTATATATATATAGAGAGAGATAGAGTAGAGGGAGAAGTGTGCGTGCAGCGGAACGTTGCCGTTCATTTTATTTGGCACATTTCAGTTGCGTTTTGGAAAAAAACAAGTTAAGATGCGCCACTAAGTTAGATGCGGTTCTGCATGCCAACAATATGCGTCGTCGTCCACATTTTTCCTATTCGATTGCAAGCTAAGATTATTCGAAACCAGGAAAGCGGGTGCTGACAGTCATGGCCGTTCAGACTAAACATGGTTGTGCTACATGCTCGACATGCAATGGTTTCTGCAGGAGCACGTAGGAAACAAGGTTAGTTCTTACATGAACCGAGAAAATTCCCTACAAGCAGGCTTTAATAATCTCGTTTTATTCGCTGACCTCGACTGCTACTGATATTCTCAATCAGTGCTCAATTTTTTTTGAGATCCCACCATTTGAACATGTTCCACGACTAGAGAGGTAAGATGACTTGAGAGTAGCATCTTAATCATATAAAGAATACTAAAATCATACTCGTGCATTGCTACTGGGTATTAAAATATTTATTATATTGCAATAAAGGTCCTGAAATATCTATAGAACTAGGTGAATTCTCTGTGTGTTGTTGCGTGATATTTTTCATAAATTTATATTATTATTATTTCATACATTCGCCATCATGCACACCCCGCGCATGAAAACAGCTTGAACACACTACTAGAGAATCACACATATATCCCAAACCTGATTTTTCATTTGTACCGGGTATTTTACCACCCGGTACAAATAAGGACATTTGTACCAGTTGGAGCCACCAACCGGTACAAATGTCCTCTCACAGAGACTTGGCGGGGCCTGACACAACCCAACCGGTACAAATGCCTCACATTTGTACCGGTTGGTGGCTCCGACCGGTACAAATGTGAGGCCATCACATTTGTACCGGGCGAGGACACCACCCGATACAAATGTATGCACATTTGTACCGGCCCGTGTCTTGGCCTGGTACAAATGTGCAACGGCTATAATTCCTTCTTCTTCCCCCGCCCGAGCCTCCTCCTCACTCTTCTTTTTCCTCTCTCCAACTCGAGCTCCCCCTCCCCAATGGTGCCATAGGGAGCTTTTGCTCGATTTGCGACGATTTCTCCATGATTTCACTCATTGAAGTGGTGTAGAGATTAGTTACTTCATCCCCCTTGATATATGGTTGCCGTTTTATGTTTTATGTTTTTTACTTAAAGTATTCATGTAATGTTTTAATGAGCTAAGAATGATGATTTTTTTATTTAAATCCATATTTGTCTATATTCTAATAGAAAGAAGGTGTCATGATAGATGTATGAGACGTTGTATATGTAGATAGATTTTTTCAATTTAGTTATTTATATTTTCATCATTAGAAAATTAGTTTACTCAATAGAAAATTGATTTTCCTCATTAGAAAATTAGTTCCTTATTGGAAAATTAGTTTACTCAATAGAAAATTTATTTTCCTCATTAGAAAATTAGTTTCCTTATTAGAAAATTAGTTTGCATCATTAGAAAATTGATCTAATTTTGCCGAATTATATAATGTGCATTTTACATGAGCACTTGTTGCAAGATAATGATATATTTTGTCTGATTTCCTTTTGTAGATGGATCGACAATGGATGTACTCGGACAAGAGGATCTCGTCGGATTACATTAAGGGACTGAGTGGATTTCTACAAGTGGCTGAATCCGATAAGCCCTCGTTTGGTTTCATTATGTGTCCGTGCAAAAAATGCAAAAATGAAAAGGATTACTCATCAATAAAGAGTCTTCACGATCACCTATTCAAATGGGGATTCATGCCAAACTATTTTGTATGGACAAAGCATGGCGAAAGAGGGGTTATAATGGAAGATGACGAAGAAGAAGATGACACTATTCCTGACTGGTCTCAAGGTGGTGCCTTTGCAGATGAACCAATGGGGGAGGATTATGAAGAAATGGGAGAGAATCAAGGACCAGATGATGCTCTCGGTGAGGTGTTGCGAGAGGCAAAGGAAAATTGCGGGGAAAAGGTGAAGGAGTCAAAGAAATTTGAACGTATGTTAGAAGATCACAAGAAACCGTTGTACCCAGATTGCAAAGAGGGGCACAAGAAGTTGGGTAGCACATTGGAAATGTTGCAATGGAAGGCTAGTAATGGGATTTCTGACACGGCGTTTGATGAGTTATTGTTGATCGTGAAGGACATGCTTCCCGAGGGGAACGAATTGCCGGCGTCAACGTACGAAGCTAAAAGGGTTGTTTGTCCTCTAGGCTTGGAGGTAGAAAAGATACATGCATGCCCTAATGACTGTATCCTGTACCGAGGTAAAGAATACGAGAAATTAGAGGCATGTCTCGTGTGCGAAGCACAACGTTATAAGATCTCACGAGATGATCCTTGTGATGTTGAGGGGGTGAAGAAGAAGAAGAAGATTCCTGCGAAGGTGGTGTGGTATTTTCCAGTGATACCAAGGCTGAAGCGTCTATTCAGGTGCAAGGCCAATGCAAAGATGATGCGTTGGCACAAAAAGCGTGTACCAGATGACAAGATTAGGCACCCCACTGATGGGTCGCAGTGGAGAACCATTGATAGAGAATTTCCTGAGTTCGCAAATGAAGTGAGGAACATTCGGTTTGGTTTCAGTACGGATGGATTCAATCCATTCGGTGAATTTAGTAGTGGCCATAGCACTTGGCCTGTTACCTTATGTATGTTCAACCTTCCTCCCTGGATGTGCATGAAGCGGAAGTTCATCATGATGCCAATTATCATCCAAGGCCCAAAGCAGCCAGTCAATGACATTAATGTGTACCTAAGACCATTGATTGATGAGCTTAAAACGTTATGGGCGAAAGAAGGTGTACCTGTGTGGGATGAGGAGGAGAAAAAGACGTTTGATCTACGAGCATTGGTGTTCGTAACCATCAACGATTGGCCGGCACTTGGTAACCTATCAGGACAAACAACCAAGGGATTCCGAGCATGCACACACTGTTTAGATGATACTTGCAGCATGTATCTAAAACACAGTAAAAAGGTTGTGTATTTGGGCCATCATCGATTTCTTCCTCCTAGGCACCCGTTAAGAGAAGAAGAAATAAAGCATTTTGAAGGTGTTAGAGAAAAACGTAAGAAGCCCTTGCACCGTGATGGTAAACTTGTATTTTCTATGGTCAAAGATTTGAAGGTAGTGTATGGGAAGGGTTCTGGTAGCCAATCTATTCCAAAAGACAAGGATGGACATGCAGCTATGTGGAAGAAGAAGTCAATATTTTGGGAACTACCTTATTGGGAAATCCTTGAGGTTCTCAACGCAATTGATGTGATGCATGTCATGAAGAACTTTTGTTTGAACTTGCTTGGACACCTAGGTGTATACGGAAAGTCAAAAGATACAATTGAATCACGTCGGGATCTTAAATTGATGAAACAACGAGATGGTCTGCATCCGGAAAAGAGAGGTAAAGGAAATAATTACTTGGCCCCTGCTAGTTACACCCTAAGTAAGGAAGAGAAGAAGAAGATGTTTGTTTGCTTAAATAGTATCAAGGTCCCAACGGGATACTCCTCAAATATACAGGGGCTAATAAATTACAAAGACAACGACAACGACAACGACAACTAAGAGAGTTGCAAGATCGCGTAATCAGAACCGAGGCAAGAATGGAGAAAATCATTGACGAGCGTGTGGCTCTTGCTCTTAGCAAACAATCATCTCATCAGGAAGGTCCTACTGATGAAATGAGCCCAACTGCTAAAGGGAAAAGCAGCGTCGCTTCAACAGAACATGCACCAATAGCCACAGAAGCAGCAGCAGCAGCATTTGAAGCACCAAACCCAGGCTCACTGGAAAATCGGCCACACTGGCCTGTGGATGACATCACCGTGAGGTCAGCGTGTGAGCTTCTCAATGTTTGCAGAAACAAGAAGCTTGTGGTGGCTCATGGCGTCGCTGAAAAAACTGTAGAAGGGGATAGCATCACGAGCCACCATCGTGGAATTGAATATTACGCCAGAGTTTTTGTGGACCGAGTGGTCGATGGTTGGGCTGACTTGGAGCTGGAGGTACCGGGGCCTAATGGGGAAGAGGTTCTTCAAGATGCTGTGCATACTTGGATTTTTTGGCCCAAAGCTCACATAAGGATTACGCAACAGCCACCTTCTCCTCCAGCTGACGATCAACTACCGCACTCACCAGCCGCATGCCTGAACGCGATAATCAACTACCGCATTCACCAGTTGCAAGGGCAAAGCGCAACATGAGTCCTATAGTTGACAGGGATCCAAGCGAGAATCCACCTCCTTCTCCACCTCCTGCACATGTTAAGGGCAAGGGCAAGGGCAAGCGACAAGCTCCTCCTCCTCTGCCTCCAAAGAAGGAGAAGAAACCCAAGCAGAAGAAGCCTCCACCAAAACTTACTTATGACAAGACAGAGGAGGAACTTGACGAGTCAGTTCAGGCTGAATTGGATAGACAGATATTCAAAGCTCCCAAGCCAGCAGTTGAGAAACCAATTGACCGGGTCAAATTTCATCATTTCATGAGGAAAATGGAGGAGGAAAGAAGAAGAAAACTAGATGATGATTTTCCCAAGCCATTGAGTGACTACAACCGGCAAGTACTCAAGACTCAAAGTGGGAAGAAGAAACCTTCATCTAAAGTTCCACAACTTGGTACCCAGTCGAAACAATCTATCACCGACCTCAAGGTGCTTTCAACATTTGACCAGCAAGTGTCTGAATTTAACAAAGACACAGGTCTGACTGTAGCTCAGATTCGAGGGGAGGATGCAATCCCAACTCATGAAGGGACATATAGGGCAACTAGACCACTTACACCATATGAGCAACAATTGCTTGATTTTGCCAAATCATCGGGTCTGACTACAACACAACTTCTAGGGGAGGAGGAAATTGCAAAGCATAAAGGGGCAAATAGACCGGAGTATGTGCCTGGGCGTGAGCTTGTGTGGCCGCGATTGCTCCAGTATCTTCCAATGAGGATGTATGAATTGCACAAGTGGCACATGTTCCAAGCTGCCAGCGGGATGGAGATGCTCTATGTTCGCATTGAGGACCATCATTATTTCCGTGGGCAACAGGTCTTCACTATTCCAATGGAGGAATTCTGGTTCCTATTCAATTATGGTCCCTCTCATTCGTCAGTTGCTGGACTCTGTAAGTGTTTATTCTACTATAAGTTAAAAATCAATGCTCTAGGCACTTTATCCCATATCTAAACTTCTATATTTTTTTGTGTCATACAGTTTTGAGATGCAACGTACCAGGAGGAAAGGAATCATGAGTGTGGGCTACATGGATCCTTTGATGATAACTGAGACCACTCTCAAACTTAATGAGAGGGAAACACTTAATCACATCATCAACTATCTGGACAAACACCATGATAAGGCTTGCATAGAGCTGCCATACAACTTCGGGTGAGCAACGTGTATCTCATCTCCTTATCTTTTTCAAAAATTACATTGCATATTTTAAGAAACTAATACTTCTTTGCATCTATGGACAGCTTCCACTGGATTCTCTTTAGTTTTTGTATGACGCGAAGCAAGGTCTTTGTCTTCGACTCTTTGTACAAGACTACAGATAAAAGTAGATATCAAGATGTCGTAGAGTTGATTAAAACTGCATGGACTTGTCTTTGTGATAAGTACCCCGGAAAGTTCCGCAAAAACCTTTATGTTCACTATGATTGGCCAGTACGTGTCTTTGCTTATTCTTCAATTCTTACATTACAATAAAAAATTATTTCATGACTTGGTTTTCCCATATGTGCAGGTCATGATGCAGCCTTCTGGCACCAATCTATGTGGATATTATGTGTGCGAGTTCATGCACCGTCTTACAACGTGCGCTGATGGTGGCAAATTCGAAGAGAAGGTGCGTGCACACACAATTGCGACTACACATGTGGTTCTTATTAATTGTTCATATTCTTCGATCCGGTTCTTATTCTTTTGTTCATATTCTTTGGTAGATTTCTAGCATCAAGGAAACATTCCTCGAGACAGAACAAATCCGATTGATACAAGAACAATTATGTGGATTTCTTCTAGACGAGGTTATTAGTCCAGGGGGAGAGTTTTATGCTGGCTTATCCTCCACTGTTAGTATACCAGCGATGACCGGGGAAGGGATAAGTCAGAACATGTCGGGGAAGGGACAAGTCAGAACATGGAAGCATCTGGAAGCAAAGACAAAGGCCAAGCATCTGCAAGCAAAGACAAAGGCCAAGCATCTGGAAGCAAAAATTAAACTCTGCTAACATTTCATCCAATGTATATTATTAATCTAAATTTTAGTGTGCACAAAATGCTAATGTATAATATTATTTCCAAAGTTCTTCAATTTCAGGATTTGAGATGATATATTCTACATGCATTCGTATATATTTATTTGTATAATATTAGAGATAATATTATACAAATAAATATATACGAATGTATGTAGAATATTATCTCAAATATAATATTTTATATGCCACACGACTTTATATTACAGTGTATTACGATTAGTATTAGTACTTTAAGCAAATACGTTAGAGAAAAGAAAAACAAAAAACAAAAAAAAAGAGTCATTTGTACCGGGTGGTACCTCCACCCGGTATAAATGCCCCCCTGCCATGTCGCCGGGTGGAGGGCACATTTGTACCGGGCCGAGGTTGCGCCCGGTACAAATGCTCGACCATATTTGTACCGGATGGTTTGTACCGGTTCAATACCCGGTACAAATGAGGGTTTTGAACCGGTACAAAAGGCCGTTTTTCCAGTAGTGACATGGGCCCAACCATACCCCACAGCGGTGTCTCCTCCCGACCTCGGCCAGCTTGTTCAGCGACAGAAGCAGTAGCAGGTCGTGCACGTTTAGGCACTAGCCTCGCCAAAATGCTGATCAGGAGCATCAGCAGGTTGAAGATGAAGTCCACGAAGTTCTTCCCAACCTTCGCAAAGAGGACTCGCTTCAACTTTGTCTCCACGAACAACTTTCTGTGAGTTGTTGGGAGCCATATATGGGCGGCGAATTGATCTGTCCTTATTCATTAGGACCAAGACAAGAGGTGTTTGCACGGCGAGACGATCAATGCTTTGTAGTCTCTATTTTGCAGTGGCAGCAGCGGACGTGAAAGATGAAGATGTTTTCAGTTTTTGCAAGGCTGAATACCTGAATCGTCTTCTTTTTGCCTTCTCAATATGGTGGCCAATAATGGATATGACAGGTTATTATCATGGGATCTTGAACCTTCAGAGGCATTTGTGCATGTGTATCGATATTAATTAGAAGGCTAGGTGGAGGAATGCATGGTTGTTGAGTTTTTCTTGCATGGAGTAATTAAAGAGACGAATTGCTTGCTGTGCTGCGTGGAGTAATTAAAGGAAGGAAATTTAGGTGGAGAAAATTAAATCTAGGTGATGTGCACTACGGGAAACTCCAAGTTTGTCGTGCGCCTGGATGTTTGCTGTGCACTTTATCTCGGGCGCATGGCAAACTCCCCTTTTTGCCGTGCATTTTCTGTGGTGCATGACAAACAATCTTTGTCGTGCGTCATTTTTTTTGACACACGACAAACAACCTTTGTCGTGGGTCTCTTTTTTTTGGCACACGGCAAACTAACCGGCCGTTACCACCATCCCTAACCATTACCAACATTTTTTTTCGGTCCCTTTGTTGTGCATTATGAGAAAACGCACGATGCATTTTCCAACGGCGTACGACAAAGTTTTTTTTAAAAAAGTTGATTTATTTATTTCTTCACTACAAAAACATTATTGTATACTATATATTTCAATTTTATACATGTCTCGATAAATTTACTATTTTTAACAATTATGTGTCACTTAAAGAATTTTTGCCATATACGTCAAATTTGAACCGCAAGTGTATAAAGTAATGGAGTAAAATTTGTGGAAAATGGTATTCATGTAATTGAATCATTTTTTAAGACATTATCCATGAAATTGGATGAAATTTTGAACATTTTGTTGGTGAATCATGAAAATCCACAAGCGGTTGCAATGTTTTTTAATTTTATAAAATGCAAACAAAGTTTTAAAATCATGAGATTCATCAAGGGCTCATGATATCCTATGTGAAGCTTGTGATAAATCATATTGAGTGTTTTGAGCAAGACGTCATGGATGGTGTTTAGAAATCGAAGTATCTCACTAGAAGTTTCAGAATGTTGAGAGCTACTTGATTAGGTTTGTAGCCATAGTAAAGTTTAAATTTGAATTTGAATTGAAAGTTTTTTCCTGTAGGCAATATACAACATAAGTTGTTATATGTAAAATTTTGATATTTTGAAGCCATTTGACAATTTTGATGTTTTTCTATGTAAAATTTGAATTTGATTAAATAGCATTTGCCGTACGTCATGGACCCCGACGCACGACAAACATACTTTGCCGTGCACCAATTGCCCAGGGCGCATGGCAAAGACGGTAGGGGGCATTCGTCTTTAACAGCCGGCGGCCCACTAACCGGCCCATTTAACAGTCGGCGGCCTTTTACAGCCCCCGTCGGCCTTTCTATTTAATCCCCCCATACCCACAAACCCTAGCTCGCCCCCAGTCGCTCCCCCTCCCTTCGACCGCCACAGCCCAACCCTCTCCCTCCCGCGCCCCCTAGATCCGGCGACCCCGCGCCGCCGGCTTCCCCTCCCCTCCCTCCCCTCTCCCCCGCGCCCCACCGGCTTCCCCGGCCAGCTGCCTCTCCCTGGCACGGTGCCCTCTGCCCCTCCCTTCCCCCCTCACTCGCCGGTGAGGAGCGACAGTGGGGTGAGATGTGGGGGTGGCCACGGCGGCTGCGGGGTGAGGAGAAGCGGCCACAGCGACTCTCCACCGCCGTCACTAGCTCTCCCTCCCTCGGCAGCTCTCCTTGCCCTCTCTCGCCACGCCTTCGGTGAAGGCGGCTCCGTCCCCAAGGGCGGCGCAGTCGTGAGGGGAGATCCGACCGGGCGCAGTGTGGATGAGCGCAAGCTTCGGCGGAGCTCCTCGGCCGTCCGGACAGCGCAGGCGAGCAAGAGCTCCAGCCGCGGCGCGAGCGAGCTCGAACTCCAACCGGCTGCGGCGTGGGGAGCTCGACCTCTTGAAGGCATGGCGCAGGGGATCCGGGCCCTCCCCTCCATCTCCGGCTGCCCCATCCCTCCTTTCCCGGCGGCACGGCGGGTGTGGTGACGTGGCGGCAGCGGCCCCGGTGTGGTGGTGGCCTAGCCGGCCCTGGAATGCATTTTGATTTTTCTCTTTTCTTTGGTTTGTTTACCGTGCGTCCGAGAGGTATGCGCACGACAAAGATCTCAATCTTTGCCATGCGTCTCCAGGCAGGGCGCACGGCAAATGTTCTCAAACTGCCGTTTGTTGGCGCCGTCCGTCTGTTCCTTTTTTTTTGCCGTGAGCTGATGAAAACGCAAGGCAAAGGTTGTTTGCCTTGCGTGTGATAAAAAGCGCACGGCAAAGGGCGCACGGCAAAGTTCCTTTGCCGTGTGAAAATTTGTCGTGCACAATGGAGAAAAACGCACAGCAAAGGCTTTGTCGTACGCTTTCCTGCCCTGTTCCCGTAGTGGTGGATTCTCACGTGGCTTCACGAGGACCGAGAGAAATCATGTACTCCCTCCGTCCCATAAAAAGAGCAATTTTAGTTTTTCTAGGACAAATTAGTGGTGGCGCTAAAAGACTCTAGTACCCTTTTTTTAGTCACATGCAGTAAGTTTTGACATGCAAATCAGATCTGATTACTCAATTAGGCAGGTAATTAGATCTATTTTCTAGGATTGCATTCTTTGTGAGATTTTTTTCAAATACTAGGATTGCATTGTTTACGGGACGGAGGGAGTAGTGGGTACCGTTTATATAGGTTATATAGATCTATATAAATGCATGTTATTAAGGATTATTAATTCTATTTCTCTCAACATGCAAGCTATCCATATCATATAGAAACTGCTATATTAAATGTCATGTCACCATCTATTAGGATCATCTAGTTATGTCTTCCATCAATTTTTGGTGACTAATAGCATCTGTGTATACAATTTATTAGTCTTTATGAGTATCAGGCTACAAAATTCCTACGGTAGAAATACATGGATGATGAAATCGTTTAAGAGTAGTTCTATCTCAACAAAATGAACATATTTTTATGTGTAATATCATTTACAAAAGAATATTGTCATATAATCATATTACTATTTATACTTTCAAATTTCACCTCAATATTTTGTTTTGCTAGGCTGCCGGTCAGCGTGATTGGTAGCCACCAGCACAAATATTCCTGGCCGGCGGGGGAGCACATGCCAACAGTAAGGCCACTGTACTGGCGAGCCACGTAAGGCCATGATTTGTGAACTGTCAGCCGTAAGGCCACGATTTGTGAACTACTGTGATGCAAGAAGGACCAACGTGAGGGGTATGATGGACCTAAATTAGGTGAGAAAACTCTTTCAAATTATTCGATCTTTATAGTATATAAGATACAACTACACACTCACAAATACAACACATTTACTCAACCCTAGCATTGGAAAGAATATCCACGTAGCTCGCAGAATGCTTTTCAAACTTCTCAACCACTTGAGGGCCACTTGAGGGGGTAAAACTCATTCAAAAAATACTTGAGGGGGAAATATAGACTTCGCTCTAGAAAAGATTAGGGGAAAGAAGAAAAAACAGAAAACGAGACAGGGCTGTCATGCGTTGCTGGGTCTTTATGGCCCATCGTGTTTGACTAGGTCCTCCACGAGGAGGTAGGTCTTCGCCAGCACGCCTCTGTTTCTGCGTACACACACCCCAGCCCAGTGCCAGCACATCCTGTCCTCGGCCGCGACCTCCTGCTGATTGTGTTCGTGCATCGCAGCTCTCGCCCGAAGCGCCCCACGCCGGTTATCCCGCAGGGTGGCGGAGGAGACGACGAGGGCCACGGGGCGCCATCCCCGCTTCCGACCCACTTCTCATGACCGGCCGACTGCACGTGCTCTGCCGCAGCCCGCTCGATTGCGGGAATCCTATATACCTTCTGGAAAATTTTATCTTATGCAACTACAACCCACAAGAAGCCCACATAACCTAATAACAACAAATCCTAACTCCTTCCACACTCACTCCCACACCCTTCTTGCCGCCGCCCCGTGGGGGAGGCCGTGCCTCCCCGCGCCCCGCCACGGTCATCCCCAGGCCCGCCGCCGCCATGCGCGAGCTCGCCGGGCCGCCCCGCGTTGGCCGCGCGTGAGCTTACCGGGTAGTGTTGCCACACGTCAGCCGCGCGCGAGCTCGCCGGCTGTCGCGTCGTCCCGCGCGCGAGGTCGTGCTACTGCGGCTTCTACGCCGGGCGCCGGTGCGCGCCAGCCGGCCAGGGCGCCGCTTCCGCTGCCGGCAGGGCTTCTGGAGGTTGAAGAAGAGAAAAAAAATGTTGAAATCTTCTTTTTTTTTAAAAAAAATTGTTGATTGAAAATGTTAGATTCAACATTTCTCTAGAACGATTAACCAACATTTTCAACATGTTTCATGAAAATGTTGATAATGTTGGTGAATCGTTCTGGAGAAATGTTGAATCTAACATTTTCTCCGAACAAAGGTTGGTGCAACTCTAACTGAAAAATGTTGGGTCAACTTTTTTTTGTGTAAAATTGTAGTGGAATGAGGAAACTCTCTCAACAACATACCCAAGGCTTGCATCCTTTGCATGGGACATTGGCATCTCTGTTCTAGAGATGGTGGAATGTAATGATCTTGACTCCATCTTCAAGCTGCATCTCTCAGTGCGCTTCAGAAGAATTGGTTTCACTACAGGAACAGTTACAGAATGTGCCATTTGATGCAAATGAAAATGATACCTGGCATCCCTTTGGAGGCAATGGCTTCACCTCCAAGAAATTCTACGCCTACATCTATGATCTCATCAGGCACATCCGGTCTTTAAACTGATCTGGGGATCACAATGCACACCAAGAATAAAGTTCTTTGTGTGGCTCATATCTGTGAGAGGCTGAACACCAAAACGATGCTCACGAGTTGGAAACAGAGATGATGACCTTTGCATCATGTGTAATACTGGATCAACAGAGGACAATGAGCACCTTTTCTTCTCATGTCTCTTTGCTAGACAATGCTGGGCTTGGCTAAACTTCGTTTGGGACTTATCTCTGAACTTGGAAGACATAATTGTGCAGGTAAAGCAAACCAATGGCCAGGAGTTCTTTTTTTTTATTGACAACAAACATATATCTATAACTCCTATATAGGAGCTCCCCACTAGGAAGTTCTCTCAACATGCAAGCATGCCACCTCAACGGCGCCACTAAGACCATGACATCTAGTGGTGGGCCCCATTGTTTGAACTAGCTAAAAAATGTTATAACTCAAAAATCAAAAAACCAAATTAAATTCTGATTACACCATTGGATTCCTTTTAATAAATCCTTCAAAACAAGATCTCATATGAATATATTTTGATAAAATGACAAATAGGCCCCATCGATGGCAGTTGGTATAGAGTAAAGTGAAAAATAAAAAAAAGAATGAAAAAAAGGAAAAGGAAAAGGAAAAAGAAGAAAGAAAAAGAATAGGAGGGTGATAGTAATATTCTAACTCATAGGGAGTTCTCTCAACATGCAAGCATGCCACCTCAACAGCCCCACTAAGACCATGACATCGAGTGGTGGGCCCCATTGTTTGAACTAGCTCGGTCTCTTCGAGTACGGTGGCTACGGGAACCATCGAGAGAGAGGGAGCGGATAATGCTGAGCATTTATTTATTTATTTATTTATCTCATTCGTTTCCTGTTGGTAGGAAAAGAAAAGAGTGGTCAGGAATCAACGAATTGATCTATCTACTTTTAGTTCAGTTTGCCAATTGCATGTATGCAGTCCATCAATTGTTTTCTTTTTTTATTCAATTGGCGGCCATCTTCTTGCAATTAGCAGCCCGAAGCTCCGAACCGCATCCCCTTTCAATCTCCTGGTCAGTGTGTGATTGATGGCCAATGATAAATTAAGTTAGGATGGGATTGTAATCTCCTCCTTTTTTAACAAAATAAATGAGATGGCTGATGATAAATTGAGTTAGGATGGGATTGTAATCTCCTTCTTTTTTCTAAAAAAATTAGTGGTTTACATCTATAATAGATTTAATTTTGACAAAATCCCGCAGCAACGCGCGGGGCGTTCAAACCTAGATCAAAGAATTACCAACGGCGGCGACGAGGTTGCCGAGGTCGCCGAAATTCTCTCTTATGATCAGACGCGCGAGGTTGCCGAAATTCTCTCTTACAATCATTGCATTTTTCTTAATTCCCGCAGCAACGCGCTGGTGAGATTCCCCTAGTACTATATTAAAGCAGCAACGTTACAACTAGGCCCTTAGAAAAGGACTGAATTACAACAAGGTCCCTAAAGGACACAGACACAGGTCCAGAAACATCGCCAGAGGGCTGGTCGCCGGCGGACGGCAGCATCGACATCGCGGACGCTTGGTGCCATTGGTGAGGGGCCTCGCGAAGCGTCGTCTTGTAGAGGTTCAGGGCGGCGTCTTGAAGAAGCACCACCGGCCGACGGAGGATGTTGTTGAAGAGGCCACTGGTGTAGAAAAGGTCGCCGGCCACAGAACCGGAGAGAGGCGCACGACCCATCCAGTGACGTAGGATCTGGAGGGATCTTGGAGTACAAAATGCTGCTTGAGGGTGGATGGAAGCGGAGAGGGGCCGAAGCCGCGCGTTCAACGGTGGTGAGAACACGCTGGAACAACCGCAGAAGAAAATCCCAGAGCCAGCTGAGTCGAGGTGGAGATAGGAGCGAAGAGGCGTGTTCAACAACTGCAAACTCAGGGAAGAACATACATCGGAACAACCGCCAGAGGTCCAAATCACCTGCAAAACAACCAGAGCTGGGGCGAAGGGGAAAGGATGGCAGCACCTGGTCGCGTTCAACGACGACACGCGGTCGTGGGAACAACCGAAATGAGCAGAGCCAGAGACTCCAAGGCAAATCGATGCGTTCCACGACTAAGAGTTGGAACAACCATCAGATTCAACCCAAGCACAAACCAGATCTGTAGAGGTGGCGTACCAACAGCAGGGGAAAAGCGGGGAGGGGTGGCGGCCGGATCTTGAAGGCGGAGTGGGCGGGAGGGGACAAGATCCGCCGGGAGAAAACCGAGAAGAAATTTATTTAGGCATACATGAGGAGCGGCGGCGGCGGCGACAGTGAAGCTGGCGGAGGCACCGGCAACCGCAGCGATGACGACGGCGCAGAGCAGGAAGCAACGACCACTAGGGGTATAAGCCATACCGGCTAAAAGAAAAAACTACTACTAGTAAAAGGAAGAGGAGGAGCAGACGTATCCACTGATGGGGCTCCCTGCCCCTCTCACCGCCGGCAAGGTCGCCGGCGGGGAGGAGGGGAGGGGCCCGAGCAGAGGAGCGGGGGAGACGAGAGCTCCTGGCCAGGAGTTCTTTATGGAGGCAGCAATGATAGGAGCATGGGAGCTGTGGAAGCTAAGAAATGACAAGGTGTTCGGTAGGCAGGAGCCCAATCTTGCAAGATGGCTTTGCAATTTTAAATTTCAGTGTCATGTACAATCAAGTTGATTTAAGGTTGACATTAAATCCTCCTTTTGTTTTTGGCTAGATGCTTTTAGTTAAATCCCCAGTAAGTAAGCTCTGAACTTTTCGTCGGTTCTTTTATATTAAAATTTTTTAACGTTGGGGATCTCTCCCACAGTTTTCGCTTAAAAAAACTTTTTATATAAAAATGTTGGTTAAACATTTTGGTTGAAAAATGTTGCAACATTTTTTTAAAAAATGTTGAAACATTTTGTAATCCATAGTCATGAGGTGGGCTAGTGGGGAAATAATAATGAGCAAGTTAGGTGGACTTTGGTGGGCTGGAAGTTGCAACGCTTATCCCCCTTCCGGAAGCCACATAGGAGCCCCGGGAATCCTATATACCTTCTGGAAGATTTTTTTTCTTATGCAACAATAACCCAACCACTAGTGGCGCGTCTAGCGTGAGCATGTAAGGAACACCCGGGTACACTGACGGGTGCGAACAAGTCCGCAAGCGCACGGATACACCGTCGTAGCACTTCTCCCTCGGGAGTATTCCAAAGGGTATCGAATCCAAGGAACGGTTGGGAACTCTACGACCGATTTATCCAAGGACACAGGATCTCTGCAAAGGTAGGTGAGAAGGTATGGTTTCCCTTGTAGGCACTTGGTTCTAGGGAAGTACAAGCAGCAAAGGATCTCGCTTCGGACACCGGACCCTTTTGGCTATAACAGTCGGTTCACGGCAAATGGTTGCCTACACCTGTATCCGAACGTGGGGGATTCCGAAAGGGTCCAACGGCTGTCACCACCGCGGCCTACCCCAAGACAAACCGTGGGATACAGGGCAATCGAAGGATAACCCGTAGTCCAGACACCACGTCTGCACCACTGACTACTACTATAGCACGACTACGCCTGACGTCTCGTAGCAACACTATAGCACTCCGTAGGAATACGGAGTAACGAACCCGTGAGTACAACTAGACCTTACCCATCATGGAATCAAGATCATACAAAGGATATGAATGACACTTTGGTCTAAACCAGATATGCAGAGTACTCACTATATTCTAATTGACAAGCAGTCATACAAACGGAATGTAGAAGTACTCATCCAATCAACAAGATCAGAGGATCGTGTCACGAAGAACACGAGCCTCTAAATGATGAACAGATGAAGAACTCTAGAACATATCACCCATGTATGAATACGACTTTAGTCTAATTGGAATATAACGAAATACTCACTTTAGTCTAAATGAAGAACAGTATCACTCACGAGGTACAAAGAGATGATGAACGAAGAACGGATCATCGCATCTCCCTTCTACTCACCCACACTCTCTCCTCTCTACCTAGCACTACCTAAGCTAGATCCTCCTCACACTCATATTCCTGGTGGGATGTGGTTTCACCTCCACCAAGAAGGAATGAGAAGGAGGAGAGGAGGCTAAGGTAAGAAGTTGCCTTCAAGTGTGTTGTCCTATTCTTACCCCCTCTCCTTCTATTTATAGGCGCGGGCACCGGCGTCAAGTGGAGCGAGACACCCCGGGGATGGCCTCTAGGACCAATGGGAGACCACCACGTGGAGGCCTGGGATCAGCCGACCAAAGGTCGGTTCGGCCGATCCCAGGGTCGGCCGATCCCCACGTGGCCCGCCTCGGCCTGTGCTTTCTCTGAGCGGCTGACTGGTGGGTCCTGAGGTCGGTTCCCGGTGTACACGTGTGTTGGAGGCGGTTTAGGCGCTCTGGTGGGCCCATGGATCCATGTGAGGTACGCGTGGCGATCTCTGATTCACCGAGGCTCTCTCTCTTGGATTGGTGACATTATTGATCCAGGGGATGCTTGCATGGCGGCTCCTCATTGGCTGAGCCTGAAGTGCTAGGATCAAAGAGGCATGCTTTCTCCTCATTTCTTATGCTAAACACCTGCATTCATCTTCATACAGCCACTTGTGGAAATTGTCAGTTTAAGGCCCTATTCTAGTGTGGATGCATGATTCTCATGTTGAAATGCAGGGATTGACGGCCCTAAATTAGGTACTTAGCAGCCATCAACAACTCCCCCACACTTGCCCTTTGCTCGTCCCGAGCAATAGGGAAGAGATTGAGCGGGTTAAACCATGGGTATGAAACATACATAAGAATTATTCCAGGTCATACCTTGCTCTTGTGAACTTTGTGGAGTGGCTACCATGCCATCTTGGGTAGTTGGTAAAAGGAATGAACATGAATCGAATCCCCCAGACATCTGAGGGTATGCACTTGGGGTTTTTTCAAGATTTTCAAGAAAAGCACGCTCTGCCTTCTTCTTTGATTCTCTCAGGTCGCTCAATGTGTATATGCCCTTACCTGGGCATAACTGCCTTAAATCTATCCTATTTCTAGCAGGCTTATGTGGAGCTCAGGGTAGGATATTAATAGTAAGGCATACTTGCATTGCATGTATTGCAAAGTCAAAATCTGGATCCAAAGAGTAAATCAAGTCATGCAGTCAGATCAAGAAGTGCACGTGTATGGATGTGATTGGTATGGTAAGGTGGATACTAGGCCCGGAATGGGTGCTAGATATTACCATATATATGATGAATGTTGTGGTGATGGTAAGGTGGACACTAGCCCCGGAGTAGGTACTAGTTATTACCATCATGTGATGAGTGAGCTGAATGACTCCATTGCATGATTCTCTTTCGTATAAATGAAAAGTCTTATGAGAGCATGGCTATCCTCTCTTTTTAATGGACCTTTATGTGCCCACACTTTTTTTCTTTCTTTTTTTTCATAACTGAGGGACCTTCATGTGTCCCTTTCTTTTTAGATAGATAGCCATGCCTCTTTAAAAAAATGCTTGAGGAGAGAGAATTCAATGCATATGATGGAGCATTTATGCAGATGGATGGATGGACGATATAATGCTAACTTCTAGAGTAGAAGCATAGCAAGGGGGAAATGGTGGTGTGCACATAAATCTTGATCATGAAAGCATGAAAAGAATTCTCATAGGGTCACAGAATTTGACAAAGCTCAATGCAACAACATGTAGCATATGAGTATAAGGTTTTCAACTAGGAACATCATATGGCTTTGGTAGGACTGCGACAGATCAAAGAAGAGCTGCAAGAGCGTTTTTTTAAAACCCAAGAACTTACACCTTCAGAGCTAAGATCTTGTCTTCAAGCCATATCTCTCTTGTCAACTACTTAGACGAACATACTGTCCTTATAAAGATATGGTTCACAAGCCTCAAGAGTATAAACAAGAGATAAAACTTATGCATGTCAACCACAGGTACAGAACAAGCATTACCGTGAAACTCTTGAGTTGCTCATAAAAGATTTTATAAAAGAGCATAACGAACTCAAGCATCATGGTTGAATGGGGTAGAGATGCAAACCAGCACTGGTTGTTGTTGCGGACCGAACGGGGTTGTTCGTGATGTGCAAGAATGTGTCTCAGTTCAGGTTCTTTTAAACATGAGTGATCATAGCGCTGTGCGAGCGTGGTGTGGGTGCAAATATCCGTCATGTTCGCATTTGGAGAGTGCGTCTCTCCCCCCACACTATCTTGTACCTGGGTGAGTTCTTCAAGACAAACAAACAAAAAACAACTAACACATCGATGACTCGACCGGGTTACATGACCGGTGGAGCCAAAATATTTTATTCAAGTTCATAATGAAATAGGCGCTTACACACATGATGGAAATAAAAATTGAAAAGGAAATAAACATATAAGGTAATAAATTAAACTAAGCGCCTAAGGAAAAATGAAAGTGGGCGTAGCCCTCTACTCCACGAAAAGGGCTTCCAAACCCTCTACCTTAATCAGACGCTACAGCATAGCATCCATCTCGCCGCGGGTCTCAAGGAGAAAGCGCCTAAGCTGCCGATACTCCTCTCGCTGCTTCTCCACTACCTTCACCAAGGCCTCGTACTCAAGGTACACATCTGCCAATCTATCCGCCACCTTGCTTGTCTGGAGACTCCTTCTGTTAGGCAATGAAGCCAGGATATCTTCAAGTTCTGTCTCCTAGTGCGGTGGATATGGTTTTGGCACCCCGCAGCTGTCCTTCGGGGTCCTCACCCCAAAGATGCAAAACCTGGTCTGGGGCTGCGGGAACTCATCCCAAGCATCCTGCTCATACTTGTGGCAAAAAGGCTCACCATCCTTGCTGAAAAGCGATCCTGCGTAGCGTTCTCCGGGCTTCAACGGTGGGCCTGGCCAGTCATCGTAGAACACCTTCTTGCTTGATCCAGGGGCTGGCTTCCCTAGGGCGGTAAATCGGGGATAGTGACCAGCGAAAGTGGGGGGTGAAGATGAGCTGCGCCTAGCCGGGGACTCTAGCGAGTCTCCAGTCGGGCTTCTCATCTTCCTCCCCCGTTCCGAAGTCATCAAATCATCCTGAGATCCTTCCCATGGATGCAGCTTGTTGCTCCCTATGTCGCTGAAGAAGAAGGACTTCTCCCCCTTGAAAGGGGACGGGGTCTTCATCTGACGAGGCTGTGTGTCCCGGCTACTCATGACGGGTGATGGGGTGGCTGCGAGGAGGAAGGAGCAGGGGAGATGGAGTTCTGCGTGGCTCGGAAATCCGTCACGCGGCGAGGAGGAGATCTCTGGAAGACGAAGGGAGGCACGCGCGAAAGGGGAGAGGCGGCAGCGCCCGGGCTTGGTCGGCCGACTTAGTGGGTCGACCGAACCCATATGGGCCCCGCTGGGCCTCCCCTTTGGCCTGTGGGTTCTAGCAAGAGTCACGGCCTCAGGGCCAGGTGTCCCGCAGATTTTGAGGTTGGAGGCTCCAGTAATGGCTAAGACAAGGTGTTGGGCATAAATGCTCTCACTCCTCTGTTAGCTTTACTTAAACCTCCTCCCGCACAAATAGCATAGCATCGGGAGTTCACCTGGACCCATATCTCCGAAAGCATGGCTCAAGAACACTTGGACCCCAGATCAAGCGAATGGGATTCCATGGGTCGGAGGAACATTCGAGCCTTAGGTCAAGAGAAGCAAACTTTGCAGTTCATTCTCTCCTTGGGTTGCCACAGATTTTCGCCCTCACTAACGCGAGGACAACACGTGGGCCAACCCAGCTTCCAATAGAAGTGCAAAGGGTAGGAATGCAACCACCCTTCCGTAGGGCATCGGTCAAGTCAGAGTATTAGAATGGGATTTATGCCTACTGAGCTTGATCGGCATCAGTTCCTAGCTGAGCTCGTGATGACGAGATAAGTTGCTCGGTTGGACCGGTATAAAGCGGTGCTTTCGAAGGCCAAAAGTTTAGGGACTTGCAATCCTGAGGCCAGTGTCTTGACCCGACCCTCGGTGTGGCGGCACCTCAGGCTGAGCCTTGACATAAAGCACAAAACATCTATCATAACCTCTCCCGGAAAGTCGTAGTCGAAGTCGTGATAGTTGTTCTCGCCAGGAACAACCACCCTTCTTTGATTACTCCTTTCCTCCTTCCTTCGAGACTAAGTCTCGAAGGTCGGGGTTTTAAGAGAAGAAACGATAAGTGAACCTAAGGGCAGAACTCACACTAGGTGTTCTTTCCCAAAGATTCCTGCTAGTCAAGAATGACATCTTCGACAACAATGTAGAGAAGGTTGGTATGTAGGCTCGAGCTCTCTCGAAGATGGGTCTAGGCAACTCATTACTATGTATGGCTACCTCGACGCTCAGGACGGGCGGGGAGCTGAAATCCTGGAGTTTCTCTAGAATTTCCTTTCCCCGCTCCGGCTCTAAGAACACAAAGGCGCCTCCTGACATGGCATCAAGCGTCATGCCACTGTCCCTTAGCAAACCAAACCGGAAATGCTGCAAGAGCACCAGGTCTGGCAGATCAAGGACTGGACATGACTCGGTCATAGAGGCAAAATGATGCCATGCCATGCCTAGAGATTCCTTCTCTCTTTGTTGGAAACTGAGGATCGCCATTCTTAGGGAAATGATACGCCTCAAAGGAAAGAATCGGGTGCAGAAAGCTGCTCTCAATGCTCCCCAATTGAGGTGATCACACCCAAAACAACGGTACCAAGTTCTCGCTCCCCCCGAAAGGGAGAATGGGAACAAGTTCCTCCTAAGAATATCCTGTGTCGCCCTGGTCTTACCCTGGGTAGAGCACAGTTGTTCAAAGTCTCTCACATGGGCGTAGGGATTTTCATGATTTTCCCCTGAGAAGGAATTGTTCTCAACTTGCTTAATGATGGATGGATGAACCATGCAGGGTGTGAAGGAGACGGGTCGCCTCCACAAAGTTGATTCCATTGGTTCACTCATAATGAGCGGAAGGTGTGTACAAGGATAACCTTCCTGGGGTAACGGGGGTAAAGGTAGAGATAAAAAGGAAAACAAAAGATATGAGGATAATCGGGTTCGTAGATTCTTGACAACCGTTCCCCGGCAACGGCGCCAGAAATGCTTGTTGGTATTTCTTAACCTCACCACTAGTGGCGCGTCTAGCGTGAGCGTGTAAGGAACACCCGGGTACACTGACGGTGCGAACAAGTCCGCAAGCACACGGATACTCCGTCGTAGCACTTCTCCCATGGGAGTATTCCAAAGGGTATCGAATCCAAGGAACGGTTGGGAACTCTATGAGCGATTTATCCAAGGACACAGGATCTCTGCTAAGGTAGGTGAGAAGGTATGGTTTCCCTTGTAGGCACTTGGTTCTAGGGAAGTAGAAGCTGCAAGGGATCTCGCTTCGGACACCGGACCCTCCTGGCTATAACAGTCGGTTCACGGCAAATGGTTGCCTACACCTGTATCTGAACGTGGGCGATTCCGAAAGGGTCCAACGGCTGTCACCACCGCGGCCTACCCCAAGACAAACCGTGGGATACAGGGCAATCGAAGGATAACCCGTAGTCCAGACACCACGTCTGCACCACTGACTACTGCTATAGCACGGCTATGCCTGACGTCTCGTAGCAACACTATAGCACTCCGTAGGAATGCGGAGCGACGAACCCGCGAGTACAACTAGACCTTACCCATCATGGAATCAAGATCATACAAAGGATATGAATGACACTTTGGTCTAAACCAGATATGCAGAGTACTCACTATATTCTAATTGACAAGCCGTCATACAAACAGAATGCAGAAGTACTCATCCAATCAACAAGATCAGAGGATTGTGTCACGAAGAACACGAGCCTCTAAATGATGAACAGATGAAGAACTCTAGAACATATCACCCTTGTATGAATACGACTTTAGTCTAATTGGAATATAACAAAATACTCACTTTAGTCTTAATGAAGAACAGTATCACTCACGAGGTACAAAGAGATGATGAACGAAGAATGGATCATCGCATCTCCCTTCTACTCACCCACACTCTCTCCTCTCTACTTAGCACTACCTAAGCTAGATCCTCCTCACACTCATATTCCTGGTGGGATGTGGTTTCACCTCCACCAAGAAGGAATGAGAAGGAGGAGAGGAGGCTAAGGTAAGAAGTTGCCATCAAGTGTGTTGTCCTATTCTTACCTCCCTCTCCTTCTATTTATAGGCGCGGGCACCGGCGTCAAGTGGAGCGAGACACCCCGGGGATGGCCTCTAGGACCAATGGGAGACCACCACGTGGAGGCCTGGGATCAGCCGACCAAAGGTCGGTTCGGCCGATCCTAGGGTCGGTCGATCCCCATGTGGCCCGCCTCGGCCTGTGCTTTCTCTGAGCGGCTGACTGGTGGGTCCTGAGGTCAGTTCCCGGTGTACACGTGTGTTGGAGGCGGTTTAGGCGCTCTGGTGGGCCCATGGATCCATGTGAGGAACGCGTGGCGATCTCTGATTCACCGAGGCTCTCTCTCTTGGATTGGTGACATCATTGATCCATGGGATGCTTGCATGGCGGCTCCTCATTGGCTGAGCCTGAAGTGCTAGGATCAAAGAGGCATGCTTTCTCCTCATTTCTTATGCTAAACACCTGCATTCATCTTCATACAGCCACTTGTGGAAATTTTCAGTTTAAGGCCCTATTCTAGTGTGGATGCATGATTCTCATGTTGAAATGCAAGGATTGACGGCCTAAATTAGGTACTTAGCAGCCGTCAACACCCTGCAAAAGCCCAACAACCAGCCCACGTAACCCAACAACAGCAAACCCTAACTCTTTCCTCCCTCACTCCCACACCCTCCCTGCCTGCCGCCGCCCTGTGGGGGAGGCCGCGCCGCCGTTATTCGATTGAGAGGAGTAAGAGCATTTAGAAGCCTCCGTAGGTCAGTGGAGGTGGTGCATGAGACAACCTGAGGAAGTGTCAATGGGGAGATAGATGAGAGAAGCGAAGCCAGCGCTTGCTGGATGACGCGCCTCCCCGCGTCGGCCGCGCGGGAGCTCATCAGGCCGCACCGCCCCGCGTTGGCCGCGCCATTCCTCGCGGGAGGTCGCGCCACCGCGGCTTTTGCGTGGGGCGCCGATGTTTGCTGGCCAGCCGGGGCGCCGCTGCCGCCGACCTTCTGGATGTTAAAGAAGAGCAAAACCAATTTTGAAATCTTTTTATCTAAAAAATGTTGAAACATTTTTTGTAAAATGTTGCTCAATATTTTCATGAAAAATGTTGGTGAATCGTTCTGGAGAAATGTTGGATCTAACATTTTCTTTAAACAAATGTTGGTGCAACTCTTTCCGAAAAATGTTAGGTCAACTTTTTATGTAAAAATGTTGGTCCAATATTCTGGTTAAAAAATGTTGAAACATTTTGTAATCATATAGTCATGAGGTAAGCTGATGGGAAAATAATAGTTAGCAAGTATGGGCTTTGGTGGGATAAAATTGCGATGCTTATCTACCGGTAGCCGGATCCCTCTTGGAGCGCCCGCTCAATCGATGTGAGGCGGAGGCCAAATTTTTTAATTTTATATTATTTTTTTTCGATTTATGAAAAATATACTATGAATCTCAAAATTAGCAAAATTATATTACAACCGCCATACCGCATGTTGTGTTGGGACCGACCGCCATGGGCCATAGCAGTTGTAGGTGCTACAGTGTCCAACCACCGTGGGTCACGACGGTTGGTACTGTAGCATCTGTAACCGCCGTGGCCCATGGTGGTAGGGTCAGTCTGTTTTCAAAAATCGTAACTTTTTTGTATGGACTCAGATGTAGATAAACTTTATTTGAAACTTGTAACTTTCGATGAGATCTATAACTTTGTAGTTCAAATTTTTTTCACTTTGAAATCATCTTGTGGCTAAAAAAAGATATAATGTCCAGCTCAGTTTTCATTATCCATATCTGGACAGTATATCAATTATTTGAGGCACAAGATGACTTCAAAAGAAAAAAGTTTGAACTATAAAATTATAGATCTCGTTGAAAGCTACAAGTTTCATATAAAGTTTATCTCCATCTGAGTTCATACAAAAAAGTTACAATTTTTATAAAACAGACTGATCGTATGTAGCACCTGCAAACCGCCGTGGCCCATGGAGTTTTGTCCCTTCCGCCATGGGGTACGGCGGTTGTACTATAGTTTTCTTAAATTTGAAAGGCGTCATATATTTTGCAAAATCAAAAAATAAATAATATAAAAAAATAAAAAAAATTCACAGAGGCCCGAATTTTTTATTTTTATATATTTTTTATTCATTTTGGAAAAATATACGACCATTTCAAAATTTAGCAAATCTGACCATTAACCGCTGTGGTGCACGGCAGTTACAGGACCAACCGCTGTAAGCTACGACGGTTTGGCCGGCCGCCCTGGGGGCTAAGGGCGGGAAGCCCAGCCACAGTGGGCCACGGTGGTTGACCGCCAAATCGTCGTGGGGTACAGCGGCAAGGCCAACCGCCGTGGCCCACGGCGGTAAGCTCTGCAGCCGCCATGGCCGACGGCGGTAAGCTTTGCGGCCGCTGTGGCCCATGGCGGCAGGGCCTCGGACCTGTATAAGAGCCGGAAATTAGCCCGAAATTGTCACAATAATTCGAAAAAAGGAAGAGAGGGTTGAGAAGGAGAAGAGAGTGAGGCGAAGGGGCGGAGCAACGAAGCTCTGGTGCTTCTTCGCTTCATTGCAGGTATTTCGCTGATTTCAACTCTTTTAGTAATTTTACTTAGATATAATGAAAACGTTATTACTATTAATTCACTAGATTTCTGTAGATTTCTGGATGGTATAGATTTCTGGAGTATAGATTTGTGGTTGTAGTTTAGATTTTAGTATATATGTTTGACACTCATTAGATTATTTTAGGTAACATATTTACTGTTTACTATGTAGATTTCGGCGGATTAGTTTGTAATTTTAGTTTAGATTTTAGTCTATTTGTTTGTTAGTCCCTGGATGTAGTATTTGATAGTTGTTATTGCTTTTTATTATGAATCAGACATGTCGGAGACAGTCACAGTCCAATTGTATTATGAATCTGGAGAAATTATATATGGTCCACAAGGAGTTGACTTGTCAAATTTTAATTCAGTTGAGAAAAATATTAAAAGAGCAGTAGAAAGAACTTGGGAGAGTATAACCAACTGGCTGGTCAAGGCATTTGCAGTAGATTTAGAGCACCAATACCTATCGGTGATGGCACTAATCAACAGAAGTGAACATGTGTATTGGGAGCTCGTGCCACTTCAAGGGACTCCACAATGGAGGAGTTTTATCAGAAATGCAAGCCGAGTTGGTTTGCTTGTGATTTTGTTTGTCCAAGTTTTCCAGAAGGGTGGGTCTAGCAGTCAAGTGCATGAGGAAGCTGAGGATATGCATGAGAGGGAAGGTGATGAAGAAGGGGAACAACAAGAGGAGGAAGAAGGGGATTTAGAAGGTGATGAGACATCTAGAGGTTATGTTGTCACTGGTTTTGTTGATGAGGGAGAAGGAATTCCAGAGGTGATGAGACATTACCAGAGAGAGTTAGAATATGATGAACGTCCATTGGAAGAGGACTCATCGGATAATGATTATGATGTTGATTATGATCAGTCTGGAGATCATGTGCCCTGAGATTGGCAGAACTACGATTTCTCACAGTGTACTGTTAATCGTGGTGAGAATGTGCCCTGAGAGTACACAGAGAATGAGGTTATAGCAGGTGCCATGTACCCTAGTACTGCACATGTGAAGGATGCAGTCAAGCACTGGTCCACCTTAACTCTGCACAGGGAGTTCAGGGTAGTGAAGAGGTCTCCGAGGATATATGATGTGCATTGTAAGAAGGAGGATTGTGCTTTTCGAGTGTATGCATATAAGGGGAAGTGGGATCATTACTTAGAGGTCAACGAAGTGGTTCCTCACAGTTGTACCCTTGATCGGAGTGATGCAAGGCACCGAAATTTCAGCCGATTTTGTTGCAAGTCACATGTACCCTACAATTATGAAATGTACTTCTTATGAGTCGAAGGCCATTATCGGTGCAATTGAGGAAAAATTCGGGTACACCATCAGTTACGACAAGGCATACCAAGCAAAGAAGAAGGTATTGGAGCATAGGTGGGGTACTTATGAAGCATCCTACCACAATTTTCCTAACTTGCTGCACACAATAGTTCAGATGAATCCTGGAAGCTACTATGATATCAAGGACTATCCTTGTGAGGAGAAATCAGGCAAGCTTGTGCTTCAGCGGTCATTCTTGGCATTGGGTGCCTACATTGAGGCTTTCAAACTGTGTCGGCCGGTCCTTTGCATAGATGGCACTTTTCTCACAGGAAAATACAAAGGAACAATCCTGACAGTTGTGGCAGCTGACAGTAACAATCAGTTGCTTCCTTTGGCCATTACATTTGTGGAGGGGGAGAACGGTGATAGTTGGTACTGATTCCTTGAGAAGTTGAAAAACATGGTGGTGCAGGATGTGCAGAATGTGTGTGTCATACAAGATAGACACAAAGTATTTTGCAAGCAATGAATGACATGAAAGATGGCAACCAAGAGCGTTACAGAGTTCCATTGTGGCTAGATGTTAAGAGCAGGTGGTGCACTAGGCACATGAAAGCAAACTTCCACAGCCAGTTCAAGAACAAGGCCCTGTCTAAATTGCTTGAGCGGTTGTGTGAGTAGACCCAGCAGAAGATGTTCGATGCTATTTGGAAGAAATTAGATTACCTGACAAAGAAGGCATCAGAGGAGATAGCAAAGAGGCCAGTGAATCCTGAACTTGGCGAAGAGCCAATTTCTCTCGAGGACGTGGGATTAGATGGCCCTTAAATTAGGCGGATGTTGATGGTTGAAACACGTAACAACCTTCGATCCGCAAGCGTACGGACCTACACCTTTTTCACCACGGGGTGACCCCCAAGGTTCTTGTCAATCCGCGGAGCAAGGGGATTGCTAGCACTCAACCAAGTACTAATCTAGTTGATTGGAAAGCTTTTGAAAGAGGTATTAATCTTAAAGTAAAAGCAATCTAAAATATGTTAATCTAAGACTAAACTAAGGTTAAACTAGATGGTGAGGGTTGGTACAAGAGAGAGATTAAGGTAGATACGCGTTCCCTCCCTAGGGTTTAGGATCTCATGAACATGCATCTACTACATGAAAAGGGTGTTGCCTTCACTAGCTTCATGGTGGTTATGCGGCCGCTAAGCCTTTTCCCTCCACCGTACTGTCACTACGCAAGGTAATCAAATACTTTCACGTATAACTGCATCTATACCTAAGCATCCATAGGGTTAAGTTAATCACCACGATTACCACAAACCCTACTAAGACCACATGTTGCGCAAACATATGTAAACAAAGCATTCACGAAGACATAGACCATAAAGCATCGATAGGCATAAGATTCATGTATAGATTACATATCATGCATCCATCTAACCCTAGGGATGAACAGAGGCATTACCCCATCATCTTACACAGATTGAAGCTCATAGGGGTGATGGAGACTCCGGATAACGTCGTCGATGAAGATGGCGGTGATGAAGCTTGGGAACACCCCTAGGCCAGCGGCTTGGAGTCCTCCTCTTGCTTCCTTCCCTCCGCCGGCATAGATCCTTGCGACGAGCTCATCCAACTCTCTCCCTCATCTTGCGGCGGCGGTTTTCTGGTGAATGGCGTCGGTAGAATGATTGGATCTGAATGGTAACCCCCCTTGGGCGCCTAGGGGGTTGTATTTATGCCTTTGGGGAGTCTTGGGGCGTGCTCCACCTTGCCTTGCACGAGATCTTCTTTGGGAGAGAAGCGAACTTGGTTTCCATAAACTCAGTCTCGTCCAGATTTTCCTGATTCACAGCCCTTCCTTGCTGGTACCATATCTCCCACGTCCGGACTCCAAATAATGCAAATTCAGTGTCCAGATTGTGTGCCACGAAACTATCTTCAACTTTGGTATTAATTTATTTCCTTGGAAACGAAGATAAAATCCCAAAAACAGCCTCGGAGGATAATCTGTCTGATTTCAGACTTGTCTACGCAGCTGGCATTTCGGGGGCCATATCTCCTAGCTCCTTGACCCGAATTGGGCCTTCCATATGTCCAAATCAAAGCTATCGTCGAGTCCCACAACTTTGGTAGTCAAACCTTCGCCATTAGAGGCCGTTTAAGTCCCCGAATTTGCACCGAAAGATCATGCTGTTCTGGGCTGCGAGAATATCTCTCGGGCTGAGTTGATCTCGTTGGTGAAGCTCCTAGTCCCCGGAGTTTTACGTGTTGATGCTTCAGTCCTTGGGTTATTTGGAGTCGTGTTCACTTCATGTCTTGACTTGTGACGGGCTTCATGATCTTCTCATAAAGTGCTTGATGAACTTATCCCGAAAGTCTCCTCTTTAACGTTGATTTCCTGCGTAAACAATAAACCAAAAACCACATGCAAGTGTGAACTTGTTACATCATTAGTATGCCTAGTGGCTGGTTAGTTATAATTCGAAGCTCAAACCAAAGTGTAACAAGTGCTCTTAGTTGACGAAAATCGACCGTCAACATACCCCCATGCTTAAACCTTGATCGTCCTCGAGTAAGTAAGCTATGCTTAAAAGGGAAATTAGCGTTGCCTTCCAATGTTCTCCCTGCACTTAGTCATTCATGACGAGGCAAATTGCTCTCTCTTAAGAATTTAGTTTTAATGTTCAAGTTGTGTCCGACTTCTTTTTCATTATGGAAGATAAACTATCAATAAAGAACAAGCCACATTTAATAAACACGATGCTCTCAAACTTAAGTGAACTTCAAGCCGTTACCTTATTCCATGGAAGAATTTTCAAAAAAATGCATATCCAACATAAGTGAAAAATCTCTTGCAAAAGCTCATGGAAACACTCATCTCATCAAGTCACTCAAGTCTATACTAGATTATTTTCAACCTATTCTACTCATATGTGATAGTGGAAGGCTTATGTGGAGCTTGGTAGGTTAAAAACAATCCTAGCAAAACATACATCCGAAATATTGTCAAATTAAGAGAGAGATCTACTAGAATTACCGAGACTCGTCAAAAAGGCCATGGAAAAAATGTTGGAAAGAGAGAGGGATGAAACACACACATTTAGATAGGTGGACATGTGCAAGTGGCAAATGGATGATCCCGAGGCACAAGTGAAGTCCTCATTATCGGATTGCACATGGTTGGAAGATTTGAGTATGGATTTGTCTTCAAGGCACTTAAGAACTTATGAAGCAAAAAGAACCGAGGAGCAAATTTATTTTTATTTTTTTACTTTTATTTTATTTCTTCTCATTTTTCTCTCTTTCTTTTTTTTTGCTTCTTCCTTTTTTCTTACTTTTCTTTTCTTCTCATCATTTTTTTTCATTTTTTATTTTTTTTCTTTTGCTCCTCAGAACTTTTGCAACATAACACTTACAAAGCATTTGTCAGAGATGATGTGATGACTCCTCCCCAATGCTTGAACGATGCTCGTCCTCGAGCATAAGAGAGGGGGGGGGAATGACTGCTAAAGTAAGCATAAATTCCATAATCTTGCGGAATATCTGAATCTCCATCGAGAATTTTACTCCATACTCAAATTGGGTTGTGGACAAGGAGGTGACCACAAAAAGATGTTTTTGGTTTAGGTTGGATGCCCGGTAAGGTTTGTGAAATTTTCGATGTGAAAACCCACAATGCATGGACAAAAAGACTAGCATGAAAAAGTTACACAAAGGAATGACCAGCTTCTTAGTCTCGAACCATAGAAATCAATCCTAATCCAACTCATCAAAACATATGTTTGCAATCTACGGGTTTTGTTATCATAGAGCACATATGTATATGGCTTTGGTAGGTAGAACTTTGCAAGAGCATCACAAATATGTAGATAGCATAAAAGTTAAGTTTTCAATAAAAACAACAAGTTATCCGGCTATCCATAAACTTAAATCAAAGAGCAAAGATATGTATGTGGGTCTAGAGCATAGTCATTTCACCTCCACAAATAAAAGAGCCGGTATTTAAATTAATTTCAGATCACGTTATAGAGAGCAATTAGCCAAGACTTGTATAACTTCATGTAGGTATAACAAAGCGGCAACTTTCATCATTTTTCCATAAGCATAGGCAATATAAAACATCGAGGTGGACACATGGTCATGCCTATTTATTAAAAATAAAAAGAAATCTAGGTTGTCCTCCTAGTAGCCATGTTATTGTTGGAAGAGAAAAACAAGATGTTGCACCTAAGGTTGAAGGCATACTTACCAGCATTTATGTTCGGAAAAGAGAAGGTCCATGGAGGTGTTACCGTCTTTTGTAGTTCTTCGTTATCTTCTCCCAACATCTCCATGTATCGATGTGGCTTTGCTTTTGTCTTGATTTTCCAATGCTCCTAAACTTCTGAATTTGATCATGTATGCTTAATGGAGCCAATGGTTGCCCTTCTCTTCAATGTTGTCATCACCATCTCCTCCTTCTTGTTCTCATCATCTCCTCACTGCCTCTTCTTCATGGATTTCCCCTCTATACATAATAGAATATATATCGAAATATAGATCTATTGAAAAGTTTATGAAATTACCTTTCCAACGTGTGGTCATTTATCGAAAACGGAGTTCAAACAAGGGAGCTATGTCCGTTTTACTTCAGCGCTGCGTGCTGTCCAAAACTGATTTCAGGACGTGTTGCACTTGGTGATTCGGGCATAACCGCTTGTAGGAACCTCCGATTGTCTTGATTCTTGACTTGTTGGAATCGTAACTTCATGGGGCTTCTAAATATCCAAAAGTATTTAGTGTTTTTCCCTTCGAGACCATGCAGAAATTTGATGAGATCAATAGCTTCTTGTGCATTGATCCAGAGATGTTGATGATCTTGATCGTTCTATCTTCTAGAGCATCATGTTGTACTTCCGTGTTGAAGATTCAGAGCCTCCCCCATGCTTAGCATTTTGCTAGGCATGGAAGAAGAAGACAAAACATTTTTATCTTAGCCATCCTTCTTCAATTTCCTTGTAGTGAGAGTCTTTATCTTACATGCAAGACATTTTAAGCGCATATTCTACCCCCAAGGTGACGGTTGGGAGTAGATAGAATTGCCAACAATCTAACAATATTTCCTAGGACTCTTAACTTGTGGAATAATTAGTCTAATGAGAAATGAAAACCTAATGAGTGTACGTGGTGCAAGGTGTGTACACACAGGAAAGGAAAGCATATAAACAAAGACAATGTTTTCTCCTAGTTCTAAACACCATGTTTACAACTAGGTTGCCGAATTTCTCCATAGCCATAAAGGTTGATTTATCTAGGGTTAAAACACTATGTCTATACCTAGATCAATAACTCTTATAGCACAAGAAAAATTAAGCACATTGCAAAGCTTATAAACTAACCAATGCAACATGAAAACATATGAAAAGCTAGCAAGGTTTATCGAACGTAATGATGATGGTCCGCAATCATGTTTAAACACCACGTTCACACAAGATTGCAAAAGGGAAATACTCATAAGGCCTTATGAAGCATTAACATGGAAAATGAATCATACATCATTAAGTATATAAAACAACCAAGCCAACTATATGCAAAACATGTATATGCAAAAAAAAACATCATGTTGATAACAAAATGCAATGCATGAAAAGAATATGAGCATGAACATGATGGTGGTTCTAAAAAGGAAAATTAAACTTAGATTAATTAGCCACAAGTTGATCATCATAAGATGGTGCCATTCTTTATTCTCTCTAAGAAAGGAATAAAAATATAAAGAAACGGGTTGCCTCCCGAAAAGCGCTTCATTTAAAGTCATAGAGCTCAACTTTCTCACATACCTTCTTTTCGTTGCATAGCCATGACCCTTCATGCAAGAAGAAAAGGTACCAATGCAGCTGTAATTCACTTCCCGTGTTGTAATTGATCATTAATAGAAGACTTGCCCATGATATCCTTTTGCTTCATCGCTATCTCCTTTATCACCCTTCGGTGCTGCCTTCACTCCATGAATTTTTCTTTAATGTCCAGAACAGAAAGTATGCCCAAGCTCTACTCCATTACACAGTGCATAAAATTTCCTTTCCAACAAGTCTTTATTTGCCCAATTTGGACTCCGAACAAGAGAGTTACGTCCGTTTTATTTCGGCGATGAAATCTGTCCTGAAATTTCAGAACGCGCAACGCTTAATGTTTTCTCTATAACTCCTTGCACGGGTCTTCAAATTCGTTGGTTCTTGATGCATTGGGATGGAAACTTCGTGGAGCTTCTGAATATCTCATTTTCTTCATTTGTACACCTCTGAACAAGTTCTCAAATTGATGAAGACAGCAGCATCCATCGCGGGATTTGGAGAGGTTGATGATTTATCTTGCAACTCTTTAGGCATGACTTCTCTTTTCATTATTCAACCCTTATCTACATGGTTAGTGAAAATCGGGCCTTCTCCCGACATGTGCTTCTTTAAGGTCATTAGCTTGACCAAGCACAAAGCATGATCGAGATTTACAAAACTTATTGTAAACATACGCGTCCATAATTAACACCACAAGCAAATTGTAGCAACATATCGTGTAATTAAAAGAAGCATATGTTTCATGCAAAGAACTTAGTTCATCATTAGGCAAAGGTTCTTTAGGCATAGAATTAAATGGTTCAAACATAAACATTGCCTCATCATCATTCTCAAGAAGATCTAGCCTATCAACATGATCATTATTATCACAAGGCATGGAATTTAAACTATCATTCATACTATTGGTCCAACATGAATATTGGAACATATCATCATTAATACCAATAATATCTTGAGATTTCAGCATGTACCTTCGCCTCGGAGCTTCCTCAACAAGAGTGATCTTTGGTTCGTCTTGTAGCGTTGAAATCAAGTCAATCTCAACAAGTGGAGTTGTCTCTTCATCACCATCTTGCAATTTCTTCAACTCATCATGTGGAACATGTAATCCTTCAGCAATGTATGCATTCCTCTCTTCCTTGAAGTCTTCATGATCATCACAATTCTCATCTTCAAAGTCTTGTATGTTGCTTTCTTTATCTCCAGTGTACCACATGTCGTCAAGATCGCTCATCGTTGATTCACTCTTTTCTTCATCCTTGAGTACTTCCATGTCTTGCTTTGCTAGTGTGTAGGCTTCAATAGCACACAAGCTATAACCTTGTGGAGAGGGGCCTTCTTGGAGTAATTGCTCTATGTCAACTCCTTCCCATTCATCTTTTAGCTTGAGTCCTATCTTCTACCATTTATCCTTCGAGTCACTAGGCTCGTCACGGTTGTACTCTTCTCTTTCTTCATCATAAATCTTTGAGTTGTCAAATCGGTCGATCCATCCTTCATCTTCTTCTTCTCTTTCTTCTTCAAATATCTTTTGGATGGACTCTCCACTCATCTCTTGATCAAATATGTCTTCAACTCTTTTAGCGACATGTCGGTGTTCCTCCTTCCTTCGGTAGTTGATTAGGGGGGCAAAATCAACTTGAATCCAATCAGATTGATTGAACTCCGCCAATGGTCTAGCAGTCCCCATACTTCGGCCTACATTCATGTTAGTTTCAACATTTTTATCATGTAAAATTACTTCTCTTACCTTAGGAAGTGGTTCTTCAATTTCTTGTATGGTCGGTTCATCTTCCTTGACCTCCGGTTTATCTTTTTCAGAAATTTCAGCAAGCACCTTGGGCTTGCTTTTGTCGTTTTGCTCCTCCCGACAACGTCTTTGCCAATCTCTTTGCGTTCTTTTTCCATTACTTATCCTTTGTAAGATTTGTGCGGCTTCACTAATCGTTTTATCCATTAAATCACCGCCTGCACACATGCTTACAAAACGAGAAGAGTTAGGGGTTAGTGAAAAGTAAAATGTATGCAACATCAAGTCACCAGTAAATCCCAAGTTCGGGCCTTGCTCAAGTAGTTCATTAAAACGGTCCCAAGCTTCATCAATTTCTTCATCTTCTCCTTGCTTGAAATTAAGCACTTGCCTCCTTAAGTCTTGAACCTTGCTTATGGGAAAGAACTTCAAAAGAAACTTCTTCACTAGCTCATCCCAATTTCCTTTTGCTTCAACGGATGCAAGTGTGTACCATCTTCACACTTCATCTTCGAGAGAGAACGGAAAAAGATTCCACTTGAACCAAGCGACCGGAACTCCTTCTTGTTGCACCGTGTTGCATATCATCGTGAATTCCTTAATGTGTCTATATGGGTTGTCATCCTCCAATCCTCTAAATGGGTTTGTCGCCACTAACTTGATGATTCTAGGCTTCACTTCGTAGTGGGTTGTAGCAAGCGTCAAATCTGATTTTTGCATCTCAATGTCCTCCATTGACAGCATTGCTAGCTCCCTTAGCGACATCTCTTCGTCCTCCAAAGGTGAGGTGAACAAATCCATCTAGGCACTAAAAATAAAAAAGAAAAACACAAAAGGGTTTTTTCTAGAAAACGAGGGTTAGATGTTACTAATCAACAAAACTAATACAAGATTAAACGTAGCAAACTGGCTTGCTCCCTGGCAACGGCGCCAGAAAAAGGGGCTTGTTGATGGTTGAAACACGTAACAACCTTCGATCAGCAAGCGTACGGACCTACACCTTTTTCACCACGGGGTGACCCCCAAGGTTCTTGTCAATCCACAGAGCAAGGGGATTGCTAGCGCTTAACCAAGAACTAATCTAGTTGATTGGAAAGCCTTTGAAAGAGGTATTAATCTTAAAGTAAAAGCAATCTAAAATATGTTAATCTAAGACTAAACTAAGGTTAAACTAGATGGTGAGGGTTGGTACAAGAGAGAGATTAAGGTAGATAAGCGTTCCCTCCCTAGGGTTTAGGATATCATAAACATGCATCTACTACATGAAAAGGGTGTTGCTTTCACTAGCTTCAGGGTGGTTATGCGGCCGCTAAGCCTTTTTCCTCCACCGTACTGTCACTACGCAAGGTAATCAAACACTTTCACGTATAACCGCATCTATACCTAAGCATCCATAGGGTTAAGTTAATCACCACGATTACCACAAACCCTACTAAGACCACATGTTGCGCAAACATATGTAAACAAAGCATTCGCGAAGACATAGACCATAAAGCATCGATAGGCATAAGATTCATGTATAGATTACATATCATGCATCCATCTAACCCTAGGGACGAACGGAGGCATTACCCCATCATCTTACATGGATTGAAGCACATAGGGGTGATGGAGACTCCAGAGAACGTCGTCGATGAAGATGGCGGTGATGAAGCTTGGGAACACCCCTAGGCCAGCGGCTTGGAGTCCTCCTCTTGCTTCCTTCCCTCCGCCGGCATTGATCCTTGCGACGAGCTCATCCAACTCTCTCCCTCATCTTGCGGCGGCGGTTTTCTGGTGAATGGCGTCGGTAGAATGATTGGATCTGAATGGTAACCCCCCCTTGGGCGCCTAGGGGTTGTATTTATGCCTTTGGGGAGTCCTGGGGCGTGCTCCACCTTGCCTTGCACGAGATCTTTTTTGGGAGAGAAGCGAACTTGGTTTCCATAAACTCAGCCTCGTCCAGATTTTCCTGATTCGCAGCCCTTCCTTGCCGGTACCATATCTCCCACGTCCGGACTCCAAGTAATGCAAATTCGGTGTCCAGATTGTGTGCCACGAAATTATCTTCAATTTTGGTATTAATTGCTTTCCTTGCAAATGAAGATAAGATCCCCAAAACAGCCTCGGAAGATAATCTGTCTGATTTCAGACTTGTCTGCGCAGCTGGCATTTCGGGGGCCATATCTCCTGGCTCCTTGACCTGAATTGAGCCTTCCATATGTCCAAATCGAAGCTATCGTCGAGTCCCACAACTTTGGTAGTCAAACCTTCACCATTAGAGGCCGTTTATGTCTCCGAATATGCACCGAAAGATCATGTTGTTCTGGGCTGCGAGAATATCTCTCGGGCTGAGTTGATCTCGTTAGTAAAGCTCCTAGTCCCCGGAGTTTTACGTGTTGATGCTTCGGTCCTTGGGTTATTTGGAGTCGTGTTCACTTCATGTCTTGACTTGTGACGGGCTTCATGATCTTCTCATAAAGTGCTTGATGAACTTATCCCGAAAGTCTCCTCTTTAATGTTGATTTCCTGCGTAAACAATAAACTCCAAAAACCACATGCAAGTGTGAACTTGTTTCATCATTAGTATGCCTAGTGGCGGGTTAGTTATAATTCGAAGCTCAAACCAAAGTGTAACAAGTGCTCTTAGTTGACGGAAATCAACCGTCAACAGCGGAGAAGAGGGCGTGCTCTGAAGTCCTTCAGCCAGTGTATTCAGAATGAGCCTAAGGAAAAGTGGTGTATCATGTTTGACGAGGGCAGAGCAAGGCATGGGATAAAGACCACTAATTTTACTGAGGTCTACAACTATGTGCTTCACGGTTCAAGACCTCATCCTCTAGTGGGCATCTTTAGTTCTTTATGTATCGTACAATGCAATATTTTTACGAAAGGAGCAAGGCAGCGGATGTGGTTCTGAGGAACACTCAAATGGTGTGCTGCACCAGAATGACTGAGTATTTGGAGAAGGCTCAGGGAAAAGCACTTCTTCACAAGGTCAGAGCGTAACCTTACTCCTAGTCTGCTGAGAATGAAATTCTATGAGGTTGAGTGCAAGGGGAAAATGCGTCTAGGCCCATCGCGTGAAAAGACGCAACAAGTGTGTGAACTTGGCAACCAAATCTGCAGATGCTCATGCCGGAAGCTGCAACTACTACACACCCCCTGCTCACATGTGATCGCCGTATGTTATGAACTTCAAAATATCAGCCACCCTAGGTACATGCCTTGGTACTACTGTTGACACTGTTTTTTTGGAAAAACAGGTCAAAAGGGATAAAAAGGAGCAGCCGATGAGGAAGCAATGCAATCGGCCGATTGAAGAGAAAACAGGGTGGTCAAACAGAATTCGCTGACGGTCAAGAGGGTCTAACCCTGTATATCGATGGACTGGTGGGTTAAAACGATCGGCCGATGGTCAACCGGGAATCGGCCGATGGAAAGGAGAAGGCGGAAGTCAAGAAGATACGCCAAAGGCAAGACACGGCGGAGGCGGGTCAATTTACGATTGGCTACGGGTTGTTGACGGTCGTTAAGTCCCTATTTTCGACCCTCAACTTTGAACAAATTTCACTCCATCAAAGCTTGCATCATAGCTGTGGGGTTATAAACTAACGGATTCCACGAGCTTTGGTGAATATTTGGATGCAGGTCATAATGAGACATCATAGCACAAATTAAGCATCTTGACAAACAACATCAAATGCTTAGTTTGATAGCACCATTGTGAAGTTCTTGTCGAGATGATCGAAATGGAGTTTTGGTTCACCCAATTCGGAGTCCGGATGCAGAAATTATGCCTCACGGAAGATTGTGACACGAGACATGTCGGGGGTAGGTGCGGCCGAACCTAGTAGGTTTGGCCGGACCTATCAACCTCCTCCGATCAACACCAAACTTTGCCAAATGCCTCTACACTTAGCATAATATCCAAGTGGACCAAGTCCATGGGCCAGACACCACAAAAGTTGGTCCGGCCGCACCTCCTAGGTCCGGCCGCACCACCCAAAATCCTCCTCTCGGGTCCACGGCACCAACAATCCCACAAACACACCTTGGATGGATGAGATACACCAGTGAATGGTCGGTTTGATCAAAAGGCTATGGTTGGAAGCACTTGGATCGATGGACCGACACTTAACCGCCACAACCACCATTAAGGAGTGATCCTGGACGTCCCTCAACACCGTCGGTGCATCACACGGCAATTGAGTAGGACCGGCCGCACCTCTAGGTACGGCCGCACCTATCAAATCCCAGGATTTCACTCCACTGACTTGGGAACTGACCCAGGAGCGTTGATCAGGGCCGTGCACGATCAAAGGTGGCAAATCATAGGGCCGGCCGCACCTGGAGATACGACCGCACCTCCTTGCTCGTCATTGCAGCTCCCTCTCGCCTACAAGTACCCCTCCTACAGCCACTGACCCAGAGGGCCTATATATAGAGCCTGGCACCTCATAGAAGGACACAAGTGATTAGAAGCAAGTGGTGGAGCCCTACAAAAGTTAGTATTCAGAGAGTAGGGAGAGAGAGTTGAGTGTTGAAGTAGAAGCCGGAGTGTCAGTCTTCTTCCCCTTCCTCGGCGGGTGCGGTACAACTACGGTCGTCCACACCTGCGATATTTTGTAAGTTCGGATTCGTGAGTAACTAAGTCTCAAGTCATTTCATCATTCGCTCTTAGGTTCTTCGATTGCATTTAGTAGTTTCTACTCGTTGTGATTGCTTTGCTTTGAATTCGAGTAAAGTAGTGCTTGGTTAGTGTAGACGTGGTGTCTAGGCTTTCCAGTACCTTGGAATGCTTCCCGATTCAACGGAATAGTTGTGGTACCCTAGGGAGGTGACAGCTCCGGACGGGCTTTGTAGTCCACCACGTTAGTTCCGGCAGGTAGGAGTTACGACATCAGAGCCCCCTTCTCATCCCTTTCCGTGGCTCTTTTCCCTCTGGCCCCGACGTGCGACAAGTTTTGCCTTGATTCTATCCGTGACTCTCACGAGTCCCAAACTTCATCAGCTATCCTCTCTCTACCCGAAATCTACCCTTGCCTTTCTATCCTTCGCCACCATATCCCCCGGACGAATTTGTTCAGGTTCACAACACTTCTCGTTCCCCGTGGAAATCGATACCTTGGAATACTCCCAGGTGCAAGCTACAACGGTATCCGTGCGCTTGCGGATCTATCTGTGATCGTGTAGTATACCAACAGGCTTTCTGGCACTGTTGCAAATCTAGTAACGACATAAGAAATGCCAACAAGCTTTCTGGCACCGTTGCCGGGGAACGGTAGCTGTTTTGATTCTGAACCCAGTTCGTCCGTGTATCACCCCATTTATCACATGGATTCCAATCCAACCCTTTTCGATTTTGCCGCTCCAAAGGGCGATCATTTGGAGCCTCCACCTTCATCACATTCCATTGAAACATCTAGCTATGAGCTACGTCCCGGCTTCATAGCTATGGTCCGAGAGCAAAGCTTCTCCGGAGATAAGGATGAAGTCCTTATTCCCACCTGCGCGAGTTCGAACAACTTTGTTCGTGTCTTGTGATCGCAGGAATGAGTCAAGATACCTTGAAATGGAAACTCTTTCCGTTTTCATTAATGGGGAGAGCAAAACAATGGTATTCGCTCAGTGTGAGAAGTATGGAGGGGGACTAGGAAAGTTTACGAAAGGCTTTTTGCCTAACATTCTTCCCGACTCCCCAAGTAGTGAAACTCCGACGAGAGGTCATCTGTTTTGTGCAACGGAAGACCGAATCTCTAGGAGCCGCATGGGCAATATTTACAAAAATCGTAGATTCTGGTCCAGACCTTGGTATCGCAGAGCCCGCTCTTTTGCAACACTTTCGCGATGGTCTTGGACCAGAGTCAACAATTTTCTTAGACTCTTCTTCCGGAGGATCTTTCACTCATCTCACCTTGTCTGAGTGTAAGGACATTCTAACAAAAATCCTTCAAAATACTTCTTATACGGGAGTTTATGATGAATTCCTGGATGAGGAAGAGATCACTCAGGAGGAGCACATGCCAAACACTCTCTCAGAACCAAAACCCATAGAGGAGAAACCCACTAGCACTTTTTGGCATGAAGAACCACTCCTCTATCCCTGTGTGTACCCAGCTGATTTCTCGTATGCCTTCGACGAGGAATCAACATACTCCGATCCACTCTCTGAATCGGAATTCATAGAGGAGGAGCCTATCCTAGAAAAATTCATATCCACAGACACCCATCCTCCTATTACCAAAACTTGGTTCACAGGGGAACCATTCTAACCTTATCGAGAGTTCGATCACCCCTCGTGTGACTTCGTCTATGAATACTATGATGAGTTATTTGATAAACATTGGACGGAGAAATCCTTCCCGAGAAGGGAAAGATACTCAACACACGAGAGAGAAGAAGTCCTTACCCAACCCAGAAGAGGTAAAAAGACGGAGAGAAAAGTTGGAATACATCTCCGCAATCAGTAGCCGGGAATGGTTGAGAAAAGCAGAAGGCATGGATCAAGTAATCCAGCTATATCTCGAGCTAAAGTCACTCTCATGCTAAGTAGGAAACCTCTCTTACTAGGATGTGTTCTATGACCCTAGGGTCGATATCAATATCATTCCTAAATCCTTAATATTAGAGGCCTTTCCCGACGAACCCCTCTCTTTCTCTCAGAAGCGTCTCTAATGGATTTCGAGTCAAACCATAGAGACGGAGGGAATCCTTAGAGTCGTCCAAACAAAGATTGGAGAGTATGGGATCTTCCTAGATTATCATATCTTTGACATCCCAAAAGGAGATCCACCCTTCATTCTCATCAGAAGACCCATTGAAGGGGTACTGAGTATTGTGCTCGACCATGAAAAGCAGCCATATCATCTTGAGGTTCGAGATACACATCTCCAATGTCATAGACCTGAGGTTAAGAAAGAACATGTGTGGTCTATGGACATTCTTGAGGCGTCGATACTGGATTCTCAAAACAGACTCGAGCATGAAGGTTTTACACTAGAGGGATCACAAATCCCATGCTCACATCAAAAGTTTCCAGAGTTATCAAGCCCCATTACCAATGACCTTTACGAAATCTACAACCTCCTCATTTTCCTTGTGCATGCTAACTTTGAAAGGAAGGTTGTAGATGCTTTTGTTTACCATAAACATTGCAAATTGCGTGGTCATTTTTTGGTACTAACCTTGCAGCTAGAGCTATGACGGTTTCATCTGCAAGATGAAGATCTCCGGTGGTCGAGCTTATGACCCAAGACAAAGCACTATCGGGAGATAGCCCGAATAATCATTTAGATTTCCTTTTCAAATAAAAGCAAGAGCATCTCTTTAGGATTAGTCGTCCTTCGGGTATTTTTGGTCGTTAACGTTTCAGGTGGAGATTGAAAGGACCAATGGATAGGCAATACCTAAAAACATGAGAGCTACAACAACTACAACACCAAGGTAATTCAGGAAGAGAGAGTATTACGAAGGAAGCTTGAACTCCGCACACTTGAGTTGTGTTGCCTAGCAATGCAAACTCCAAGTGTGGGGGAGATATGTGAGTATCCCGAGTAAGTTTCTCTCATACTAAATCTTATTTTGGTTTGAAGATGGTGTTGGTTCTTGCATCTTGCTCTCTTAAAGAAACACAAAAATATTTGAATTTGAATAAAGGCTTCCTAGCTCTTCAGCTAGCAGAGCCTCCCTTTTTGTTTCCATCTTTTTCTTTGAATAATAACACCAGGAACAAGAGCAAGTGTGGGGGAGATTTCTCAGGCTCGTTGAAACACAAAATTGAGATCTCTCGCCATGGTGCCGCACAACACCGACTACGCTAATCGACGAGGGATGAGGTAAGTGCACTAGAGCAAGTCGGTCGCCCCTGTGGTTTGGCCGAATCACCATTTGTCTACCTCATTCCCCACTTTCTCCAAGAGCGATGGTATGTGCACCCTGTTGGTATTTCTTAACCTCGATGCTAAGTTACGGGTCCCTAGCAACGATGCCAGAAATATCCAAATGGTAATCCTAACGATTACAAGAGTCCGCAAGCGCACGGAAGTACCATTGTAACATTTACCCAAAGGAGTATTCCAAAGGGTATCGAATCCAAGGAAGGCTGGGCGGATTAACTAGTTCAACACTATTGCAAAGAGTATAAATCATAGACGGGGACAAACCAGATACTCAAGTGCAGGGGTAAGGTAAAATAGATAGGATAGTAGTGTGAACACACAAACACACTCTCTCTATAGGTCCTAGGCTTAGGAGGCAACATACGAGTTAGTTCTAGGTTCTAAGGTACTAAACATACGAAGTTAGTCAGACAAGTTAGTCACACGCTGGCATCGCATGATGCCGGCTCAAGCACCCAGGCACAAACGGGGAGCTAACCTCCCGCGTCGCTTACACACGACTCTGGTTGTTAGACTTTAGACTCCTACAACGTATCCGAACGTGGGGGATTCCGAAGGGTCCAACGGCTGTCACCACCGCGGCCTACCCCAAGACAAACCGTGGGATACACTCGTAAGCAACGTAGCTACGCAACCCAAGCACCACGCTTGCGTTGTTAACAGGACCCTGACCGGCCCGGGCTATTGTGACCCAGGTCAGAGCCGCTAGATAAACCGGCCGATTACACTGAACACCGTAGCTTGAGCATGAACTTCATACAACACAAACATGGGATCTAACTAGATCAAACTAGGCTAAGCACACAAACGGATTCGTGCTTTCCTATGTCTATTTAACAAGATCAAAGGGTCGTGTTCGTGATGAACACGAGCCTCTAACTTATGAACAAACACCGAAAACATGTATAAGTCACTCATCAACTGGATCGAAAGGCCTTGTTGATCAAGAACAGGAGCCTCTAAATGATGAACGAGCATAGAACACATGAGCAAATCACCCATGTGTACAAGCACAACTTTATATGAAATAGCTGAATAACTGAAGTAGATCAAAGTCATACAATAAAATAAAGATACAAGAAGACTCATACCTAGATCCCAAAGTAGACTTGGAACCTGAAGTAGAACTACTCTAGCCTACCTCCTAGCCTTAGAAACCAAAAGTGAGAGAGGAGGAGTAAGTTGTGTTGGTAAGAAATGAGCCCCCTCCCCTTCTATTTATAGGCCAGAGCACTGGCGCAAGAAGGAGTGAAACACCCCGGGGATGGCCTGTAGGACCAATGGACAAGTGCCACGTGGAAGCCCAGGATCAACCGACCCAAGGTCGGTTCGGCCGATCCTACGGTCGGCCGACCCCAGGTGGGCCCCAGTCGGGGTGTGCTTCCTCGGGGTGGCTGTCCTGTGGGTCCTTAATTCGGTCCCCGGTGTACACGTGTTCTTGAGGCGGTTTAGGCACTCTGTTGGGCCCATGGATCCATGTGAAGTCCACGTGTCTCGCTCTGATTTGTCGGGGCTTGCCTCCTTTGGATTGGTGACATGGCATGCATGCGTGGCACCTGAGGTGGCTTAGCTTGTATGCATGGCACCTGAGGTGGCAGCCACTCCTTGCGGTGACGTGGCATGAATCATAGAAGGTGAGTTTGCCACTTCTTTTGTGCTTATTTTCCTGCAATCACAAAATCTCCAAGGACAAGTGGAACTACATTATTCTTAACTAAAATGCGTGTAAGAAATGCCTCTTGCTCCTTTATCCATGAGTAAATTGACGGCTAAAGTAAGTACTTAACAGCCGTCAACACACCCCTACCTCTCTACTTTTGGAAATCATTAGTTTAAATGAGCTTTAAATCCGATCATATAAATCAAACTCAATTGAATCCTCATGCACCCAATGCTCGACATGTTTCATATGGTTGGCTTGCATAAGTTTTATTCCATACTTATTATCTTGATGCTTGTGAACAACATATCTTTAGGAAACCATGCCCATCTAAGTAGCTGATGTTTGCGATATGGTCCGATGAAATGATCTTTTCTCCAAATGTTTGAGTGATTGGGAAATTTATTTGAAAATTTTGAAAACCCTTTGCGAAGCTCCTCTTTGATATGCCAAGTCCTACCAGAGCCCTATGATGAGACATCTTGAAAACGTCATACACATATGCTACTTGTCATTGCATTGAGCTTTGTCAAATTGTTGTGACCCTTGTGAGAATTCTTTTCATGATTTCATGATCAAGATACACGTACACGTACACGCCAACATCCTCCTTGATATGCTCAGTTGAGAGCTAGCATTGTACCATCTATCTATTCCACAAAATAAAGCTCCACACTATGTGTTGATCTCTCTCTCTCTCTCCAAGTTAATATTACAAAAGAGACATGGCTATAGAAAAAAATGGAGACATGAAGGTCCATGAAAAAAAAGAAAAAAAAGAAAAAAGAAAAGATAGCCATGTCCACAAAAGAGTCAAAATAGAGAGAGAGGATCATGCAAAATGGAGTTACAAACAATTAGATGGTAATAACTAGCACCCATTCCGGGCCTAGTGTACACCTTACCATCATCACAACGTTCATTATACATATGGTAATATCTAGCACCCATTCTGGGCCTAGTATCCACCTTACCATATCCATCATATCCCTACACATGCACATCTTGATCTGATTGTATGATTTGATTTTCTCCTTGGATCCGGTTTTTGACTTTGCAATACATGTGATGCAAGAATGCCTCATCTTTATACCCTACCTTGAGCTCCATATATAGCCATCATTAGAAGTAGGTTGAAGAAAGGCAATCTAATGCCTTGGTGAGGACTATACACATTGACCGATTTGAGAGAATCAAATGAGGTGCCAAGCAAGGTTTATTTTGAAAACTTATTGAAAAAAATCCCAAGCTACTTGACATGAGGAGTAGAAGTCATTTGATTCAAGATTGTTCCATTCCTTAACTGCCCAAGATGGCATGATAGACACTTCAAAGTTCACAATTGCAAGGTATGATTCGGAATATCTCTTATGCTCGCTTCATACCATAGGAATTTTTGTTTTCACCTTGGTCCTTAACCTTTACTCGAGGACAAGCAAAGAGCCAAGTGTGGAGGTGTGTTGACGGTCGTTAAGTCCCTATTTTTGACCCTTAACTTTGAACAAATTTCACTCCATCAAAGCTTGCATCATAGCTGTGGGGTTATAAACTAACGGATTCCACGAGCTTTGGTGAATATTTGGATGTAGGTCATAATGAGACATCATAGCACAAATAAAGCATCTTGACAAACAACATCAAATGCTTAGTTTGATAGCACCATTGCAAAGTTCTTGTCGAGATGATCGAAATGGAGTTTTGGTTCACCCAATTCGGAGTCCGGATGCAGAAATTATGCCTCACGGAAGATTGTGACACGAGACATGTCGGGGGTAGGTGCGGCCGAACCTATATCAACATCCTCTGATCAACACCAAACTTTGCCAAATGCCTCTACATTTAGCATAATATCCAAGGGGACCAAGTCCATGGGCTAGACACCACAAAAGTTGGTCCGGCCGCACCTCCTAGGTCCGGCCGCACCACCCAAAATCCTCCTCTCGGGTCCACGGCACCAACAATCCCACAAACACACCTTGGATGGATGAGATACACCGGTGAATGGTCGGTTTGATCAAAAAGCTATGGTTGGAAGCACTTGGATCGATGGACCCACACTTAACCGCCACAACCGCCATCAAGGAGTGATCCTGGACGTCCCTCAACACCGTCAGTGCATCACACGGCAATTGAGTAGGACCGACCGCACCTTTAGGTACGGCCGCACCTATCAAACCCCAGGATTTTGCTCCACCGACTTGGGAACCGACCCAGGAGCGTTGATCAGGGCCGTGCACGATCAAAGGTGGCAAATCATAGGGCCGGCTGCACCTGGAGATACGACCGCACCTCCTTGCTCGTCACTGCAGCTCCCTCTCGCCTACAAGTACCCCCTCCTACAGCCACTGACCCAGAGGGCCTATATATAGAGCCTGACACCTCATAGAAGGACACAAGTGATTAGAAGCAAGTGGCAAAGCCCTACATAAGTTAGTATTCAGAGAGTAGGGAGAGAGAGTTGAGTGTTGAAGTAGAAGCCGGAGTGTCAGTCTTCTTCCCCTTCCTCGGCGGGTGCGGTACAACTACGATCGTCCACACCTGGGATATTTTGTAAGTTCGGATTCGTGAGTAACTAAGTCTCAAGTCATTTCATCATTCGCTCTTAGGTTCTTCGATTGCATTTAGTAGTTTCTACTCGTTGTGATTGCTTTGCTTTGAATTCGAGTAAAGTAGTGCTTAGTTAGTGTAGACGTGGTGTCTAGGCTTTCCAGTACATTGGAATGCTTCCCAGTTCAACGGAATAGTTGTGGTACCCTAGGGAGGTGACAGCTCCGGACGGGCTTTGTAGTCCACCACATTAGTTCCGACAGGTAGGAGTTACGACATCAGAGCCCCCTTCTCATCCCTTTCCGTGGCTCTTTTCCCTCTGGCCCCGACGAGCGACAAGTTTTGCCTTGATTCTATCCGTGACTCTCACGAGTCCCAAACTTCATCAGCTATCCCTCTCTACCCGAAATCTACCCTTGCCTTTCTATCCTTCGCCACCATATCCCCCGGACGAATTTGTTCAGGTTCACAACACTTCTCGTTCCCCGTGGAAATCGATACCTTGGAATACTCCCAGGTGCAAGCTACAACGGTATCCGTGCGCTTGCGGATCTATCTGTGATCGTGTAGTATACCAACAGGCTTTCTGGCACTGTTGCAAATCTAGTAACGATGTAAGATGTGCCAACATGGGTCAGAGTTAGTTTAGGAGAGTTTGACTCCTACGTGAGTCTTTTTCTATTTTTAGTAGTATTTGTTTTCTTTAGATGCAAGTAAATAGTGCCGTAATTGGCTAGGAGTCGGGTTGTCCTCAGGACATAAATAGCGACCCTACGTGGTCGGAAAAAAGTGTACACACCAATATCAAACAAACCGCCTCCGGGCAAACCCTTTACAATTTACAGCATCTAATTTTCGGTGACTTCGCCATTGCATTTTTTCTCTTTTCCTCAACGCCGTCCTTCAAGTTCGTCGGGCTGCATCGATCGATCTCTGGCAAGCTTGTGAGTACCGTTTTACCGAATAATCCTAGGCTTTAACCTCCGGGCGCATCGCTGAGGTTTCGTCTAGTTCTTTATTCACCCCTTACCGATATTAGCTGGATCTGCAAGTTTTCGTACCAATTCTTGTAGTTTTAGCTTTTATCATCAATTTATCCCACTCGATCTAGATCTCGTCGGCTTCTACTATCACAACTGATCTGATTCATTAGAGTGCTGACGTCACGATCGGCCGATCCAGCCGATCTCTTTACTTACGCTCTCACGCTTCGGTCGCTCTCGAGCCGGCCGATCCCGCTTTTCTGTGTCGGCCGATTGGCTGGTACACGTGTCACTAAAGGCCCATCGGTTCTCTAGCCGATCCCTAATATTTTCCATTGTCAATCAACAGGTTAGATTGGCTGGCACGCCTCGCTACAGACTGGGGAGTCACGTATGTCGCGCGCGGAGGTGACATCCTATTTTCGCGTCAACACACTTTTGGCATGCCTGGTGGGACTCGAAAAAGTCAATAATGACGAAGAATTCGAAGAATACCGATGTTGACCCAACCAACGTTCAATCAGTCTCTAAAGATCAGCTAAAGGATGCAGACAAAGCCGAGTTCGAAGCTCACATGAAGCGATATGAAGAACTATGCTTGGCTTCATATGGTCAAACTAAGAGTGGAGTCTACAAGAAGAATCCTCTTCCAACACCCTAGCATATCACTTTATCAGCTGATCCTCAAGGGCTTCAAGATATGATGAACAAGGCTATGCATCAAACCATGATCGATCAGTCAAAAGTCCTCACCAATACCATCCAAAACCGTCTGACTGAGACGCTCAAGAAGGGAACAGAAGAGGGATACGTGGGACCATCATACTTTCAACCAAGGCAAACTCCTCCAGTGTTCCCAAAGGGTCAATCGGCTTCCCTACCGATTGATGACCCAACGGCAGGGATTGCACCATCTCCACAGATTAATGCGACTGCCCCTGATTCCTCATCGGATGCTCAGCTGATTCAGAGTCAGAACGTTGGAGAAATGCCTAAGGATCCTTCTACCACAGTGCCGATAGTTCAAACCTATTCAGCATAGTCTAAAGTCCAGGATCAGACATTTTCAGTGCAGAATCATTACCAGCAATATCCTGCGATGAGAGATCAGAATGGAAGACTTGTAGGATGGGGTTTACCTCATGATCACTTTGAGACTGACATCTCAAATTTCTTCGAACCTCATCCTGAAGAAATCACAGAAGTGAAGTACCCAGAGTCTTATCAAGCTATGTTTGGAGGTACTCCAGGAACTGTGCATATGACTAAGGAAGGAGTGGAGTTTGTCTACTTTAATCATGGGAGCAAGGCTTTTGAAAGAGTCAAGATAGGACCAGCTCATGCGCATACGGTTATACCAATGGAAAGGAAAGCTCCTGTTCCACCTCAGAGACCGGCTCCTCAGCCAATCCTAGGGATGCCCGTACAGACTTCTCCACTACAGCAGTCAACATCAATGCAGCCTGTCCTAACTCCAGCTAATACGGTTGCTCACACAAGATCATCGCCTTAGCAACTGATCAATCAGGGGATGACAAGGAAGCCAGTAGCACAACAACAGCAAGTGGATCCTATGCAAACAATACAGATGCTCCTAAACCAATTGGCCAGCTCGAGCCAGTTGAATCTGCATCAGCAAACTCCATCGGCTGGGTAGCCGATCGGACAGATTCCACTTGTAATAAGTCAATCAAATACACAAGGTTCTTCTGGTGCAAAGGCATTGGTAGCACCAAATCCACAGCCAAGAACTTCGGAAGAACAACCTCTAGAGACTCCATCAGCTGAGATGCAAGCAATAGAATACATATCTGCTGAGTTGAAGTCTCATATGAAAGAAGAATTGATTGACCATCTGTTAGAAACGCTGCAAAAACAATTTGGGATAAAACCTAAGCAGCAAACTTACCTGTACAGAACACCGTATCCATCTGGATATGACCAGATACCATTCCCTCCAAGATTCAAGGTGCCAGATTTTACTAAATTCTCTGGGCAAGATGACACATCCACGATGGAGCACATCACTCGATTCATCATACAGTGTGGAGAAGTAGAGAATGTTGATGCACTCAGGATACGGTTGTTCTCTTCATCTCTCTCAGTGCCAGCATTTTCATAGTTCACCTCACTACCGGCCAACTCTATCATCAAGTGGTCCGATCTGGAACAGCAGCTCCATAATTATTTCTTCTCTGGCATTCATGAGATGAAGATTACTGATCTGACCAGACTCAAACAAAACAACGATGAAACAGTTGCTGGATTCGCTCAGACATTCAGGGAGGTCAGAAACAAATGCTATAGTCTGAATCTGGGAGACAAACAACTGGCTGAATTGGCATTCCAAGGGCTCTTGCCAACCTTAAGGGAGAAATATGCATCAAATGACTTCAAGAGTCTCAACCAGTTGGTCAGTCGAATGAGTCAGGAAACTGCAAAATCCTACGAGCCTAGGAGGAACTTCCAAAAGAAGGTGTCTTATGTGGATTGCTCTGACTCTCATGATGGGGAAAATATGATAGAGCTTGCAGAGTGGGTCAAAGGCAAGAAGACAATATCCTGCCCCTTTGGTAAGAAGGAACCAGAAAAATTCGACTTTGATATCACTAAGGCCGATAAGATATTTGATATGTTGCTTCAACAAGGGCAAATCAAACTCTCCCAGTTCCATACCATACCATCTGCAGAAGAGCTCAAAAGGATGAAGTATTGCAAATGGCACAATGCAACGTCGCACAACACCAATGATTGCAAGATCTTCAGACAACAAATTCAATCAGCTATTGAGCAAGGGAAGCTCAAATTTGAACCCCTGCCAAAGCTGAAAAGCCGATGAAGATTGATCAGCACCCCTTCCCAACTAATACAGTTGAGGTGTCTAGCAAAGACACGTCACATGTTAAGTTGCGGAGGTCGGAATCGGCTCAAAATAAAGGAGCTGTTGATACCAAAGTACAAGCAACCGCTGCAGATGTTACAGGAAAAGGGTTGCTACTTGAAGAAGAAGTGAGAGACATGGGTACCCATGGGTCCCCACCGACCAGGGTCCCAGAGGTCCCTGCCATGTGGACCCGACCTGTCAGAAGCCCCACCGACCTGCAAGTGGGCTCGGAGACCTTATCCGCAACCCCGGCAACCTTGGAAGACTCCAGAAGACCTTATCCAAATCCCGGAGGACCCGCCGGGCTTGTGGCGCAAGTCTCTCCCCAGGTTGCGGCTCGGCGCCGCCAGAAGGTCCCCAGATCGCAGGATTCACCCTGTAATCACGGAAGATGACCTTCCTAACTTGTAACCGACCCCGATGAGGGTCCACCGACCTCGAATGGAAGCTCTAGCCCGTTGACCATATAAGGCGGCCTAGAGCTCCATTCGAGGGGAGCTCTCCATCCACACATAATTCCACCGCATACTGGACGTAGGGTTTTACTGTTTGGAGGCCTGAACCAGTCTAAACCCTTGTGTCTCTCGCCATTCTCGCCGTATTCCGAGTTCTCCCTGTGAACTACCACCTACGCTCTTAGTTCCTTGATCCCCTCCAATCAACCTACAACCGCTTGGGTAGCCCCCTTGCGGATCTGTCCAGGTCTCACCCCCTGACAGTTGGCGCGCCAGGTAGAGATGATCGGGAACTCGCTGTGCAGCATGGTGGCCCGATCTGGTGTCGTTTTCCCGGCGAGCATGGTGGACATCCTCGCCAACCCCGTGGAGATCTACTTCGGCTCCTTCACGGCGACCTCGACTGCACTGGCGGCGGCGACCTCCCCGGCGATTGCTGCGAACATCCCGGTGACACCCGTCGCCGCCCCCTATTCCGATCTGAAGTCGAAGACCCACCCGCCCAAACCCTATGACATTGTTCAGGGAATGGAGCGCGTCATCGACATGATGGAGGAGACCCTCCAGATCTGCGAGAGAGCCCAGCGCTCAACGCAGGACGCGTCGCGTCGCAAGACCTTCCCATTCGGTCTGCGACCACCTAGCGACGCCTACACTCGTCAGGTGGCCAAATCCTCCCAGATCCAATCTGGGTAGCAGAAGTCATCTGGCGACCTCAAGCCCGAGCTCCACGCTCGCCGTGATCCGCTCGACGTACCGTGCACCTACCACAAGGGTGCACGACACACCCTCCGCGGCTGCCGGCTGCGGAAGAAGATCGACCAGGAGCGTACCGTTCCTCGCAGCATGCGAACTCCCATGTCTCCGGACATCGGTGAGTTTCAGAAGGTCCGGATCCACGTCTCCCCCAACGACCAGAGCTTCATCCGGCGGCGGGTCCTGGTGGTTTCGGCGAACGAACCACCACGTGTCAGCGCGACGGACTCCGAGGAGGCACGTCGGATCCAGGGCAACGCCAACCGCGCCCAGCGACGGGCGAAGAAGCAGCGCCAGGCGGTACCTCCGTGTGCACGAGACCTGCGTCTCGAGTTCGAAGAAGCGGGGCTGCCGACGTTCAATAGCCCTCGGGCCAACCTGGGCGCGGCTATGGCACGTCTCCAGCAAGCCAACCCATCACCGGAGGCTGATGCAGCCATGGCCTACCTTCGGGTTGCTACAGCCCTGGTAGAAGAGAGGAGCGTGGCATCCAAGTCCGCGGCGTCCTCATCAAGCTGGCATTCGCGCAGTCGATCTAATCGACCTGCGCACAGCAAGCTTTCGACCATCCAGGAAGAAGTCGACCAGCACAACCCCGACTAGCCTCGGGCGAACGACGCGAAAGACGGCGACCTATGCGCCAACCTCGACCAAAACAGACGCGGCCACGATGCTCGTGGCTACATCGATCAACGCCATCGCGAGCGTGTGGAGCGGGAGCTGCGACGTCGCCTGGACTACGATCACGAGTACGGACCCCCGGGCGCCGTCCATCGCATCATGGAACGAGAGGAGCGCGACCGCCACGACGTCGAGAATAGGCGACGTGCCCAGTACGAGAAAGACTACGGCCATCCTGAGGGACCTGTCCCGAACCCGGATCGCCAGCCCAGATCCCAGGTCGTGGCCCCTGCACAGAACGAAGGCGGCGCCCAGGTCGGAGACAGCGGCAACGACATGGCTATTACTGCCTTCCCTGCGTTAGCCCCTCGCCTCCGATCGGTCGCCTACCCCGACAACTTCAAGCCGAACATCCAGAAGTACGACGGCCACTCCGACCCCAACATCTGGTTGTCGACCTACTACGTCGCCGTCAAGGCGGCCGGCGGCAACTTAGATCACATGGCAGCCTATTTCCCGCTAGTGATGGGCGACGCGCCGTCGCTCTGGCTCGACAACCTCCCGGCGGGCAGCATCAAGTCGTGGGCTGACCTATCCCAGGCCTTCACTTCGAATTTCCAGGCGACCTATAATCACCCTGGAAACGCCTTCAACCTCGGGAGGGTCACCATGAAGACCAACGAGCGGCTCCGCGACTACACCAACCGGTTCTTCGAGAACCGCAACACCTGTGTCAGCGTCCGGGACGACCAGGTCGTCGATAGCTACAAGAAAGGCGTCAGGGACCGCAAGGTCTTTGAGAAGATCCACGAGTCAGGAGCCACCACGGTCGCGTCTCTCATGGAGGTCGTGAACAAGCTTATCAACACCGATGAGGTGCTGGTCAACTAGTTTGACTCCGACGCCAAGCGCAATGCGGGCGTCTCCGGCACCGCTGGCGATTCAAGCTCCAAGCTCTGCAAGCGACCTTCAGAGGTGCTCGCGGCGGAAGGGTGTCGACCTTTGACGTTCAACGTCGACAAGTTCAACGCGGTGCTCGACAGCCCCTGCACGTTCCACAAGGGGGCCACCCACACCGTCCGTGAGTGCACTCAATTCAAGAGAGCGTTCTGTACGCCCGATGACCCGAAGCGATCCAGAGGTGACAGCGATCGATCGTCTTCATGTCACTACAACAACAACCGCCGGGACGACCGACGTGGTCGAGGCGACGATGATCGCCGCGACGACCGGCGACGTGATAACCAGCAGCCGGAGGACCGCCGCGACGAGCGCGACCTGCCTCCTCCGCCAGTGGCGGGCAACCCCAACGGCCCTTTTTCAGTAGGCCAAGAGGTCGATCAACATGATCATCAGCGGCCTAAAAGCTAGCTCAAGCAGGAGGTGCTATCGCAAGGATAAGCGCGAGATCTAGCTCATCCACACCAAGCCGTCGCAGCCCCTTCGGTGGTCTGAGCAGCCGATCACGTTCTCCAGGGCTGATCACTGGGTCCACATCCCAGACCCCGGGTCCTACCCACTCGTCGTCGAGCCTATAGTCGAGGGTGCCCTACTCCCTCAGACCCTCTTCGACGGGGGAAGTGGGCTCAATGTCATCTTCATCGAGACCTTGAAGAAGATGGATTTCGACTTCAAGCGGTTGACAGAGTGCGACGAGCCTTTCTTCGGCATCGTCCCTGGCAAGGCGGCCTACCCCATGGGTCGGGTCTCCCTCCCAGTGACGTTCGGCACGGAAGAGAACTTCCGCACGGAGTATCTCAGCTTCGAGGTCGCGGACTTCAAGTCTTCGTACCACGCCATCCTGGGTCGCCCCATGCTAGCCAGGTTCATGGCTATCCCGCATTACACCTACTTGGTGTTGAAGATGCCGACCCACAACAGGGTCCTCACTGTCTACGGTGACATCATCGTCTCATTCAAGTGCGACAACGAGGCCCCGGACATCGCTACGACGAACGCCTGCATCGACGCCTCGGCAGTCATGATCGCCGACGCAGCGAAGGTCGCCCCAAGCGACCTCACCGTCCCAGAGCAGAAGCGCACCAACACCGCCCTGGATGCCACACCGGCGACAAAGAAGGTCTATCTCAGCCTTGCCGACCTAGAGAAGATGGTGGTCATTGGCAACAACCTCGGGGAGAAATAGGAACTCGCGCTCACCAGTTTCCTCCGGGACAACGCCGACATATTCGCATGGACTCTATCAGATATGCCGGGTGTTCCAAGGGAGCTGGCTGAGCACTCCTTGGATGTAAGCAAGACGGCCAAGCCTGTCAAGCAGAAGCTACGCCGCTTTGCAAAGGATCGCAAGGAGGTCATTAGGGTAGAGATAATAAAGCTCCTAGCTGCTGGATTTATCCGTGAGTGTAAAAATCCGGTTTGGCTCGCCAACCCGGTGCTTGTACCCAAGAAAACCGGTCAATGGAGAATGTGTATCGACTACACCGATCTCAACAGGCACTGCCCTAAAGACCCCTTCCCTCTTCTGCGCATCGACCAGGTCGTCGACTCCACAGCCGGAAGCGTCCTGCTATGCTTCCTGGACTGTTACTCAGGGTATCACCAGATAGCCCTGAAGGTCTCTGACCAAGATAAAACGGCGTTCATAACGCCGCACGGCATCTATTGCTACACTACCATGACGTTCGGCCTCAAGAACGCTGGAGCGACCTACCAGAAGGCCATCCAGAAGTGCTTGGAGTCCCAGATCGGTGACAACGTCGAAGCATACATCGACGACGTAGTTGTCAAGACCACGGTGGAGGACAACCTCATCGCCGACCTAGCCCAGACCTTCGCCAATCTCCGGCGTTATCACTGGAAGCTCAACCCGAAGAAGTGCGTCTTCGGTGTCCCATCCGGCAAGCTCCTAGGCTTCATGGTCAGCCACCGCGGCATCGAAGCGAATCCCACCAAGGTCGACGCCATCCTAAGGATGAAGAGACCTACCGGGAAGAAAGATGTGATGAAGCTCACCGGCATGATGGCTGCTCTAGGTCGCTTCATCAGCAAGCTTGGGGAGAAAGGCCTGCCCTTCTTCAAGTTGCTGAAAAAGTCCGACAAATTCCAGTGGACAGACGAGGCAGATCAGGCGCTCGAAGAGTTGAAGACCTTCCTCACGACGCCTCCGGTCATGGTGCCCCCGGCGCCTAAAGAGACCTTGCTACTTTACATCTCCGCATCTACCCAGGTGGTCAGCGCGGTCCTGGTGGCGGAGCGACCTGAAGAAGGTCAACCTTATCCCGTCCAGCGACCTGTCTACTACGTCAGCGAGGTCCTATCGGATAGCAAAATTAGGTACTCGCAACCTCAGAAGATGCTGTACGCTCTCCTCGTTACCTCGCGCAAGCTCCGGCACTACTTCCAGTCGCACAAGATCAAGGTCGTGTCCAGCTTCCCCTTGGGAGAAATCCTACGCAGTCGCGACACCACAGGGCGCATCGTCAAGTGGTCAGTCGAGCTAGGCGAGTTCGAGCTTGAGTTCTGTCCACGACAGGCCATCAAGTCCCAGATCCTCGCAGACTTCGTCTCTGAATGGACGGAGACCCAGCAACCCCCACCGACGGAAAAGCCGGAGCACTTCAAGATGTACTTCGACGGTTCCCTCAACCTCAAAGGAGCAGGCGCGGGCATACTCTTCATCTCCCCGTAGGGCGATCACCTGAAATACGTCCTGCAGATCCACTACAAAGCGTCTAACAATGGCACCGAGTATGAGGCCTTGATCCACGGGCTGCGGATCGCTGTTTCCCTGGGAATCAAGCGGCTCATCGCCTACGGCGACTCCAAGGTCGTCATCGACCAGGTTAATAAGGCGTGCGACATCAAGAAGGACTCAATGAACGCCTATTGCGCCAAGGTACGGAAGCTCGAGGCTCACTTCGAAGGCTTGGAATTCCACCACGTCTGCCGCGACAACAACGTGGCGGCCGATGTCCTCTCCAAGTTAGGATCCAAGCGTGCGCTGGTCCCGGCCGGCGTGTTCGTTCAAGACCTACGCAAACCATCGATCAGACTCCTTAGCAACCCTGATACGTCGTCTTGCGACGTGCTTCCTCCGGGCGGCCGCGACGTCCTCATGGCAGAAGCCGAAGACGACTGGCGCCTCGACTTCATCACCTATATCTTGGAGCAGCACGTCCCTGAAGACAAGGTCGAACGCGAGAAAATTGTCAGGCGCAGCGCCAACTACGTCGTCATCGGCACGGAGCTCTATCGGAGGTCTGCCTCCAACGGCGTCCTGATGAGATGCATCCTCAGATCTGAAGGTCTCCAGCTCCTGCAGGAGATTCACGGTGGAGAATGCGGCAACCACGCAGCCTCTGCCAACCTGGTGGGAAAAGCCTTCAGGTCAGGCTTCTACTAGCCTACCGCCCTGGCCGACGCTCAAGACCTGGTCCGGCTATGCAAAGGGTGCCAGTTCTTCGCCAAGCAGCAGCACGTGCCGACACAAGCTCTGAGAACAATCCCTCCGTTCTGGCCTTTCGCCATCTGGGGCCTAGACTCAATAGAACCCTTCAGAACGGCCCCTGGTGGTTACAGGCACATCCTGGTAGCAGTGGACAAGTTCACCAAGTGGATCGAAGTCCGAGCTGTCGCCACTGTCACATCGAAGGAGGCGGCAAAGTTCATGGAAGACATTACCCACCGCTTCGGGGTCCCCAACAGAATCATCACCGACCTAGGCACGGCCTTCACAGGATCTGACTTCTGAGATTTCTGCCAGGACAGCCTCATCGACATCTACTATTCCTCGGTGGCGCACCCACGCTACAACGGCCAGGTTGAGCGCGCGAACGGCATGGTGCTACAAGGCATCAAGGACCGCATCTTCGACGACGCATCCCAATACGCCACCAGGTGGCTAGCTGAGCTTCCACACGTGATCTAGGGTCTCTGGACCGAGGTCAGTTCAGCCACGGGTTACTCTCCATTCTTCCTGGTGTACGGATTGGAGGCCGTCCTCCCCACCGACCTAGCCTTTGGCGCCTCGCGTATCCAACACTACGAAGAAGGGACAGCCGAGGAGACGCGAAAGGTCGACCTCGACAGCATTGAAGAACATCGTGTGGCTGCACTGATGTGGCACACTCGCCACGAGCAACATCTACGTCATTACCATGACCGTAACGTGCGTGAACGATCCTTCAACGTGGGCGACCTCGTTCTGCGATGCATCCAGGACACCAAGGGAATGCACAAGCTCTCCGCGCCTTGGGAAGGTCCCTTCATCGTAATGGAGGTCGTCGGTCCGGCGACCTATCGCCTCCAGTGGGCTGACGGTCAAGGCGTTCCGAACGTCTGGAATATCGAGCACTTACGTCTCTTCTATCCTTAGAAGATGTGTACCAAAATAAAAGCTATGTACTCTCCCCTTTTGTAATTTCCATTTAATAAAGAAAGTGACTCCTTTCGGCAGCCCCCTTGTCGACCTGCATCTTGGTCTCCCTTTCTACTTTCTGTTTTACCCTTCCCCCTCGAAACGCTTGGGGGCTTGGTCTAGGTTAGGCCCTGAAGCGCTCGGGGGCTTAGCTTTGCCAACATATGGGTCTCACGACCTGAAGGGGTTTTCGCATACCTTACGCTTATGTATTTCCATCGCATGTTTGGCTTTTACTTTCTTTATGAATGTTCTTAAGTCGCTAGGCTGCGAGACCTAGGGTCCATGACCTTCCTCCGCGCACCAGCTGTGCCTAAGCCTCCACGCTGAGCCGCACAGTCGGTAAGCCATTCCTCCACTGAGTTGGGTTAGCGGAGGGTGCTCCTCGCGACCTAGTTATTTTCGAGCTTACATAATGATTGTCCTCGCTAATCAAATGATGCGCACATTTTATATAGTTTGCAAAGGCTTCATTACGGCAAAAGTTTCTTTACATTTGCTAGGACCCGGCCTAACTTACATCTGCACCATGTTACAGCTTGACATCTCAGTCAGTGCCAAAGTCGAACTTGTTGACGACCTCTTCCGCGGCCGCCACGATGTCCTCACGCCTCACCAAGCCAGACAGGTCGACATCCTCTGAGACCTTCTGCAGGTCGAACGACGGCTCGTGGTACTTCACCGTCGACAAGGCTGCAGCCGCCACAAGCTTGGCGGTGTCCAGCAGCAGGTCCTTGATCCGGCTCTCGGCCTCATCCAGCCGGTCGACCAGCCCTTTTGGCGGCGCCCCTTCCTCTTGAGGGACGTAGAGGTCCAACACGTACTGCGCGGCCTCCTTGAGGTCGGTGGGCTCCCTCCCCAGACCTGCGTCATCAGTTGGGAGAGACCTATTATTTCGCTGGAGCAATGGCGGCAAGTCAAAATACACAACTGTGGTGAAAGAACTACTCACCTTGCTGGACCTCCACGGTCCTCTCCTTAAGGATCTTCACTTGATCCTTGGTCTCCGCCAGCTCCTTCTTCAGGGCGTCCTCGGTCTCGTTGGTGCCTGAATTCATTCAAGGTCGAGAAGTCAGATAAAAGACCCACGGGGTACACAGGTTCAACCTTTGGCGACCTTGACAACTTACCCTCCACCACAGCTTGGAGGTCGTCAGCCACATCCTTCGCCTTCCGCTCGGCGACCTCCAACTTCTTCTTCAAGGCGGTCACCTCCTTCTCCGCCTGGCGAGCCATGGCCTCCTTCACGCGCTGGATCTCCTGCGCGACTTCGACCTGGGCTTGCAAAGTAGCCTCGCAGGTCGCGACAACCTCTGTGTGGGCGTTGGCCGCCTCCCTCAACAGACCTGCCCGACCCTGAGCTCGTTCGGCAAGCGACTACAACAGAAACAAATAAAATTCGATCTGAGACCTTACAAGACGACCGGGATCAGGGACAAGGATCGAAGTGTCAAGACACGAATCGTTATCGCGAGTGTCTGCCCGATCGTGCGCGACGCCTCCTTAAATTCATCAACGTCGCGGCGGTCGGCGATGACGTCGTTCTCCCATGGGGTCCCGACGTAAAGGCATCGGCGATCGTCGCCCTCGACGTTGGCCCCGCCCGCCTCGCCGGCCTGCGGATCCAGCGTTGGCTGCGGGTCAGCCATGCAGAGATCGTCTTGCTCGCCCCCAGCAGGCGGAGCGGCGCCGACCCCGTCCTTCTCTGCCGCAGACGCCGCTGCTGCCCCAGTCCCGGCGGCCGAGCTCGTGACATCAGCCGCCGAAACTGCCGGCGACTGTTCCACCAGCGCCTCCTTCCCTTTGCTCCCGAACGCCTCTTGGCCTGAGGCGTTCTTGCCGCTTCCCGACGTGGTCAGGGGTGCTCTGCGTACACTCAAAGACCTCAACCAATTAGAAGCACAGAGGATATGAAAATGCAAATCACGAATGGGTATAGGACCCGTGACTTACTTGGTCGCCGACCTTAGCCCGAGCTTGTAGGGCTTCGGGGGGGCCTTCCTTGCCCTCTTCTGCGACCCAGCGTCACCCAATGTATCGGCGCCCGACCTGGGGCGCTCCTCCATCGTCGACGTCCTGCGGGGTGTCTCCGTCGCCCGCTCCTCTGTCGTCGACGCAGCCCTGCGGGGCGTCTCCGCGGACGGGACCGTCGTCGCGCTCGGCGACTTGGCGTCGTCTTCGTCATCCTCGACGTCGATGGTCTCAACGCCGGAGCTGACCGTCGCCGTGTCCGTCGACACGGCAGGCTCAGTTCGCTTCCGCTTCTTCTTCTTGGCCTCTGCGGTCTGGGTCGTGGCGATTGTGGCTGCAGCCCGCGAGGCGGACATCTTGCCCGCCGTCTGCTGCGTGCGCCGCGGCACGGACGGAGCAACCTTGGGCGGTGCCCTCCTTATGGCGGGAACGTCATCATCACTCCCCACCGATGAGTCGGAGATGTACTCCTCAATGCACTACTGCGGAATCGCCTGCGTGTCCGCCGCAGCACGGACCTTGTAGCTGCGCTCCTCCTCGTTGCGCAGCGGTGCCGGGCACCAGTCGATGCCCTCACGATGCTGGATACAAGAAAAGAGACACGTCAGATAAAAAGACTTGCGTCACAATAGCTAGAGATCTAAGCTAGATGAAAACCAAGGTCGAAGACTCACCGCGTCAGAAGGTCGGTACACCCCGAGCGCCTTGGGGCATTCCCGATTACGGATGCGCCTGCCGAAGATGTTCTTCACCCGCGCCGTCATCTCCCCCTTGGAGACCTTGCGCTTGATGACCCGGGTAGGGTCGGACTGACCCCAGTACTCAAAGGCCGGATGGACCCGGTCCTGGATGGGCTGAATCAACTGACGGCTGAAGCTTATAGCGACTGCGCCGCCGGTCAGCCCCTCCGCCTTCAGCTTCTCCAGGTCGTCCAGCAGGGGGTGCAGCTCTTCCGTCTCTCATGACGTGAGCTGGTTGGTCCACTCTGGGTATGGGACGGGAGCTCGCCCCGTCCTACCCGGAAGCGTCGGTGCGGGATTGTCGAGGTAGAACCACCCTTGCTTCCAGCCGGTGGTGTTGTCGGGGAGCACGAGGTCGACGTACTCCGGCTTCATGTACCGGTGCAGCATGATGCCCACGCTTCCCATGACCCCGGACTTCCCCGTCTTTGTTGACGGTCCTTACAACAAACTTTTGACCATCAACATCTCGGCTACGGTAGTGCTTTACAACGAATTTCATGCATGTTTTAGGTGCTAACAAGGTTCCATGAGTTGTGTTGAGTTTTTACCTACAGGATCAAGATTAGGGGGCAATTCCGGAGCACCGAGCCACATATGGTAGGCACTGCCGCACCTAGTGGTACGGCCGGCCCCACCTTACCCCTCTATGCAGGTTCCCACCAAGTATAGTTCCATGCACCGGCTCCCAAAGGACCAAACTCGTCACGATCTTGTTGGATCAATCAAACAAACCACAAGAGAGATGCACCGGGGCCCGGAGGCAGCGCCGGCCGCACCACCTAGGCCGGCCGAACCTCCAGGTGCGGCCGCTCCACCTAGGCCGGCCGCACCTACCCAACTTGCTCAAACAAGCCACCAGGTCTCGGTCACTCAAGAGAACACCGCTGCGAACGATCTTGATCGATGGAACAAGGTCGGTTCAATCCAGAGGTCGAGATTAGCCTCACTTGGATCCATGGACCCACAAACCAGTTAGCAACCGACATGGGGTAACAACCAAGACTTCATCTACACATAGGAGCGTGATCCAGAGTGAATGACACGAGGGCCCAGGGCCGGCCGCACCAGGAGGACCGGCTGCACCTCCTTCCCTCGGCAAACCGACCCACAACCGCCTTCTAACCACCTCAGGGACCAAATCACAGATGCACGATCGAAGGCGGTGAAAATCACAGGGCCGGCCGCACCTGGAGATACGGCCGCACCTCCTTGCCGGGCACTGCAGCTCCCTCTCACCTACAAGTACCCCCTCCTGCAGCCACCGACCTACGGGGGCTATAAATTGAGCCAGGCACCTCGGGGAAGAACACAAGTGATTAGAAGCAAGTGGCGGAGCCCTCCAGAAGTTAGCATTCAGAGAGTAGGGTGACAGAGTTGAGTGTTGGAGTAGAAGCCGGAGTCGGTCTTCTTCTTGTACCTCGGCGGGTGCGGTACAACTTCGGTCGTCCACACCCGGGATACTTTGTAAGTTCGGATTCGTGAGTAACTAAGTCTCAAGTCATTTCATTGTTCGCTCTTAGGTTCCTCGATTGTGGTTTAAGTAGTTTCTACTTATCGTGATTGCTTTGCTCTAGCGCGGGGTAAAGTAGTGCTCGGTTAGTGTAGACGCGGTGTCTAGACTCTCCGGTACCTTGGAATGCTTCCCGGTTCAACGGAATAGTTGTGGTACCCTAGGGAAGTGACAGCTCCGGACGGGCTCTGTAGTCCACCACGTTAGTTCCGGCAGGTAGGAGTTACGACATCAGAGCCCCCTTCTCATCCCTTTCTGTGGCTTTTTTCCCTCTGGCCCCGACGAGCGACAAGTTGTGCCTTGATTCTACCCGTGACCCTCACGAGTCCCAAACTTCATTAGCTATCCCCTCTCTACCCAAAATCTACCCTTACCTTTCTATCCTTCGTCACCATATCCCCCGGACGAATTAGTTCAGGTTCTCAACACTTCTCGTTCCCTGAGGAAATCGATACCTTGGAATACTCCCGGGTGAAAGCTACAGCGGTATCCGTGCGCTTGCGGATTTATCTGTGATCGTGTAGTATACCAACAAGCTTTCTGGCGCCGTTGCCGGGGTTATAAACCTGGTGCGACGCTAGATAGTGTCAACAAGCTTTCTGGCGCCGTTGCCGGGGATATAAACCTGGTGCGACGCTAGAGAGTGTCAACAAGCTTTCTGGCGCCGTTGCCGGGGAACGGTAGCTGTTTTGACCCGAACCTAGTTCGTCTGTGTATCACCCCATTTATCACATGGATTCCGATCCAACCCTTTTTGAGATTTCCGCTCCAAAGGGCGATCATTTGGAGCCTCCACCTTCATCACATTCCATTACAACATCTAGCTATGAGCTACGTCCCAGCTTCATAACTATGGTCCGAGAGCAAAGCTTCCCCGGAGATAAGGACGAAAGTCCTTATTCCCACCTGCGCGAGTTCGAACAACTTTGTTCGTGTCTTGTGATCGCAGGAATGAGTCAAGATACCTTGAAATGGAAACTCTTTCCGTTTTCATTAACGGGGAGAGCAAAACAATGGTATTCGCTCAATGTGAGAAGAATGGAGGGAGATTGGAAAAGTTTACGAAGGGCTTTTTGCCTAACATTCTTCCCGACTCCCCAAGTAGTGAAACTCCGATGAGAGGTCATCTGTTTTGAGCAACGGAAGACCGAATCTTTAGGAGCCGCATGGGCAAGATTTACAAAAATCGTAGATTCTGGTCCAGACCTTGGTATCGCAGAGCCCGCTCTTTTGCAACACTTTCGCGATGGACTTGGACCAGAGTCAGCAGTTTTCTTAGACTCTTCTTCTAGAGGATCTTTCACTCATCTTACCTTGTCTGAGTGTAAGGACATTCTAGGAAAAATCCAAGAAAACACTCCCTACTTGGGGGTTTTTGATGAATTCCCAGACGAAGAAGAAGAACCCATGCCAAACACTCCCTCGAAACCAAAATCCGTAGAGGAGGTGTCAGAGGTTTAGATCTGAGCAGTCCACAGGGGGGTCAACCCTGGTGGTTTATTTGTTCGGTGGGGAGATCGGAAGCTAAGAACGCGATGGTTATGCTAACGTAGCACACGAAAATTACGGCGAGACACAAGGGACAAGGCGATTTTATACTGGTTCGGGCCTCCAGAGAGTAAAACCCTACGTCCAGTTCTTCGATTTGTATTGATTTGATCGTGGCGAAGGTGGAGGTGGTCTGCGTGGTGTACCTGTCCCTGGGGACGCCCTTGCCCGCCTTATATTGGGCGACGGACAAGGTCGGTGGACAGGAGTCTGATTCGGTTACGACCAGGAGACCTAAATCTAGCTGACTACAACACTTGCCATATCCGTCGATCTGCTTTGGTTGGAATCCACCGATGTCTTATCTTGCAAGTCAGGTCATCTGGAATCTTTTGGAAGGTCTTCAGGAGGTCGTGTGGGCCACCAACTAGGTCGGTTGGGCCAATTGACAGGTCGGCGGGTCTTCTGGTAGGCCGGACCCACTTGTCGGGGACGGCCGTGAGTCTGGTCGGTGGGGACCCAGGGGTACCCATGTCTCACAAGCCCCCGAGCGAGGTGTATGCGCAGCGACCTTAGAAAGGTCATGACGAAGTCGTGGAGCTATCGACAGGTCGATTAGCATGCACGTCGGTCAAAAAGAACAAATCAGCTTAGCAGCCGACCTGTTATAGTCTTTCCGAACGAAGAGAGGTCGAGTGACGACCTATAGGAAGCAGGCTTCCAATAGATCGAAACGACGATGGAAAAATCAGAGGGCATCGAAGATGCACTCATAGAGTAGTATCCGAGCATCGTGGCGGGCAGGATGGCCGGTATGATGATCCAAAAAGGAAAAGAGAAGAAAAGAATAAGGTAGGTCGAGTAACAACGTGATGAGAAACGGGTTTCCCAATAGGTTGGTACGACGAAGAAAACAAAGAGGGCGTCGAAGACGCACTCGTAGAGTAGACCCCGAGCATTGAAGCAGACAGCATGGCTGGTTTAATGCTCAAAAAAGAGAAGAAAACTGGGTCATGGCCTTGATCAAAACGAAGTGTAGAGACACCCAGATCTCCCAGCATGGCTGCAAGGAGTCTGGCAGGGCCGACCTCGAGGAGGCCTCGTAGGCATGCCGACCTCAAGGAGGCCTCAAATCAACAATGTCCAGTATCCGAGGATACTCAGCAGGATCTTGAGAAGCGCATCGCAGGAAGAGGTCGTCGATGATGTCATAGCTGAAGTTGTAGTTGGAGTTTTGATATCCGGATCGATTGATGATGAAGCACTAGTGAGATGGTGATCTTGAACGAATGGAGTGCAGAGACACCTAAATATCCTGCATAGCTGCAAAGAGTCTGGCAAAGCAACCCGAGGCATGCCGACCTCAAGAAGGTCTCAAATCAAGAGCGCCCAAGCATTCGGAAATACTTGGCAGGGCCATTTGGCGCGCACCCCACAGGGAGGCCTTCATTCCCGACGCAAAATCCTGGGTGTCCAGAGCAGGCTGGCAGAGCTATAAAAGCACACCGACCTCGGAAGGTCACATATCCAGGGCGCCCAACTAGGTTGGCAGAGCCGTAGACTTACCGAGGTATTGCAAGACCTAGGTATTAAGGCACGCCGACCTCAAGGAGGCCGTTTTGGTGCCCAGACGACCAACATAGCTGCTGACCATCCAGCGGAGCCATGACACTAAGGTATTGACGACCTCAGCAATAGGCACACCGACCACGGGGGCCCGACGAAATCGTAGACGTGAAGCTTCTAATCTCTAGGCGCCCAGACGGATCTGGCAGAGCAGCGAGGCACGCCTACCCCGGAAGGTCTTCAATCGAACTTATGACTATTCTACTCAGGAAACAGAAATATAGGCTGATTGGGATAGGTCCGTTTACGTGCAGAGCCATAGCGGGTGCACCAGGACGCAGAGCCTAGCGGGTGCAATAAAAACTTTAAGTTGTAGAAGGACGTTGCGTAACCATCATCGTCGTCAGTCGTAGTTATAACTAGGCGCTGAGCCCTCTGACACATGGTCAGGCTTTGTCTTGTTCCGTAGACTGCAGGGTCACGGGTCAATCAGCGGTCGGAGATTCTCTTGCCACCCAGAAACGACAAACTGCCCGCGAATCAAGGAGGTCGTTGTAACCATGTGAATCTGCGGTGGGCTCAGGCGCCATTGACGCACTAGCGACAAAAGACGTCGCGAGACGGGGTAAAGTCATCGCCTTTAATTAAGCACATGGCCGCAGGCCTACTAGACCCACGTGGTGCCAGTGTCATCACTTCGCCAGCTGTCCAAAGCCTGGCTTTGGCTATAAATAGCACTGTGAAGCTTGAGGGAAGCAAGCACCGAGCATTGTTGAGCTATGAAGCCACATAGTAGGTTTGAGGCCATGCCATGGGCATGTGTCCGTCCACCAGATTGTAGGATTTTGTGTTTGTAGAAGCTTAGAGCTAGAAGAACTCTTGCGAAATGCAGGCGGCACCCCCACTCCTTGTATCGTGCCTCTGCGTGGTACCAGGTGGAGTTTGGAGGTGTTGTTGTAGAGGCCCGAGATGAAGCTGTAGATCCTCACCGACCATGTGGTGCTCGTCGAGGGCCTGCAGTCCGCGCCGAAGAGCAAGCTCGTATCTGCATTCCATAGTCAGGCACAAAGTGTGACCTGCTGGGTGCAGTGCCGTGCAGTTGTTCACTGCAAGGCCACCATCGAGGTCCTGAGGCTAGAAGAATTCTTGCGACGCGCTCTACTGTATCGGAGTACGCCTCAAGGATTGCTCTAGGTAGATCAGGTCTTCGAGTACGTTTATATTTTTGTGCCGGGTTCTGGATCCAATAAGTGGTAACAGGTCGCAGGCGACTTGTGTACCTTCGAAGTTCCCATGTAATGTTCGCTCTCTTCTGTCATGTAATGGTCGATTTGACGAATTGATTCATCAAAGACCTAAAATATCAAGATTTTGGGGGCTTATTGACCTTATGAAGATCGAAATGTAACATCAGGACGACCTGATGTTTTCGTTTGTTCACGACCTAAACTTCAGGGAATAGGTCGCCATCTGTTTGAGTACATATCCGTTAGCGCAAAGTCCGGCGAGATTGACTCACGAAATTATCAGCATAGAGCCGTTGGGGCGAGCTCAGTACTGTGGAAGGAACCGCAACGGGCGGACCCAGTGGGGCCCTTATAAATAGAGCGGCGGGGACCATCGTTGACTGATCCCTTCGTCTTCTTCCTCCTTTCGCCATCACTGCTGGAACCACCGCGCCCGAGTCACTACACACTCCACCGCCGAGCGCCGCCGCGGAATCCGTAGTGCACCGCCGTCCGCTGCTGACTACGTGCCGGCTCTGCTACGCCCGCACCGCTCCTGCTTCGTATGCGAGTCAAAACCCTAGTAGGCTTTAGATCCAGATCTGCTCGTGCTCAAGAATTGGCGGCCGCGGCTCGTCCGATCCCCGATCCGCAGACGGTGTGGGAATCCTCGACGGCGAGCGAGGCGAAGATCCAAGCTCTGGTGGACTGCGGGTTGTTGACGCCCAAGGCGGAGGTTGAGTGGAAGGCGCCTACGGGCGAGGCGTTCCCGACAGAGGACGACAAGGAGCAGGTCGTCTTCATCTCCTTCTTTGAGCGCGGGTTCAACATCCCCACCGGCGACTTCTTCCGGGGTCTTCTCTTCTACTACAAGTTGGAGCTGGTACATCTCGTTCCCAACTCCATCACTGTAGTGTCGACCTTCATACATTTCTGCGAGGCGTATCTGGGGATATCACCCCACTTCCTTCTCTGGCGGCACCTTTTCTGTGTCAAGTCCATCAGCAAACGTGCCGGTGTTGTTGGTGCTGTGATGTTCTGCTTGAGGTCGGGCCTCAAGTCAGAATAGATTGATTCGGACCTGTCGGACAACACTGTTGGGTGGAGGTCGGATTGGTTCTACATCGCCGATCAGAAGCCAGCGCTCCCGAAGCGGACTGGGCACAAGCTCGTGAAGATACCGGAGTGGGACCTGCCGTTGACGTCGCGCGAGATGGACGACATCAAGGAGGTGCTTGCATTGGTCACCGACCTCAAGAAGAGGGGTGTGACAAGGGGCTCAGTTGCTAGGTCGTTTTGCCGGCGGCTGATCCAGCCGATCAAGGATCGGGTGCACCCAGCGTACGAGTACTGGGGGCAATTAGACCCTACTCGTGAGGTCAACCGCAAGGTCCCCAAGGTGGAGATGGCGGCTAGGGTGTCGCATATCTACGCCGGTAAGGCACAAATCAAGAAGTGCCCGAAGGCATACTCGTTGAGCCGGCCAGCTGACCCTGTAAGTCCTGGGACTACTAGGTCGTTTGCTGTGTTCCTTTGCTTTTACGTCATTCTTACTTCTTTGCTCTTCATCCACCGCAGGAACGGGAGAGGCAGTTCTGGTGCCTAGCACCTCTTCCGGAAGGCGAAGAGCCTCGTCGGAAGCTAAGGTCGGACAAGTACCGACCTCCAGCAGCTAGGCTGCTGGAGAATTACGAGTCTGACTCGTCGATGGAGGCTGATGAAGACACTGACCCGAAGGTCGGTGATGGTGCCACGAATCCGCAAGAGGCGAGTAGCGCTGTGAAGCCCAAGCGCAAGACAAGGTCGGCGACGGCAAAACAGTCGACCACGACGGCTGCTGCAAAGGCCGAGGCGGCGAAGACCGTCAAGCTGGAGGCGGAGAAGAAGAAGAAGAAGAGGAAGAGGAAGACGAGCCCTCCACTGGCGGTCGAGACGCCGGTGATTCCTACACCTCCGTCTAGGGAGGTGGAGTCTGACGAGGAGGATGAAGACGAGGCCACCGATGAGCCGCTGGTTATTGAAGACCAGACGGCGAGGAGGTCGCTGAGTCCCGCGGCCAAGAGGCAGCGGGAACTGACGCAGAAGACGACGGAGGACGACCTCCGCCAGGGGATGGAGGCGCAGCGAGCTGCTGCTGGAGCGCAGGCGAGGGTGCCTGTGCTGGTGAAGGTGCGGCCTTTCAGGCCTAGATTACGTGCCCCTGCCACTGTGAGGTAGGGTCATTTTCCTGAAGCTTGTTCATATCTTGGTCGTTGCTTGTTTTTGTTGATGAGGATGTCGACAGGCTGGTGGTCCAACCCGAGCGCGCCCTGGGTGATCAAGGATCACCTTCGCGAACCAGGTCGGGTGACCAGGAGGTCGAAGCGCGGACCCTGGTTGACGATGCCAGGACAGCGACTCCTCCACCTGCTGCTGATGCTAGGGCACAGGGCTCCGTGGGCGACGTCGGGGCGTCAACCTCGCGCCCCGTCATCGACGTGGACCCCATCAACACGGTGCCCACCGCGTCGGACCAAGACCTGGTCGGGGACCCGATTCAAATCGAGCCGCCGCCGAAGGGTCCAGAAATGTCCGGCGCACAGGTACCGAGTTCGCCATCGACAGGGCCAATGTTGAGGCATTGGGAGATTGACTGGAATGGTACCCCTTGGCAGGAGGATATCTTCGATGACAATGAAGATATAAGGGCGGTCCGGAGCGCGATGTTGACGCTTAATGAGGCGTTGACGGTGAGTCTTTCTCCTATATTGTTTTTGACGACGTACTTATTTGAGCTGAATCGGATGATCTGTTGTTTTTGGAGTAGTCGCTGGCTGATCGTGCGAAGAGCAGGGCCGACCTGCTGAGAAATGCTGCGGCCACGCAACTGCGGGTGGTCGATCTTGAGCGGGAGCTCAAGCAGGTCCGTGAGGCGGCAGCTGCGGACAAGAAGAAGCTCGAAGACGAGCTGGCTGAGGAAAAGCGCAAGACCCGGGAGGCCAATGCACAGTTTAACACCATGAACACCGGTAAGATCGAAGTTGTCTTGTAGTTTCCTTCACTATTGTTGTCAGAGTCTTGTACTGACGAGGTTCTAGCCTCGGGATGTGTTGCAGAGTTTCACCACTGGGAAGACGAGCTCAAAAATGAGCTAAAGAACAGTAAGGAGAAGGTTCGATCCTTGGAGGTGAACCTTCGTGAGGTCGAGGCTGGCGCCAACGAGCTCAAGAGGACAATGAAGGAGAAAATAGACAGTGAGTTCGTTGTGACTCAAAAGTTGATTTATGAGAAGCAGGCTCGGCAGGATCTCGAGGTCAGCCTCGAGGTAGCCTTGAAGTCACTGCAGAATGACCAAGTGACCATTGTAGGGCAAGAGGTGGAGCTGAATGACCTGAAGAACGCTGCTCATTATGCAATGGATATGATAGCGTCGCAGGTCGAAGGGGAGGAGCCGAAGTCTGCTCTTGATCATCTTATAGCTATACCCGAGAAACTTCTCGACCTAATGAGGGTGACAAGCTTGGCGGCGGCGACAGAGGCATTAGTGCGGGTGAAGTCGCACTACCCCGAGGTTGACATGGTCTAGGTCGGGGAGAGTTCTGATATGACAAAAGACCTCAAGGCCCTGGAGCTTGAAGTGCACGACGCCGCTACGTCGGTAATGGATGCTCTTGACTATGAAGGCGATGATGGCGAAGAGTAGTTCTTAGTCCAGGAGCTGTACCTCCCCTCCTCTCAGTCATGTAAATAACATTTGATAAGACCTTCTTTTGCTGTCTGCATGACGTACTTACTTTGTGTCTACGCGAGCTTGGTAGTCTTTGAAGTGACGATGTCTTGTATAATGTTCCGCTAACCACTACTCACGGAGAGGCTGGCTTACCGACCTCCACGGCTCAGCAGGGAGGCTTACGTGTGATCGGCACGCGGGAAGGAGTCTAGGACTCAGGTTTAGCAACCTTTATGACCAAGCAGGCTCGCTGTGACACCAAGCGGGTAGTCATGAAGGATGATGTCCTCAGGTCGAACGACCCTTAGGTTGGCTTTGAGCCAAGCCCCCGAGCGTGTCGAGGGGGAGGAAGAGCTTTGAATTGGACCCCCAGGTCTTACGACCCATGTGCTGGCTTTGGCCAAGCCCCCGAGCGTGTCGAGGGGGAGGGTTAATAACATGAGGGAGGAGAAGGTAGGGCTCGAGACACAGCAGATGACTGCTTGAATCTAAAATTTATTGAAGCTGAAAAAGTACAAAAGACGAAAGATACACAGTTGTTAACAAACTATTCTACGGGTAGAAACGACGTAGATGTTCCACGTTCCAAGGGTTGGGCACGCCTTGTCCATCGCCCCACTGGAGGCGGTATGTAGATGGACTGATGACTTCGGTGACAATGAAAGGTCCTTCCCAAGGGGAAGAAAGCTTATGCATGCCATCGGTCTTCTGGATACACCTTAGGACTAGGTCGCCGACGTTAAAGGATGTCTCCTTAACGTTACGATCGTGGTATCGACGAAGTTGCTGATCGTGGTGAGCCTGACGCATGAAGGCGGCCAGTCGCTGTTCTTCGAGGCTGTCGAGGTCGACACGTTGAGTCTGCTCAGCTTCTCCCTCCTCGTAAAACTGTATGCGTGGAGCTCCAAAGGTAACGCCGTTAGGCAAAATAGCTTCAGAGCCGTAGACCAGGAAGAAGGGCGAGAAGCCTGTAGCAGAACTGACTTGGGTCCTTAGGCCCCAAATCACATGTGGTAGCTCGGCTAACCATCTTGTAGCGTAGTTTGAAGTGTCGTCAAAGATACGATCTTTGAGAGCTTGAAGAACCATGCCATTGGCACGTTCGACCTGGCCGTTGCACCTGGGGTTGGCGACCGAAGAGTAGTAGACGTCTATCATGTTGTCTTGGCAGAAATCCCAAAAGGCGGAGCCTGTGAAGGCTGGGCCAAGGTCGGTGATGATCCTATTGGGCACACCGAAGCGATGTGTTATGTCTTGTATGAACTTGGCCGCTTCCTCCGACTTGACCTTTGCGACAAGTCGGACTTCGATCCACTTGGTGAATTTATCGACAGCCACAAGAATATACCTGTAGCCGCCTGGGGCGGTTCGGAACGGTCCCACTGAGTCGAGGCCCCACATGGCGAAAGGCCAAGAAAGGGGAATTGTGCGCAGGGCCTGAGCTGGCTGGTGCTGCTGCTTGGCAAAGAATTGGCATCCTTTGCATCGTTTTACGAGGTCTTTCGCGTCAGACATGGCCGTGGGCCAATAGAAACCAGATCGGTACGCTTTACCAACCAGATTGGTGGAGGCTGCGTGGCAGCCACACTCCCCACCATGAATATCAGCCAAGAGCTGTAGACCTTCTGATCGCAGGATACACTTCATCAGGACGCCAGTGGAGGCGGCTTTTCTGTATAGGTCGGTACCAATCACGACGTAGTTAGCACTTCGTCGTGTGATACGCTCTCGTTCTGCTTTGTCTTCTGGGACTCGTTGGTCGAGTAGGAAAGCTATGAAAGGCTCGCGCCAATCATCTTCTTTTTCTGACATCAGCATGTCACGGGGAGGTGCTGTGGTTTGGTCCAGGTTGTCCGAATCCAATAACTTGATCAACGGCTTGCGTAGGTCATGGACGAACACACCCGCCGGAACTAGAGCTCTTTTGGAACCTAGTTTGGAGAGTACGTCGGCGGTGATGTTGTTGTTTCGTGGTACGTGCTGAAACTCAATTCCTTCGAAGTGGCCTTTGAGCTTGCGGATCTCAGCACAGTACGCATCCATTGTGTCTTTGACACAATCCCACTCTTTATTGACTTGTTCGATGACGACCTTGGAATCGCCAAAAGCTAGTAGTCGCTTGATGCCAAGGGACACTGCTATACGGAGCTCGTGAATTAGAGCTTCGTATTCTGCTCCATTGTTGGAGGCTTTGTAGTGTATCTGTAGGACATATTTGAGCTGCTCTCCCTGGGGAGAGATGAGTAGCACACCTGCTCCTGCGCCTTCGAGGTTGAGGGCGCCGTCGAAGTACATTATCCAGTGTTCAGGCCGCTCCTTGGGAGGGGGCATCTGGATTTCTGTCCACTCTGACACAAAGTCAGCGAGGATCTGTGACTTGATTGCCTGCCTGGGGCAGAACTCGATGTCGAACTCTCCGAGCTCCACCGACCACTTGACGATGCGGCCGTTGGCGTCACGATTGTGGATGATCTCTCCTAGAGGGAACGACGAGGGCACCGTGATCTTGTGGGCTTGGAAGTAGTGGCGCAGTTTTCTCGACGTGATCAGGAGTGCATAGAGCAACTTCTGAGGTTGCGAATACCGTATTTTAGCGTCGGCCAGGACCTCGCTTATGTAGTATACAGGTCGTTGAACAGGGTAGGCCTGCCCTTCTTCTTCTCGTTCTGCGACGAGAACCGTGCTGACCACATGAGTGGTGGCGGAGATGTATAGTAGGAGGGTTTCCCCTGCTACTGGTGGAGTCATGATTGGAGGTGTGGTCAAGGACTCTTTGAGAGCCTCGAATGCCTTCTGTGCTTCTTCGTCCCATACGAATTTATCTGCCTTCTTCAATAGCTTGAAGAAGGGCAGACCTTTCTCGCCGAGCTTGCTGATGAAATGACCTAGAGCCGCCATCATACCAGTGAGTTTCATGACGTCTTTCTTGCAAGATGGTTTGGCCATGTTGCGTATTGCGTCGACCTTCGCGGGGTTGGCTTCAATGCCTCGGTGTCCGACCATGAAGCCCAGGAGCAATCCGGAGGGTACACCGAAGACACATTTGGTAGGATTGAGTTTCCACTGGAACTCTCGTAGGTTGGCGAAGGTTTCGGCGAGGTCGGCGATGAGCTGATCTTCCTCGGTGGTCTTGACGACCACATCATCGATGTAGGCTTCCACATTCTTCTCGATCTGCGTCTTCAGGCATTTCTGTATCGCCTTCTGGTATGTTGCTCCCGCATTTTTGAGGCCAAAGGTCATGACCTTGTAGCAGTAGATGCCATTGGGCGTTATGAATGCTGTCTTGTCTTCATCATCAGGATTCAAAGCTATCCGATGATAACTTGAGTAGCAGTCGAGAAAGCATAATAAAACGCTACCAGCCGTGGAGTCCACGACCTGATCGATGCGAGGAAGAGGGAAGGGATCTTTTGGGTAGTGCTTGTTGAGGTCGGTGTAGTCGATACACATCCTTAATCCGCCAGTCTTTTTGGGTACAAGGACCGGGTTTGCGAGCCAAACTGGGTGTTTACATTCACGGATGAATCCTGCAACTAAGAGCTTGCAGACTTCTACTTCTATAGCTTGCTTTCTATCTTTTGCAAATCACCGGAGCTTTTGCTTGATAGGTCGGGCAGTCTTGTTTACTTCAAGGGCGTGCTCAGCCAGCCTCCTGGGGACGCCGGGCATGTCGGACGGGCTCCATGCGAAGATGTCAGCGTTGTCCCGAAGGAAACTGGTGAGCGCGAGTTCCTATTTGGGGTCGAGATTGGCCCCGATGACGACTTCTTTAGATGCATCAGGCAGGCCACACTTTCTTCATAGCAGGACTTGGGTCCAAGGCTGTAGCTGTATGCTTCTGCTCTGGTACCTCCAGAGTGGTTTGGTCGATCTTGGCGGCCTGGGCGACCATGACCGTAGCTGCAGCTTTGCATGCGGAGTCTTTGGCGAGCTCGATAGTGGTGCTTTCGCAATTGTAGGAGACCATGATGTCTCCCAGGACGGAAAGAATTCCGTCAGGCGCTGGCATCTTCATGATGAGGTAGGTGTGGTGCGGTATGGCCATGAACTTGGCCAACATAGGTCGACCAAGGATGGCATGGTAGGAGGAGCGGAAGTCTGCGACCTCGAATGTCAGGTACTCCGTTCGGAAGTTTTCCTGTGTGCCAAAGGTGACCAGGAGGCAAACACGACCTATGGGGTACGCAGCCTTGCCGGGCACCACACCGTAGAAGGGTTCATCGCAGGCAGTCATCTTGTTGAAGTCGTAGTCCATCTTTCTCAGTGTTTCTGTGAAGATGATATTCAGGCTGCTGCCCCCGTCGACAAGGGTCTTAGGCAGGAACGCGCCATCCACTATGGGATTGACGACCAGCGGGTAGGTCCCGGGGTCAAGTATGTGGACCCAGTGGTCCTTCCTGGAGAAGGTGATGAGGAACTCCGACCAACGCAGGGGTTGCGGAGTTTCAGTGTTGACTTGGGCGATCTCTTTCGCATTTGACCGTATTTGCCTGTTGCTTTTGGCTGCTTGGCGACCACCCACGATGAAGTTGATCTCGCGGTTGGCTGTCTGAAACACGCCGTTGGGGTTGCCCCCTTTTGGCGGTGGTGGTGGGGAACGCTCCTTGCGATTGTTGTTGTTGCGGTTATGGTCATCCTGGCGGCGGCGATCGTCCCGTCAGTCGTAGCGTCGGTCGTCGCGGTTGTCTTCGCGGTGGTCATCACGGCGGTAGTCGTCACGTCTATCATCACGTCGGTCTTCGCGGCGATAGTCGCGGCGGTAATCCCGACGGTCCCTATCATCGTTGCGACGGTAGGGTCGGCGATCTCGGTAATCACGTCGATCAGGTCGACGGCTACAATTGTCATAGCGGCGTCCGCTGTTTTGATCGTCGTTGCTATTGCTCTTGGACTTCTTGGGCTCTGGGGGGACCCCTATGGCTCGCTTGAGCTGTTCGCACTCCCTCATGGTGTGTTTGGCGTCGCGGTGGAACTGGCACTGGTCGTCCATGACCATGTTGAAGTCACCTTCAAGGAAGGTGGAAGGTCGGGGTGGATCGGTCACGTAGGCCTCGCCAGATCGCTTGCGCGACCTGTTGCCCCCATCGTCGTGGTCTTCTCCCTTGAAGTCATGCATCACCGCGTCTTGAGTGTCGATGAGCTTGTCGACGTAAGCCATGAGGTCGCCAATGGTATGTGCGTCAGCTTCATGGATCTTCTCGAAGAGCTTGATGTTGGTTATCCCCTTTTTGTAGTATGCGATGACGTCGTCGTCTTTAACACCCGCGAGAGTGTTGCGGTTTTCGAAGTAGCGGTTGGTGTACTCTCGGAGAGTTTCATCACGCCGCATCCGTACTCTTGTGAGGTGATGCGTGTTGCCAGGGCGGTTGTAGGTCGCTTGATAGTTAGTCGTGAAGAGACGCGACAAGGTCGCCCACGAGGTAATGCACTCCGCAGGAAGGTTGTCGAGCCACAGGAGTGGCGCTTTTCCCATTACAAGGGGGAAGTATCCCACCATGTGATCTTCGTTACCTCCGGAGGCGCGTGCTGCAATGCTGTACATCTTGAGCCAAATACTTGGGTCTGAGCGACCGTCGTACTTCTCGATGGCTGGCTTGAAGTCTTTGGGGTATCTGATCGTCCTGAGACGACGTGAGAATGCTGGGAAGTTGTTGACTGCTCCAGGGCTGGTCGATGGAGCATACGCCGTTGGGATGATGTAGAGGTCGTCTGGCGGACCATTGTCTTGGACGTATTGGGCACGTCGAAGAAGTTCTTGGTCGTGCATATTCCGTAACTCCGTTGCCTGGATTGGATTGTTGGCGTTAAGGGGATCAGGGACCCCATTGACGCGGTCGTAGTTAGCACGACGTGCTATCTCCACTTCATCTCGTATCTGTTGACGTTGACTGCACTCAGCGTGATTGGCTTGAACTGGTGGAGGTTGGGCTCCGACATTATGCTGGGCGGCGGCAGCATTAGCTGCATTGTTGGCGACGTTTCCTGCAGCATTGGCGGCAGGATTGGCTGCGGGGTTGGCTGCAGCGTTGGCGCCGGGGTTGGCTGCGGCGTTTGCGGCAGCATTGGCAGCGAGATTGACCGGCTGTACCACTTCGTTTTCGCCACCTCCTTCTTCGGGCACAGGCTGGAGAGGAGCATTGGCGTTGGAGCGACGTCGTTGCCGAGGGTTTTCCGACCTACTCCTGGAGTAGGAGCTTGCAGCTGATCTGCTGTATCCTGGGCCCCTTTCTTCGACCTGGGCCGTGGCGATGCGAATGTGGGCTTGAAGACGGCGTATTGCGGGAGTGTCCTCGAGCTGACCTAGTGCTGCCAGAGCTGCACCCAGATTAGCTTGAGGCGAGTTGTAGACTTCGTGGCCATCTTGCTCAAAGTCCCTGAGGAGGTCTCTGGCACGTAGGCGATTCTGACGAGGTTCATTGCGGTTGGGTTGCTGAGGTGCAGCTGGAGCTGCGGGGGCTTGAGCCCCGATGTTGCCAGCTGGTTGGTTGCCAGCGGCTTGCCCGACGTTGGCCACAGGCTGACCTGCGCCTACGGCAGCTGCGTCTAGCTCCTGCTGACGACGTACAGCTCTTGCGCGTTGGCGTTTTCACGTTCGATGCGTTGTTCATTCGTCTCGCCGTCTTGAGGAGGTACATCAGCAGAGACCACCAGGACCTCGCGGTCTGGGATCTCGAACGCTTCTCCCGGATAGTTCGGGGAGATGGTCGTGCGGGCGATCTGAAACGCAAGGCGATCCGGAGACAGCTCGCGATTGATCTGGCGGCGATGAGCTGCAGTGAGAGGTCGGCGAAGCTTCTAGAGCACACGGCATTGGCGAGCCGTGTGTTTGGGATTCTCGTGGATGGGGCAAGGGTCGTCGATGTGACCCCTGTGGTCTCCATGATGTGGGATCTTGGGTCCAGATTCAATCTGGATCTTGCGCTTCATGTAGCGAGACGCTGCATGAGCTGCGTTCCGCAGGCCAAGAGGCATGCTGGATGAGGATGGATAGATCCTGCGAGGGCGTCTAACGCGCTTGCAGACCTTGATCGTGTCGGAGAGCATGCCTTCGACACGATTGAGTCCCGCGATCAGGTCACTAGGAGTGGGTGGGTGGGTTTCTGCCAGCAGATCTGTCCCGACCTGCTGGGTGGAGGTGACCGCGTTGCTCTCAATGAGGAGGCAAGCGGCTGGAGTAGTGGATTTCGCCGGCATAGAGCCGAAGCAGATGTCGATGGGGTTGGTGAGGATGTCCGCCATGCTCTCCGGGAAGATGACGCCGTTGGTCGAAGCCATCGAGTTCCACGAAGAACCTCGGATTCCGCCCCTACCTGGCGCGCCAACTGTCAGAGGTTTAGATCTGAGCAGTCCACAGGGGGGTCAACCCTGGTGGTTTATTTGTTCGGCGGGGAGATCAGAAGCTAAGAACGTGATGGTTATGCTAACGTAGCACACGGAAATTACGGCGAGACACAAGGGACAAGGCGATTTTATACTGGTTCGGGCCTCCGGAGAGTAAAACCCTACGTCCAGTTCTTCGATTTGTATTGATTTGATCGTGGCGAAGGTGGAGGTGGTCTGCGTGGTGTACCTGTCCCTGGGGACGCCCTTGCCCGCTTTATATTGGGCGACGGACAAGGTCGGTGGACCGGAGTCCGGGTCGGTTACGACCAGGAGACCTAAATCTAGCTGACTACAACACTTGCCATATCCGTCGATCTGCTTTGGTCGGAATCCACCGATGTCTTATCTTGCAAGTCAGGTCGTCTGCAATCTTCTGGAAGGTCTTCAGGAGGTCGTGTGGGCCACCAACTAGGTCGGTTGGGCCCATTGACAGGTCGGCGGGTCTTCTGGTAGGCCGGACCCACTTGTCGGGGACGGCCGTGAGTCTGGTCGGTGGGGACCCAGGGGTACCCATGTCTCACAGGAGGAACCCACTTTCCCAACTATCCAATCCGTAGAGGATTGCACTCCTCTTACAAAAACATGGTTCACTGATGAACCATTTCAACCATATAGAGAGTTTGACGACCCCTCGTGCGATTTCGTCTACGAGTTTTACGATGAGCTATTTGCTGACTTTGGGAATACTTGGAATTACTAAAGAGTAGAGAGACCAAAAGCACAAGAGGAGCCGGAAACTCCTATCTCTTGCTCAGAGGAACGAGCCGAGCATTTTAGGCTCATTTCAAATCTTTCGGCCATCATGAGTAGAGAATGGTTGGATGAGGCGGAAGCCTCGACCGATGTCATAAAATTCCCAACCAAAATGAGGCACACTAGATGTGAACTCATGGGAAATAAGTATGATGTCGGATATGAACCTAGCCTAGGGGTCAACATTATCAGTTCATCCTTAGCAAAATCCCAAGCAGTCGGGTCTTCTCTCTCAAGATCTTCAAAACTCCTTAACATCCCTTCAGGAGAGACATTAGGCTGCCATGGCGTTCTTCGGGTGATTCCCGTAAAATTTACGGAACACGAGCTCTATCTTGATTTTCATCTCTTTGACCTACCTTGTCATCACACTCATTCAATCATCATCGGTAGACCTATCATGAAAATCTTAGAGCAATCCCCAAGGAAACCAGAGTTGGAGCTAAAGATCGGTGACGACTTCCTGCCGGTATCTTATCTTAGAACCGAAAACACCCCCGTAGAAGCCGAACCCCAACCAGATCTACTAGAGGAAGTAATGGCCGCTTCCCTAGCAGAGCTAGCTCAACCAAACTTTGAAGAAGAAATCCCGTTCTTCACGGAGGAGGATGAGGCCCCAGTCTCGTTTAAGCTAGACCCAACCGAGAAACCGGAACGACCATCAATAGAGCTTAAACCTCTTCCTCCGGGATTAAAGTACGCGTTTCTCCATGGGAATCGAGAAACTCCAGTGATCATCAGTGATAAGTTATCTGAGGTGGAAACTCAGCAGCTCATCACTGTTCTTGAAACCCATCGATCAGTACTAGGATACTCTCTTCAAGATCTCAAGGGAATTAGCCCCACTCTTTGCACACATAGGATCCCCATCGAACCCGACGCAACCCCTTCAAGAGAACCTCAACGTCGGCTCAACAACAACATGAGGGAGGTAGTGAAAAAGGAAGTCTTAAAACTCCTTCATGCCGGAATTATCTACCCGGTACCCAATAGTGAATGGGTTAGCCCCGTTCAAGTTGTGCCCAAGAAGGGAGGCATGACGATAGTGCGCAATGATAAGAATGAGCTCATCCCTCAGCGCACCGTCACAGGGTGGCATATGTGCATAGACTATCGCAAGCTTAACATGGCCACCAAGAAAGACCACTTTCCCCTTCCTTTCATTGATGAGATGTTGGAACGATTAGCGAAGCATTCCTTCTTTTGCTTCCTAGACGGTTATTCTGGTTATCACCAAATTCCTATCCATCCCGATGACCAAGATAAAACCACTTTTACATGCCCTTATGGAACTTACGCCTACCGGCGAATGTCCTTCGGGCTATGTAATGCTCCAGCCTCTTTTCAATGTTGCATGATGTCAATCTTCTCAGATATGATTGAGCAAAGCATGGAAGTATTCATGGACGATTTCTCGGTTTATGGAAAGACCTTCTCGGAGTGTCTTAAAAATCTTGATAGAGTCCTTAGAAGGTGTGCCGAGAAGGATCTTGTCCTCAACTGGGAAAAGTGCCATTTCATGGTAAGAGAAGGGATCGTTCTCGGACACAGGGTGTCTGAACGAGGAATAGAGGTGGATAGAGCTAAGATAGAAGTTATTGAACAACTTCCACCTCCGGCCAATGTCAAGGGTATCCGTAGTTTCCTAGGCCACGTAGGATTCTACCGTAGATTCATCAAAAACTTCTCGGAAATTGCCCGTCCCTTGACCAAACTCTTAGCCAAGGATGTCCCCTTCGTTTTCGATGAAGAATGCCTTATTGCATTCCATACCCTCAAGAAAGCCTTGATCTCAGCCCCGATTATCCAACCTCCCGATTGGAGTTTACCTTTTGAGATCATGTACGATGCTAGCGATTATGCCGTTGGGGCGGTCCTAGGACAAGAAACACCATGCTATAGCCTACGCTAGCAAGACTCTCAACGGTGCTCAGCTAAATTATGCTACCACCGAAAAAGAGCTCCTAGCTGTGGTCTTTGCAATAGACAAGTTTAGGTCCTACCTAGTGGGGGCCAAGGTGATTGTTTTTACAAATCATGTCGCCCTCAAGTACCTCCTCACCAAGAAAGATGCAAAGCCGAGATTGATCTGATGGATTCTACTACTCCAAGAGTTTGACATAGAAATCAAGGATAAACCAGGAGTAGAAAATTCAGTGGCAGATCACTTATCAAGGCTTCATCTAGAGCATGATTCATCGCTGCCAATCAATGATTTCTTGAGGGACGATACACTCCTCAGAGTAGACAACAAAGATCCGTGGTATGCAGACATTGTCAATTTCATGGCATCAGGATATGTGCCACCCGGGGGAGATAAGAGGAAGTTGATATACGAGAGTAGACTCCATATGTGGGACGACCCCTATCTATTCCGCATATGCGCGGACGGTCTCCTACGACGTTGCGTACCATAATGGGAAGTGAACGGCATCTTAGAAAGGTGTCACTCGTCAGAATATGGAGGACACTATGGAGCATTCCGTACCAATGCAAAGGTCTGGCAATGTGGTTTCTTCTGGCCCACCATGTACCAAGATGCCAAGGATTTTGTGAGAAGATGCCTAAGATGTCAGAAGCATGGTAACATTAGTACAAGAGATGCCATGCCCCTCACCACCAATCTTCAAGTCGAAATCTTCGATGTTTGGGGGATCGACTACATGGGACCTTTTCCAATGTCAGGGAATTGTGAATACATACTAGTGGCAGTGGATTATGTGTCAAAATGGGTAGAAGCAATACCCTGTCATACAGCAGCTGCTCGAAGCTCGAAGAAAATGTTCCACAACATAATATTCCCTAGATTCGGAGTACCGAAGGTTGTCATCAGTGATGGGGGATCACATTTCATTGATGGAAACTTCAGAAGATACTTGAAAGCTCAAGGAGTGGAGCACCGAGTCGCTACTCCATATCATCCCCAAACAAGTGGTCAAGTTGAAACATCAAACAAGAAAATCAAGAACATCCTTCAAAAGACTGTCCACGAGATGGGAAGAGGATGGAAAGATAAACTTCCCGAAGCATTGTGGGCATATCGTACGGCCTACAAAACCCCCATCGGTATGACACCATACCAATTGGTCTATGGGAAGACATGTCATTTGCCCGTGGAATTGGAGTACAAATCACATTGGGCTATCAAGAAGTGGCATATGGATCTTCCCACCGCCGGAATCAAAAGACAAATGCAATTGGGTGAACTCGAGGAATGGAGGGAGAAAGCATATCACAATGCAAAGATGTATAAGGAGAAAACCAAGAGGTGGCACGACAAGAGGATCAAGAAGAAATCTTTTGAACCGGGAGATAAGGTAACCGAGGTGCACCAGAGACAGCTCACGAAGCACGACACAGAATTTGGGTGGGCCGGCCGTACCACCTAGGGCCAGCCGCACCTATGATTTCTGCATGAACCAAACACTTTCATGCCGAGTCACGCTGGTTTGAATCTCTAACTCATCTCGTGATGTTATCTTATGGTCACCCTACTTATCTTGTTTAGTATCAAAACTGCATCATCATACTTTTGAAAAAAAAAGTTGCCTACCCATTCTCACCTTGGAAATGAGGAATAATTGCTATGTCAACCCCTTGCAAGAACCTAGTATGCAATTTTTATACTCTATAGGCTTGATGAATTTGTTGGTTCTCTTCGAAACATGAGCCTGAATTAAACCTTTGTGGGAAGCAAATGCTTATGACCAAACCCATGGTGTTGACTAGTATGATATGGTTAGACGATGTTGATCTTGCTCTATCTCATAGTATGGTGAAAATCTCGGATGAATTTCTTTTGAAAATAAAACAAGACAAGTTCCTCAATGGTCATATCACCTACCAAAGCCATATGTCGATTTCAACGCATAAACCTTCTACATATGCTTGCTTGTGACCCATTGAGTTTTGCCAAATTGTTTGTGACCCTTGGTAGAATCTTTTCATGCTTCCATGATCGAGATCACGTACACCCACATATACATGCTAACTCCTACACCGGGAGTTACGCAAAACATGCCATCCATCCACCAAAAATAAATACTCCAAGTTCCAAAGAGATTTCTCTTCTTGCAAAAGGAGAGAGGGGTCATTGAAAAGAAAAAAAAAGAAAGAGAAAAATAAATGCTCAAAGAAGCATAGAAAAATGTGCTCCAATCAAAGAGCATAGAAAAAAATGAAGCATGACCCTCCTTCCAAAAGCAAGAGGAGAATCTCAAAGCAAGGAGTACTTAGAAAAAAAACAAACAAAAATATTCCACACACTTGCACATCTCGATCAAGTTGCATGACTAGTCTCTTCTTGGATCCGGTCTTTGGCTCAACAACATTATGTGGCACAAGTGAGTCTCATGCTTATCCTACCCAAAGCTCCGCATACAAGCCATAGAGTAGTAAGTTGAGGCTCTTTCAAAAGCCTTTGGTGAGGTAACAAACACCACTTGAGCGATCGAGGGAACCATTCGAGGAACTTTGTCTCTCTTTGCAAAAATTTTCAAAAACTCCGAGACAGAATCCAGAAAAAGAGAAGAGTAAGTGATGCACAGTCAAAACCGTTCTACTCTTCAACTTCCAAAGGCAAGGTGAAAAGTTACAAGCCCCACAGGTAAGCAAGGCAAAGTTTCTTTGGTACCAACACTTTCAAATAGCCAGTAGGGCGTGGAATTGTGCTCTAGTACTTGCAGGGGAGTAACATGAAGTAATGTCCAATCCGCCTTTCAAGACTAGGCTTTGCTCGAGGACGAGCAAAAGTCTAGCGTGGGGGAGTTTGTTGACGGTCCTTACAACAAACTTTTGACCGTCAACATCTCGGCTACGGTAGCACTTTACAACGAATTTCATGCATGTTTTAGGTGCTAACAAGGTTCCACGAGTTGTGTTGAGTTTTTACCTACAGGATCAAGATTAGGGGGCAATTCCGGAGCACCGAGCCATATATGGTAGGCAAGGCCGCACCTAGTGGTACGGCCGGCCCCACCTTACCCCTCTATGCAGGTTCCCACCAAGTACAGTTCCAAGCACCGGCTCCCAAAGGACCAAACTCATCACAATCGTGTTGGATCAATCAAACAAACCACAAGAGAGATGCACCGGGGCCAGGAGGCAGGGCCGGCCGCACCACCTAGGCCGGCCGAACCTCCAGGTGCGGCCGCACCACCTAGGCCGGCCGCACCTGCCCAACTCGCTCAAACAAGCCACCAGGTCTCGGTCACTCAAGGGAACACCGCTGCGAACGATCCTGATCGATGGAACAAGGTCGGTTCAATCCAGAGGTCGAGATTAGCCTCACTTGGATCCATGGACCCACAAACCAGTTAGCAACCGACGTGGGGCAACAACCAAGACTTCATCTACACATAGGAGCGTGATCCAGAGTGAATGACACGAGGGCCCAGGGCCGACCGCACCAGGAGGACCGGCCGCACCTCCTTCCCTCGGCAAACCGACCCACAACTGCCTTCTAACCGAACCGCCTCAGGGACCAAATCACAGACGCACGATCGAAGGCGGTGAAAATCACAGGGCCGGCCGCACCTGGAGATACGGCCGCACCTCCTTGCCGGGCACTACAGCTCCCTCTCGCCTACAAGTACCCCCTCCTGCAGCCACCGACCTACGGGGGCTATAAATTGAGCCAGGCACCTCGGGGAAGAACACAAGTGATTAGAAGCAAGTGGCGGAGCCCTCCAGAAGTTAGCATTCAGAGAGTAGGGTGAGAGAGTTGAGTGTTGGAGTAGAAGCCGGAGTCGGTCTTCTTCTTGTACCTCGGCGGGTGCGGTACAACTTCGGTCGTCCACACCCGGGATACTTTGTAAGTTCGGATTCATGAGTAACTAAGTCTCAATTCATTTCATTGTTCGCTCTTAGGTTCCTCGATTGTGGTTTAAGTAGTTTCTACTTATCGTGATTGCTTTGCTCTAGCGCGGGGTAAAGTAGTGCTCGGTTAGTGTAGACGCGGTGTCTAGACTCTCCGGTACCTTGGAATGCTTCCCGGTTCAACGGAATAGTTGTGGTACCCTAGGAAGGTGACAGCTCCGGACGGGCTCTGTAGTCCACCACGTTAGTTCCGGCAGGTAGGAGTTACGACATCAGAGCCCCCTTCTCATCCCTTTCTGTGGCTTTTTTCCCTCTGGCCCCGACGAGCGACAAGGTGTGCCTTGATTCTACCCGTGACCCTCACGAGTCCCAAACTTCATTAGCTATCCCCTCTCTACCCGAAATCTACCCTTGCCTTTCTATCCTTCGTCACCATATCCCCCGGACGAATTAGTTCAGGTTCTCAACACTTCTCGTTCCCCGAGGAAATCGATACCTTGGAATACTCCCGGGTGAAAGCTATAGCGGTATCCGTGCGCTTGCGGATTTATCTGTGATCGTGTAGTATACCAACAAGCTTTCTGGCGCCGTTGCCGGGGATATAAACCTGGTGCAACGCTAGAGAGTATCAATAAGCTTTCTGGCGCCGTTGCCGGGGATATAAACCTGGTGCGACACTAGAGAGTGTCAACAGTCTTCTTGAGCTCGAAGAAGTGGCGCCACAAGTGGAAGTGTGGCGCTATGCCGAGGTAGGCCTCGCAGAGGTGGATGAAGGTGGAAATGATGTTGATTGAGTTTGGAACGAAGTGTACCAGCTCGATCCGGTAGAAGAAGAGGAGGTCGCGGAAGAAGTCGTCCGCCGGGACCCCGAATCCGCGCTTGATGTGCGCGAGGAAGACGATGGTCTCACCGGTCCCTTCCGTCGGGAACTCCTCTCCCGCCGCAGGCCTCCAGCCGACCTCCGTCTTGGGCCTTAGCAGCCCGCGGGTCGCCAGGGCTTGGATCTGCTCCTCCATCACAACGGACGGCTCCCAGACGTTGTACGGCGGCAGAATCGGCGCTTTCTCCATCTTCTCCTCCTCGAAGCCGATGGATTTGGATCTAAACACTACGAGGGTCTTGGTTCGCATGTGAGGTCGCGGTGCACGGCGGACCTAAGCACAGCGGCGCTGCTGTTCTCTCTAAGCAATGGAGTGGCGGCGGAACCCTAGTGCGGTGTGGAAATGAAAGCAAGTAAAGGCCCCTGGGCCATGGATCGGCCTTATATAATCGGGCCCCAGCGGCGCAACGGGTGGCCGCGCCCAACGTCTCTTTGGCGCAAATCACGACGACCCAGCGGCTCGGCGTCTTCAACGGATCTATCGCTCAACGGTTCTTTCAGCCTAATGGTAAAATGGCAGTAACGGCTAGTTCCGTACGGGAATCTGCGTTCGCCGGCCTCTAGTCAGCGTTCCGGCCGACGTGGACTCGTCATGCCCCACATTCAAGCCCCCAAACCTAAATATCTCCAATGTGACATTCAAGGTCGCCACGACCAACGGACGACCTATGGGCCAGCCCTATCGCCCATTCAAGGTCGTCAAGGTATCGGCAGCCTTCTAGGTCGCCTTGGCCTCCTCGCGGCGGGTCCATACCGCGTCTTCCAGGCCCAGCTGCCTACCCGCCTTCTAGGTCGCTCCGACCTACAAAGGCGACATCCTATCAACATCCCCGTGCTTAAAGGCTCTACTGTCCATTGACGACCTCTTGGTCATAATCACAGCACCCCGCTGAGGCCCTATTGCCTTCTAGGTCGATTCCGACCTACAGAATTCAGGATTGACACCCTGCGTTGCGCCACTGCACAGCGGCCTAGAAGGTTTCCTGTGGAGTCCCATCTTTTGCTAGGGTGCTCTCACAAGATCCCAAAACGGACCAGTGTCACCTCGGGCCTCTCCCGGCGCAGCGTGACGGTTTCCAACGCCACATTAGGCCTCCGCCCACAAGGCCTGTCAAGGCATGTACTGCCCCATGCTGCACTTGAATTCCTCGCTGGGCGCGGGTGCAGAGATTGGTGGAGTTCTCCTAACTTCGCAAGCATTCTCCTAGCTCCAAGGGATGATACTCTAGCGCTATGCTCGGGTGGACGCACACAAGACCAGGGCATTGCGTAATTATGAAGCGGCTTCACCATGTTGTTCCTCCTTGGTTCAAGAAGCAAGCAAGGAGGCCTCCTATTTATAGCAGTGGAGCTCCGCTTCGGTCGCTGTCCATACCTCAACTGACGCGGCATCCTTATCCGCATCAATGTTACCACATGAAGCGCGAGGTCGTTGTCTACTACCGGAAGCACTGACACGTCTGTCACGGGCTTGATGACAACTTTTCAGTTTTTGTCGCATAGCGGCAGCGACTGCATCCCTGCTTAGGGCAGGTCCTGTGCTTATACAGTCCGCCTGTGGGTCGCTACACGACAAGACTCCTGGCGCCTGGTGTTGCCCTGCAAAGATTCCGGACAGTTTGTATTATTCAACGGGAAGAGCATCTCAAAGCACAAGCAAAAGGCCGTAGGTTCTCGGTTTCTTCTTCGAGCACCAACCTGACCTTGCAGATCGCCTTACTGCTCGGGGGCTACTTCACGAGTGCGTCTTGTGACGCCCTCTTTGCCTACGTCGCGTCGACCTACCAGAAGCAAGCCTCCGCCATCCCTCCGCTCGACCTCCCTTCGGTCAGCATAGGGACCTTCCACGAAGGCGTGACGATCTTCCCTGATTCTGGTCAGGTCGGCGGTTCTTCAACAAACTACAACGCCTTGTCTTCACTTCAAACCCCTGGATCTGCGCTCCAGGAGCTTGACGTTCGGCTTCGTACGCGCTCACGGGAATTTTCTTCTTTGGATCCCCGTGCACCCTGCGCGACCTCGACGGTGCCATGACGTCGTCTCAGCCGCTACGCCTACACGTCGATCGGGGGCTTGAGAGACATGGGTACCCATGGGTCCCCACCGACCAGGGTCCCAGAGGTCCCTGCCATGTGGACCCGACCTGTCAGAAGCCCCACCGACCTGCAAGTGGGCCTGGAGACCTTATCCGCAACCCCGGTGACCTTGGAAGACTCCAGAAGACCTTATCCAGATCCCGGAGGACCCGCCGGGCTTGTGGCGCAAGTCTCTCCCCAGGTCGCGGCTCGGCGCCGCCAGAAGGTCCGCAGATCGCGGGATTCACCCTGTAATCATGGAAGATGACCATCCTAACTTGTAACCAACCCCGATGAGGGTCCACCGACCTCAAATGGAAGCCCTAGCCCGTTGACCATATAAGGCGGCCTAGAGCTCCATTCGATGGGAGCTCTCCATCCACACATAATTCCACCGCATACTGAACGTAGGGTTTTACTCTCCGGAGGCCTAAACCAGTCTAAACCCTTGTGTCTCTCACCATTATCGCCGTATTCTGAGTTCTCTCTGTGAACTACCACCTACGCTCTTAGTTCCTTGATCCCCTCCAATCAACCTACAACCGCTTGGGTAGCCCCCTTGTGGATCTGTCCAGGTCTCACCCCCTGACAAGAAGATATAAAGCCACGTTGGCCTGTCATGTTCTAGATGTTGATCAACAAATTTCAGCGTCATCACAACTCAATGAAGGACATTGGAGATGTCTATTCTTCAAGTACTGCTGGGAGGAAGGAATCAAACTACCAATGGCAGAAAATTGTCCAGAATGCAACGGAGCTTATAACAATAGCAGCTCATCCAAGAGGGTTTGCTTCAATGACAGAAGGCCTACGACTGGAGATCACCGTGAATTCAGCAACCAACGGATCCCAGTTCATCAACGGCTGGGGGCAAAGCCAGCGTCCATGATCAGCTGGGGGGCAAGGCTAGTGTTTATGATCGGCTGGGAGGCCGAGTCAATGAGAAGTCAAACAATCGGCTAGAAGAGATGGCCGATTCCTTGGTTCCTGATGAGGATATCATGTGCCGAGCTCCTGAACGTCGACGCACCGTACAACTGGACGATGAAGGATCAAGTCAGTCACACAAGAGGCCTAATCCACAATGGTGTCCAGATGGCTTGACCAAGTCTTAGAAGAGGAGAGTCCAGCATCTACGACAGCTAAAACAGCAAGAAGAAGAAGAAAGACGTGGGTTGGACAAGAAAAAGGTTCGGTCTCAAGTATGGCGCCCTAAGCCTAAGGCCGATGATGGGAAGGATGGTAAACCAAAAGCTGATATAAACATGGTTGTCCTTCTACCAAAAGAGTTCATGGCCCCAATCGATTCGGATGCATCTGATGAAGAACTTGGAATGGCTCCATTAACACTGGAACCTACACAAGCTATCTTTGTGAAACCAGAAGATGAGAAAAGACAACACTTGAAGGCATTATTTCTCAGGGGATTTGTCAACAGGAAGCCAGTCACCAGGATGCTAGTAGATGGAGGAGCAGCAGTTAATCTAATGACATACACCTTGCTGCGCAAGATTGGGAAGTCTGATGAAGATCTAACCCAAACCGACATGATGTTGGTGGACTTTGAAGGCAACGTTTCTCCAGCTCAAGGTGCAATTTGTGTGGAGCTCACCATCGGCAGTAAGACCCTTCCAACCACCTTATTTGTCATTAAAGGGAGGGGATCTTAAAACCTACTATTGGGTCGGGATTGGATACATGCCAATTGCTGCATACCCTCTACAATGCACCAATGTATCATCCAATGGATCGGAGTTCAGTGGAGATGGTCAAAGGAGAAACCTCCTTGACGGTGGCAGCTACAGCAGCACAAGGATGGACTTATGATCGAGTGAGTTGCATATCAGGAAAAGCATGTGATACCAAGTATCTCAAGGTGTCCGATTTTGGACTAAAGCCGGTTCAAGCAGTCGGCTCTGATGACAAGATTTAATGGATCAGTTCATAGAAGATGAAGGGAAGCTTAGGCATGGGTTTACATTGGCCGACGAATTAGAGAAGATAGATCTTGGAGATGGAAGCAAACCAAGGCCGACATATATAAGTGCCAAGTTAGATACAGAATACAAGAAAGAGCTGATTGCATTGTTAAAAGAATTCAAGGATTGTTTTGCCTGGGAATATTATGAGATGCCCGGTTTAGACCGATCCATCGTTGAACATCGGTTACCAATTAAGCCAGGATATTGACCTTTCCAACAACATCCTAGGCAATGCAACCCCAAGATTTACCCCGATATAAAAGCCGAGATAACAAAGTTACTTTAAGCTGGTTTTATTCGGCAGTGCCGATACGTCGAATGGATTTCTAACATAGTTTCTGTCTACAAGAAGAATGGCAAAATACGCGTGTGCATTGATTTCAGGGACTTGAACAAAGTGACACCGATGGACGGATATCCAATGCCGATAGCCGACGCATTGGTCAACGCCGCTGCAGGGCATAAAGTCATCAGCTTTATGGACGGTAATGCTGGATATAATCAAATATTCATGGCCATAGAAGATATTGCAAAAACTGCTTTCAGATGCCCTGGTCACATGGGGATATACGAGTGGATCGTCATGAATTTTGGACCGAAGAACGCTAGTGCCACGTATCAAAGAGCCATGAATTACATATTCCACGAACTCATCGGCAAGATAGTGGAAATCTACATTGATGATGTGGTTATCAAGTCAAAAAGCTACAAAGAGTATCTAGCCGACCTATGAAAAACATTGGAGTGCACAAGGAAGCATGGTTTAAAGATGAATCCCAACAAGTGTGCTTTCGGTGTTTCAGCCGGCCAATTCTTGGGTTTCTTGATACATGAAAGAGGAATTGAAGTTGGCCAAAAGTCAATCAGCGCAATTGACAAAATAGAAGCACCATCAAATAAGAAAGAGCTTCAATCGTTGATCGGCAAGATCAATTTTATCAGAAGATATATATCCAACTTGTCTGAAAGGATTCAGCCGTTCACACCCCTATTAAAGCTCAAGGGCGATCAGAAATTTGTATGGGGGAGGAGCAACAGAAAGCTTTGGACAACATCAAGCAGTACTTAAAGTCTCCTCCTGTCCTAATGCCCCCTCAAGACAAGAAACCGTTCAAATTATATTTATCGGCTAACGAGAGGGCTATCGGATCGGCCCTTGTACAAGAGTTCGAAGGAAAAGAGCGAGTCATATACTTCGTGAGTAGAAGACTCTTGGATGCAGAAACAAGATATTCGGTGGTGGAAAGACTATGCTTATGTTTACATTTCTCATGCACAAAGTTGAGACCATATCTATTAACCGTCGAATGCATTGTGATTTGCAAAGATGACGTAGTCAAGTATATGCTATCACTACCAATCTTGAAAGGCAGGATTGGGAAGTGGATCTTGGCTTTGTCAGAATTTTATTTGACATACTAATCGGCCAAAGCAATCAAAGGATAAGTAATGGCCGATCTGGTGACTCAGCATTGTGGACCAGAGGTTGCAATTGTTGAACCTGTTCCATGGACCATGTTCTTTGATGGATCATCCTGTGGAGTAGGAGCTGGGATTGGAATTGTCCTCATTGCACCTCAAGGAGCAAATTATGAGTTTTCCATCCTAATTGAGAAGACTTCAACAAAAAATCAAGCTGAATACCAGGCAGTATTAAAGGGGATAAAGCTATTACGAGAAATTAATGTTGAGGCTGTTGAGATATTTGGAGGCTCTCAACTCGTGATAAATCAATTGGCTGGAGAGTATGAATGCAAAGATGACATATTGAGGATCTATCATGAAGAGTGTCTTCAGCTACTTAGAGAGTTCAAGATAGTGAAACTCGAACATATCCCTAAATGTCACAACAGTGAAGCTAATCGGCTGGCTCAAGGGGCGTCGGGATATCGGCCGATTCTAGCTGTAGAGATACCAGCCGAAGACTGGAGGAAAGAGATAATGGACTATCTGAAGGATCCATCCAAGAAGGTTGACAAAAAATTAAGGTACAGAGCCATTAAATACGTCTTATTAGAAGATGAGTTATATTATCGCACCATCAACGGGGTGTTTCTCAAATGTCTTGGTGCAGAGGAGGCTAAAACCTTAATGGGAGAAATTCATAAGGGAGTCTGTGGAGCCCATCAATCGGGATTCAAGATGAAGTGGATGATCAGAAATAATAACTATTATTGGCCGACAATATTGGAAGATTGCTTCAAATACAACAAAGGATGCCAGGAATGTCAGAAATTTGGGAGCATTCAAAGAGTTCCAGCATCAGCAATGAACCCAATAATTAAGCCATGGTCGTTCAGGGGTTGGGCAATCAATGTGATCAGACAAATATATCCACCATCGAGTAACGGTCATAAATTCGTACTAGTAGCTACGGATTACTTGACAAAGTGGGTTGAAGCTATCCCCATCAAAAATGTGATGTCAGGCAATATGATTGATTTTGTCAAGGAACATATTGTTTATCGGTTTGGTATACCTCAGACCATTACGACCAATCAAGGGAGTCAATTCACTTCAGGAGAATTTGGGGAATATGCAAACTCTTTGGGGATCAAGTTGTTGAACTCATCGCCCTATTATGCTCAAGCAAACGGATAGGCAGAAGCAGCAAACCAAGGCATCATCAAATTGATCAAGCATAAGATCGATGAGAATCCCAAGCGGTGGCACACAATTCTTAATGAAGCACTATGGGCGTACAGGATGGCATGCCATGGGGCAACCAAAGTATCACCGTATCAACTAGTATATGGTCATGATGTTGTATTGCCTTGGGAATTAAAAACTGGATCTAGAAGAACTTCCTTGCAAGATCAATTATTGGCTGCTGATTATTCGGCCATGATGAAAGAAGAACTGGAGGACCTCGCTGGTGATCGACTAAGAGCTTTGGAGAATATCGAGAAAAATAAAAAGAGAATAGCCAGATGGTATGACAAGAAGGCCAAAGTTAAAGAGTTTGCCCAGGGAGATCTGGTTTGGAAACTTATATTACCAATTGGCTCTAGAGACCCAAAATACGGAAAATGGTCACCAACATGGGAAGGTTCGTATCGCATCAGCCAGTGCGTGCCAGGCAATGCATACATCTTGGAAACCTTGGAAGGAGAAAAGTTTGCTAGAGCATTGAACGAAAATATTTGAAGAAGTATTACCCAAGCATATGGGTAGACGCCTAGCCGATCATCATGTCGATGCTAACGGCCGATTAAGATTTCGAGCTATAGCCGATTCCAGAGAGAATCGCCTTCAGTACAAAAAATAAAAAATTCGCCAAAGGTCGATTTGGTACGTTCGGTTTCGGATTATAGCCGATAGACAAATCGCCCTCAGGATAATATATATATATATATATATTATCTTCTCATCACTGATTACAAATGACAACATTACAATTCAGATCTGAAGGTTACATTGAAGTGATAAATCAGAAAATTTATGAAAAGCCGATTATGTTCATTATCACTGAACGAACAACGATTCTGGATCATCGTCGTCAATGAGGGAACAAAGAAAGAGAAAAACAAAAAAGGAAGCGTAAAATTGATGAAGATGAATCGCCAGATTCTACGACCTTCTCCATCAAATCCCGGCGAAGAAGACATAGGGTTGTTCTTCTTCCTAAACACCCAGGAACAACCTCCACTCTCCCCCACCAGCTGATGCACCCAAGACGCGTCACAAGGGTTCTTCTAGCTGTTGGATCTCCTGGCTTCACAAGAGGAGACTAGAGAGGGAAGTATGTCCTAGACTATATCACAAGAATTCTTCTAGCCATCGAGAGGTGGAAGAAGGGGAGAAGATCGAAAAGAAGAAGCCTAAAGCCTACTGAATATATGTTTTGAGCCATGGGGGAAGGCGAGGTGTGTTCTCCATAAAAGATGAGGGTGGTTATTTATAGCCAAGACGCCGGGAAGAGATAAAGATGAGGAAGCCAGAAAAAATAGAAACCAAAGATATTAGATCCGGTAAAAGAGGAAACAGATGGCCCGTGAATGGTTCAGTTTCCAAAGGATGACCGATTCGGAGAAACATTTCCCAAAAATAGAGGAGGCGCACAAGTGGAAAGCGGTAGAGATTTCTTCCAACACATCTACAAACTACAGAGCATGGTTCACAGAAATCTTCTGCTCAGCATCACAGACAGAGTTGGCAAGCTCACTAGCAGCACCCAGGAGAAATGTCATTTCAAGTAAGAGTTTGTCAACGACTAGTGGCAATCGCTATCCCCTAAAGAGTTTTTCAGGAAAAGATGCCTCTCATGCCTAAAAGCTAAAGGAGCCAATGTCTACATCAGGAAGAACCAAAAAACCTGAAGAAGCCATGGAGAAACCCCTGGGCAAAAGGGTGAGTCTTATAGGGAAGGAGAACGGAAGAGCCAAGAGTGTCACGTGGTGAACAGTCCTGGGGAGGTGTCAGATGATCTGTTACATTGAAGGGATAGGACACTATCGATGGCGATGGAGACTGATTGCGTAGGCCACGTGAAGAGATTTGGCTATCTTGTAAATTAAGAAGAGGATATCGAATTCGAGTAAATTTCAGAGCAAAAGATTATTTACTCTGAAACTGGGGGGCATGTATTGACACCGTTTTTTGGAAAACATGTCAAAAGGGATAAAAAGGAGCAGCCGATGGGGAAGCAATGCAATCGGCCGATTGAAGAGAAAACAGGGTGGTCAAACAGAACTCGCCGACGGTCAAGAGGGTCTAACCCTGTCTATTGATGGACTGGCGGGTTAAAATGATCGACCGATGGTCAACCGGGAATCAGCCGATGGAAAGGAGAAGGCGGAAGTCAAGAAGATACGCCAAAGGCAAGACACGGCGGAGGCGGGTCAATTTACGATTGGCAACGGGTCAGAGTCAGTTTAGAAGAGTTTGACTCCTGCGTGAGTCTTTTTCTATTTTTAGTAGTATTTGTTTTCTTTAGATGCAAGTAAACAGTGCTGTAATCGACTAGGAGTCGGGTTGTCCTCTCGACATAAATAGCGACCCTGCGTGGTTGGGAAAAAGTGTACACACCAATATCAAACAAACCGCCTCCGGGCAAATCCTTTACAATTTACAGCATCTACTTTACAACATCTACTTTTCTGCGACTTCGCCATTGCGTTTTTTCTCTTTTCCTCAACGTCGTCGTTCAAGTTCGTCGGCCTGCATCGATCGATCTCCGGCAAGCTTGTGAGTACCGTTTTACCGAATAATCCTAGGCTTTAACCTCCGGGCGCATCGCTGAGGTTTCGCCTAGTTCTTTATTCACCCCTTACCGACATTAGTTGGATCTGCAAGTTTTCGTACCAATTCTTGTAGTTTTAGGTTTTATCATCAATTTATCCCACTCGATCTAGATCTCATCAGCTTCTACTATCACAGCCGATCTGATTCATTCGAGTGCTGACATCACGATCAGCCGATCCAGTCGATCTCTTTACTTACGCTCTTGTACTTCGGTCGCTCTCGAGCCGGCCGATCCCGCTTACTCGTATCGGCCGATTGGCTGGTACACGTGTCGCTAAAAGGCCATCGGTTCTTTAGCTGATCCCTAATATCTTCCATTGTCAATCAACAGGTAAGATTGGCTGGCACGCCTCGCTACAGACCGGGGAGTCACGTGTGTCGCGCGCGGAGGTGACGTCCTATTTTCACGTCAACACACTTTTGGCACGCCCAGTGGGACCCGAAAAAGTCAACAATGACGAAGAACTCAAAGAGTAACAACGAAGTTGACCAGAGCAACGTTCAGGCAATCACTATGGATCAGCTGAAAGATGCAGACAAAGCAGAGTTCGAAGCTCACATGAAGCATTATGAAGAGCTATGCTTAGCATCATACGGCCAGACTAAAGGTGGGGTCTACAAGAAAAATCCTTTGCCAACACCTAAGCAGGTCACCTTTTCAGCAGATCCCGAAGGGCTTCAGGATATGATGAATAAGGCGATGCATCAGACGATGATTGATCAAGCTAAGGTTCTTGCCAATACTATCCAGAATTGTCTGACTGAAATGCTCAAGAAAGGAGTAGAAGGAGGATACTTGGGACCTGCATACTTCCAACCAAATCGAACTCCTCCAGTGTTCCAAAAAGACCAATCGGCTTCTCTGCCGATTGATGATTCAACAGTAGGGGTTACACCGTCTCCACAGATCAACGCAACCGCTCTTGGTTCTTCATCGAATTCTCAGCCGATTCAGAATCAGAGTATTGGAGATAAGTCCAAAGACCCTACTGTTACAATGCATATGGTCCAAACTCACTCAGCACAGTCCAACATCCAGGATCAGACGTTCTCAGTGCAGAACCCTCATCAAAGATACCCCGCAATGAGAAATCAGGATGCAAACTTGCAGGATGGGATTTGCCTCGTGATCATTTTGAGACTGATATCTCAAATTTCTTTGAATCTCAGCCTGAGGAAGTTCCAGAAGTGAAGTACCCGCAATCTTATCAAGCTATGTTTGGAGGTACTCCGGGGACTGTGCATATGACCAAGGAGGGAGTAGAATTTGTCTACTTCAATCACAGGAGCAAGGCTTTTGAAAGAGTCAAGATCAGTCCAGCTCATGCTCATATGGTCATACCAACAGAAAGGAAAGCTCCTGTTCCACCTCAGAAGTCGGCTCAGCAGCCGATGCTAGGGATGCCTATGCAGACTGCTCCAGTGCAGCAGTCACCATCAATGCAACCTGTCTTAACCCCAGCTAACACAGTTGCTCATTCAAGATCGTCGCCTCAGCAACCGATCAACCAAGGGATGGCAGGACAACCAACAGCACCACACCAACAGGTGGATCCTACGCAAGTGATGCAAATACTCCTAAATCAATTAGCTATCTCAGGCCAGTTGAACTTGCATCAGCCAGTTCCATCGGCTGGTCAGCTGGTCGGACAGATTCCACCTGTGACAAGTCAATCAAATATGCAAGGTTCTTTTGGAGCAGGGACATCGACGACACCAAACGCACAGCTAAGAACCTCAGAAGGACAGACTCCAGAGACTCCATCAGCTGAGATGCAAGCAATCGAGCAAGTGTCGGCTGAGTTGAAATCTCACATGAAGCAGGAGTTGATTGATCACTTTTCAGAGATGCTGCAGAAGCAATATGGGATGAAACCTAAGCAGCAATCCTGCATGTACAGGACACCGTATCCATCTGGTTATGATCAGATACCTTTCCCTCCAAGATTCAAGGTACCAGAGACTTCACAAAATTCTCTGGTCAAGATGATACATCCACAATGGAGCACATCACTCGGTTCATCATCCAGTGTGGAGAGGCAGGGAATGTCGATGCACTCAGGATACGCTTATTCTCCTCATCTCTCTCAGGACCAGCATTCTCATGGTTTACCTCGTTGCCAGCTAACTCCATCATCAAGTGGTCGGATCTGGAGCAACAGTTCCACAATTATTTCTTCTCTGGCATTCATGAGATGAAGATTACTGATTTGACCAGGCTCAAGTAAAGGAACGATGAAACAGTTACTGGATTCATTCAGAGATTCAGGGAAGTCAGAAACAAGTGCTATAGTCTGAACCTGGGAGACAAGCAACTGGCTGAGTTGGCATTCCAAGGTTTTTTACCAACCTTGATGGAGAAATATGCATCACATGACTTCGAGAGCCTCAGCCAGCTGGTTAGTCAGATGAGTCAGGAAACTGCAAAGTCCTATGAGCCTAGAAAAAACTTCCAAAAGAAAGTCTCTTATGTGGATTACTCTGACTGAGAAGATGAAGATAACATGATAGGGCTCGCAGAGTGGGTCAAAGGCAAAACGACAGTATCCTGCCCCTTTGGTAAGAAGGAACCAGAAAAATTCGGCTTTGACATCACTAAGGCCGATAAGATATTTGATTTGTTACTCCAGCAAGGACAGATCAAACTCTCCCAGTTCCATACCATACCATCTGCAGAGGAGCTCAAAAGGATGAAGTATTGCAAGTGGCACAATGCAACGTCTCACGACACCAATGACTGCAAGATCTTCAGACAACAGATTCAGTCAGCTATTGAGCAAGGGAAACTCAAGTTTGAAACCCCTACCAAAGCTGAAAAGCTGATGAAGATTGATCAGCACCCCTTCCCAACTAATACAGTTGAGGTGTCTAGCAAGGACACATCACGTATTAAGCTGCTGACATCTGAATCGGCTTAAAATAAAGGAGCTGTCGATCCCAAGGTGCAAGCAACCGCTGCCGATGTTAAAGGAAAAGGGTTGCTACTTGAAGAAGGAGACATAAAGCTACGCCGGCCTGTCACGTCCCAAATACTAATCAAGAAGTTTCAGCGACGACAAGAGAAAGCAAGAGGGAGAGAGGAGTGGGCACGACGCAACGAAGGACATTGGAGATGTCCGTTCTTCAAGTACTGCTGGGAAGAAGGGATTGAGCTGCCGACAGCAGAAAATTGTTCAGAATGCAATGGGGCTTACAATAATAGCAGCTCATCCAAAAGGGTTTGCTTCGACGACAGAAGACCTGCAGCTAGAGATCACCATGAATTCAGCAATCAACGGGTCTCAGTTCACGATCGGCTGGGGGACAAAGCCAGCGTCCACGATCGGCTGGGGGGCAAGGCTAGTGTTCATGATCGGCTGGGAGGCCGAGTCAATGAAAAGTCAAATAATCGGCTGGAAGAGATGGCCGATTCTCTGGTCCCTGATGAAGATATCATGTGCCGAGCTCCTGAACATCGACGCACTCTACAACTAGATGGGGAGTCAAGCCAATCATACAAGAAGCATAATCCACAATGGTGTCCAGATGGCTTGACCAAGACACAGAAAAGGAGATTCCAGCGTCTACGCCAGCTAGAACAACAAGAAGAAGCAGAGAGACATGTGCTGGACAAGAAGAAGGTTCGATCTAAAGTCTGGCGTCCTAAGCCTAAGGCCGATGATGGGAAGGATGACCAACCAAAAGCTGATATAAAAATGGTTGTCCTTCTGCCAAAAGAGTTCATGGCTCCAGTTGATTTGGATGTGTCCGATGAAGAACTTGGCATGGCTCAGTTAACACTGGAACCTACACAAGCTATCTTTGAGAAGCCAGATGATGAAAAGAGACAACACTTGAAGGCATTGTTTCTCAAAGGCTTTGTAAATGGCAAACAAGTCACGAGGATGCTTGTGGACGGAGGAGCAGCAGTCAATCTTATGCCATCCACCATGCTGCATAAGAATGGGAAATCTGATGAGGATTTGACCCAGACCGACATGATGCTGGTGGACTTCGAAGGCAACGTCTCTCCAGCTCAAGGTGCAATCTGCGTGGAGCTCACCATCGGCAGTAAGACCCTTCCAACTGCTTTCTTTGCATTAAAGGGAGGGGATCTTATAATCTGCTGCTGGGCCAGGATTGGATACATGCCAATTGTTGCATACCATCTACAATGCATCATCCAATGGATCGGAGATTCAGTGGAGATGGTCAAAGGAGAAACCTCCTTGACGGTAGCAGCTACAGAAGCACAAGGATGGACCTATGATCGAGTGAGCTGCATATCAGGAAAAGCATGGGATACCAAGTATCTCAAAGTGTCCGATTTCGGACTAAAGCCGGTTCAAGCAGTCGGCTCTGATGATAAGACTTAATGGATCAAATCATTGAAGACAAAGGGAAGCTTGAGCGTGGAATCACAGCAGTCGATAGATTGGTCGCCCAGGTATATCAACAATTGTATGAGCCGATTGTCGTATCGAGCCTATCGACCGATTGGATATTCGAGCTGTAGCCGATTGCAAATGTAATCGTTTCTAGTAGAGTAGCTGATATCTGTAAAGAATCACCTTTAGTACAAAAAATGTAAAACCCGATGTACAATTAATATAATTCGGTTGTGGTCGATACACATATCACCCTCAAAATAAAATGAATATATTTTCATCTCTTCTGTTTTGAGTTACAACAATGATATTACAACTCAGATCTGAAGATCACATATGTTCTCGAAGGATACATTTGTCCTATCTCCAGTATGATGAGGATATTGAGTCGATGTACGGGAGAAGGACACAGCGAAGAGGAAATGAGAGACAAAGATCTTCACCGGATTCTGTAATCTTCCACCGAAAGGAGTCCGAGTTGATGACCAAGATGGTCGTTCCTTTGGCACGCTCCTCCGCTGATAAATGTGTAGCAAGACACCCTACCTTGCTCCTTCCCCTAAAGCCAGATCCTCACAAGGATTCTTCTAGCTATAGTGCCTCCTGGCTTTTTGAAAGGAGACGAAGAAGAAGAGGGGTCACTACACTACTTCACAAGAATTCTTCTAGCCATGAAAGGGAGAGACGAAAAGAGAACAGTCATACAACAAGAGCCTATGATCTATCTGAGTTGGCGACGCCATGGCCGATGAATGTGAGTTTTCTCCACCGAGCTTCAGGCCTATTTATAGCCCCAAATGGCAGAAAGGATAACTACAAGAGGGAATTGAAAAAGGGGAAATGAAGGGCATCCGATGCAGTCAAAGCAAGAACAGTTTCCCCGTGAACGTCTCAGGCTGAGCAATGGGCAGTCATGCAGTGATGCGTTTTCCGAAAATCAGGGACTGGTTTTGAAGATGGATTGAATAACAATGTGTGGCCCCACTCTGTACTCCAGAAGAGGAGGCTATCAGGATTCCCCTCTCTCAACATTTTCAGCAACAACGACAAGCTTTGATGCATCATTTAAATGCAAGAACACTTCAAGAAGAAATTTGTCAAGGAATGGGGACAGTCGCATTTTCCTGAAAGCACTCTAGAAGAGGCTTGCCTCTTATTCCTAATTGGAGCCAGTTTGATTCATACTCAGAAGGATGTGATGCCACATAAAGAGCGAGATACATTTTATAGCAAGGAAGCCATCACCGGGAAATAGTACATTCAAATCCATCAATGCCCATAAAAGATAATGATTTTATTCATAAATAAGCCGATTGTATCGGCTGACAGTACATCAAGGTTTAAAGAAGACTCTTCGCCTTATCTAGTTCTACTCTAACTTGAGCTATTTCTTCACCCACGCGATCTAGTTCTTGAAGAAGAGCCGTCCTCCAGGCCTCAAGAACTTCCAGCTTCTTCTCGTCGTTGGCAATCACTAGACGGAGACCCCGATCTTGCCTAGATGATTGAGTTGGTCGATTTGCACCAAAGGCATTGATGCTCGACACAATCCTTTCCACGGTGTCACGATTTGGAGACTGAAAAGAGGAAACATCAGGGAAGGGATCATGCGAATGAAGAAGAATAAAAGAAAAACCAACCTGATTCACGGAAGAAGAAGAAGAAGAGGCCATCGTAAAAAAGAAGTACGGTTCAAAAGGCAAAGGAGATCTAGACATCTTATAAAGGCCGATTGGAACGTTCGGTCAAAACGATTAATAAGGAGTGTTGGAAGTTGGCCAGTAAAGACCAATTATAGTTCAGAAAAATACAAATAGAAGATTAAACTATGCCCAAAAGATGGATGGCATTTATGAGATCCAGGCGCAGTTGGTCGACCGCTTCTATCTCCTGGCGATCGGCATCGGCCGAACCAGGAATCGGCCGCTCTTGTTCACGTAGAACTTGGGCTTGACGTGCAGCAGAATCCCTCTGTTCTCGCATAGTAGCTATGGTGTTTGGGAGATCTGCGAGCTTCTGCTCTTCAGTAGCCAAATCCTGCTCAACCTGACCAAGTTCTTTCATCAGCTCAACACGACGCCTTTTTAGACGATCAATGTTGCTGACAATATCAGAACGAGAAGAAGTCAGGAATTCAATCCTGCTGTCAAGATCGGCCATACTACTGTCCAGGTTCTCCCTGTCCTGGGTAAGTTGCTCCTGGTGCTTCCTTTCATCCAGCCGATCTTGAGCCTCCTGAACTACAAGCTGCCGATTCTCAATAAAAGCAACTTGAAGCATCTTCGCCTTGAGATCTCTGGGCAACTGGCCTTGAATCTACTTAAAAATAGCCCTGATCGGCTCAGCATCTTGCACAAGTTGACCGATGTTCTGGTTCAGCAGTGGGAGCACCTCGATCAACTTAGCTTTCACATCATCTGGAAGAGTGGCTGCTGATGCGTCCTGAACAATAAGAGGCAAGGTTGGTGGAACCTGCAGAGAAAGTAAGGATAAGCAAAAAAAATTGAAGAAAAAATCTGAGAAGATCAAGAAATTTACCTCTACAGTAGAAGTTGTCTGCACTTCAATAATCGGATTTTCAGCCGATTCTGATTCAGGGATCTCAATAATTGGCAATTGTGATTGATCACCAGTATCCTGCTGAAGGTCATCCAAGGCCTTGTCATGAATCTCAATTGGCGTCTCAACAACATCCTGGAACAAAGACGAGGGATTAAAGATAGGAAGAACTAGGGGTACTCCCCCGCGCGTTGTTGCGGGAAGTAAGAAAGAAAGCAATGATCATAAAAATGAGTTTCATCTTGTCATCTCATCTTGACAGGGACATATCTTGATAGGGACATGAGCCTAACAGATAGAATACAAATACCAGTTCATTGAGCATACACGACGATTTATTTAGAACACAGTGACAATACATGTTAGTAATTAGCATCACTTTTTTTCTGATATAAGCAAGCAGTGTATGGGTACAACAACATTATTCCAAAAAAATGGCACTGTAATGGCCAAACATGGAGAACTAACCCATTTATACATACATGTACTGTGTTATGTATACTGCAACTATAGACATCATCCTCAATTTTCCTAGATGCTACTGTACCACGTGGTACACGGCTGGCTGGCTTGCTCAATGTTGTCCCTTGATTGTTGATGACCCCAAATGAAAAGGCATGTGTTAGTTTCTGAGGGAGTGTTCAGTACAGATCCTGAGTGTCACGCCGGTAGTTTCGAGGTGGTTGTCCGGCCCCGTCTCCAGCCCAAGTTGTGGACATCGGAAAGAGACAGCCTCAACAACGCCGTCGGTCTCCTCGGAGATGCCTCGATGCTATGGATGGATCGACATACACAAAAGAGTTTCGACGTGCAGGTAACAAAATGTAACATAGATAAGTAAGGTAACATAATTAAAGAAGAGTTCTTTACCTATCAATCCAATGGGAGTACAGGGGAAAGGGAGCAAGTAGCAAGACCACAAACACAACACCAGAGCATCCATGACAACAAACCGATATGTACATGCATAACATCAAGTTAATAGGACTCATACATGTTTTCCCTTGATGGCCTTGGCCGTGCTGGGTGCCACGCTTGGCCCTCCCGGCACCGTCAGGATAGCAGATTTCTGCATACAGAGATCATTATGGTAACCAATAAGGCAACAACATTGTTGTAGTTAAGATTTTCTAAATATTAATATGGGTTTTAATCTTAATCTGAGCACTTAGAGGCATATCTAAAAAAGGGTCTCAATAAAAAGATACAAAGAATCTAGGAAAGAAGAGTAGCTACAGAAAATAAACGAAATCGCGTCATCTGATCCGTCATAGTGAGGCACAATGGCATGAACTGAGAAACTTACAGAGGGTTTTATTGAGGTTTTAATCACTATGAATTTTAATCACAATTAGCTTTAGAGAAGATTCACTCTCCAGGTCAGAAAATTGATGCAGGTTTTGAGTATTCTTAAATTTCAATTCGATCTAAAAGTCATCAATAGAATCTTCAAAGTACCAAGCAGAGCCTCAACTATGGGAATGTACGTAGAATTTCATACGTAGGTCGTCAAGTACGGAGAGACGCTGGCATTCACAACAGAATGCACGATGTAGCTAGCGGCATCCGGCATGGACTGAAAACAGCAACGATGTAAACCAACCCTAGGCATCAACTGCACGAATTTGTCCTTGTACGCGTCACTTAAGTGGAATGTAACCACATATATGTTAATAATAGAAAGCATTCTTCCATCGAAAAAAATATAGCAAGCACACATAACGATAGGAACCTAAATTGAAGAGCAAACACCTCAACGATTATGCATGGACTCTGAAGAGTGCAGCGTAACAATGGGCACCAGTGACACAAATGAAGCAGCCAAGAACTCTGTATGAGACCTGCACAAAATTAGAGGGTAATTGCTCATGAGCGTGGATGCTAGCTTTTTCGAATTGGGAATACGGACAGAGTAGAAGAAAAACGCACCTGTGCGTGCGATGGGGATGAGAATATGAGAGGACATGGTTATGGGGTGCACCATATAAATCATAGAAGCCATGCAATTACGATTAATCGATAATCAATGTAATCATGGGGGGAGGGCAGCAGCCACTGATTGAATTGCAAAGGCATTGAATTGGTGGGCGGTGTGGCTGGTTGTGGGGAAGAGGAAGAGGCGACAGGGCAGCGGTGATGTGTTGGGTGGTAGGATTGGAGCGAGGGAAGAATGGGCGGGCTGCTCTCGAGGGCGGGTCGGAGGTGGGAAGAGCAGCAGTGAGGACGGGTTCGATCCAGAAGGCGAGGGGCCGGGAAGAGCGGCGCTGGAGGAGAACGGGGTGGAGGTGGGGCCGGGAGGCCGGGAAGGGTGGCGCTGGAGGAGATCGAACGGGGGGTGGGGGTCGGTGAAGGGCGGCTTCGATCCGTTTCAGACTGGGGAGTGTCGGGGGACGAGAGCGTTCGTCGTTTGGGTCGGGAGCAGCAGGAGGGAGGGCGTTACAGTGCGGGAGCACACGGGGGCGGCCGTCGATCCAATTTGATCAGTTTCGGATGACGTGGTTGCAGCAGAATGCAGGTGGGACCCATTTATCAATGACGTGGACCAATGAGAGGGCTGAGAACTCCTTAAGATTTTCTAGTGGGGAGCTTCTATATAGGAGTTATAGATGAGAAAACAGCTACTGAAGATTCTACCTCAACTGGATGTTCAGTTTGAAGATCGACCCGTTCAGGGGAACACTGAGGATGACCAACAGAAGCATCTGAGACATCAGCCCTTTGACGATTTTCAGGTTGATCAATTGATGAAATCAAGACATCATCAGCCGGGTTTTCTTGAATCGATTCCAGAGTCTTGTCCTGACCAAGAACAGTAGTGGTGGCCTGTTCTGATTGCCCGATCAATCCCGAAGACTACACAAAAAGCAGATTAGTTAAAGAACGATGAAAGAAAAGGAAAGGTTAAAAGATGATTGATACCTCAAAAGCACTTGTCAATACTCCAGCCATATCCGAAACATTGACAACCTTAGTGTCAATCTTCTTCTTTGTTCTACGGGAGAGAACTTTGCTAGTCATGCCTTTCCTCTTAAGGGTCGACAGAGGTAGATTGTGAAGGACCGGAAAGGCGAACCAGAGAGGGGGGAGTGAATAGGAGCCGATAAAAATTCTTCTCGAAGGAGATAAGAACTCCAACAAGACGAACTGAGCTTCCAAAACACGTCTCCGACTCAACTACCCAAGTTAGTCAAGACCACGTAGCCACTGGAGTGCTACTGGTCCTAGGAACCAATAACCACCTACACCGACTCGAGAACGCAGCGGAACTAGCAACTCGAGCACCCCTGGACTACACCGGTCAGGCCGGTGAGCTGCACCGGTCAGACCGGTCCCTGCTGGCAAAATCTGAGAACTTCCACAGAAGGCCCCTACACCAGTCAGGCCTGTGTAGCTCACCGGTCAGACCGGTCCAAGCCAGGAAATCCCAAATCCACCAAACAGACCTACCGAGCTCCAAACTGACCCAAACTCGAAACAGCAGCAACACGAGACAACAGGGAACTCACCAAGATGTTCACCCAAGCAAAACTCAACAGCGAGTCTGCACCGGTCAGACCGTGAGAGGCACCGGTCAGGCCGGTGTGACCTGAGGTCTCGGGATGAACAGCGCCCGCGGGTCAACACCTCCAAATCCAACTCCCGATCTCCCGAATCGCTCCACGGATTTGCGCAAGACTTTGGGGATAGTAGGAACACCTCATAGGTACTCCATAGCCAAGATTTGGTCCACCAGAACTCGCTAAATCGAGAGGAATCGAAGAAATCCCACCAAGAACGCCTCTAACCCTAGAGCCAAGAAAACCCCAAAATCGAGCCCCTTTGCTCACGGATTTGGGAGGGGAATCAAAGGGAAAAGAACCACGAAGGGTTCAAGCATACATCCCCCACCAAATCCCAAAGAGAAAGGCCTCGAAATCGCTCCAAGAAAATTGCCAAGAAAGGGCTCCGAAAATCACCAAAAAGGAGAAACGGGAAAGACACATCCAAGCCTTGAGGAACCACGCCGAATCATCTATACATACCAAAGAGGTTCATACAAGGTCTAGCTTGCCGCCCAATCATCCTTCCCTCTCACAAGATCTCACCATGAAGCTCTCAAGCTAGTCCTATAGAAATCCTAAGGAAAATAGGAAGGGAAAAATAGGAAAACAAAATGAGCTAGGGTTCCAAGTGATGGCTTCCATCCTCTCACCACTTGGGTTATATGGAGGCAAGCCGAAAGACTAAAATACCATTACTAGCTAACTAGGGATACAAGCCCCTCAAGGGCGAATTTGCAAGTCTTTGTCTTCGCACCATCGGACGGATGCCTAGCGACCGCAAACTTGCTTAGCCTGGACGCAAGCCTTGCGATCCCGACGCGTGTCCTTCGCTTCGAAGATTCCGGACTGCGTCGTCGCATACCGGTCAGACCGGTGCTCCTCATCGGTCAGACCGGTACCCACCGGTCAGACCGGTCCGATGCTGCTGCACCTCCGTCTTCGGTCTTCGCTCTTGGCTTTATGGATCAACCAAGGAACCCAGTGGTTTTCTGGTGAACCACCGGAAACCCCGCGAACTCGGTGTAGCCTCCGCTAATCACCACTCATGACTCGGCTCCCACGTAGTCCCGGCTCGACCTTGGTTTTGAGGCTCAACCAAGAAACCGTCCATGACTTCATCTTGCTGTTCTTGCCACCATGCGGCCCGCACTTGACCCCGCTGGCCACCGGGTCCCTCGAACCAAGCCTACTTGTCTTCTCCACACCTGGAGCCCTCACCGGCAATGACCTTTCGCACTTGTTCTTCACCTGCACATGCACCAGTCAAGCCGCAACCTGCACCTGCAATACTTAGCCAAGAATCAGTCCACACCACGTTGTCAATCACTCATCACACCAGGAAGCGACCATTCACCGGTCCTTGAACCACACATGGCTCTCAATCTCCCCCTTGATGAGTGCATTGACAACACACACGTTTTGGTAACCAAAGAGAAAAAGAAAAGAAAAGAAACGACTAAAAGAAACTCCAACAAGCGATCGAAAGCCAAAAGAAAGGCAAAGAGCAAGATCACTTGAAGAAGACAAGTCTCGGACCCCCTTAGGCAAGGGCAACAGCTCGACACATCCGAGACAAACCATGCTCAAGCAAAGAGCACAAACCACCAATCCAAAGCTCGAAAACCACAAAGAGCTCCCCCTGCACACATGCAAGCTCCCCATGAACCAATGCAACTCCCCCTGGACGAATGCATGCAAACCACTTCACAAACTAGAGCAGCTGCTTCAGCTTTGCTCTGACCGGTCAGCCTCACCGGTCAGACCGGTGGGCAGGATCGCCCAGCAACCTGACACTCACACCGGTCAGACCGGTGAGCAGCACCGGTCAGGCCGATGACACCTGGGAAAAACTGGGAACTGCACGAGCTCGAAACCACCTCGAAACCACTTGGAAACCTTCTAAACGCATGCAGCAAGCCAAAACATGCTCAAACTTCTCCCCCTTATTGACAATGCATGAATCAAGCCAAAAATGCGAAAAAATGCAACCTAGAGCTTCTCAAATAGACAAAATTCAACCTAGCATGCTACACACCTCCAAATGAGCAAGTTAGATACTCGATAGCTTCGTATGGACAAAAACTATAAGATCACCAAGTTTCACAACCATTGGGCGAAGCTAAGATAGAAATGACTATTTTTGCGAAAAATCACCCTCTCATGAGCAAAGTCCTAAACATGGTGAAAACATATCAAAATGGCAAAGCCACACAAACTTCATGCTAGGACAACCATTCTAAGCATAAGACCATCATAAACACCCACAAGCACCTGATGTCATGTCAAAGCCACCGAGCCATGTGCTTACTTTTAGATATGAGACTTCTCATTGGCAAGCAACATGCAACGGTTTAGCACCCAAAAGTAAGTAAATTAAGCACATATGACATGGGAGCACATTTTTCAAGCAATTTATATTTCATTTTCAGATTCATAATTGGTACATGAAATGTCTTTGCGACAAAAAGGAACTTATGCCCTCCACAAGATGAAGCATGGGGGCTAAACATTCATGATGGCAAATGAGCCTTTGGCCCCATATGATCAAAATAAGCTATCCAACCACAAATTAAGTATAGCCAAGCCACAAAAACATGTCAAGATCATATAAAAGCATTTACTCATAAGAGAGCATACATATGACATTTTTGAAGAAAACATAGCTATCAACCATGGATATAAACCAAGATCATCAAGAGCTAAGCCACACTAAGCCATATCATACCAAACTAGCTCACAAGATCATATATATCATACCATGGTGAACAATGTATATAGGATAAGCTTTCCCTAAACAATGCATATTATACAAAATGCATGCAAGCTATCATACAAAGATGATTATACATCATGATACAAATGCAATGCAACATGCAAGAAAGCATAAAAGGAAAGCTATACATATGCTACAAAGGAGCTCCCACACACCCAACTCAGAAAATCAAACACACACCAAGCTCCCCCCGCAAACGAGTGAAAGTTGCTTGATCTATGGGTTTGGTGAAAATGTCGGCTAGCTGGTCATGTGTGGGTACATGGATCAAAGCGATTTTTCTTTTCTCTACGTTGTCTCTCAGGAAATGATACCTCACTTCTATGTGCTTGGTTTTGGAGTGGAGTACTGGGTTCTTTGCAACACTTATGGCACTTGTGCTATCACATTGAAGTGGGACATGGGTATACTCCTCACCAAAGTCACTCATGGTGTATGTGATCCAAAGGAGCTAAGAGCAACAACTAGTTGCGGCCACATACTCTGCCTCGGTAGTGGATTGAGCAACACTCGACTGTTTGCGGGAAGACCAAGACACCAAAGAAGAACCCAAGAACTGGCAAGTCCCAGAAGTGGACTTCCTATCCAACCGACACCCGGCAAAATCCGCGTCCGAAAATCCATGAAGAGCCAAAGAAGAAGACGCGGAGTACCAAAGGCCAAAGTCGGGAGTATGTCGCAAATACCTGAATATGCGCTTGACTGCTTGTCGATGCGAAGTCCTCGAAGACGCTTGAAAACGAGCGCACAGACACACCGAGAATTGGATGTCCGGCCTCGTCGCCGTCAAGTAGAGGAGTGACCCGATCATGCTTCGGTACTCCTTCTGGTCCACGTGTTTACCATCCTCGTCCGCATCAAGAGCTGTAGTCGTACTCATAGGCGTCACCATGGCCTTGGAGTCCTCCATCTTGAACTTCCTCACAATGTCCTTGGTGTACTTAGCTTGGTGCACAAATGTAATTTCCTTTGATTGCTTGATCTGTAGCCCGAGGAAGAACTGTAACTCACCCATCATGCTCATCTCAAATTCCCTGTTCATGTCTTCTGCAAACCTTGCAACAAGAGAGTTATACGAGCCACCAAAGACAATATCATCCACGTATACCTGCACAATCAGGATATCTCTGCCCTGCCTGAGGAGAAACAAGGTCTGATCGACCTTCCCCATTTCAAACCCTCTCTCAAACAGGAACCCCCTCAACCTACCATACCAAGCTCTAGGCGCCTGCTTCAGCCCATACAGCGTCTTCCTCAACTTGTACACCCGGTGGGGGTACCTCTCACTCTCAAACCCCAGTGGTTGCCTCACATACACTACTTCCTCCAAAACACCGTTTAGGAAAGCACTATTGACATCCATCTGGTACAACTTGAACCCTTTAGCCACGGAAAAGGCTAGAAGGATCCTGATCGCCTCCAAACGAGCTACGGGAGCAAAGGTCTCCTCGTAGTCGATCCCCTCTTTCTGTAAGTACCCCTGAGCAACAAGCCTTGACTTGTTCCTCACCACTTCTCCTTTCTCTCCCTCTTTATTTTTCCACACCCATTTTGTCCCAATCGGCTTACACCCGGGGGGAGGGTCAACCAATTCCCAAACTTGGTTCCTCTCGAAATTCTCCAACTCCTCATGCATCGAATTAACCCAATTGTGATCAGATAGCGCATGTCCAATGTCCTTGGGCTCAAAAGTAGCAACAAAAGCAGCATGAACAAAGTGAGAATTGTTTCGAACCCTCGACCGTATAGTGCGTTCGTTGATGTCGTCGATGATCCTCGAAGCTGGATGATCCACTTGAACTCGCCGGGGAGGTTCTTGCCTCGATGCTACCTCCCCCTCAACAGTAGCTTCGCCTTGATCTGGATTTGTCGTTGTAGGTGTGGGAGAAGGGCCGTCCACCATTGTAGTCGAAGTAGTAGGTACATGCTCAGCCGCGGGCACCACACCACCATCTTCATCATCTCCATGTTCATGCTCCTCCTCCTGGAAAATCTCCTCGCCAAGTTCGTCGTCACCTGCACACTCAAAAACAAGTTGACTACATGGCTGTGTCTCGTCGAAGGTAATCTCGCAAGTCTCCGCGATTTGGTTAGTTTCAAGGTTGAGCACTCGGAAGGCTCTAGAATGAGACGCGTAACCAAAGAAAATGCCATCGACAGATCTAGCCTCGAACTTGTCCAACTTCTTACCTTTCTTCAGGATAAAGCATTTGCACCCAAACACATGGAAGTGACTCACCTTGGGTGTGCGTCCGTGCATCAACTCATAGCATGTTTTCTTCTTGTGCACCCTGACGTAAATCCTATTCGACACATAGCACGCGGTATTCACCGCCTCAGCCCAGAACCTTCTCGGAGTTCTATGCTCATCAAGCATCGTCCGAGCCATCTCGTACAAGGTTCTGTTTTTCCTTTCCACCACACCATTCTGGGGAGGCGTATACGGACTCGAAAACTGGTGTTCAAGACCCAAGTCATGGCAAAAGGTTTCAAAGCGAGAGTTTTTAAATTCCGAGCCATTGTCACTGCGGATCGCTCGTATGGCATCTCCGTGCCTCTCATTTCTTAACCTCAAGACAAGATCTCGAACAAAACCAAATGTCTCCCCTTTCTCCTTAAGAAAGAAAACCCACGCATACCGAGAGTAGTTGTCCACCACAACTAGGACGTACCACTTCCTACCCACAGATCGCACACGAGCTGGGCCAACAAGGTCCATATGGAGCAGCTCGCATGGACGCTCCGTCATCACATCGGTGAGGGGTGGATGGGAAGAGGCTACCATCTTAGCATGCCGACACGGCGCACAAACCAACTCTTTCTCAAACCTCAGCCGTGGCAATCCTCGGATCAAATTAAGTTTACTCAAGCGAGACAAAAGGTCAAAGCTTAAGTGACCCAACTTCCTATGCCACTTCCACAACTCACTCGAAGAACCAGCCAAGAAACAACGCTCCACACCAGAAGACTGAGAAAAATCCGCTCGGAACACTTGACCCTCGGGAACGACCATGCAAACAAGGTCCCCTCGAGAATCCAAAATCCGAGAACCACCAGGCCGAAACAACACCTCAAAGCCATCATCCAAAAGCTGGGACACCGAAAGCAAATTGAACCCGAGCGATTCAACAAGAGCAACCCGCCTGAGAGTGACCTTGTCACTTACCTTAATCTCACCTTCTGAAAGCACACGCCCTCGCCCATTGTCCCCAAAGGTGATGTATGTCCAGGACACCACCGGGACGAGACTTGAGAACCACCCCTTGTCTCCGGTCATATGCCTCGAGCAACCGGAGTCAATCAACCAAACATTCCTCAAGTCTCCCACCTGAAATTCAAAAGCGAGCACGTGAGTGAACAAACGACTCAGCACTGGGGTTAGTACCAAAAGAGTAAAACCAGTGCCGAGCCATTTGCTCCAAAGTGGGGTTAGCACCAACCAAAGCATCTCTCCTACCAAAACTACCACCACGAACACCACCACGGTAACCACCATGAGGGAACCAACCCTCTCAAGCTGGAGGAGGACGAAAACCACGAAAGGAAGACCATGGACCATTCCTCCTCTCCATTTCAAAGCTACGACTCCTCCCACCCTCGTATTGAGCACGAGGTGGAGAACGTCTAGCCCCTGCAAACTCTCCAGACCAACCACCAGAACCACGGCCACCTGAACCAAATCGAGCATCCGCACGATCACGAAAGCCAGACCCCTGTCTGCCCAGACCTGCACCGGTCTGACCGGTGTAGTGCACCGGTCTGACCGGTGGCTCTCGGCCAGCAGCACCACCTGCCACCTTCCGATCTCCCCAAGCTGGAACCGTCCTCACAATCGCCTTGGCTCTAAGCATTTGCATACGAGGCTCAGGTACACCATCTGAAGGGCGGTACCTGTCATTGTTGGCCCACTACTTAGCCATTCTCTCCTCACACTTCCTCTTGAAGTAAAATTCACCCTTGTGACCATCTCTCCCACAATAGTCACAATGAAACCTTATGGGCTTAGGCTAAGGCTTGGAATGGGGCTGCTCACTTGGTATCTCTCCACTCGGCTTCTCACCCTTCTTCTCTCCAATCTCACCCTCCTTGGGGCTCACAAACTTCACCGGTTTTTGGAAATAATTTGTTGGGCGAGGAAATATGGGAGGATCTGGGGTTGTGTCAAGTTTGTTTCTCAGTAGGTTGGGCTTAGGAGCATAGGCATTTTTGTGGAAGGTTTTTGGTGGAGATGGGATATCACCAATTTTCTCTTCTCCCTCACCACTACACTCTCCAACTTTCTCCGAGCCAAGCGCTTACCCATCATAGCGCTTGTATGCCTCAATCATCATCCTAAGCTGTGGTTCATGACCCGACAACCACCCCATCATTTTCCTTAGTTCATCATTCTCATCCTGCAAGCGATCCACATAATGTGCAAGTTCCAGATTTTTCAAAGCATGCACTTCACAAGTAGAGCAAGAAGTGGGAACATGTTCTTTCAGCTTAGCCTCAAGCGAAACAGTATAAGCATGCATCTTATCAATCTTTCCATGCAAAACAGGGCAAGAAGTGCAAGCACCTAGCAAAGCAGGTCTAGACTTAAGCTCAGCCACTTCAACCCTAAGCACATCTAGTTCATCACAAGTAGAAGCATGCTTATCCTTAAGAGAAGTAAGATCAGCTAGGTACACAGAGCAATCACAATAATCAATCTCATCAGAAACCACAGGTGAAGCCTTAAGCGAATCGATCTCAAGCTTAGCATCTAGGTTCTGGGTTTCTAGTTCAGCCACACGGTTCCTAGCATCTTCTAGTGAGGCCCTAAGCTCTTTCCTCATCTTCTTGGCCTCTCTAAGCATGTCATCACGATTATCAAGCAACTTGCCAAGACGCTCGTTCTCCTCACGCAAGAAGGGAAGCTCGTCACGTACCTCATCCTCGGAGTCGGAGTCCGAGTCGCTCTGGTGACTCTTCTTGCTGCCGGAGCTACGAGCCATGCCGCAGAAGCCATCTCTCGCGTAGCAGCGCAACCCGCTCAAGTTCTTGGACGACTTCTTGTTCTTGCACCGATCACCTTCATCTTCACTGCTACTCGAGCTCGAGGAAGAGTAGGCGGAGCTGGAGTCGACGTCGCTTGCTCCGACCATCGCTCGGGCCTTCCTGCCACGGCTGTCCTTCTTCCTCGACCGTCGCTCGTCCTTGTGCTTGTTCTTGTGCTTGTGATCACGCCTTGATCGGTACTTGCCGTCCTTGCTCGACCGGTGCTTGTAGTCGTCCTTGTAGCTGTCCTTGTTCTCCATCTTCTCTGGGCAGTCGGCGACGAAGTGTCCCGGCTTGCCGCACTGAAAGCACGTCCGTGCTGTCCTCCTCGTGTTCACCCGGTTCTCGTGCAGCCTCTCAAACCACCTGGTCAGCAACGCCAGCTCATCCTCTCCAAGCACGTCGAACTCCTCGTTTGGCAAAGACATCAAGGAAGACAGAGAGTACATCCTGGAGGATGCGTTAGCGTTAGACTTAGTCACTTTGCCACCGACGAGAGCAAGACTATGGGAGTCAGTCGGGCTCTCAAGACGGGCTGTCAAACCACGATCAACCTCAGCAGACTTAAGCTTAGAAAACAGCTCGTTCACCGTCAGAGTGGTGTACTTCTCAGACTCAAGAATGGCCTCGACCTTTCCATCCCACACGGTACGATCCAGCGCGTGTAAGAGCTTCATAGCCCTATCATGGTCATCGTACGAGAGGACGTCGACATTGGCCCTCATGTTGTTCACAACCACCATGAACCGCTGGAACAAGGCATCAATAGACTCACCGGGGAGATGAGTGAAGTTCTCGTACTCTCTCCGGTAAGTCGCATACAACCGTGCCTGAACCTCAGCATTCCCAGCATGAGCATTCTTCAGCTCCAACCAAATCCTACAAGCTAGGTCCTCTGTCTGAACCCGATCGGATTCGGATTGACACAGAGCACGAAACAAGTAGTCGACCGCCTTGTTGTTGGCGTCGAACATGTCCCTCGATCCCGGAGCAAGGAAGTTCATCAGATGAACATAAGCTGTGTTCACCATGACATCCCAAAGGATCTGACCCTTACCGCGGAGGAACGCCGCCATCCGCCCCTGCCACATCTGGTAGTTTTTGCCATCGAAGTGCGGAGGACCCGAACTTCGTTCCTGGTACGCCATCCTTGGATCTTGGACTGGTTAGAATCCGAAGATCCGTAACCGGCTCTGATACCACTTGAAGGACCGGAAAGGCGAACCAGAGAGGGGGGGGGGAGTGAATGGGAGCCGACAAAAATTTTTCTCGAAGGAGATAAGAACTCTAACAAGACGAACCGAGCTTCCAAAACACGTCTCCGACTCAACTACCCAAGTTAGTCAAGACCACGTAGCCACTGGAGTGCTACTGGTCCTAGGAACCAACAACCACCTACACCGACTCGAGAACGCAGCGGAACTAGCAACTCGAGCACCCCTGGACTACACCGGTCAGACCGGTCCCTGTTGGCAAAATCTGAGAACTTCCATAGAAGGCCCCTACACCGGTCAGGCCAGTGTAGCTCACCGGTCAGACCGGTCCAAGCCAGAAAATCCCAAATCCACCAAACAGACCTACCGAGCTCCAAATTGACCCAAACTCGAAACAGCAGCAATACGAGACAACAGGGAACTCACCAAGACGTTCACCCGAGCAAAACTCAATAGCGAGTCTGCACCGGTCAGACCGGTGAGAGGCACCGGTCAGGCCGGTGTGACCTGAGCTCTCGGGATGAACAGCGCCCGCGGGTCAACACCTCCAAATCCAACTCCCGATCTCCCGAATCGCTCCACGGATTTGCGCAAGACTTTGGGGATAGTAGGAACACCTCATGGGTACTCCATAGCCAAGATTTGGTCCACCAAAACTCGCTAAATCGAGAGGAATCGAAGAAATCCCACCAAGAACGCCTCTAACCCTAGAGCCAAGAAAACCCCAAAATCGAGCCCCTTTGCTCACGGATTTGGGAGGGGAATCAAAGGAAAAAGAACCATGAAGGGTTCAAGCATACATCCCCCACCAAACCCTAAAGAGAAAGGCCTCGAAATCGCTCCAAGAAAATCGCCAAGAAAGGGCTCCGAAAATCACCAAAAAGGAGAAACGGGAAAGACACATCCAAGCCTTGAGGAACCACGCCGAATCATCTATACATACCAAAGAGGTCCATACAAGGTCTAGCTTGCCGCCCGATGATCCTTCCCTCTCACAAGATCTCACCATGAAGCTCTCAAACTAGTCCTATAGAAATCCTAAGGAAAATAGGAAGGGAAAAATAGGAAAACAAAATGAGCTAGGGTTCCAAGAGATGGCTGCCATCCTCTCACCACTTTGGTTACAATTTCTAAAGTATTTCTACGAATTTCTAAAGTATTTCTACAATTTCTAAAGTATTTCTGCGAATTTCTAAAGTATTTCTAAGAATTTCCAAAGTATTTCTACGAATTTCTAAAGAATTACTACAATTTCTATAGTATTTCTAGGAATTTCTAAAGTATTTCTACAATTTCTAAAGTATTTCTACGAATTTCTAAAGAACTTCTTTCTAAAATATTTATAGGAATTTCCAAAGTATTTCTACAATTTCTAAAGTATTTCTAAGAATTTCCAATGTATTTCTACAGTTTCTAAAGTATTTCTAGAAATTTCCAAAGTATTTCTACAATTTCTAAAGTATTTTACTAATTTCTAAAGAATTTCTAGAATTTCTAAAGTATTTCTAAAGAACTTCTAAACTATGGGGGTGTTTGAATCCATAAGCTATGTTTTAGCCCACCTCTTTTTAGCTCAAATAGCCCCAAAAGAAGCCAAACAGGTGGGCTATTTCAGGGCTATTTGCAACTAGCCCACCTACAAAAATTATCACAACAAGAGGTGCTAATTGAGCTATTTTGTTGGCCCATCCCTGGTAGCTAGTAGCATGTATGTTTGAATTAAAGGTAAAATAGCCCAAATAGCCCACCTGTTTGGAGTCCGAACAACTCAAGAGCTATTTCATTGGAGGGATATTTTCTTAGGTTAAACTTTAGCTTTCAAAATAGCTCTAGGCTATTTCTCCAAACACGGCCTATATCTACAAATTTCCAAAGTATTTTTAAAATTTCTAAACTATATTTAGGATTTCTGAACTATTTCTAAGATTTCTAAATTATTCTATAGTTTCTAAACTATTTCTAAGATTTCTAAACTATTTATAGAATTTCTAAACTATTTCTACCATATTTAAACTAACTATATGAGGAAAGTATTGGAGACATACCTGATGTGGACACCAAAGAAGGCCACGGAGGAAGAAGGAACAGGAGGCGAGGGGGCGGGGGGCAGCCGCCCGGCGATAGGGCTGCGGCTCTTATATAGGTGCGGTCCTGCCGCCGTGTCAACTGGCGGTAGGTCTGCAATGGTCGGTCAACCGCCAGCTCAAACGGCGGTTGGCCGCCTGCCGCCCTTGGCTGTGGCGGTAGGTGCCTGTCGAGCGGGTCACGTAGCGGGTCATCGTACCGCCGTTGGCAGAGGCGGTTGACGGGCACTTACCGCCGTTTGCCGTAGGACCCTACCGCCTCTTCAAACGGCGGTAGGAACCCAACCGCCATTTGAAACGGCGGTTCGAGGCTATTTCTGCTAATGTTGAATTCGATTATTTATTTTCATATAAAATCGGAGAAACAAATATAAAAAAATTCCTTAGGGACCGATCTGCGACTAGGGCCGGCCAAGACCCTAGTTGTGGCCCACAGAAGCCCGCTACCCCCACTAGTTTTTGGGCTAAAATTCACGTCTCGAGGCCCATCTCGAACTACCGGTCTCCGTCCGTCGGCTCGGCCGGCGGATCCCCTCGTCGCCTCGAGTCCTCGCTCCTGCGCGAGCCGCGAGGGGATCCCGCGTTCCGCCGCCTCCAGGCTCCAGCCCTCCACTGGTGACCCCCGCCGGCCACCGCCCGCCGCCTCCATCCCGCGTCCCGCCGCCTCCAGCCCTCTGTCGTGACCCCCACCGCCCGCCTCCACTGCCCAGTGCTCCGCCAGGCCGCGAGTTCGCCCGCCGCCGGCCACTTCCTGACGACTGTCCGGCTGAGGGTGACCCCCTAGTGCCCTACCGCGCGCGGCCGCTGGCATGACGGCTGGATTGCTTGTCGGAGGAAGATTCGAGGAAGCCAAGAAGGAAGGACAGCAGTGCAACCGTGCAGGTATTTAGAATTTCTCCCTAATCTCGCAGCCTCAGTTTGCCTTCAACAGTTCAATACATTAATTGAAATTTGGTACTGGAATTTCAGATTTGCAATTGCTAGTACACACAACCAACAGTTCAATACATTAATTGAAATTTGGTACTGAAATTTTAGATTTGCAATTGCTAGTACACACAACCCTTCCATTGGTTTATCGACTCATTGGTTGGCTTTGGAATAAGATGGAGGATGAGAGGTTGAATTATAGAATGATACTCCTTATGTTATATTGAGCGAGAAGTATTTTCAAGCACAAATTCATTTTTTTCAATTTGAACTCTTCACTGCATATTTTGCTATTACTTTATATATCATACCATATATATGCGGCACTTTTGTCAGTTGAATTGAGGCCCTAGTCGTAAACAAAAGCTGGCTCCGCCACTGCGTGTGCTCGGATTGCTCAATTCTGTGCGAACTTGCCTGCTGCTTTAGCTGCAACTGAAAATTCCTGTACCACTTGACTAATTCTCCTCCTCACCCCTCGTCGTCCACCTCCCTCTAGGCTGGAGTGGAGCAGAGATCCACCCGGACTTGGATAGGTTCCTTTCCAACTCACCCATACCTGGACAGATGGCGCAGATCCCCAACCTCGACAATGCACCGCTCAACCTTGCGGCTCTCAGGTCCCGCCTAACCCGTTCCCCTCTTCCTATCTGTTGTGCCTCTGGATTCTGACACGCGTGTTAGCTTCGATTACAGGGAGCAGTCGCAGAAGGACCTACTCGGCATCCTAAAAAGCGTGGGTTTCTTATCTCTTACTGTTCGTTGCAAACACAGCCTTCAGTGGTATTGGTGTTTGATGACGCCGAACTGAGAAATTTAGTTTCCTTTGTGGTGGATATCAGATAAGGGGAAAGAAGTGTCTGGTCATCGACACGAAGCTTGCTGGGACCCTGTCGCTGATCGTGCAGACATCCTTGCTAAAGGTGCAATGTTGCTTTGTTGTCTTCGATAACTCTGTATTGCAGTAATATACGTTGCAATCCCTTTTATGCATCATATAAAGAGTGAGGCTATTGCCACATTTCATTTGTGGAGCTGTAGACTTGCTTATCTCATTATGTGGTTTGTTCTTCTTATCAGGAGTACGGTGCGGAGTTGCGAATTCTCTCTTCTGATCCTTTGCAGACGGAATGCCCTAAAATTGTATATCTTGTGCGCTCTCAGCTGAGCTTAATGAAATTCATTGCAAGTCAGATCAGAAATGATGAATCTAAAGGGCTCCAAAGGGAATACTTCCTATACTTTGTACCACGCCGCATTGTTGCTTGTGAGAAGGTACCTCTTGTTCTTTTTTTATGTTTGGACTATCCATCTGTGGTTCCTTATTCTTATTTGTGCTGGAGGTCCAGTATGTTGGGATCTAGAATAGTTTCCAAAGCTTACTACTTTTTGGTTAATCTATATTTAAATTTGGTAAGAGTGAAAACTCAAAGTCAGCTCAATTGCCAGATATGGTGGATATGTTTAGTTTGCATGAGGGTAGATATTGCCGAGTCTAGTTGAAAATTGGTTTGAATAGTTCCAGAAATTGGCAAGCCAAAGCTATCAGTTTATATCTCTGCCCTAAGGCTATGCTTCGACATGAGTTCAACGACACCACCTTATCAGGCATGTTAGATATGTGATTACAAATTTTTCAATGGTATGTAAGGAATTGCCTCCTATTAATGTATAATCCTCCTTTGCATAACCTATGGCCAGTATCTGGAATCTTATAATCTATAGTATGAGATCCGAGCAGAGCCTAAATGGGTTTCCATGGAGTCACTTTTTTTGTTCTCGAACAACGCAGGAGAACTGCGCGTCATTTCATTAAGTTAGAAAAAAATGATCAGGAGAGACCCAAAACAAGCAACAGGACACCAACTCCACGCCACAGACAAAACATCTAGATTACAGCCACGCCACACAACACAGCAAAAAACGTCCAACAAGTAAAAACCTCCAGAGCTCTAAGCTCCTGATAGTAACGACCTGAGCACAAGCTTTTGGAGCTTCGAGGCTCCCGCCAAATACCAGAGACCTTCTTCCGCGTTAACAGACCTCAATACCTCCTGAATGCTGGGCCTTGCATTATCAAATACACAAGCATTGCGAAGCTTCCATACCTCCCAGGCCACCAAAATTATCAGGGCATTGAGTCCCTTTTGCCTTTCCTTCGGGACAGCAGCGACTGACTTCCTCCACCAGCCTGGGAAACGAGACCCGACTGCTGAAAGATCAGTGCCCACACCTATTCCTCAGCCTGATCACAAAATGGGCAGGTCTCAGGATGAGCCAGACCCCTCTTTGCCAACCGTCCACAACTGGTTATGAAACACAAGCCAGATGAAAAACTTACACGGGGGGGGGGGGGGGGGCAACTTTTCCAAATTCTCCTTCGTGGGCCAAACTTGTTTGTACCCACAAAGATGGCTGCATAGGCTGATTTACTGCTGTAAGAACCAGTCTGTGTTAACTTCCAAATGTGCTGATCGGGCACTAGTTCAACGACATAGTTCTGTGAACAGATATGTTGCCCAGGATACATATCTGGCCTGAAATGTTATTTCCAGTTGAATATCATGTCGTTAATCCCCAGATATGTATTTGAGCTTTTAATAACAAATGAGCTTTAATTGAAGGCAACCTTTTTTTTTTCTTGCTGCCACGAAGTTGAATGAAATAAAAAAATGTTTACCTTATAATTAAACTTTGATTGGAATATGGCTTATATTGGTTTTACTTGGCGCCTGCAGATCTTGGAGGAAGAGAAAGTTCATCAGAAACTGACACTTGGAGAATACCCTTTGTATCTAGTTCTGTTGGATGATGATGTCCTTTCTTTCGAACTTGACCATTCTTTGCAGGTACTGATGCATGTTTAGGGGTGGTAATGGGCCATTGCCCTAATGCATTCTTCACAATCTAACAAAGCCCTACTACTTTTTAGCTCAAAGTTGTATACTAATATGGCCCGATCCTTAAATTTGCTAGCTAAATTGGAGGGCCCTTTACCACCCCTAGCATGTTATATAGCATTTGTGTTCCGATATTCTGAATCTCATTTGAGCTGTCTTTTAGGAATGTCTCATTGAAGGAGATACAAGTTCTATCTGGCATGTTGCAAAAGCGATTCATAAACTAGAGGTATTTATGTCCTCCCTCCATGTATTTGAAATTTATATATTATGTGCAAGAAGCAAGATGCATCTGTTTGTGGATGAGGAACTATATGGACATGCTAAATCATTATCTGCTATGGAGCTATAGAGTGCGAAATATTTACCTAATTTCATAAATCTGCAAAATCACAAGTTCTAAATATTTTGTTAAGTAGAAGGCATGACACCCTGTCGTACTTTGGAATACTGACTTATAAGATTCTTGAAGTTTTGCATCGTATTGCATCTTTTTGCCAGTTTGCCTTCGGAGTTATCCCAAATGTTAGGGCTAAGGGTGTGGCATCTACCAAAGCTGCAGAGTTGTTAAATCATATGCAACAAGAGGATCCAGTCAACATGGATGATGTAACACCAACGGATCTTTTCCTTTTTTCCATGACTCAGATTTCTAAAATTATTTGAACCTGATTAGTTTTTTTCGTATTCTTTGCTGATTCATAGATGGGGATTCCAGAGATAAACACCGTTATCCTATTAGACAGAGAGGTAGATGTTCTATTCTATTCTGTTTGTACTGTGATTTACATTCTGAAAACAATCTTGTTGCAGTTTTTTATTTCTCCTTTTGTTGTCATCAAATGATACATTGTATATGGTTTTTCTTATCTGTTCTAATTTTGTTTCCATTCAGGTGGACATGGTGACACCAATGTGCTCTCAGCTGACATATGAAGGCTTGCTGGATGAGGTAGAAAGAAGCTTTTCATCTTGGCATAGTTCATGAGAATATGATTTGTTTGTGTTTTCTCTAATAATAACCACAGTAAAATCATAATATGACTATGGACTTGCATCTGATAATAAAGTATTATCTAAACATGAATCCAGCAAGTGTGGATTGTGATTACTAAATTAAAAAAAAGAGGGAATTTGCTCTGACATAGATTATGGCTTGGCCTTCTTGGATCAGCTAAGTGCAATTATGATAAAAAATAAAGGACATGTAGTTTGGTGGATAACTAGATCAGCAAGTACTTAAAAAATAAAGTAAATACTTAAATTGAGTACGCCGATTAGGGCTCTAGGTGTCCAACATGCCACGTACTTGAATCAATGTAAAGCAGGTAGCCTGTTGGGTGTCCTCAATTCACCCGACGGCTCCTCTTTCAACTGATACATCCATACAATCTGGGCGGACTATCGGGTTTACACCGATTCAAGTACGTGGCATGTTGGATGCCTTGAGACGTGACCGGCATACTTGACGGTTCTACCACGGAATCCTATACTAATGTAAGTATTTACTTTATTTTTAAGTACATGCAAATTTAGTTATCCACATATCCTTTTTTTATCGTGATTGCACTTAGGTGGTATGTAGGCTGTTAAAGGGCCAAAATACTTAGCCTACAAATTTTAAGGAACGGACTTAATAAGGGTCAGGCTAAATTTTTATGTTATTGTGAGCTAAAACTAAGGACGTTACCTCCGTGATCCGTTACCACCCCTATCTGTATAACACTAACATCGATTTATCAAAAAATGGAACCAACAAGAATTCATGCTCAAAGCAACATTCTTTTTGATTGATGCATATGCTCAAAGCAACATTTTTTTGATTGATGCATCCATCTTTGCTGATGGGCCAATGCAGTTAAAGCCATCTTTTCAACAAGGCAATCTAAACTCTTAGTCGTTAACTTAATTGTTTTGGCTCTAGCAAACTTTATGTGACTATTAAGTTGAACACTGATATTCAAAAAACTATTTGGAATAGACTTACAAATGTAATATTGGTAGATTTTTCAACACAATGTCTTCCAGAATGCCTATTAGATTTGGTAGATTTTTCAACACAATGTCTTCCAGAATGCCTTTTAATATGTTCTATTGTCCTAATATATAATGATACAAACTAGCGTAAAATGATTTAGATGTGTATTGAAGGCTGTCAAATGTCTGAAATGTTTTTTCTTTGAATGGTGGCAGCATAGGATGTTATTTTTATCTTGATCATGCAGGAGAGCTGCATATCATTGTATTAATAGAAAAAAGAGTCATACAGAGACTCGCATGCATGAATCCCAGACACCCTCACACGCACACACACCCACTGGTTACAGGAGAACACTACCATAACCCAGCGGGATCGGAACCAATTAGCCCACTCCTCGTATAGTCAACAAAGTGAGACCTTTTGCCCCTGCCAAACTCCAGTGCTCAGCATCCCCCCTAGCGAGTCAAGGCTGTAGCAATGTTGGGGGAGCTCCATTGAAGACACAATCATTACGATGACGCAAAGTGGTCCAGGCCCCAAGAATAATGAGGAGTCTAGACCTTGTTGGCAATGGCAGCTGCCCAGCAGCTCCCTCAGGTGAGCTCTCAGCTCATACATGTTGGCAACTGGAGCTGCCCAGCAGCTGCCCAGGTGAGTTCTCAACTCCCTAATTGCCCAGCTACAGGTAGAAGAAAGGAGAGGAAAAAGAGCTCAGACACACACGCCACACCCCTAGTGCACAAGTGCTTTTTGCTGAACTACTTTGCTTTGCAGCTGCTCCATTTCTTTTGTAGAGCCCAAAGTCAACTCTAAGTACATACTACAATGAATAGAAATACTAGCTACAGCTACTACTAGTACTACTATGTACATGACTATACCCAGGCATGCTTGGCCTGCATACTTGAGTCCACTGCTACCTTAGTACGGCTGAGCAGCAGCACTTGAGGAGTTCTAGCAACTCCATTGACCTTGCTAATGAGGAGATTTCTGTAGGGGACAAACAATTATTCAACAACACACACATGCCAGAGGTAGGAGAAGAGGGAGAGAATGAGAGCACAACACACACATGCCAGCTCCTGTGCACAACTGAATTTGGTACAAATACCATTAGTACAAATACCAACTACACGTACTACTAGTACTACTATGTACAAGGCACTACATGCGCATGCTTGCCCTTCTACTGAGTGTAGGGGTGAAAGTGGTGTGGATAATTTCCGCATCCGATCCGAATCCGAATTATGCGGATATGGAGAAGAGTTTTTGATCCATGGAGATGTGGATAATCCGAATCCGATTGTGTGCGGATGCGGAGTAGGATATGGTGTTAGCGAAATCCGACGGATATTGGATTATCTGATAATTGAACGCGGATAATTCGAGGCTTATAATAGGATATTCGACTACTATGATAGTCTAATATGACCCATACTATCGAAGTGAAGGAACGAGAGAACAAGGGAGCAGAATAAAAGAGGCTTTAAGCATCCATATTTAGTTATTTTGTTTTAAGTGCTTGCTGTACTCTTAAGTATAAGTTGAAAACTCATAATAATTTTTTCAGTGTCGAGTGTGAAGTGTCATTCTCGACGGTGAAGATTACTTTTATTATTAGCAAACCATAAAGAGTATTTTTCATATAATGTTGCTACTTTACAGTTTTGTTTTAAAAATTATTGATCACCATTTGAAGCTGAACATAAGTATGTATTATCCGACTATTTTAATCCGTGTCCTCTCCGACACCGATCCGACTCCGCGCCATCTCCGACATCCGAAAAATCCGCATCCGTGTAATATCCGCTCCGCTCCGCATCCGACAAAAAATATGGATGTGGATGTGGAAAAGGTATTATCCGATCCGATCCGCTTTCATCCCTAACTGAGTGCACTGCAGCCCTAAACGGCTAGGCAGTAAGTAGGCACTTGAGGAGTTCTAGCAACTCCATTGACTTTGCTTAAGAGGATTTCAGGGAGCAGCTTAGCAATTACGAAACAGACCTTTCTTCATATCAATGCTCACTGAGCATTCGACCTTCCTCCACCAATCCTCAAAAGACATTCATTGGTCTTGCGGGGCACATAGGATAGTATGTCACAGTCGAATAAACACTTTCATGGTTCACTATTGCACATGATCTTGAAATCTTAGTTTATGTAGCACTGAATATGCATCTGCATGCTTACCTGTTTTATGTGCGGCAGAATGCAGGGTAATATTGCCTAGGACTTTTTCTTAATCCATCCTCATTTGTGTTTTTTTTTGCCTATGTTTTTTCTGTATGGCTCTGAAGTAACAATAAGCAATCATCACTGCTTGGATGGTAGGCCTGAGACATTTTTTTTGCTTAACTCAGTGCAATACAGATGATGTATCATGCATTTTCGGAGAAAAGATTATCTACCATCCTAAAGCTGCATTGCTAGTGTGATATAGAATTTCGGAGAAACGATTATCCCATCCTAAAGTGCACTGCAGTGTGATATAGAATCTCAAGTTGTTTGTAATGAATTCTATGATCATGTAATATTCTACAGATGCTGCAAATTAATAATGGTTCAGTGGAAGTCGATGCAAGCATCATGGGAACTCAACAAGATGGGAAAAAGGTTAAGGTTCCACTGAATTCGAGGTAAATATCCCTGTCACCGTCAGCGACGAGTAAATCTGCTGTTTGTATTTGCAAGTACCCGTTTCTATTGAAATATGAAGGAAGGTATGACTGGGAAATTAGTAGATTGATTATATAGGTGCATAGCACTCATACATATATAGGCAAGGGTCTAGGGTTGGTTTATAGAAACACCACCAATCAAGGAGACCCTTGCCCTCTACACAAGAAACCCAGGGGGTTGGGCGGCGGCCATACAGGCCAGCACGCCACAGGACCCCAGAGGCCCAACCGGGCCTGTGGCCTTATACACAAGCATTCTAACACGCCCCAGCAGTCTAATCGTTGGTGCCACGAACGTTTAGACTGGACCTAAACTATGTGAATATAGAAGAAGGCAGCCCCTTGGTGAAAATGTCGGCGTACTGTGAATTTGTAGGAACATGAAGCACACGGACATCACCAATAGCAACACACTCCCGAACAAAGTGGAGGTCGATCTCAATATGCTTGGTGCGTTGATGCTGGACGGGGTTGGCAGACATGTAGACGGCGCTGATGTTGTCACAATAGACCAGGGTAGCTCGGCGTAATGGCGAGTGGAGCTCAAGGAGCAAATGACGCAGCCAGGTCACCTCGGCCACAGCATTGGCAACAGCCCGGTATTCAGCCTCCGCACTTGAACGGGAGACAGTAACTTGGCGCTTCGAAGACCAGGAGATCAGGTTGTCGCCAAGGAAGACAGCGTACCCAGAGGTGGACTTGCGTGTGTCTGGACTCTGGGCAGCCAGCCCGGTCTGCATCAGAATAGACCACCAGACTGTCCTGGGAACAGGGTAGGAGCGACAGGCCAAGGTGAAGGGTCCCATGCACATAGCGCAAGATGCGCTTGAGGGCCGCCAAGTGAGGTTCTCGTGGAGCATGCATATGGAGGCACACTTGTTGAACAGCATAAGCGATGTCGGGTCTGGTGAACGTCAAGTATCAGGCTGCGAAAATCAGTAGCATGTTGTTTCTCCAGAAGCTCCCCTGTAGCGGCAGAGAACTTGGGGTTGGTGTCAATGGGAGTGCTGCAAGGCTTGCAGGCTGACATACCGGCACGATCCAAGATGTCAATCATGAACTGGCGCTGAGAAAGGTGAAGACCACCACCGGCTGTATGTTGAACATGAACCCCCCAAAAATGGTGAATAGGCACCAAATCCTTCATAGAGAATTGTCGCTGAAGATCCCGAATGAAGCGACGCAGTAAGGCTGGTGATGAAGCAGTGAGGACTATGTCATCCACATAAAGCAGGAGGTAGGCAGTCTCGGAACCACGGTGGTAGATGAATAGGGAAGTATCCGCCTTGGACTCCACAAAGCCGAGAGACATAACATAGGATGCAAACGTGCTGTTCCATGCTCGAGGTGCCTGTTTCAAACCATACAAGGACTTGTTGAGCCGACAGACAAAATCCAGATGAGCAGAATCTTCGAACCCGGATGGCTGAGCGCAGTAGATTGTCTCGGTGAGAAGGCCATGTAGAAAGGCGTTCTTGACATCAAGCTGATGGACCGCCCATCGGCGAGAGAATGTAAGAGACAGCACAATACGAATAGTGGCAGGCTTGACGATAGGACTGAAAGTCTCACCAAAATCAACTCCAGGATGCTGGGAGTAGCCACGAACCACCCATCTAGCCTTGTAGCGCTGAAATGACCCATTGGGGTTGTATTTGATCTTGAACACCCACTTGCTAGAGACAACATTAGTTCCGGATGGCCGAGGAACGAGATCCCAAGTCTTGTTGTGAAGGAGGGCAACAACTTCCTCTTCCATGGCGGCTTGCCAATTGGGATCGGCGAGAGCCGCCCGAAAAGACCTGGGAATCGGTGAGAGGGGTGCTGTATGGAACAAGGCCGGCTGACGGAAGCCCAGCTTGGCGTGTGTCGTCATGCGGTGCTGGTTGACGATAGGAGACACCGGAATTGCTCCTTTGGGTAGCTGTGGAACGACATCGCTTGGAGCAGGGGTGGTGGTGCTGACTGGTGGCACCCCCGGGCTGTCGACGGGGGGCACCGATGGTGAAGCAGGTGCTGGAGCCGCAGGAGCACGCTGACGTCGCTCGAAGACGTGACGAAAATCCCGAGCATGCACCGGGAGCGGTGCGAAACCAGGCGAGACGACGGGAGCACGCAGGGCGGGTGTTGAAGAGGCGCCGGGGGCCGCATGTGGCAATGCGGGAGAGGCGCGAAACAAGAACATTATTAAGAAGCAGGTTAGATGGAAGTTGTGCAAAGCCCCGACAACAATGTTAGAAGGAACATGATATTGCTGGGTAAAAATATGTGAAAGAGAAGTGGAATCAGAAGTCATGTGAGAGGCAGCACCTGAGTCGAAGTGCCACTCGTTTTGCTGCGGCTGGTTCAGCGTCATGGTGCTGAAGGTGGACGCCAGGGACTGTGGATCCCAGTACGGGGCGCCGGCGGCGGTGGTGCAGATGTCGGGAACACCAGTCGGCCACAGTCTTGAAGCTTGGGAGGAGCCAGGTGCCTGCGCCTGAAGGTGGAGCGCATGAGCGTAGGCCTGCGCTTGCGCGGCCTGGGCAGCCTGCTGTTGCGCCTGGCTTACCAGGAGCGTTTGGTGAGGCGCCTGACCAGCAGCAGCACCTGGCCACATCTGGAGGCCTGGTCAGGTGACGACCAGACCTGGCGGAACGCTAGAGGAGCTGCCAGAGGTGCCGCTGTTGCCACCATTGCCACTGCGACCACCGAACCTAGAACGTTGGCCACCGTTCTTCTTGTTCCCGCCGTTGCCGCCGGAACGGCGCTGCTTTGGAGCGCCGCCGCCCGCACCCCCGGAGTCTCCACCGAAGTGACTGGTGCGGGGAGGTTGCTGAGATGGGGCCTGACGATTGGCGGCCGTCCTGGAGCCACCAGGCGCAGAGGCGAGGAGAGCGGTGGAGGTGTCGGTCACCTGTTTGCTCACTGTGAGTTCCTCGAGGAGAAGCTCGTTGCAGGCCTCGAGGAATGTGGGGAACGGGCGGCCGCAGCGAAGGTGAACACCAATGTGGTAGAACTTCTCGTTGAGGCCGTGAATGACGTTGAGGACGAGCGTGTGGTCGGAGACGTCCTCACCGAAGCCACCTAAGGCATCCGCCATGGTCTTGAGGCGCTGGCAGTATTTCGTGATGGAGGTCGCCTTGGACGAAGGTGCGGAACTCGGTGTCGAGGAGGAGGGCACGCTCTTCCCGATTGCTGAGGAACTTAGACTCAACAGTGAGCCAGATGACCCGTGCAGAGGCGCTAGGCTGCAGCATAGTCTCCACGAGGTCGTTGGAGATCGTCCCGTAGATCCACAAGCGAACGACGCAATCCATCCGATCCCAGTCAGTGAGGATTACGGCGGGGCTGTCACGTTCGACATGGTCCTGCAGGGAGAACTTGCGGACGGTGAGAAGGAACTGCTCGCGCCAGCGAGTGTAGTTGTTGGCGGCGAGGTCGAGGACGATCGGGACGAGTAGCCGGATGTTGTGGACGGCGACGGCCTGAGAGTGAAGATGCAGGAGGGCGGCGGCTTCATGCATCATCAAGGTGTTGGTGCTGGAGCGGCGTCGGAGACGTGGGACGCCTTGTCGTCGTCACCGTCCTCAGCGGCGGCGGCCTTGCGCTCAGCGGCGGCACGAGCCAGGGTGTCGCGGATGCGCTGGTCCGCAGCCTCGCGCTCCTTGACTGCTAGGGCAGCCTCGTCCTCAGCAGCCTTGGCGCGGTCGAGGCAGGCATCGCGCTCCTTCTGGCGCGTGTCGGCATCGGCTTGCGCCCGCTTGGCAGCGAGGCGAGCACTCTCCTTGGCCTCAGCCGCGGCGCTCCTGCTCCTCGGCGGCGAGAGTAGAGGGGGTGGGGGTTCCCGCCATGGGTGCAGCACAGAGGAGGGGCTCGATCGAAGATGGGGCGGCGCAGAGGAAGCGCGGCCACGGAATCGATGGCGTGGGCAGTCGTGGAATCGACGGCACGGACGCGGACGAGGCACAGCCGCGGAATCGTCGGTGCAGGCGGCACATGCGGCCGCGGAATCGGCGGCGCGGACGACGAGGAAGGAGTGCGCAGTCGCGGATTCGACGAATCGGGCGGCGCGGAAGGAGGAATCGCGCGGCCGCGAAGCAGAGCGGGCGGCGCGGCAGGAGGAGTGCCGCTGCGGCTGGAGGAGTCGCGCGGCCGGGTCGGCGGCGCCGAGCAGAGTCCGTGCGGGGCGCACATGACTAGAAAAGCGGAAGCGAATCAGGGAAAACCTGAACTCGAGATACCATGAAGGAAGGTATGACTGGGAAATTAGTAGATTGATTATAGAGGTGCATAGCACATATAGGCAAGGGTCTAGGGTTGGTTTATAGAAACACCACCAATCAAGGAGACCCTTGCCCTCTACACAAGAAACCCAGGGGGTTGGGCGGCGGCCATACAGGCCCAACCGGGCCTATGGCCTTATACACAAGCATTCTAACAAATATGTTGTTTTATGGTTGTCCCAAGTCAAACCATTTTAGATGTCATAAATGACTTATATTTGTGATTGGAGATGTTGCATATTTCTAAAATTGTAAATCAGCTGTGTGCCTATGGATACTTTCTCAGTACGACTGTAAGGAAGAATTGTTGCTATTTAAAAAAATTATTTTTGGATACTCTATTGAGATCATTAGCCTTACCAAGATACTTACTGTTCATTTTTCACAGTTGGAAACTTTTGGATGTAGAAAGTTTAGGTTTTTGTTACCCATGGATTTTTATAGTTTTCATATGTTGGAAGTTACTATTTGTTACTCCTTCCAATCAAAGCAATGGTGTGAAATGTCTGTAATCAAACTTTTGATGTTTGATCACGTACCTTCATGAGTATCTAGATTGGCTGTGGAAATGTGCTGGCTGATTTTTCTCAAAAAAAAAAAAACTTTCCTAACATTACCTCTTAAGAATTTAAAAATATATTGGATTCAGACTGGTGCTTATTTGTAACTGCAGGTAGTGCAAATATATGTATGCAATTGTCTTATTGTACATAGGCTTACAGGATATCTTTCTGTATGTGGAGCTATGAATTTATATTTGCATTCTTTTGTTTTCAGTGATAAGTTGTACAAGGAGATTCGTGACCTCAACTTTGAAGTTGTAGTTCAGGTTTGCTACACGGACTTTAATTCCTTTTAATTGTGGTATTGGTTGTACCTGCTGTTGTCACAGTTATGAATGAGTGCAGTTCCAAGTTTGTTAGTTATAGCTACCATCATTTCCATCAAGTTTAAATTATCATGAATTGTACTGTCTGCAGGTTTTACGTCAAAAAGCAACATCTATTCAGCAAGACTACGCGGAAGTGAAATCGACCAATGTAAGACTTAAATTGTGCTGATTCTTTTTTCAGATGATTTCCTGATATAACTTTATTTTGAGACCATTTACTGTTAGAATCATGAGTCCCTATGTTATATAAATGTTGAAATGTTGCTCCCCTATATATAAGAATTGAGTATTTTGCTTGTTTGTCAAGTTAGATGATATCCACTTTTTAGTATGTCTCACTTCTTGTTGTTATTATAAATTTATGATAACATGGACATATAGCATTTCTGCTGTTGAGGAGTGACATGAATGGAATTGATTTTGATTCAGCTGGTTTAATATTTACAAAATAAGAAAAATGTTAAAAATGGCATTCACATTGTATAAAATTGTCTTATTGAAGGTTTGTTTGCTTTGGATAATAATACCAAATATTCAAATCTAAGTGTGGACATGCTTTGATTGAACTCTTTAGCATGAATAACTTGCTACTTTCTATTTTATTTCTTACGTTTAGTATTAAGCATAGTTCGGCTAGGCGGCGACTAGGCGTGATTAGGCGCTAGTCGGAGGGGGAGCGCTACGATTTGGGGCTAGGCGGGCTCCTAGGGGAAGGAAAGTGTCAGATTTAGCAGGTGTGCATGCAGGAAAAGAGGAAGGAGACGGCATGCAGTGCAAAAGAAGCACTCACGCTTGAGAAAAGAAAGGAAAGGACCGCTCAGCAGGCCCGTGAGCTCCTTTCTGCCCTTTCAGCTCTCCTCTGCTCCCTGTCTGGCTCTGTCCCCTAGCTGTCTCCCTGTCTTCTCTGCTCCTTGTCTGGCTGTCTCTTTGTCTCCTCTGCTTCTCTGCTCTCATTTCCTCTGCAATTCAACAGCGCCTAGGAAAACACATAGGACCGCCTAGGACCGAGTACTCCCGACTAGGCGCTAGGCAATGGGTCAGCGCCTAGATTCCGCCTATGTCATGGTCGGCATCCAGTACCACAGGAGGCGTCGGCGTCAAGAGTCCTAGAGCTGGACGGCAGCAGATAGAGTTAGTTTAAATCTAGATAGATTTGGTAGTTAGCTTTAGTTACGATTGGTAGTTTGTTTGATCAGCAAGATGTAATCCTGGCTTATATATGTAAACGCCGCACAAGGGAATAAACAAGCCAGAATTGATCTATTTCCTCATCCCCTGTTCTCTACTCTCGCATCCCCTGCTGCTCGTCGCCCTCGGTGACTCTACCTGTCATCACGGGCAAGAAACCGGCGGCGCAGCGGCCGGCGACTTCCCACGACTAGGGATGGATACGCACCGGATACGCACGGATACGAATTCGGATGTCACTATTTACCACATTTTATTTTGAATTCGGATACGAATATTATCGAATACGAATACAAAACGGATATTTCGAATTCGGTTTTGCATTCGAATACTTACTCGATTTATAGCATAGAGTCATAATGAGTATCAATTTCATTTGTCGATGGTTTTATAATTGATCAAATCATGTTACAAGTAGAAAGTAAATTATGATAATTATACATAATAGATATCTTATTGCAAATAACATATTAAATAATTAACCAATTAATTAATATATCACAATAAATATAAAACAAGTAATTTTGTAAATATATAAACATCTTTTATTAGTAAAAATAAGTACATAAATACATTTAAATATAATTTATTTATTTGCTAAATAATATAATGTATTTAAAATTACTATGATTAGACACATCAAAATTAATTAAAAAATATCATTATATAATTTAGTAATATTAGGTTAGCATAATTAGTTAGTTGTCATATATATATTTTTTAATAGTTAAAATGGTGTAAATAATTATTTTACTAGCAATATTAAAATTAACATCATCTGTAATTAGTATTTAGTAATATAAATAAATTTTAGATGGTTTCTATGGGTACTTTATTTTTTGCGGATACGAATAATGTCGGATATGTCGGATAATTCGGATAATGTCGAATACGGATAATATTGAAAATCGGATTTGAATACATCCATCTGACATCCATATTAAAAACGAATACGAATACGGATATCCATATTAACGTTTTTAGCAGATACGAATACGGATAATTCGGATTTCCAGACATCTGAATCCATCCCTACCACCACGACTACCCAATCTGAATCCATCTCTGCCGCACGCCCGTGACAGCCTAGCGCCTAGCTGAACCTTGGTATTAAGTGTGTGACCTTGTATCCAATTTTTTTGTAAATGTCTGTTTATTTCTAGTTTTACAGTAAATTACGTTTCTTGCTAGTACAATGTGGAAATTTGAAAAGGAAATTAATTTATTAAAATTGTCTTTTTAACAGACGCAGTCTGTTTCTGAGCTCAAGGATTTTGTGAGGAGATTGCACTCACTACCGGAGATAGCTGTGAGTTTATTGCGTGGCTTCATTCTATCTGTTATTTTCTTACTAACTTATTGTGTGCAATGGTTTAGAGGCATGTTCATTTGGCGCAACACTTGCAATCCTTCACAGGAAAACCCTCATTCCATGCCCGATTAGACATAGAACAAACGATATTGGAGGTTCAGAACTTTGAAATGTGAGTTTATCATTGCGCTGCTGTTTTTTATCCTTTGAACCACAACTGAGCTTCATGCCCTTTCATTTCCACTGCTCTTTAATGTGCATCCCAGCCCACCGTGTGGTTGTGGAACAGCTATGCCTTGTCGCCTAGGCGTCACAGCTCGCCTTAGGTCGCCTTTGAAACACTGGGAATTATATTGACATTTTTCGTACTTGTACAAAATACACCTAAAATGTTAAGTTTAAACAATATTTTTGAAACATGTGAAGTTTGGGCACATGTTTTCTATCCTGATAAACCACAATATTTTTGTTTGCTCCCAAATTATGTTTTTATATGAGCTAAGTTAACCTCATTCCCAGATGCTTTGAGTACATTGAGGAGATGATACATAAGCAGGAACCTATTGAAAATGTGCTTCGCCTTCTAGTGTTACTTTCTCTTACAAATGCTGGATTGCCAAAGAAGAACTTTGATTACTTGAGGTATGCTTATGCAGGTTTACAAAGCTTTCTTTTTTCCTTTATTGCTTATGTGTGTTAGACATATAGTGCTGTATATGTGCTTGTATTGTACTTCTTGTACCCCAAGCTTATACGTCGTATATAATGAAAGGTCATCATCCCCCCCCCCTCCCTCCCCCACATTGAGTGTGTGGTGTTTCCCTAATTTTCTACACTGGAAAGTTTTATGCTCATTATTTGGTTCAATGCTTTACAGATTGTGATATGTAATATGACATAGGTAAATGATGTTAACCCTAATGGATCTTTCTCATTAACCACAGTTTTCACAGAGGCAGTTTGGGTACAAGGCAGGCAGCCAAAAGGTAGCTAGGTGGGGCTAAGCAAAGTAGCTAAAACAGAAAATAGCTAAAAGCTTAATTGGTGATAAGGTGCATGTAGGCACGAACAACCCACAGGACAAAGTGCTCGCAGGCACTACTAACAGTTTATTATGATTACCGTCAGGACTTAGTTCTAACAGATGGGTTGATAATGTCATCTGTCTTGGAGCACATTTTTTTTGAGCTACCGCTTTCAGAGATGTGCTTTGTCTCCTAACTTTTGATGAACTAAAGTTTTGACTTTTGGTTTGTGTTGGTACCCAGACATACTTGTTGGAGTATAAGTGAATTGTCCACTTTTCCATATCAGCTTAAGCTTTTGGGTTGAACTGGTTGGTGCATGCAACTCAATATGTTATCAAAGCCAGAGGTCTCGAGTTCGAATCCTAGTGGGCGCAGTAATTAAAATAATTGCAACCCACACCTATATTCACGTATGCGGCCTGGGGAGCCTGCACATGAGGGGGAGTGTTGGAGTATAAGTGAATTGTCCACCTTTCCCTATAAGCTTAAGCTTTTGGGTTGAACTGGTTGGTGCATGCAACTCAATAATACTAAATGTTAAGCATCCATATATTTTTCACTAGTCCTGCATCAAGCTAGTTTATAAATTTACAAATTGGATTAATCACCATCCATAAATGATAATATTAAATGTTGAACAATATTAGAAATTCATAAAGAGGTTTTATGGCCAAGTTTTCAAGTTTTTTACAACAAGACGGCCAGGCATAGTCTTATAGGCCTGCACCTTTATAAATTGAAAGTGGGTACATGTCTTGTCAGAGGCTTCTTTGACTTGTGAGCTAGGACTGGACCCTGACCTCGAGCTAGACATCGCCTTGATTCCAATATCCTGGTGCACAAATTTGGTGACTAGTGGGGGTGCTACCATTCTTTGTATTCTGTGCCACTGCTTCATTCAAGTCACAGATTGGCTGTAATAATTGCCCCTCAAACATAAAACAATTTGTTATGGCCTTTTTAACAAATGTTAGGCATCTTTCATACTCCAATGCAAAACAAGCCCCTGTACACCCTTAAGAAAATTCCATCTTTTATTGTGTGTTTGCATGAATTGAATATAGAGTTATAGACTAGAGACTTCTTTCAAAAAAAAAAAGACTAGACAATAATTAATAGTCATTTTGTCTTCTCGGTCTGCAATTGCATTTGTTATACATGTGTTAGAATTTATTTGTATTCCAGCATATTTTTGAATGTGGGCTTAATCCTTGTTTACTCTGCTTTTTATATCCTACTCTCTAGGCGTGAGATGCTGCATAGCTATGGCTTTGAGCACATGAATTTATTATACAATCTGGAAAAGGCTGGCCTTTTTAAGAAGCAGGTTAGTCAGATTTGGTCCTCACTGAACTTTTTCTTCAAAGTCGTCCATGGCTCCTTCAGTGTTTTCTACCTTTTCCTTTCTAATTATCAATGGCATATTATTGTGCTTCCCAGGAATCAAGAAGCAATTGGGTTGGTATTACAAGAGCTCTGCAGCTTATAGTGGATGTAAATGATACATCAAAGTATTAGCACTTAAGCCTTTTATGTTTACTTTGCATGTTATCTTCCATTTGCTCCTGATGCACATGTATGGTTTCATTTATGCACGGTTACATAAACACATATTAATGTATGCTTCAAAATTGCTGCATGCAAATCTGCTAGCAACTTGCACTATTTGTCTTCCACATAACTACTATATAAGTAATATAGATTGTTAGTCTTCGGTTGTACTAGAGATGAATTAACATGTATTTTGTTGCTTACACTAATAATTTGGTACGAATGCAATAATTGCTAAGTTTTACCCCAAATGTTTCAGAGTCATTTTCAGTTATATTCAAAATTTGTTGTAGAAGTTATTCATTTTCTTCCAATGTATTGCTTCTTTGCTATTATTATTAAATGCATAACTATGGCCATTCTTCTGCTTGTTGCAACTAATTTGCCATTCGATATCTTTGGTTACACCATCTCCTAATCTTTTCTTATTGTCAATCTCAGCCCTAGTGATATATCGTACATCTTTTCTGGATATGCACCTCTTAGCATTCGCCTTGTTCAGCATGCAGTTAGATCTGGATGGTATGTTTCCCTAGTGATATCTCATTACTTTTGGATGATTTTTTTTTTTTTGTATTTCCATGAATGTAATCTGCTGAAAATGTATTGTTTACTTTTCTGTGGTAGAAATGTTTAGATGACCTTTCGGCAGACATAAAAGATGCGAAAATAATCAGAGAATAGAAGGAAATATCTAGAGTTTTAATCATTTATCCCTTTTCTTTGCTTTGTTCGAAGAATGTAGCTACATAATTTATGGAGGGAAAGAATTGTCACGTGTTCTCCACTGGCTTATACTTGGATAGAAATTCCATAAAGTAGGAATGTGGCCTTCCAATACCTTTTTTCTTGAGAAATTGTGGAAACCTTAGTTCTTTTTTTTTCTCGAACACGCAGGAGAGCTTAGTATCTTTATATTAAGAGAATAAAAAGGCCAATTACAGCAACACCATCTCACCTAGTTCTGTGGAAACTTATTAGTCATTTTGTTGATAATAAATTACAGAAAATCCCTTCTACTAGAATATCCAATATAACAGGAATGTTACCCAAGTTTCTTTCATCTACAGTTCTGCTGTAGTTCCAAACAGACTATAGTTTTTATCAATATACCAGATCATATAAGTGCTGTTTATGTGGCAATAAATGTGCCAGCTGGTTGTGCAACTGATTTATGTGAGACCTTAATTAATGGATAAAAGGTTTTCCACATATACTTTCTCACATTACTAGTATTTCCCACTTTACAGGCGTTCTATTGAAGAATTGTTGAAACTATTGCCAGGTCCACATCTAGATTTGAAAAGGGTAAGTGGATCAGGTTGACTTCGCATTTTAAGGAAGCAAAAAGTATTTTTTTCTTGAAGATTATCAAACTCATGTAGGGTGGTTTGACAATTGATTCGTCACTGGAAGTACATCCAGCTTCAGGGGCTCAACAGAGTATTGACAGGTAAATTCACTCCTGTAAGACAATTCTAACATTGAAGAAATGATTCATGATTGAAATGGAGTGAGAAGAGGAGAGGGATATGGACACCATGCTGGTCCTGTATTCAAAGTCAAGGAAAATGAGATCTGAAAATGTCCTGTACAATTCATCAGAACCCATGTGTTGGAGTATCTCTGGGGAAGCTAGAAAAATATCAGAATTCCTATTACCTCACTATCCTTGTCCTGCCATTTCATTAACAATAAATTACAGAAAATCTGCTCTACTAGGATGAGTATCCAATATAATAGATAAGGAAAACAAGGAAAAGCTCAGCAAGATAATACATTTTTACTGAATTTGCTGGTTTTTTGCTTTTGCTTTTACTTGTACTTAGAAAGAATGGTCATCTGTTGCAGTTCTAATCTTTCCTACCTCATTCTGATGGTTGTAAGTTCGTTTTCCAAAACTTTTGTTCATAGGGTTGGTCATCGCTCTCTGGTTTTGGTTGTATTCATTGGTGGTGTCACATTTGCTGAGATTGCTGCCCTTCGATTTCTTAGTGCACAGGTATGCATTTTCTGATTTGTTTCTCAATTTTCAGATGTATATAGCAAATCGATTCTAAGGTATTTTCTTAGATACCAGAATTTACTTAAGTATCCATGGTACATACTATCCTGATTTTTTTTTCATGGTGGTTCATTAAAAAATCAGTAAGTATAATACAGTGCAGCTATTTATAGAGACCATTACAGATTCCTTTCATGGTTTCTGCTTTGTCCTTTGTTATGTAAGATGACTAGATGAGCGTATAGATCAGATTTTTTTTCTTCTAACAGTCAACTACTACACTACTGATTGTTTTTAACACGTAAGACCTGAAATTTAACTGCGAAAGTTTTTTTTTTATTTGGACCTTATTTTTTTTATAATACCTTTTGACTGTCTATTGCAGGAAGGAATGGGATACGACTTCCTTGTTGCAACAACAAAGGTCGTCAATGGCAACACGATACTCAGACCAATTATAGCCAGTAGTAAATCGGGGATGATGTAACCTTTTTTTCCCAGTGCATGTGTGCAAACAAACCCAAGCTTGTGATGAGTTCTTTTTTCTCTGTGCATGTGTATTTGTAGCTTGTGAGGGTTTTTCTTGTTTTGCTATGAGTTCCTAATTAGTCGGCAACTTTGATGTTAGGTTCACACGACTGTATGTATGAGATGGCCATTTTTTATGTATATATTATAAGCGGAACTACTAGCGCCCGGATGTCTGTTCCGGGTGCTAGCATCGGACACCTCCGCGGCTGTTGATTCTCAGCCGTCAGATCGAGGTTCAGGGCACATGTTGCGAGCATGTTGCGTGCAACACGGGCGCTTCGTCCTCAGATTGCGGCTCTTGCGGGGGGAGGGTGAACTCCAGGCGAACCGCTCCCCTAAACCTTCGATCCGCCGCTCGTGAGGAGTGCTTATGGTGCATATCCTACAGAGAAATAGTGCCTCACTGCCTCCTATGAGATCAACTTTGCCGACCGTCTGCATGCCATTGTTGCAAGAAATCCTTAAGATCTCGTGATGATGTCCCTCACGACCCACCCAGCTTCGTCGAGCAGCATCCCTGGGGGCTTGGGCTTCGGGTCGAGGGTTCAATTCCGTGATGTTGCAGGGCGTCTGCGGATGCAGAGCAAGTTACCCCTCCCCCCCACCCCCACCCCCCTGATGTTGCTCTGCGATGTTGAAGATGTTGCTTTTGATGATGTTGGTTGGTGTGTATCTCCATGATCTGCATGATGTTGGGTTGTTTTTGGTGATTTTGCTAGGTCTTTTGGATCCTTTGGCTTTAAAATTTGCTGCTGCATAGTGTTTGCAGGATCGAAACATCTACTTATGTCATTTGCAACATCTGATTGAACCTTCTGCAACATCAAAATTTGCAGGTGTGTGCTTCGAATCTGCTGCCTTGGAGTGCAGCAAACTCGAGTGGACACCCAATATTTCAGCTGATAGGTGCTGGCCCAATCTTCCGAGAGGTAGGGGTAAACTCGATTGTGGAGATCTCGCCGTTGACGATCCGGCTTCGAATCAACACGATTCAAACCCTGCAACCATTACACCACTGCTCCGTTGGTTATCAATCAAGCACAACTTGATTGACCTTACCACGAAGGCTTTTCCCTGCAAGCGAATCGAGAACACAAGTAAGAAAGTAAAGCACGCAATCTGATAGTTGCATATACGAATTGAAGCAAAGACAAAAGGGTTCAAGTTCTAATCACAAAAGGACTAATCGACATAGCGGTGACGAACAAGAACGGGGGTCCTGATTCGTAGCAAAAGACCTCGACGGTACAGTGGCTATGAAGAAAGTTTGATCCTTGACGGAAATCACAACCTATTAAACAAAACCCGAGTCGAAACGACGACGGCTACTGAGTTTTTAACATTGAAGGGGCGACCTAGGGTTGAGGGGCGACCGGGGGGGGGAGCGTCCTCAACCTGGGCTTAAGGCTCGACACGATACATAGCCAAATTGGCCCAAAAAGGTGACGTAGCACCTTGTCGTGGTCACACAGAATGATCCACCAACCTTTTGGAGCTGGGACCAGAACCAAAACAACGACGTCGTCATCCCCTTTCCAATGCATTCTTATACACCTTGTTTCGATGCAGGATGAGGGAGATATCGCCGAAACCGTGCAGGGGTTTCGGCTGAATCCGAACCAAACGTGGCAGCTGAGTTGGAGACGACTTGTAGCGTGGGGAAGGACGTGGCGTACGCGCATCCAGCGTGGCGATGTCCTCATCATCCTCTCCTTCTTGAATTGGAGTCGTCCTCGACTCCATCTCATCATCAACATTCTGCAAAAGGTTAGTGACAACCGAATGCATACAAGACATAGTAGCATCGAAAACACGAACATCTTGGGACAATATAGTATAACAAGGTGCATCATGGTTTTCACAAAGTTCAGCAGCAGCAGATATAGTAGCAATAAAAGCACCTCCTTTTAATTTAATTCCCTCACGTTTATCAACAGAAGAATCACTCATAGCAGGTTGTTTCATATTATTTTCAGCAACCTCTTTAAAATGTTTCCTAACATCAGCAGGTGATAAAGGAAGCAAAGTAATGTTTTTATTCTTATCCATAAAAGTGTAAGTGTTAGTTCTACCATGGTGTGCAACATCTTTATCATATTCCCATGGTCGTCCTAATAAAAGGGAACATGCTTCCATTGGCACAACATCAAAATCAGCATAGTCGGTATAAGAACCCACTGAAAAATGTATGCGTGTTGAGCGCGTTACCTTTGCCTTACCACTATTGTTGAACCATTGTATGTGATATGAGTGATGTAGTTCACGAGTGGTCAACCCAAGCTTTCAAACCAGATCTGAACTCACCAAGTTGTTGCAGCTCCCGGTATCAATTATGGTGAGAACACGACGCTCCTGGACAATGAGAAACATATGGAACAAATTGTTACGTTGTACCTTTGTGTCCTCCTCATCAGCCAATTGAGCGGCCAACACACGCTGCACAAAAAGGCTAGGGAAGCCCGTGGCTGCAGCATCAGAATCAATGGTATCCTCCTCTTGCTCAACCGAAGAATCTGCAACAAGATTAGTAGCAAGAGCCAAAAAAATCTTCCTCATTACTAGCACTGATATAACCATTATCATCAGGGGCAGCGATGAAAGCATGGCGACTTGGGCATTCCTTTGAGACATGTCCCATGCCCTTACAGCGGTGGCACTGGATGCTAGAGGAACTACTCGAGGACCCACCTGGAGTAAAAGTTTTCTTATGCGACTAAACCTGCACAGGAGACAAATTGCTCACCTCAGAAGTTGGTGTAGTAGACGGCGTAGTTGATGGTGCCTTAGGAGCAGCGGCGGTCTTGGACTTGTCTACACCCGGACGCTGCTGAAAAGTTCTCCCAATGTTGGACCTGAAAGAAAATTGCTGGCGACGTCCCTGTACCTCATGTTCAGCTTTAATAGCAAGCTGGTACAATTGGCTGAACCTTGTCCAATCTTTGGAATCAAGAATATCCTATATATCACGGTTCAAACCACCAAAAAATCTAACAGAAAGATCATGATCATCCTCATGTATGCCACAACGTGACAAAGAAATAAGCAATTCTTGATAATAAGCCTCGACACTTTTATCACCTTTTTTAAGTTTGCAGTTTCATACGCAAATCACGTTGATAATATGGAGGAACAAAGCGAGATTTCATACGTTGTTTCAAAGCATTCCATGTCTGAGGTATAGGTGGAGCAGCATTATTATTAGCATAAGCATTGTACAGATTATTCCACCAAAAGAGAGCAAAACTAGTAAATTCACTACTAGCAAGCCTAACTCTATGCTCATCAGGAACTTGATGGGAATTAATTTTTTGTTCAACAGCTAGTTCCCAATCTAAATAAGCCTCGGGATCAGCATTACCAGTAAAAGGAATCATGGTAAACTTAACTTTAGCAAAAAGATCATTATTACCACGATTTTGATTACCTCCTCCACGATTGCGATTCCCTCCTCCCATCTGAAAACGATTACGTTGGAGACGCTCCTCATCAGGATCAACATCCTCGAACGCATCATCATCATCCCCAGATTGAACTGGTGGAGGTCGTTGCTCAGCATGTTCAATCCGAGTCACCAGACCGTTGATCTGTCGAGTCTGCATCAAATTGTTCTTGCATGTAGGTACGCTACTCAGTAACAAGCCTCGTAAGCTCGTCCTTGGACACACACTCATTGAAGTCTGTAGGAGACTCCTTTCCTTTCTCGTTATCTGACATGGTTAGAAGACAGCAAAAGACAACACCAAAAGGGTTATCCTTATCAACTAACAACTAGTGGGTATGTATGGAAGTGGAATGCAATATCTGAAGCGGCTTACCACCGTCTTACAAGTGTTCTTACCAAAGCCAACAGGGCGGCACAATCAGTTGTCGAGTCTGGGTGTAACAAGTTGCAAGACGAACCTGTGCTAGCAGAAGTATCTGTGGAACTATGGGTAGGCACAATATGGTAGCAAGGATTAATAAATAACGAATGCAGATTAGCAAAGTTCAATAAATGTCCAAAGTACAAGTCACAATTGCTGGCTAAGACGTGTCCTAGTCGTAGCACAACATGGTAAAAAAACAAGAAACGATGGACAGAAAACTCTGAAAACCAGCAGAATGGCAGTGCTGTAACTAATGCTGAAAACCTTGCCAAAAATGCACTAGTAGAAATCACAAAAATCATAAAGGATGGAAGCACACAAAATTTTACCTGAAACAGAGATGTATTGTGGCCTAGGGAAAATCTGGAACGATCTTGGAAAACTCCTCAAAACACTTAAACGATTTTTTCTTTATCTTCCTGATTTTTTTGAATTTTTTGAGAACGGCCTGACCAATAAAGTTGGTAAACGTATGTCCAGCTTTTTGTTGCCAAGCTCCTGTAAAAATTTGAGAAAAAACGGAGCACCAAGCGAAAAGTTATGCCTGTTTTATGAAAGGTATCTCAACCTATGATTTTAGAAAGGCACAACTCGGCAGGAAACACAACGGCGGCTAGGGCAAAACTTCCTCCTAGCGGCGGCAGAAACAAGCACAAGGGCACGATCCTCCCTGGTAGTAGATGCAAAGCAATAGGTATTCGCCAGATAATGAATCAAGGATCAAGTATGCGATGCAAAAGCGATCAAAGCGGCTTGCAACCTATCTAGGGCTTGCACGACAAGAGTTCACACAAGGCGGCTAGCGAGGGCAAATCGAGTAATGTGGTGGCTCGACTTGTTGTATGGCTAATGGTGGATGGGCTAGCGGTGGAATCAAAATAACAGTGACGGGCACGTTAGACTACGGTGACAAACACAACCTAAACCAGCAACAAAACTCGACCACGGACACAAACTCAACAAAGCAATCTGAAAACGAAATTGCAAGGCTAAAGGGGGCGCCCCCAGCAGAAAAGTAAATATTTTTTGAGCTTTTTGTGGACTATAGGTGATGAACACAAATGAACCTAAAGGGGAACAAGATAATACCTCACGGGAAACCTAGGAATCTCATACCAAATGATAGGCGCTGGCCCAATCTTCCGAGAGGTAGGGGGTAAACTAGATTGTAGAGATTTCGACATTGACGATCCGGCTTTGAATCAACACGATTCAAACCCTACAACCGCTACACCACTGCTCCGTTGGTTATCAACCAAGCACAACTTGATTGACCTCGCCACGAAGGCTTTTCCCTGCAAGCGAATCGAGAACACAAGCAAGAAAGTAAAGCACGCAATCTGATAATTGTAGATACGAATTGAAGCAAAGACAAAGGGGTTCAAGTTCTGATCACAAAAGGACTAATCGACACAGTGGTGATGAACAAGAATGGGGGCCCTGATTCACAGCAAAAGACCTCGACGGTACAGTGGCTATGAAGAAAGTTTGATCCTCGACGGAAATCACAACATATTAAACAAAACCTGAGTCGAAACGATGACGGCTACTGAGTTTTAACCCTGAAGGGGCGACCTAGGGTTGAGGGGTGACCAGGGGGGCGTCCTCAACCTGGGCTTGAGGCCCGACACGATACATGGTCAAATTGGCCCAAAAAGGTGACATAGCACCTTGTCGTGGTCACACAGAATGATCCATTAACCTTCTGGAGCTGGGACCAGAACCAAAACGACGACGTCATCATCCCCTTTCCAACGCATCCTTATACACCTCATTTCGATGCCGGATGAGGGAGATATCACCGAAACCGTGCAGGGATGTCGGCTGAATCCGGACTAAACGTGACAGCTTATTTGGAGATGACTTGTAGCGTGGGGAAGGACGTGGCATACGTGCAACCAGCATGGTGATGTCCTCATCATTAGCTAACTCGACTGATCGTGTGCAAGTAGTGGTTGGGGGAAGAGGAGGTCTATTATGAGGATGAGGATTTTGTGTGCTTACAACCAGTGCATCCATGTGTTGGTATGGAGTTTGATACAATAGAAGAAGCAAAAAGTGTGTACAATGATTATGCTTTCAAGATGGGTTTTAGCATCTGGGTGGCTTCGAGCAGAACTAGCAGTAAAAGAGATAGCAAGGAACTAATTAGGAAAGAGTGGGAATGCTCCCATGCTAGGCAGCCAGCTCAGGATGCAACTACTGATGCGGAGGAAGAAGCTAATTCAGGAGCTTCGACAAATGACACAACTACAGTAGAGGGTATGAAGAAGAGGGAAGCAATAGTTGAGCTAACCACATCAGCAAGGAAGCGCAACACCATCAAAAAGTTTGTTTGCAAGGCTCATATGGCGGTTGGGAAAACGGATGGGAAGTGGAGAGTCAATGTAATGCAGCCTGAGCATAGCCATCCACTTGTGAAGGGGGTCGGGGTGAGGAAACATTTGAGATCCCACTGGAGCATATCGTGGGTTGACTATGAGTTGCTTAAAACTTTGCATCACAGAAACATCAGCACTATGCAGATCATGGGGATTCTTGGTGATTTCCACGGTGGGGTTGGCAACCTTACTTTCAGCAGCAAGGATGTTCCAAACATGAGGACACGCTTGAGGGGAGGCCTGAGCTATAGAGACATGGATGCAACATTGGTATATTTCCAGAAGCAGTAGGCTGAGAGTCCTTCCTTCTACTTTGCTCCAATGATTGACATAGATAATGCTGTGCGAGGGCTATTTTTGGTTGATGGCAGGACAAGAGAACTGTACAAGAGTTTTAGTGATTGCATATTCTTGGACACAACATTCTGCACCAACAGATATGACATGTCATTTACACCTATTGTCAGAATAAATAACCATCTGCAAAGCATACTACTTGGGTGTGCGTTGTTGCCTGACGAAACAACTGAAACATTTCTTTGGATGCTGGAGAGGTTGAAGGAAGCAATGGGCGGGCTAGAACCAACCAACATAATGACAGATCAAAATAAGGTAATGAAGGCAGCGATAGCTATAGTCTTCCCAAATGCAATCCACCGATGTTGCAAATGGCATGTGCTCAGCAAAACAACAGAGAAGTTTGCGTGGTTGATTAGTCATGAAAAAGACTTTGCAAAAGATTTTGACAACTGTGTGAACCGCACTGAAACACCAGAAGAGTTTGAGGAGTTGCGGGCGAGGCTGGAGGAAAAATACAAGCTGCGATACAATGAATTCGTTCAAAGCATTTCCGCAACAAGAAGGATGTGGGGTCCTGCATACTTCAGAAAGTACTTCTTCCCTTTCACAGGCACAACATGGAGGTCTGAAAGCATGAATTCATTGTTCAAGAAGGTTGTCCACCCTTAGGACTCAGTGCTGCAGTTTGTGACGCAATATGACTATATCATGGACACCAGGGCTGAAAGAGAGAACAAGGAGCATTGCAAAGGTGAGATTTCAGACCCACCGCTATGGGGGTGGTATTCTTGTGAGAAACAAGCAGCGCAAGTCTACACTGGTGAAGTCTTTGGTAAATTCCAGGAGTTGCTGCGTGATTCAACAAGGTTCAAGATAGGGGGGTGACTGCTGATGAACAAGGTTGGTCCATTCAAGTTGTACCCCCGGATTCTGCCAGAGTCCGCACAATCGCAGTTGATAAAGATGCAACAACGTATACATGCTCATGCAACATGTTTGATCGTGATGGTCTGCTATGCCCACACATACTGAAAGTGTTCACAAACAGGGACGTTGATACAATTCCAGAGAAGTATCTGCTTCAAAGATGGTCAAAGGAAGCAACAATTAGGATACCAGAACGCCTCTCAGGTCCCAAGCCAGTGTTTGGTGTCCCGACCACGAACAAGCTAAGGTACAATGCATTGTGCCGGAAGATGAACTCACTAGCAGCAGAAGCTTGTTTGGGTCTAGAGAAGTACAACATTGCTTCAGCTGGTATAGATCAATTGTTTAAAATAGTCAGGGCAACAAGGGGTTCATCGACAAATCAACAGGATGAAGTTCAGGTTGGTGTTGCAGTTAATGTTGAGACAAGTCAAAAACCCGTTGTGAAGGTGAAGAATCCCCCAAGAACAAACAACAAAGGGCGCCCAAAGGAGAAGGTGGATAGGTTGAAGTCTATAGTAATGCAAGCTAGGGAGAAAGCAATGAAAAAGAATGGCAAGGGTAAGAGTACATGAAAGAAAGCACGAAAAATGTCACCATGTTCTTATTGCTACAAAGATGGTCATAATGTCCAGACCTGCGAGTACATGGCCAAGGTAGAGGCGATTAGGGCGGAGGTGAAGAAAACCGAGCTAAAGCTCTGATCTAAATTATTTTGCATTTTTCTCCATTGAGTTGAGCTTGTGAAACATGAAAATGTAAGTACTGCAACATTTCATTTGATCGACTGCGACATGTCCAGTATTTAAATACAAAAAATATAATTATTCCTGCTGTTGTGTGATGTCTTCTATTGAAAACATGTGGTTTATAAAATGCAACATTCTGTATTGCTATGGCAACAAGTGGCTTGGTGTCCTGAAACATTAAATCAGTTGATGTTACATGTGTACTTTTGAGATGTTTCATAAGGTGTTAAAGAATGTTGCGGGGTAATTAAAATCAAAACAGAATCATGCAACATCATTGGACAGAATGTGCAACAAACAGAATACACTGCAGCAACAACAACAAAACTATAGTGCATCACTTGATTAGATAATTGTATAGAACCCACTGGTGCTGCATCATTTCTTTACATAGCACAGGAGCAGCGTGTGACATCATGAACATGTCGAATGGGATTTTGCAACATTTTTGTACATAGTGTGAGACAATAGCATATCACTAATGCAACATTATGCACCGCATGACTGAATACTTCTTAAACTTCACAAGTATAACGTCCTAAAAACTACTGGTACAGAATGTATGTTACTACAACTATGAGGCATCCAATTTCTTCACTTTGCAATACTTTTCCGCAAACTCGCTTGTCTTGATTTCATTTCTTTGGGAAAGTAGAAGTATGCCTTCTCTAAATTTCCTATAAACGGCCATCATGTGCTGAAAAAAGGATAGATATGCAAGCATTAGCTACCATAATTCAGGGCCTAAAGAAAGATATGATTTTAGATAAAAGCTATATCTAGTGTTTGCATGTATTACCGACTGAAATGTGGTTTCCATCTTCTTTCCATTCCAGGACTCCATATAGCATTGTGTACAGTCCGCAATCATGCCTTGGAACACAAAAAATGTTGAGAAAGAGACATATTATTATGAAAATTCACAGATGTTGACACCGTTTTTTGGAAAAAACAAGTCAAAAGAAGATAAGGAGTAGCCGATGGAAGAGAAGTACAATTAGCCGATTGGAGCAAAGGAGGAAGTCAACAGAGCCCGCCGATAGTCAAGGCAGTCCAACTCTATCTATCGATGGACAGGCGGGTCACATCGATCGGCCGATGGTCAACCAGGGAATCGGCCGATGGCGAGGAAGAAGGCGATAATCAAGGAGATACGCCAACGGCAAGTCACGGTAGAGGCGGGTCAACCAACAATTGACAACGGGTTAGAGTCAGTTTTAGGAGAGTTTGACTCTTGCATGAGTCTTCTTCTATTTTTAGTAGTGTTCGTTTTCTTTAGATGCAAGTAAACAGTGCCGTAATCAGTTAGGAGTCGGGTTGTCCTCAGGACATAAATAGCGACCATACATGGTCGGAAAATTTGTACACACCAATATCAAACAAACCGCCTCCGGGCAAACCTTTTACAATTTACAGCATCTACTTTACAGCATCTACTTTTCATCGACTTCGCCACTGCGTTTTTCCCTTTTCTTCAACGTCGTCCTTCAAGTTCGTCGGGCTGCATCGATCGATCTCCGACAAGCTTGTGAGTACCGTTTTACCGAATAACCCTAGGCTTTAACCTCTGGGCGCATCACTGAGGTTTCGTCTAGTTCTTTATTCACCCCTTACCAATATTAGCTAGATTTGCAAGTTTTCGTACCAACTCTTGTAGTTTTAGCTTTTATCCCCCAATTTATCCAGCTCGATCTAGATCCTGTCAGCTTCTAACATCACAGCCGATCCAGATTCGTTCGAGTGCTGACGTCACGATTGGCTGATCTAGCCGATCTCTCTATATACATACTTGCACTTCGGCTGCTTTCGAGCCTGCCGATCCCGCTTCTCTGTATCGACCGATTGGCAGGGACACGTATTGCTGAAGACCCATCGGTTCTCTAGCCGATCCTTAATATTTTCCATTGTCAATCAACAGGTCAGATTTGCTAGCACGCCTCGCTACAGACCGGGGAGTCATGTGTGCTGCGCGCGGAGGTGACGTCCTATTTTCACGTGAAAACCAGATAAAGCAAAACAACATGTATATAGTGAGTCTGAAACATTGAATGGGTGAACATAGATCTGAAACATTTATAATTTGACTTCAAAACATGTAGTAGCTAATGTGGCAACATGAATTGAAAAATACTCTAAATCCGCAACATTTATCATTTATTATAGCAAATGTAAATAGTGAGTCTGAAACATGTATATTTTGAGTCTGAACATTGAATGGGTGAACATGGATATGAAACATTTACAATTTGACTTTGAAACAAGTAGTAGCTACTGTGGCAATATGAATTGAAAAATACTCTGAATCCGCAACATTGAGTTTGAAACATTGATTGGGTGAAAACATGTTTTTGAAGTGAAACTTACAAGTTGTCTTGTTGAATATAATCTTGGGGTGATTCCAGACAAACCCGGACACATCTTTCCTCAGCACGTTAGATTTCATACAAGCTTTAGAGAAGTTTATGACCTAGTTATACACAAAAAAATGGTATGTTAATTATTTTGTTGGCAGAAAGGAAAGGCAAATAGTTAAAAAGGATTAAATTGATTAAAAAGGCAAGCATGGTTTGAACTACTAACCAGGTTCTGCGCACAACCATAGCATTTTGTATCTTTGAAGGCGTTTAGAGGATTGAACCAAGTGATTTGCTGAAGAAACATGTTCACACAGACAAGTACCCAGTGACCATCTTGGACAATGGGTTAAAAGGTACAACAAACATTAAGTGATTCATGTATTAGGCATGTGGCATGTTGCAAATTAAAAAAAGCAAAAAAAGGGGGGGGGGGGGTTAGGTATGCAACACAGTACCAGATCCATCTTAGAAAGGTCCCATGTCTTGTTGAAGCTTGTTAGGATCCTGTTGCAGTTGTCATCTATGAATTTTTCAGGATCGATAATCAGCTTATCCTAGGGGGGAAAAGAGGTTAGAAAACACAAAAATGTAAAGTAAAAAAACATGGACATATGGTGGTAAGATAGAAAAAAGTGTAGATTTGGAAACTAACATTGAGTACATAGGAGAAAGCGTATTTCTTCACAATGTTCTTGTCCTTTGTACGGATTTCACCTTCTTCGATATTGAACTGGTTAGTCCATAAGGTCATGACCTCGTTATCAATTAAACCCTTTGGCTTAAAGGATTTGTAGAACTCCTCATAGCAAACATGGAAACCAGCAATTTGAACAAAGGGAGGGCTGCATGGGAATAGTTGAGTAGCAATGTTGAGAAAAAAAGAGACAACACATGGATATGGACACATGTATATTTTCGCTATGAAACATGACCTAGCTACTCAGCATTTAACAGTTATTATAGCAACATGTATATAGTGAGTTTGAAACATTTATATTGTGAGTATGCAACATTGATTGGCTGAAAAATGGGTCTGAAACATGTACAATCTGAGTATAAACATGTAGTGACTACTGCAGCGACATGTATTGAGAAAAGGCAAAATATTCTGAAGTGAAACACATACTAGTTACCACAACATGTGTAATCTGAGTACGAAACATGTATATATGCAGAGTGAAACAATGATGGAGCAAAATTAGAAAATTAGCTTACGCTTCTAATCTCTCTTCTTTGGTAAGCGGCTTCTTCAAAATCCTTTTGTTTCTTATACATAGATTTTGTTTCTTCATCCAATTTCAGTTTCTTCGCCTTCTTTCCTTGGTTCAAATTAATGGCAGCCCTCTTCCTCCTATTCTTCTTATCATTAGTGCTTGAGCCTGGCTTCTTTGCTTCATTATCATCGATGGTTGTTTCAGCTGAAAAAAAGAAAATGAAAATATAAATTGCTGACAATAGATATGCAGGAGGGGGGCACACCTATGTGTGTGATTTCTGGTGGGATCGAGCAATCATCATCAATCCCATCGGAATTCAATAAATCAAATGAAGGGAGGTCCTCATAGAGGATGGAATCATTACTTTTCTTGTGACCAGGTGAACCAGCAGCACTAGTTGATGTTCCAGGTGCATTGACATTGCTGGTACCTCCTTCAGCTGCAGCATTAGCACTTGTGGACCCCTTTGTTGTGCCAGCAGCACCATCGGTTGTTGATGGTGCTGCTCCATCAACATTTTTCCTAGCCCTGTTAGCTAACTCAGCCATCTTGGCCAGCATCTCCCCTTGACGCTGCCTGAGCTTTGCTGAAATCTGATCATTGAAGGATTTAGACACAACAGCAGCGATTTCGCGGACATCTTCGTCCATAACCTTGGAAAAGTGTGCAGCAACCTGCTTGTACTTAATAGGTATCTGCAGACATGATACGGAGGTATTAGGGCATTGCAACATCAACTGGTGGGAAAAGATGGGAATTTGTAGGGGTAATATCCAGAATTTTATGATGTTGCATATGTTCATCTTTTATGTTGCAGGGTGTTACTATCCATGTTACACATAACAAAGCATTGAGTACTACGACATACAGTTACAGTAGATTGAACATAGTTAAATAGCATCTGGAACATCCTAAAAAAGAATAACACATCACTTTTACTACTCTAAGATCACAAAAATGTTTTGCAACATTGAGAAATAATGTTTGCAACAACAAATAATGATATTTGCAACATTTAAAAATTATAAGACAGATAGCCGACAAAACTCAAAAAAGAAATAAAACGAGGAACTTAATATACCTCCTGGCTCTCAATTTGAGTTTGGTTACTGCAGCCATTCATCTAATGAACTGATAATAGGGACTTCTTCAGAGGGCCCAGGGGCAGGAGTAGGGGCAGGGTCAGCAGCAATAGGGTCAGGGCTGGGGCGGGGGTGGGGGCAGCAAATTATGGAGTGAGAGAGAAGTCACAAAACTGCACACAAACAAAAAAAGCAACAATTTGATGTCAAAGTAAGTATAAGTGCCTTTGAAAAAAAGAGGAAGTGGTAAAACAGAAAAGGAAAAAAATATGGTGAAGGGGAAGATGGGATGTAACATTGCACATATCAGTAGCTTCCCAAAAGAATTCCCCAATGGCATCTTATTCTTGTCAACCGCCATCACAAAGTTGAAGTCCTCATTTGTAACGTTGTAGATGCGGGGGAGATTGTAGTTGATTTGGTGCCCTCTGTCGGATCCAGATCGAGGTGGTCCATGTAGGCAATCTATGTAAGAAGCAGAACAAGAAATGACAATTAATAACCTTGAACATTTACCTATGACTATTGCAACATATGAAACAACATAGTAGCAACGGCAAAGACTAGTGTAGTTAAAAAGGCAATGAGCGCTAAGATAATGAGGCATGATCCGATCTGATGATCCTTCTCAAGATGTTCAGGAGAGAACTTCTGGTACTTCTTCACTTCATCCATCAATTCCTCTAAAATATGCCCAACCCAATCATAGGTGCTGATCAAATCAACATTTACTAAGCTATTAAGATACTTCAGGATAACATCATTTCCGGTTCCAGGATTGTACACACTTCCTAAAGCCAGTAAGGTAAAAGCCCTCATGAAAGACTCCCTATCCTTACTGTCTTTAACAAGAGAGATGCACTTTGCAATTTTAGCTCTATCTCCATCCCTATACAACTCTTCAAGTTTGTTCACCTCTTCTAAATCCCCAGAGAGCCTCACGACTCTAGCATTGTTTTCCAACCCAAGAATCTTGCAAACGAGCTCGCGGTTGAAAACAATAACTCTATTCTTGTATCTGAATTCACTTAGAAGTGGGTCCACATGATTCATCATCCATTTGACAAGCTTGATAGGCACGAAAAATTCAGGCATAGACAATGGAGCACCAAAACCCGCATCAATAACCCATTGCTTGCGCTATTCATCAAGCTCTGGTACAAGCAAACGGATCCTGCGGACAAAAAACCGAGTCTTGAAATGCTCTTCATTTGTGGTGATGTTTGTCTTGTCTGAAAAAACAAGGATAACTATGTTAGCTTGAGACAAAAGAAATGAAGGAATGCAACATAAGATGCGTGAAACATAAACATCAACAAATGTGGAGGGCTCTGTTTTTCTACAAAACCGATGGATCTACAATGGAGATCAGAGTGTGCAATTTTCAATTCCAAAAAAAGCTAGCAAGGCATTGCCATGGATGACGGTGATGGATCACCATGCATGATTGACGTGACATATGCAACAAGCAGGCAAGTATGAAACTGAAAAGGTCATTCACATAGCAAATAGTGCGAAGCTGGCAATTATGCAACATGCAGAGGCAAAGAAGTAACGCTACTAAATATATCTTGTTTGTTCAGTTTGTGCCATCCGGAAGACAAACTGAACAAACTGAACAAAGAGTAGCATCACTACACTACCCGGCTATATAAGAATTAAAAGGTCTTTCACATTTCAGGGTGCACCTAGTTCAGGGGAAAACTGAAAATCGGAAACTAAATTCAGTATCTACAGGACACACATAGTTTCCCGAGCATAGAGATCAATCACTACTAGCCCGAAGGACCTATAACCCTAATCATTCAGTCATTTCAGGGTGTCACATATGTATCATTCACTGAGAAAACGTAACCCTAACCCTAGGTTGGAGTGAAATTCAACCCAAAAGTGGCACAAAAATAGCGAGGGAGGGATACACGGATGATGAACTTACTTGGCTGCCTCGTGCACTTGTTCGCCTCTGTCTGAATGCCGTCACGGGTCTCAATCGCTAGGCCGTCGTTCACTGAAGATTCCACACCATCTGTATCACCACTGGCCGAGCGCGAGCGACGTCCGCGTGTCCGCGAGAAGACACTGCGGTCCTCCCCAACAGCGCCATCCACTGCCGCCCTCGTTCGACACGGCCATGGTGTCCACATCGTGTTCACCGGGGCCTCTGCGCCGTCTGGACCGGCGCTGGACGAAGAAGAATGATGTGCACGCGTCCGTGGGGAGGCGTCGCCTTCCTCACCATCGCTTGGCTGCCAATCGGAGCCCTCCGCCGCCGCCACCGATCAAACCGGCCGCGGCGTCCGCATCACCACCACCGCGTCACCTGACGGTTAGAGAGAGGAATGGGGGTAGGTGAGAGAATGAAGCCACAACAACAGGAAATGGGGGATGCGAAATGGGAAGGTGTCGGTTCGGGGAGACGCGTGCGCTGGTCCGTAGGATGCGTGCGGGATTGATGGTGAGGAGGCGTCCGATTTTTTGGCTGCGTCGGACGCCCATTCCTGAGCATTATTGTATTATACTAATAGATGGAACTTCAGTGAGTTGACCTAGTATGACCCATATGTGCCATCGTCGTGTCACTTGTCCCACTATGACCCTGTGCCACCACGTCCCCTCTCCATCGTACTCCCATCTTCGGTGCCCGTTTCCCTGTCGACTCATCCTGAATTGTGATGACCCTGCTCTGCTTTTTGGAATCGCAGTCCTCGGTGTCCTCATCCAAGTGGCGGAAGAGATCCTACCATTCATCGACACCGAGATTGAGTGCATCTTGCAGTCCGAGGAGTGCACTACCGGACTTTCTTTTCATTTTATTTGCTTGCGTTGACACAATAGTTTGATTCTTAAGTTTGGTGTAGCGGGTAGCCTTGTTTCGCAAAAGTCATGATTAGGGTTCAATGCTTTCTGATTCATCGTAAATCAAATCGGAATTGATAAATAGATTTAAATGCATCAGGTATTCAGGTTTCAATTGGAGACCGGAAGGGATTGGGTGCCAATTTAACCCAGATGGCACATGGTGCCTTTTGTGATGGACCGGTGTGAAAATGGATTGTCACATGCTTGGATTCTAGATTTGAGGAACAAAAATATATTCCCCATTATGTTTTTCTTGGGCCTAAAAGTTCTGAATTGTATTGTGGTGTGTTAGTGCTTTGAGTTTGTGCCTCGGTGCTTGTCCATGCTCTCTGAATTGTGTCTGGTATTAGACTGTTAGTTTCGTCATGTATGTTTCATTCTGTGAAAATAACAAATTATACTCTTGGATTTCTTTTCAATTAGTGCACATGTCTTAAAAGAAGTTGTGGTGATGGTAGGGAGAAGCACACTGTTAGAGAACTGCAAGTTCATAGTAGAATGTTCCCACTAGACATCAATTTGTTAGGTTTCTAAGTCATCCTTCTGCAGGATGTTGGTGGAAATCTGCCGGCTGATGAAAAGTTCAATGAGTGTTAACTTAGGTTCATCTCTTGACTCTTGTAGGCCAGTTTTGATGTCTTTCTTCCCACATTTTATGACAGCATGATGTGATGCCAGTAAGTTTGCCTTCTATTGTCCTTCATTTTTCATAGTTTTGTTTTCTATGGAAAATTATGAGTTTCACTGATTATGACATGGTGATCAGCCATGCATTTTCAGTTGATTTCGAATTCCTTTTATCAGCCTTTCCTCTTACAGGAGGGATCCTCAAAGGAACCGGTTAATCCGCGATGGGTCGCTTCCTATCACGAGCGCGTGACTTGGAATCAATACCGAAGCCTTCCTTTTGCTAACCAAGCCTCCTTTCCATTTTGAGGCGCGACTGGTCCAGGCGCGGCATGGGCACGAGCCGAGATCTAGTGGCGCACCGAGGAGTTGCCGGCGTGGCTGGCTGTGCGGCTCCCTTCCTCCCCATCCCGACCCGGCGCGCCGCTGCTCCATCCTCCCCGTCCCGACCCGACGCGCCACGCCGTCATCCCGTGCGCGCCGGTTTGCTGGGCGTGCTGCTCCTCCCCTACGCGCCATCGCCGAGGAAGCTGGATTTGATCCCCCCTGCACGCCGTTCTCCCTTGCACGCCGTTGCAAGGAAGCTGACAATCCAATTTGCTCGATTTGCTGGCGTCGCTGCCCCCTACACCAAGGTTTGCTAGGCGTTGCTCCTCCCTGTGACCTCCTTGAATTCCTAGGCACCTCCCCTCCGCACGGCTAGGGAAGACGCCGCCGTTCCTCCTGGACCCAGTCACGACAGGGAGACAGTGGAGAGACGGTGGTGAATCCCTGGAAGCACCAGTTTTGAAGTAAATCCGTGGAAGCACTTTGCACCAACTTGTGCTTTGCTAGGCTGAGCAACTTGTGCTTTGCATCAACTTTACAACAACTTGTGTAAAATGTTCTAATTGATATGTCCTTAATTTTTTTTGCAGATTTAAGATGACAATTAAAGGTCTCTTTGATTTTGATTTGAATTTTGATCCCATAGATGTTGCTGATATCCCAAGTGCTGATGATGTTGGCCATGCTGAGGTTGCTGTGTTGCCTGTGTCCACTCCACCTACCACATTGGTACAAATTGCCAATGATGCACCCTTGCCAAGCACCAGTTTTGTTGTTCACCATGTTGAATCTGGTGATATGGTTGCTGAGTTGGGAGAGCTGCAGGGTGAATCTGCTATGGTGATTGGTACTCAACAGCAGCAGCTACTTAACATTGAAGTGCTGCAGCAAGAAACCGGTGGACAACAACATCAATTTGGCAGAGAAGTGATGTAGACTCAATCCAGTGGGGTGATCGGTATTCAGCAACAGCGATGACGACTTAACCCCGGTATCTGAGTCTGGTGGTGTGACTATACCAACAGCTGCGACAAGTGCTACTGAAGTTGATGTTGAGGATGGTGTAGAGGTTCTGTCTGCACCACAAGAAGCCTCTCTTGGCATGACCTTTGGCAGTTCAGATGCAGCTAGGAATTATCACAATTCATATGCTAGGCATACCGGATTCCCCATCAGGACTGACACATCTCGTGAGTCAAAAAGGAGTGGGGACAAACCAAATTCATATTTGTGTGCCAAAAAGCTAGAGTGAACAAAAAGGATAAAGTTGCTGTTGATGGTCCAATTACTGAGAAAAAGATAGTGAGGGAAAGACGCAGAGATTATGTTGAGACGACGTGTTGTCCTGCCCACATGATTGTGAGGAGAACATTCCAAAATCAATGGGAAGTTGTTCAGTTTGAAAAAGAGCACAATCATGACCGTGTGAAGAAATTCTTGCTCACAAAATACCTTAACTCTCACATAGACATACCGGCTGAGGAGAAGGATTTCATCAATCTACTGCATGGCTGCAAGATTACAACTACATGAGCTTATCAGATAATGGGTGAGTTGTACGGTGGCATTGCACACTTCCCATACACAGAGGGTGATGCCAAGAATCTCCGTGTGGAGTACCGTGTTGAAAATAAAGGCAAAGACATGAAGGCCACACTTGATTACTTTGAGGAGTTGAAAAAAGAAGATCCAGAATTCTATTACAATTACACTCTTGATGATGAGGATAGGATTGAGAACTTATTTTGGTTGGATGGTGCAGCAAGGAAGGCTTATAAGCTCTACGGCGATTGCATATCTTTTGACACAACTTATTTGACAAATGCATACAATATGCCATGTGCACCTTTCATAGGTAAAAAAAAAATCCTGAACCTCTGTGCGACTGAAAAACATTTAAAGTTATTTGATTATCTCTATTTAAGTTGCTACTTCAAATGTAAACAACTTTAGTTTGGGTTTGTCAGCTCTAATTTGTTTTTTTGTTAAACAAACTTGCAGGAATTGATAGGAATGGGATGACAATACAGCTGGGATGTGGGTTCTTGAGAAATGAGAAGACCGAAGGCTTCAAATGGTTGTTTAGTAAATTTAAGAAAGCGATGGGTGGTAAAGACCCTGTGACTATCATCACAGACCAAGACCTTGCAATGAAAGCTGTAATTGCTGAAGTTTTCACCACATCAGTCCACAGGAATTGCCAGCGGCACATAATGGAAAATGCTAGGAAGAGCATGAGAGCTTTTTTGAATGGCAAGCAGGATTTATCTGATGACTTCAAGGATTGTCTTGATAACAGCTTCTCACATATGGAATTTGAGGGCAAGTGGCAAGCGTTTTTGGATAAACATGGCTTAAATGGAGATGAAAGATTCAGACACTATATGACATGAGGCATTGCTGGGTCCCTGCTTATTTCATGCAACACCTTTTCCCCTTCCTCCAGACAACAGCTGAAGTGAAGGCTTCAATGTTGTCCTGAAGCGTTATGTGAACCCAAAGCAATCAATTTTCAACTTTATTCAACAGTACAGGAAGATCCAACAAAGAATTTTGGGCAAGCAGAATGAGAAGAGGCCAACACAACTGTAAAGGAATCCCACACTAGTACAGAAGTTCACATCCATGACAAAACACTTTCGTCACAGAACAAGCCAAATTCGTCATTGAAAACCTTCTGTGACGAATTTATGACGATTCTGAAATCGTCGTAGAACACGCGTCACATTTGACGCACTGTGACGAATCAGGCATTTTCGTCACAAAACTGCTCCTTTTCAGTGACGAACACGTTTTTCGTCATGTAACCGCTCGTCTTCTATGACTAGTGAACATCGTCACTAATTTCGTCATGGAAATGACTGTCACGTGGCGCCATGCATGCTGGCAGCTGACGTGGCTTGGTGCCATGCTGGCTGCTAACTTGGCTCGATGACGTGGTTGACTACGTGGACGATGACGTGGCTGCCTACATGGACAATGATGTCACTACCTATGTGGACGATGATGTGGCTACCTAGGTGGACGATGACGTGGCTGCCTATGTGGATGATGACGATGACATGGCTGCCTACATGGATGATGACGTGGCTACCTACGTGGACGATGACGTCATCCTGTGCAATTTGTAAGCAGGCCGAATTTAGAATGGGCCTAAAATTGGGCAGCTTTTTCTACTTGTATAAATTTCAGCTCATACATATACATTACAGCCCAGCCCAAATAAATCAGTCACAGCCTATATACATTTCAACCCAACAATTGTGTCCCAACAGATTCAAACCAGCTACAAATCTCTAAAAACAAATCAATTCTGGCCAAAAAATACATCCATGAATCATGTTTATGTCTAGCATGACATCAAAATCACATCACAAGATATCACCAGAAATAGCAACACTACATCCACCATTTGGCACAAGACGCATCAAAACAACCAAGACTACATCTACCAGAACATCATCAAAACACTGGTAAGGCAGTATAGATGGTCAAAACACCAGTTGTAGCCACTACACAGTTTGGTTCCTGGAAAGTTAAGTTCCACCAAAAAGGTAACATACCATCCTTCACAAGCTTAACTTTTGTATCCATCTCGACCAGCTTGATTCATGGCAGACCTGCACATATAGCACATGGATGGCGAGTTCAACTAGTGCAGTACTTTCCTCAAACAAGAATTGACTTCATGCAACTTTGCAGATAATATGGGTGAAATGTAGGTGTTTAGTTACTAGAACTTACAGAAATTAGATTACTAAAACCGTCTCAAGGTAATTAAAAAGCACTAATATATTGCCATGCTGATAAGTATGAAATATGGAACAAGATAAATCAAGCATTCATACAAGTCAAGATTATTTTTACTGCTTTGATGAAATAAATAGATAGCACACTTGAACGATACTTATTACCTCACTTCAAATAAATAAATCAAGCATTCATACAAGTCAAAATAAATAGATAACATTGGACCATATTAAGCTATATTAGCAATTATCATGAAAAAACATGTTAAAAAATCAATTTACTTATATGAAAAACTCGAAATTCTACTAGTCACCTTATTAAAAAATAATGATAATAAGAACTAAAACTTCTCCAAAAATTATGTAAATTGGCATAGATTCATTTTATGGATGCATAAGCTTGAAAAAAAGTTTCATAAGATTTTGTGAAAATTGGAGTATACATTGTTCATAAACTAATAGTTCATCACATTATTTCATATAACTCAACTTAAGCTTCAAAGTTCGTACACACTCAAGTACTTTCTTATACCATGGACACCTCAAATTCGGATGCAATCTTACCCTTACTCTCATATTAGTATTTGGAGATTTAGATTTCCAATTCTCACGCGAAAAAGTCGTTTTTTCTATTTTTTCTAAAACCTAATTAAGACACCCTTGTGAAGTAAATTTGGTCAAAAAATTATACAAATTGGCATAACAGCATGTTTTTGATCCACAATCATACCATAAAAAAACTCAAGTGGTTCAATAAAGTGGGACCATACATTGTTCACAAAGGATACATCGTCTTATAGTTTCCTAAAACTCAAAGTCAAACTTTGAAATTTGAATACCTCATAACAATTTTTGACTCGTATGCATCTAAATTTTGGACACAAACTTATGTTGACCATAACATTAGCAATTATAAATTTAAATTAGTAATTTTTATTCAAAAATATGTATTTATATTCTCTACATAAATAGATGGAAACAAGCCATATGAATAAGATTTAAGAAACAATAACCGACTTACAAAACAACACAATAAAATGAAAGAACGTGATTTTAGAAAAATTTGGGAAAAAGAAACACCAGATTTGGAGTTCATATGAAAGAGAAAAACTAAATACAACTTTTAATTTAGGATTAAAAAGAGAAAGATGAACCCTGAAAGTGTTCTTCATCTCTGTACATTTAGGATATAAAATGCAACCCTATCCAACAATTGTTTAAGTATATATAAATAAACTTTTGCAAACATACACAACTCCACTTGTAGCTCAGTGGTAACACGTCTTCCTTCCATCCCACAGGTCGTGGGTTCGAGTCCCCCTTCTGCACCATTTTTTGTGCCACGTTCCATCACATACAGAGCAACACTTGTTCTAAAAAGACGTACAACAACACTTAGGCCTGATGTGTGTGCATGCAAGGGGGTAGGGCTGGGCCATTAAGGCCACGAACATGCAAGGGGTAGGGATGGCCAACCAATTATGTCATGTGGGACCATGAGGTGGTGGGGCCCACGTAGCCACGTGGACATGGAATGTGTGGGAATGGATGGTGGGACCCAGACCCATGGTTGGACCCACAATTGCACGTGGTTAAATGTGGGACAAAATCCTTGTTTTCGTTTTCAAGTTGTTTTGTGACGATAATGTTGGTGTTCTGTGACGCCCATTTGCGTTCGTCATTGGTTCCTCACGGGTAGATCTGGAATGATTCATCTATGACGAACAGGGTCGTTGTTCGATGATGATCTTCTAAGTTTTGTCATTATTTTTAGTGGCATGGCACCGCCACTCGTTATCAGTGACGAAGTTACAAAATTCATCATGGCAGAGACCACTTCCATGACGAATAAATGTACCGTCACTATCAAATCGTCATAGATATTAACATTTTTACTTGTGCCACTACTTGACAGGTCATCTAATGGAGCACCAGATGAAAAAAATCTACACACGGAAGTTGTTCAACGTGTTCCAGTACGAACTCCAGCTGAGCTCTAGCTGTTAAATTGTTCGCATTGAGGAGGATGCCTTGATAGATGTTGTTCCATACAAACATTGTCGAGAGCCACTGTATGGCACTAGAACCATGCCCAGGGTGCTGCTGGTAAGAATGCAGATTAAACAACAAAATCTTGTCAGCTTCCTTTTACATTGCATCAAACCCTGCTAGGAGTGTTGGTGTGGCTTCATTTCCTGACTAGTAAAACTTGCTATAGGTTCAGGGGGTGCTCCTGCGGTGGTTGGTGATCCGCCAATAATCAAGAGGCAAGGGCACCCAAGATCAAAAAGGTTGAGGACTGGTTTGGATCTCGTCCCACCAACTAAGAAGCCGTGTGGCTATTGTGAATCTACTGAGCATATTACATCACATTGCCCATCGAAGCCAGCAAAGAAATATACAAAGGCGCTTGTTGATAAACCACTGATGCAAAGAAAATAGTGAATGAAAAGGAAAAGATTATTGTTTTGTCAGCTTGTCAGCAACTTGTGTTACAAGATGTTAGTTTCTTTTATAGTTAATTTTGTAAGGAAAAAATATTTGAAATATTCAACTATTGCTTGCTAGGATTCATTACTGTATGGATGTATCAACTTGTTATGTCAGCAACTTCTTTCAAACTTGTTATGTCAGCCGCTTGTGAGATGCATATTAAGCTATGTAGTTGCATTATCTAGTTTGTGTGTGTTATCTCTGTCACCATCTGTCCGGGTCCATCACTACTAAGCTTGTTCTATCAGCAACTTGTGTCTAGCTTTCACAGTGCAATACAGTGGGTTGAATCATACAAATACAGCAGCAGGGAATTCGATCCAACTATAGTAATTCACATATTAAGATATAGACCATGTCGATTCGCATACAAAAGCTAGCACTAAGTCCTGTAGTTCTAGCTTCGCCGCCTCTCATGTCAAAACATGAGACACTAGCTACATGCATAAAAACATTTCATGTTGAAACTGCTATTTAAGAAGAGGCACTAGCTACATTTAGTTTGGTACAAGTACACACATTCAGATCTGAGATGGAACAAAAAAAAAGCAGCCTTGATTCGAGCCTTGATGAAACTTGTCAGCAACATGCTTAGCAACTGGATTACAGCCTTGATGAAACCTGTCAACAACTTGCATAGGAACTTGTCAGCAGCTTGCATAGCAGCTTGATTCCAGCCTATATTGTCACCATCTTTTTTGATGTTGAGTCCCTCCTATTTGGAAAAATAAACATCATAATAGGTAAGAAAATGTAGCCAACTTGCGGGTTGATAAAAATCTCAACAAAAGTTGCTGCTTTGGGATGGGGGGGGGCATAAAAAACTTACATTGTCACCGTTTTAGACAAGAGGCTCTCCCTCCAATCCATCTTATTTGCTACGTTGCTTACCCACTCGAATAGCATAACTTTCCTCAACTTCAGCTTGTCGAATCCTATAAGCTTGGGCAGCCTACTTCCATCAAACTACCGCATTGCCATTAGAGTGAATAGTCCACAGTCGTGGTGGGGTTTGGAGGAATATATTCAGGGGGTTATGACAACCAAAAAAGAGTAAGCAATTGTAAAAGGAAAAAATGAGGAAGTAGCTGTAGACTTTGCAGCAACTTATTTACTTACATTCAAAATTGATTGAAACCTTTGATGAACTCTAGCTTAAACAAGTAGATTGTTTTGACTGAGCAACCCTCTTTTGTATTCTTGTGTATCTTTTTTCAAATTGTGATCAGTTCAGCTCGGACCTTTGCTGCAAAGTCTCTAAATGCAGCGTCTTTGGGTGTCCTAAGAGAATCAATTACTTGAATCCTCTGTAGTTTAATGTTTACTACAACTGCGAACCAGTGCCCAACTGCCTGTGGTTCTTTACTAAGTTCTTGCCAGATGGGGAATACAATCTATTTGATATATTACAAAAATTAGTACAAAATTGCTGCAAAATAAGTCTCTAACTGGCAGTCTTTTGCATGCAGAAGATTTCAGTAAAAGGGAATGTACCATGTGAAAGACCGAAGGCGACCATAGAGAGGGGGGGGGGAGTGAATGGGAGCCGATAAAAATTCTTCTCCAAAAAGATGAACTCGACTATGCCCCGAAATCACAACCGAGGTTGTTTCCACACGAACTTGCCAAGGTTACATAGTCACAACGGATCCCTACTCAACACTAAGCGGAAGCACAACACAAGGAGCAAGGAACTTAAGCAATCTGATGAGTAGACAACAGACTGTCCGCAGGGTCACCTCGGACCGTCCGTGCAGAACGTGCGGACCGTCCGAAAAACCTAACAGGAACAGCAGCAAACCACTAGCCCACACGGACTGTCCGAACACCCCTCGCGGACCGTCCATCGGAGCACGGCGGACCGTCCATGAGGTTGGGATGGATTGTCCGAAAATTCCAACAGGAATCACCAAAAACTCACCAACTCAACTCGATCCGGGTGGACCATCTGTCATACTAGTCCGGACCGTCCGAGCACCACGGACAGTCCGACCCTGCTTGGCGGACCATCCGAAAACCAGGTGCAAGCAAAAACAAGCACTCCAACGGATCGACACGTGAACTCGCAAGAACTGGATGAACACACGATTAACACTAGCACTCGCGGACCGTCCGCACACCTAGGACGGATTGTCCGTCCTGCTCGCAGAATGCGAACAGCAGCAGGAAGCCGCAAGTCAACTCCCTCTATCCATCCATGGATCTCCCAAACAGCTGCATGGATTGAGACAAGATTTTGGGGAAATAAGAAGCGTCTCTAGGATATGTTATGCCTAAAACTTTGGAGCCTCAAACCAACTAAATTGTCGGGAATCGAAAAATCACCGAGCTCAAGCACTAGCTAAGAGCCTGTGTGGTTCGAGGACCGGTGGATGGTCGCTTCCTGGTGTTATGAATGATTGACAACGTTGTGTGGACTGACTCTTGGCTAAGTATTGCAGGTGCAAGCTGCAGCTTGATTGGTGCTGGTGCAGGTGAAGAACAAGCGTGAAAGGTCAATGCCGGTGAGGCCTCCAGGTGTGGAGCAGAAAAGTTGGCTTGGTTCGAGGGACCCGGTGGCCAGCGGGGTCAAGTGCGGGCCGCATGGTGGCAAGAACAGCAAGACGATGTCATGGACGGTTCCTTGGTTGAGCCTCAAAGCCAAGATCGAGACGGGACTTCGTGGGGGCCAAGTCATGAGTGGAGATTGGCGGGAGGTCACACCAAGTCTGCGGGGTTTCCAGTGCTTCACCACAAAACCACTGGGTTCCTTGGTTGATCCACTAAGCCAAGGTCGAAGACCGAAGTGTAGCAGCACTGGACCGGTCTGACCGGTGGGTATCGGTCTGACTGGTGGGGAGCACCGGTCTGACTGGTATGCGATGATGCCTTCCGGAGACTTCGAAGCAGAGGACACGCGTTGGGATCGCAAGGCTTGCGTCGAGGCTAAGCAAGTTGCGGTCGCCGGGCATCCGTCTGATGGTGCTACGACGAAGATTCCCAAAGTGCCCCTCGGGGGTGTGTATCTTAGTTTTATGTCTTAGGGGTAGTTTCATCTTTTGGTTTCCTCCATATAACCCAAGTGGTGAGAGGATGGCAGCCATCCCTTGGAACCCTAGCTCATTTTGTTTTGCTATTTTCCTTTCCTATTGTCCTTAGGATTTTCTAGGACTAGCTTGAGAGCTTCATGGTGAGATCTTGAGAGAGGGATGGATGATCGGGAGGCAAGCTAGACCTTATATGAACCTTCATGGTATGTATAGATGATTCGGCATGGTTCCTCAAGGCCTTGTGTTGTTTCCCCCGTTTTCCCCCTTTTGGTGATTTTCGGAGCCTTTTCTTGCCGATTTTCTTGCGGTTGATTTGAGGCCTCTCCCTTGGGGATTTGGTTGGGGATGTACGCATGAATCCTTCGTGGTTCTTTTCCTTGTGATTCCCCCCACAAATCCGTGGGAAAAGGTGCTGGGTTTTGAGGTTTTCTTAGGTTTCGGGAAAGTGGTGTTCTTGGTGGAAATTCTTCGATTCCTCTTGATTTAGCAAGTTTTGGTGGACCAAATCATAGCTATGGGATGCCCATGAGGTACTCCTAGTATCCCCAAAGTCTTGTGCGAATCCGTGGAGCAAATCAGGAGATCAGGAAGGGGATTTGGAGGTGTTGACCCGCGGCTCGCTGTTCATCCCGAGCGCCCAGGCCTGACCGGTCTGACCGGTGTCCTCCACCGGTCTGACCGGTGCTGCCCTTTGTTGGGTTTTGGCTCAGGTGAATGTGCCAGTGTGTTTGGTTGTCTCTAGGCTTGCAGCTGGTTGAGTTTGGTGCTGTTTGGAGTCCAGTGGCTTGGTTTCTTGGATTTGGGGTTTCCAGCCTAGGACCGATCTGACCGGTGTGGTGTACCGGCCTGACCGGTGTAGGGGCTTGATTGTGGAAATCGTCAAGTCTTGCTCAGGTGTTCTAGCTTGGGGTCTCGGGTGACCTGGTGTATCTCTGGTGGTTGTCGGGTGATCCGGTCGGGACCGGTCTGACCGGTGCTAGTGACCGGTCTGACCGGTGTGGTCTATGTGCTGCTCGAGTTGTTTGTTCTGCTGCTTTCTCGAGTTGGCTTCGGTGATTGTTGGTTCATAGGATCAGTAGCACTTCAGTGACTACGTGGTCTTGGCCAACTTGGGTAGTTGAGTCGGAGAAGTGTTTTGGTTAGCCGTGTTCATCTTGTTGGAGAAGTCATCTCCTTCGAGAAGAATTTTTATTGGCTCCCATTCACTCCCCCCCTCTCTGGTCGCCAGTTCGGTCCTTCAGGTGGTATCAGAGCCGGTTACGGGTCTTTCAGGCATACTAGGAACGAGGATCGTGTCCTCCGCACTTCGATGGAAAGAACTACCAGACGTGGCAGAGGCGGATGGTTGCTTTCCTCCGTGGTATGGGTCAGATCCTTTGGGACATTACAGTGAACACAACTTATGTTCATCCGATTAACTTCCTTGCTCCGGGATCAAGGGATATGCACGACGCCAACAACAAGGCGGTCGATTACTTGTTTCGTGCTCTTTGTCAGTCCGAATTCGATCGGGTTCAGACAGAGGACTTGGCTTGTAGGATTTGGGAGCAGCTGAAGAATGCTCACGCTGGGAACAGTCAGGTTCAGGCTCGGTTGTTTGCGACTTACTGGAGAGAGTACGAGAACTTCACTCATCTCCCCGATGAGTCCAACGATACGTTGTTCCAGCGGTTCACGGTGATTGTGAACAACATGAGGGCTAATGTGGCCGTGCTCCCGTACGATGATCATGACAAAGATGTGAAGCTCTTGCACTCATTGGATCGTACTATTTGGGCGGAAAGGTCGAGACCATTCTAGAGTCTGAGAAGTATGAGACTCTGATGGTAGACGAGCTATTCTCGTAGCTCAAGTCGGCTGAGGTGGACCGTGGTGTGACAACCAAGATTGAGGGCCCGACTGACTCTCATAGTCTTGCCCTCATCGGTGGCTCAGGTGCAAAGTCTAACGCTAACCCATCCACTAGGATGTACTCTTTGTCCTCCTTGATGTCTTTGCCAGATGAGGAGTTCGGTGTGCTTGGAGAGGACGAGCTGGCGCTGCTGACCAGGAGGTTCGAGAGGATGCACGAGAACCGGGTGAACACAAGGAGGATGTAGCGAACATGGCCATAATAACCAAGTGTTCAAATATAATTTTGGCGATTCATACACAACACAATCATGGGACTAACCAAAATGATTGAGCATGTCCTTGTAGGCATTCTAGGTTCCATGGATGCAACCGCACACAATGCAAAGCATGACAAAAGAAAAGTATGAAGTCGTGACAAAGAGAGGAATGAATTGGACTTGTCCTGTGAATAAATTATTCTTGGATCAATCAAATGGTACGGAATGCTACAGAATCATTAAGATTATTCCACAAGCTTTCTATAGAGTCCAAGATCATCAAAATCGGAATTCAGAGTGAAAAGTTATGCCCAAAATAAGATGTGCTGAAAACAGGGCATAGGATGATCCGACGGTCCAATTTTTGTGAGCGCCGGATGAACTCCCGAGAAGAAGAAAATACGTGTATAAGCACCGGATGATATGGTGGTACCATCGGATGATTGTGTCGGTTCATCCTATGCTTTTTTGGGAAACATACAGAGAGCTATTCGCACGGAGAAGGCTAGCACTGGATGAACCGACGCTACCATCGGTTCATCCGACGCTCAAAAATCGCTCAAATGCTCAGGATTTTTTCAAAATCTTGTAGCAAATTTCATAAGCTTTCCAACAAGTACAAGATCGCCCAAAACGGAGTTCGGAGCAAAGAGTTACGACCAAAATACCGAAGGGCAGCGACGTGGGGGACAGGATGAACCTCTGGCACCGTCGGTGCAACTTCAATCATCCGACACTCAAACACTGCCCAAATGCTCAGGATTTTTTCAGAATCCTGTGGCAAATTTCATAAGATTTCCAACAAGTATAAGCTCGTAACAAACGGAGCTCAAAGCAAAGAGATACGGGCAAAATACGGAAGGGCATACAGCAGCACAGGATGATCCGACGCTACATAAAATGACACCGTCGGTTCATCCGACGGTATATCTTAAATAGTCGTTAGAGCAACAGCTATATTGATGTGTTGGCCTATTTATACCCCTTCCACTCTCCCATTTGAAGGTGCTGGAGTATGAGGAAGACCTGAGGAGTGTGAAACACATAGAAGTATCCAAGCCATCCAAGTGCTAAATTGCTCATCCATAGACTTGCACATGCTTTGTGTGTGTGCTTAGTGATAGGCTTAGCTTAGAGCTGAGTGAGTGCAAGGTTGTGCCAACCTTGTGAGGTGATTATTAAGTGAATCAAGTTGTACAAGGTGCACCAGAAGCCTTGGGGCCTAAGTGGCTCACCGGCAATCGTCTTTGACCCTCCGGCTTGGTGTGGAGTGGCGAGGACACTTTGTGCGGGGGACGTGGAGGCCCCCTTCCTAAGTGGAGAAGCTCCTTAGTGGAGGCGGCATCAAGGTGACCAAGGGAGCTTCCCGAGTGCCTAAGTGGTGAGTCAAGTGGTGCTCTTAGGAGAGACTTGGTGACCGGGAAGCAATACTCTTGAATGAGTGCTTCAACAACGTGGACTAGGGGTGGCTTAGTGCCTACTGATACCACGGGATAAATCGCGTGTCAAGAGTTTGCTTCCTCTCATCCCTCTTTACGTTTACGCATTACTCTCTTGCAATCCTTGCTTGCCTTAAATTTCCTAGAGCAGTATCATGCTAGGATTGGCTATAGGTTGCAAAACTTGTTTGGGATGAGGGTTTCACACTAGATCAACCTTAGATTGCACATCTAGATAGATTTGATCTAGTTTACTTTATGCAAAATAGTGAAAGCCATAGGTTAAGTTTTTAAGAAGACTAATTCACCCCCTCCCTCTCTTAGGCTATGAGCATCCGATTCCTTACAGAGGAACACAAGGACATGCTTTCAGTGCGGCAAGCCAGGACACTTCGTCGCCGACTACCCTTAGAAGATGGAGAACAAGGACAACTACAAGCACCGGTCGAAGACGGAGTGCAAGTACCGGTCGAGGTGCGATCACAAGTACAAGAACAAGCACAAGAACAAGGACGAACGAAGATCGAGGAAGAAGGATGGCCACAGCAAGAAGGCCCGAGCGATGGTCGGAGCGAGTGACGTCGACTCCAGCTCCGCCTACTCTACCTCGAGCTCGAGTATCAATGAAGATGAAGGTGATCGGCGCAAGAGCAAGAAGGGGTCCAAGAACCTGAGCAGGTTGAGCTGCTTTGTGAGAGACGGCTTCTGCGGCATGGAACACAGCTCCGGCAGCAAGAAGAGCCAGAAGGATGACTCGGACTCCGACTCCGAGGATGAGGAACATGATGAACTTTCATTCTTGGGCCAGGAGAATGAGGAGCTAGGAAAATTGCTTGATAATCGTGATGACATGCTTAGAGAGGCTAAGAAAATGAGAAAAGAGCTCAGGGCCTCGCTTGAAGATGCTAGGAGTAGAGTAGCTGAGCTAGAAACACAAAACCTTGATGCTAAACTTGAAATTGATTCGCTTAAGGCTTCACCTGTTGTTTCTGATGAGGTTGATTGTGTTGATTGCTCTGTTTTCCTAGATGATCTTACTGCTCTTAAGGAAAAGCATGCCTCAAAGTGTGAGGAACTAGATGTGCTTAGGGTTGAGTTGGCTGAGCTGCAGTCTAGGCCCTCCCTGCTTGGTGCCTGCACATGTTGCCCTGTGTTGCATGGAAAAATTGATGAGTTGCATTCTCACATTATTTCACTTGAGGCTGACTTGGAAGTTCCTATTCCTACTTCTTGCTCTACTTGTGAATTGCATGCTGTGAAAAATCTGGAACTTGCACATTATGTGGATCGTTTGCAGGATGAGAATGATGAGTTGAGAAAGTGTTTGAGTTGGTTGTCGGGTCAGGAGCCTCAGCTTGGTATCATGATAGCAGCTTTCAAATGCTATGATGGTCGAGCACTTGGGGCTGACAAAATTGGAGAGAGCAGTGGTGAGAGAGATGAGAAAGTTCGAGAGATTCCTATCCCACCACAAACAACACACAAGAACAAGTTTGAGCCTAAGCCTAACCATCTCCGATACAAACTTGACACAAACCCAGAGCCGCCAGTGTTTCCTCCCCAAACAAACAACTTCCAAAAACCGGTGAGATTTGTGAGCCCTAAGAGGGATGTGGTTGGAGAGAAGGGAGAGAAGCCAAGTGAGCAGCCCCAACCCAAGCCTAAACCTAAACCCATCCGGTTTCATTGTGGGTACTGTGGTAGAGATGGTCACTGTTGATGGCTGTTAAGTGCTTACTTTAGGCGTCAATTTACTCATGAATAAAGGAGCAAGAGGCATTTCTTACACGCATTTTAGTTAAGAATAATGTAGTTCCACTTGTCCTTGGAGATTATGTGATTGCAGGAAAATATGCATAAAGAAGTGGCAAACTCACCTTCTATGATTCATGCAACGTCACCTCAGCCAAGGAGTGGCTGCCACCTCAGGTGCCATGCATGCAAGCCATGTCACCAATCCAAAGAAGGCAAGCCCCGACGAATCAGAGCGTGACACGTGGACTTCACATGGATCCACGGGCCCACCAGAGCGCCTAAACCGCCTCAAGAGCACGTGTACACCGGGGACCGACCTAAGGGCCCATAGGACAGCCACCCCGAGGAAGCACACCCCGAGGGGGGCCCACCTAGGGTCGGCCGACCCTTGGATCGGCCGAACCGACCTTGGGTCGGCTGATCCCAGGCCTCCATGTGGTGCTTGTCCATTGGTCCTAGAGGCCATCCCCGGGGTGTTGCACTCCTCTTGGCGCCGGTGCTCAGGCCTATAAATAGAAGGGGAGGGAGTTCATTTCTTAACAACACACCTTACTCCTCCTCTCTCACTTTTGATTTCTAAGGCTAGGTGGTAGGCTAGAGTAGTTCTACATCAGGTTCCAAGTCTACTTTGGGATCTAGGTATGAGTTCTCTTGTATCTTTATTTTATTTTATGACTTTGATCTACTTCACTTATTCAGCTATTTCATATAAAGTTGTGCTTGTATACATTGGTGATTTGTTCATGTGTTCTTCGCTTGTTCATCATTTAGAGGCTCATGTTCTTGATGAATAAGGCCTTTCGATCCAGTTGACGAGTGACTTACATATGTTTTCGGTGTTTGTTCATAAGTTAGAGGCTCGTGTTCTTCACAAACACGACCCTTTGACCTTGTTGAATAGACATAGGAAAGCACAAATCCGTTTGTGTACCTAGCCTAGTTTGATCTAGTTAGATCCCATGTTTGTGTTGTATGAAGTTCGTGCTCAAGCTATGGTACTCGGTGTAATTGGCTGGTTTATCTGGCGGCTCTGACCTGGGTCACAATAGCCCGGGCCGGTCAGGGTCCTGCTAACAACGTAAGCGTGGTGCTTGGGTTGCGTAGCTACGTTGCTTATGAGTGTATCCCACGGTTTGTCTTGGGGTAGGCCGCGGTGTTGACAGCCGTTGGACCCTTCTGGAATCCCCCACGTTCAGATACGCTGTTGGAGTCTAAAGTCTAACAATTGGAGACGTGCGTAAGCGACGCGAGAGGTTAGCTCCCCGTTTGTACCTAGGTGCTTGAGCCAGCAGACATGCAATGCTAGTGTGTATCTAACTCGTCTGACTAACTTAGTGTGTTTAGTACCTTAGAACCTAGAACTAACTCGTATGTTGCCTCCTAAGCCTAGGACCTTTAGAGAAAGTGTGTTTGTGTGTTCACACTACCAACTTATCTATCATATCTTACCCCTATACTTGAGTGTCTGGTTTGTTTCCATCTATGAATCATACTCATTGCAATAGTGTTGAACTTGTTAATCCGCCCAGCCTTCCTTGGATTCGATACCCTTTGGAATACTCCTTTGGGGAAATGCTACAATGGTACTTTCGTGCGCTTGCGGACTCTTGTATTCATTAGGATTACCATTTGGTTATTTCTGGCATCGTTGCTAGGAACTCATAACCTAGTGATGACGTTAAGAAATGCCAACAAGCATTTCTGGTGCTGTTGCTGGGGACTCATAACCTAGTGATGACGTTAAGAAATGCCAACAGTCACAAGGATGAGTTTTGCTTCAAGAGGAAGCATGAGGAGAGGATGGCTAAGGAGTGGGCTAACAAGGTTAGGTACCACCCTTCTAATGGTGTAACTGAGCCTCGTATGCAAATGCCTAGGGCAAAAGCCATTGTGCATACGGTTCCGGCTTGGGGAGATAGAAGAGTGTAAGGTGGTGGTGCTGGACGAGCACCACCGGTTAGACCGGTCAGGGGACCGGTCAGACCGGTGCAGGTCTAGGTGCTGGGCGGTTTGGTTTTCATGCCCGTGAGGATACTTGGTTCAGTTCCTTTGGTCGTGGTACAAGTGGTTGGCATGGTGAGTCTGGAGGTGTTGAGTTTGCTAGACGTTCTCCACCTTGTGGTCAATACGATGGTGGGAGGAGTCATAACTTTGAGTCTCAGAGGAGCAACAGTCCATGGTCTTCCTTTCGTGGCTTTCGTTCTCCTCCAGCAAGACAGGGTGGTTCCCTCATGGTGGTTCCCGTGGTGGTTTTCGTGGTGGTAGCTTTGGTAGGCGTGATGGTATGAATTTTGCTAACCCCACTTTGGAGCAGATGCCTGAACACTAGTTTTACTCCTTTGGTACTAACCCTAGTGTTGAGTCGTTTGTTCGCTCACGTGCTCGTTTTTGAATTTCAGGTGGGAGGCTTGGGGAACGTTTGGCTAATCGACTCCGGTTGCTCGAGGCATATGACTGGAGAGAGAGGGTGGTTCTCTAGCCTCACCCCGGTGGTGTCAAAGACATACATCACCTTTGAGGACAATGGGCGACGGCGTGTACTTTCAGAAGGTGAAGTGAGGGTAAGTGACAAAGTGGTGCTGAAGCGTGTGGCCTTGGTCATGTCGCTCGGATTTAACTTGCTTTCAGTTTCCCAGCTTCTTGAGGAAGGTTTTGAGGTGTTGTTTAAGTCGGGTGGTTCTCGAATACTTGATGCTCAAGGTGACCTTGTCTGTATGGCTGTTCCCGAGGGTCAAATATTCCGAGCTGATTTTTCTCAAAGTTCGGGTGTTTCGAGGTGTTTCGTGGCTGGTTCTTCGGGTGAGTTGTGGAAGTGGCATAGGAGGTTGGCTCACTTGAGTTTTGACCTTTTGTCACGCTTAAGTGGACTCAATTTGGTCTGAGATTGCCCCGGTTGAAGTTCAAAAAGGATTTGGTGTGTGTGCCGTGCATGCATGCTAAGATGGTAGCTGCTTCTCATCCACCCCTCGCCGATGTGATGACAGAGCGTCCATGCGAGCTGCTCCATATGGATCCTGTTGGCCCAGCTCGTCTGAGATTTGTGGGTGGGAAGTGGTACGTCCTGGTTGCGGTGGACGACTACTCTCGGTATGCTTGCGTTTTCTTTTTGGAAGAAAAGGTGGAGACGTTTGGTTTTGTTCGAGATCTTGTCTTGAGGTTGAAGAACGAGAGGCATGGAGATGTCATACGAGCGATCCGCAGTGAAAATGGCTCGGAATTTAAAAACTCTCGCTTTGAAACCTTTTGCCACGACTTGGGTCTTGAACACCAGTTCTCTAGTCCGTATACGCCTCCTCCGAACGGTGTGGTGGAAATGAAAAATAGAACCCTGTGTGAGATGGCTCGGACGATGCTCGATGAGCATAGGACTCCGAGAAGGTTCTGGGCTGAGGTGGTCAATACCGCTTGCTATGTGTCGAACAGGATTTTTCTCCGGGTTCATAAGAAGAGAACTTGCTACGAGTTGATGCACGGTCGAACCCCCAAGGTGAGTCACTTTCACGTCTTTGGCTGCAAATGCTTCATTCTTAAGAAAGGCAAGAATTTAGACAAGTTCGAGGCTAGGTCGGTCGATGGGATTTTCTTTGGTTACGCGACTCATTCTTGAGCCTTTCCGGTGCTCAATGTTGAAACTAACCAAATTGTGGAGACTTGCGAGGTTACCTTCGACGAGACACAGCCACGTAGTTCGCTTGTTTTTGAGTGTGCAGGTGACGAGGAACTTGGCGAGGAGATTTTCGAGGATGAGGTGCAGCAACAAGGAGATGAGGAAGATGGTGGTGTGGCACCCGCAGCTGAGCATGTACACACTACTTCGACTACGATCGAGGACGGGCCTTCTCTCACACCTACGACGATGTGCCGAGAACGAGAGGAAGCTGTAGCTGAGGGGGCAGTGTCTTCGAGGTGAGAAGCTCCCCGGTGAGTACAAGTGGATCACCCAACTTCAACGATCATTGGAACATCAACAAACGGACTACACGGTCGAGGTTTCGAAATGACTCTCACTTTGCCAATGCTGCTTTTGTTGCTACTTTTGAGCCCAAAGACATTGGGCACGCGCTATCTGATCACAATTGGGTAAATTCTATGCATGAGGAGTTGGACAATTTTGAGATAAACCAAGTTTGGGAGTTAGTGGAGCCTCCACCAGGTTGTAAGCCGATTGGGACAAAATGGGTGTGGAAAAATAAAGAGGGAGAGAAAGGTGAAGTAGTGAGAAACAAGTCGAGATTGGTTGCTCAGGGGTACACACAAAAAGAGGGAATAGACTATGAGGAGACATTTGCTCCTGTTGCTCGTTTGGAGGTGATTAGGATCCTTCTAGTCTTTTTTGTGGCTAAAGGATTCAAATTGTTCCAAATGGATGCGAAGAGTGTGTTCCTGAATGGCGTGTTGAGGAAGAAGTGTATGTGAGGCAACCACCGGGGTTTGAAAGTGAGAAGTACCCCCACAGGGTGTAAAAGCTGAGGAAGACGCTGTATGGGTTGAAGCAGGCGCCTAGAGCTTGGTATGGTAGGTTGAGGGGGTTCCTGTTTGAGAAAGGTTTTGAGATGGGGAAGGTAGATCAGACCTTGTTTCTCCTCAGGCAGGGCAAGGAGATCCTAATTATTCAGGTGTATGTGGATGATATTGTCTTTGGTGGCTCGTCTAACTCTTTGGTTGCATGGTTTGCAGAAGACATGAGCAGGGAATTCGAGATGAGCATGATGTGTGAGTTGCAGTTCTTCCTTGGCCTGCAGATCAAGTAGTCGAAGGAAGAAACATTTGTGCACCAAGCTAAGTACACCAAAGACATTGTGAGGAAGTTAAAGATGGAGGACTCCAATGCCATGACGCCGCCGATGAGTACGACTACTGCCCTTGATGCAGACGAGGACGGTGAACACATGGACCAGAAGGAGTACCGGAGCATGATCGGCTCCCTCCTGTACCTGACGGCGATGAGGCCGGACATCCAATTCTCGATATGTCTGTGTGTTCATTTTTAAGCATCTCCAAGGACTTCGCATTGGCAAGTAGTCAAGCGCATTTTCAGGTATTTGCGATACACTCCCGACTTCGGCCTTTGGTACTCCGTGACTTCTTCTTTGGAGCTTCATGGTTTTTCAGACGTGGATTTTGCTGGGTGTCGGTTGGATAGGAAGTCCACTTCTGGGACTTGCCAGTTCTTGGGTTCTTCTTTGGTGTCTTGGTCTTCCCACAAACAGTTGAGTGTTGCTCAATCTACAACTGAAGAGGAGTACGTTGTCGCAGCTAGTTGTTGCTCTCAGCTCCTTTGGATCACATACTCCCAGGTTCCACTTCTATGCGATAGCACGAGTACCATTAGTGTTGCAAAGAACCCAGTGCTTCATTCCAAAACCAAGCATATAGAAGTGAGATACCATTTTCTGAGAGATAATGTTGAGAAAGGAAAAATCACTTTGATCCATGTGCCCACAAAAAACCAACTAGCAGATATTTTCACCAAGCCCCTAGATCAAGCAACTTTTACTCGTTTGTGGGGAGAACTTGGTGTGTGTTTGGTTTCTTGAGTTGGTGGTGGGAGCTCCTTGTGTAGCATCTTTGTATCTTAGGTTGCATGCATTTTGTACCATATGCATTTTGTAGGAAAAACTTCTCATATATACATTGTTCACCATGATGTGCTATAAATGATCTTGTGAGCTAGTTTGGTATGATATGGTTTAGTTTGGCTTAGCTCTTGATGATCTTGATTTATATCCATGGTTGATGGCTATGTTTTTGAAAAATGCTACATGTATGTCCTCTTGTGGGTAAATGCCTTTATATGATCATGACATGTTTTAGTGGCATTTCTATGCTTAATTTGTGGTTGGATAGCTTGTTTTGATCATATGGGGCCAAAGGCTCATTTGTCATCATGAATGTTTAGCCCGCTTGCTTTATCTTGTGGAGGGACATAAGTTCCTTTTTGTCGCAAAGACATTTCATGTACCAAATATGAATCTGAAAATAAAATGTAAATTACTTGGAAAATGTCCTCCCATGTCATATGTGCTTCATTAAATTTCTTTTGGGTGCTAAACCATTGCATGTTGCTTACCAATGAGAAGTCTCATTTATAGAAGTAGGCACATGGCTCCGTGGCTTTGACATGACATGAGGTGCTTGTGGGTGTTTATGATGATCTTATGCTTAGAATGGTTGTCCTAGCATGAAGTTTGTGTGGTTTTGCCATTTTGACATGTTTTGCTCATGTTTAGGACTATGCTCATGAGAGGAAATTTTTCGCAAAAATGCTCAATTCTATCTTAGCTTTGCCCAATGCTTGTGAAACTTGATGATCTTGTAGCTGATGTTCATATGAAGCTATAGAGTGTCTAACTTGCTCATTTGGACATGTGTAGCATCTTGTGGTGAATTTTGTCTATTTGAGAAGCTCTACGTTGAAATTTTCCAAATTTTGCCATGATTCATGCATTGGCAACAAGGGGGAGATGGTTGTGAAGGAAAAGTGCTACTGAATGCATTTAGAAGGTTTCCGGGTGGTTTCGAGCCATTTTTTAGCTCTTGTTATTCCCAGGTGGTCGCCGGTCTGACCGATCGTGATCACCGGTCTGACCGGTCATGGTGTCAGGCCTTGTTCAAATGTTGAGCACCGGTCTGACCGGTGTTGTGGACCGGTCTGACCGGTCAGAGCTGAGCTGATGCAGCTGCTCTGTTTTGTGAAGAGGTTTGCATGCTTTCGTCCAGGGGGAGTTGCATTGGTTCAGGGGGAGCTTGCATGTGTGCAGGGGGAGCTCTTTGTGGTTTCGAGCTTTGCTTTGGTGGCTTGTGCTCTTTGCTTGAGCTTGTTTTTGTCTCGGTTGTGTCAAGCCGTTGCCCTTGCCTAAGGGGACCGAGACCTTCCTCGTTCGAGTGATCTTGCTCTTTGCCTTTGGTTGGCTTTCGATCGCTTGTTCGAGTTTCTTTGTTCGTTTCTATTCTTTTTCCTTTTCTCTTTGGTTACCAAATGTGTCTGTTGTCAATGCACCCATCTGTTGACGCTCCTTAGCCTCACCACTAAGGTTGCACTACGGTGACGGCGCCAGGAATGCTTGTTGGCACTCGCAAGCGTCGCTACCGGGTTCGCACCTCTAGTAACGGGGCTAGGGAACGTCTGGGTAAAACACATGATCACAGAAAGGTCCGCAAGCGCACGGATTACCATTGTAGCACTTCACCCGATGGTATTCGGGTTATCATATTTATATTTTCCCATGGGAGGCACTACGGCAAAGATAATCGAATAAACGGTGGAGAAAGACAAGACTTGGTAAAGAGCTATAGCGGGGGTAACGAATAAAGATATTCGGGGATAAATTGACACACGCAAGGAGATCTTGATAAAGGACTAGAGAGGATCTAGCGAGCTGGGAGGACAACGAGACGAGAAAGGATCCTAACACAATCTATCTATTCTTGTCAACTCTAGGTAAAGAACTAAGGCAAAGGATAACCAAGGCAAGCTAACTCGACAAGCTCTTCTAGTGCTGCAGGGGCATGCAAAGCCGCGCTCTCAGACTGGGATGAGAAGGGAGAACGACGACGCGCTGAATCCTACCGGCCCGAACTAACGTGGTGGACTACAAAACCCGTCCGGAGCTGTCACCTCCTTAGGGTACCACAACTATTCCGTTGAACGGGACACCAATCTAAGACTAAGGTAAGCTCTGAGCACCGCGCTCACAATGAACCAAAGAACCTTTCCCCGGGTACCACGAAGGAAGGTCTCTCTCTCCCGTGAACCACCGGAGATCAAGCGAAGAACGACCACAACACTATAGGGTTCAAGAGAGCTATGCTAACCAAGACTAAACTAACTTTAGTCTAAACCAAGAATAAAGCTTCTAGAGCAAAGTAAAAGCTGAATGTAATTGGCTCGAAAGGTAAGATAGAAAGATAACTTGAATTGTACTTGAGTCTAAACAAAGAAAGGATACAAGAGTAGTACCGGAACTCTGAAGAAGACTCCTCCGGAACCCCGAGACTAGCTCGACTCGACTCTAACTCCCAAGCTACACTAATCCAACTCTAAGTGAACAAAAGTGGGAAATGGAGATGCTCCTGCGTCGTGTGTCCAATCCAGCGAGTGTGAGGTGCCTTTTATAGGCAAGGGAGGTCGGTTGAGCGCGTGGGCCCAAGATCACAGGTGCGGCCGGATGAGGAGGTGCGGCCGGCCCTATGATCCACCGCCTCTTGACTTGGACGCTCCTGATCCTTGCTCTTGAGGCGGTTGAGGGTCGGTTTCGGCCGGCACGACGGTTGGGAGGTGCGGCCGACCCTCTAGGTGCGGCCGGCCCACCCCCGTGCCGTGTGATGCACCGCCTTCGCTCAGGGACGCCTAGGATTGCCTTGGAATGATGGTTGTGGCGGTTGAACGGCCGGACAAGTGGACCCATTGATCCTAGCCTTCTCCTTTGGATCAAACCGACGTTTCTTTGTTGAATCTTGTTCGTCCAAGTATTGCTCGAGGGAGAGGAGGTACTCGGGACCTGGCACGAGCCTCGGGGCAGGGCCGGCCGCACCTGCAGGGCCGGCCGTGCCTGGTGGTTCGGCCGTGCCTTGCTCGTGTGGCACGTTGGTTCCAAATTCTCCCAAAATGTGTACCTGGCTATGAAATTCACAACACAACTCGTGGAACTTTATTAGTACTAAAAATGTGCATGAAACTTGCCATATACTCCTCTCGAACCCGAGGTTTTGACGGTCGAATCTTTGTTGTAAGGACCGTCAACAAACTCCCCCAAGCTAAACGTTTGCTCGTCCTCGAGCAAAGCCTAGACTTGGCTTCGGTGGATCAGGGGTTGCATGATGTTATCGCTCGGCAAGTACCTATGCACAAACTCCATGCTCTTCTTGCTAATTTGAAAAGATTGGTATGAGAGAAACTTAGCCTTACTTTACCCGTGGGGCTTGTAGCTTTCCACCTTGCCTTCGGAGGTTGAAGAGTAGAATGGTTTTTGACTTTGCATCTCTTACTCTTCTTCTTTTCTGGATCCTATCTCGGAGTTTTTGAAAATTTTGCAAAGAAAGACAAGGTTCCTCGGAAGGTTCCCTCGATCGCTCAAGTGGTATTTGTTACCTCACCAAAGGCTTTAGGCGAGCCTCAACTTCCTACTCTATGGCTTGTATGTGGAGCTTTGCGTAGGATAAGTGTGAGACTCACTTGTGCCACATGATGTTGTTGAGCCAAAGACCGGATCCAAGAAGAAACTAGTCATGGAACTTGATCGAGATGTGCAAGTGTGTGGAATATTTTTGTTTGTTTTTCTAAGTACTCCTTGCTTTGAGATTCTCCTCTTGCTTTTATTTTGGAGGGGGGTCATGCTTCACTTTTTTTTTCTATGCTCTTTGATTGGAGCACATTTTTTTTCCTATGCTTCTTGAGCATATACTCTTTTTTTTTCAATGACCCCTCTCTCCTTTTTGCAAGATTACAAGAAGAGAAATCTCTTTGGACTTTGGAGTATTTATTTTTGGTGGATGGATGGCATGTTTTGCGTAACTCCCGGTGTAGGAGTTAGCATGTATATGTGGGTGTACGTGATCTCGATCATGGAAGCATGAAAAGATTCTACCAAGGGTCACAACAATTTGGCAAAACTCAATGGGTCACAAGCAAGCATATGTAGAAGGGTTGAACATTGATATCGACATATGGCTTTGGTAGGTAATATGACCATCGAGGAACTTGCCTTGTTTTTATTTTCAAAAGAAATCATCCGAGATTTCTCCATACTTTGAGATAGAGCAGATCAACATTGTCACACCATATCATACTAGTCAACACCCTAGGTTTGGTCATAAGCATTTGCTTCCCACAAAGTTTTATTTTAGGCTCTTGTCTCAAAATATACCAACAAATTCAAATAGAAATAGAGCACAAAGATGTACACTAGGTTCTTGCAAAGTTTTAACATAGCAACCATTCATCATTTCCAAAGTGAGGAGATATATAAACAAGATTTCAAGCACATGGTTGAAGCAAATATTTTTGTTGTTTTTCTTTTATTCAAAAGAGATAAACAAGATGTTGAAAATTGGTTTGGATGGACATACCTTCCTTGATTGAAAATGGGGTCTCCCCCAAGCTAACTTTGGTTACCTGGTTGGCGTGTCTTCATTTTGGTGATGAGTTGAGCACCTGGAAGCTTGTAGTGGTTGTCTTGATGGATTTGTGAAAAATCATAGGTACGGCCGTATCACTTGACACGGCCGGCCCTACTATATTTTCCCCAGGCACTCGTGTCCCCTCCTGTAAACATCCTGCACAAAAATTTTGTCGAGGGAAGGTACGGCCGTACCTCTAGGTTCGGCCGTATCACCAAAAATCTCCAAAACTGCTTTTCTATGTCTTGTTTATTTACTAATGCAATGGTGAGAACAAATTTGAAATCTAAATATGCTTGATGCATGAAAGAAAATGTTGAAAGGGAAATATGAGATAAATACCGGTTTACCTCTCGGTGAGGGCTTGTGGTTTAGAGTCCGTGAGCGGGACTCCTCCGTTTGCTCAATTGATCTTGGATTCGTCCGGTCCCGGAGTGGAAGACTCGGACGATGCTTTCTTCACATGCCACACCTTCTTTGTTTTCTTCGGTGGCGCTGAAATTGGTGAGGCTTTGGTGGGGGCGTTCTTAATTACTGTCTTTTTTCCCCCTTAGCATCGTTGATTGCTTTCGCCTTCTTTGGTTGGTGGCGCCCTTTGAATGCTTTTACCTTGGGTTTGGTTGGGGCCACCTCATCTTCCTTGTATTGGGGCTGTGGCTTCCTCCACCTCCTAGCTTCCTCATCTTGCACTAGGTAACATTGCTCTTCTTTCGCTTGGAATGGAAATGTCATGTTTCTTCGCCCTATGCGGAATTGGATCTTTCCGGCTCCGACATCAATCCTTGCATTGACATCTCTTAGGAATGGTCGCCCAAGAATAAGCGGCATTTCTTCTTGTGTGTCTAGGACCACGAAATCCGCGAAGACATATGAGCCTCTGACATTCACCAAGTGATTTTCTACTATGCCCTCTGGATATTTGATAGATGAGTCGGCAAGTTGGACTGTCATCGTTGTCGGAGAGATAGCTGGGTATCCTAACTCCTCAAACATGGCTTTGGGCATGAGGTTGACACTCGCTCTAAGGTCACAAAGAGCATTCTTGATCTTTTTGTAGTAGATCATGCATGTGATGCCCGGATATCCATTGTCTTTCTTGTGCAAGACTGGTGATTCGTCCCATGGGTCTTGGATTTGATGTATAAGGTTCCCTACATGGTTAGGTGCAAACATCCTACTAGATGGCTTACCCCATCTGGTGGATATAGCGCTAACACTCTCTCGGGTAGGTTCGGGTAGCCCCGGGATTCCACCCGACTCAGAAGAAGGCAAAGAAGCAGCAAGCTGAGCAAGTTGAGTTTCTATCATTTTATTAAAGCTTAGCTGATTCTTCATGGCGGTGGTGAAAGATTCTATGGTGGAATTTAAATTTTCAAGAACTTTCTCATTGGCGGCTAGCTTCTTGTTTAAATTTTCATTAATTCTAGCTTGGCCAAAGACAAGATCCTTAATGGAAGGCTGATTATTGAAACTGTTAGAATAGTTACCTCCATTTTGATTGTTGAACGGGAAGTTGGGCCTCGAGTTCCACCCTTGATTGCTGTAGTTGTTGTTGCAGAACCCGTTGTTGTTGCCATTGTTGATGAAGTTGGCTTCTTCCCTTGTCTCGAGACAATCATTTCCCGAATGACCCACATTACCGCAAACCTCGCACGTCATGTGTGCGTCCATAATCTTGGTGGTTTCCATATTGCTTGATGCCTCCAATTTCTTCATGAGGAGGTCCATCTTGGCGGCGAGCATGTCGACTCCATCGACTTGGTGTACACCGCGGGTACGGGGTTGGAGACGGTCTCCATCCCAACCTTGATTTGCCACCATCTTCTCGATCAATTCCTTAGCAGCTGGTACTTGTAGCGAGAAGAAGGCTCCTCCGGCGGCTGCATCTAGGTGCTCACGGGCGGTACGCTTGAGCCCGTGATAGAAGGTCTGAATTAGGAACCACCCCTGCATGCCATGATGCGGGCACGCAGTGATGTACTCCTGGAAGCGTTCCCATGCTTCCGGGATGCTCTCATCATTCTGCTGCTGGAAACCCGAAATTCTAGCACGGAGGGCATTGGTTTTGCCCACCGGGAAGAATTTTGCGAGAAATGCCTTTGAGCACTTATCCCATGTGTTTATGGCATCTCGCTCCGCATAAAACCATTGCTTCGCCTTCCCGAGCAATGAGAACGGGAATAGGCGAAGACGGATTGCATCATCCGTCACTCCCCGGATAGTGAAAGTCCTGCACACCTCCAGAAAATGCTGGAGATGTGCATTGGCATCTTCGTTAGGCTTGCCGGAGAACGGATTTGCTTGCACCATGTTGATCAACGCCGGCTTGAGTTCGAAGTTTCCGTCTCCCACCGTCGTGGTTGGTCCGGTAGGGACATTGGTGTTGGATGGAGCGGAAAACTCGCAGATCGTCCTCTCGGCCATCGGTGCTGACGAGGTGCTGTCTACGGGATTGACGGTGTTCGTCTCTTGATTCGAGAGAAACTTCTGAGGAATGAGGACACGAGGTCACACTCTCCTCACAAGTGACTCCGGATTGTCGTTAAAGTTGGACGGTAGGTCGAAACCGGTCATGCACTACTCTGCGTACACGAGAGTAGAGCAAGGGTAAACCCGCTTAAATAGCGGTTCACCGAACATTGATAATTCTATCACTATGTTTAAACGATATCTTATGCCTATTGCCTCCCCGGCAACGGCGCCAGAAATGCTTGTTGACGCTCCTTAGCCTCACCACTAAGGTTGCACTACGGTGACGGTGCCAGGAATGCTTGTTGGCACTCGCAAGCGTCGCTACCGGGTTCGCACCTCTAGTAACGGGGCTAGGGAACGTCTGGGTAAAACACACGATCACAGAAAGGTCCGCAAGCGCACGGATTACCGTTGTAGCACTTCACCCGGTGGTATTCGGGTTATCGTATTTATATTTTCCCAAGGGAGGCACTACGGCAAAGATAATCGAATAAACGGTGGAGAAAGACAAGACTTGGTAAAGAGCTATAGCGGGGGTAACGAATAAAGATATTCGGGGATAAATTGACACACGCAAGGAGATCTTGATAAAGGACTAGAGAGGATCTAGCGAGCTGGGAGGACAACGAGACGAGAAAGGATCCTAACACAATCTATCTATTCTTGTCAACTCTAGGTAAAGAACTAAGGCAAAGGATAACCAAGGCAAGCTAACTTGACAAGCTCTTCTAGTGCTGCAGGGGCATGCAAAGCCGCGCTCTCAGACTGGGATGAGAAGGGAGAACGACGACGCGCTGAATCCTACCGGCCCGAACTAACGTGGTGGACTACAAAGCCCGTCCGGAGCTGTCACCTCCTTAGGGTACCACAACTATTTCATTGAATGGGACACCAATCTAAGACTAAGGTAAGCTTTGAGCACCGCGCTCACAACGAACCAAAGAACCTTTCCCCGGGTACCACGAAGGAAGGTCTCTCTCTCCCGTGATCCACCGGAGATCAAGCGAAGAACGACCACAACACTATAGGGTTCAAGAGAGCTATGCTAACCAAGACTAAACTAACTTTAGTCTAAACCAAGAATAAAGCTTCTAGAGCAAAATAAAAGCTGAATGTTATTGACTCGAAAGGTAAGATAGAAAGATAACTTGAATTGTACTTGAGTCTAAACAAAGAAAGGATACAAGAGTAGTACCGGAACTCTGAAGAAGACTCCTCAGGAACCCCGAGACTAGCTCAACTCGACTCTAAGTCCCAAGCTACACTAGTCCTACTCTAAGTGAACAAAAGTGGGAAATGGAGATGCTCCTGCGTCGTGTGACCAATCCAGCGAGTGTGAGGTGCCTTTTATAGGCAAGGGAGGTCGGTTGAGTGCGTGGGCCCAAGATCACAGGTGTGGCCGGATGAGGAGGTGCGGCCGGCCCTATGATCCACCGCCTCTTGACTTGGACGCTCCTGATCCTTGCTCCTGAGGCGGTTGAGGGTCGGTTCCTTGGGTCGGTTTCGGCCGGCACGACGGTTGGGAGGTGCGGCCGGCCCTCTAGGTGCGGCCAGCCCACCCCCGTGCCGTGTGATGCACCGCCTTAGCTCAGGGACGCCTAGGATTGCATTGGAATGACGGTTGTGGCGGTTGAACGGCCGGACAAGTGGACCCATTGATCCTAGCCTTCTCCTTTGGATCAAACCGACGTTTCTTCGTTGAATCTTGTTCGTCCAAGTATTGCTCGAGGGAGAGGAGGTACTCGGGACCTGGCATGAGCCTCGGAGCAGGGCCGGCCGCACCTGGCAGGGCCGGCCGCACCTGCAGGGCCGGCCGTGCCTGGTGGTTCGGCCGTGCCTTGCTCGTGTGGCACGTTGGTTCCAAATTCTCCCAAAATGTGTACCTACCTATGAAATTCACAACACAACTCGTGGAACTTTATTAGTACTAAAAATGTGCATGAAACTTGCCATATACTCATCTCGAACCCGAGGTTTTGACGGTCAAATCTTTGTTGTAAGGACCGTCAACACCATCCATGGATCTCCCAAACGGCTGAATGGATTGAGACAACATTTTGGGGGAGATGTGAAGCGTTCCTAGGGGATGCTATGGCCAAAAACTTGGAGCCTCAAACCAACTAAAACGCCGGGAATCGATCACGAAACGAGCTCTACCAAAAAGCTAGGGTTCCACTCGAAATCCTCAAATCCAAGGGCAAATCCAGAGTTTGAGGGGTCAAGATCAAGCACAAAGATGCACAAGACATCTATCCATGATCCCCACAAAGAAATCTGAACCCAAACACCCCGGAATCGAAGCAACAAGCCACACACGAAAATCCAACGAAAATAGCCCAGAAAAGACACAAAATGACTCGAGCCACAAGATGAATGCTTCCATACACTCAGAGGTCAGATTCTCTACAAAACGGTGAAGAAAATCTATGCCTAAAGAGCAGGGAAATGAGAAGTAGTCCAGATGGATGAGTTGCCCTGAAACCCTAGAGCTATATATATGGACTCCCTCTGGTTTGGGAAAATGACCAAGCTACCCCTAGAACTTAAAATGAGATACACACCCCTCAGGGGCAATATGGTCAAGTAGCACTCCTCTTCATCGGGCGGCCACACCTTCACCGCAGTCCGCGTCCTTCCGACGCAAGCCCTGCGATCCTGCCACGTGTCCCCCGGCATCGAAGCTTCTCGGCGCGCCCGGATCCCGTTTCTACCCGTCGAGCCTCCAGTCTTGGTTTTGTGGCTCAACCGAGTAACCCGACAGTTTTGTGGTGAACCACCGCAAACCCCGCGTGCAGACTCTAGTCGTGAGCCGCTACCCTGCACCGGCTCAAGATTACGACTTCGTCTTGCTTTTCTCGCCACCATGCAGCCCGCACTTGATCCCGTTCGGCCACTAGGTCCATCGATCCAAGCCTACTTGTCTCTCCACTCCTCGGAGGCTCCGCAAGGCTAAGACCTTTCGCGCCCGCTCTTCACCTGCACCAACGCAAATCAAGATGCAACCTGCACCTGCAATACTCGGCCAAGAGTCAGTCCACACCACATTGTCAATCACTCATCACAGCAAGGAGCGACCATCCACCGGTCCTCGGACGCTCCGGTCCTGAATCTCCCCCTTGATGAGTGCATTGACAACACACATAGTAACCAATTCAGAGAAAAGAGAAAAAGAAAAGAAACGAACCAAAAACTCAAACAAGTGATCAAAAGCTGAAAAAAGCCATAACAAGATCACTTGAGAGAGAAAAATCTCAGTCCCCTAAGATAAGGGCAACGACTCGACACAACCGAGATAAAATGCTCCAAATTTGCCGACTCCTCAAGGTGAGGCAAAAGGGCTCGACACCATCGGCAAAAGAGCACAACTAAAATCAGGCGACAAAGAGCTCCCAAAGCACATGAATGCAAGCTCCCCCTGAACAAATGCATTTCTCCCAATTGATGCTAAAAGGTACTTTCCCCTTTGTTATGAATTGGTGTACATGTCTCCCCCTTGTTGGCAATGCATGAATCAAGCTACAAATGCAAGCATGCGCTTCTCAAATAGACAAAGAGCACTACAACATGCTAAAATTGAGACATAGATAAGCAAGATAGCCACATATTCAGTACAAGCATCACCAACAAGATAGAAAGGAACATATAAGCATGTGACATAGCTATAAGTAAAATGAAGCATTTTTCACAAAATTTTCCCTCTCATGAGCATATGACCTAAGCATGATCAAAATGAGCACAAACAACATATAACCCACAAACTTCGTGCTAGGTCACAAGTTCTCATCACAAGATCATCAGGAACACCTACAAGCTATCTCATGTCATGTCAAAGCCACCGAGCCATGTGTCCACTTCTAGATATGAGACTTCTCAATGGTGAACATCATGCAATGGTTTAGCACCCAAAATAAGGAATTTAAAGCACATGTGACATGGAAGAATATTTTTCAAGCATAGGCATTTCAGATACCAATTTCATAATTTAAGATTAAGAATGGTACATGAAGTGCCTTTGTGGCAAAAAGAAGCTTAGGCTCCTCCACAAGGTAACATGTAGGCTAAACATTCATGATGACAAATGAGTCTTTGACCCCAAATGAAAAGAACATGATTCCCAAGCACAAATTAAGCAAGATATAGTCATATGAACACAATTTGAGCATGAAGGGCATTCAACTCACAAGAGAGGATCATATATAGCATTTTCACAAAAATAAGCTTCCACATGCATATACATCCCAAAGCTACCAAGAGCATAGCCATACATCAAAAGAGCTTCACTAGCAAAGTCATAAACTCACATCCAGCATATCATAGTGATCAATGTATATAGGAGAAGCACATCTCCAAAGCATATGATACAAATACAGTCTATGATACAAAGATGCAAACATGACATGATACAAGTATGAAAATGCAAGATGCATATGTACATGAGACCCCCAACCGAAGCTCAAAAAGGAAAAACCACACCAAGCTCCCCTCGCAAACGAGCAAATGTAGCTTGGTTCAAAGGCTTTGTTAGGATATCAGCGAGCTGTTTCTCGGTAGGCACATGGATCAGGTCTATGTTTCCCTTCTCAACATTGTCTCTCAGGAAGTGGTACCTCACCTCTATATGTTTGGTTCTGGAGTGTAGAACGAGCTTTTTGGCAACACTAATGGCACTTGTGCTATCACACATGAGAGGAACATGGGTACAGTCCTCACCAAACTAACTCAACGTGTATGTGATCCAAAGCAGTTGGGAGCAACAACTAGCAGCAGTTACATACTCGACTTCTGTGGTAGACTGAGCTACACTTGACTGTTTGCGAGAAGACCAAGAAACAAGCGAGGAACCCCAAAACAGACACATCCCCGAAGTCGACTTCCTATCGACTCGACACCCGCAAAATTGGCATCCGAAAAATCAAGAAGCGAAAGGGAAGAGGATGCTGAATACCAAAGACCAAGCTCAGGAGTAGGTCGAAGATACCTAAAAATCCGCTTGATGGCCTACCGATGTGAAGTCCTCGGCGACGCCTGAAAACGAGTGCACAGACACACAGAAAACTAAATGTCCGGCCTCGTCGCCGTCAAGTACAAGAGGGAGCCGATCATGCTCCGGTACTCCTTCTGGTCCATGGGCTCTCCGTCCTCGTCTACATCTAGCGCTGTAGTCGTACTCATCGGTGTCGACAGAGGCTTCAAGTCGTCCATCTTGAACTTCTTGTGGATGTCCTTCGTGTACTTGGGTTCATGCACAAAGGTTCCCTCCTTCGCTTGCTTGATCTGAAGCCCGAGAAAGAACTGCAATTCTCCCATCATAGACATCTCGAATTCTTTGCTCATGTCCTCTGCAAACCTTGCAACCAAAGAGTGAGACGAGCCGTCAAAGACAATGTCATCCACATACACCTGAACAATTAGGATATCATCACCCTGCCTGAGGAGAAAAAGAGTTTTATCTACTTTGCCCATCTCAAACCCCTTACTGAACAAGAACCCCCTCAATCGGCCATACCATGCCCGAGGAGCTTGTTTCAGCCCATACAACGCCTTCCTCAGCCTATACACTCAGTGGGGAAACTTTGCACTCTCAAAGCCCGATGGTTGCTTCACATAAACCTCTTCCTCCAAAAATCCATTCAAAAAGGCACTCTTCACATCCATTTGGTACAATTTGAACCCTTTAGCCACAGAAAAGGCTAGAAGGATCCTAATCGCCTGGGCTATAGGAGCAAATGTCTCCTCATAGCCTATCCCCTCCTTCTAACTATAGCCCTGAGCAACCAACCTCAATTTGTTTCTTACCACCTCACCATTCTCACCCTTTTTGTTCTTCCACACCCATTTTGTCCCAATAGGTTTGCAATGTGGTGGTGGCTCTTCCAACTCCCAAACTTGGTTTCTCTCAAAGTTCTCTAAATCCTCATGCATTGCGTTCACCCAATTAGGATCAGAGAGTGCGTGTCCAATGTCTTTCGGCTCAAAGGTAGCAACAAAAGCTGAATGAGCAAAGTGAGAAACATTCCTGGACCTTGACCATGTCGTATGTTCATTAATGTCGCCGATGATTCTTGAGGAAGCATGATCAACTTGAATGCACCTCGGTGCCTCTCGCCTGGAGACGACCTCGCCCTCAACAACAGCTTCCACTTGATCTTGCTGGATCGTAGTCGGTGTAGGGGATGGGCCATCCTGCACCGTAGTCGTCGTAGTGGAAGTAGAGGGTACATGCGTGGCTGGAGCTTCACCATCATCACCATCATCCTCTCCAGCATCATCCTACTCGTCCTCAAAGATCTTCTTGCCAATCTCATCGTCACCTGCACACTCAAAAACAGACGAACTGCATGGCTGGGTCTCATCGAAGGTAACCTTGCAAGTTTCCATGACTAGGTTAGTATCAAGGTTGAGCACACGGAATGCTCGAGAATGACTCGCATAACCCAAAAAGATGCCATCAGAGGACCTCGATCCAAACTTATCAAGCCTACCCTTCTTGAGAATAAAGCACTGTTGACGGCTGTTAAGTGCTTACTTTAGCCGTCAATTTACTCATGAATAAAGGAGCAAGAGGCATTTCTTACATGCATTTTAGTTAAGAATAATGTAGTTCCACTTGTCCTTGGAGATTATGTGATTGCAGGAAAATAAGCATAAAAGAAGTAGCAAACTCACCTTCTATGATTCATGCCATGTCACCTCAGCCAAGGAGGGGCTGCCACCTTAGATGCCATGCATGCAAGCCATGTCACCAATCCAAGGGAGGCAAGCCCTGACGAATCAGAGCGTGACACGCGGACTTCACATGGATCCATGGCCCACCAGAGCGCCTAAACCGCCTCAAGAGCACGTGTACACCGGGGACCGACCTAAGGGCCCACAGGACAGGCACCCAGAGGAAGCACACCCTGAGTGGGGCCCATAAGGGGTCGGCCGACCCCATAGGTCGGCCAAACCGACCTTGAGCCCCCCACTCAGGGGCTTCCACGTGGTGTCTCCCCATTGGTCCTAGAGGCCATTCCCGGGGTGTTTGGCTCCTGTTGACACCGGTGCTCAGGCCTATAAATAGAAGGGGAGAGGGTTCATTTCTTACCAACACACTTTACTCCTCCTCTCTCACTTTTGGTTTCTAAGGCTAGGTGGTAGGCTAGAGTAGTTCTACATTAGGTTCCAAGTCTACTTTGGGATCTAGGTATGACTTCTCTTGTATCTTTATTTCTTTGTATGACTTTGCTCTACTTCAGTTATATAACTATTTCATATAAAGTTGTGCTTGTATACATGGGTGATTTGTTCATGTGTTCTTCGCTTGTTCATCATTTAGAGGCTCATGTTCTTGATGAACAAGGCCTTTCGATCCAGTTGACAAGTCACTTACTCATGTTTTCGGTGTTTGTTCATAAATTAGAGGCTTGTGATCTTCGCGAACACGACCCTTTGATCTTGTTGAATAGACATAGGAAAGCACAAATCCGTTTGTGTACCTAGCCTAGTTTGATCCAGTTAGATTCCATGTTCGTGTTGTATGAAGTTTGTGCTCAAGCTACGGTACTCGGTGTAATTGACTAGTTTATCTGCTGGTTCTGACCTGGGTCACAATAGCCCGAGCCGGTCAGGGTCCTGGTAACAACGTAAGCGTGGTGCTTGGGTTGTGTAGCTACTTTACTTA